>OW152823.1:7421353-9821353 GCA_933534255.1 Iphiclides podalirius | reverse complement strand
ATACTGAGCAATCCCCGCTGCCCATTGACAATTTCAAAGCCTGACAAGAGTTTCAAGACAAGTGACTGAAAATATACTTCTATGGCGTTTGGCGTATAAAAGACGCGGTGTCTATTGCCAATGATGTTAATTACGGGGTCTAATTGACGGCGGGGATAATGGAAGTCACCCAGCCAGTGGTCAAGTGGGCCAAACAGTCGCAACTAACTGTGCACCGAGCGCGTCGTCCAAACAAATTGTTTACTGGAATTGCTGCACGTGTTCGCGCCGAGTATTTTATTATACCTATTAAAGTCCGCTCAGAACGGGCTTGATAGCGGCAGCTAGAATATCTTGAATAACTCGTCGAAGATGCATTATTTCTGATTTTAAATGCATTTATGACAACTAAAGTATTTGTGCGAAAGTTTTCATGTTTCATTTTCATTCGACAATTTTAAATGCAGACGCTGACACGAATAAAATAAATGAAAACTCAAACTATTTTTGATATTTAAAATTACATTTGTTTATTTTTTTTTAATAGAAAAGGAGTAAGCCCTCTTTTTTCTTATGATGAGAGATCGCCGGCGGAATCATAAATGCGTTGCGAAACTTTAAAATGGTATATTCGTGCATTAATCATATTACGTTAAATTTCCTACATAATCATGATTGATTTTTATTTTATGTTTCGATATTAACGCGTTGAAATAGTAATACAAATTTGATAAAGTTCTATAAACTTTAACTGCAAATCATATTAACGATGTTGAATAAACAGCCGTTGGGTGAAAGATTCCAGGCGATAAAAGAAATTTTCTTGATTAAGCGATTATTACAACAAAAATACACATGCTAAATACAAATGCAAAAGGTAGCCCAAACAGTTAAAGCCTCTTTTACAAAAAAGTTAGAGGCATAAATTAATCCAGTTCTAAATTAATGCGGAGTAGAGCGGTGCGCTTAGCAATTCAAAGGGGCTCGTTCGTAAAACAATACGTCGAGAATCTCCGAGGAATTTTTATCGTCGCCAGTTTATTATTCAGCAACGCACTGGCGACGGAGTCAAATGGCCAAATGTCAAACGGAGCGCCGCGCGGTGACGTCAGAGATATGAGCTCAACACGCGGCCGCAGCGAGGCGTTCCTTGTTATCCCAAAGCTGAGAAGCCACTACTTGACAAGTGCTTAACAAGCCGATTGTCGTTAAAAACGTGTCACATTTTGAATTTACAAGTGGTTCGAACATTGAATTTGAGAAGAATACAACGTTTGCTTGTGTAATGAAATGTGTTCTCTTTGAACATGTTTCCGAAACAAAGTTTCTTTCGTGTGCCAATTTCAATGCAACTTTCTGAATTGATGCTCCTAATGTAATGAATCGAATTCTTAGCCGTGTGTTCAAAAAGAAGGCATATGTTTCTTTCGTTACTTATTTTACAAATAAAATAATTTAATATTTTCTGCTGTTTCAAAATTTACAAAATCATAAGAAATTTCCCAGTGAAAAATACCTATCAGGTCATGTTTAGATCATTGAAATGTAAGACGTTACATATAAATATAATTAATTATCATTAAAGTAAGTTTCTCGAAATACATAACATTTGAAAGATTTATAGATTATGAAATCAACGACTGAGGAACAAAATGTATTTATAAATTATCATTGAAATTTATATCCATAAATATGTGTTAAACGAGTCGAAAACCTATTAAGAACGACCTTGCCGACTAACTGTTTTTTATGGCGATCTCGGAAAACCCGGACGTATTAGGTCGATTGGCATTTTGCTCCGATCTTGACATGTCAGCTGATTGGCGCGACTTTTGTTACAAATACAAAGTAAAAAAAAAATATTCAGTCGAAGAAAAACATTTTAATTTAGTTATCAAGGGGACCATCAACCGATTAAGAAAGTTTAAACACATATTGTATTTGAAGATGCCACTGACATTTTTCTAGAAAACGATAAAAATTTAAATTGGGCTATCGCAGGTGACCTTTTGTAAAAAATATAATAATCAAAGTTTACTAGAAACGTAACGTCTTCCAAGTCATTAAAATATGTGAAAACAGGTGTGATATATACATTTATTTGAGATCATCCCTTTTGATTTAAAGCTTTCCTCATAATATGCACATTGATTAAATAAATGTTGCAAATATAATTATTTAATGGTGTTTGCATAACTGTGGTAGAGTCATGCAACAGCTTCCGCTGCTGCAGGAATGGGCAGGTTCGTAGGGGGAAGTACCACGACCTCACAGAAGACAAACATGAAGTAAGACTATTATACTTTTGTCTCTTGTATTAACTGATGTCTGTGCTTTCTGTCCCGAGACTATTAAAGCTTCATCTGACGCAGAATCGGTGGGCTAGCCAGAACCAACGTATACCCGTTGGTTCTGTATTTTATCCGGTGAGTAAGGTTATAGAGGCTCAATGTTTTGAAAGTTGGCAACGCACTTGCAATCTAGTGTTGTTGTTGTCCATCGGCGGCGGTGAACACGTAACATCAGATGAAACGCTTGCTCGATACCCAAGTATGTACCTACATAAAAAACCGCCCAAATGCGAGTCGGGCACTCGCACGAAGGGCTCCGTACCATTATCTATAAAAACGACGCAAACTTTACTTTACTTTTACTTTTCATGAGATTCAGTGTAGTGACAGACGGAGAGACAGACAGACAGCAGAGTCTTACTAATAGGGTCCATATTTACCCTTTGGGTACGAAACCCTAAAAATGAACTTGGGATTCTAAACACATGGGAACTTCCTCACATTTCAAGAGCTTGTTTTCTTGTTGTAACGTTTTGTAAATGTAAAGCTTTTTTCGGCACCTTTCACCGGCGAGAAAATGTTTAGTTCATAAACTAACATTTGAGTTGACATAATAGGCTTTTTTTCTTAGCAGAAAGACTCGGCACCTTCATCGTCATCTCGGCGAATTTTAGGCACCTCGGCGAGAGGAATACTTTAGTTAGATGATAAACTAACATTTGAGTTGACATGTTAGTATCCGTTTTCTTATTATAACGATTTTCTTAGAAACTCATTTTCGGCGGCGGCGCATTTCGGTCGCGCGGCCTTGCAGACAATGACCGGTACAAATCTCGGTCAACAACTGGCGAGCTCACCCGGAACTGAAATACTTATATGTATAAAGTAACATCATATGAAACAGAAAAAGAAAACATTCGTTAAATGGGCCAGTATTCAATCCGTCCTTTTTCAATTCAATATCAAAAACAGAATGTGATCCACTATTTCGGAACCAAAGAATAAAAATTTAATATTAAATTATGGACAATGTTGTAAGCAGATAAGAAAAAGTTTGAAGTGTTTTTCTTACTAATTAAGTCACTAGGATTTGAACCAACCCTAGATCATAGGTCCAATATTTTGGTCATTTGGTTATAATAAAAAAGAACATGTAAAACCTTACAAACAGCTAAATGAGTATATTGCTGTTTTATAGCACACTGCTTAATGATGTTAATGTTAAAATATGATCCTTCTAAATGATGATCAGTAATTTAAGAAATAAAATATAATTCAAGCAAAATATGAAAAGTGCTCTTTTGGCATCCAATTTAATAAACCTCATATCTCACATGCTGAAAACAGCGAGCCTTGTTTGAGATTGTTTACAACACTTTGCGGGGCAATAATAAAAATGCGCAAGCATTCATTTAAGTGGCTTTGACACATTTCGGGCTGTCAACAATTTGTTTGACATCTGTCGGGATTACAGCCGCGTAAAATTTGATATTTACGACGAAATATATTGAATCTTAAACGGCTTACAGGCCGACTGTAAAAGCTTACGTGTAATACAAAACATTGGATTTTCGACTCGTGTGTGTGATAGAATACTTATTAATAAAATAAAAAAAATATTTACGTCAAGAACCTAACAGAATTCACTATTAATTCAGGCCTTCATATTTACAATTGGATTATCGGAAAAGAGGAAGAGAGAACCATTATAAAAATCATATCTTACAGAGCAACACCCATTCTTTCCATATATTTGAAATGAGATTTAAACCGAACGATGGTTAAACTAAATATACAGTTGATTAACTACCAGTGACAGAAACAATAGGCCATTGTTGTAACTAACCAGCGAGGCTACAAATTTAACAGCCTCTACAACATGTTACCGTGACGTCAAACAAACCGCGACACGAAATCCCAATACAAAGGGTTATTCAAAAAACACTCGTAAAGTTTTTTATAAGCAGAAATTTTAATGTGCCAACTAACAATCAGCCGATGTGCCGCGATTAGTATCCGAGTGAGAGGAAACCTCGTAATTAGAACTCGGCTGTAAAATAACCATCAAACTTACCCAAGCCGAGTGTGCAGTTATAAAACGCTCACAGTGACATAAAATTCGTGTTTCTTGTCTCTTACTTCATAGAGCTCAATATTGCTTACATTCTGGTTTATCGTAAGCAAAAAGTAAGATAGTGCTCGCGTAAAATCCAACCGCTCCATAAATTACGTTGCGTATGACAGAGCACGTTGTTGCATGAGTTTTTACGATCGAAAACATGGGCGATATGATTAACTCAGTAATTCTCTAAGGACTTCAGGTGTTTTCTGTTCTAAACATTTATTGTTTCTTAAAATGTATTTTTTATGTCTGTCAGAATCGCATATTAAACATATGAATATAACAATCTAACAATGATTTAAATCTTGAAAGATCTAAACTCTTGAGCGAATCTAAAAGACTTATTAATCTGCATGGCTCATAAATTGAAAATGTGGTAGGGCCACGCAACAGTTCACTGTTGCACAAATGGGCAGGTCCATTCGGGGAAGTACCACGGCCGTACAGAAGACCGGCGTGAAGTGGAAGTGATATTCTTCTGCGTTTCTCGCCTTCTTCTTCACTTTATTAAAAGGTGAAAATGAATTATACGGACGGCGGTTATAACTTAACATCAGGTGAACCGCCTGCTTGCCATCTTTTTACATAAAAAAATAGCTTAATGCTAAACGCTAATTAATAATAATAAATCTCTGAGTGCGGACCTAAGAGTATAATATGCAACCGAAGCGAATCTAAAGCGAGTCTTTTCGTGTCTCTCAAATACTGTTGGCTATTGCTTTAAATGCCCGTATATCAACTTTGTTTTCCTGTCGCTCGGTCATACCAACAATGTAATATCATTTATGTTACCTTCGTTTGGAATTTTAATATTTTATACGGCCATTCGTCAGTGTTTACTACCACTGCTAATCGAAAAACGTCTTTAAAGGATCTCCTGATGTTTTATTCTTTTCGTGCTTTTTTGGAGAAGAGTACCTTGTTCGTATGCCCTTATGATACAAGGTCAGAACATAACCAATTCAGCAACAGCTTTATGATACCATATTAATAATATCCGTTTACGACAGCGGTAAATTTAAGTATTATGAATGCCAGTGAATGCAAATAAAGTGGATCTTTTTATACCCTGTGTACTTATCTTGTTTACTGTAGACGAGTATGTAGTTCATGTAACATAATAAAATTCATTATGTGTGAAATGATCAATCAAGCGTAAAAAACCAATTTACGAAAAAACATTTTGTCGATTCTCTTGTATTTTGGGAGAAGGGAACAACGAGCAATCTGTTGCCAAGTCTATGTCGTGATTATCGCCGGTCATGCACAGCCCATCACAGTACATCACTAGTGGAGTCACAACTGCCAAATCTTGAAAGAGGCTCGATTTTATTTAACGTTTATTTTTTGCGGTATCTACCATACGAAGCGATACGTCTATGAAAGTAAAGCATTTTCGTCTTTGTATTACTCTAAAATTTTGCCCTGCTTGTTTTTGATTTAGTTTTTCTGCTTGCTTGCCGATGCTTTTGTTTCAAGCAAGCATCTAATGGTAAGGATCTCATTGCCACCCTTTGTTATTCGTAACATTACAGTTCAGGCAGGAATAGGCTCTTTTGTTGAAGGTGCCTAACCCCTCTGGCGACTGATGCCTTAAAGTATTCGTGCGAGAATATTCGACCTAGGCGATATCGCCAGGCTAGCGTCGTGTCGCATGACCGACACGCCAATATGCGCAGCCTCTCGCGTGAATTCGCAATTATCGATTACGCGGGGCGACGTTTTAATCGAGTCGTGGCTAAGCGGAGTGGACGGGCGCGGCGGACACGTGCTGCGGTCACGCCCGCCACGGAGTCCGGGGACGTCACGAATCACGGTGCTCACGACGCCGCCGGAATCCGACAACGGTCGCCGACGTCTCGCTCATTTTACGATCAAAGAGTATTTCTTCTTTGTCAATCAATCATTCTTTGCTAGTCCGACTTTCCGTGGGAGTTTTCTCGGTAGTGCGGACCGAGTGTTTTTTTTTTTTTCATTTCAAGGAATAGTGAACATTTTGCACATACATAACGGATTAAGCTTTTCAATTCTAGATTAATAGTTTTAACCTTTTTCTATAAAGACAAAGAAATAATGATTGTGAAATGCCTTTGAAAAGCGTGTAGTCGTATTTCTCTATGGTAAGAGTACGAGTCAGTTTTTGAACTCAGCTAGACAACCTACGTTTCCAAATAAAATTTTCTCATAAAAAAAACAATAGAAGTTTAAACAGTTTCGATGGCTTTTGGATATATCTCAACGTGAAAAAGTACTGGGTTTAAATATGGACTACATGTTCTTCATTAGTTCAGCTTCGATTGGCAGTTTTGTTTCATCGTCATCACAATAAAAGGTCTATCGATGCTTTTTTCACTCACAGCGTTCCAGTTAGCCGCAAAACGGTCCGTTCTCTGATAAATGGTGCGGGCGAAAGCCAGGTCGGAGGTTGGGCCGCGCCGGCCGGGTTTATCAACTTGCAAATTCATTCCTTTGCCCAGCTGCCGTCCGCTGTCAAAACAACCTCAGACCACGCGCCTTCGCCATTACTAATTCTGAATTCGATTTTGTTCCGATCGAAACACGACATCGTGTCGCTTTCGAAATATTTCATAGGCGATGCAGTTCGCGTCATTGTTGGTTACGCAGAATAATCACAATTAAATTATTAAATTAGGAGAATTATCACTTTCTCAACGGGAATTATGCACATTGTTAAATTTTAACGTAGATCATATTTAAAGCTTTATCGCGTTTTTTTTTTAATTTAAACATCCCACATACTTTACTTCTTGTATCTTGTATTAACTGATGTTTGAGCTATTAAAGCTTCACCTGACGCAGAACCGGTGGGCTAGCCAGAACCCACTGGTTTGGGCCCTCCGCTGTGGGTAGGGCCGCGCATGTGCGCATGCGTGCGTTTAAAGTACTTCGCGTGAAGTGAATCACCACACTCTTTTCGGGATTTACTTCAATTCTCCATTTGCGGAACCAATCGCCGAGGCGGTCAGCGGCGCTTTGGAGACGAGTAGAGAGTTGATTTTTATCTGTGTAAAAGAGGGCCGTGTCATCCGCGAAAATCGCGAGATTGACGTGGGGGTCTTTTAGTATACCGCTCTTGTAGAGCGTAAAAAGTAAGTGTGGGAGGCAGGAGCCTTGTGGAACGCCAGCCGTGAGGCGGCGGCTTGTGGAGAGGGCGCCCTCAACTCGATATCGAAAAGAGCGGTTCGACAGGAAGGCCCGAATGATGTGTACAAGCCTGTCTGGCACTTTGAGTGCGAATAGCTTGTAAATCAAGCCGTTGTGCCAGACTTTGTGGAATACCTTTGCGACATCGAAGTAAAGAGCGCCCGTGTTAATATTTTTCGGGTGATTTAGGCCTTTCAGGATATGTTCCGTCAGGCTGTATAGCTGATCGGGACAGGAACATCTAGCTCGAAAGCCGAATTGTTCAACCGGCATAAGGCCGTCAGAAAAAACGTGCTCTTTGAGCCTGCTTCCATAACATGCCTTTCATAACAGCCGCTTGTAGAGCTTCCCCAGGCAACTGGGAGGCTGATAGGAAATAACTTGAGGGCTTGTTAGCGGGTTTATTCGCCTTGCGAATGCCGATAACCGTGGCTTCTTTCCAGTCGTCCGGAAAGGAGCAACTGGAGAGTAAAGTGTTGTAAATGGCCGCCAGTAAACAGATAAACGGCCCAGGGAGAGCTTTAAGGATTTTATTACTAATATTGTCTAGGCCCGGGGCGGATTTGGGTTTTAAATTTTTGATAATATCTTGGACCTATTCGGGGGTCACTGAATTTAAGGGATCGCCTTCCGGTGGAAGCGCAGCCCTAGTTTCGATTACGCGGTCCACCTCCGTTAGGTGGGCTGTATTGATGTGTTCGCGCGATGGCGTACACTGCTGCTCTAGGTTGTCCGCAAGGCATTCGACCTACTTTACAATATATGTGCAGAGTCAGTTCAATTCACTTTGCGGCCTACATGGCCAATCCTGTAATTATAGATGCTGTAAAGTTATTTATTTTGGCATCATTTGGTGTTAAAAAAAATTTCATTTTTAAATTAATAATTATATGTTTAAACATAATCATCATTTCAGCCCGTTTAAGTCCATTGCTGAAGAACCCCCATACTCCCCGACAGACTACCTCGAAGCACGATCCTGAGCCACCTGTATCCATGTGCAAATAAAGTTATGTTTATGAAAATGCACTAATAAATGGATCTATTGCAAGAATAAGTCCACCTTACCTTCAAATATATTAATGGGGCCGTAAGTAATCAGGATACACCCACGACAGGATGCTTCAAAATTCGCCGGGGAATCTACATAAATGGTGGTAAGAAGTTTTAATACGTTGGGCCACTTATATATTGCAGATTGCTTGATTTATGAATTATTACAAGTACCGCATAATCATGAAATACATAAATGTTTAATCGCACAGGATAGGAATCGTGTTTGAGTGAGGCAGAAAGAAATTATGTTTTAATGATTCTTCTTATAATCCGAATAGTCTTTATTATATTTCATAAACTTTATGCGATATTTTGTTTTTTTCCCATGCGAATATGTTTATAAATATAAAATGTTACATCTTTATCATCAACAACATAATTTCCTGCTGTTAGACCTCCTCCGTCGACTACCACGAAGGCTTATTATATACATCCGGTTATATACATTGTTATTATTATTGGACTGAAATGTAACAATCTAAATTCTAAATTAAATATTTCGTGCGGATTTATTTGATGAAGTAATAGACCAACTAACATAACCTAATGCACTGAGGTATCGTATAGGATTCGATGTAGTAAGAATAGAACTATTCGTTTGTAATCCACAGACGAGAAGATTGATGTTATGTTCATGATTCAGAAGATGGTTCGGTATCTCAGGTTTTGGTGCAATTTATATGTATATTAATAATAATTTTATATGTTCATTAATAAATACGCTGTCATTTAACATTGTATGTATATAGGCATACGACAACAAAAAAAATGTATTTACATGTCCGTGCTTATGTTTAACAGAATTACGGACGCCTGTGCCTCCTCAGGGCTGGGCGGAAAGCACGTGGCACTGACAGCATCCCTAACAGAAACCAGAGCAACTATTTATACTCTGTGCCGAACAGCCGCCACGTGATACTTTTCAGAGGACGGACTCGCCTGCGCGCACATGTTATCCTAAGGAGAAGGTCCGCTCTAAATAGCCAAATGATACAGAAATAAACACGTGCGTAAAGTTTTGGTTTACTGCTGTAACACACGCTAAAGTACATTCGTTGTTCGTCGTACACGAAATGTCAATTCCGTCAATACCTCACAGTCATATATTCGTTAATATATTCGCGCACCCCTACTCAGTAGCACCTCCGCCCACGTCTTATTTTTTTTTAAATTATTTCTATGATTATTTTAAGCATTGCCCTTACTATAGAATAACATTATCCTGTATTGTAAGTAAGATGTAAGATCTTTTACATTCATAGATCTCACGTGGACAAACACGCAGATCCGAAACAATTTTTTTTACGGTGGTAGGGCCATGCAATAGCCTCGGCTGTTGCACGAATGGGCAGGCTCGTCCTGGTAAGTACCACGACCTAACAGAAGACCGGCGTGAAGTGGAATTATAATACTTTCGCGTTTCGTCTGGTGAGTGAGGTGGCCGGAGCCCAATTTTTCAAAAGGTTGTCGACGCATCTGGAACCCTCGGGTGTGGCAGATGTCCATGGGCGGCGGTATTCATGGGTTGTCTACTCGATTGGCAACTTTTCACATAAAAAAACTGTCTGTAGGTCACACAAATACTTGTACCTTGTGGGCATCGATCTCACGACGCCTGGCGCCGAAGCCAATGCCTTAGTAACTACGCCACGGGGACACCGTCGGAGTCATTTATCAGTAGCAGCTTCGGCGTCTCTTTGGCCGATGACATTCACAATGAAGAAAACCACCGGCGAACAGTATTCACCGCCGTAGTTCCTCGAATATACCACACGAAGAGATTTCGCTGTTAGTATTTGTTAACCGAATTAATCACATAGCAAGAGTAGCAATTGCTACGAGCCCCGCACCAAAGGGGGCCCCCTCATATTTAAAACCAGTCATCTCGGCCTGAGACATAATTTTATTTAGTGAAACTTATTAAATAAATAAGAGTATTGACTTTTTTGCTTTTGCTGTTTGAAAGAATTTGAATTTGTGCCCCGCACTCGCTTAATCCGGCACTGCTAGGTACTCGACGTGCTTAAGAAGACGCATATGTCCAACTGGACTGTCGCGAACTAGCAAACCTTCTTATGCGCTGCTACAGCGTCGTTGAAGCAACCTTGCCCCGGAAACACGTGTCCCGCTTTGCATACGTCGACAACAATGGGTACAGCTTGGCCGCTCATTTGGCATGCGCCATTGCGTCACCGCGAGCGATGGGCATCATCGGCCGAAGCGGTCCCGATCCTTGGCCAGAAGCAATTTGAAATTACAAACAAAGCCAACTCCATATGCGCGTGCAACGCGTATAGAGTGATTTGAAAATGTGGGATTTGTTTTAAGGGAAAGATCGAAAAGAATATAATAGTAAAGTTTGGTTTCAATTTATTCATAGCAAATGACTCATACAGATAATTAATTACACGTTAGTCAGTGTGAAGTTTTTGCACTATTTATTGTGTTGAAAATGAACAAGAAATGAAATCCAATCAAATGCCTGTAAAAGACGCCTCTTAAGAAAATAATCTATAAACATAAATCTATAGTGAAATTGGCAACTCTGGGATTGAAAATTATGCGAAAAAAACTACTATTATAAAACAGAAGTTAAACAAAATGAATGTCAAGTCATCAATTAGATAAACCTTGTCAGGGAGCGTTGTAGTGGCTTAAAGATGCGGCAATATTTGAATCCGAGTCCGCCCCTGCTTCTCTATTGTCTCGTTGATCGCAACGCGTGCCCTATCTGAAATTCGGAGTTCGTTACTCTAGCAGGCGACGTGACGTAGATGGCCAAGATTGCAACCTAAAGAATTGCGTAATCACATTCCACATTCAAATGGAATTCGAAGCTAGTATGCATGGCGTGAGGTATTTTCGAATGTTAAAATTACCAAACAGTTGAACATTATAAAATTGCCACTGCTTTTATAAACTGCCCTTAACATAAGGCAGTAATCAGACTTGTCAAATCATTAAGAAAATAGAATTATTCGTAATAATTATTACCAAAACGATGAGATTAGCCTTATGACAATTCTTATCAAATTGAAACTATAGTAGTGTTTATAATATACGCATGTATTCATGTAATGAGAGAAAATATCTACCTATTACTATTTAAAATTAATCTTAAACACCACACATAATTTTACATCATTAAGCCCACGAATAATTAATAACTTTCATCAGTTAACTTCAGTTAGCTTGCATTGGATTTGCATTGTGCTTGAGTCTCTTTCTCATAAAACTAGTATACGCATTTTATCCCAGTTTATTTTTATTTTAAACACCTCTCGTACGTTTTACATCATTCATAGTCACGGTAAAACACGACATAGAGCCGGTAAATGAGTTTTATTACAATGTACAATAATCTTATAACGGCCGGTTTAAACATTCTTTTATTTGGACATGTCAAATACCTATCGCTAGTAACCAAATCTATCTCAAATCAGACGGAATAATAAAATCGGCCGTAAATGAATCAAGTAATTTCTAATAAAACTAATAAAAACAACACACCGTCTGTCAAACATCCTATATAGCAGTCGCGTATGTGGGACAATTACATTTGCGTGTCGAATATTAAACGCGGGCGTTCGGTCGACGTTAAGCTTATCGAACTGGCCGGCACGGGCGCGATAGTCGCGGGGCATCGCTGCGAATGCATGTTCAGACACATGTTCGCACCAATCTGCCGAGCACGTGGCGCTGCGGCAACAGTGACGCCCCTGTCGCCGCGCAGTGTTGAATGCTGCCTTTGTGCTTGTGCACATGATGCGCACATGCGTCAACCGCCGCCGCTCCGGGCTTGTTGCGACCGAAATCGGCGCGAATCCGTATCGGTACAAGCTGGGATGACAACTTTCGTAGCGCCCAGATTGTAGCTTAATAGTCAATGAGCAGATTGTCACTGTTAATCGCCAATTTCCTACTGTCCAGCGATTCCGTCTGAGCTATATAACCATTACGCCAAATGATAGATAGATATTATTTTATCGACATACTAATTACGTTAATTAATGTTTATACATATAAATGGTATAATGTACCGATGTACTTCGTATGTCTGTTTCTCTATAAAACAACTGTTAATAGTTTGTTCCTTTCATTTATAGTTTTCAACGTTTGTTACTAGAGACAACATACTAATATCCAGGTTGAATATTCGCGCACGAAATAATGTAATAATCTTAATGTGTCTCTAATACAAACTTCTGTTTCTTTTTAAGCTTCTTAAGCGGAACCATAACATTTAAAAACAATAAATATAACGTGTTACATGAGATAGCTGGCTTTATCTATCGTTCTGCTGTTAAAAGCAATTATTTTATAGAAAGCGATAATTCAAATTTGGAACGTCCAATGATTCCATCGGGTAAGACGGTGGCGTAGTTAAAATTGCAAACGGCACTCATATGCTAACAGGGCACGCTTTGGCACCGCCGTCCGCCGGATATCACATCATAACATACGATTATTTTTAGTGGCGGAGGCTCTGAAGTCAGCCGAGCTTCCATTGGTATTCGTAAGTAGATGTCGCTGATAACTTACTATCGTTGTGTGCTTGAAATTCCTAAATGTCCGTCTAAACGTCTTCGTGAAGACGGATGTCTGTTTAAAAAATTACGTGTAAACTTCCCATCAATCATGTATATACTTTCATTGTAATAACATAATATATGTAATGTGTAATAAATTACTTTTATCAAAAATGGCGACACATGGTTTTTATTATCATAGAGAAATTAATCTCGGGTAATACTCCTCCACCACCCACAGCTAATTTTTCCTCGCTATAAAGGATCCCTTATTCCAACTGTGAAAAATAACGATCATGCTTGCCTTTTTAATTAATCGTTATTAATAATTTACATAAGCAATATACGAAGGTTCTATTGTTGCTGGATGTACTCAGTAAATTATTCAAAACTAATTACATTTGCGTGCCTTCAATCGTTTTAGGCTTTGGCAACACAAAACACGTTCCTTATTATTGTATTGGCAGTTACACTCGCTTATAAAATCAACGCACTGTATACATTTTGCTTGCAAAAACCCGTGTGGCCTGTACGTACATGTTTATGCGATCTAGATCATTGAAACGTTTCCACGAATAAATCTTTACAAAAACAACGGGGGAAGCAACCTGACGCGGTCGTCGCGACAGTTTTCGTTCGAGAACAAAGTCAAGTGGCGGGAATATTATGTTGATTTTGCAACGAAAACAAGGCGACCGCTTTGATTATTTCGGCCGTGTCTACGTCTTCAACGCGATAGAGTAACCGCTTGATATCTCGCGTCTGTCCGTCTGTTTGACGGACGCCGTGTATCGCGAAACGTTTTTCGGATGTTACATTTTTTTGTATCTCGTACGAGTCGGTTTAACGTTCGCTTTCAAGTAATAAAAAGAACACACTGTAGTTTCATTAAAGCAACACATTATACAACATAATTATATCCAACTACTCAACGAAAGCTTTTGTAGTAAGGGTTTTTGGGTTAATTGTCAGACTCACATATTCATTTATTGATTGAAGTTTCATTAAGAGCATCCTTCAAAATTAAAATAATAAAAAAATATATTTTTCAAGCATTAATTGGATGAAAGTATTGGAATAAACGAGGCTTATATGTGTTACGTAAGCACGATGCCTTCTAAAGTCAGAATCCCAAATCTAACGTAGCTCAATTTAACCGCCGCCGAATTAACCTCAGTTTCCAAATATTTTATTTAAATTAAAAGTCACCGCGAGTAATAATATAATATTCCAAATAAAGTCGCGAGCACAATTTCGAACAAAGCGATCGATGTGATTCCCTTAAATATTTCTGGAACTGAAGAGACCGGCGCCATCTGCATGACAGATTGCTCCTCCGTGAAGATTTCCCAAAATTCTGCAGTGCACATGGACGTGGGAACACAGAGGCAATTTCCCCAAAGAAAGGCTGCCACAGTTATTTTTACGATAACCAACGAACACTTTTGTTACCAAAACACATGGTTCGTTTTTAAGCCGGAGTGAATCGTTTTTGATTGTTTCCAAACATTCGCCGAAGAATATCCCACCGTAGTTACATTGCATCTGTTGACTGATGAATCATTTAAAATTACACCCTATACTAATAATGGGGCAATTAAAAGTCACCGTTTTTCCATAGTTGAACAGATGCCAGAACATAACCAGACGTCAAATTTAATCTACGACTAAAACTATACAGGGTATTATGTATAACTGAGGACACAGGTTCTAGTTCCAGTGGTGTAAATTAGATTCGGAAATTTCTGGAATGTACAGGGAAACATAATCAAAACCGTCACATATGGGATTAAAATGAACTCGGTAAGCATTTCTGCTTACATCGTCACGGGGCGGTTAATATCATGACGTCATGGCGTTCACAAAAAATGCGAACTTATGAATTTAGAATTAAGATATATTTAAGTCATAACCACCGTTTCGCAGACAAGAATAACATAAGATTACTAAGAATCAAATCAGATTAGCTGAGAAAATTGTCCGTCGTCTACAATCGTTGGCAATGTTGCAATAAGTGCATTTTAAACTTCGAACAGCGCTCCAGGGATGGACTGACTTTGCGCGGATTTAAAAAAAAGACAAAAGAGATGATAATTCGGTCCGTACTTCAGAGCGCAATTCCCGCGTTACCTGGCGTTGTGCGCTCGCGGGCGCACGTGCGCGCAGCTGCTGCGACGCACGTGTGGCGGCCAACAGATTATTCCGATGGATTTATGCGCTTTTATTACAGGCATTGCGCACATACTACAGTATTTCGAGCTTTCGTTGTTTATCAAGATGTGAGACGGCATTTAACAGAATCTCGATTCGCTTTCGAGCGGACGGCGTCAAAATTGCACGCGAACTATCGAATCGAGATTTTGATGACATACGACGTATTTTTGTATCTAGTGCAGTATATGTATTAAGCAATAATTGTTATTGATGTGCAATAAAACATTGAATTATTGGACATATGACTAAAATAGTCACAGCCATATTTCAATGTTTGCCGGCTTTATGTTTTTTTGGGAGAAATTAAATAATTGAATATTTTTTCCGTATCGTGAAAACATTTTAGAGGCTATTGTTCTTATAACGTCACCAATCCTGGTGTTGTGAACAACCATGAGCGGCGGTCATCACTTGACATCTACGAAACTGTTTTCTCATTAGCATCCTTTTCCAAAATATATATGAATTTGAAATAATACATGACTATTAAGACATATGTACATATGACATTATCACTTAAATATAAATTATCTCGATCTTAAATTCGTCGGATAAATTGTAAGTGTTATGAGCATACACCCGTGAAACGTTCCACAAGTATAAAATCTTCTTTCCATTTGTATTTCTGATTGAAATTGATAAACATGATGCGCTTCATATAGATAGGTATGTCTGTCACTCGCATTAAAGACTGAAATATATTTTTTTTGTGTTGTATTTTAGATCACCAAGCCCCTTAATAATATCAATTGCTTTGATTGCAAACGCAATGAGTCTATATGATATATTTTAACCATACACTGTTTCACAGTAAAATTAAGTTCTAATAACGTCCTGAAATATATCTTATTAATCAATATATTTTGTTTCGAAGACTCATTAGCGGGCAAGTGTATAACTGTTTACCACAACATCAATCGCCCGACCTATATTCATAAGAACAGCTCTAACTTCACTTAAAACAATTTCACTTGGCGTCTTAAACAACTATATTCGACGTCGACAACAAAAGTTGCAAGAATAACTATGAAATAATGACTTTGATAGAGCCCTGGATGTGTTTATGGCTTGTGGAGCCGGCCACAGTAACATATGGCCGCTTGCGCCGTGATTGAATAGCCAAGTGCTGCACTTTGTCCAGATATGCCGCTATCGCGCACCGCGAAATCTCATTACGAAGATAGTGCCACTGAACGCATATGTCAATATCGCGCGCTTATTAAGCCGCCGTTCAAACTTACTCGTAAACCTTTGGATGCGACAAATTAATTTGTTGATCGGGTGGAAGTTAAATATAGCGTGGACGTGCTCACACACGATGGACTTAGAGGCATCCTAAATGACAGATCATCTTGATGTAACGTTCCTTGTAAAACCAAAGCTCAGAAGTATATACTCTTCAGAACCGCAATGATGCTTGTTACGAGTATGTATAAAATTGAAGAATAATTGTAGTTCAATATTAACAAGGGCATATATGCGATTAGTAAAGTATAAATGCATTGTATTACTTAGTGCGTTAGCGAGTTAATTGAATAAGTTTTCGTAAAGGATACGTTTCCTAAAACGAAAGTCGAAATCGAGGCTGGTTGCGTATTAATTAGTGAATGCCACCTCCAAAAGTCATAATCAAGTACAACAGGTAGCTTTATCAGCACCGTCAGCCATGTGGCGCGCTACCAACCGATAGCTGCGGGGCAATCTGCCGCACAGATTTGCGACGAGCGCCCTCCTGGCCTACACGTGGCCCGGTAAGGGAACGCCGCCGAACACATGGTGCGGCAACGACCCGCTTTATGAAACGTTTTACAACTAGCTCACAGCTTTCTAAGGTGATCACCAAATGTGCCGAACGTTTCCGCCAAAGCACCGGGCGGTCGTGAACGCTGGCTGTAAAACACAAATCGCTTTTCCTCATTGTGCGCAACAATCGCTCTCTCACGTGCTCAATACTTGTCGACTATTGTACACTCAAGGCATAAGATATAAAGCTGTTGAAATGGGGATGCAATATGCTTTGGCAATATTATGGATTTTTTAAATCAACGTTAACTAAAAAAAAGGTTTTGTATCGTTAACTTATTATATTCGCAGAAAGTCAAGCACGAGTTTACTACTTATCAGGAAATTATTAAGAATTTCGCCTTATTGTTTAGCATGATACTACTGACATAATACTTTAAGTTCTCATTACTGTTTATTAAGGTACTTAATAAGGTACATTTTTACAACGAAATGATCTTACTATATTTCATAAGGTCAGGAAACCCGCTACGTTGAATACAAACACTAAAAATCTAATATTTACAAGATTAAATCTATATAAAATTACATATTATCTAATAAATCTAATCCAACAACGCAACAATTTCACAACGCGCAACATTTTTCGGAACCATACATATATATCAAAGCATGTGCATGGCACACGCTGTCAATAACGAAATATAAATTTGCAAATAAAAGTCACGCTGTCAATAACCAAATATAAATTTGCAAATAAAAGTCATTAGCCATTGAAATAGCATTATAGCAATTTGAATACATGTAAAAATGTGAAGGGCACTGACTTTTGTAACACAGGGTAACCTAGCACAGGAGTCAGAGTTCAAAATATCGTACCTTACCTCTTCCAATTTAAAAAATGTCATTATAATAAGTGTTCTTTTTATGTTCGTTGCATGAATAAATTATCATTATTATCTTTTACTGTAGGTGTAGGTGAAATATCAAAGATATCGCACAATGTCGCCAATATAGCATACAACCGAAAAATTACGAGAGGCGGCTGCCAGACACCTGGCAAACAGCTACCGACAAATCATTAGTTGATACAAACGCATACTGGCCACTATCATTAGATCTAGCCGCTTATTACTAACTAAAGAGCTCCACGACACCGATCATTAGTTAGAAGCCTCATTACTGAGTAATCGATGCATGTTGTACATTGGAAGTACGAGCCGCAGCCATTATTTACTCCTCGGTGGCTGTCGGAATGTAGTCTTTCCTGCTTGTCTTTAAAAATACATATCAATTTAATGTACCTTAAATAATCACAAATAACGTACATGTCTAATTTTGCTCTTTATCTGTTTATACGTAAATGCCTTATAGAGACTACAAAAGGTTTTTTTAATTCCTTCATTTGATATTATTTAATGACCCGTCGTAATTTAGAACGTAATGATAAATATAACTTAAGTAAAGTTTTCTCAATATAGTTAGGTATTATAATATCAACACTTTAAACCAATTAATCATATTGCATTATTTTGTCATAAAACGACAACACCATATTGACACGTTTAACAGAAACATTAAGTTTCTTTCTTACTTACGGTCAGATTTGCTCTTCAATTACGATTTGATCCGAAACTTTCAAATTTCTGACTTAATATTCTTTGTTTTAATAAAACACTCTCACTCGGTAATGATGTCCCATCTCTCGGATGTTAAAAATATTGATAATAGATATCTTTTTATCTATTTGTAACTTTTAATGAGTTATTTATTTACGTAACGACCTAAAACACACATTGCAGAATAAAAAAAAGAAATGATCTATTCTTCTTCTTCTTCTTCTCGTTCCTCTCCAATTACTGGAGGTTGGACATCAGCATAGAGAATTTTTCCTTGTCTCTAGCAAGGTGGAACAGCTTGGCAGCACTCGTTACTCCGGTCCACTCCCGAATATAAATTATCTATAACACTTCCATAAATTGACACAGATTTTAATTTATATAAATAATTAATAAAAATTTAAATAAATAGAATTTAATTACTTATAGATAAAACTAAATAAAATTAAATTGGATCTAAGGTTTTCTTTCTAGTTTTGGTTTCTGTTTTTGTCCGTCACGCTTACGCTAGTCTAGGGACTATGAACTTAGGTCGTAATTTTTTTTTAAAAACCGTGAATAATTTCTGTTTCATAACCTTGATTAGATAATTTTAAATATGAAGAACATCGGTAATTCCAAAAAATTTATCGTAAAACATGGTACACAGGTATTATAATTTTAAATCTACTATTTATATCATATTTCTAAAGGTGAATTTCTATAAGTGGATTCGTTCGGATTTCGACAAAACCTATTGGCAATTTATATTCGCGAAGATGTATACGACCATTGAAACGTAAACAAAAATAACGTGAGCGATTCTAAAACGCAACGGGTACTGAAAATGAGACGTGGATAAATGGAGTCTACATTGTATTGCTTCGTATGTGAAACGCGTCAAGACGATCGCCCTAATCAAGCGAGAGCCGGTTACGTACGTGACAAGTTATATTAAATTATGCAAGTAATAAAATCCTATTCCGTCTCCGAGCAACGTACGACTCAGCGGCGGCGATTTTTCAAAACGTTCTCGGGTCATTTTTCATCGCGTCAATCAGGGCTTGTATGTGGATCAAACGTTAGGGCTGGCAAAAAAAGTATACGCAAGTATATCGAATGAATCTAAAATAAAGGAAATATGGTAGATTAAAGACTATTAATAGGAGGAAAAATAATCGTAAATAAAATTTTTACAAATTTCAAGTACAAAATCGCCTTTGTATAATCAATGATTTTATTTTTATCCTATATTTCATGACATATTTCAGGATTTTTTTAATAATCTTAAACTTGAGTAGATTCGTTTATTTATAAATTAATTTAATACTTATTTATAATCGATGTTCATCCTTACTGTTGAGGGTTGTCTCATCAAGTGTTAAATAGACTGCGAGCCAATGAATATTTTTATTGACGCGTTCAACGGGTCTCTACGGCGCACTTCGAGGCGAAGATTTGCCAATTTGAACCGTGCTATATCATGTTACAGCGTTTTATTAAAAATTAAAAAGAAAATCGTTTCCACTCACTCAAAAGTGGACGTTGTGTTGAACGCGCTGGAGTTTCGAATTGAATGCGAGGGCCGTATTATGTAACTTAAGAATTGAAGTCGTCAACGTAATGTAAGCCGGCGAGGCGATCTGCGGCGCGATATGTTCCCTTCTGGGCCGTTTCTTATGCAAATATTGACACAATGTTGCCATCATTAATCAGACGAAATGTCAGGGGCTCTGGACATCAATGCAAGTCGCAAATGTCTCACGTGTAGCCATACGTTCCTAAGGTCAAAAACTTCAAGTCACATTGTTTATTCTCCTCAAAACCATTATGATTGTTAGTGCAGGCTATCATTGCCTACCTTTAAGGCAAATTCATTCTTCTCTTGAATCAGACTAAAAGTTTTGATTTTTAGGCGTCAACACCACCTTATATACACGTAGATGTTAACATTATATAGATCTTACAAACATATCTCAAATCATGTTTACATGTTAAAAATTCCAAAAATGATTTATACATTAGAATATTTATTAATTACGCCAAATGATGCTAAAATTAAATGAAATGGTTAGAACTTATTGAACGACAATTTTTAGAATACTGAGCGAATTATAACCTTTCTTTGTAAAGATAACTTAATTAAAAACCACAAATGTGCATTCTTTTCGCCGCAATGTAGGCCAACCAGCAGCATTTGCTTTTGCACGAATGTGCAGACTCGTCCGGGGAAGTACCACGGCCGTATTGAACTTTCGAGTTTCGTCTGATTAGTGGGGTAGCCGAAGCCCACTTTTTTGAAATTGACAACACTTCAATATCATATACACACACGGCCATACACAACACCTCAGGTGTTGTGTATTGCCGTGAACGCCGTAATCACTTATCATCTGGTGCTCGCTCATTAACTTTTCCCGTAAATAAAAGTAGCAGTTGTTGACAAACGCTTTATAGCGTTTATTTGTATTATACAACACATATTTTTAAAGTGATCCACAATATACATAAAGCGTTCTTGGCACCATGCCGCGTGGATTAGGTTTATTACATAATATGTAATTTTAGATAGATTTAATCGAGTAAATATTAGATCAATAAAGTTTGTATTCCCATATATACAAATTTCGACAGTTTATCAAAGTTTTGTGTCTGCCAACAAAATCAAGTATTAACAACTTTTATTGTTGTTATTCCTACTAGAAAAGGTAGCAAACAGAAGCAGTATTCATTTTAATATGCATAATTCCACATACGTGTGATATTGAGACACCTAAAGATATAAACATATCTCGAGGAACAAGTCAAAAAGTTTACTTATTTCACTTTAAAAAATACCCAGAAATCCGCATATGTGTCGCAGCTTCGACGCGGTCAAAAAAAGTTTTCTGAGAAGCTTCATGATCGATGATAATTCCCCAAATTTAATGATAAATTATATTCTTCGACATTTTTTAATGGAATGGAATAAAATTTTATCTGGTTTAATGAAAATTTTATTACATTCGACGTTTCAATTAATTTGGTGGTTAGGGGACGGACCGTGCTTTTTAAAATCCTGAAGGCACTGTTAACCGTGCTTAATTTTTTTTTTATGTGAAAAGTTGCCAATCGAGCAGACTGTTCACCTGATGATAATTGAATACCGCTGCCCATGGACATCTGCTACACCGAGGGTTACAGATGCGTTGACAACCTTTTGAAAATTGGGCGTGCTTTCTGTTACAAAGTTAATAATTTCAGGCCAATCTACGCAGAAATTACTTATTGTACAATACAGTCTTATGATATTCTTGGGTCTGGACTTATTTTGCACGAGTAGTGCGCTTGTGTTTTCAAAAATTTTTATAAATTGAATAAATACGTGAAATAAAAACTAAAGCACCAATATTTTAAGTAAAGTTGCATCATTAGTTATTCGTGCTTAAAATTTTCGCGTCATCAAAATTTTAGTCACTTTGGTCATAACGTGAAAACGTGACGTAACTTATTAGTTATGTTACGTTTTCACTTTAACGTTATTTGTTTTCAATATTATATTTTTATTATAATATTACAAACGTACTTTTAATATTACAAACGTGTTTGTAATATTACAAATACGAAATTGTTGCCCATATATTAGTTAGTCTTACAGGTACTAGCAACTAATCGACATGGTTTTAAACAGCGTTATTTTTAGGCAGGAGCGTGACGCAGTCTATGTTAGATAAATCTGACTGGTAATTTTGTATTACGATAATGGTTTATCGAAAATCAAAGCCATAAGAAACAAGAAGAGATACTTGAACTTAGTCCTTGTAGCCAAATCACCTTTGACGAACGCGCAACCAAAAAATCGCTTTATTTGCAGGGCGGGCGGCGTCTTACGTGGAGGGCTCAATATAGACGAACAATCGTGTCCTTAGCGAACACAACGGCGCCTTGTGCCTCCGTTTCCCGGCATGTGCTCGACATGTGAACAGTTCGTTTTTAGATGCCCATGCTGGACTGCTCGGCATAAATACTGCGTGACTCTTCCACGAAGAAAACTTTGCTTGTTAACTCCTTACATTTGTCTAATTGGAGATAGTTTTAGAGTGATTACATTTTAAGTTGAAATTAAAGGGCGTATACGCGATTTGAAGTCAACGGTTCGGATGTGAGTTGAGCGAGTCGTTGCGTTTTTTCCGTGATTATAAAATCCATTGTCTCACGATTGTCCAAAAGTGACTAAACCTGAAAATTTGAAATGAGGTTATGCCATTTTCAAATTATATGTTTAGAAAATGGCACGTTATAGAAAAGGTGTAAAAATGTAAATAACACCGAATTATAAAATGTTTAAACCGCTATCGCATAAAGACCGAGAGCGTTTCAATCGAATATAGATGGAGTACTGCAATTAAATATAATAAACAAATTGAATGTAGTAAAATTGAAGTTATCTAAATTTAAATATTTCAGACGATCTTGGTTTGTCAATGAAATCAATGTTATTATGTTTGTAATAAGAATGGTACATTAAACAAGTGCTGGGTCTGACTTTCTGGTAGAAATATTATAACAAATAATTTGCATATACCTACATTGTGTGACAAATATACTGGATGAACAAAACGGTAAATATTCGTTCCCATGCGATGAGCGGTATTGATCTCGAGTAATATTTTTTTTTATCGCGTGAGAGCTACTACAGAAGCAAAGCTGTTTCGCAAAGCTTTCGTCGACGCAATTTCAGCGATTTCAGGCGGGGCCATCGGCTGTTAAAGCTAAAATACGACCTATTAAACGCCCATTGCGCTGCCGATTCTCGATTCGGTAACAAAAGTGTTAGCTTGTTAGGGAGTTTGCATACGCAGCTGTATGGGCAGCTGCGGCGGTCGATCGGTGTGAAGAGAGCCGAGCGCGGATTCACATAGCGCTTTGGAATGAGCGCGAGGGGCCGCAAGCACCTTGCGCAATCACACCGAAAATCGGTAGAGAACTACATAATCGATAGCGTTTTCCTGACATCACCCCAAATGATAAAGCGGGAAGAAATTGCGTCATTCACAGGCCCACTGAAAACCAGCGCTGTAATCTCGTACCGACGTGGCATGTTTGCCGCATTCGTAATTATCAGTGATGTGTCTTTCTTTCTTCAGAACCGTGACTTTTAGCTATTCTACTTTTTAACAAGATGGACGGGTGATGTTTAAGGTGAAGTTTTCGTTTAAGGGCAATTTTTTTTTTGTTATAATATTTTTTTATCATTATATGTTATATTACTGTGTGTATTGTGTCATATGATTGAGTAGTAGCAAGCTATACTCTAAGAATAATACTTATTCACATTTTACTCAGAGGTATTGTTTCCAACAAAACTCTGTAATTTTCTGGTAAATTACGTAACAAAGTAATCATTCACTCAACAAATCAACAAAGGTCATTCAAATAGGAGGAATTTTAATAAACAACTAGGCGTTCTGAAGTGTATAGGATAGTCCCATTAGTCTCATACATTTCTAACTCCCTAGCCTTGTCGCTTATTATCTCATAAGACCATCCGAAACGTGTGTTATGTCAATAAAATGTCAGAGTGTGGACATTTTTACTGTGTCCAGAGCAGCAAGCCATTTTGCAACACCAGGAGAATAGAACAGCAGTACGCAGCATTACTATGTACCCACATACCGGTCTGATTGCAATCTTTGACAGCCCCAGCTGATCCAAGCTCATAATTTCAATGTGCCAACATCCCGAAAACTCAAAGTAAATAATAAGAGCCGACAACACAACGCGTAAAAGTCAACAATAGATCGAGAAAAAACTTTAAACTACAAACAACCGTATTATCGGGCAAACATGAATAAAAAAACACACACAGAATAAAAAAAAAACACAGACCAATAGAGCAATAACGGCGTCAACTTGATAACAATACGCGTATCGCATCATCTGCAATTAGGGGTCACGAATAATTGACGCCAAAGGTTTAAAGGCGTTCCTTTGCCCAAAAAAAAAAATACATTCATAAAACCCTTACGAGCGATTCAAGATATGGCTCCCCATACTACGCGAGCACCTGGCTTTCGCCGCAATACGCTAACCAGAGTACGTACTTGAAGAAATCAATGCACGCCGCCCGTTGATCCTGGCTCCCGGAAATAGCGAATTGGTTATTGCGGAAATTTCTCGAGTCTCCGAACGAGCACACTCGAAGATTTTGATCTGTTTCAGGAAAATGGAACATAAGTAAAATAAAAAGGGATGCTTTTTGTGCCAATTATGTAGAACATTAAAAAATATTTCTATTTAAAATCTTTCGATACTTTGCGTACATCATATAACTATTATATTAAATAATACGTTGTTATATAAGTATTAAACCTGTGAACACAATTATTAGTATTTATAAATCGCCATTCTCTGTGTACGTTACATAAAAACAAAGCACAACGAAACCCAAACATAACATAGTGGGAAAGATATTTTCGTTTCCATACGAGTGTGAGTTCACGCGTCACTGAAGCTTTGTGCTGTCACTAAATCGGTGGCGTATCATAATCCAATGTTCATTTATCAGCTACAACGAATGAGCAAAGCGAATCCGGCTAATGGTCCTATAGTTCCTTTATCACGACCAAGTTAAGTGCCTCCACAATGGAGGCAGCTCCCACGCCGTGTCACAACACCCCATGCACTGGAGGCCGCCAGCGTTAGATGACCTCCCGCATCGCTACGGTTTGGGGATGTAGTTTCGAGTAGTTTGGAGGATGATGCCTAATCAAGGGTTTTGTTAGGCTGGACAGAGCTCCGCTGGGTGACGTCAGCTCGCTCTCAGGGTGGCTCGTCCGCTGATCCCCAGCCTTTTGCGCGCGTTATTGTAACGATTGTGGGAACGACACGGTTATTGTTATAAATCTGTGGGAGTTTCGTTTTGACGTCGCCACGAGCCCTCACTTTAAATACAATGCTTATTATTCATAATAATTCAATCAGATATATATGAAAGCAAAACTTTCAATATATATGAACATCTGCACAAATTCATTGAGTTACTAAGAATTTTTAACGCGTCAGAGTTGAGTCATTTATCTGATTTACAAATTCCCATCCATTTAATTCCCTTACTAAAACATTAAAGATGAAAAAAATCTGGATAGCAACCAGCTTATTTACTAAAACTAGGTACAAAGATAATAAAATAAATATATAAGATACAACTAATATTTAACATACAAATACAACAAATACTTATAACTAAGTGATGAAGTGTGAACTAAGATAGACTATAGATATTATTCAAGCGGCTTTCAAAGTACCAAAAGGGACAAGAGTAGCCTGTTAGAAAGATGATAAGAATGATAGATTCAGCAATATACAAGAGATAGATGATACTTTTTAACATTTTCATTGGGTCTAATTTTCATTGTTATAATATTATAATATTGAAACATATTACCCATAATGAAAACTCAAAACTAAACGATATAATGTCGAAAACCCTCCGAGACAAAACGTGATCAACATAAATCTGCTTTAAACTTAATTACCGATGGAAGTTAAAAGCGAATCGTTCATTAATCGCTCCAAAGTAATATTCATAGTGCAATGTAATGTACTGTAGCTTAGTTAATTGGACGTATGCAGTATATAGATATGTACAACACGAAGCTTAAATATTCACCCTCATCTATTTCAATGGAGGACTTTAATGCTGTCGCGTGGCCGCCACGCGACGCCCTTGTCCCCCCCCCCCCCCCCCTCTCCACCTTCATTACGCCGATTGCTAGACATTTGTTTATTGGCAGCGCACGTGGGCGGATGTCTGCATTATTAAATGCCTTTTAAGCTTATGGCATAGTTTAATATATGAAATCCCACTCGCAAAGTTGGCAATTCACTGTCTCGGATTATGGGAAAAATCAGTTTTCTTTTCCGTGGTCCGATATACATCTAATCACGTCGCTTATTTTTTTTTTAATATTCATGTTTTATAATAGTATTTGGTATCCGCATTCTAACCCACGGTGAACATGGGATTTAATAAACTCTAAAATAAATATACTTCTTAAATTGCCTCTTTATAGTTCTACAGGTTCTCCAATCTCCAAAACTTACTAGATAGAAATTTATTATAAACATAAAGTGTCCAAGATAACATGTAAATATATAATTTCATAATCATCTACGCCTCTTAACCATATTTTGGGTTGCCGTTTTCACACTAACATCTTCTTCTTATAAAAATAGTCTTAGGAACATACGCATTTAATGACTTCCTTTGTGTAGAATTTATGAAAGAAGGTGGCAAATGAGCAGACCATGGATACCTACATAAAACTTCACTCGCCAGAATAAATGCAAACGCGTAAATACTTCTTAATACCGACCTGATGTAAGGCAGTGCTGTCTGTGCTGTATTTACGTGTTTTTTTCTCTCTGCGAAATGCTTCTGCACTGCTTTATCGCAGTATTTCATAAAAATAATAAATTCATGTCAATTATTGTAATTTAAAATGTAAATTTTGATAATGGATAATTTACTAAAAGTCGACAAGTTGTACCGTATTCCTGACAAAACTACAAGCTTTTACTTGTGAGTGTGTACCATTAACTGAAATCCTTGCAGCCTTGCACCTAGTGGAAAACCCGATTTATTGATGATAACACATAAACAATCGCGTCATCATTGAAGTACATAAGTATTGGTGCACATCAAGAGTGGAATCGAGTCGTGACCGAACAAAAGGCCGCTCACGAAATCAGAAATGCCCGGTGCACCCCAATGGGCTGCGCGTGCGCCGGCAAAGTTGCGTCCGTAATTATCCCGGCGACCTGTGACCCGCGCGCCGGTTCCCAGGCCGCCTCCTCTTTCACACGAGAACGGCGCCTTTCCCATCGGAACCTTTCCTCTGAGTTGCGGAAGACTCGAGGATGCCCCATGAACGCAGCGATGCGAGCGCCCCCCTCGGCTTGAAGCGAAAACGAATGTAATTCGTGGAAATGCTCTCATCGCTCTGTTTGTTATATATTCGCAGTCCATTTTAGTGCCAGTCTCTGATCCTGAGATGCAACTTAAATGTGAAATTTTTGGAGATGAACGGTCAAATGCTTTCCTTGAAGTCCTCGGCCGCTCAGCTTAGGCGGTAAAGCGTCTGCAAAAAACAACGTCTGTTTTGTCTAAATTAATTCACATTTTAAGAAGGTACATTTTATGTACATTTAGAAAGAAAGAAGCATAAATTAAAATAAAGGAAAAAATAACAAAAAAGAAAGTGAAAGTCTGTGTAAAAATCGAGATACAGACACTTAAATCGTGACTCACGTTACTTGTATAAAAATCATTTTATACTTTATTTATGTGAACAAAGTATAGATATATCAGTTAAGTTACTTGAATTAACAGGTCATGAATATTTGTTGTTATTAGATTATTACATAAGAAGTATGTGGCAACAGTAAAGGAATTGTATCCATAGGCGCACGTATATATAAGAGATTGAATGTGTTAAGCACTGAAGCATCACATATTCAAAACTCAGAAATTGTAACAATAATTGTAATTTCTAGTTTTTATCAAACCATCGAAGACGGGCCTTAGTCCACTTATTTTACATTCATTACATAACAAAATCATTCGCATAATAGTGACTGATTGCGAATACGCATTGTATGACGACGTAGTTTCTCACAAATCACATTATTACATAGCCGTCACACCCCTATTTATCTTTGATCGAGGCGATTGTCCTGGTGCGTGCAGCGCATTCGATCCGCGAAACAAAACCCAATATGTATGAGGCCCGCACGCGGCGGTCGCGTGGCGCCCGGGAGCGTAATGAGACCGCACCTGCAGGTCACGGAATTATGGGATTTCTCGCGCCCTCCCGTGGGACCGGAGGGATCCTGTCGGCCTATCACACGGATACGAAATGTTTGCTCCGTCAATAATTGCACGCGACGGGGTAATAACGGGAAAACCAATATAGCTGGCGGTCATTCACTACTCCGATCCTAATGTGCACTAGATTTTTTTTGTTGGAAAAATGCAAACGAGCTGGCAGGCCACCTGGTGGTGACGGTTCGCCGCTGCCCATGGACACTCGCAACACCGGTCAAAAATGCGTTGCCGGCCCATCAAGAAGGAGTAGGCTCTCTTCTTGAATTTCCCCATAGTTACGACAGTTATATTGAATTTTGCAGTATATTACAATAACATTACAATCCATTTTCAACGTTCGCAAGATAAAGTAACCTGAAAGATTGGTGAAATATCTCCAATCTTTTATCGATTGTCAATCAAGCGGCGCGGCGGGCGAAGTAATTTATTTGGACTTGTGAAATCGAACAAAACACGCGACGCGACAGGCTTTTGTTTTATGCCTTTAGTAAATGGACTGAGTGAAACTGGACCCGATCAATCTGGGTGTATCACGCGACGGCAGCGACACGCGCGCGCAACTTCCACAGCACGACGCGACGCACCGTGTCTAATGCGACGGCCTTAACGGAGTCGCTTTTCGTTTTTTATAATGGTCAGTTTGACTTTGCAATGGATGGTAAGTGAAGCAGAAGCTGTAGCAAATGGGCTGCGTCAGTTGAAGCCTTGAATGTTATAAGGCTAGATTTAGAGACAGACGCAGATTTTTTCTCGTTTTTTGTCTGATAGATTTGTAGTTTTTGTAGTAATGCCCAACTTACGTTGCGTTGCATTTGTAAATGATTTGTGCTTACGACACGGCGGGCATGCTCGAGAGGCAAGGTTCATATTCTTCTTCTTCTTCTTTCCCATGTCCTTATCCCACATTGGTGGGGCCACAGCAAGGGAATCAATGGTATTAATTCGTTTTTTTTATGTCCGGCCACGTGCCTGAAATCAGAAAATTCTTGATAATAAACACCCAAATCGAGAGTAATCGTCTGTGGGTCACACAAACATTTGCGGCAATTGAACCTGCAATGCCCGGCGTCGAAGCCGGCAGCTTAGTAACTTCGCCACCGCCTTATCATCAAAAGTCTAAATGCTATCTATCTAATATATAATATAATATCTATCTAATCTAAATGCTATAAATGTTATAAAAAGCCATGTAGTACAAATAAGGAAACATTTTTTTTTTCTATAGTGTAGAAAGTGAAACTGTGTTGAACTATAAAAAGCGAAAATATATGAATGCATTGTGACGTTATATTAACACATTACCAAGGTACTAAAGTCACACAAAATTAATCTTTTTTTGAGTTAGTTATTAAACTTTTCAATGAGTCTTAGTATATGTATACATATATACAACAATTTAGACCAAGTAAACAACTAAATAAAATAACAATTGCGGTAATCAATTCATCGTACCTATTATTTTTTATAATTTATAAAAACATTCACTTTATCTTACAACCTGTACATTGATCACAGATCCTTTATTACATCTTTTATTAAAGAGCTGTTAAGCCCGAATACAAATTTAAGGCGTTTATATGTTTTCACACAAAAGTAAACGGTATACAAATAATTCTATTTACTTATACAATATTTACTGTGCCCGCAAAGGGAAATTTATAAGAAACTAATCACTAGTAACTGCTCCGCTAAGGTACTTTTGAAGACGTGCCTAAAATTAAATCACACTTTACCTGTTCTAAACAAATTTCACACTTAAAGAGACCCATAAACGCCGTTTACGACATCTGTGAGAACAAAGTTGTGTATTAGATTTTTTTTGCCATTGAATATCCCATACAGCAATAAAAGCACCTTGCGAAATGTCATCGTTTGAAAGGTCTTAGGGCTTGTACACATCGACGTATTTTCCTGGCAATAAAAATGGATAGTGATTAATTCACTTAATAGTGATTAATTCAATTAAATAAAGTATGTACCAATGGAGAAAAGACTTTCAAAACTACCTATAGTATATTTTAAATTTATTTTCACTTAACCGCAGATAAGCATTTTGCATACGCTACAAAAATCAAAATGTAAATTACCATTTACATCTGTTTTGCTTTTTTACATGTATAGAATTATATAAAGTAGTCTATAATGTCGTATATGTAGTAGTCTCATTTTAGTTTAGATTTATATAATTCTTATTTAATTTTCTTAAAATTTATGTAAAAATGTATTTTTTTTCTTGTAATTACTCATAGATAATTTTATTTATTTGCTTATTTTATTTTTTTAGTTTATTTTTGTTTTTTTTCTTGTGAAATTATAAACATTATAACCAAATATGATGTGTGCAGATGAAGTGTCGGATTAAATGTCTTATGTCTTAATGTCTTATATACATAAATATATTAATAGAATTTTCAAGAATATTTTTAGATGTGTACAGACCCTTACGGTGTCTACTCAGCGTAGGTTTTTTTTTCATTTTTAGTTTTTATAAATGTTGTCGCCTTCACAACAATGGACGTTACCTGTCCATCTAAAACAATATTCCGGAGCAAATTGCACAGCGAGAGGCTTTCTGAATTTAAGCATTCCACAAAGACTTGACTCGGTACGTGAGCGGACAATGTAGTTGCCGGTAAAGTAAATTGTCTGCGAGTGAATCTAATTGCAAAGGCAGCCGTGAAAACACGTTTTGACATCAAATGGTCAAACAAACACATAAGCATCCACCTGCACCTGGCTAATTATTCGTCAGACCAATGTTAAATATATACAAACACTAATGCAAAAGCGAGTATAAGTTTCATGGCGAATCAAATCAGGTATGAAATGGTATTTGTATATAAAAAAACTAACTCATATAAAAATTTCAAATCTTTTTATCGAAAATGGAGATATTGTCTACAACGTCATAATTTTCTTTAATATATTATTTAATTCTACTCCTATAATGTAAATACAAATTTTTAATCTCATATCGTTTCAATCTAAGATGGGAAGATTAGCACTAATTCATTTCCGTTGACGTTATTCTTCTGATTCTCAAACGTATTGGTCGTTTCTGTAACACAATTTACGCACACAAGTCAAATCTCTCACTTAATTTAATATTGCGAAACATTTAACATTTATAAACGGAAGCTCTTTCAATTGACGCAGATCGGAGGACTTCTTTATTCAATGTATGTTTCTTCCGTATATTTATAAATGCAAGATGTGCAATGTCTGTGAAAGTACAAAAGAAATAAATAAGAGCACTTTCTAATTGTAAAAGATACAACGGGAATAATATTTACAAGAACAATCTCATATGACATTTAAAGCACGAACTACCAAAAAACACCGTGATTAAAAGATGGAATGGTCGCCATTATAACTATAAAAATTCAAAATTGGCCAATTTAAATTATCCGGTCTAATTTATCAAATCGCATCAGCATTAGCGAGCCATACATTTCGAGATGAAGCAATTCACTACCTGAGTTCTTTACTCCCGCCTCCAAGGTGACTCGTGACTTTTTGCCGGCGTCCTTTTTTATCCACGGCTTTATTATTACCATTCGGACCTCTTTGTGTGGTCGCCCTGGACCGATCCAACGGCTACAGGGTAGATACTAAAACACAATCGAATTTAAAACCTTCGTGTGCACCTTACAAAGATACGGCGATTGTCCATCAAACACTGTGTCTACGTGCGTTTTAAATATGCACAACGATTCTTTACAGAAACAATAAATCAATGCACAAAAGGAAAAAACGACTACTACTCAGTAAAAGTTTACTAAAAGCGCTTACTATACCCAGCCTATATCATGACCAAGATCTTTAAATTTGATAACCATAAGTAATTACTCCTCATTCCGAAATCAAATCCGAAATAATTTCAGTCATTAACAACATATCCTTTAAATGAGAAAGACTTATAACTAAGCTTATTTTATTTCAAGGTTATTGTAGGAAAATTTTAACATAACAAAATTAATTCGCACCACAAATAGGCATCAGAATTGATGGAATATACATTATCGAGTACAGGCGTACCCTATAATAAAATGCTCCAGTGCCAGTGCCTCCATAATCTAAATTATACGATCGCTATATTTATCACTAAAAACCACCACGACCTTGTACTCTTCTCGGAGTCACAATAAAAGGATCTGAAATTGTGTGCTTAAGTCGTCTTTGTTGTATTAAGGTTGGGTTGTAAACAAATATGACTCATCAAATGGATTAAGAGCCGTGGTAGCTCAGTGTCCAGGCGCTCGCTTTTAATTCAAAATACTCGAGCAACCAGAGTTCGATCCCCGGTGCCGGCACCAATGAAATTGTTAATTTGAAGTGCTGAATTATCACGTGCTCAGCGGTGAAGGAAAACATCGTGAGGAAACCTGCATATTTAATAATGCATATGAAATAATAACAAAAAAAATATTTAGAAGATATGTGAAGTCCGCCAATCCGCAGTGGGGCCACGTGGTGGGCCCACTGCGGATTGGCACCTCTGTACAGAGGGTATGCCCTGATACCCTCTGTACAGAGGAGACATTTGCTCAGCAGTGGGACATTTATAGGCTGATACATTTTTTTAATGGATGTATATTACATATAATATGAAACAAATTACCTGCCTTACTGATTAAACCGGGGCAGGTTCAGATTTGCGTACCACTGGAGGAAAGTAACAGCTTTTGTATAAATTATCCTGCTGCTGGGTATTGACTTATAATTTGCTATGTTTTCATAGATAGAAGAATTCCCAAATAGTATTAAATTTTTGAAAATCTCTCTATCAGATATCTCTATCGAAACTGTGCTAAACATACTATTATACCGTATTTAATTGGAACTCTACTCTTCTTTTTAGTTAAGAAGTTTAGTTAAGCATACCTTAGATACATAAATACTTCATAAGTCTCTCAACGATGGAACCATCTTATCTCATCAACTTTTCTATTATCCTATTCTTGAATTTTGAAATTAAGTATAAAATTCGTGATACGTTTCGCATTGAATATGATAAATTAATCAAATATCAGTAGTATTAGAATATCGTGTAAAATTTTTCAATAACGTTGAATACAAAATATAACAATCGCGGCCTTTTAACACGATAATCCCCGTAGCATTTCAAGGGCGTCCAAGTAAAAGTACTTTTTGGTCGGGCCATAATATCGGGTGGGACAATTCGGGCTGTCCAATTAACTTTGATCCCCCGCGGTCGTAGGAGTCGGGCGCAGCCTCCTGGCGCGGACCTGTCGCGTGGGACCGCGGCAAGTGGATGCCGACACGTACGTCCATTGTTCAAGCCCCCCCCCCCCCTTTCGGCGGCCGGCACAGAACCCGCGGCCGCCCGATTGTCCCGACACGTAGATACGTCGGGGGCTAATCGAAAAGGCGGAATATTCCAAACGGGGCCAGCGTTTAATCATCGCCTGATGAATCACCGATCGTCTCATTCCCACCGCAGCGATTTGTTACCGTCCTTTTTGTGGGACCTCGCCATTTATTGTTATCGCGATGAGTGTGTACCACCTTTGTGCTATCGGCGATGGTCATTAGTCGAACTTGAAGTGATATTACTGCGTAATGGAAACAAACTTAAACTCGACTTAATAAACTCGACATAGTGAATTATCTAATTATATGAATGCAATCTTAATGCATTAAACTTTAATATTTAATTTTACCTATATTTTTTTTTCTTTTAATACTTTTCTAGAAAATAATCGAGGCACTACGAAAATTTTAAACAATACTCTGTGATTGACTTTAATAAATAATATAAAAGTAATTGACTTCAATAATTACTGATAGGCTCAAAAGCTACAAACTATAAAATTATTTATTTAGTCTTGGCTAACCTCTACTCGGCTAAAGGAATATTCCTACCAAATTTCTAGTCTCTACGACTTATGGTTCCAGAGATATCGTGATGAATCAATTAGTGGAAATCTATATGTATATAGATTGCCATTATCTTAAACTAGGATTAAAAAGACCGAACTTAATGTGCAATGCATTCTCTCCTCGTCAACCCGTAAAGTCGACATATAAAGATAAAACAGAAAATTTATTTATTTATTTATTTATTATTTATTTATTTTTCATAAGCTTGAAGTAAAACGTTAAATAATTAAATTTGGAACATTTTTTAAAAAACTTTAGTATCATATAAAATACTTGTATTTGGTTTTATATTATTCTCTTTTACAAGTAAAAATGGATTGGGTAATTGTTTAAGGACAGTAGGAATTGAAACGCCTACTCTTCTTTTTGATGTCATAGGAAGAAGGTTCATGTTAAAATAAAATTTGTTAATTCATAGATGAAATAAATATAAATACCTTATTTACAATGTCATATTTATAAGATAATCAAAGGCACAAGAATACGTATTTATTTAATTACAAACTGGAAAAAAAAGAGCTTTAAAGGCCAGAGCTACTGCTATTATTTATATCTTAAATAATATTATATACTGATGTTTAGAGCTATTGCACTCTATGTTGCTCGTAAAAACCTAATTTATCTGTCAGAACACAAAGAGAAGATGGTATAACTCCTTTGTTGTATTAAATTATTCAAAATTGTTTGACACTATTATATAACTTCAGTACTCATTATTACTTCCTATCTGCCCAATCATCTGAGTAACAGACTGATTGTTTTTGTATATACGCCGCTAAGAAAATGTTTCCAACAAAAAAATATATCAATCTGGATAAACTGGAGGTGTTATTTAGCGTCGTGAAAACAAACATGGGCGCGGGACAGAGTGCGTGTCACGGGCGCAACGGCCTTAGCCGGGCGGGCGGGGGCGGGCGGGCGCGGGCGGGCGCCACCGGGCCATGGGAAAATCAGGCTTCGGCGCCCCCGCCCCGCGCGCCCATTGGCCGCATCGACCCGCCCCGCGCCCCACCAGCGCCCATAAATACAACGGCGCCGCGCGCATCTCCTCATTCCTCAGCCATCGCTCGTCCGCGACGCACGCGTCCCGCGTTTACGTTCCCCGACCAGTGCTCGTGTTCAGTGACCCGCGAAGATGAAAGCCATAACGGCGATGTGCGCGACCGGCGCCTCGGTGCCAGCTATCGCCGGTGGCCGGGTGCAGAGGCATCGCGACGGCGAGAACGCTGAAATCCAGATGTACCTCTCCAAGCTTCAAGACCTCGTGCCGTTCATGCCGAAGAACAGGCGGATCTCGAAGCTGGAGGTGATACAGCACGTGATCGACTATATATGCGACCTGCAGTCAGCGCTGGAGAACCACCCAGCGGTGGGGCAATTCGAGGCGGAGGCCGCGCTGGCGCCATGCTCACCGCCCTCGCCGAAGACCAGGCGCCGTCCGCTCGGTGTCCGCGCAGCGCCAAACACCATCCTGCGCTCTCGTCCCACACAACACCACTCGACTCACACGGTAAGTCACCAAATTAATATTACATGTTTACGTAGTAAGTAACCGTTTTAACTGTGAGTTTGCAAATCCAATAATTAAATATTCTTCGCCTAACACGGGATATCTAAAGCGGTAGACAGCCTTTCATTTTGTTCAAATATTATTATTATCCAATTTATTTAGACAGTCGCTCTGGCACAACGCTCGGAGCGTAGACACTATTGCATAAAAAGTAAATGAAATCGGCCGTGTCGATGTTTTTGCGGCGCACACCTGCGCGTTTCGCAAGCGCGCGAAGGTAAAAGCGGAGATGCCGAGTTTCACAACACGTGGCAACGCACAGAACGCCGTAAACAATCTGTATTTATTGCTGAATACGACTAGCGAACCTAACAGCCTTGCATCCGACTATTGTTGACAACCGCAACCATGGCTGGCTTTCGGTTTCCTCCTGGCCACGATTGCGTCAGGCCACCGTGATCAGTAGAACGGACGAGCCTGCGTTCGGCCTAAGCCGAAGTCCACACGCGTGACGGCTTCGTATTTCAGCCTTGGAGCGCGGCCACCTGCGCCGGCGCCGCGAAAGGCCGTGTACCGACAATCTGAATATTCAACGCTATCTCGTTCGAGATTCCGCCTCGCACCTGCGTGTCGGCGTTCCGTCACAGGCCGTCAGTACTCACTGTCAAAGTTCATTTCCGGCCGACGTGTGCACGATATACTCTGTGGAATACGAGCCAGTGCTGTCCGCACCGCGGCAGGTGCGGCCCGCAGGATTTATTCGTCCACGCGGCCCAGGCCGCCCGTTTTATACTTCTCGGTCTCGCCACGTAAATTTCGATCTCTGCCAGCCGTTACGGCCGAGAGAAGCGTTCAAGAGCGGTGATTTAGGAGACGCGGCCCGCTGTTCTAACATTACCCGGTGAGTGTCCCGGTATAAATGGATTTTCCGCAGCTGCGATGCAATTATCACGCGAAACCGTGGTAAAGCTATTTGTGGTGAATATGTAGACATAGATTGGCTTGTGGCCTGTATAAACTCTTTGTATAAATGATACTTTATTAGCTAACCATTCGTTCCAATCGAAGACAACGTACCGCGAATCGCGTGCTACTAGCAGCTGCCGGTAATCGTCAATTACCTTTATCCTTGTCCAAAGGCCTAAATTGCTACTGTTATTACCAACGCACCGACGTAGCGCACGTTAATTATCGTGACTTATTCATCTGCGCACTGGCGGCGGCCGACGGCTGCCACGATTAGCGCCAGCGGTACCGCACTATATCCTCGTTATTTACTAATATAACGCCTACACAACGCGCGGCCGACGGAATGTCGATTAATGCGACCACATTCCAGCACACGGCTGGATTCGCACCTCGCAAGGACGTTGTTTATTCTCTCCGAAACGATTCCAGTTAACGAATGGTCCGTAATTGGTTATGATAGGGCCACGCACCAGCACGAGGAAGATATATATCTATATATCTTCCTCGTTCCCTCAGCCAACTCGAGCCGACTTTACTCGAAAAACGTAACATAGCGTTACCTACGTTAAGTCTCATCCATTACCCACAAAATAGAGCTCAGCGCGCATAGAGAAGTTTTCACTACGAAAATGGCTGTGGGGCGTCGTGTCGGTGTTCATGCAATCGTAGCGCGTCGTGAAGCGGCGGCATTTCGCCGCGATATCTCTGGGGCCATCGAGCGTCGTGCCACATAGCTCGGTCACGATCACGCGCCGCGGTACTGTAGACGGTAATTGCTACCCGCGGCGCTCCCACTAACTCTCACGAAGCCATTGCATCTATCACACCGCTTAACGTTTCACGTGGCGGTTTTGTTCGGCCGAAGACCGCTGTCTATTGTCTCCTTTGCCCTTTTAGTGTCACGATTTCTAAACGTCGGGATCGACTCTTATTTGACTTCACGCTCAGACCACAATATCGGCTAAGCACTTTAAATGAGCGCCGTTAGGCGTGTAATCCGCATCCACACCCCTTTTGTGTTCGCGATAATAGGCCGCACCCCAATCATAAACATCTCCTGTAACCAATTGGTGCCATGACGATAATTTCTATGTGAGTGAAAGTAACGGATCCTCGTTAGTTACGAAACGTCTGTATGACTCAGTCCTTCAATTAGGGCCCGCATGGTGGCTTTCGAAATCAATTAAAGAGCCCCATAGAGCGGCGGCGGACATCCGACCATCGATCTCTGCTAGGCGAAGCCAGTGGAAGCCATAAATGTATGGACAGAGCCAGTCCGCGCCTACGCGTCCCCGCCGCGACGCTAACGAGCCGCCAGGTGTCCGCGCCCACGCGTTGCAACCTCGTCGCCTCCCGATTATCTGTCTCCCAGCGCTTCGACCGTAAATCGCGCGTGAAAGTTTTACGAGCACCTATACGCTTCCCCGAAGCGGGCGATAAAGCGCCGCGAGTAGACAATGCAGCCCGTCTGCGCGGACCTTCGCACACGTGCAGCGATTTCGCCGATCGCCTGGATTCCGTCGCCGGTCGATCGGGCCATTGTGCGGGTAACGGTCGCTCACAGCTGCGCGCACACACGTGGTGGCGGATAGCTAAATAAATGCGCACCTATTCATTATCCGGCCGACAATGCTCGTCTCATAAAGGGATTTCACGTGTCCTCGCGAAGTCTCGCGGCCGGGACATGTGCGGCCCTCCCTTCGGTGTATCCGTAAATAGGGTGTGCCCACGTGCGGTCGTTCAGCTGTGTCGCGGATGTGAGCGGACGGGAAACGGTAATCTAACACTTGCCGATACTCGGAAAGCCGAAGCGGGATCGCCGAGTGCCGCGTTGTAAATCGAACTCGGAACCGCCCGGTGTCGCTGCAGCTAATAGAGCAATCTCGCCATGCGATGCCTGCACTCGAATTAGGGTGGCAAACAACTGGCCCTTGTCCGGACACTAATATATTGAAACGGTGTTGAAACGGCGCGCATATGCAGTGACAGATGGCTGCGTATGTGCCGATATAAGTAATACACGTCGCAACCACTAGCAGTTATTATGCGAGGGCTCTTTGAACACTACATTAATGCAACTGATGTACGAAATGCTTGTGCAATATACATGCATGTACCATGTAATAACCGAACAATTCCTTTGTTTCAGACCCCCGAAAAGCAAGACCAACCGGACAGGCCGATGTCGTGCTAAGTGGCGCTTAGGTTAATAAGGACATTTTAATTTATGGTGAAACATGAAGTAATACCTCGGAGGCGGGTCGGCCCGAACCAGCGACAGTTCCAGAGTACATCGTCTCGCGATGATATCCTAATGCGATCTCGTTACGATCAATATACTACGTTAATTTAATTAATCTGTGGCATTACACGAAGACTTGAGCATTGCAATGCAAAAGGTGGCAGCGCTGGCACGAGCCGCGAGGCCACCTGTTTTGTTAATAGTTTTTCTTTATGTATAAAGCTTTACTAGTTCTTAGTAAGATGGATTTGGGCATGTTTGTAAATATATAGAGTGGTTTGAGGGATATCTAAGCACTTATTGTCGACTATATATCGCTACTTTGTATTGTGTTAAAGAAAAGTTATTATGTATGTAAATTTTGGACACGCTTCGTATAATTTTCGTCAATGTATAATGTAAACTTTTTTCTATTCAAATCACATCTAGGTTCTTAGTTTCTAAACGATGCTTCCATTAATATCAAAGACGTGAATCGATTTAAAGTTGATTTACTTATAATTATTATAATTTAAGTTGAAAACTTCACTAGTGTGATTATGCATGGCGATTTTGTTGCTACTAGAGTATTGATTTATTTTGATATAAGTGTTAGACGCAAGTGACTTTTTTTTAAACTTAAACCTTGCGTCGGGCACGTGTATTGTGTAAATAGTGTATGTAAAGTGAAAACATATAAAAAATTTAATTGCAAATTATCGATTTGAAACTATTATGATTTTATTTTGAATTTAAGGTGAAAATGCTTTAATTATCTTATACAATTCTTATTATGGTGTATTATGATTTTAATAGACTGTTATAGTTTTAGTTATTGAGGGCGTTGCAAGTGTCAGACGAATTGTATTGTTTGTCTTAACCGCAGCAATGCGGGATTGTATGGTTAATTGTGAAATTCCGACTTCACACACTTCTGGCAACACTTTTCCAACACGTCACAAATTCTGTCACCGAAGTCATCCGAACTTTGTTATTCGGTTAATAATAATTTTATCTTTGTTTCAATTTCTAATGTATGCACTGATTTTACAAAACTACTATTTTATCTGACAATCTTAAAATTAAAACGGTATTTAAAACTTACATCTCTTTTAATTTCCGCACGATTACATCGTTTATGCCTTATCCTTATATTCCTTTATTCCCACGTACCTATTGTAGTACCTATTACTTAGTCAGAGACCATAAACTGGACTAAATTCAGATAATAAAAGTTATTGATGTGGAGAACTGTTTGATCAAGAAATACAAGTTATACGTATACATACATGTCTGTTACTTCATCTCTCATATAAGGCATAAGTAAATTAAATTTTTGTGATTGCAATACAATCAGCAGTACTATTTTTTTTTTCTTATTATGATAGCTTAATCAAAATCATTCTTTGCCGGCGTATAAAGAAAACTAATGAAAAAGAAGCCATATGTTTTATTGCAATATGCGGTTATATGTTTTTTTTTATGAGAAAAGTTGCCAAACGAGCAGACGATTCACCTGATGGTAAGTGAATACCATCCAGTCGCCCATGGACAAATGCTACACCCGAGGGTTGCAGATGCGTTGACAACCTTTTGAAAATTGGGCTCTGGTGAGTGAGGTAGCCAGAACACCAACTGAAAATTAACATCAGCTGAACCATCTGCTCGCTTAGCAACTTTACACAATAAAAAAAATAAAAGCTAAACGCGAAAGTATTTGTCATACTTCCACTTTACGCTGGTCTTCTGTGAGGTCGTGGTACTAACCCGGACGGGCCTGCCCGTTCGTGCAACAGCCGAGGCCGCTACGTGGCCCTAACACCGTAGAATATAATATGTTCGTAATTTTTGTAAAAAATTAATTATTATTTTCGCTAAAGTGATTTTTTCTCACAGTTGCCGCAATATTTTTAATGACATAGTTTTATACTACTATTTTGTATGTTTATAGATATTTTATAGTCGGGGTATATTTCTGAACGGACAACTGAAAAGTAAAATGACTTGATATGTTTGCTTCCGGATTCGCACATGTTGACAAGCTTTTCTTGTTCTTTTATTCTTCTATCGAATTGGAACTTGAGTTTGGTGAAACCACTTCCGCTACTTCCTCCTAATCTTTCATCAAATGTTCAGTCAATATCTTATCAATCTTAAAGATCGAGCTATAAAGATGGTCGACCGGATTCAGCTCAAGTTCAACTGTGGTAGGGCCACGCAGCAGCCTCGGCTGTTGCACGAATGGGCAGGCTCGTGTCCGTTTGCAGGGTCGGATTTAGGGGAGGGCAACCAGGACTACAGCTTCGAGACTCCCACAAAAGAGGGACCACCACAATAAAGACTTCGGAAAAAAATTCTACTAAAAAAAAACTAAACTAACTTTAGCTTTCACATTTTTCTTCGCATTTTACCTTTACCTAACTATACATGGTTTCACAATAAATATTTGCCTTAAATATTTGGAAAATAATTAAGGCCAAGGAGCCTCCACTCCTTTGTTGCCCCAAGGCCTCCAGACCTCTAAATCCGGCCATGTCCTGGTAAGTACCACAATTTCACAGAAGAACGACGTACAGTATGGCAAATACTTTCGCATTTCGTCTGGTGAGTGATGTAGTCGGATCCCAATTTTTAATAGGTTGTCAACGCATCTGTAACCCTCAGGTGTAGCAGATATCCATGGGCAGCGGTATTCACTTAACATGAGGTGAACTGCCTGCTCGCTTGGCAACATTAAACATAAAAAAGCTAGTACTTCATCAAAAAACTAAAAAATATTGTCTATTCGCGTATGTCTCGTGAAGAATCTAAGAAATTGGTGGCCTCCTTGAACGGATGCGGTGATCACGCGATTGCATCACGGCCAATTATCGCGACTACAATATTTGGTCAGCTGCGAGCCAATTCCACACTCGACAATCACTTCTACGCGGCTAAATAAACCTACCCACATACGTGATAAAGGTTAAAATCGTTTAAAGTATTTTTTCCTCATTTCAAACGATTTTCTGTTCTAAACCCATTCCACTAAGAGTCAAAGCAAATCGAACACTAAAATGCTATATAACAAGTTTACTTGCCAAACATTAACTGAACGTTGTTAAAACGTTCAACAATACGGCAAATTATCAAGGTAAGCGAGGGTAAAACAAAAAGAATGGAAACTTGAGACAAAAACAATAAAAGCAAAAAGACAAAACGAAAACTTGCGACCCTGCCAGGATTCGAACCTGGAATCTTCTGATCCGTAGTCAGACGCGTTATCCATTGCGCCACAGGGCCTGTGGACTTGAATATGAAATTTTGATACAATTTTTTCGTTTACTAGCGTTATACTTTTAATACCTATTACTGGTATGAGAACCACATTAGAAACATTAATCTGTTAACTGTCTATTAAACTCAATACTAGAAACTAACCGGAACGTTCATTTTTAAACAGTATGAACCAAAATACATTACGAAAAACGTTGAATGCTATAGTTTTGAAAATTCAAAATACATGGCAACAATGAACAAATCATCAAATTATTTAATTTTTGACTTATTTGAAACATGATCTTTCGGTGCTATCTTCCTAGTGTCGTTTGGAGGCAAATGGGCTAACTTTTTCCATCACCGACTCTATACGCCGAATGTTTTATATAAATTTGTCGTATGGAGGCATCCGGCCTATTTCACGCCAATCAGGAAACTAACTTCCACGTACATACAAGTGTCTTTATCATGCACGATTACGTGGTGCGATTGCATAGGTGTGGCCGGCCTTGTGACAAGTGCACGTTGGAGCTTCTTAGTGCGGAGTGTACCTGTCGCACTCGCGGAAATTAGGTACACGACGCAATAACCCTATCAGTGGAACGTGATTACGCTTATTACGAATTTGTGTCAGCGTAAAATTAATAACTTTAAAACATACGCTCATAATTATCTTTGTTCGATTATTGTTTTGCTTTCGGCCTAGGGCTGCGTTTAGCTTCTTCGGACCCTGTGCAAAAATTACCTATGGTAGCTGACACCTACGTCGTCTGATGGCCAGTGATATCGCAAAACATTTATACCGCAAAGCTATAGATTTAACGCAATACAATATAATGCACTTTACAGATTTCAAGCGAAATCATAACGGAGATATCATAACGATAGTTAATGTCAAGATACTGTAAAAAATATCGCTGTCATGTTTCTAGTTTACTTTGGGCCCATTTTTAGAAGTAATCTGTAAAATTTTATACATTTAATATTTTCTTTTTTTATTTTCCATGGTTTTCTTGGAATTTAAATATTTTTGAATGAAGATGAGATGGTATAAAGAGAGTCGGCAGTGGTCAGTCGGCACTACCCACTGCCAGGCAAACAGTTCAATAAGAACGAAACTTAACGCTTTGGCTTTTACCATTAAATTAGTTTCTTACTTCAAATTTAAATAAAACAAGTTGAAATCATATTGATATTCTCCATCAAGTCGCATAATGATATTTTCGAGTAGTAATTAGAACTTCGAATCTTTTCCATTCCATATAATTGTAAGCTGACCGTTTTCCAAGTTTAGTTCAATAATAAACACATTAAATTAAACAATCATTTATACAGTAAACAAGATGTCACCTGATAAAAGGCTTTAAGCCTGAAGTCTTGTTTACCTGACGAATTATTATCATGCAAAGTTTAAGTAATAGTTATTTAACATGCATATCTATAATTTTATAATATTATGTGTTAAATTCACAGCCATATACTAAACACATATGTAGGTTGATAAATAATTAATAGGCGAGTAGGGTATGTCGTCTATCATTTCTGAGGCATTGGCTGTCATAAGTGCATTAATGTTAGGTAATTATTATGATAATTATTATTTGTAAAAAAATTACGAGAAACGCATGAAATCTTATCTTGATTTGAAATAAAGTACGTGTAATTTTTGCGTATGTTTTTATATATCTGATTATTTTAAGATTGTATGCAAATAGTTTAATTCGTCATTCATATGTAAGGTTACTTCATAAATAAAAATGAGGTAAGAAAATCGGTCGGTTGTTACAAATTGTAAATACAGGGAATTCCCAAAAAAAATACACTAAATCTGTCATTGTGGGCAATATTTATATAAATAAGTCTGACAAAGAGTGCTCCTTCATTTTATACTATTAATCAATACTTCGAGAAAAACCTTGCAAGTGAATTTCGAGTATATGCGTAATAGAGCCCTTCCTTAAATTTCAGGGCAAAAAAATACCTATGTGTACGTATTTGTTCTGAATATTATAACTTTTCATAAGATGAAGAGTATGAGAGAGACTGATGCCTTCCTGGAAACAGCCGCAAGTGACTGAAAGTGGAATTGCAAAAGATTAATCAAAGTTGATGTTGATGGTGGCGGCTATTACAAAAAAACGGAACTAACGCCCGGTTTATGAAACACGGATCATCGTATCATTAAGAAGATCATTCTGATCAATTCATAGAGTTTAACCATCTTTTTGGCAACTTAACAACATCCGAAAGCCATTTGACAGCTGATTACTTGACTTATACGATGATCAGTGTTTCAGAAACCGGGCGTAAATCTGTTAGGGCTCGAATGAATTGTCAGACATACTGCGGCAGCCCGTAAGGATGCTCTGGTATTATATTTATTTATGAGGTAATTTCACCGCGGCCGATAACGGCGCAGGTGGTGTACACAGGTGTGGGTTATCAGCGACACTTCGCGCCTCTGAAACCCGTTAAGAGTCGTGTTACGCGCATTAGCCGTGCAGTACGCGCGCACCGAGTTTTTTAAGCCGGCAAACTGCGCACTACCTACTTTGATAAACAAACGGAAGCGCTAAAACAGCCTTCTCACAAATCAAAATACGTACCCACATACAAGATTGTTCTACCCGCTGGGTTCTCTAATTAATAATGATTGGAACTTTAACATCTCAAGTAAATTATGTTAGAAACATTTATTGCTGTCCGTTCGCCAACAGTTTGTTCATGTTAATTTGAACCAACGCCTCATAAAAAAATTAAACTTACGTAAAGTGTCTGTTGCTGATTAGTACTTCCGATAGTATAAAATATTTAGTCGTCGTGTTTATAAATAAATTCTAAAATAAATTTAATTAAATTTAATTAATTAAACAAATTTCATTAATAAAAAATTTAATTAAATGAATAATATGTTTTTTTATATAGTAAATTAAAAAAAAATGTGGTCGACCATTGGTCGAAATTCGACCATAATTGATTATACATGGTAGTGTCTGTACATTGTTTCTATTGATTTATTGTATTTTTACGCATAATTAAAAAAAATTAAGATTCTGCACTCCTCTATATAAAATATAAGTGTGGAAAATTTCATACTTCTCCGTCCGCGCAATTTTTGTAAAAAGAGGAGTTTTAAATCACGTATTAATATATATACATTACAAAATATGCCACGTTCTTTCGCATATTTTAATTAGGAATCGGCGATAAACATAATAACAATATTTAAACAACAATAATACACTGCACAGTACACAGTGAACATAATAAAGTACTTTACTGTTATTTTCCATTGTAATTCATACTATGTAAATGAATTTCAACTGGTATTGCGTTGATATATTTACTACATAATCATATACTTTTTAAGTTATCACATATATAATCATATACTTTATAGTATATGGAGATAGTGGGAATGATCCTTCAGCTACTGACTGAATATTTGAATGGCGGACTCTGCGTGCTTCGTATGAGTACTTTTTAATTTTCTTTCTTCTTCTTAATATTCTTAATAGTTCTTCTGTGCAATTAGTTACAGTACTTCGTAAAAGCTTCAGCGGCGAGGTGTCCAAGAGATATTAATGATCCGAACTTGGTCAGAACCATTCTGTTACAAGCGCAGATGTGGATAGGCTATTTAGCCAGGATGTATTTGGAGGAGTGTGTGCAAGAATTATAAAATAGTTTAACTCCCTTTCCTCCTCCTCCTCTCACAACGGACGACTAGACTTTAAGACTCCTTTAATGTTGTTCCTTACATAATTAAATATTTCTCGAAGTGAAAGAAGAATTCATTATAATCGTTCGTTAAGCGTAGAGTAAATAAGTGAAACAATGAGAGTCCCTGTTTTTGTTTCACTTACCTATTTGTCTTTAAAATACAAGAGGTGCTATTGCCTAAAAGTCTGGCGCAGCTTTTGCAACTTCTCCGGTGAATGTGCATTGTGGTGAACGTATACCATCAGAGGAACCGCTTACTCGTATGATCATAGAAAATACAAAAGTTTACGATTTTCTACATCTTCGCCACATCGCTTAAGGGAGTGCGGTTTGACGATGAGACTATTTAAACTCAAAATCAACATAACCAAGTTCTTTGGAGAAACAACTCCACATGCGTTAATCTAGTAATATGAATTAGTAATAAAAAGATGTTAACCAACGGCTTAGCCAACCATAGTTACAATATTAATTTCGAAAATACGTTTTTCACCTCATAACAAGACATTTCCAAGTCAAGACAGTTCTTAGCCGCCAGTATATATTACTTCGCTTCTGACAACGGGACCAAGTATATGAAAATGTCTTAGCAACTGTGTATTTCAAAAGGGACTCAGGAAAAATTTAGTTAACAATTAGTTAATTGATCAACTACTACAGTCTACCCGGAAACTTTTTCAATCGTGGTGCTAATCTCGTATATCAGAAAGGAGTTAGCGTTTCTAAGATATAGCGGTAAGCAGACAGGTGGGTACGGCAGGTGTTTGCACTTGCGAAGTGTGAGCGCACTAACACTGATAACAGCCTTGATAACAAGCACTTATCATTGCCCAACGTGAGTATTTGACTACGTTATTTATGAGTATAAACCTCAGCGAGTTTTCTTTAAGTGAAGTAACTGTTGCAAACGTCTCTTCGGTTTAGAAAACGATGAAATATCCGCTCCCGGCTGTAAACAGTACAATGAATACAGTCACTGGATCTGCTAAAGTTTATTTTTTAATTTTTTTCTATAATTTTTCGAAACCTAAAGAGCAATCACAAGGACTACCGCAAAGGTTATGCAATTATCAAAACTTATTAGTAGGACATAATGTAATGTCCGAACGATAATAAATGTTAGAACTTGAAATAATATAATGACCTGCGTCTGAACACCGATAGGAAAAATAACGAAAGTTCGCCATTTTAGTGTTAGCGAATGATTGCACTTTTTATTAACCAATGAATGGAAAACACACGATAGTCTCTACATCACCGATCAATGACTGGTGGCCTTCGACAATCCGTTATCTGGTTTTAATTTTTTTCCGTCAGTAACCGGACTTTGCTCTCACTACAATCGCCCAGCACAACGAGGTCTCACAATCTTGTTTAAAAAAAGTAAAATATGAATTTACGTAATAAACGTAACTCACAAGAACTATTTACTCTCGGCCAAGAACTATTTACGTTTGTATACAACCAAATTATGGGTTGATAACATCTAAACCGTGTATTTAAACGCATTTACACAGTCTAGTTTTATCAACTGATTTATTTAAATAAGCCTTTATAGATTACTTGCTAATTCTTATCCAACTAGGACGTACACACAATTTCAATCATGCTCTATAAGAATATTATTTAGGCCCCAAAATAATTACGAACCTGCATTGGATTATAAATTTTACATTTATCGGATTCTACTCTAAGAAAAGCATGCCATTATTCCTTTATCATAGGTCCGATGCTAATGGTATTCTTAAGTTACGTGTGTTACGAAACGTTGAATAACACTGTTTGTCGAAAGAATTGCAACAAGAAACCGAGGGTAACAAAAGGCAACTAGGTGACGCGGTTGCGCTAACCAAAACAATGCAATGTTGGCCGCGGAATGTACAAGCGAGTGTACGTAATGTTGTACACGCAACCTTTGAAGCTATGGTGTGCCTTCGTTACCGCTTTCTGAACAAAGCGGGCAAATAGTGCGAAAATTTACATGAAAGCAGTGGTTATTTCGACCGAGTGCCAGCTATTCTTTATTTTACCGACCCACAACCATATACCACGATAGCGTTCGTCCGTTCTTTCTTTATCAATAATGTTTAATGAAATGATATTAAAACATTGAAATAAATTTTTACACAATATAAATTCAAATATTCGTTTTATCCTGTTAATAAATCTAGATGATCTTGACTTGACAATCTCAACCAGCTGATAGTACATATCATAGACGCAGAGTTTTGCAGAGCAATTCCTTGGTATTGTATTGCTATCATATCATTTCATTATGTCATTTTCGGATTGTGTGCTTGAATTGCTTGAATTCGAACAACCTAGGCCTATCAGAGAAACTACATGAAGTGCAAGTATGATACATACACTTCTGCCTTACATCTGGTGAGTGACAACTAAGTTACAATTGGGGCCAACAACTTTAAAAGGAAACAACGAATTCGCGACCCCATCGGTATTGCAGATGTCCACGATCAGCGGTTATCAATAACATCGTAGGTGTCTTCATGGCGACAGTGAATAGATTTTTACTGTGCTAGCGCGCTTACCATCAATGGCTCCATTGCCACTTACCATCATGCTGGTCAATTACAAATTACAAAATTTGTAATTTGTAATGAAACCCTGGTAACTAATTATTTTATCATTTAAGGATAAAATAATTAGTCACCATTATAATAAACAACGGAATAAACAAACGAACGTATCTAGAGATATCTAGAGATATATAGTTCAATGCTATGCGTCTACGCTAATCAGTCAGGTGGTCGTACTGAAAATGTACCAAATGCCCTGCATGGCTTCATTTACAGCGAATCCCTGACTAATCCGAAATTATAGTTGATAACTAAAATATAGTTGATAACTGATGTTGAACAATCGATAAATAAAACCTTGCGATAAAACTTATGATAAATTTATGGTTTCGCTTTCCTACTTAACTTATCGATGCAATACAACTTTTTAATGTGGTATCTTAGTTTTATTCATAATAAAAGTAACTTTTCGTACCTTCATGGTTAACTTAATAAAACTAAAAGCGTATTACTATTATCAACACATTGTAGATCAATTTCTTTATATAAACGAAAACGAATTCTCCATAGTATAAACATGGACAAAAGAAAATAATTTATTACGTCTACCTATTGGAAACTCAGACAGACATCCTGATAGCGTACGTCAGACGTCAATCTTTAATGCTAGTAACTCTTCAATTATGCATTCGAAAATTCATCGAATTAAGAATGGAATTTGACGGGAATACTTTACTCCATTATTTGGAATACGATGATTTTTCTCTGAGCGTAAGTAAAACCTTTAAATATACTTAAGTATAGTAATGTTATTGTGATAAGCATGTATGAAATCTATTGTGCTCTTAACTAAATATGGATGACTGCTGAACAGCGTGTAAAGATAAATAAAGTATATTCAATTGGCGAAGAGTTATAATATGAAAGCCGCACACTTTACAACACAATTAACGAAAAAGGTCGATCGCTATTCTTTATAATTTATCTTTATATAGGAAGCGGTAAAATGAAATTGCACATTTAATTTAACCACAAATAAGCAATAGAAACATTTTTAGTCTCGAATCCCCAAAGGCAATACCTTACTCGCATTCACATTTCTTTTATATTCAATAACGGAATTCATAAGAAACGAACACGCCATTGTATTCGACGCGAGTCGCGCCTACAGGTCATAAGCCGGTTAAAGCGGCGTGGCGGAGGCTTTAAATATTCAAAGGGTGTAAAGGGCAACACTGCGCATATTTCCCCGGAGACTAAGCTACCCCTTACCTTAACTTATACAAGTTTATCAATACAACTCTATGCTTATAAATTTCTAATGTGAACCGTTCGTACAAGTCGTGACTGCCAGTTGAGTGTTTTTTTACTGTAATATTTCAGTAGACGTTCCATAAACCGCTATGTCTACAGTTCTTCTTTATTTTTAGCTTCCTCGCTCATTTCTGTGTGATACAATATCTCCACATCACTTTTATATAAATACGATATTTTCAAATAAAATTTCGTCATAATTATTGTATAAATATTTGACGAAATTTGAGCAAGCGAACAGGCGATTCACCTGATGTCATGTGTTTACAGCCGCTCATGAGCAAACACAACACCTGAGATGTTACATGTGCGTTGCCAACCGTAAAAACAATTGTCCTCACTCGTATGGTGACAGGAAACGCGAAAGTGTAATACTTCCATTTCACCCTATTTCTGTGAGACCATGGATGATCCCGCCCAAAAGCGGACGCTGCTCAATGACTCTACCACAACAAGCAAATAAAACTATCATTATGTTAATACATATGAACAAAAAAACTCCACCGGTAATAGGCCCAATAAAATAATCCTATTATATTCAGCTTATTATTTCTAAAATCCGACAATCTTGCATAAGCAAATAATACATACGCCTGGAGGCCTGTTAAGAACATTCACTTTGATGGTAACACAGCCTCCGTATAAAAAAAACAACCTCAACATTCAAAACTCTCTGCCTCATCAGTTTCACTGTTTATAACTTAGCCCGAGCTCCAGTAAATACAGTAGTAGTAGTACGTCACTACCTAAGCGGCGCTACGTTGATTTTTTATCTGTGGCCTCCGTACAACTACGCGAGTGTTGCGGCATCCGCCTGCAGCGGAAGTGACGCTTCAGTCACTCCGTGCATTGTGTATGAAATGCCTGCTAGGACCGCTACACCTATCAAATATTTACAATTCTTTCCCATTGTCAGCGCCCTTGCTCTCTAAACAATGCAATAACGGTAAATAACTATATACAGCACTTAGACAATAAAGCGTAGAAATATCTTGTGTTTACGTTTTAGGTTTTACAATATGACTTCTTTTTACAGATTTGTACGTATTTATTTATATATAAGTATTTATTTATTGCTCATCGTATTTCCATCAACTTAGTACTTTAGATTGAAACCGTGAGTGTACCGACCTAGCTTGACTACCACCAGAAAACCAGCGCAAACCAACAAAAAACATAACCCTTAAAGTTAAAGGCCGCACTTGGGCGTAGGACTAATGGCGGCAAACTAAGCGTGAGTTGGCCTGTGGGCTTTACAACATCGCACTGACCGCGTACGACGTTACGCGTACAAAGACATATTGGCTGCTTCGTTTTAAAACGTTTCCATTACTCAGAGAACGCCGTGTGTACACAAATCAAGGGAATTGCGTACCAGCCAAATCTCCAAGACGCTAGCGGCGGCCACAATAAAGCGTGCGGTCGCGATCTTCCCGCTCTAAATATAAGACCGTTTGTTCACCAGTTCGTCATTTGTTTCGTGAAAGGGAGACAGCCGCAAGGAAGATGGGGAAAAAATAGATATAGAAGAAAATTTCGGCTGGCTTAGACAGGATTTAAAGCAAGAACATACTAATCTGCAATATAAGCAATTCACATTAGTAACATCAATGTAAGGTTATTCGCCATCAAAGCCAGGTGTGCGATTCTGACAAAAAAGAACTGTTATTTCTTAGCGAATTTCTTGGTAAAAATTCCTAGACTCGTAATAAATGTTCGCCACGGTCATCAGCGGCGCGCCGGCACCTGTCGCTTTGGATCCGAAACAAATTTAAAGTGACCGCCTTAAGAATTCTCCACTTCATAACCAACTAAAATAGATAAGGCCAGTGCTTACGGGCAGTGATTAATTTCGCCGTTAAACGCACGCGCGTTGGGATCTCATAATCATAAAACCACTGCGCCGGCCGCGGACCGTCGCTACATTTATCATGTTTTAGCGCGTAAATTACAGCTGAGTGCATGATTGTCATACTTTACGCTTACTAGTCTTCGACAGCTAAATAAATGTCTCTGTGATAAAGTTCAACAACTTTTACTGCAGGTAGTCAGTCAATCGCAATCAATGACATGATATGTATTTTTGGCATTGCCAATACAGCAGTCGTGGCCGAGCGGTTAAGGCGTCTGACTAGAAATCAGATTCCCTCTGGGAGCGTAGGTTCGAATCCTACCGACTGCGAATTTGTTTATCTTTTTCTTTTTGTTAATTTAAACTTTTTAATTGACTATTATAATTTTTGACCAAAGTCCGAAATAAATTTAAAAAAAAACAAAACAACTTTTACAAATTTTTCTTTTTCTTTAAAACTTCTTTTTTTCACAATAACTTCTATGACTTAATGTTAGTATTTCAAAATGTAAAAATTACAATGAATTACAATTATTTAAATCTGGCTGGCGAGACTGCCAGTTTTATCGACGTGTTTTAAACAAAGAATGAAAAAAAAACATGGGACGTCCCACGCAATGATCGTTCGGGAGATGGTCGGCGCGAGCGCTCTAAGCAAGCGCTCATTAAGCCGAGTGCACGTGCGTTGCCTCGGGCATCCGACGTATACAGCTCAGGGTTGCCTTTGACGACACTTAAATTCTTAAGAGCAAAAGTCTAGCAAACAACAATAGATCATCGAGCACGACTCGTTAAAGTTATTCCATTCAATGCACTAATGAGAAATCTTCACAACATGATAAATTTGTAGAATTTAAAACTACTAAAATAATTTTAACCGTTTTACTTTTGTCCTTAAAAGACCGTTAAAAGTAAACTTATATTATAATTTCACAACAGAATCGATTCAAAATATTACAAAACATGTACACTTAATCGGATAGAGGAAAAAATAACAATGTATAAGAACACAATTTGCGCTCGAAATGAAACACTAAACCACATTAGCTCCGGCCAACTGGCACCCCTGTGCAAAACAACTTTTCGTCATGGGATTCAGAGTCCGTACCAGGGATTTAAGGTTTCATTACTTTGGCGAGAAGACCCCTCCGTCACCCCACACGACACCCCTACTACGGTTGAATCGAAGATACACCGAAACCTGTGTCTGCCGTCGCTCGTGCTGCATAATGCAAATTCGAGTAATTGTTTTACATTTGCATTTAAATCTTCATTTTATGCTGTAATATAATATAAATGATAGACCACCGTTGCAATGTTAAGCTTCATCATGAGGATTCAAATTGTAACCACTTGTGGTACTTTTGTCTTGTCGGCCCACTTAATTAAAAGGTGGAAACACATCTGCAGGCTTATGAGTGTTGCAAATATCCTTGGGCGGCAGTTATCACTTAACATCAGGTGAACCGCCACCTAGCTTGCCACCTTCTCACATAAAAAGAAAAAAAAATCTTTCACATTCTGTTAACAGCTGAAGTAAAGATGCAGTCTTTCATTTTAGAGTATAGTTGATTATATTTTTGATTACTAATCCAACTAGATATAATAGAAATACAAAAAAATTACCTGTTTATTTGCTGAATTTACCCAAATGGCAAACACCAAGTGGAGAGGTTGAATTTGAGACTCTCAGGTAGAAGTGATAATGAGCGGCCGTGGTCATGATAGCTGATTTGTAATGAAAAATAGATATTGGATTTTCAAAACGCCTCCCAAGGGAATTTGTGACACAGACAAACGTGAAAAATAAAAAGGTAATGTATAGACAAGCAATAAGTAGGTGTAATGCGTATATACTGAATACAGATATATGAATTTGGAACGGAATTTATCTATATGTATACTTGTTAGTGTGTAATTCAAATTAATAACGTTCGCATTTTCATGGTACCGGAAATTTTCCCTCGTATGAAAGTAAAAGCTACGGAGTCAAATGCGGGGAGAGGAGGACGCGTAGTGAGGCGAGACCTCTAATGTACAAATATTGCGGACGAAATGAATATTTTCGGTCCCCTCCAAGGAGGGGAACAAGTGCAGATTTTGATTAAGTCACCAACTATATGAATAAATATGAAGTTTTATTGTCAAGATGAAACAAAAAGCTATACCTAATTTCATAGTTTTCTTAAAATTTATTTCCCGTGTGATAGAGCATTATTTTCAATTTTAATCTATTCCATCTAATGGAAAGCGAAAATTTTGTAGAATTAACAGTGCACTAGTAGTACTACATAATTCTGTATATCTATTTCTTAATAAATAAAATTATGCCGTATCAGGAAATTACATTTGTGGCTTCTAAAAGTATTCTAATGTATTTTGTAGAATATATTTGCTTTTTTGATCATTTTAAGCTTTAAATAAGTGCATTTTATTCCTTCCATTTAATTAAGTATCGTAAACATTATAGTACATAGAACATACCAAAGATACTCTATAAGATATATATTATTTCTTTTTTACATTTCAATGATTATTCCCTTTATTCCCTTTATATGAATATACCTAAGTACCTATCTTAAAAGTCTACCATTCATAAGCATTTTAATTCCACGTATCCAATTGCGGAATTTGCCACCAACGTCGGTCGAACTCGCTAATTTTCGTAAAACCCATACGCATTCGTAAGTTGACAGTTGTTCCCATTCGAGGCAATCCCGTATCCACCACGTCCCAAGTGTCTCGCTAATACTCCATATGGCACTCCACAGTGCGCGATGTACAAACCATACCGTAAACAACCAGACAACGGTGAGCCTTGGATGCTAACCACCGTCGCCCCTAAGCAGCGTTGGAACAGGAACTGAGGGGTGATGTACAGGTCAAGAGACAATGGTGCTTTATTCATATTGCTGCTAGGGCGGAAAAGTTGATGCAACGACATGTGCATGCATTAGGGACGATGAGACAATCAGACACGAACAGCTTAGTTTATTAACTCCAACAACTGGCCCATAAACACTGCCCTGTTATTATAAAAGGTCAGAAGCTATGGATCGCTCCAACGAACCACATTTGTTAGATTTATTGTTCAATAAAGTTACTTTATACACTTTTAAGTTTTATATTTACCGCCTTTTTCGGCATTATATTTTATGATAGAAATACAGATACTATATTCACTCTTTTTAATCGTCATAAGCCTTTTTTGTACTCTACCATCTGTACGGATGGCTGGAATAAAAAAGTGCTTCTATGTACAACTCTTTGATTATTAAGTATGATAAAATAACAAATAATGTAGCTTATTATTGCTATACATATGAACCAACAATTTTCTTTTTATTATTCGTTTAGGACCGACAACTCCGCGTATAAAATCGTCTCGGACACGTAATTTATAGCTTGACTTACTATATAAATACTTTAACTAATTATTTTACTATTAGCCCAATAGCCTGAGTTGATAAGACAATATGACACAAACACCTCAGTCTATCCTGAGACCATGAATACCGCAAAATACTTTAAATCTAAGGTTGAAATCGTTATAATTATTTATTATGCATGTAAATATAACAAATTATGTTTTGAAATTAATTGTCATTTCAATCGCTGGTCTCCGAAAGCTCTTCTTCATTTATCTACAAAAATCACACTTTACATCTCTTAATAGTTAGAACAATGAAAACATGACTGAAGCATCATTCGGTGAGAGTTCTTTGGCCAACTCGTGTTTGTGTTTCCCACGGTCGTCCCACGCAATTCTCACCTCCCACGACCTCCATTCAACGTCTCGAACTGAAAACAAATTTGTAGATGACCTTTGTAACCTCACTATTCACCTTTTTATTTCTGAGCGGTAAATTAGTTTGACAATATTATGCGTTATCGATACCGAAATTTACAATCTAAATTAAGATAATTTATTCCAGACTAAACAGTTCAGAATTTAAATTTAATAAATTCTAGTTAATGGACAGCTTTAGACCGCCTATGAAGACAGAGAGACAATAGTACAAATACAGATTGTTGTAGAATTGTTCTAGGGGTGGGTAGATGACTTTTTTTTCATCAGCAATCACTTTTAAATTATTTAAGTTTTAACTGATTAATTAATTAAGCTTTCAAATCACATCTTTGAACCACCATCTCTTGAATATGCATAAAATCTTATCCAAATTTATATCGTTTCAACGTTTCAATTCCTGTGGAAAGTCAGATAACTCAAGGCGAAACTCAACTGATATATTGGCGAAAGATAAGGCACGTCGGAGGTTCATTTATTCTTTAGCACTCTTAACAGAAACACTTAACCGTTGAAATCACCACTCGAAACGAATGTCTCACTTAAGGCTCAACATAATAAATAATTTTAAATATTCGATGTCTCAAAGGAAGTGTTTTGAAAATAGAATCTGGCACGAACAGATTAAATAAGAAAAAATTCTAAAATAACGCTTTAGAAATCTTGGAGTATATAATCAGTGTTGTGTTTCGTAAGGTAAAATATGTATCATCATTGAAACGCGATTTACGTCCTACGTTCGACTCTTACTTGGAGTATTAATTGTATAAATTAGATAATAGTTAATTAAACTGGATAACAGTCGAAAAAGCGATTAAACTGCTATTCAATAAAGCTCACAGCAGTAATAATAGTCCAAAAGTGAATAATCACTAGAAAACTAACTTAAACGAAGAATTTTTTATTCATCCACGAAAAAGAACTTTAAAAATTGAACTTTCGAATTGTTCCTTAATTTAAACATCCTGGCTTTACTTTCATTAAATTATTTGAACTCTTATATTGTTATAGTTATTGTAACATTGCATAAGGCAACCATCTGTACAGATGGTTACTCTAAACTTCACATATCTTTGTATCGTTTTCTTTCAAATAATTTCCTAAAACATCGGAGATTAGATAATACGGAAGCTACTTTTTTGGCCATACTTAAAGGTAATTTCGTATAAATTAACGTGTTTGGCCATAAAACAAAATATGATAAAATATTTGTTGTATTCTTTCAATTCATTCATAAATAAGTACGAGTCATGCCATCTTCTTGAAACGGTTTGCCGTCAAAAAGCTGTTAAATAAAACACACAAACTGCGTGTAAACTAAATTTATTTTTCTTTTCGACAAAAACTAACACAGCTATTCTACAGAAACCGCAATAAAAGTTCATTTTTACGAGGGAAGTGGCAACACGGCACTAACGCCGGCCGATTCGATGACGTGTTGATGGTCGTAAGAGACTTGTCGTTCTAATTCAAATGCGTAATGGATACCATGATGGCCCTAGTGGCTCGAAGTAAGCGGCACACATCAATATTAACAGAAATATTGTAATACATTAAATAGATTTGTGATATTACAAAAGTATTCGCAGTTCAATTTGCTTGAAACACTTTTAATGTAAGATACCTCATGGAAAATATACATTGATAGCGCTAGTGAAAATTAAGCATTCTAAATTTACGTGGCCCTAGTGGCTCGAAGTAAGCACCACACATCAATATTAACAGAAATATTATAATACACTTAATAGATTTGTGATATTACAAAAGTATTCGCAGTTCAATTTGCTTGAAACACTTTTAATGTAAGATACCTCATGGAAAATATACATTGATAGCGCTAGTGAAAATTAAGCATTCTAAATTTACGTTTACGAGTAGCTGTGTGCCCGTGGAAATTATAGGTTTTTTAAGAGTGCCTCAGTGTCTTTGGAAACTGCTTCAGAAAATCCTAAGGAGTGACAGCGAAGCCAACAAAGAAAAAGTAAAGCGGTAGCTTTGATATATTCCGTTGGTTGTAGTTGTAGCCAACATATTTCGAATAAATATTACAGACAATTTTTTCACAAAAAATTTATTAATAACAAACCTTACCTACACATACATATTATGTGCCCATAACTATGTATAATGAAACAATATTATACCACTGTTAGAAATATGCCTCATAAAGTTTAAACATTTTCCTTGAGCTATTTATATGGCTTGAACAATTGGTATATAAGACGTAACGAATAGGATCCATTGTCAAAGCTAAATAGACGAATAATTAATTTATAATTTGGGAAATTATTTTTTAATTAGGACTGCTAAATTTATCAATGCACGAAATATCGACCCATTCTTTACTTCTCCAACTATGGCTAAAAAAACTTTAACAAAGCAATATTTTTCCTAAAAATATTTAACTAATTACTAAGAATTGAATTTGATTTATATATTAAGTTTTTTCTTTTCTTAATTATTTTTTATTTTTTTTTCTTTCATCACTTACTCGACTTTTCTTAAAACATAATTATGTACTAAAGGTGGAAACTTGTAATTGACTCTTTATATATGTGACAATATTTTTTTTAAAATCAGCACCTAATTTGCTTTAATTTTTCCTAATAAAATAAAATAAAAAGAAAAATTAAAAATTACCAGTCTTAGGCTATTTCTAAAGTGGGTACTTCAATAAATTACATCACTACATAGTATAAAACAAAGTCGTCCCGCTGTCTGTCTGTATGCTTAGATCTTTTAAACTACGCAACGGATCTTGATGCGGTTCTCATATGTGTGTAAAATTGTACGTACGTTATTTAATAAAATATAAATAAATTACATAAACGCTTACATTGCACATTCTTAGCGTTAATATTATGTAATAAAAATAGCGTTGAAAAAATTCTAAGCGTCTCGCTCGTCGGCGCCACGCTCCGATATACTCTCACTAACAAGGCCACGCCACGCGGTCGACACGCGACCTTTATTACAATTAACAAGCGCTTTGATACTTGCATTATCGAACACTATCATTAGGGAAAAAGAAACACTACTGCGGTGAGCTTTATTAATGTACTTCAGCAATTTGTACTAATATTTAATAAAATATCTTTTACATTCCGAAGCAAAAAGACAGTTACGGTTTTATTAACTTCAGGATTTGGACTTGATCTAAAGGTGGATTAGAAATCTGAACGAAAAATTTGCTTATTTAAGGTAAGAATATTCCTCAGCATGTGTTCTTAAATTTTGACGTAGTCCGCATGGGCCCTGTGGCGCAACGGATAACGCGTCTGACTACGGATCAGAAGATTCCAGGTTCGAATCCTGGCAGGGTCGCGGAATCTTTTTTGGCTTTTTCTTAATTTTTATAACTTTAATTTGGTTTAATTAAACAAAAAAGTTTTAACTAGTAAAAAATTTAAGATCGTTTTCATTTTTATTTTTAAAATTTTGTACTTTGTACATTCACCATTTCCATCGCATTCAATCAATAATTTTTTTTAATTATATCCAAAATTTTTGTCTTGGGCATATCTTTAATTTTTTGCAATGAGTAAAGTGAACATTGTATACTGAATAACAACTAAGCTTACTTTTGTATTATTTGCTGTCACTCTTGCTCTTTCATGTTGCCTTTTCCATTATTTTTTCTTTGTAAATATGAAAAGAATCGATACAAATGTCTAGTAATCTTATCTCTAAAGCTGTAAACCGACATAATATTTGGAGCATCCACCAATGACACCGATAACATATCCCTAATTTTTTTCTTGAGAAAGATTAGTGTGCATAGTTTTGTCGCCATTTGGTATAGAATGAAATATTATTGATCCAATAAATGCTTTATAAATTTTAATATAAAGATTTTTTTATTCATTTCGATGTTATATGACGATTCCCGCTTTCGTTTATAACAATTTTAATCCAAAGAACATAATATGACCATAACTTTGCATTTAGTAAACAGTCGTCATACATTTCTATACTTCCTCTTATTTTTATTTTATTACTTGTAAACGTTTCTACATTGGTGATCGATCTCTACGTTCGCTTTATTTTGGACACGAAGTGAATGCACATACATAATAGATATGCACTGTATTTTGTAAAACCAAACCTTCCAATTAAGAATGTTCTCCAGCTTTATCATCATCCTTACAAAATTAAAAAGAAATTTCTCAATCAATATTAAAATCTTAGTTATGGTACGTACATACGTACGAACGAATAACCATACGTGAGATAGCAGATTATATACCCGATGCAGAACGTTTTCGATCACAAAATGTGTCGTTTTGTTATTCACCCATGATTCAAAGTAAAATACGTTACGACAATTACAATGTAAAAGTGTCAGCTGCTTTCAGAGTCGCAGTTGTTATCGGTTGGGGGTCAAGAGCGCGCCTTCCGCTGATAACGCACCAAGATAACTCGCCGAAGCCGACACAGCATCCAGAAGCGGGCCCACGCTATTTATAGAGCGAAACACCACCATCATTTCGTATGCTATTATAAAACAGAACGACAAAAACTATTCGATAAGAGGGTACATTTCATTTCGGGGCAACTTTTTTGTTGCAGTGTTTACCGTCGCGATAAACCTCATATGGATAGCAATGCTGCAACACCCTTTTTTCTACGAGTTTCGTATTCGATATAGGGTACGATCGAGGAGAGTAATTAGTTAAAGAGCTTGATATATTTTATGTTTCAAGTTTACGCGACTTTCCAAAAGATCATTATTCAAAAGGTGAAGCTTAGTAGAAAAATTGTTTAATATTATTACATATCTTTTCTACTATCGATATCCTCTAATGGTAATGTTACATATTATACTATGTATTCTTACGTGTTCGTTTATTGATTGATGTTTACTTTCCTAAAACAACATTGAGTTATAACATCACGTTAATTGAAAGGGAGTTATTTACAGATTAAACAACCAAATATGTATACCAGTCAATTTTAAAGTTTTGAATTACCCTTTTTTCCATATCTTATACTTAAATGTAGGTACTAACTAATAAGATATATCTCTAACAAAGAGCGAACTTAGATAAATTTACTTGTTTCTGATTTTGACCACCCTCAGTCGATGAATATAATATTATAATGGAGTGATTAAATAAAAATAAAACATTTAATTTTATTTTCATAAAATGGTAGCATTTTAGAGGTGACCGCATTGTGTGGTCTGTAACCTATCTATTTCCCGAAGGACGATACGTACAAATTAATATTTATCAATAATCATGTTTGAATATAGAAAAGTAAAGAAAAATATTTACAATGTACTAGAAGAGTGTCTAAGATTTTTCACATAGGCGAATTTTAACATAGGCGAATTGCATTAAAAATTTATCCGATAACGAGTACTAACAACAATTCTTTTAATTGTTGCTATATTATGGTTACCCTAAACGAATAGACCTCCTCTCGCGGCGCATTCTTTGTCTGGTCCCGATCAGAATGATGTTTTCTCCTGTTTGCCGAGGAGCGTTCCGAATTCAAATATTTTCCTAACTTTTAGTCCCTTGGCAACACACGGTCGGCAAACATCCTGTCCGGGGGCAAATATTGAGTCTCTCGTCATTCGTCGCCCCGGCCGGACATCGCGGACACGTGCTAAACAACTATGTACTTTACACTTATCTCTTTCATTAGGCATGTACATACATTTTGGGCTCTAACTATTTACGAATGCCTTCTCTATTTTACATTGCATCGTCCCACAATATATAAGAAGAGTATTCTAGAAGTCGTATTGAGGTGATAACGTTTTACATTTTTATTCTTTTGTGTAACGAGCATCATTAAATATGTTACAAATTAAAAACATCATTCATGAATTTAAAAATGTCGGCGTTAAAAAAATAATTTTATCGATGAAGAGCATTCATCGTACCTATTTCAGTTACTTTAAAAATAATACAATCAGATATAATAAATAGTAAAGAATATCTGTCGAAGGGGTGCGTATTGAGATGACGACTGATAGAGGAAAGTGGAAGAAAAGGACATCAGTATAATACAAAAAATTAGAGAACTCACGCATACGTAAAGCTTATCGAGAAACTTATCGAAGTCGACAAGCTTTAAGTGTCAGTCTAAATATTACAAACCCAGATACCGAAATGAAGTAGAAATAAAAAACAATTCCTTCAATACAACCAATAGCGGGTCGCTATTTCGGGGTCGTGACGTAATGCCGACACGAGCGCTGACATGCGCGCCATCAAGTGCCTTTCAAGTTTCAAGTGCTGAAGTACGATGATCATTCGATTAGAAATAACGGCTGACAGATAAAAGATACGTATTTTATTCACATTCAGATATTTATACTGAACCCCTTAGTTCTGAAAATCGTTATTTAATTTTAATAGAAAACCACCACAATGATGTTACGATTCAAACACGAAAAAATTGACTGTATTCCCGGCAAATTTTTACATCATTAGAAGGCACATTTGTTTATATGCTGTTATTAGCCTTCTATGACAATCACTTTGGTCAGTTAAAAAATTTATAAAATTTATGTTTATGAAATTTTAAGTTACGTATTGCTTATAATATTATCTGTAAACGTTCCAGTAAAACCATACACATTTAATGAATTCTTTTAGAATAAACTTACGCCTAACAAAGATGTAAAGAAACCGATTTTCATTGATATTTTTTTTATGTGACAAGGTAACAAGTGAGCTGGTGGTTACCGTGATGTTAAGTTGCAAGAATGCGCAGGTCTGTCCAGAAAACTACCAGGACCTCACAGAAGACCTGCGTAAAGTGGAAGGTAACCGGAGCCCAATTTAGTTGGTAACTCATCTGAAACGCTACGGTTGTTGCAAATGACTCAATACTGTGCATGGGCGGCGGTTATTACTTAGCATTAGTTAAAGCGCCAGCTCGCTTGCCACCTCCACACATAAAAAGAGCAAAGCCTCTGTTATTGAAAATTAACTTGTATTTTCTGTATGAAGAACATACTTACTAATGTATTAATTTGAATACCTAAAGCCTCAGTCATTACGACATACATCGTTATTATTGCCCCCTGCAGATTTTCCTAATGCGGCCGAAATTTATTCCAGCGACATTTATCTGCGTGTTATTTTAAAAGGGTATCGATTAAGCCGTGTAGTTTTTCGTTACGTGTCCCTCTGCCACGTGGCGCTAGATGCGTTCGTACGCGTGGCCAGCCGGGACCCTAACGTATAGATGGAGATAAAACATTACATTGCAATAAAATGTATCTTCCAATACATTATGTGATATCTTTGCTTTTTGTTGAAATAAAATATTGAATACGCTCTCTTGCCAGAATTTATTTTGAAAATTAAACGCGATAGTTTACAAAATAAAAAAGACGAACCTTAACACGCATAAGTTTTACTCCACGCTGGAAAAACGTCAGTACTTAACTATATAAAGTTAAAAATAAATTTGTAATAATAATACTAGTACTAATGTAATATATATGTAATAATAGTATATATCTAATAATTAATAGTATTATAGTAATAGTATCTAATAAGTAATAAATAGTACTAATGTACGCACGTAAGAAGTTATACTTCTTAAGCGTAACAAAAGAAATATAACTTAAAGTTTTCTCCCCTGTGCCAGTGCTCTTTTTTTGTGGAAAAAAAGACATAAAATGCAACTGATATCGGTTTAATTGAATAACTAGGAATTACAGGTAAATGCCAAAAAGTTGTTATTGGTTGGCATGGTTATACCATGAAGTTGGTCGCTGTGCAACCAACTGATGTACATTTATGTATCCACTCTATGCATAATTGTAGTACATCCCTTCCCTTTTACAGTGAGTCAATGAAAACTTTCCTGCACTTCCGGTTCGGCACGTGGTACGACTTCCGTCTGAACGCCGGAAATAAACAATATGGGTACGATAAGCAATGCCGTGGTTCTGTGGGAAAAAGTTATCGATTTTCTTTTATCGTACTTCACCACAGTACTTACTACACATGTCATTAAAAATATGTACTTTAGAGTTTTAGAAAAATTAAAGCTTAAGTGAGAAGAAAAACAAGAGCTTTTTATGTTATTAAAGTAGCGAGCAGAGAGTTCACCTGTTTTAAAGTGATCATCTATGACACGCAAAATAACTACGACGTCGTGTTGTTGCCTTTAAAAGTGACAGCGCCAGTTACCTCAGAAGCGGTAAAAGTAGAAATAGCTGTTTTACAATTGGTCAATGTTGGTTTCGTGTAAATTATTCTTCAACCAGAGCAAGGTCATCCACCTCCACTCATTTCTCATCCTTCTTACAAAAATTATGGTACTAAACCTTTCAATCATAACATCTCCCCGCCCACTACAATATACAAGTGTACATAACATACACTTGCGGCTACTGAAATAGATTCCTAAACATTCACAGAGTAGTCAAAATTCAACGAAATATCAAGTGATAAATTCACATCTTAAACAAAATTTTATTCAACTTTTTATTTACATTGAATATCAATTTTAGGTTCAGGTTCAGAGCGAGCGCAAATTACATGTTTAATCAATTCATACCTTTAATATTATCTTCGATTCAACTAGAAAGATTCACATGTTTGGTAATAACACTATTTATTGTTGAAACAACGATCGATATCGATCGGCCGTTTTCAGTTCCCTCAAAAAACCTGTACCCAAACTTTAAATACTTACTTTACTACTTACTTTAATATTACATGTTTAAGATTTCCGTTACTTTACTTTAAAATAAACTAGAACTCAAATGTTAATGGACACATTGACCAATATACTATTTTGTATATAAATTATGTTGTTTACCTTAAACAAATCTATTAATTTGTTCGGAAACATTATATCAAAAGGCGGTTAATGTTAAAGGCTAATTGACCCATTTGATTGGGTAAAATTAAACTGGTACCTACTGACCGCGATGAATAAATCTGATCTGTTTTTCTCAAAAAACTCAAGATCTTGTATCAGTACGATTTCATCACATAAAGACTTTTGAAACGTGCAACAGCACTGCAAAAGTACTGCAAAGAGATATCAGAATTTATTAAAATTGTCTGTTATAATTCTTTTGATATCACAGACAACGTTTAGAAATTTGGATGACATTAAAGCGAGTTCTAAGCTATGAAAACGTCCGCTGTGGCAACAGCAGTTTTTTAATTTATGACTTAACAGTTTACTTAATTAAATAACAGCCCCTGCTGAACAGTGGTCAGGTGGTCGAGTGGAGAGTACCAAGACCTCACCGAAGATCGGCGTTGAGTAAAAGTATTTGGAATGTCGTGTTTCGTCCGGTGAGTGACGTAACGAGTTCTATCACTAGTTAGCAACGCGGACTGCAACATAGGTGTTGCGTTTCTGTGGTAGGGGTGTGGAGCGGTTCCGGGAAGGCAAAACAAGTGAGTGACTGTGGTAAAATCTCACTTGAAAAGTAAACGTCTCTTTGCTGTGCATCACTACTTAGTATAAAACAAAGTCGTACCGCTGTCTGTCTGTCCCTATGTATGCTTAGATCTTTAAAACTACGCAACGGATCTTGATGCGGTTTTTTTTACTAGATAGAGTGATTCAAGAGGAAGGTTCATATCTTCATATAATACATTGTACCCGTGCGTAGCCGGGGCGGGTCGCTTGCTAAAAATAAAAACGACATCGACAGCAACAACTGTACTTTTTTAGTAAAGCCACCCCAGAACTGTGTTTATATTACATACTCGTAGCTAAGCGAGTCGTAGCGTTTAAGCTAGCAATGGCGCGGGCGTGGCAACAGTCCCTTGGGACTTTTAACTTACAAAGGGTATACAGGGTCACTACAGCCCACGCGTGCCATTATACCTTCAGGAAACATACACCAATGAGTTTCGTCTTGATTAATACATTTATTCTATGAGGATTAAAAATTTTATCGCGTATAGGATGTCATTAAATTGAAATATGTTAAGTATTACTTCAGATATTTAAATGGAAACTAATTAAATATGTAAAATTTAAAGGAATGACTCGGTAGCGCAATTCTTAAGCTGTTAGCTTGCGTGTCGATTATCGTTGGTTTGATTCGTACACACACAAATAGTGTGACTCCGATATAACCTAGGTTTTTGTTCCCAAACGTCAGGCAGGCGTTAATCATCAACCATTAATAGCCTAACCATTAGATCGGCCGACCCACCTTGGTGGGATAAGGCGTAAAAAGAAGAAACTATAACTCCAATCAACCCCAACTCAAATTGCGGCTGAGACAAAACGTCAAGCCAACGTCAAGATCCAACTAAAATTGCGGCTGACATAAAACGTGCACATGAAAGTAAACGAGGCATTTCTGACTTATGCTTTTGCCTTTTTATGGCGAAACGACCGTGAGGTATCCCGCGCGGGGACGCTTACACGGTTTTCCACTCGGACCGCGTCGACGTCGCATCGGCGAATTGCGCAGAACGTGTCCGCAATCTAAAAACGACTCCCTCCCTCCGAGTACCGTAATATGTTTATAGAACGTCCGATAAATAAAATATTTCAAGAACGTAAACAGCAATTCCGAATCCTACGATATTCAATCCGTTTCAATTGGTAACACACAATCGTTCAAATTGTGACGGTTTTATTTTAGTGCAAAATTAGTATGCGTGTTTCATTAACACCAAGTTATGTACTTATACATAACAACTTATTTTAAATATTTACGCAAACAAAAGACGTTACTAAATGAAGCCATTTTAATGGATTAATCGTCTTTTATTTTTAATCACAGACGTTCTAATACAAAAAATAAAAAAATAAATGACAACTCCATAAAATAGTTTAATTTAAAAGCACTGTGGTTTTTTACTTTTTTATATATAGAAAGTCACCTGGTAAGCGATCATTATAGACATCCTAAATACACATGAAAGAGGAGGCCCGGTTAAAATTATTTTAACAGAAAAAGGCTAAAGAATAAATGCTGCCACTGTACGTTGGTCTTTTATGAGACCATGTTTCCCCGGACGAACAGAACCTACTTTATGGTTATTTATAGCTACTATAGTACTACAAAAAAAAAACGATTTTAAGTAGAATGCTCTATGGTGGCAAGAATTAACTTGTTTATGATCTTAAAGTTAAACTAAGCACAAACATTTAGAATTCCTCTTCTTAATAAAAACTCGTGTAATATTGTTAAACGTGTAATATTGGTCGATAGCAAGCACAGCTGCATACACAGGGAAGCGTAACATTTAATCAAATTAATTTCTTTTAAGTAAACGTAACCAGCAAATCATACGGGCGCGCCCGTACAAGTCAGACGGGCGTCCTGCGCCCCCGCTCGGCAATTTAATAAAAAGGTTTCCCATAGAGATTAGTACAGCACTTCGTGCTTTTAGTTTGTCCGTAATGAATCCACTCCCTCCCCTAACAAGTGCACGTGCTCTACAATTTGTGGACTGCGATCGATGCCCATTCAACTTTCTTTGGTTTCACCAATTTACAGAGATTTGCCAATGTCGTCGCATTTACAGAGATTTGCCTATCAGTGCGTCCCGTTTTACTTTGTAGAAGTTTTTTGCAAGTTTCCGCCTTCGCAAGAAAAGCGTAGCAATAAAACTTGTAATACTACTTTACATAGAATGCATTATTTAATATGGGTTTTAGCTTTAAATTAATAATATGAGACATTGAATTTCCTTTAAAATATCTTAAATTGATTCCGACAAAAAATAACCACAGAGTAATTGAAACTGAGTAGGTATATTACAAACTAAAAATGAAAATAAAAACAAACAACAAAATCATTACTTATATGTATTAGTGTACGTATTGCCGCTTTCTTATATATCTAGTAACTGATTTTTTTAGTTTTTCAATGCTCGTGCAGCACTCCGAAGCGTGGCCAGACACAAAATAGTCGTGCTTATTCATCTCAAACATTGCTACTCCAAACGGCTCATATACCAATAAAATCTTCGAGTTGGCAACATCGCATTTACGATCCGTACACAGAAGGGCTCTGATTAAGTTAAGCGACATGCATCTGCCAATTCGTATCGTAGAGCCCTTGATTCGGGCAAGAATACATCGTCAGCGAAATAACATTATAGCCTCATAATTAAATAGCTTTCGCCCTCTCCGCCATCCAGTTTCATTACTCTGTAAACAAATACTGTACCGAATCTTCTCTGTGTATCTATAAAAACGTGCTACGGCCTTTCGCTATGTACATCTTTTAAAGAGAAAAATTTTTGTTAAATTAAAACTTTATATGAAATTAAGCAACTATAAGTATTCATGAAGTTTAGCAGTATTGCAGAAAAATCTCCGAGAGATAATTGCTACAATATCCAATTAAAGTGTATTACAATATTCCAGAGCTTTTAATTAAGGTTGCTCGGACACAGTGGACACGAATATTATTAATACCTCTATACGTTTTCCTTCACATCAGTGATAAATCAGCACTTAAAGTCATCTTAGCAGATTCACTGAAGGACCTTGTTACTATGATGAATTTTCTCAGCAGTGTCTTCCATCGGAATGGCCTTAAGATTAACATGGACAAGACCAAGATCATGTCTAATGTTCATGTCGCACCTAAACCGATTGTTGTTGGGAGCGCTAGGGTGGAAGTTACTGACGAGTATAGTCAAACTTCGACGCAGAGATCATTTGGCGGATCCAACTCGTATGAGCAGCGTTCGGGATTGTCGCTCAGTGAAGTACGACCCACATAATCTTACAACTCAAATAAGACTAAATATATGAAAGACTAAATGCTGCCCGCGACTACGTCTGCGTAGAATACGCTAAAGGTGTAACATTAAGACAGAAAGACAGATATAATTGAAATATGTATATAAATTATAGCCTTTGCCTTATTCTGATGTATAAGCTATATTATTGTAAAGTTTCAATAAAATCCATTCAGTAGTATTTGCGTGAAAGAGTAACAAACATCCATCGATACATAGAAACTTTCGCCTTTATAATATTAGTAAGGATATTTCGATTTGAGTTCTCACAACACGACGAACCCAAATGTACATAGAATATAGCAAGATGTATCGAGATTACGACTAAAAGAAATGTAAATCAAATAATTCATAGGCGGCGTTCCACTTCCAGAAAACGCACTAAAAGCTTCCATCAACAATCCCGGGGTCCACTTATGAGCTTCATATTATAAACAATAACATAAGAATCTTTTTAACACGTCATTCAGTTTATATACTTTGTATTAGAGCAGTCGGCAAACGAGGCGAATAATTCGACTTGTTAAGAAAATACGCGCACGTGCAAGGGAAACGATTGGTTCAAATACCGAATTTTGTATTTCGTGCAACGTAGCGGGCGGGGTTGCATTTTGTACTTTATCACAAACTAATACAGTTCAATCTCGTTTCCGCTTTAATGTAGTTGTTGTTGTTTTGCCGCCAAATTGTGTCCTGTTTTGTGGTGTTGTTTTGATAATATATTTTCGTTTTTCGTCCGTAATGTCTACCTCGAGTTATTTACAGATAATTATAATTATCAGAAAATTTAATAGTTTTCTTTTTATTTTTATTTTCGAGCTAAGTACTTTTATTTTTTTACAAAAATTTCTAAAAATAATAAAGTGTACTAAATTCGTCATCTTTCGGTAGTATAGTTACCATCGTTCGAAAGTTATAGAAAATATAATTACTAAACAAGTAAATAAATCTTTAAAGGAGCTTTAAATTATTTTACTCTGTCATGTCCATGACTAGTCATGTCTCTTTTAGAGATATGACCAATTAAACTACGTTTTTAGTTTCACTATCCTTAAATTTTAACCACAAACCTAATTAAGAATACAATTTCGGAGATCATTAAAATGTCCGTTTCGACACATTGTGGCTTTGTAATAGAACAAATATCATATGAATGTGTTTGGAATTAAGACTAATATTCTTCTAACATAAACTAATTTATTGACACCTGCTGTCTCTTCTCCTTTTACGCTATTAAAAGAAATATCTTTAAAATTCTTACTTTTTTAGCTTAGAAATTCTTTATAAGATAAAAGTTCTAATCCAATTCTATTTTGAGAAGCTGAAAACATCCGCATCTGGATATTTTCTCGTGTAATGAATATTCATGGATGGTGATCAATTGCAACTCTTACTCATACCTTATAAAAACAGTAGTTACTTACATGCTCTGAATTCGAAGGAAACAATTCGAAGGAAACAAAACAACAAAAATCACAAAAGCGTTGACAGCATCGGCCGTCCCTTTCTATTCCAATATTTTTAATTATTTCTTTGTAAAGGGCAACCACACAGCGTCGCTTTCGCCTTTCACTTGCGCCACGGCCCTAAACAAACAGCGCGGCGCCGACGCCTGAGATTATGAGAACGCCTGATTAATAACGAACTCGCGCCTATGCGATATCCGCAACTTATTGCCTAGATCAGCGAGCCTCGTGCGCTGCAATCGACAGAACATGCCCACACCAACACGCATAAACAAAAGAAACCATAACATTTATCTCTTTTACTATCCATCGCGTAAACGTACGATATAGCGCATATTCCGAAGAAAAGGTAAGATAATAGAGTCCAGACCTTGCGGGATCTACGTAAATAGCATATTTATGTTTTATCAAATGTTAACGAAAACCATCTAAAAATAAGAAAATTACAAAATTCCCAGATTTTGGAAGGAGGATATCAAGATTTGATACCTCTGATAATGTCAATACCTTAAGGGCTTATGTTTTTTTACATCACTATCTAACCATTTTCTTGAACACGAATTTATGTAATAGAAATTATTTTCACTGATTTAATGTAAAATGTAGTAAATTACCTACTCGTACATATAAGAAAGATCTAGAACATACATAATTATATTAATGAGCTTTGTTCAAGTATAATGCCGATCTGAAACAGGTTATTATTGTGAACAGAGACGAAGCAGCGCATATGGAATGGAGTGTGGCCCGGACTTGAGAGAATAAATCAGTGCACGCGCGAACCGTCAGCGACGTCGCTATGACGACGCTACACTGCATGACTCAAGTGACTCATGATCCAAACTCTTGTAATTATGTGCGCCTAGTACCTATCGAACAATTTTATTTTTCCATAATCACATCTTTAGAATTAAAGGGACACATAATTAAGAAAATGTTGATTTTATGCCAGAAAAAAACCTAAAACGACTACGTTTTTCGACTCTTATTATAAATAACAAGGGCCGATCTTGGCGTAGAATACATAACGGTCTCTTTCACTCCCCTCCAATCATCGCGTTTGTTCATATGAAGTGCACAAATCTTTATGATAACATTTCCCAAAAATTGTTTTTTTTTATATAGGTCACTATAATAGACATAAAGGTGATTATGATCAAACAATTCATTGTTTGAAATCATTTAAAGGAACACAGACAATTTTCGAGGCGGGATTGTAATAATAAAAGCAACGCGTCTATTATGGACATACAGATCTTCAAAGCAAAAACATCAGTCAAAGAGAAATTTTCGAAGTGTCAATAAAAGTTCTCCGAGACTGACGAGTTTTTTATTGGAACCGTAATTCGACGATGCCAAACACGACTGCATTGATTAATCTAAACGCAACTCCTTGAGGAGCGTTTTCAATTAACAGCTACAGATTTAGACTTTAGATTTGTCACGCCCGGTGCGTGTCCAGGACTCCAATTTAGCGTTCTGTGCGGGAACGCGCACGGTCACAAGTGGAGCGCAGCTGCCGCGACGGCCAGACAACAGTTGCGCCGCGGCCACCGCGCATTTCAGATTTATTGTCAACTATTTTTTCGTATCCCCATGTCCGATTGCTCACCCTTTAATCTAAGCTAGAGTTTATTCTGATTCAAGTTAACGTCGGCCCGTCACGAAGTACAGCTGTTTCGATCGCGTCGCGTCGTGGCGCCGATAAATGCGGTTCGCTGTCACTCAGCTCGCGTAGGTTCTTTTTTCTGTCACGAAACAAAGTGATTGGTTTTCTGCATTTAACGCTTTCTTTGGTTGCTTTATCACTGAGTAAGCCTTTGGGTACTATAGTATCCCGAAATAAAAGACGGCACATCTTAGAGCAATGAAACTGATGACCAAATTCAGCTAACCTAATTAGAATTAAAATATTGCAGCTTGTTACATACAATGAAAACACAGATGAAACATGGAATTGGGTGAACAGATTGTATCATTATATATATATATCATTTAACAGACGATCAATATTCAAAATATAATCAAAAGTTTAAGATAAATATTTCATTAGAAAAATCGATCGATTTTGAAAAAAAAATCTGATATTTTTCATTTTAGCTCAGCGAATGATCTTGTGAAGATCATTCGTTGAGCTACCGGATTTCAAAAGATTTTTTTTTGGATAATTTGTGCTACCCATGCGAAGCCTAGGTGAATCGCTAGTAATATATAAAGATTTTTATTAGCTAGATTATTCGAATATTATTCGTCATACGGATAAAATTTACTGTGGTATGATCACGCAACAGTCACCGCTATAGCACGAATGAGCCGGTCCGTCCGTACTTCCCCATGTTATACTTACCACGACCTCACAGAAGACCTTTAACAGAATCCTCACAGAAGGTGGCCTGGCGCACGGGGCGCCTAGCCTGAACCTCGGAATGCTGAGTTAGGTAACCGGGGCCCACTTTTTAAAGGTTGTCAACGCATGTGCAAGCCATCGGCGGCGGCGGCGGTATTAACTTAACATCAGGTGAGCTGCCTGCTCGCTTGAAAAAAGCACATTTTACATATAAAAAAACAGAGAACAATGAACAGGTATCCTCTGTATTCACGCAACTCCACTTCAGATAAATAAACTTCACATATCGTAGACTTCGAATATATCTTTAGGATGTTTTCCTAGACGCTGAATGCTACCGACACCGAAATTTGAAATCATTTGAACTCGAGTATACTACATTATAAGCGAACGCTTGAAAACTGAGCTATCACGGTTCTGAAACCTATATAGGTAATGGAATTCTATTTAATGTTAATACTCCAACCACCTTGGTTAACGCCTGAACTTATTTTATTTAAACGTGTCGTTTTATTGGTGTAATTTAATACATAAAAAGTGAACAAGTATATTATAACTATATTGATAGCGAAATCTTGAGTGTGATTTTCGTCATGTAATTTATTGTCGGACTTAAAAACTCCCTCTGTTTATTTATAAATCAAATAAATTACAACGACTACCGGTATTTAAAAATTAAGATGACGCGAAAGCAATGAAGAAAGGTGATAATGGTGCGCATAAATTTATTTTCCGGTACGTTTTGAAATACTCCGGCGCGTCTTTGATTTAAAACGCTGTTTGATGTCAATATTCATATATTATTTAAAAGCATCAAAATTGGAATCAACTTATTGTTACATATATATAAATAGATATGACTGTTTTTCATTATAAAATTATTATCTTCATTTTTAATTAAGTTTTTAATTTTACCCAATTTAATAATTACCACAGCTGGTCCAACCATTTTATTATAGTATATGCCTTCTGCCAATGCCGTTTTCGTATAATTCCTTTATTTAATCGTAAAGCTTTCTATGACCACACTATTCTTATACCTTTTTCTTTTCTTGATTCAAGAATTACGACAGGTTAATTCCTAAATAAAATAATATTATCAGATGAAAGGATTCTCTAATGATAATAATAATTAAAAGTTTTAAAATTTTTCTTTTTATCTTTTACCTGACTGAATTCCTGTATTGCAGGACATAATATGCTTGACTCGGACCAATAAACTTGCATTGTTCGAAGAATATTTGAGGAAGAACACCGCTTCTATATTCAAATTAATAGCAAGAATTCTTTATCCGCAGATCGGTTCCTCTTCTTACAAAGAGCGACGATGTGCTAAAGCTTTTTTAGTTTCCACTTTTACTTGAACTGATGCTTTTGTTTCAATCCAACTATTAGAGCTTCAGCGAACGCAGACTCCTGGAAAAGCCAGAACCCACGAGTTTGGTTTTAGTTTTAATTTATTTGGTCCCGAGTCAATCCAAATATCGTTGCTTTGTACAAAACACTTCCACGAGGAAGTTTGCTTCGTGTCCACTTATTAACCCAACGACCAGCTGGTGTGATTTTTAAGGGAAAAACCGTCCAGATGAGCGCCGTATCTTGTGACACGAACGAAAATAATTTGACGCAGCCGCGCGTCGCGCGACATACGGGGACACGTGGCCACGATATATTACACGCGGCCCGCGGGACTAAAAATATTGTGTTGGCAAATTAATGGGCATTCCCGACGGTAGGTTGTGGGATGAAAGGAAGTGCCTTTTATATGTGAAACGTTGGTTTTGTATGAAACGCGCGGCAGCCGCTCGCACCTGTCCGCGCGTATTGGAGCGGCCGCGCCGCGGATGCGTAGGGCTGCCATTCGAGCCAGCGCGAGCGACAGATGAAGAAATGAAAGCCAGGATCCAACAGAGGTAGATCACCAGCCGGGAGACGTCCACTGTTGAACAAACGTCTCTTCATTAGGACGCACCAAAGAACAACCATTCCCCAAATAGAAGATAGATAACAACCATAAAATCCGTATCAGATTCGATACTAATTGCAAAATCTATTTGATACTGCCTATTCCGAATGTTGAAATCGTATTAAAAATTATATCATTATTACGAATAGGCAATCAAAATTTCTATTTTACTGTTTGTATGTTAATATACCTGTTCTCTGTTTTATTTTACAGAGTATATTTTTTTAGGAAGAAGTAGATCGCTTATTACGATTTTAACCCATATACAAACATAACGCCAAAGTAAATATATAATGCAGAACCATGGTACTTCCCTGTACGCTACCTATTGTTGCAACAGACGTAGCTGCAGCGTACATCTATCACAGTAAAACGAAAATAGATAAAAGAAAGCTACAGACTATTAAAAGTAACTCCACAAACCATAAAAGCAATTCCATATAGTTGAATCTTATCCTTAATAGTCTGTCATAATCTCATACTTAATGTTGCATTCCGTAAAGTTGTATTTATCCTATCCAATGGACAATTTTGCCAAACTGCAAGTTGTGTTTAATAATACTTGGTCTGAATTTTGTACACCAAATTGCTGTGTTAATTACTGAACGTATTGAGAATTTTTGTGAAACTCTTCTGATATATCTATTCAATTTCGCATACAATTCACATATAAATACATCAATTTATGATAAATGAAATGAAATTTTTAAAACAAATTCGCGCATTTCCTTGTGATTATGTCATCAACAGCACATTGTTAATTTTTTACCTGTAAGCTTTTATTTGTACACGCTTTGAACCCCTTTTAATTGAATTATGGTAATCATAACTTTATTCATATATAAATATCTTGTAAATCATTTTACTAGCGCCAGTCAACCGTTCATGGACTGAATTGAAACGCAAAAATTTTGAGTCACATTTTCAACCTGAATTATCTTTGGATTTTCTACAATGATATTAAATACAAATAAGAGGATAAGTAGATATAATACTAGCGCGCCGAAACTGAGGCACTCAAATTACGCAAATTGGTGTATTTAAATTGCAATTCTATATACTGCTATCTCTTTCCGTATCATACGTTCTATATCATTTGTCACATTCAATTAAATATGTCATATAATGTAAAGCGGCTCAATTTTTAAACACCGCGCTGTATGACATGCGTCATCTCCATTACTAAAGGTCATTGATTTTCTCAAATTTTCCTCTCACTCATTTTCCAATACGTACAGAATTAATAAGTGATGATGGCTGGTAATGCAATATTTCTATTACCTTCATAGCCTCACTGACAAATAGGATAATGATAATGTGCCTTTATTCAACACCGTAATGTAATCTTTATTCTTACCAGACGCTTTCCCTGTGCGACATCCCTACCTGCGGCGGATGCGACAAAGAAGACATGTGTCACGCCGTGCCTCAGTTTCATAATAATTGAGCAGATTAATAACTCTTGAGGGTGTTCATATTTCGCCGTCCGGCGTGCCGTGCCGTCGCCCCCATAAGTGTCCAGTCTCGTCAGCGCATAACATCGTGAAAGCTAAAAAAACCCGTAACGTGGATCGCGGCCGAATAAAATCATTTTCAACGGAATTCGAAAACGGAGGAGGATCTCGACTGTATTTTTTTTTGTTTGTTACCTCAGAACTTTCGACTGAGTGAACCGATTTTGATGATTCTCTTTTTATTTGAAAGCTGGTGCTTCCCATGTGATCCCATGTTAATTTCATTGGTATTGGATCTTGTTTTCCGGAGATACGTGGGAAACTCCCGAAAATCAATTATAAAATGAACACAGATCGAGATATTTGATGTCGGTTTTGTTAGTAAAAATAGACTGTGTTATATTTACGCAAATAGATTTCCTCGTGTCAGTCAATCGCTATTAATCGACGAGATAAAGCCATTGGTTTTTATAGTACGATTAAAGTTATACTATTATTATAATATAATATTTTTTTGTGATAAGGTGGCAAACGATCTTACCATCCACCTGATGTGAAGCGATGACCGCAACCCATAGACATTTGCAACACCGTAGGGTTGAAGATGAGTTGCCACCTTGTAATAAAGTGGGCCCCGGCCAGCTCACTCACACGTAACACTTCCACTTCACGCCAGTCTTATTTGAGGCCGTGGTACTTCTCCAGACGGAGCTGCCCATTCGTGAAGACTGTTCCGCTGCCCTACTACACTGAAAACTGTATCTATTATAATGATAATTACCTTTTCCAGAGACATGTCTGCTCTCAGTCTTTCACCAGCTCTTAAAAGTTTGGATCTCAGGTTACCTCATTCGTCAGACTAAGCATTAAAGTTTGTGCTTAATAATCGTATACCCAGTACCTAATTTACACCGCTTTTCATGAAGGCTAACCATTTCATCATGGTTCCCTTGACGAGTGAGACATTCATAAAACATCTTTGCTCTTTTAAAGTAATAGTACCTGGAGGACCGAGCTTTGCTCGTTGTTTTTTTTTTTGATAAATCATGTATTTTGGAAATAAAAAAAATTAAAAATAAGGAAAACAATGATCTGGTATAGTAAAAAAGTAAGTGTGTAAATGATCGTGATACAAACCGTGGCTGCCTGTTTTGGGGCCGCCCGATTACCGACCGAGCTATTATAACATTTTTTTTGCGGCGAAATTTACCGTCTTATTCGAATGATATTTGTCATTCCCTGCTTCGAATGATATTTTCGGATAAAAGGACATTTTCTAAAAATGAAACCTAGCTAAATCGATTTTTCGCCCCCGAATCTACGCACACACTAAATTTCATGAAAATCGCTGGAGACGATATATATACAAGAATTGCTCAAATTATCGTCTTTCAGGGACTTTTCTATAAATATTGGTCTCCCACACGAATAAGATCTCAACTATGCTCGAGAATTTTCGTTGTCCAAACGTACTTGTACATCAGTGAACGAATACTTCTTTCTATTAATTTAAAATCATATTTTTACCAAATACTATTCATCTACCATATAGAGTGTCTCAAACTGTAAACGAAAATAACAGGCATCATCGAAAAAGTACCGATGCCGGTCGGAATTAACAAAAACAGCCGGCGTTCCCAAGTGAAGCGAGCGAATAATCAAGGAGGGCGACGTGGCGCGCAGTTCTGGCGAAGGGCGGGCGGCGTCGGCGCCGGCTCAGTATAAATATGCGGCACGTGCGCGCCGGCCCAGCTGCCCAACACGTGGCCGCCTCTTTACGCGCCCGCGTAAAAATAGATCATTGTCTCGCATCTCACCGGACACGCCCACCGCACGCATAAAACCACCACATCAAACAATATAAAGGCTATGAAATCGCGCGTTTATTTGCCCAACGTCAGTATCAAAACACCTGCTCGCCGTTAAAATCGCTCCGAGCGTTCGAAATCCAGAAAACGTTCGACGCGTGCGGCGTGCGGCGTTCCCGAAAAATACAGAGTGCGTAACCCTTCTATTTTCAAATACCACGAAACGAAACACGCCGACGACGCTCTCGAAATTCGCACGTTCTACGTTTTTTAGGTGTACTTTGTGAGATAAGAATATCCCTTGATCAAAAGACAATCGAGTTTACTTCCGCAGGGAAACGCTTCCGCTGAGGAAGAGTTTTTTTTTTCATACTATTGCAACTTCCCTATTCACATGAGGACTTGACTAAGGTTAAGGAAGCTCAAGAGATCGGTGAAGGGGCCTATATAACTAAACAGTCCCTATATCTGAAATGTGAAGCATCAAAAACTATGTTTACGTAAAATATATCCTTAGCAGGAAACCAATTAATCTAAATTGTTAAATGCATGGATCGCGCTGTAGCTTAGTTCCTACTAAAATACCTCACAACTGAAATTTGTGTATTTTCATAAATAAACATTAACACATTTTTTATTGACAGACTAAATTACACGTCCTCTTAAAAATGTAGTAAACCTTAAATATTGTACCCAATCTGGGTGCAATTTGTGTCTGTAACTTCATGTTTGTTTCACTTCTTGCTGTAAAAGAAACGCCTGCAGTATCAGACACACCTTTTTAGGGTTCTGTACCCAAAGGGTAAAACGGAACCCTATTACTAAGACTCCGCTCTCTCTCTGTATGTCCGTCTGTCACCAGGCAGTAATACCTCATGAACCGCGATAGTTAGTTGAAATTTTTCACAGATGATGTATTGCTATTGCCGCTATAACAACAAACACTAAAAAAAATTATACACACAAATATTTAAGTGTACACATACTCTCATACAATAGACATGATTATTTTGCCGTTTTTATAAATAATGATACGGAAGTCCCTGTTTCGATTGTAATGCAGACGAGACAAAAAGAAATCGCGCAAGCGCTGAGATGATTTAGCTGCATGTCTTTTGGCGCGTCTATTAACGAGCTTCGAATATCATCGCGGGTGCACATCGCGATCCATTGTTTACAGTTTCAGTCAGCACTCGGCAACTGCGGCACGGCGCGACCAACGCCAAACTACAAGCCAAAATATACGCTCTCGGCCCGCTCCTTGCTCTCTTATTTTGTACGCGTTGCTATTATTAAAGGAGTCGTTAGGAAAGAAAAAAGCATTCGTTGCATACATTTAGATGTATACCAAAAGATATTTTGGATGTCAAACCGCGCTGATAGTGTATAGTGTTCATGTTAACCTTTAAACAAAACACCACGTTCAATACATCTATCATATTATTTCATTTATACAATATTTTTGATTTTCAATTAATAAAACTATAGTTTTTAATTTTTTTATAAATTAATAATTAATAATTTTATAAATTAACTATAGTTTTTGTTTATTGCATTCTTGAATGATTCCAAAGTTAATGATGAATTTGAAAATCAAAAATTTTTTTAGCTTTACAAAGGCAGTGTCTGTAGGTTCAAGGCTTATTATTTTTATTAAATCATTTTTTTTGTGATTATTCTATAGGTAGTAATAAATTTATTACAATAAGTATAGGATTGACCCTGGTAAATTTGAATTAAACTAACAATCAACCGATTCTGATTCTTCTAAAATCTTTAAAAAAAGACAATCTATAACTTAGAAGAAATCTCCACGTCACGGTTTGTTACCGGTTGACGAGCGAGCACAATTTAAGCACGGCTCAGCACACCGGAAACCTCTCCCCTTTGGATCGATACGCGTCCGCCATTTTGAATTTTCCCGACCAATGCGCGGGGCCGTGGAAAGCCGTTGTCATGGAAACGCGCCGCCGCCGCCGCCGGTGCTCGAAGGGGAAAGTGCCGTGGGGAAAGCTTTATTGTCGCCTCGCTCACTTTTCCCCATCTATAAGTAGTCGTACCTATGTGCTAATCCATACCTACCACGCACTCATGTCCAACGTTCTATCTTTCTTTTTATTGTGAAACAAACACCAAAAAAATGTACACACATAGATAATAACACACATAGATGTGTAATAGGTAACAATTAGCCGAATAACATTTGCCAACAAGTCTATTTTTATTACCGAAAAACAACACCGACTTCAAATATCTCGCTCTGTATTCATTTTTTAATTGATTTTCAGGAGTTCCCTAAGTATCTCCGGAGCCCAAGATCCAATACCAATGAAATTAATATGGGACCACATGGAAGCACCGGCTTTCAAATAAAAAAAAAGAATCATCCGAATCGGTTTACCCAGTCGAAAGTAATGAGGTAACAAACATAAAAAAATACAGTCTAATTTAAAACCTCCTTTTTTGAAGTCGGTTGAAAATAGTTTCCACTAAACGATTAAAACTAGTAGTTGCACTGACAAAATAATAAGCAAAAAAAAAAGACAAAGTAAAAATACTTTTATAGCATCTCAAATCTAGCCTGGTACGCCAATTAATAACCAATTATTATTACGCTTTGATAAAGTTTTAATAATATATAGGTTTGTAACTGATATTCGGTTACAAAACTTTATAAGAATTTCAAACACAAAATTAGCCTAAGCTATATATGTTCAAGGAGCCGTTTTCCCTCAGTAGCTGTTGGTGTTATATTACTTCTGACTCTGTGTTGTATGTATACAGCCGTATTAAGTTAAGGATAAATTCGATGCGCTCACAACTTTACGTCACCTTCATACACTTGTAGGCAATAATGGTATTTCCTGCTCAGCCGAGGTCTTTGTATCTTGTTGAGCCAACACCGGTGTCTCGAGCACAATGCCTCGCCTGACATGCTAATTCCATACAAACATTAAATCAACAGTTGGTATGAGCATCTCCTTCATTCATGCGCACAGTTAAAACCACTTCGTTTCAAATGCTCTTTACGAGTACTCCGCATTGTTTATGGTCTTGTTTACAGGCCCTCTAACAAAGAATAGACACACCTGCGACCTACCTGTAAATGTGCACGCACTATTGTCCGAGCACATAACCGTGCGGCAATATCAACCATAAGAAGTGTCGATTAGGGCCATAGTCGCGTCCGCATCTATGGCAAGGATACTCATCTCCGTTGACCGTTCGGCGAAATCTTCAACGAAGCGCGGACTTTTAAGTTAACAGTTTCCTGCGTTTGTTGGGGAACAATGGGCAATAAGGCGGGCCGAGAGCGGCCCACGTCGCAGCCGATGCTCTCTCTATTCAAAACGGAGCGCTACAGCTAAACTATTCACGACATTGTACCCATTCAATTGCCAAGCTTAAACCGCGCTCTGTTGTGTCAAAGCAGCGAGTTACGTTCAAACGTTCAATATTTAACTCATGCAAATCGTCCGCGTTAAAACTGCTGCCGCGAAGACATAGTTAATCTTAAAAATAAGCTTTCCAGAAATTTTTGTATGTCATTTATGTATTTTCATCAGCATAAATCTTGTATTTTTAATTATATTCATGCAAGATAATAGCGATTACTTATACCTAGTAATACCTTTGGTGTCTACTATAGGTCTTATTAGTCGCTAAAACGATAAACTCATCACGACATTAATAAAGAGTGAGTTGTTGAACAAAGTAGCCATCAATCATAATTTTTTAAAAAGTAAAAGTTAAAATTCCTAATTATACATTATTTAATTATACCTTATAAATATAACTTCTTTGATTTTTTTTATCATTTCTTTATCTTTCCTGTAATTTTGGAAACTTTAAAATTAATAGCATTCCAAGATCAATCAAATGTTTTATTACAACATGCGTCGTATCGTAGATTGTTTAAAACCTGACAGTACCAAATGAATTAAAGTATTAACGCGTCACAACAAAATTCAAAACGATTTAGATAAAGATCTAGTCGTTAATGAATATTTATATTCAACACAAATCTTCTTAGTATTATCGAATGTTTTGTGATCTGTCTTCACAATAATGCTATATAAATATTAAAAATCATTCCTTAAAACCTTTCCTATTTCTTCTGCGGGTGGCGTTCATAAATATAATTTAAACCATTTCTATCTGACCTGAAATTTGTTCCGAGTCGTGCTTAAAAAAAAGCTAACATGCTAAGAATGTACGTAACAATGTGACCACGTTGTGGAATGACCAAGCTCGTAAGGGTGGGAGCATTGACTCAGAGATTGCAGGTGTAGGCTGCGCGCATCGAGATGACGTCAGGGAGCGTTGCCTCCTGCCCCGTGCGTGACGCCATTGCAGCAGACCATAGATTTTTTTATTTAATCTTAACGCTCTACACATCGGCACAGATTGCTTTTAGTAGGTTCAAAACAATCTGATATTGAATGCTCCGTTTCATTCTGAACTTTCTCACTCATTGCCTAGGCTTAGGTTAATTAAAATAAGACAAATAGAAAATGGAAATGTAATTTCTTTGCTTTATACTATTTTATTAGTAACTTATTAGTGCCTGAAATGCTCCATTTAAGCGTATTGTCCGTTGAAAGTTAACTTTAGCGAGCAGACACCGCATACATTAGAATCGAAACTTGGCGCCGACCGGCGCATGCTATACATTCTAACAGAACGACGTGTCAAGTATACAGATTGTATTAACTCTTTAGGTAATATGAGTCAACAAGTTTTCTAAACATATTATATTACCACATATATGAACTACACCATTAATCTTAAACTGATCATACAAGAACATACATAAATTTATAAACAGTAGTTACAATCAAGTTCAATCACAAGAAATATTGAATAATCGTTGAATAATTAATTAATCCAATTTGAAATTATTCAACAACAACTGCTGAATTATTGCTTTATTCTTTATAGGCTTATTTTAAGCTCGAACCTCTAAAAACTACCAGTGGTTCACTAAACTAGACCTGTCCTGAACTCTGCGGTCTTAAACGTTTACAAATGTATGTTTTAAATTGTTTGTGGAAGTCGTCTGTTTTATTATTTAAGTTAATACACCCACCAAGAAAGGATTTCCTGGTTTTAGCTAGTCTTAAGCTCTGTATTCCCAGCGTGTCACCACGGCCCGTACGCGATGCGATATGTTTTTGTAAAAAGGTGTATCATTTTTGGTTTGTGTATATGAATTGCTTGACTTAATTCTTCCCGCTCCTTCCACCATCGAACCATCAAAGAACTTCTGCCTCGAACCTTAAGAAACCTTGCCTGCCACGTAGCAGCTTCTGCTGTTGCACGAATAGGCAGGCTCGTCCGGGAACTTACCACGGCCTAGCAGAAGACCGGTGTTAAGTGGTAGTATATTCTTGTGGAAATTTCGTCTTTGGCTGACATGGTCTCTGCAACCCGTCAGGTGTTAAAGATGTCTCAATGGGCGGTGAAAATTACTCACAATCACGTGAACCGCCTGCTCGCTTGCCAAATTTTAACACAAAATAAATTCTAGTAAGTTGTAGAATAATAAATATTAAAAAGTAATTCAGTTTCATTTAGAGGATGAACGTTAAGCAGAACCGATTGACAAATTTTAAAAAAGGGCCTGCTACCTCTACAACAACCAGTTATAGAATAAAACTAAAACCGTTTTTAGCGCAATCATCTCCGAAATAAGCTAAAAGCGGATCTGGGCATCGAATGGTACGTATTCCTGGTTACCATATACAGAGGCCATTACCGTAAATCCGCTTGCGGGCTGTCGACATTTTTTTCTAACTCTGAAAGGAAAGCTGGCATCGCCTTATATCTTATAAACATACTTAAAGGCCTCGTTACTAAAAGAAATCTCGGCCTTCTCCGAGAAATATCGCATGCCATATTTGGCCTAAAAATGTGCATATTGTGCGGGAGATTTAAAAGGAGTCGCTATCTGCAAGAGCAGGTGAACCAAGCCGTGTCTTTTTATCATTATTTAAATGGAGATGAAACTCATGATTTATTGACGCAACCATATTTGTTTCGACCAATAATAGGGTCGAAATTTATAACCAATATATTGTCACAGTCGCTACTGGGCGATGACTCCGTGGCGCAGTTGTCAAGTTATTGGCTTTGGCGTCGGGGTCATGGGTTCGATTCCCACACGGGACAACTATTTGTTTTGTGTTACCGACAAATAGTTGTTTCGCATCTGGGTGTTAGTCCGCGTGGAATTTATGTTTGTGAAACGTCCTTACAACACAGGATAATGATATCCTAAAGTAAGGCAAATGTTTTTTTTATAAAAAAAAACATTTCATACTTTATATTGCATAACTACCGCCATCTAGTTTCCGTCATCTAAAATGAATACAGCCATCATATTCATGTAGCTCATGTAGATCATGTCATGTAGCATAAATGACATTTATGTCACACGTTAAAACCTATCAACAGAACATTATTAGGTACTTTATAACCATCATCGGTAGATAGGTTATGCTTTACTACTAATCGGCACTTGAGAGGACATCACCCAAAAAATTACAGGCAACGACAAAAACATCACATGAAGCGGAATGAAAATCTTACTCTCAACGGTTCAAAATACTCGCAGCGCAATGGCAGAACTAATAATATACTAGAACGCTGCTGTGTCACGAATCGGAGACCGGTCACAGGTTATCTGGCCGTCGGCGTGGCGCCGTCTTATCAACCTGCTTCGGCCACATACGGCGGCCATTAGTCAGGCCGGCCAGATACCGCTGAAACAATGCGTTCGTAAATTTTTATCGCCGCCGGCACGCGATGAGTTATGGGTCGCGGCTACAGCACCAATCGGGCACAATGAGCCGCGGCTCGGCCCAGTTCGGCCCCAACTGCGTTATTGTTAGCCGACGACCAATGGCGGGAGGATGCGACGTAGAACCACTGTAATATTCTCGTCAGTCTAGCTATTAAGTATGATCTTCGCGGCCTCATCACGTCCCCATCTAAGTACTTCAAAATCACACTCGACTATACGCATTGACGGTGATTTATCACTACATAGTATAAAACAAAGTCGTCCCGACTACTAGAGACAGACATACGTCTGTCCCTATGTATGCTTAGATCTTTAGAGCTACGCAACGGATCTTGATGCGGTTTTTTTATTAGATAGATTGATTCAAAAGGAAGGTTTATACGTATAATACATTGCACCTGTGCGAAGCCGGGGCGTGTCGCTAGTCCTTTATAAAGACAGAACTAACATTATCTATCTACTATCATTAACAAACCGTGAAAGCAAACAGCGAGGAGAGTCCGTTTGATGTATTCAAAATTCAAACAAGCCTTTACCTACTTGATTCTTCTTTTTTGGCAGATTTGAATGAATACAAAGAATACACTATTAATTTTCAAACAGTATTAGTTGTTACTCCTTTTGAAATGTCTCAAGGATGTACCTTGCCATTACGAGTAATACGTATGATATAGTTACATTAGGTTATCGCCTGTCCTACGGAGTCAGTAAAATGAAATTAAAAGATATTTTGATGAAAATAACAGAAATCCCATTTCCTTAGGTCTGATCTAGGATTTTGATGAATGCTTCCAATATCTTCCATTTTCAAATGATGTGTTAGATAAAGAATAAAATAGTGCAGACAATAAATGTTTTCATTATAGTTAAGAAACAGATTTGATCAGAATATTCTGCGTTACAAATTTCATCATGTTTTCATAGAAGTAATTTTACGTATTAAAACCTATTTTTAAAACCAAAGTTCATAAATTTCTATTTTGCCTACCCTGGGTTACGTTTAGTGGGTCAAGAAAATGGCGCCAATTTATTAGTTACTGGTGTGTTATAACATACATATAATCTGTATCTAATTTGAGCGCCGAAATATCACCAAATTTCGTGGGCACTTGGTGACTAATCAGAAACTCAACAAGCGCGACACTTCAATCCCGCCAAGCGGTTCCGTACACAAATCATCGATAATGAATTCGATAAAGCAACTTATGATTTAATGTATTCGATAGTTCTAGTCCATTATATGTAAATAAACCAAGCGCCGTACTTCAGCGTTCAGTTCGTTTAATATTTTGAACCACGTTCGTGGCGCTACGTTAGTTAAAACTAAAATATCCACTGAATCTAATTAGCCATGTATGAAGCTTCCGTTCTGTTAATTTTCGATGGCATGTGACGATTAACTGGTGGTGTATCGTTATCGATGTTTTTTTTTCCAGTACCTACCTACAATATTTTAAATTTTGAAATCCATTCTGCGATTAACCACTACTAAATTTTTAAAATTCTTATTAAACACACTCAAGTACTTATTACGACTTCTTATATTACACTTATTTCATTATCTTAGTACTGCGTACCTAATACACGAACCTTCTGTGGGATACAATTTGGAACACAATTGTAAAATGTTACCTTAGACAACGTAACTCAGGTGCCTATATTGAAATAACTATATAACTCCAGAAGTTAATTTTAGCACTGTGAAGGCTTAAAAATGCTACTTACTAATCAACCGTGATTGTTATCTGTACATTACTAATCAACATAAAGACCTAACTCTACACTGAGGATCACTAAATCCCTGGCATTAACCGTTCTTGGGAAACCTCTTGACATTGTGAACATCTATAAAAAACAATAAAAAAAACACAAACGTACCTTCAATACAAAAATGCACCTGAGAATGAAGGGCGGCAGACTACTTGACTAGCACCTCGTTAAGCTGCAACGTTATGTTAAGAGGTGAAACGGAACCGTTACTCGTCCACTGCGCGATGACTTCAGAGAGTTTAGCGTGTCGTTATATTAACGGAGCAATGTACAAGACTTATTTCGATAAGAATCACGTAGCCCGCAACACGATGCCAGGTAGTATTTAATAATTCGTTTAGTTGAGGTTGCGCCCACATTTTTTTCTACTGCACGGCCACACAGGTGCACTCGTCGCCTAATTTTCTATTCCCAATACGATACCGGTGGTGTGGGACAGAGATTTGTTTTAATGGCCCTTTATATTTTTTTTAGTACAACTTTAATTATAGAAATACTTACTTACATTCCTGGACTCACGTGTAATAAAACATTTAATATCAACTATGTGTAATTTTGCTGCATTTAACACTAAACTACAACAAAAAATAATTTCCTATATGACCATCAATGAAAATTATTAATTATGTTAAGTAAGAAATTAATTAGACCGCTACCATTCATATTAACACAATGTTAATAGACACATGAATATTTTCAACACAAACATCTAAGAAAAATTTGATAAATTATTCGTAAACTTATATTGAACAAAGTTTTCAAGTCTTTAATTATGCAGTAAAATAATTGTCCTCCATTGCCTCTCCCTTTAAAATAAGAAGATTTTATTTTGCAATATCCACCCAGAGTTCTCTGTGTAATTAATCAGACCAAAAAGGTTCAAATATTATTCGACCTTCTTCAAACAAAATAAAATCATAAGCAACGCTGTGTTGATTATATGGTTTATCATCATTTTAATTTAAAATTCATACCTAATGCATTGAATGTTTTATATATATAAATGTTATTTTTAAGGACTTAAACAGAAAACGCCGGGTGGCGGTAAACAAAACCAAAGTCAAGGCACTTTAAAAGCTGCTTAGTTTGTGTGCAACCCTTAAAAATCGATTCAATCAAGGCGATGCAATCAAATGCAACATTCGATAAAGATTAAGATCGTATTAATTTAAATTATAAATGCGAAAGTTTGTGTGTGTTGTAGTGCGTTTGTTCCCTTTTCAAGTTTCAAAGACCTAAAGGAATTCAATAAAATTTTGAACTAAAATTGCTGCATTTGTCAAAAAAATATTTTCGATCAAATTAAAGTCTATCAATTTCCGAAGCAAGTAAATTATGTAATCACAATAAATGAAGAAATAGCTTTGAAACGCATTAGATTTACATACAAATCATTTCAATTATGAATGCATTTAAAGTTATAAAGAAAACTCTTCACCGTGAAACCTAATCGCTGCACGTAGAGAACGGGAAGTAATAGAAGCGAAGCCTCTGACAGAGCAACATCGGGCTAGTAATAAAGCCGACGAGGCGCCATTTTGAATTCGTATCAACGCCAATGCAATCGCATTGTCACTGGGAGGTCCGCATCCGGCGCCGGACATTTGCATCGAACGCGGCTCGAATCGATTATTTAATTTACATTATGCCCGTATTTTATAATAATAAATTCTATAGCGGTTTACATTGTTATTAGTCGTTGCACCAACGTGGAAAAGTTACAATAGACAACTCAAGTTTATATACATTATATAAATAGACATTTTTTCATTCGCAAAATTATATTCTTATAAATAAATTCATTTTCTTTAGTGTAGTGTAATATTATAATAGCATAAGTAGGTAGCTAATTGACTTTACATTATTTATGTTGACTCCATATATTTTTTGATATTATTATAAATGAAAATAGCGCTAGCTGGACTTCTAAGTGCAAAATCAGCGACAGGTGGCCCCGCACGTGCCGCCTTGAATAAAACGCAATGAATGTCAAACGCGGTACACTTCCTATGATATCTAATAACATTTGGCGCATGGTTGATCTAGAAAAAAAGTATTAGGTTAACCTAAAATAGAGTTCATTTCGCTTCAGAGCTCCCGACCACTTACAACCTTTTAATTCCAATGAGTCTCAAAGATACTTTCTGATTCCATATCATTAAGATATTTATTGCGAACGTGTGTCCCATCGTTTAATTTTGGCGACTTTTACCAGGGTCATAAAATTTACTTTCGCGCGATTCCCGACCGTCTAACGGCAGAGGGTTCATTCGCCACCCTCTATGACTGTCTGACTTTTCATTATCGAGATGTTTTATTAAAGAAGGGCTAGAGATAGACCCAGTAGGGGGAGAATAGGGTCATCAACGTTGATTCACTGAAGTATTGTTTTTCCTTAAAATGAAATGTTAAAAATTATACACTTGTACCATTTCGTCATTACCAAGTTCAAACGATGTTGTATCTGTGTATAAATAACTGTAAATAGGCCTGGGCTTCGAAGTAACCTGCTATTATTAAAAAAAAACAACTTATCTTTTCTCTAAATCTTGCTGCATTATTTTTAATATTATGTTAATTGATTTTGCTCTGTTTTACAATTTCACAAATTTTGGCAACCCTAGATTATCGTAGCGTATATTGAGTTACCCGCACACACCCTATGGGTGGAATGTTTACATTAGGATTTAGGGTTGGCCATATTGCATTCCTATAGACACGAGACATGACTGCACTTGCGTGTCATTTATCGTCGTCATCTTGTATTTATCCATGATCTAAGAATCATCAAATCGAGCTGAGGATCCTGTTGTATGTAAAAAACATTGATCAATACAGCACCTCACTTTGAATTGCACCTTGGATTTGTTTATTACACCAAGGGTGAATTGTCAATAAATTCGCTCCAAAATACAAAGCTCAAGTATAAGGTCTAATGGAAATGAATATTTGTAAGTGCCGACTACAGACAGAGTACTCACAAAACACTGATTCCTTTGATACTACATTTTGATTACCAAAGAAAAGTAATAACACTCTTCCAACACTTTTACTCGAGTCGAGCAATATCAGTTTACAAGCCGCACGAATATGACAGATGACCACCGTAAAGTAAGAGTGCATACATATTTATACTTTTGCCTTATGCCCAGTGTGCGCAGTAACAACAGGCTCACAACCACTCATTGGCAACACGTTTTGAGAATCCTAACGTCTTTAAAGGCGTATGGTGTTCAATTACCATCCACGATTTCGATCTGTGAGGCTGTAGAATCGTTGCCAACCATTAATATAGTAGACCCTTACCTCACTCACCACACGAAATGCGAATGTATAATACTCTCAAACTGCGGTGTTCTGTGAGACCGTGACGAGTCAGGCTGCTGTGTAGCCCTACCACAGTAAAATAAACCGGCTAAGTGTAAGTCGAACTCGCGCACGAAGGGTTCCGTACCATTTTATTTATTTATTTATTTAAAAACTTTATGCACAATAACGTACAATGGCGGACTTAACACCATTAGGTGTTCTCTACCAGTCAACCGACAATTACCATTATGTATAAAACCGGCATCATGTCACAAAATAATGTCTGTTGTATGGGATCCCCGCTTAAATATTTTTTATTCCTTTTTTTAGTATTTGGTGTGATAACGGCAACAGAAATAAATAATCTGTGAAAATTCAACTGTCTCACTATCACGGTCCATTAGATACGTCTGGTGACAGACAGACAGCAGAGTCTTAGTAATAGGGCCCCGTTTTACCCTTTCGGTGCGGAACCCTAAAAAGTATAAGATAATATATAAATATTTCAAATACCTCATATAAGTCAAGTTCAAGGTCTGGTAAATGTAGAGCTTATAAACTCTACATTTCTATTCTATTTTACCTGGTAAATGTCACCTTTAACTTTTTGCTGCAAATTAAGAGTGCTTTCATATTATTTATACACCCTTTATTTGCAGACCATGACATTTACCAGGGATAAAACTACTACAAACGCTACAAAACTTGAACTTGACTTATATGAGGTATTTAAAATAATTATTTTGAGCGGCGGAATTTCATTCGATTTTCAAAGACGTTCATAAAATGAGTTTCAATTCTATAGAATACAAAGATTAACTGTTCAATCGTAGATTCGACATGATTCTGATGTCCGCCGCGACGAATACAAGCAAATTACGCACCACACGACGTTTACATCAAACCGACGTTCGGTACAATAACACGGGCTCCGTTATAAGCTATATGCTTGCGTTAAATGTTATGCTCGCGGCTTCCACGAAACACTGTTTGACAAAACACCGTGGACAATGACACGCGCCGGAACCAAACATTTGTGAATCAGAGCACACTTCCAGCTACATTGGCCAGTTTAGTTGGCATGGATTCGCTGATGACGGCTTTAAATATTAAACACACAAAGCAGTACCCGTGCGTAAAAATCTGTCTCACGTTAACCCCACGCGTGGGCTTATTCTGAGTCTCTCTCTACCGGATTCTGATACTCGCTCATCGCCTTATATTTATACCTATACGTATCATACGGATGCAAACCTCACATATAGATAATATGTGATAACAATAAACACCATAGATTATACACTTATATACCGAGATCTTAAACGAATAACACAAAATATCTGTCCCATAACCATGGACTGTGGAATGTCCAAAACGTCTAGAAATAAAATCAAAACTAAAAAACTATCACACACTTTTTATAAATAACTTAGTTATGTTAGCTTTTGTCTGCAACTAAGATAGCGTAGATCTCGAAACGATATTATCATGCAAACTGAACTAAACATCTCGCTCATATCTTAGAATTTTGGTTATTTGTTGCTAAGCTTATCTAGTCAGTCAAACAGTTCCCTTTTTATTTAAACGATTTTACTTTCGAACGCAACAAAATTGATGAGCAGTCGTAACGTAACACTTCGGTTCAATCAAATCAAATTATTACTGATGTCTCACAATCTGTGTCGAAAAACATGAAAGATGTAAATGGATTTACTTTATTTTTTCTACAACTATATAATAATAAATAAATAAATATTTAAGGACACATTTTTACACAACGTTCTCTAGTCCCAAACTAAGCAACGCTTGTACAACATTTACTACATAACTGATAAACATACTTTAACATACTTTTCTTTTGTAAATAAATACATTTTGTATATAAACACCCAGACACTAGAAAAACACTATGTTCATCACACAATATTTTTCCAGTAGTGGGGATCGAACCCACATCCTCTGGCGCAGGAGGCAGGTACACTACCCACTACGCCATTAGGGTCGTCATAATAATTTATTACTTGCAAATGATCATTTATATTCATATAAGATTTTTTCATAAGATTCTCATTGATTTGCTTTTTGTGTAAACGTCTCAAATAGGATTGTAATTCGGTAGTTTTCGATATAAAATAATGTTCACAAATATTTTGCTGTATTGGTCTACAATTTTTATAAAAATTTCCTAATAACTATACAGGATGAATCATTTAAAAAATATATACAGCATGTCGTTACCATCGCGACAATAAATGTACACACGTCTAACGCTACTTGCCAATAATCATAAAAAAATGTTAACGTTAAACAAAATCCATATTTAAAAAAAAATATTTTTCAAACAAACTAATTAAGTAAAAAAGAAACAAAATTTGTAACATCCTATACAACTCGCGCCACAGCGTTGTATTACAAGCCTCTCCTTCTAACAGTATGTTTTGTCTCTTTTAAATTCATTCAACCCATTCATATGCTTTGTGACCTTTACAAATGAACTTTACGTTACGCTTTTATAGGTAAGGGTGTTCTAAATTCTTTGTTTTGGAAAATTTAATAACTCTGTAAATATTGATGATTAAAGAATTTAAATGTTTAATACAACTTTAAAAAGTTATCCCCTATATGTGTATTCATTTATTGTCGCGATGGTAACGACACGCTGTATATAGAATGTGTTGATATATATATTACAATCTTTAATTTGTTTTTTTTTTTGTCCTGTGTATTTCTTCATATCATATATATTATATTATTTGCACTTGGTATCTCCACGATCGAATCTGCTGTCCTTCGTGGTCGTTTTTTTAATGCAACATTAGAATTAAAGCTCACCAATTTCTTTGAAAAATATCGATGTATTACTCGCAATACCTCAATATTCGATAATTATTTTCGATTTTTATTCATTACTTATATCGAGTATTGAATTTGTATTAATTTCAAAACAAGTTTACGCAACTTTACCTATTATTTTTACTGGATACTTTCTCCTTACGAGTTTATTATACGTATATTTAAATAAACAAGCATGCTCCTTGATTGTTTATTTTTAAAAATTGACCAGTCTCTCATTATTTGATGAGATGACCAATAAATTTAGGATCAATTGTGATCATTTTACGGCAGTTTTTTCAAAGTAAAAGTTTCTGCCAAAATAAATACAAAAATGTGTCAATAATTCTGAAACTTTCCATTTTTCATTATCTACTGCAAATTATGATAACCATTACAAATTCAGCAATTTAGATCTCTTAATGGAAATAAAAAAATAAAAAGCAATGACTTTAAATAGAGTTCTGCATATACAATATTTATATACTTATAAGTACTTCATATTTTCCAGAAATTACAAATTATATTTATTCAGTTAGAAATGCAAAGCACAGCAACTGTTTGACAATAATAAAGTACGCATTGAATTTCTAGTTGACGGATGATCCAATAAAGAACGCGGCGTCTCAAAGTGAAATGGGTCCGAATACTCAGGTGTGCCCGAGCCATGCGCGCCTCGAAACGGATACATTGTGAAGGCGCGCCGCGCCGCGCCACACGGCCAAGAAAATAGAATTAAAAGTCGAACCACAATGGAGAAGCTCTTTCAAAATACATGAATACTTGTTGGGATTTTTTTATTATAATAAAATAACTGTAAGTTATAGATTAATAAAGTAAAATATTTAGGTGAACGGTATTCTTTATTTAGACTCGAATTCTTGTACAAAAATATATAATAACTATGTCGATTAGACATCGAAAAATAAATACAACAAAATCATCATTCTTTTCCGAAGTTAAGTCTACAGCAGTAATCACAAACTAGAGAAATAACTTATTTCTCTTGTCCGTGGTTAGATACAGTTAATAAGGCTCCACTTGGCTAATAAATGCTATATAACCACTAACATTTTATTATTAACAAGTAAAATATATTATTGTACTTAACATAACTTTATGTAACTGTTACCTATTTTGAAATCCACGAATGTTGCAGAGAATTATTTTAAATAATTCTTTATGTGGAATAATAATAATAATAATTATTATTAATTATATAATAATAACATATTTTATAATATACCATTTATAACATATAAAATACCATTTATAAAATAAATATTTATTTTATATATGCAATATATATTTATATGTTTATTTTTTATCTATAAACACAACCAGACGAGAAAACAACGAAATAACCCCAATAATAATAATTACTAACTTTTTTTATAATAACTTTTTATAATAACTACTGTTTTTTTTTTTGCTCATAACTGAAACATCTTCATTGTTATCTTATTATGCTCTAATCACAAGGTGATTGTAATTTACAATCCATTAAAAAAGATATTAAAATAACATAACATATTTTAATTGAAAAAAGTAAAATATTAAATAACTTTAATTTGCAGACTAAATTAAGCTTACATTTATTTATTGCCATCTTTTGGTAGTCATAAGATTATTTAAAAACCAAATGTAGTACTAAAGTTTTGAGCTATTGTCAAAAAGATGGCGCTATTTATTATTTAGTGCACTGCCATCTATGATCAAATAGTATATTTTTTCCGCCAAACAAAATATTTTTCTTATGGTAACCCCAACACTATATAAGAGGACGCCATTTTAAATTTCGGTCTATTTTGATTGGTCAATTCAGTTGGCGGTCTTCAGCTAGTGGCGTCGTTCATTATGGAATATACACTCTGTGAACCGGCGACACGGCGGCCATTTTGCCGTCGCATAGTTTTCAGTTCTCAAGACCAAGAAGGAATCTGCCGAAATTGCGGGAATCGCTACAGTTTTTAACATAGGTAAGATTGTAATATACATAACTTTTCCATCGTTTTATATATATTATATTATTTGCACTGGGTATCTCCACGATCGAATCTGCTGTCCTTCGTGGTCGTTTTTTTTAGTGCAACATTAGAATTAAAGCTCACCCATTCGAAAGCACAAGAAACTCTCTGTTTTCGTCAGTTACGAGCCTTACATTTTACGATATATCCGTTTGTTATTCTATATCGCAAAGAAATTCAAGACTGTGTTTTTTCAGGACTTATGGACATCCTCTTCTAAAATGTATTTATACAACTTAACTCTACAAGGCTCCACAGCCATTACACATGCCGTGCATGGTAACTTTTCTGGTACAAAGCAGCAGGAAATAGTGATATCACGTGGAAAGACCTTAGAACTTCTTCGGCCTGACCCGAACACAGGCAAAGTACACACTTTAATGAAAGTGGAAATATTTGGTGTTATTCGTTCTATGATGTCATTTCGTCTTACCGGCGGCACTAAAGGTCAGTGAACTTTATGACACGTGGTTTTATAAATAACCCATTTACCCATGTGGTCTATTGTAATAGTTATTGCATTGTCTTGCTCCATACCCTTGTTTTATATAGGAGTGTGGTATAACTAGATGCATAGACCAATTCCAACGCGTCGCTCTTGGCAATTCGTAATAATCGTTAAGATGTATGTAGTGATGGTACAATTTCTAATCAAAAATTGTTTGAATCTATTAGACAAGGTTCCTCAAACAATAACTGATAAATTTCTTTATAGATTACATCGTTGTTGGTTCTGACTCTGGAAGAATTGTAATACTGGAATATATCCCAGCTAAAAACATCTTAGAAAAAGTCCACCAGGAAACATTCGGGAAATCTGGATGTCGTCGAATAGTTCCCGGCCAATATTTGGCCATTGATCCCAAAGGTAGAGCTGTTATGATTGGTAAGTAAATTCTTTGTACGTCTTTTTTTTAGCTTCCAAATATCTTTAAGGTACGAAAATTAAAAAATATGACAAATCAATGTAAAAACTAAGAATCATTACATTTATTCTAATTGAGAAAAATAAATGTAGTTATTTTACACTGGAGAAATCTACTATTACATTGCATACAACAGCCATTTTTTGCAAACATTTCAAAAGAGCTCTCATTTTTACCAAAAATCAAAATCAAATGTATTTATTCAACATTACACTCACTTATTGATAGTCAAAACACTACCACCGGTTCGGAAAAGAAAACCACTGTACTGAGAAGAACCGGCGAAAGAAACTCAGCGGGCTTTTTTTTTTTTAAATAAGCAGTTTGACATAAATTCGTTAAAATACAATATAAGAACTCAGATTGAAAGAGCCTGGAGCGATCAGTTCATTACCAGAGTGTGTTATCATTTAAATAATCATTAATATTATAGTAGCCTTTAACACACAAACGTTCTTTTACTACTTTTTTAAATTTAGCTATTGATGGATTTTGAAGGTTTTCTGGAATTTTGTTGTAGAAAGAAACATATTCATTTTCCCATAAAAGATCTACTCATTTTACTCAGTCTACATGTGGGTAGGAATTATTTATGTTTGTTCCTAGTATTTATATCATGAACATTATTACGTCTTGAAAATTTATCCTTATTTTTATGGACAATACATAACATTTTCAAAAATGTATTGAAAAGCAACAGTCAATACTTCTTACGTCTCTTTAAACAAGTTTCTTAACGATTCTTTGGGGCCCAGATTATAAACTGCACGAATAGGTCTCTTTTGTAGGTAAAGATTGTATTAATGTCGGCCGCGTTACCCCAAGGCAGAATGCCATAAGACATTATACTGTGGAAATAACTAAAATATACCAAGCGAGCCGTATCAACATCAGTTAACTGTCTTATTTTTTTGACCGCGAAAACTGCTGAGCTAAGTCTACTCGCCAGTCTATTAATATGGGGGCCCCATTGCAGTTTGGCATCAATAGTTATGACAAGGAATACAGTTGAGTCAATAGAGTCCAACGCTTCCCCATATAAAAGTACATCAGTTTTTACATGTTTAACATTGGAGGAAGTTGTAAATTTAATACATTTAGTTTTTTTATTATTCAACAGTAAATTGTTAGCACTAAACCAATGTACTACAGTAGATAGAGTATTGTTTACATTGTCATAACTTAAAGAACGTCGGTTTACTTTAAAGATTAAAGAGGTATCATCCGCAAACAATACTATCTCATGATTATTATTAACAAGATAAGGTAGATCATTTATGTAAATGAGGAAGAAGAGAAAAGGCCCAAGAATAGATCCCTGCGGGACCCCATATTTACCAAGGCCCCGGGAGATCTCTTGCCATTCACGTCAATTCTCTGAATTCGATGGCTCAAGTACGATTTCAGAAGATTGAGTGCGGCATCTCTTATACCATAGTGGCGTAGTTTCCTGACCAAGGTCTCATGCTGTACACAATCGAAAGCTTTGGTTAAGTCACAGAATATTCCTAAGGCATCCTGCGACTTTTCCCAGGCTTCAAAAATATTCATAACGAGCTGAACACCCGCATCAGTTGTTGAGCGACCCCTAGTAAACCCATATTGCTTGTTATGTAATAAATTATGAGAGCTAAAATGCTGTAACATTTGATTCAACATGAAAAAATTTTTTCAAAAATTTTACTAAGAGTTGGGCAGTACAGAGATAGGTCTAAAATTATTGAGGTCGGAAGTACTACCAGATTTAAACACCAGAATGATTTTACTATGTTTCATAAGGTCAGGAAATTCGCCACGATTGATACAAATATTAAAAATAGTTGCTAGGTAAGGTGATATTACATCAATAATAGAACTGATCACCTTAACCGAGATCCCCCATAGATCTGCAGTTCTTTTAACATCTAAAGTTTTAAAAGTTTTAACAATTTCTGTCTTGTTTACAGTAGTAAATTCAAAGTTCACCTTACATTCCATAACATTTTCTTTTAGTAATGACTCGGCAGCTGTCGGTGAGGAAAGAAGTGACTTGGTTGTGGAAACTGGAATGTCATCGAAAAATATCTCGAAGAATGTAGCATTGATTGAATGTGCCTGATTTGAGTTAAAAGAATTATTATCATTAGTTAACATTAGGTCAGATTTGCGCTTCGTGACTCTTCCCGTTTCACTATTAATTATTTTCCAAGTCATTTTGATTCTATCAGGTGCATTTTTTATTTTATTCCTAATATATAGAGATTTAGCATATTAAATATTTTAGAGTAGGCACTAACATAAGAAACAAAATATTGACTATGATTGTATGTCCTTTCACTATAAAGTTCATACAATCTACGTCTACTATTATGAATTCCGACTGTTGCCCATTCATTGAAAACTACAGAGCTTTTAGGTTTGACTGTCTTAGGAGTAAATATAGTATTAAATTCCACTTTAATTAAATTAAATAATATGTTGTAAAGTGCATTGGGGCTGTCATTATAAGGTAGATACGTCAGCTTTTTTGTTATATTACTTCTAAACTTCTCAACCCGAGTTCTATTTACAGGAACAACCATTATTTTTTGTACCTTAGCACTACTATTTTTTATACATGATTTAAAAGTGGCAAGTTGTCCGCAATGGTCTGAAGTAAATATATTAATAATAGACTTGTTAATTGGGTTACAGTTTGTAAATATGTTATCTAAACAAGTTGCGGAAGAAGTAGTGATTCTAGTTGGTTCAAGGAATAAATTGGCAAGGTTATATGAATTTAACAATGATCTGAATCTAATAGAGGTGGTAGTATTTTCTAATAAATTTATGTTAAAGTCACCACAGACAATAATATATTTATTAGACTCAGATAACTTCAACATCAATTCTTCCAAAACATTTTCAAAAGATTCATATAACGCACTAGGAGGTCTGTATACGCATACAACAATGAATTGCTCAAGCTCCACACAGGCTATTTCAATAGTCTGCTCAACAGAGAGGCTCACAACATCTTTGCGGTTCTTAAATTTTAAAGCATTATTAATAAGTATAAGAGAGCCACCACATATCGCTTTTTCTCTGCTGAACAGACTAGCAACCTGGTGACATCTGAAATTAAATATGTACTGGTAGTTTAATAGCCAATGTTCAGTAATACATAATATATCAATATTGTTACTGTTCAAAAATAACTCAATTTCCAAATCTTTACTTAACATTCCTTTGATGTTTTGATGGACCAGGCTAATACAATTTAATTTAATACTACAATTAATGTCTTTATTCAATTTACTTACATGTCTCACTAATTTACTAGAATAAATTAAAGTTTTTAATTGAAGTGCCAGAGATTGCCTCTGTTGTCTTCTTATTTAATTTAAATTACTTGGAACGGATTCCAAATTGGTACATGTCAAATTTTGTTGCTGTTCAATAGAAGCAGCAGTCTGGTTAGCCAAACAATTGGCTGGGTTTAAAAAAATGCAATAAGATAGCATATAAGCTAACTGTTTTAAATGAAAATTGGATAGGATGAACCTATCATATGTCAAATTGGATGATTTATAATTTATAATATTATTTATGTCAATTAAATCACAATTTAATTTATTTTTTTGATAAACGGATACATAATTGTTATTTGTCAACATATATAACATATGATTAAGACTATGTCTATAATTGTTTTCCTGTGGCAACCCTTTTACATAGGGAAATGTGAACATTATTATTTTTTTAACATTTAAGTTTAATAATTGATCATAATAATTCTGTAAGTGTTTCTTGCTAACATTTCCCCTTCTCCCAATTAATATAATTAAGATAGTGTTGGGACAATGAGTGTGTTGCCGCCATATCATACTAATTTGAATATTCCCGCATTAAGATGTCAATTACATTGACAAATCATACTTCCTTTAAATCCTTCATTTCATTCGTTCGCAACCGGCACTGTCCGTTCAAACCGCACGCACGATGGACAATTATATAGTGTAACCGCTCGCCTTTAACACCGCATCAACGCTTCTTCTACTTTAAATTATTAACTTTATAAATCACGGCCGTGAATGTGTAAATCTGTGTAACTGTACATGACTTATAATCCGAGTGCCTCGCTGACTGAAGCCGATAGAAGATTCGTCGCTGGAAGCCTCCAGGTCAGTGCGTGCTCCATGATTCGTCTGCCGGTTGCAAATTAAATCCTAACTAATCCCGCATATACAGTCCACTTTTATCGAAATAAACCTAATTCCGCACCATTTTTTTTGGCCACTTCGCCCGGATTGCATTATTTCCTTCATCCGCATATTCCAAAGCATATTTCACGACGTGATTTCTCGCCTCATTCTATATATTCCTTCACGCATTCATACATTCAATATTATTTTTTATATATTCACGCATTCTTACGCCTATAACGAAATATTATAATAAAATATTATAATACAATATTTTATATACTATCCCGCATCCCGCATTATATATATATTATTTAAACCCGCTCGTATACATATTACCATTATAAAAATACAATATCATTAGTATTATATACCGCAATACAATACAATTACTTGGTTCGTTCGAACGCAAGCGCAACTAGATAGTTTTATTGATCTACCTCCATTGTCGCAATTTAAAAATGCTCGCATCGCTTTAACGCAAATTTCGATTCATAATTTGTTTTTGGATATTAAACTTCTATAGAAATATATTCAATATTGTATACGTTATTTATTAAAAATGTCAACATCAAAAAATAAATCAGAAACGCCAGATTCTAAATTAAAAATGTTACTGAATATAGCTTTGGCCAGACGCGATTCTTTATTTAGCCGCTTACAAACAATTTACGATCGTTCTCAACAAGTGGAGAATGAGGAGGACATAGAGGAGTTCCTTTCTGGCGCGACTTCTATTGACGCATTACGCAGTGATTTCGAAAAGGTGTTGACCGATTACAATTTGTATAATATGCAAGTTTACCCAGGGGCTCAGGTGGAATATCAGTCATGGGTTGCATTCGAAGAATTGTATTGTCATATTAAGCGTGTAATGTCTCGTCTTACTAGTCAAAGTACTAACGACAATAATCCGCAAGCATCGCTAAAGTCGCGACCATCATTACCGCCTATAGAACTCGTGTCATTCGATGGAGATATACGCTCGTGGCCTTTATTCTACGCAAGCTTTAAATCCAATGTGCATGATAATTCATCCCTGTCCGACGCTGATAAACTATATTACTTGTTGGGTAAATTATCCGTAAAAACGCAGTCTGTTTTCGCCGGTATAACTCCTTGCGCCGAGAACTATAGACTTATTTTAAATGCGCTCATGGATAAGTACGATGATAAACGTATGCTTGCGTCGACTTATATTAATCAGATTTTCGACTTTAAGCCAATTTCTACAGCTACCGCTCGAAATTTAGAAATGTTTCTAGATACTTTTGTAACCGCCGTAAACGCATTAAAAAATTTACATCTTCCCGATTTAACTGATTTTATTATATTGCATACCGCGTTAAAAAAGTTAGATCATGAAACGGTTCGTTGTTTCGAAATGCATTCTCGCAAAGAAAAAATTCCGCAATTTAATAATTTAACCGATTACGTAAAGGAACAAACTAATATATTACAACGTTCTCATCTGTCGAATTCGAGTTCGACCGCGAATTCGAACCCGAAAAATCGACCTACCGCAAAATTTCCGCAACTTCAATCTTACGTTTCCGTGATCGATACATATAAATGTTTGTGTAAAGATATAGTGCACGATCATTTATACAAATGTCCTACATTTTGTAAAATGACAACGAATGATCGTTTTAAATGCACAAAAGAACGTAACGCTTGTGTTAATTGTTTGAGTGTTAAACATAAGGCAGGGACTTGTAATTCTAGTTCTAGATGTAAAACTTGCCAGGGTAAGCATCATAGCTTATTGCACTTTGACAATGTCAAACCTACTGCCGCTCACGTTGTAAACACCGCCGCGCCGCGGTCATCGGGAACGGAGCGCGCGCCGGCTACGTCATGCCTCGCTCCTACGTCGCCACAGCCGTCGCCCGTTATGCGTAATGACAGTGTGTCGTTGTGTACTACGTCCAATGCTGCGCCGCTATCAACACGCTCTTATTTATCCGAAGATTTGTTCGCGCGCAATGTAAATACTACAGTTTTGTTAGCCACTGCGACTGTTGTTGTACAAGATATGCATGGCATAAAACATAGTGTGCGCTGTTTATTGGATAGCGCTTCGCAGAGTAATTTTATAACGCTCGAATGTTGTAATCGATTAAGTTTGTCGGTGAATAATTATAACATTAAGGTAAAAGGTATTGGCGGTTCCGAAAAATACGCTAAAGGAATTGTTGAGTTCCAGTTTGCCTCGCGTTTTAATGATGACTTAAAATATAAAATTTCTTCACTCGTAGTCGACCGAATAACAGATAACTTGCCTTCTACGCCTGTTGACATTTCCGCTTTGCCATTCTTACAAGGTTTGCCGCTAGCCGATGATAAGTTCTTTAACCCATCACAGATAGATGTTCTGATTGGCGCATCCTTGTTCTCGCGACTTTTACTACCCGGTATAATACAAGATAATTCCGCTATTCCGCCCGCTATACAAACCACGCTTGGTTATGTGATTATGGGCACTGTGCCCTCTCTTCCCGCTCGCGAAAACGTAACAGTGTCGTATTGTACTACTACGGCCGAACCCGCAGATCAAGACCCGCTTGACATACTTATGAAAAAATTCTGTCAGATTGACGAATCTCCTTTAGGGGCTGAGCTCACCCATACACGAGATGATATAGAGTGCGAATATTTTTTTCGTGAAACCACTGAACGCGAAAACGATTCAGGCAGATATATTGTTTCGTTACCTTTTCGTGATGACATATTTTTCGCTTGGCGATACCTACGAAACCGCCCGAAAGCGTTTTATGAGCTTGGAAAGGAAGTTTGCAGGCTCTCCTGAGTTCAAGGCTGCATACGACGCCCGTTATCCATGAAAACCTGGAGAAAGGCTATCTGTCACCCGCGCCACTCGTTGACTCTGACAACCGCTATCCCGTGTACGTCATTCCACACCACGGTGTAATCCGCGCTGATAAAACTACTACTAAACTCCGCATGGTTCTTGACGCAAGTCATAAATCAAGTTCAGGGCTTTCGCTGAATGATATTCTCCATAGTGGTCCTAACTTGCAAGGTGATCTGTTTGCGATTATTTTAAATTTTCGTCTTTTCGCTACCGCACTCTCCGCAGATTGCAAACAGATGTTCCTTCAAATAATAATGAATAAACGCGATCGCCGCTTTCAAAGAATTTTATATCGTTTTCAACCGCAAGATGAACTCACCGCTTATGAATTTAATAGGGTTTGTTTTGGACTACGGTCCAGCCCATACCACGCGCTCCGTGTTATTCAGCAACTAATTGAAGACGACGGAGATTCGTACCCGCTAGCAAAGTTAATTGCTTCTCGCTATATTTATATGGACGATATCGTTTTTAGTTTAATGTCTGAAGAGCAAGCTATAACAGCTGCTAATCAGCTAATTAATTTATTTAAACGCGCTCAATTCGATTTGGTTAAATGGACTAGTAATTCCGCCACAGTCTTAAGTACACTGCCTTCGTCACATAAGGCAACCGAACCAATAGAATTTGATAGAACCGCACAGCTTAAAATTTTAGGTTTGAGTTGGTCTAAATCTCATGATTGTTTTGAATTTAAAATTACCGCGCCTGACAATAAATGTTCGAAACGGGTTATTCTAGCCACTGTAGCTAAAATATGGGACATAATGGGTTTCGTAGCACCTGTTGTGCTCTTCGCTAAACTGCTCATCAAGATCTGTGGATGTTGAAAATTGATTGGGACGAATGCCCGCCGCAACATATTGTCGAGATTTGGAGGAGGTTTACCACTGAGTTACCGCTACTTAATGACATTAAAATACCGCGACATTTGGGTGTTTGCGAAAATTGCGCTTTACGTTTAGTCGGCTTTTCCGACGCATGTGAACGTGCTTACGGAGCTGTGGTGTATGCTCATGTCACTCACGCAAACAAAGTTACAACGCGACTCGTTTGTGCTAAGTCAAAGGTTTCACCGATGAAACTTTTGTCCATAGCGCGTCTCGAGCTCTGTGCTGCCGAACTACTGGCAAGACTTATTCGACGCGTTTACGACATCTACAGCCCACGCTACCCCATTTGCGACATATACGCGTTTACAGATTCGATGGTCACTTTATGTTGGCTAAAATCTTCACCGCACCGCTGGCAAACTTTTGTTGCCAACCGCATTGTTAAGACCATTGACAATTTATCAGCCGCTAATTTTCATCACGTAGCTGGTTTGGACAACCCAGCTGATTGTCTGTCACGAGGTCTTACGCCCGCAAAATTAATATCGCATCCCTTGTGGTCACATGGTCCAGCCTGGCTCGCACAGGACCCATCTCTATGGCCTACTAATAAGATGGACGAATGGGTAGAACTGGACTGCTTGCCTGAAGAGAGAGTAATAGCTCATCACGTTACAACGTCAGATATATGCTGTTCTCTCATTCAGGATCTTAATGAACGCATATCCTCATGGAATAAACTTACGCGAATTCTAGTATACGTTTGCAGATTTATTAAGAAGTTACCTCGTACCGGTGCGAATTCAGTTTGCGCGTCTGATATAAATGCTGTTGAACATATAATAATAGGCGATATTCAAAAGCGACATTTTTCGCACGACATTAAACTTTTAAACGCTGGCAAAAATTGCTCTCCCGCGCTTATGAAGCTTAAACCATTTTTATATGAAGGCCTTATACATGTTGGTGGCCGTCTTTCTAACTCCGCTGAAAGTTTAGAAACCAAATTTCCAATTGTTCTACCGCGTCACGACACGCTCGTCGAGTCTTTGATCGATTACTATCATAAAAAATATTTACACGCCGGTCCAGAACTACTTATGTCTTTACTAAGACAACGATTTTGGATCTTGTCTGCTAGACGAATTATTCGGTCTAGAATTAATAAATGTAATACTTGCTTTAAATCAAAACCGCGTCCGCAATTTCCGTTAATGGCAGATCTACCGGGACCAAGAGTTACTCAATCTGAGAAAGCTTTTGCGCACACCGGCTGTGACTACGCAGGTCCTATACCGTACACGCCTATAAGAGCTCGCGGTGTCAAAACTCGTAAGGCTTACCTATGCATATTTACGTGCCTTACTACGCGTGCACTTCACATCGAGGTCGCCACGGATCTTTCCACTGTTAGTTTTATTGCAGCTTTAAAACGCTTCCTTTCGCGACGTGGCCCCGTGAAGTGTCTATACTCCGATCGAGGTACAAATTTTGTCGGCACACGCTCTTATCTACGCGATTTATATAATTTTATTACAAATGATTATCGCTCGCGTTTAGAAGAAGAACTAGCGGAAAGTCGCATTGAACTCAAGTTCATAGCGCCTGCCGCTCCGCATTTTGGTGGTTGTTGGGAAAGTATGGTAAAGTGCATAAAAAACCATCTTTTTAAGGTTATCGGACAGCAGATCCTTGCGTATGAGGAGCTGATCACGATCCTCGCACAAATAGAGTGCTTACTAAATTCGCGTCCGCTTACTGTATTGAGCTCAGACCCTTCCGAACCAACAGCTCTTACTCCCGCACATTTTTTGAATGCAACACCGTTACGTTCCTTACCTGCCCCCGATGTAGAATCTACGCCCGATGACTTTGCTCCATCGACACGCGCTCTTGCACAAGTTGGTCCAGTCTTTCTGGCGTCGTTGGAGAATTGAATATTTGCATCAACTGCAGACGCGACAGAAATGGACTAAATCCTCTGTCCCAATTAAAGTTGGCACAGTAGTCATAATTATAAAAGATAATTCGCCGACTCTTTCTTGGCCATTAGGAGTCATCGAGAAGGTTCACCCGTCTAAGGACAATATAATTCGCGTCGCTACGGTAAAAACTGCAAGAGGTACACTTATTCGACCTGTAGTTCGATTGTGTCCTTTGCCTTCACAATAATATTACTTTACTTAACCGCTTATTAAACTCCTGTTACTATATATTTATTTATTCTATATTTATTCATATTATTTACATACGCATAAACTTATGTCCATTTATTATACTATTCCTTTTAAAGGTGACCCTTTAAGGGCGGGGGAAATGTTGCCGCCATATCATACTAATTTGAATATTCCCGCATTAAGATGTCAATTACATTGACAAATCATACTTCCTTTAAATCCTTCATTTCATTCGTTCGCAACCGGCACTGTCCGTTCAAACCGCACGCACGATGGACAATTATATAGTGTAACCGCTCGCCTTTAACACCGCATCAACGCTTCTATCTACTTTAAATTATTAACTTTATAAATCACGGCCGTGAATGTGTAAATCTGTGTAACTGTACATGACTTATAATCCGAGTGCCTCGCTGACTGAAGCCGATAGAAGATTCGTCGCTGGAAGCCTCCAGGTCAGTGCGTGCTCCATGATTCGTCTGCCGGTTGCAAATTAAATCCTAACTAATCCCGCATATACAGTCCACTTTTATCGAAATAAACCTAATTCCGCACCAGAGTGCTTGTCAATATTGTATTCATTATTTGAGAGTAAGTAGCTCCGGGCATACAATGATTAGAAACTGATTGTCCCTTACATATATTATTAAGCAACGACCCCATATTCCTCCCTAACTCATCACTATAAACTTTGATAATATCATTACTGGGAATATGTTGTGTTACTTGTTCATGTCTGCTGTTGATGTGGCTGTTGTGATTCTCATCAGTCTGAAGAAGAAGGCACTTCATCAACATTCAGCCGAGAAAGACCAAGGGAGCTTTGACATTCACAAACATAGTTTTTTGTAAGTGAGTCAAAGCGGTCTGAATTATTCTTACATATGTCAAGCAGGTCGTTCATGGCTGAAATATGTCCAGCAATTTCTTTTGGGACATCTCATATTTTTTTGTTATCGAGTTCAAAGAACTCTCTAAGGATAATACTTCAGCCTGAAGGGTATTCACATCAGCCTTATATGATAACTGAACTTTTTGGGCCTCATTATAAAAGATATTAATTTTTGACCGGAGTGAATTTCTTTCCTTACAAATTTTTGCAAAAATTTTGTTAGTATTATATTTATTTTTTAGCAAATGTTGTGTTTTCCTAATAAATTTGTTAATTTTGACATATTTCTTATGCTTTTTTTTACTAAGAACTGGGTAAGAGGGTCCAGAGTCATCGCCAGTCAAATCAATTGTACAGATGTCATTTTTAAAGGCAGAGACTGAGGTTACCATATCAGGTGTTTTCTCAACCAGTTCATTAAATAGACTCTGGGCTTGAGTGGCCTTTAAATTTAGGTTCTTATTCTCTAGTTGTAGAATGGTTTGTTGGGCCATATTCAATTCAGACCTCAGCACAGCAGTGAGACCGAGGGCTTCCTCATACTCACCCCTACACTGATCAAACCCATCGACTATTTTTTGCAGATTATCATTATGTTCTATTAAGTTTATATATTTACAATGTAGGTTTGATAGTTCATTTTTTAATTGTTTATTCTTATTGATAATCTGCAACGTCTCTTGTTCATTATCATCCCTCTCTCTCAACAACTGATCACACTGTGTTTTGGTCGCCTTTAACTCTTGGAGCGCCAGCTAGAGTTGTTCCTCAACCTGGCGCGCCTTGGTGTTACGGGTCATCATTTTAAGGATAAGTTGTAATTAGGTTGAAAAAGAAACAAAATTAACAGTGTGCAATTGAAAGAGGAAAGAATGACAAAAAATTTAAATTTGAAATCGTTACCTTAGCGGTGACAGCTGACGGAACATAAAAACAACACTCTAGAAAACAAAGGACAATACACCGAGTAAAATTTCTAGTCTCTAATATTATTTTTCGTTAACAGAGGCCAATTAGATTGTTAAATTTATAAAAAAACATGAAATACAAAAATAATTAAAATAAAAATAAAGGGAGAAGTTACAATGACATGTGTATCTTAGAGTTGCCAGCAGGAAAGATCCTTGTTAGAGGATACATTTACACTAGATAAAACACATGTTTGTGATTTTGAAGAACAAGACTCAACCATGCCTAATAATAAAAGCAATGTTAGATTAACAGTAACATCAAAACAATTCATCAACACCTATGTAGTTGTCGAATTGAGCGAGTCCATCCTGGGAAGTATCACAACCTCAACAGAAGACTGACATGAAGTAGCAGTGTTACACTTCTGCATTTTCTATGCTGAATGAAGTAACTGGGCTCACTTTATTAAGAGATGGCAATGCATCCGGCTACCCTATGGGTTTTGCTAATGTCCATGGGTGGACATTATCACTTGACTCACTCAATAACTGGTGAAACTCCAGCTTGCACATAGAAAAAAATTTTTTTTTCTTTTCTTTATCATTTAAATATTTTTGTATGTGTCAATATTCTACAACTACTGTAAAAGCTTCTATATGTAACATAATTAACCACTATTCTATATTTCAGGTGCAATTGAAAAACAAAAGTTAGTGTACATTTTAAATCGAGATGCTGAGGCAAGATTAACAATTTCATCACCTCTTGAAGCCCATAAATCAAATACATTAGTTTACCATATGGTTGGTGTGGATGTTGGATTTGAAAACCCAATGTTTGCATGTTTGGAAATTGATTATGAAGAGGCTGATTCTGATCCCACTGGTGAGTTACAAGTTACGAAACATAAGCAAAGCATTGTTAATAATATTATAATGAATATACAGGGAGGCTTTTCTAAGTGTATCCATTTTTTTTTTTTTTTTTTAATTAAATTCTAGACAAATAGTTTTATATAAAAAATGATAAATATTTGAAATCACTCTTAAGTAATTCACTCTTAAATCACTCTTAAGGCCCATTTACACGGTGCAAGTTTCTTGCCTGTAGTATACAATTAAATTGAAGCAATAAATGAGTTGCATGGTCTAAACAGCACATAACATTCTTGCCTGTTGAACAAGACTTGCTTCAAGTTTTGTTTCAAAACTTTCCTTGGTGTAAACAGCACACAATAATTTCTTAAGCAATTCTTGTATTCAATTGCATTCTCTCTTCCTTGGCAAAAATTTGTGCAATGAGTGAGGGTATTTAATCATTGCTGTTCTTTTGAGGATAGAAATATTGAGAAAAGGTCGTAAAAAAAGTTGGATAAAAATATTAATAATAATATATGGATCATAATAAATAAATCTCAATGAAATATATTTAATCGGCATAATCTAACTTGAACACTTATTATTGAGCCATTTTTTTTAAAAAAACAGCCCTTTGTAAAACGTTCAACAATTGCATGAAAAATTTGTCAACGCAAATACGTGCAATACTTGAAGCAACACGCCAATAAATTGTACACGCACATACATACAAGCATGTGTTTAGACAAGTCAAAACTTAAAAGCAATAATCGCCTAAACATAATTGCATTGGTGTAAACAAAAGACCTTTGCAATTATTTCCTGTCAAGACTTGCATACAATAATCGCATTCAATTTTTTTTACTACATCTGCGTGTAAACTGTTGCTTACAATTTTTGATGGTCAATTATTGCGTGCAACTTATTGCATTCAATTATTGCTCTTGTATGTACAAGAAAATGGCATCGTGTAAATGGGCCTTTAAGTAACAATCATTTGAACTTATCTCAAAAAGGGCGTGATTTATACGCAACGCATTTGCATACGCAAGTCATTTATTTTACGCGCGATCATTCATAACTAACACGCACACAAGTTTGTTTCTGTGTGTGAACAGTAAAATTTAGGTATTTATGAGTGACTACTGTGTTGTCAACAAATTCTGTTTTTTAGATAAGGGAATGGTAATTTATTTGAAAAAAAAAAGTTTGTTTTTATTTACCGAACCTCCTTTGTAAATTTGGGCCCCTTTAAAAAAGCCTGCCTGTATAAAATTTTACTACTTAAGTTTTCTATAAAGTTTTACCTTTAATTTTTGTATAGTAAATCTGAGTGCCCTAATATAAAGTATTCCTAAAATATGAAAATTTTCACAATACTTTTAATACTTTTAGATATGTTATGATTATTTTGAGGTCCGTGTTTTTGACTGACAGTGATACCAAATCCTCACTCACATGAATGGTAAATAAATCAATCACCATATCACCATTAATTATGATGAAAGCTCATAAAACTTACTCTTTACAGGTGAAGCTGCTCAGAAAACACAACAAACTTTAACATTCTATGAATTAGATTTAGGCTTGAATCATGTTGTCAGAAAATATTCTGAACCTTTAGAAGAACATGCAAACTTTCTCATAACAGTTCCAGGTGGTAATGATGGCCCATCAGGTGTCCTTATTTGTTCAGAAAATTATCTTACATACAAAAATTTGGGTGACCAGCATGACATTAGATGTCCAATACCCAGACGACGTAATGATTTAGATGACCCTGAAAGAGGGATGATTTTTGTGTGCTCTGCTACTCACAAAACAAAGTCTATGTTTTTCTTTTTGGCGCAAACTGAACAGGGCGATATTTTTAAAATTACCATAGAAACCGATGAAGATATGGTAACAGAAATAAAATTAAAATATTTCGACACAGTACCGGTTGCATCGTCTATGTGCGTTTTGAAAACTGGGTTTCTCTTTGTGGCCTGTGAATTTGGCAACCAGTAAGTATAGTGCCTTATTAATACTTTGCATGTAGATTTGTGAGTATAGGGTTGTCCTGTCCTCACTTCAAAATCACGCATGCAAGAAAAATTTATCTCTGAACCAAGGTCCTACCTTTGCTATGGGGTATGTGCACACTGATGAGAGATAAACACAAACAATATTTTTGGTATGCATTTTATATATCTTAGATCTTCCAATTTAATGAACTACTCATGTTTTTTTTTAGCTACTTATATCAAATTGCACATCTTGGTGACGAAGATGATGAGCCAGAATTCAGTTCAGCTATGCCATTAGAGGAAGGAGACACTTTCTTCTTTGCACCCCGACCATTGCGAAATCTAGTGTTGGTTGATGAGCTAGATTCACTTTCTCCTATATTGGGTAACTATACATCTACTAGAATGGAAACTTACAATATTTAATCAAATAAACAATAGGCAATTATTTTTGTTAACCAATGATTAAATGATCTATGAAACTTTCAGCCTGTAGAGTAGCCGATTTGACTGGTGAAGATACTCCTCAAGTTTACCTAGCATGCGGGCGTGGTCCTAGATCCTCTTTGCGAGCATTACGACATGGTTTAGAAGTAGCCGAAATGGCCGTGTCAGAATTACCAGGTTCACCTAATGCTGTATGGACTGTGAGGCGACACAAAGATGGTAAGTATTCACTTAAAAATTGTTTTAACCTATGTAAATATAAGAAAACTTGAAGTTAGGATTGAATGAATAAAGGAGCATAATGATTAAAAACTTTGGTCCGTGTTACTGAAACACTGTGACGCAACAATAACCACTTATGAGTGCTCCTGTTTATCAACAATTTACTAATAAAACCCTGGTTGTTTGTCATACATAAACACCAGTGGTTTTTCTTTTCAGAATCTTCTATCCGGAGATGAACAAATGAGATGGTCCCATCAATGACAAAGGTAGGCATCGGAAACTATTTACCACCATTGGAGGCTGCCATGGCAAGAAGAACTATTATTGCAAGCTTTTCCTGATGTGTCTGAGCTTTATCTTATCTTTTTTCATCTCTTTGGTTACAGAGGAATATGATTCATACATCATTGTATCATTTGTAAATGCTACACTTGTGCTGTCCATTGGTGAGACTGTTGAAGAAGTGACTGACTCTGGGTTTTTGGGAACTACACCAACGCTTAGCTGTCATGCTTTAGGCAGTGATGCACTAGTGCAAGTTTATCCTGATGGTATCAGACATATCAGGGCAGATAAAAGAGTCAATGAATGGAAAGCTCCGGGCAAGAAATCTATTGTAAAGTGTGCTGTGAACCAAAGACAAGTGGTCATTGCTCTGACTGGCGGTGAACTTGTATATTTTGAGATGGACCCTGTAAGTAGATAAAACATATTATTTTATACCATCGACGTGTTTGCATGGCTATGCCTTCGGGTTGTAGCCTTGTGAGAGTGGTGCGTAGCTGTCAATGCAGTGATGAGCCCACAACGTCGTAGATCATGTCGAGCTCCTGCTTAGCAGTTGAGATTGGCACTCGGCATATTCCATAGCCATGCTGGAGTCACTATGACTGTGAAGGCGGCAAAACCATGCCGTGGACAAACAGCCTTAAACTTTGATAGTGTTATAACTCCTCAAATTATTCAGTTACATACAGCAATAAACCTTACTAATCACATTGTTGCAATGACTCTTACTAGATATGTCTTGTGACCCCATTAACACATATGTTTTGTGTAATTTTTATTAATCAAAATTCATGTTACAGACTGGACAATTAAATGAATACACTGAAAGAAAGAAATTGTCCTCTGATGTGTCCTGTATGGCTCTAGGCTCAGTTGCAACTGGCGAGCAGAGAGCTTGGTTTTTGGCTGTAGGGTTGACTGATAATACTGTAAGAATTATCTCTTTGGATCCATCGGTGAGTAACAAAATAGTTTTGATTACATTTACATGTATTTAGATTATATGATGATACCAGGACACCACTGATTAGAATTGATTATAAAAACCTAAAAAAATGCGTTATTCTCAAACTCTTTCTGACTATTCCTTTATTTTCTTAAATATAAGATTTTTTACACTTTAATATTAATTATTACCTTTATTGCAGGATTGCTTGGCACCTCGCTCAATGCAAGCATTACCAGCAGGCGCCGAATCATTATGCATTGTGGAGCAACCATTTGAATCTGGTGCCAAATCTGCTCTACATCTGAATATAGGGTTAAGCAATGGTGTTCTATTGAGAACTACTTTGGACTCAGTGAGTGGGGATTTAGCTGACACAAGAACTAGGTAGCTAAACCATTTTACTAATCTATTTGCTTAAATATTTTCAAATTACCAATGATGTCAACCATATCGCTCCGTGTTTCATCTGAAAAGCCATGACGATTAATTAACCAGATCTGAGGTTCTTAAATGATTACTTAAATAAATATAACTTTTAATCTTTTGATTTATATAGAATTTTACACTTTTAGGTATTTGGGGTCTCGACCTGTTAAGTTATTCAAAGTCAAAGTGCAGGCGACTGAGGCAGTACTTGCAGTGTCTTCTAGAACATGGTTGGGATATCACTATCAAAATCGCTTCCATTTGACGCCGCTATCTTATGAATGCTTAGAATATGCTGCAGGCTTTAGTTCAGGTACATGTGCATGGTGAAATATTTAACCATTTATGACTTATATCACTATTTACTTCATTCAAATCAAAAAAGATTTTAATTTTACCGACGTGTTTACATGGCAATGCCTTTGGGTGGAGCCATGTGAGAGTGGTGTGTAGCTGTCAATGCAGTGATGTGCCCACAACGTCGTAGATCATGTTGATCTCCTGCCTAGCAGTTGAGATCGGCACTCAGCATATTCCATAGCCATGCTGGAGTCATTTAGACTGTGAAGGCGGCAAAACCATGCTGTGGACAAATATTTCGACAATCATACAATTTGATTAAAGTCAATTCTGTTACTCTGAAACTTTAATTAATTGTTCTTTTTTTTATACAGAACAATGTGCTGAAGGTATTGTTGCCATTTCCTCAAACACCTTGAGAATTCTCGCATTGGAAAAATTGGGAGCCGTTTTTAACCAGACTTACCTGCCATTAGAATATACGCCAAGAAAATTTGTAATAAATACAGACAACAATCATATTATAGTTCTGGAGACTGATCACAATTCTTATACAGAAGAAATGAAAAAGCAGAGAAGGTAAATTTTAAGTTTAATCAAAACCATTCATCAAAATAACTATGATGAAAACTTCACACACAAGCTGAATTTTATTGATGTCATACCTGCAGTCCTGATTCCAAAAATATGAGTGCAAAATTTCCAAAATATTTTTATTTCTATTAATAAGATGAATAATTTTAGAATTCAAATGGCGCAAGAAATGAAGGAAGCTGCAGCGGGCGGTGGACCAGAGGAGCAGCAACTGGCCAATGAAATGGCTGATGCCTTTCTATCTGATGTCTTGCCTGAAAATGTCTTCTCTTCGCCAAAAGCTGGTGCAGGTTAGTTGAACTGTGATTTAACACATGGAACTTAAACAGTAGAAAGTATAAATATTCCGCCATATTCTCTGGGCAAGAGCAGAATATGTCTGTGAGCGTACTAGCTCTAATCGAATATGGCTATAACAAATCCTTGTATTAATCCCAGATGACTTATGTAAGTCATTTGATTCAAACAATGGATACATAATACCACATTTTACAGTTAATACTCATATTATTGATATCCCTAAACAATAAATGTAAATGTTATTTTTAACCAGGTATGTGGGCATCTCAAATAAGAGTCATTGATATGGGAATTGGTGGAGCTCAGCCTAATACACTGTTTAAGTTGCCTTTGGAGCAAAATGAAGCGGCGGTGTCCCTGTGCATCATACGTTGGGCCGCCCACGCCGAACACGCTCAGCCGCATCTAGTTGTTGGAGTGGCTAAAGACATGATACTCTCTCCAAGATCTTGTACTGAGGGCAGTTTACATGTGTACAAGGTAAATTATTAGCATATGTAAAGTCTTAACAACCTATTTACTTAACATAACCATTCTAAATTTAAGTCATTCGCTTTTAGATATTCGCAAATACTGGCAAACTGGAACTCGTCCACAAAACTCCTATAGATGAGTATCCAGGAGGATTAGCAGCTTTCAATGGAAAACTACTGGCAGGTGTGGGACGAATGTTGAGAATGTATGACATTGGTAGGCGTAAACTACTGCGCAAATGTGAAAATAGACACATTCCAAATCTTATAGCTGATATCAAAACTGTGGGACAAAGAATATTTGTATCCGATGTGCAAGAATCTGTATTTTGTGTCAAGTATAAGAAAAGAGAGAACCAACTGATCATCTTTGCTGATGATACAAACCCTAGATGGATAACAAACACTTGTATACTAGATTATGATACTGTGGCCATGTCTGACAAGTTTGCTAATATAGCTGTGATGAGATTGCCACATTCTGTCAGTGATGATGTTGATGAAGATCCTACTGGGAACAAAGCACTTTGGGATAGAGGTAAATTTAATTTAAATTACCCTTTTTCTCCATTTCCAATTTAATGATGATACCATTAAATTTACACATGCTAGACTAATGAATATAAATGATTAATATTTTTTTCTGAAATAATGGAAATCTGTCACTTGTTTTGATTATCAATTTAAATATGTTTTAAAAAGTCTATCCTTTCTAAAGGTTTGCTGAATGGTGCATCACAAAAGGGTGAAATAGCTGTCAATTTCCACGTTGGAGAAACTGTCACATCCTTACAAAGAGCCACACTGATTCCCGGAGGATCTGAAGCGCTACTTTATGCCACCGTCAGTGGATCTCTTGGAGTTCTGCTGCCGTTCACTTCTAGAGAGGACCATGACTTCTTCCAGCACTTGGAAATGCACATGAGGAGTGAAAACTCCCCGCTATGTGGCAGAGACCATTTATCGTACAGGAGTTACTACTACCCTGTTAAGGTGAGAAAGAATAAAGCGATACGCACTTACAATGTGTAGATATACTGTAGCAGTATTTTTCGCTGCTGTTAGGATGAAAACATGTGCGGTTTTAAGTTTTCACATAAAGAAAGCCTTCCGGAATGCGCTTCCAATTGCTCAGCCTCTAAACTAGGCGGTTAACATCCTCATCACGCGAATATCTATCTCAACGTCTTATCTACTTTGTCTTCATTGCATTTTTAACAATGCACTGACGCCAATTCACCTATTGTACTTCATTAGCAAGCATACTTTCTCAAATGACATTTAAAAACTAGAGATGTCACCTTTGAATCTGATTTGCATCCACGGCATTTGTATTTTTGTGTGCGAAGAGTTGGATAGTGATTCCCGATGACCACCACTGCGACCTAGAAAGAATTAATTATTTTAGTCTTCCCTACGAAAACATTGCCCCCGCACTGTACGATAACATTATACTGTATTGTTATGTCCACAAAAACTTCATATATGTAATATGAAGTTTTTGTGGACATACACCCAGATCGAAAACAATTATCTGGTGGTCACACAAATAGTTTAAGAAACGAACCCACGATCCCCGGCGCTTAAGCCTATACCTCTCTAATAGCGCCACGTGGTCACTTGCATCCACAGTAAGTCAACAGATGCCCTCCACAGGGTGCATTTGTGTTACACTGTTGGTAGAGAAGCGACGCTGGGAGGCGACGCGTGTGTTTGCCGTTGTGGCGACCGCGCGCCGCACCCTGCGTTGCCCTTCCTGAGAGTCGGAAGTGCGGCACCACCGCATTTCCGTAGTATTTGGAATGAACAATCGCAACGGAAACGGATCTCTATTGACCGAAATGCGCCATTAAAAAATACACTGCTTTGATGAATCTTTTTTTTTTTTTCTTTTCATTAACAATTAGCTGTCAATTTTTATAATTAAAAGTTATTGTCGCTACATAGTACAATTGATCGACTATACTAATTTATAAATAAACTTGTTACAGAACGTTATAGACGGCGATCTGTGCGAACAATTCAATTCGCTCGAGCCGGCGAAACAAAAGGCCATCGCGGGCGACCTTGAGCGAACGCCCGCCGAAGTCTCGAAGAAACTGGAAGATATAAGGACTAGATATGCCTTTTAAGTTATTCGTATCGTTCAATTTAATAATAAGAAATAAATAAGTGTGTAATTCAGATGATTTATTATTTATCTTTGTTCAAACTTAATATCTTATGCTATGTAATTTAGATATCAAAGGTATAGGTGTCAAAATCACAGTACAGAATAGAATACCTGCACTACCACAATGGCGTGTAAAAACTTCATTAGGCATTGAAAATAGCCACTACCTAATCTACTCTTACGTAAGATTTAGAGTCCCACATAACAATTTTGTTACGCGAATGGTAGCCATTTCCGCGGAAGCGTTTATAAACTTTCTTTAAAAATGTTATCACTGTTCAGTATTCCATAATATGCACTAGTGTTAAACATTCAGGTGTATACAAATATGCATCAGACCCAATTAACCGTTGGCTACAAAACACCTGTAACCACCATGTTGCTATCCAAGGGCAGCGATCACCACTTACATCGAGTTAACCGCGTGCTTCACCTATCACATAAAAAACAACCAACATAGTGTACCAGCGACACACAAATATCTTAGAAATGATTTTTTTATTTATAAAGTTCACCTAGATAATTAAGACTGATCCTAAATTTTTATATAAATTGGAGGTTATCATTTAACCAGTTTCCCAAATAAGCAGGCTTACATGACAGTTGTCTTATCATAGCGGTTCCTACTACGAGAGGTCGAAAGTTAATGTTATAAAAATTATATTGCAATGTATTATTATAGTCTTGGATCAGTTACAATTTTTATAATATTTAGGGCTATTAAACTGCAAAGTCCCAATTATAAAGGTAATTAATCATCGAAAAATCTAAGAAATCTATTCTGAGTTACAAAGGTTTAAAAATTCCTAGTAACAGAGGTATTTGATGGAAAGTCAGGACGTCATTGTATTTATAAATAACAGGTTTCTCATATAAATAGGCCTACTCGATTTCTCATATAATTTCGCCCTGAATAGGCCTACTTATCCAGTTTCTCTCAATAATTCTTGTGTGTGTGTGTGTGTGTGTGTGTATGTGACTGAACTCACTAAATTTTTTGTGTGTATTATAGTGGACTAGAGAATGGTTTACATTCACAATTCGGTTTACTACAAAATTTAAGACGTGTTTATAGGACGTCTGTCGTATCCTCTAGTATATAGGTATATATACTTTAGATATGCAGGTAAATCACCATTGGAAACTGATGCTATTAAAATTTCCATTGGTGCTCGCACACCGGGATTGTACTCTGGACTTACATACTGAACATAGCGCCTGAATATTGAGCGATCTTTCTATTATAAAGGGGAAATAGGACATAAGCGATAATGTTTGTCGATGAGAAGATGAAATCTTAAATTAAAAAGGTTTCGTGGTCCTTAATTCCCATCCTAATGAAATCATACTTTAGTTAAAAATGATAAAGACAATCCAATTGTTCTTGGTTTTTGGTTTGTATTTTAACGCTCTGTAGAAAAGGATTGTTCAAATGGCGATCGTGACGAACGTTGGTAGCAAACACTTAACTATGACGTATTACCGGTTGCGGTGCCGAGCTGGCAAGGGTTCGTTGTTTTCTTTGACCCACTTCCAATGTAGGTATGTGGCATGAGAACTACGCCCCTTGCTTTCACGTCGAGGAGACGGAAACGTTACATGTTATGCCATTCTAACGTAAATCACTTTAAATACCGGCCTGTGAACGACTAAAGCATTCAGCTAATAAGTTAGATAAAGTCATTCACAGTGCAATCGTTTTATTAACAAATTTTATAAGCAAATGTTGGTTTTTGACTTGATGATTATTTTTATCCATATTAGTCACTTTTTCCTAACATACGCATAATAAATATTGAAACAATTTCTTACTATGATAATATTTTGCTATTCCCTGTGTAAATCGCTGATTGTAAGAATACTGTACATAACTACCTGACAAATGTTGTTTTGCCATATAAATTATTTGTAGGGTAGAAAAAAATGTTTGGGGTGGACCACCCTAATCATTTAGGGGGATGAAAAATAAATGGTGTCCGATTCTCCACAAAATTTCACGAAAATCGGTCGAGCCATTTCGGAGGAGTTCAATTACAAACACCGTGACACGAGAATTTTATATATTAGACTAGCTGACCCCGCAAACGTTGTCTTGCCGTAAAGATTATTTCTAAGGAATTTGTAGGGTAGAAAAAAAAATTGGGGTGGATCACCCTTAACATTTAGGGGGATGAAAAATAGATGTCCGATTCTCTACCCTGGCCGATATGCACACAAAATTTCACGAAAATCGGTCGAGTCGTTTCGGAGGAGTTCAATTACAAATACCCCGACACGAGAATTTTATATATAAGATAATGTATGTGTAACTTTATTACATTAATTTAACTTGCGTTAAATAAATAAAATTAATTTTGAATTGAATTCGAATGTAATGTCGACGACCTACCTACCTACGCCTTTCCTTAAACCGGAAGCACTGCAGTTCGAAACTATGAACGAGCAAATAATTGAGCTCTTAAAAGAGCTATATTATCTTATAGCTCATAAGCTCTGTGACGGCGAACATTATAATGTTATAGGTAATATGTTATAAACAAAGTCTAGTAGTAACTTCTTTTTAGTAAAAGTAATGTTTTTGACCTCTCTTTCAACTTGTTCAGAAAAACGCGTCCGTCCTAAAACTAAAATTATAGTCACTTTTAAAATATTAGCACGCCCTTAAGACTATAATTATTACCTACATTTTCTATTTCCATAATCGAGCGAATCTTCTCAAATTATCCAAATTGCAGTTATTCCTAATCCATAATGTATTTTATTTAACATTCACAAATTCACTTAATGAATAAATGTAAACTTTTAGAAAATAAAAAAAAAATTAAGCTAAACCTAAATAATAACCGATTACTATGATTTTTGCTTGCGAATTATAATATTAAATGATAGAAGTCCAAATTAATCATTCTTTACCGCGGTCCATATTGCAGAAGAAGCCTCAACGGATTTACTTTCATTATTGTGTCATTCTTATTCATCAAGCGTGCCAAGTGAAGTTGTTTTAACTTTCAACTGAATACATTTTAACGCTGTTTAGTGGGAGCTGTGGGCGAAAAACGAATACAAACAAGCAGGTCGAATTAAAATGCCATGATAACAGTAACGCACCCGCCCATTGCCCTAGAATTTGAGTGAGAAAAAACCTCATTTTCCCGAGACCACGTGAAACAAACGTTGCCATAACTACAATATCGACCGCCGGCTTTTCCGAGGCTTTCCTCTGAAACGCTCACGTTTGCGTGACACGCGCTGAAATAAGGACTATATGTCTAGACGTCGAGACAGTCGTACTGTACCGTTCATTCCGATCGGTGTTATCGCGGCACACGTAATAATGTGGGAACGGTCGATGTAGGTGACGTGCCGTTATTTGAAAAAAAGAATATACATTGTTATCCGTGGGATTTCGGATCGTATCTGCGACGTGCCAGTCCAACAATCGCGGACAATGAGTGCACGCGCGAAACGAAGCGAGACGCGCGACCGCCGATGCGCGAGCGGTGGTTTTTAAAAAGCGCTCTTGGGCACTCATTAGGCCGGTGCACCGTACCTGCGCTGCGGTTGGGAGGAGCAACGCGTGTGCTGGACGGAGCGTTAGAAAGTGTAATGTGTAGTGCGGTGCGATGCTGTCGGTGAGCAAGCCGGCGTCTTTAGTCCAGCAGAAGAAACAGCAGTGGGCGCGGGAGAGAGGTGCGTAACGCGTCTGGTAGAAGCGCGAACGCCGTGTAGCCTTAAAAGTTTTGCAACGGCTCGAGGCCAACGTTTCGTGAAGCTTAACGTCTGTTCCCGCCACCGTGACAGATAACACCAATATCTGCACGGACACGAAACGGAATTGAATACGAACGGATTTAGAGATATTTATCACTCGTCGGTATGTAGCTATTATGTATATTATAAAATATCTTTAACTTTGCAAAAGCGTTGTTTGTCGGGATAAAACGTAAAAAGGATATATAATAATGCATCATTAAGAATAAGCGCTTTGAACACAATAATAAAAGAAGTAATTGAGTCCATGTTATCTTGAAAAGAAGTAATAATGTATTATAGAAAGGCAAAACGTAATATCTCTGATGAATGTTTTTATTAACATCGGAGGTCAAACGTGCTTCTAACTATAAACACATGTGATGTATTTTTATATATATACTGTATTATTTAAATAATTCCACGTCGTCATATAGAATAAATGTAAAAAAATTCAATTAATGATAAAAAAAATGCGTTCACGAATTTCAATAATTTATGCAATATGAACTGTCAGATTATTTCATCAAATTAATACCTTTGAACGAGCAATTCTTGTATATACTATGAATATACATAATCTAAATCTGTGAAACGGCTAGAATGATTTTCATGAAATGTACTAATGTATGTGTAGGTTCCGGGGGTGACAAATCGATCTTGCTTTTTTTTTGGATTTCTAACTGGCCAGCACTTGTCTGCCATCCCACCTGAGCTAAGTTTATTTTTAGAGTGTGTGTTTTCAGGCCCATAAAAAACTGCTACAATATCATTAGAATACGGTAATGTAATTTTCGCTTCCATCAACAAAGTTATAGTAGCTCAGTTGGGAAATCGGGCGGTCCCGAAACCAGAAGACCCAAGGTTAATTTCAGTGGACATTCGACTCCGGAGATACAGTCAAATAGTTTTTGTTTTTTGTTAATAAGAATTAACTTTTTCAAATTTAAACTCCTATGTCAAAAAAAATGTATCGACTTTGGAATAAACAAAAGTGTATAAAAAGGTATCTTAAACATTTCAATCACAAGACTTCTATATGTCTACGATAGTTAAATAAGAATAACTGACATATGGTCCTGGACAATTCCGGAACTGATATAATAGGCTTTTCAGCCTATTATATCAGTTCCCAATTAGTTCCTCTCAGAAAAAATATTTTTTTTCGAATTATTATACATATATAGGTCAGTACAAAAGCTGAATTTATATTTACAAAAAATAAAACATTCTTTTATTTTTACTTGTTACATAGAAGTTAATGTTTAAAATTTTGGACGTTTTGATTCACGACTTAATCGTATAATAATAAATTAAATACAAAATTTTAGTAAAGTGCCTGCTCGTTTTACCCGAAGTGATCCAACTAGGCTTTAACTTAGACCTAATGATGACCTAAATCAAGGTTGCTTTAAAATTGATAAAGGTATGCTTGTCTAGTTCCGATGCGCAACTCTGTAGTAAGCACAAAGAAAAAAGTAGATTTGGGGGTTACGATGCTACGCCGGTTTTAATTTTTACAAACAATTATATTTCTTTTCAACATTCAAACTAACATTATTTTTTTTTATAAATATATTCGGCACGTTAGAAACTTCAGATGAAAAAGAAGTGTGCTATTGAAACTTTCGATTCTTTTATATAACCGGTGCTGCATATGTATCTGTAACACTGATTAATCTCTGTTAGAATGTGTTGTTCAGTGCTTTCAAGTAGGTTTCATTCAAACGCAGTTTTGCACGTGACTTTCAAATTGTAGCAAGATTTTTACTGACGAGACATTGTAGATTTTTATAGAATTTTTTTTCTGTTTTGTATAATACTAGCTACCCGCCCCGGCTTCGCACGGGGCAATGTATTATACATATAAACCTACCTCAATCTATCTAGTAAAAAAACCGCATTAAGATCCGTTGCGTAGTTTTAAAGATCTAAGCAGACACAGGGACAGACAGACAGATCCATGCCTTTCGTTAGCACTATTTTTAAAACGCTGACAATAATTGAGCTTAATATAATATTTAGTAGTCCCTATACAAAGAATAAAACTTTGTGTCCTTTCAGATGCTTTTGACCGATACCAATCGTCGCTTAGAGAATATTAAAATTGTTCATTGTCCCTCGATAAACAGCTTCAAGGCCCAAAAGCAATGAACTCTTGACAAGTTAAAAATATCACAAAATAGAGGTTTCAATACAATTTGTTAGCAATTGAGCAGTTCATACCCCCAAAAGTTTTAAAATTTATTTTACTTAATCATTAGCACATTTTCACTTAGACATTTCCATTTATAAGTAAGTTATAAAACAGACTGTGTTTCAATATACTAAAAGAAATGCTTAGTATCGTATAATATATATTTTATATTAATAACTAAGTAATTAATTTTCTTCTGCTTATCTAAAGTTATCATAATTCGAATAAAAGCTATACTTCCGCAAAGTTCATCTCATATACCACATTATATCGTGTCTTTTCTGTACCATGATAATAAAACGAATTGTTTTAATTTATGTACCATACCACATTCGTGCGCGTATGAAACACATTTTTCTGGGCAAATTATTACGGTGTTGTTACCGTAAAAGTAGGTTGCCGCTCAGATGTAGTATAATCTGTGTTACTTCCGTAAATTTCAGCAATAACCACAGTGCTAATGTTCTGCTTCGTTTTTTATTTTCGAAAAAAGTGGTAAGATAAATAATTTTTTAAAATAGCCCCGAATCTACCGAGAAAATTATATTTAAGCTTCATACGTAAACGTTACCCAAAATTACAAAGTAGGAAATATCAATCTTCACCTTCGCTTTTGACTTTAGCTAGTTTTGTAATGGTATGTATCACATATAATAAAAATGTAACTGATCGTTGTCTGTAACTAAATGGAAGTTATTTGAGAAACAATATTATTGGGGGCCTTTATCAACGCAATAGAACCCGAAACAATGATTTTTTTGAATTTTTATCTGTTCGTCTGTGCGTTTGTGCAAGCTAATCTTAGAAACGCCTTAACCGATACCGGTGCCACTTCACTTAACATTCAGTGTTAGTTTCATTTAATTCGGTTCATAAATAAAAAAGTTATATCAACTTATAGAACCACATTGAAGATTTGTGCGATAAAATGCTTTATAATAGCTACAGTTGAATTGGATGAAACAATAGTTACCTATATATTGTAGTCTGTGAAATTATGATGATTGCAAGTTTATATAAAGTTAAAAACTCTCGTCCAAGTGCGAGAAAGAAAATCTTTTCTGCACATATTGAAACTAAAATAAAACTAATAAATGAGAATAGCCACTTTTATTATATAAGTGACTTGCTGTAGCGTTAAAAAAATAAAAAAAATCATTCTGCGCTTGTTAGCTTTCTGCGCAAGTGCGCAAGAGAGCGTGGCGGGAAAATGCGATAGCTACAGACAGACTAAATAATAAGGCTACGGTAATGTACAATGTTTTTTATGTTATGATAGCATGAACATTTTTGAACATACGACTAAATTAGGTTGATTTAATTTTTCTTGTTGGTTCTTCACTTTCTAAATAAATTCAATGACAACAATAAATGTAATCAAGTTACAGCATGTGTGACAGTAGATGACTTGGCATAATCCCAGTAAAATTAAGTCAGGTGTTAGAATGTTGGTTTCTAGTTAAGTCGTTACGGTTAGCTACATAGCTAGAAACTATAAATGCATTCACTTTGTATCTTTTTATTGCCTCTTTTAAAAATAAAATTAGAATTGAGAAAAAATAAACTGCTCATAGGATACGCTTATACAGTATAATATTTATTCGAAAACAACGGTTCAAAATAGGGTTTCAAAATGTAAAAGAAAACAGACTAATAGAACTCGCCCTTTGAGGTGACCTTATTAAAATTTTACATTTTTTTCTTTAGTTCTTCCATAAGATCTTGGTTCTTGCCAAATTTCTTCACATTCACATTCCAACAACAATAAATTATAAACGTTATATCAACTTAAAACACCACATTGAAGATTTGTGCGATAAAATGCTATATAATAGCTACAGTTGAATTGGATGAAACAATAGTAACTACATATTGTAGTCTGTGAAATGATGATGATTTTAGGTTTTTTTAAAGTTCAAAACAACCGCACCAAGTGCGAGAAAGAAAAGCTATTCATTCATATTCAATAAGTATGATTAGTTAAGTGTCTTCTTAAGTTAAAGAATTTATAAAAAAAACCGGCTATAAATGGTCGACTATGCATGTCTTATCGCATTCTTGCATGCGTATCGATAAAACTTAAAAACCCTTCCTGAGCTAGGGGAATTCTTTGATATTTTATACAGTTGCTCCATGAAAAAGTCTCAGTCTGATCACGCTTTCATCAAGCGAGGTACTAAGCAATAAATGTTTCTTTTCACTATTAAACTTGTTTGCCTTCTAAGTTCAAGTTAAATTAAAAGTTTCTTTATTACAGAAGAAATGTCACAGCTTTACTTGCCGTGGGGATCCGGAGAGCGATATACAAATCGATTGCAAGTACGGAACCAATTCGCAAGTACCCTCGAATTACACAAACAGTCATCATACGATTATCAGGACCGGACAATACAACGACAGAGGAGTCCCAGCCTGCCACCCATACATCGCATAGAAACAGCCAAACAAATAAAAGAGGATAGAAGAACCAAAGACTTTATAAACCGTAATATTTCCAGTGCAAAGAGGTTTTCGTTTTACGACGAGGACGCCGAAGGCGACACTTCCGGTTACGGAAGTGAAACTGTGAATCATATGAGTATAAAAAATCAGTCTGGAATCAACGGTCTCAATCCCGTTGTGGCTTGGCAACAAGATGGGAAAGAAAATAGGTAACATTTAAAAATAATATTTTTTTTTTTTACTGTATTATTAACTAGTAAAGGTACTCAATAAAAACTAATTTATAATCTAAAATACTTTGATACACCATTATTTTTAACCGACTTCAAAAAGGAGGAGCTTCTCGATTCGACTGTATTTTTTTATGTTTGCAACAGAAATTTTCACTGAAATTTTCAGAAATTTTCGACTGAGTGAACTGATTTAGATAATTCTTTTTTTAATAAAATGTTTCATCTTAAGTACAGAGATTAGCACTATAAAAAAATTCAATTTCATGTAGCAAGGGCGATATCTCTCGATCTTTTATCGTTTTAAAATTGTTTGTATGGTATAAAAATAGATAGGCGCCAAGCATTGCTTGAAATGCGGAAAATAAAGACATAGAGATTTTTGGACACTGTGGCAATCAGCCGTTTCAGCTTAGTTGTTAAAGCGTCTGAACGCGAATCCGGAATACATTTGTTCGATTTCAACATATAAACTTTTCTTCCTTTTTCCCATAAATTTTAATCTTAGAGTTCATCACGTTCAAGATAGTGACAGATTGAACTATTTGACATTTTTAGTTATTTACTTTTGGTCTTGGACTTCCTTTATAAAGTTGAGATTAGTACTAATTCGCAACAATTATTTAACAACGTGCCGTAGGTATTAAGGTGAGTTGGTTAAAACGATGATCATTATCGTAAAAACAATATTATATGTCGGAGCAGAGAAGCCTTTTAAGATAAATAAAAATAAAAATCATACAAATAACACTGTTTTTATAATATTTTTACTGTTATTATGCTGTAAACTAAACTTAGTTTTAGTTTTTGAAAGGACTATAATTCGTTTTGAGTATTCTTAATTTGATTGAGTTTTGTTTCGTTGTTTGAAAAAAAATACTTACTCAACTTTCCGAAACTCGCCATGAGTTTATGATCGGAGAGCACGCAATGCGGTTGTAATAATTGTATCGAATGCAAGACTCGTGGAGAATAATTCTAGATTGAAATAAAATTCTCATCAAAATTTTTCAATTATCTAATATTATTAAATAATTGTAGTGACAGTTTATGCAGGTTGGCACAATATTGATTATTTGGGTTCCTAATTAGCGGCGTATTTATTATATCGATTTTACTGACACGAGATATAAGCAATACAATTTTTTCATGGAAGCTATCACTATATTTTATTTCTTTATAAAATTTATTGAGGGGGAACTGGAAATTGGGATGAAATATATGACGACGCTACTAACCAATCTGATTATTTTTTTTTAATTTCATTAGGACACAGAATCTGAGTGGTCGCGTGGCTGCATCAGATGGCATGTGGTCAGCACGTAGCACAGGCCAAACGGAAGAAGGAAGGCCTCGTTGGGGAGATAGAGGAGTGGCCACCGGTAGGTTGTGGGAACCTACTGCGCCGAATGCGAGGCTACCTCAGGTACGTTGTAAATAATATGCGAATTTACTCCCTTCCGAATTCTGAAAGTTATCTTTTTTGACTGTCAAAGAACGTTATTAATCAAGATAAACAATTTTATTCAATTGTGAATTTATGGTTATTAATAGTCATAATTAAAATGATCTAGTTATTTTAGTAAAGTTTGTGCTTTATGCAGATGCCAAATCAAAAGAAAGGTACACCATCGTGGGTAGAACGTGGGTTGAACATGATAGACAATGCATCGGATGCGCTAGTGATCGACCAGGGAAGTTCGACGAACTCTGGATTGGAATGTGATAGATCTTCTTGCAACGGGAGCGAGGAAGGAAAGTATGTATTAATTACTGTATTTCCATTATGAGAGGAGATAGTATCTAAAATTTTATTAAAACGATGTTGTTTCAGAACTTTTCTCAGAGGCCAAAATGTTCCTATGGAGCCAGAAGTTAGGGCTCAGCGTGAAAATAAGCGAATTAAAGCTCTTGAACTGCAATCGGCCATATTGAGTCAACTTGAAGATCGTGAGAAAAGGCGCCAAGAAGAGAGGGAGAGGGAAGTACGTGAAGAGCGCTTGGCAGAGTTACGCATACAAAAACAACAGGAGGAAGACATGCTTAGAATTCAGGAAGAGAAAAGAAAGCATGAAGAAAAACAAATTTTTGAACAAAGAAAACTAGAAGCCTTGAAAAAAGCGCTCGAAGAAGCGGAAAGAAGGGCACGTAATGAAAAAGAAAAAAAATATAAATGTCATAGACAAATAGAAAATATAGCAACATGTAGCGAAGATGTAAAAACTAATATTTGTGATAATGCAACATCTGAGACCATTAACAGCAATTCTCTTATAAGTCCAACCAAAACAAGTAGAACATATGATATAAATTCTCCCAAAAGTCAAAAGAAAGATTGCACTTCGCGGCAATCGACTGCTTTCAACTCGCCCAGATCTCTGGGTGCGAACAATGTTAATTTATTTATACATAATGTACCACCAATTGCCCTGACTGACAATCAGTTCAACATTGTACCCCTTGGAGTTAATGGAAATGGGGAAATTGTGGGCACGCAGCCCAATAGCTTACAACTAGCAGTCTTAGTGCCCCAAAACCTTAGCAATAATTTGTATAGTGTATCAATAAATTCTCTAATAAACCATAATGATTTGACAGAATCATGCAAAACAGTTACGCCACAGAAGTACCGAACGTTGAGAACGAAAGATGCCTGTACACAAACAGAGACGGATTCTTTGAGACACAAAGTGGATAAAAACGTTGAAACAGCCGATATTGAAAGAGACATCGACAAAGACTACGCAAACATTGACGAAAACGCACCACAGGACGGGAGCCGCAATTCTTTAAAAAAAGATCGACGTTTGCGTTCCGAGGAGAGGTACAAGAAAGATTTAGAAAATAGACCTAAATGGGGCGCTAACAAACCAGTGGCGCAATATAAGAAACAAAGTGAGAAGGACCCTTTCTACAGCCAAAAGCGGAAAGTACGTCAGAAGTACCGAACACAAGCAAGACATTACATGTCACATTCGAGCGAAGACAGCCGCTCTCCCAGCCCTCCAACTAGATCGGAAAAGACTACAGAAAATAGTGTTAAATATCGCAATTCTCTTAGTCAGTCGTATTGGAGAAACAAGCGAACTAATCAAGATTATCCTATAAATAATAACGTAGAAAGTTTAAGTACAGTCGTTCCCGAATTTTGTTCCCTCGACCAAATCACGGGGGACAAATCGGACCCGAATAAGTTATCAAAAAGGCTAACGCTATCACAAAAGTTCATAAACGATAAATACGGTAGTAGGAAGCTATGGATGGAGGACGTCAATGAAAGAAATAATAAATACATTAATTTTGACGGCGAAAAGGTAAAAAGAAATAGCGATAGATTATATATTAATAAACGGGATAATACGGGTGATAATGACGACCCAGAAAATTTTATAAAATTGAAACTCTGAATCAAATATTTAATAGAAGAAATAATCATAGTAGCACATTTTTATTTGTAGTTCATCGTGCAATATAACTAAAATAAGATAACCCACTATTATTGATTTAACAGTTTCTAAGGAAAAGACAAAGGAAAAGTTAAATCGATAGCTCAGTTCTTCTTGTGTTGCCGCGTCGCGTACATTTACTGTAGCAATGTCGAAATTAGACGATTTGTTTGATAAGAAGAAGGATGAAGCGCCAATGCTTGATTTGTCTAAGACCATCATTAACACTGCGGAAGAGTATAGAGCCGTTCTGGACAAAGTCCCAGAGTTCAAGACTAGACCCGAGAAGGTTTTTATTGTTCACTAGAATTATAAACATTTGTCACTAAAATAATTCTCTTATTTATAACAATATGTTATTTGTATTTGTCAGGTGAGGGCGGATGATATTAAAATCAAGGACAGGCCAGAGGACACGCGAATAAAAACATCGAAAAAAGAGCTAAGGGCATACGAGAAACTCGGGACCCGCGGATACGAGGATAAGCATTTCACCTTCATGGATCCCGTGCCGGTAGAAATGAGGGGCCTGAAATTTGAAGAATTGTGCGCCGTGCCAATCGAGTGGCGTATGCTCACGTCGATACGGCCGAAATCTAAATTGGATGAAGAATACTTCAACAGGTAAATAGAAGGTATACCTTTTTTTGGTGGGGAAATCTTCGAAAGATACCCTGTCATTAGAATATGACAGGGTTATGTGGGGCTCTTACCCATTAAACCCCCTCGGTGGCAACTTTCTGTACGTTTGGAAGGATCTCCTATGGAATACACCGGTGCCCCTCGGTACTGGGCATGATCACGCCTCGGGGAAGGGTAAACCTTCCCCCATTCAATCGCCATCTTGCAGTAGCTCGAGGTCACTTTGAGCTGATGCCAATCCGTGTCCCGTTTTAAGCGCCTTTTATGACAGGCAGGAGATACCTTAATCCTATTCTATGAGCCCAGGACTACAAATAGTAGTTATACCATTACCTACAAGTGATGAAAAAAAAATTACAATCAAGCGTGATTATATGTTAATTACCGTATTTGTATAAACACCTACATATGTCATCCAGAGGATGTGAATATTGCAGGTTTCCCCTTCTTTCGGCCCTCCCGCACATTTTTTTGTATGACGTAGAAAATCATAGTCAAAAAGTGTACTTTTGAATTTTTTAAAGGGATGATGCAAGAAGAAAATTCAATTGTTTCTTACAGACTAATCGAATTGCGGAAGTCGGAACTAAGAACGAAGGCTCGCGATAAAAGAGAATACGCAAAAAACAACATGGTTAGAAAAACGAAAAATCGTTCGGGCGTGACGGAAACGAGAATATTGTGTTGCTCAGAGTGCGGCGAAGAATATTGTAATGGTAAAGTGCACTTATTATTACCGCTACTTGTTCCACGAATCGTTTATGGAGGAATTTTATTCGTCTTCTGTTACGTTCAATCAAATATTCAAAAAAAAATTATTTTTTAAAACGTCACTTTTTAATTTTAAACTTCCTCGCGTTGATAGCCACTATGAACGGCGCTTGCGTTACAGCGTAAATAGGGAAATATCAAATTTTACGACCGCAACTTTCATGTAAGTAATATCTTACGAATAACGCAATATTACCACAAATCCATGGCGTGTTGGAAGAACTTACAATATTATTTAATACACTGACGGTTGAAATAATTTTGTGGCTGAAAATTGAAATTTAGCGTTAATGAAAAACCACAGAAAAAATTATTCAATTTGATTACGACGTTTTAGACCCTAAATATAGATAGATATTCGTAGAAATACATGCAGCATAGGAGTGTCGCGCTGTGTCCCACAAAATATTTAATAAATTCTGCTCCTTGATATGAATCTCTGCATTAATTAAATAAATAATATCCAAAATCGCACTTCCCCATTGTTCCATAGACATTTTAAAACATATATAGAGACTGAGACAATGCTCATATTCAACCATATTATACATTTTAGGTAACATGTGCAACATAACAAATTACGATATGTTCGCCCGCCTCAAGCTCGAAATCGAACCAAAGGTCGCAAGGCACGTTGCACCAGTTCAGGGCGGTGGAAAATTGAGAAAGCTACGAAGGAAAATAAGGAGGAAGCCCCGCAGTAAGAGCGCAGCTCCACCGTTGCTTCGAAAGGACGCTACCAAAAATTGCGGCACCAGAAGCGACTCGGATCTTTAGAGTCCTCGTCTACCTTGAAAACCTTGGGTTGGCTGTATTTATTCCTTTAATCCAAAATGGCTACTTATTTGCAAGTAGCCATTTTGGATTCGCAAAGTCACGTCGCAAATAACAACACTTCGGCAATGTTACAATACAATAATATGCTTTACGTTTTATAAATTTAGTTCTCAATGCTGGAATGTATGATTGACAATATTCGTTACTTTTAAATATTCTTTTACCATTCGAAAAAAAATAGAGCGTAAAACTTTCTTGAGGTATTGTTATTGCCATGTGGTATTTACTTATCTAACTTGACTTACGTAATTTAATCTTAACATTGTGAAAACAATTGTTAATGTAATATATGGAAAAAAAATATATAACAATAATGATTATATAAGTTAAAAACTATGCAAACCACTAGATTTCGAGAAAAAAACCTAACGGTGGTAAGGCCACGCAGCAGCGTCTGCTGTTGCACGAATGGGCAGGCTCGTTCGGGTAAGTACCACGACCGGCAGAAGACCGGCGTGAAGTGGAAGTATAATACTTTCGCGTTTCATCTGCTGAGTGAGGTAGCCGGAGCTCAGTTTTCAAAAAGGTTGTCAACGCATTTCAAACCCTCGGGTGTAGCAGATGTCCATGGGCGGCGATATTCACTTAACATCAGATGAACCGCCTGCTCGCTTTACAACTTTTAACATAAAAAAAAATTAATTTCATTAAATTGATATCAGCCGTTACTTTGTTTACAATATTCAATAGAGGCTTTGTTTACAAAATAGCTAAGTTTAAAACGTTACGTTTTCACTTTGCTAAAAAGAACAATAATACGCAACATATCCCAAACACAGATTTCTACTTTACGAACACGTGTTATTAAGAATTTCTAATATTTAGATCAAATATCTTGAACATTACATAGCGCCAGTACGAAAAATTCATCAACACTACGCTATTCACATTGAAATATTTGAAATATACCTATATTTTTTAATTTTATATCGATTTTAAAATCGATGACTAATTTATTTAAAAATTTAAATTATTGTCAACTAAACTAAATTAAGTTAAACATCTAGTTATCTCTAATTGGGTAGACTCTTTAGGTGTACATATTTATGTGTCAAGGAGCCATGTTCGACCTAGGTTATTAGTGGGCAAGGTTATGTTCAAAATGATTCACAGATCCGACACACAGCACCCCAATTCCATGTGGTCTTGTGTCCCTACCCCTAGAGTGAATACAAAAATGCGGAGCTAGAAGCTCGCGCCGGATTTCTTGAGTGAAGAAAGCCCGCGAAGCCAAGTCGAGCGAAGATCGGAGTGGGTGAAGCGACACTCAGAGGCAACATAGCAAAAGTTCTGGCTAGAGCGCATAAAAGAGTCAAGTATTTTTATTAAGTTGTATTAATAAAATAGCGGACTTTGTTAGTGAAAATAACAATTATTCTTTTCTATTACAAGTGTTTTCATGCGTTTTAACTTATATACAGCGTGTCTTTACAATCGCGACAATAAATGAACACACATAAAGGGGATAAATTTTTAAAATTGTACTAAACATTTACATTCTTTAAACATCAATATTTACAGAGTTATAAAATTATCCAAAACAAAGAATTTTAGAACACCCTTACCTATAAAACTGTAGCATAAAGTTCATTTGTAAAGTTCACAAAGCATATGAATGGGTTGAATGAATTTAAAAGAAACAAAACATACTGTTAGAAGGAGAGGCTTGTAATATGACCCTGTGGTGCGAGTTGTATAGAATGTTACAAATTTTGTTTCTTTTTTACTTAATTAGTTTGTTTGAAAATTTTTTTTTTTTTATTATGTATTTTGTTTAACGTTAATATTTTTTTATGATTATTGGCAAGTAGCGTTAGACGTGTGTTCATTTATTGTCGCGATGGTAACCACACGCTGTATACAGCGTGTCTTTACAATCACGACAATAAATGAACACACATATAGAGGATAACTTTTTAAAATTGTATTAAAAATGTACATTCTTTAAACATCAATATTTACCGAGTTATTGAATTTTCCAAAACAAAAAATTTTGGAACACCCTTACCTATAAAAGCGTAACGTAAAGTTCATTTGTAAAGGTCACAAAGCATATGAATGGGTTGAATGAATTTAAAAGAGACAAAACATACTGTTAGAAGGAGAGGCTTGTAATGCGACGCTGGGGCAACGAATGAAAAAGTCTCTGAATGTATGAATCAGTAGTTGTATAAGTATTACAAACTTTGTTTGTTTTTTACTTAATTAGTTTGAAAAATATTTTTTTTAATTACGGAATTTTTTAACGGTAATATTTTTTATGATTATTAGCAAGTAGCGTTAGACATGTGTTCATTTATTGTTGCGATGGTAACGACACGCTGTATAACATCAGTGACTTTTAAAAATTACATACGTGAAAATGTAATTTTTTACTGTTTGAATCATGTCAAGGAAAGTATCCATTTAGTATTTTTTAACACTTAAAAGATATGCACATACGCATACCAAGTAAAATTACATTGTAGTTATAGTTATAAGTAATTTGATGTGAAATTTTAAATTGATGTTAAATAATTTAGGGGGCGTCCATAAATTACATGAGGTGTTTAAGGGGGGGAGGGGGTCGAGTCAAATCTCATCTAATCTTACGTTGGAGAGAGGGGGGGTCTCGGCAAATATCACGCAATTTTTTTTCTGATAGAAACAAAAAAAAAATTATACTATTTTGGTCCATTTAATCCAGATTGTACATGCTTAAGATTTAATCTTGAGCGTAATCGCGTAATACGATTAAGATCATTCGATAATTCGTTCGAAAGAAAATAATTTCTTGAGAACGTGCATGATTCTCCATGGATTGAATTAGAGTCGATATTCTTTTTTTAATCACAGTAGTTACGATTTAAGTATTCTATTGTTAAATTTTTATTACACTTATAATTAAACTCTCAGCAATATTGAATACTAGTCTTAACTAGTCGTAAATAAAAGCACGAAGCAATTTTTTTTTCTTTTAACGATAACAATCCAACGCGTTTACGTAAGAAACCCACATTTTGAAAAATCTCACGTGAGATTGGGGGATGGGGGAGGGGGTTGAATATAATCTCACTACATCTCACCAGGGGGGGGAGGGACAGAAAATTAAACACCTCACGTCATTATGGACGCCCCCTTACGACAGAAAAATACTAAACGACATTCACGAGTCTAGTCTATATGTATTTAAGCTTTTTATATTTTATTCTTGTGTATTTTGTACGGTAACTAATTTTGTACTTGAATAAATGACTACAAAAAGTTTCTTGTTCTTTGTGCTTCGTTTTAATATGTAAAAAATGCCGAAGATTGATTTAAAATTTAGTAACTATTCTTTAGTAACTATATGGTTCCGTATTAACGTATTACGTTTTACAAGTGACAATCTCAATAATAAAACTTGGTTAGTTATAAGTTTTTCTGTCTGTTTCCTCAGGATTTTTTAAAACCTAATTGGTGTAGTGATCCCTGTCTCTTGCGTCAAAACGTCCCTCTCGTCACAACGATCCCACTGAAAAAATATTGTGTGATGAACGTAGTGTTTTTTCTAGAGCCTAGGTACATAGTATAGTTTAGGTAGAAAACTAAGTCTTATTATGTTTATCAGTTACCTATTATAGTACAAGCTTTGCTTAGTTTGGGACAACAAAGCGTTGTGTAAAAATTTGTACATATGTCCCAAAATGTTTATGTGAAAACTTTGCAAGGCAGCTGATAGGATCACTTTATATCAAAATCAAATCAAAAATATATTTATTCAAATAGACGCTTGCGCGCTCTTATGAATCGTCAAATTTTACATCAAAGATTCGTTCGTAAGGTACCACCGGTTCGGAAAGCGGTTTCTGTTGAGAAGAGAACGGCAAGAAACTCAACAGTTGCTCTTTTTCAAAAATATCAGGGTACAATATAATATACAGGTATTACAGGTATAATAGTCTTATTCTAGCCTACGTGAGTATCAACAGTATTAACAGCACACATTGGCGTCGTCGAGATATTCCGAAATGGTATAATATGCTTTCATCATCAGCTGATTTTTAATTTTACATTTAAATTGGTCAAGCGGCAGACTTAATATCGACTGTGGGATTTTATTATACATGCGCACACTTTGCCCCATGAACGACTTATTTACTTTTTGAGACGAAACAATGGCGTAGTAAGTTTGTCCTTATTTCTAGTGTTTATTTTATGTCTGTCACTATTCTTTAGGTAATAATTAAGGTTATGACGTATATAAAAAACATTACAATAAATGTATTGAGAAGCAACAGTGAGTATATTAACCTCTTTGAAAAGATCTCTGAGTGAATTCCGGGCTCCGATATTGTAGATTGCTCGGACAGCTCTTTTATATTAAGTGTTTACAGCACGTGAACATAAACACCAGATGTGTTGCAGATGCGTTGCCGACCTTTAAAACAGAGGGAAATATAAAACAAGTAGACACGGAATGAGATATTCCTAGGTGTAGGTAGGTACGTTCGGTAAACATCTTTAAGTGCATTCGATTGCTCAATAGTCGATATTTAGGTCTCTACCGAGCATCGAATGTGAGCGGGGAACTGACCCTGTAAGTCAACGTTTAATTGGTTGCGCGGAAGAAGACACGCGCTAACTTTTCTCATAATTTTCCACTATTTTGCTCAAGTTGTTCATCGGTCACTGTGTTTATTGTTGTGTGCAAATATCGGAACGTACTTCCGACTAATACAAAAGCAAGCGATACGGGAAATCTATATGGGCTTGTGTCCCCGTGAGTTACTATGGCATCTTTTTAAGGCGCTGTATGCAATAAGAATAGGTTTTTCAAAAGATTTTTTAACAAAATCTACACATTTTATAGCAGCAAAAAATATATGTTAATCTTGATCGTACATTCTAATCGAACATTGTTTCCAAAACACATTCTCGATATATTTTCTCTATATAAAAACATCATGAAACTACCTCTAAAAGAGAAATTCAAATCCAAAAATGAACGTAATACATCAACAAATCTTAATGAAATTACTATCAGTGGTGTATAATATATTAATAAAAAGTATTGTTGTCTTAATTTGTCGATTGAAGTAAGATATTTATAAATATTAATTTAATTCATTAAAATTAATTCGAACGCGATGGCCAAAACACCGCGCCACCGTTGTTGTTTCGGTTCTTTTATTTTTTATTTATTTATTTTTGTTACACCAACAAGATGAACACTAGATTTAGACAATTTATACGCAATATGCTAATATCGGGCTTGGTAAGTGCCATCTCAATTATAGGTGCAAACCACAATGCTTTAAATTTAACAATACAAAAACTTAAAACTATTTGTGAGAGAAAAAACACTATATAAAAACTCAGCGAATGGTGACTACAATGAAATTTGCAACATCAATATTAACAAAAAGAAGTAAATCCAAAAAAGTATTAAAAATTAAAAAAAAATCAAAAGAAGAAAAAATTAACGTTAATCATAACCAGACATAAAAAATTAAATCAATTAAGGGCTTCATGTACATATTTTTTTAATTTTAAATATTTGTTTGAGAAAACGTCAATATCAAGCGCGTCATTACTGGTTCTACCAACATTTATAAGTCCATGAGTTTTTTTATGGGACTCGTTAAGACTAAAATTATGTAATGCGTTATATGTGGTCATTAATCTGTTAAGAGGTGAATGTAAACCCAAGTTTGTTCGCGCTGCCTCCATCTTTTTTACTGTGTAACCCGCTACTTTCACGGTCGCGCCTATAGACTACATATCGGCTATCGAATAATTCACTATCAGAAATACTGTTATTCAGCCATGTCTCTGTAAAAACTATAACATCAAAATCATTACAAACAGCATTATTAAAGAGATCTAAAGATTTTGTTCTTAAGCCTCTTACATTTTGATAGTACATTGTGAGCGTGCCCTCAAGTAAAAAAAAAATACATGCATACAAATTTAGCGTTATTATGACAAATGATTAAGCATTTCTATGTTTTTTACGTGGATAAAGTTCGATTCTTCATTTTTCCGCATGTAGATCCTCCCGTCACGTACCCAGACAAATTTGAAATTCAGTTCTCTTGCTTTGCTACGAGCGGAAGCGTGCAGAGATTTAATTGCAGAGGTAAGGTGTTCTACAACAAAAACAGCCTTCTTATCGCCACCGATCCCCAAGTGGCTAGTCTTTAATTTATTATCCGGGTTGTTTTTATTGAATATTCTGGCAGCTGCTAGGAATTCGTCTCGTAGTCTTGGGCTGCTAAGTTTAACTAAAATAGAGCGCGGGCGAGAGGAGCCATTATTTATCTTAGCCAGTCTGGTACAATAATGGATATGGGTATCGTTAACAGGACACTTAATAACTTTACTCAGTTGCTGCACCATATTGACAAGATGTTCCTGCTTATTTTCGGGGACACATTGGATTTCGAAAATGGTGGAACGTGAATGTTGGTCCAGCTGCTCAAGTCGTGCCGAAAGAGATTGCACGACGGATCTTAGCGTGTTATTTTCATTATGCTTGTGTTCCAATTTTGAAGCCTGTGTGGCATGCTCAACTTTCATCGTTTCAAGTTCACTATTAAAAAGTGATATTGTATCTTGAAAGGTGGACACGGCGTTAGCCACTTCCAGAAGCTGTGGGTTAATTTGTTGCTTGAAAATCCTAAGCTCTTCGCGAATTATGTCGCGAATTGCGCTAGCAGTTAAAGTGGGCGCATCATCTCTTCCAATTCCACACGTTGAACAGAGAGCGCTGAAGCGCCTTGCTAGATGGATCTATGCCGATCATCGCCCGCTCACCGTTACGAAATATGTTTCGTATTTATTTATTATTGAGAGTTTTAATTTTATTAGACCTTCGAAAACACGAAACTAAAAAATATACATTCACATATTTTGTATTTATAAATTATTTGTATGTAGTAACAGTTGTTAATTTATTTATTTAAAGCATAATTTCAATGTCTTATCTCGTGATTGATTGGTCTATCAGTCCTATACATACAGTGTATAGGACCATCATTCTTTATGGATTGGGTTCAAATACCTAAATCTTTTGTTGTACTTATTGCTGATTTTCTTATTTATCCCATATTAATAGACTGGCGAGTAGACTTAGCTCAGCAGCTTTCGCGGTCAAAAAAATAAGACAGTTAACTGATGTAGATACGGCTCGCTTGGTATATTTTAGTTATTTTCACAGTATAATGTCTTATGGCATTCTGCTTTGGGGTAACGCGGGCGACATTAATACAATCTTTATCTTACAAAAGAGAGCTTACAATTCGTGCAGTTTACAATCTGGGCCCCAAAGAATCGTTAAGAAACTTGTTTAAAGAGATAAAGGTATTGACTGTTGCTGCTCAATACATTTTTGAAAATGTTTTGTATGTCCATAAAAATAAGGATAAATTTTTAAGACATAATAATGTTCATGATATAAATACTAGGAACAAAAATAAATTGATCCTACCCACAAGTAGACTGCGTAAAATAAGTAAATCTTTTGTGGGACAATGTATACGGGTACTACAACAAAATTCCAGAAAACGTTCAAAATTGCATCAATTGCTAAATTTAAAAAAATAGTAAAAGAACGTTTGTGTGTTAAACGCTACTATAATATTAATGATTATTTAAATGATAATACACTCTGGTAATGAACTGATCGCTCCAGGCTCTTTCAATCGGAGTTCTTATATTGTATTTTTAATGAATTTATGTCAAACTGCTTATTTAAAAAAATTAAAAAAGCCCGCTGAGTTTCTTTCGCCGGTTCTTCTCACTACAGTGGCTTTCTTTTCCGAACCGGTGGTAGTGTTTTGACTATCAATAAGTGAGTGTAATGCTCCTATGTTGAATAGAGACATTTGATTTTGATTTGATTTTGATTTTTGATTTGGAAGTATTTCTTAATTACCATTTAATTTTTGTTGATTTTTTTTATTTTAATAAATAATTATAACGAAATATTATTGTATTTGTTCAAAGTTGAAACAGTTGGAGAACAATCTGTCAGTAAATAAACCAAATTTTAGTATTAAAATTTTTTTAACGTCATCTATTTTTTTTATTAAAATATTTAATTTTTCACCCTAAAACGAAAATTTATCTTATACACGAAAAATAATTGTTTTATAATTGTTATTATTAATTTGTTTATTGCCCAAATTGAGCCATTTTATAAAATAAAATAAAATAAATATATTATTTTCACATTTAATTTGTTGGCTAAGAAATTAAAAGTGAAAATAATATAAAAAATACAACTCCGCTCAATGAGGGTTTGAACTTGAGACTACAGCAATAGTTTACCGCTGTGTGTGACGCTCGGACCAACAGGCTACGCGAGGTCTATGCAAAGTGACAAAATTTCGGTTCTAGTTATAATTGCTATCGTTTATCGATACAAGCAAGGATTTTATAGATAGTTTTTTAAATTTCATTTTAGTTGAAAAAGTACTATAACATAGTAAGTCTTGAACATTTAAAGGATAAATTAAAATTTCTAATTTATTTGACTTTAAGATGTATTTTTAATCAATTCCTTTTCCATTTAATTAAAGAAATAATAATATACAGGAAGAAGAATTTTAAAATTGTTGATTGCTTTCTCATACTTTATATTTGTTTGTTTGTTACTATTCCGATAGTAATATAAGATTAAAATAAAATCATGGTCAATAAAATATATTATAGGGATAGGCACACATTATGCAATGAATGACTTGGTCTAGCGGCGCGTCGACGAAACTCGCGCGCTGCGCGCCGCTAAGCGGCGTTACCCCTCCTCCGCTTCCTCATACTTCACCACCTAAATAGTTAAAAATTCACTGCATACAGCGCCTTAAGCAAAAACGTTTTAAAACTCACGTCGCTATACCTATTACATTATCATGTTCAAACAAAGGTAAATCACGCAGTGGCGGAGTTACAAATTTAAATTAAATAAAAGTTAAATTTTTCCCGCCCCTACTGACCTCTGAAATTATATATTTCAGTCCGCAATTATATTAATTAAATGTATTCTGTCAAAAAAATTGCAACTTTATGATTTGTGGTCTATAGTCTTCATTACATCAGTTTTTTTTCCGTTATTAGCATGATAGTTCAACTAGGGTTTCGTTGTGTCAGTTTCTAGATTATTTTTACAACCCACGATTTAGTGAAGATTACATGCAAAATAGCTTTTGAGTATATTTCGGAACAAAAAAACCTCAATTATGTTATTAAGACGCGACGGTATGCCTTGAAAATACTTATACGGGTACCACATACGAACTGATACTATATTATTATATACTATATTCTGTAAGACCAAAATTTTTAGGCCAATTGTGCCGCCCCCTAAAATCTGCCACCCTAGGCTCTAGCCTACTTAGCCTGCTGGTAAATCCGCCACTGACATCACGTTTGTACGTTCTAATGTGGTCGTTGGTGTGCTTCACTCCTTTACACTTTCCAATTTGTTTTTAGTGAATAAAATTTTTAAATATGTAGAAAAAGTACGAAAAGATTGTCGCCGCTGTGGGAATCGAACCCACGTCTTCGGCATTCGCGGCCTGACGCTTTAACCGCTAAGCTAAACGGCTGATTGCCACACCGACGAAAATCTTAACGTCTTTTATCTACATTGTTTTTTGCATTTGAAGATTGAGATTTAGATTGAGATATTCTACATATTTTAATGTTCAATCTTAAGTGCAGAGATTAGCACTATAAAGAATTTGAATTAAATTTTGTGTTGTTATTGTCACTCACACCGAAGCCTGCCCCTAACTCCTGACGTTGCTTGCAATGGATCTTCCGCAATCACCTTTATTTAGTTCTACTAAGATCTTCGGTTTTCCAAGGGGTTTTTTTTTATAGGTCTCAATTTCCAGAAAAGTATTTTATTTTACAGAAGTTTCCCCATAAATACCATTATTCACTCGAGCTGTTTTCTACAGCGTTGATGCCAAGGTGAAACTCGTAGGTATTCATAAATAACGTGATATTTTAAGTTTTCCATATAGTGAACGGTCCGATATTAAAGAAATATCAAATACACAAACCTATATTTGAAATAAATTTTAATTTGGCTCAGCCAAACACCAGATATTTGAGATTAAAATGGCCAGTTCGACAAAACGCCAATTTCATATGTAAGGTACCTACTAATATTATAAAAACAAGCCCATATTGAATAAATAAATATTGACTTTATTAATCATCAGCCATTAGGCTTATTTTATTAAATCTCGTATGTTCATTTAAAACACATTAAGGTACATATTATGCCAATAACGTAATCTTTTAAGCAGAACTAATTCACTTGTTATGTCACAAGTTTATGGTAACTGCTAAAAATGTACTGCTAAAGTATTGATATCTTGGTTTTACAACTACTAATTAAAACAACAAGTACATACTCAATATCACTCTTTATTGATTTAAAAAAATATATTACACATTCATTATGTTCCAACGTTGTGTGAAATAGTAACATTCTCAAGATAACGATATCAGGCTTAGTAAAATAGCGTATGTTTTGCACCAATCACTACTATGCTACAATTTATGAACTTGCAGCTGAAATATATTTATTTTACGTCTAATGTACTTTATACAGATATATAATTTTAGTTTAACTGTGATTATTACCGGTACTACATATTTAAAAAGCAAACACTTAGGCCCTAAGTACCGATAATTTTTTTGAAGTAAACCTCATCAATATGAATAGTGAAGGACTTCTAAAAATATCTATATTTCTTTCTAATATACTTATCTACTTATCTAATGGGGAAAAGTTACAATAAACAAGAAAAGTTTAATATTTGTATTTTTCTCTATCGTCTCAGACACTAACTAGGTACATCTGAAAAACATACATCCACTATTTGCAGCATTCAACACAAACAGATATCACAAAATTGTACATTTTGTAATGTAGAGATAAAAATAGAAACAACAAAAGTAAGATCTATTTGCTGTTATGATGAGATGTCATTTAATGAATGCAGTACTATAGTGACTAATGCAGTGCAGAATTGGGCAGTTGTTGTAGAGGAAAACCCGAATAAGATTTATTGCACAGCCGAAAACCCCCAATAACTTTAAACATCTAAGTTTAGAAATTCGTAGTATTAAAGTACTATAGCTACATTATTTTTCATCTCACTGGACAAGTTCCAAGTTATTGATGTTCTCACTCTTAAACTATTTTATAATTACAATAATAAATTAGACTTTAAATATGTTGTCACATTAAATTTCAATATAATTTTCCCTTTGAATAGAACTTTCTTATTTCTTAAACCTAGATATACAAAATAGGAATCTGCAATAAAAAATCGATGTTCACACATCAGCTCTGACAAATATTCATAACAATAACTTTATAATATCACCCCTTTACCAGATATGTCAGTATTAAAGAAAACTATATAAAGGATATTAAGAAAACTGATAAAGAATTGTCAAACAAGCACACTCTGTACGGACGGAAATTACTCGTTTTTTAAAACAAAATACGTTAAGGAAGGGGAAAAAAATACATGAAACAGAAAATTAGAATAATTCAAATATGACCAATTATTTCGTAAAAATTGTTCAATAATTTGTTGAGTTATACCCCTATTAAATATAACCCTATATAATGCATACAGCTGGAATGAAATAAGGGAAATACACTTATTTCTACAAGCACCAGAAGTTCATGAATGTCAGTATGGAAAAGTTATTTAAAGATACACATAATATACTAAAACTGATAACAGACACTTAAAAGTCTACCAACAACTCCCAGCATGAAAGATGCATGGCAGAATAACATCCAAGACATATTGCAGATTCCAAGAGGTTCCATCATATGATGACAATGTAATGACTCTTAATGTTATACAAAAACAAATCATATTATGCATCTTAAAAAAAAACAATATTTAAATTATAATGAAAAAAACAAGTCATAACATAAAATATGCAGCTAAAACATGGACGTAAATAACCTGAATGTGTAAGAACAATGATCATTATTATAACTAAAACTTAATATCAACAATTTCACACCATATAAAACTACAAAGTTGATAGTAACACAAATTTTAAATTTTAAATGTCAAACTAAATGTGGACAAATAAATACCAAATAATTATACCGTATATCATGTCATGTATCAAATTTAAGAGCAATTTCAAATATTTTCAGGTTGTAGTTTTATTTGTAGTGAGTGGCATTGAGCTAGCAACTAGGCTGTTGCTCGGCTGGACCCTGTCTGATCAACTTATTTTTCACTGGTCTTTGCGAGCCTTCTTTTTGCTTTTCTTAGCCACCTTGGCATCGGTCCAAGTATCTGAAATTTCATTTTTTCACAATCATTTAATATTTTTAGATCTAATAAATTTACCATTGGCCCATTACAAAAAAAAAAAGTTGATTGAAAAATAAAAATAATATGCATAATAGATAAGATCTATGTATTTTTAAAATAAATTATGTATACATTGTAACAGATTTGTTTATTGCATTGTTATAGTATCCTTCAAATCCACAGAACACAAGAAATAATCAGTAACTATCAATAAAAATTGAAAAGTAAAATAACATCAAATATAAGTCCCAGAGCTGCTAAAAGCTTACTCTGTACCTAATACACTGTACAGAGTAAGCTTAGTTATAGTTATAGTCCACCCACTGTCGATTGGCAGATTTCGCACATCTTTGAAATATTATCTTTTTGTTATTATTTCTAAAATAAGCAGGTTTCCTCATGCTATTTTTGATGAGACATCACTTGTGGGATAATGATACATATTATACAGCATGTCATTACGTGTCAATACACATTTCGTGACAATAAATGATCACACATATAGAGGATAACTTTTTAAAATTGTATTATACATTTACATTCTTTAAACATCAATATTTACCGAGTTATTAAATTTTTCAAAACAAACAATTTTAGGACACCCTTACGTATAAAACTGTAACGTTAAGGTCACCAAGCATATGCATGGGTTGAATGAATTTAAAAGAAATAAAACATAGTGTTAGGAGAGATTTGTAATGCGATGTTGTGGCAACAAATGAAAAAGTTTCTGAATATATGAATCAGTCAGTTGTAGTTTTATAGGATGTTACAAATTTTGTTTCTTTTTTATTTAATTAGTTTGTTTGAAAAATATATTTCTTTAATTATGGATTTTTTTAACGTTTATATTTTTTATGATTATTTGCAAGTAGCGTTAGATGTGTGTTCATTTATTGTCGCGGTTGTAATGACACACTGTATATGGGATTCGACCCAGTCTTACTCAAATACATTGAATTAAAAGCAAGCACCCAACTAGACACTGAGCAGTCAGTAATTATCAATAAAACAAATTAAAAACCATTCCTGGCATTTTATTACTTCCATTTTCATGACAAAGTTTATAATCCAACCTTAAGAAAAAATATCATTAACATAGTAGCATCTCAATATGCATATGGAGCAAACATTTTCTTTTTTTAATTTATGTTATTTCTATTGTTACATTCTTTTGATAATTCCTAGAGTTTATGTTAATTAATTTCAGCAAAACACCAAAAGATTTTTATCTAAAATTTGGGTAAACTTACCTCCAAGTTCATCAAACACAGGTGTATTTTGAACATCTTCCTGTTTATCAGAAGCATCTGAGGCATCTTTATCCTCAACTTTTGAAGCAGTCTTTGCTACGGCTGACTGTAATATAAAAAAAACATGCCATTAATAATAAACCCAAAAAACAAATGTGATACAGTTCTCTTTTGGATCACATTTACTTAGGTCACATTTTTTAAAATTATTATTTACAAGGTAAAAAAAAATCACCTCAACAGCCTTTTTCTTGACTTGCTTTTCTTTGTTTTCTTTTTTCTTGTTGCTTCTAAGATCCTTTACATCTGTTAGTTCATTTTCAGCAGTCTCCTCCTCTTCAGTGCTACCTAGTGCAGCTTGTTCACGCCGCTCTGCCTGTAAGACATTACATTTAACATGTTAATATATGTTTAAAAACTATAATTAATTTTTTCTAAGGTATACATATTTATGTATTTTTTTTCTTAATATATATAAAGGTATATATGGTTTGTTACAGCGGGCAAAGACTGCTCCCCCTACTCGCCTCTGGTTCTATAAAAACAGTAGGGGTAGGACAGACTTACCAGGTGGAGTCAGTCAATCAATTAGATTCTTTGAAATAAGTTGAACCTAACCTTTTTTATTTCAAGACTACATGGGAAAAACAAGGAACGTCAGAATATAAAAATGGAAAAAATATGTTTTTCTGCATTATGGCGTGTTATGTTATTTTTGTTTTCAAAATGAAATAAATAAACTAATTTGCAACAATGCCTTAATGTAATATTATGTGATATGGTGTAAGGAACAGTAAAAATTGGAATAATATAACAATTCACATTTCTCAATTTTTTTTTTTTCTCAAAAACTATGCATCATATGCATGTTGGTACTTCATTTATTATATTATAAAATAATCTAATCTTTCTAAAAAAATATCAGCCTCCAATTTGATGGAAGTCAATGAAAAATTGAGCCAGAACATTTGCTATAAATACCTCCTTAAGCACACGTTGAAACTCTTCTACTTGTGCTTGCAATGCACGGTTTGACTCTTCATCAATTGATGAATCAGAAGTTATTGTTACTCTAATAGGTTCCTCAGAAGGTTCTTCAACAGCTTGTTCTTGGGCAGCTTCAACATCAGAATCCTTGGCCTTCTTCTTATTTTTCTTGGAAGGACTTTCCTTTTTGTCCTTTTCCTCAGTTGCCTTCACCTTTTTCTTATCACTCTTTTTAGGTACCTCCTCCCAAACACCCTCATCAAAATCAGCGGGTTTTTCAATTTCAGCAGTAGCCTTCTTTTTCCCTTTCCTTACTTCACTTGTAGTTTCCTTTTTCACTAACTTAGGTTCAGTTACTCTCTCTTTTGGTTTAGGCTTCTCAGGCTCTTTGGGCTTTTCTTCTTTCTTCTCCTTAGTAGGCGATTTTTTGGAACTATCGGTCTTTGTCTTCACATCATTGGCAGTGCGGTTGGGTGAAGACTTCTGGAATGTATGGAACTGTATTATTTATTGAGTCCTCATATAATTTATTAAAATAAGAAATTATAAGTTATTAATCCAAGCCATATGCTTACAGGTTAAAAATAAAACGAGCGCATTGATGTTTCGGCCGGGAAAGTGCACTTACGTTAAAATATTTTCTTACCTTTTCCTTTATTTTCCTCTTCTTGTTGGAAGATTTCCTATCATCTAAAACAAGAGGCAGCTTATCAAATTGCGGCTGCTCTGCTGAATGGAACCCGAAAATAAATACTAACGCTGCACATACTAAAACAACAGCAACAGCTGCGGCTGGGTACAAGAACTGCGCATTAGATACTTGACTCAATAGCTCCATCTTTAAATTTGATTAAAAAAAATTACAACCCACATAAAACGATATCTGTAAGATGTGATAATGTCGAATAATTTAATTCCCCAGTGATAAACGCAGACACGGAGACATGATGACGCGGCTGTGACGTGCCAAAAATTGCGACAAGCAGGGTGACCATGTGTGAAATAATTTTCATTACAACAGTTTCAGACTTTCAGTTAATTTTATTTCCTGACATTTTTTTCCCTAAATTTAGTTTGCTGTTAACCCGACAACTTCATCGGAAGAGGTCTGTGAATAAACGGAGAAGCAGCTTTCGAGCCCCCTCTATGCGACCGCTGAGTGCTTATTGCTTCGGGCCTTATTAAAGACACGATCAAACCTATAGTCTCGGGCTCATGGCATAAAGTGGTTTTCCCTGCTTGTTGTAAAAAGCGACTAAGAGCGCATACCGGGTTCATGGACAAATGGGGCCTGTTTAGTGGGTAGGTATTATCTCACAGCATACGGCTGGGCGGATTAATCTCCAGTGGTTTTATCATTACATTTTCTGAGAATATTTGCTATGGTAACATATATTTTGACATTAGAATTTCGATTGAAAATTAGGGTGCTTTTGCGATATTGAGTCAAAATAAGGTGAAAAAATAAAAATTTCATATCAAATAAATTTCAGTGTATTTGGGACATAAAAAGAAAAGTTTTCACCTAATTTCCTTTTATTTTTTTCTTTTACAAAAAACATTTTTTAAAAGAAAAAAAAGAAAAGATCAAAAACTTGGTTATTTGAATTTTTCAAATAAATTTGAGGTTATGTGAAAAAAGTGTTTGTACAAATACAAAAGTTGTAGATCTTTTTATGACCTAAAGTTTAAGTTTTTTTCCATAGGCCTCGTAGTTTTGTCGGAAATCGAGATAAAACGTATTTACCCTTAAAAACTCACCCCCCTCCCCCCACTTCCCGAACTCTGATCACCCGTAATTTATTTTTACGTTCATTTTCATCATATTCTCCTCCTTTTCCAATGAGTTTCATCTCACTGTATTTTTTTTTTGTTTTTTTTTTATGCGAAAAGATTTCAAACGAGCAGACGGTTCACCTGATGTTAAGTGAATACCGCCGCCCATGGACATCTGCCACACTCAAGGGCTACAGATGCGTTGACAACCTTTTGAAAATTGGGCTCCGGCCACCTCACTCACCAGACGAAACGCGAAAGTATTTGTCATACTTCCACTTTACGCTGGTCTTCTGTGAGGTCGTGGTACTTACCCGGACGGGCCCGCCCATTAGGGCCACACAACAGCCTCGGCTGTTGTGTGGCCCTACCACCGTAAAACTTTTTTTTGGTTACAAAAATTATCGACCCTGGTCTATATCCTTTTTGATACGATTTCAATATTGAATATTTTATAGCAATATATCAGATCAAAATATATCGGCTAAGAATATCGATATGTTTAATCAAAAATTTTAGATAGAATTATTCTTGTAAATATTGGATGATTAATATTAAAACATTTTATTAGCAAAAAAAATCAAAAACAGTTTTTAATGAAGATCTCACTAGAATTTCGAACTGGAGCAGAGATCACGATCTAAAGGCAAATCCCGTGAAGTCACAAGTTACGATAATTGGTTCATCGGAAATGTTGAACAAAGTGAATCAGATGTAAATTTCCGAGGTCACTTTTAACGGAACATCAATACCTATAAGCTCTAGAGTAAAGAACTTAGTTATTTACTTTGATAAAAATCTTTCTTGGGGCCCTCACCTTCAAGAAAAAGCTCGCAAAATATTTGCCTCAGCAGCATCCTTAAGAAGATTACGCAACTTCCTCCCTACTGCCACCAAAATTTCTCTTGCACAAAATCTGCTTCTTCCGATACTCGACTATGCGGATGTCAGTTATCTAGATCTCACTGAGGAGCTACTTGATAAGCTAGAGCGAATTCAAAATTTTTGCATAAGATTCATATTTGACTTGCGCAAATATGATCATATCTCACATTTCCGTGTTAAGCTCAAGTGGCTACCTATTCGTCTTCGCCGGAATGCTCACATACTTTCTCTTGTTTACAACATACTGTTCAATCCTTCATATCCTACCTATCTAAAGGAACGTTTCCAATTTCTTCGCGATTCCCACTCTAAGTCCCTGAGATCATCAGAAAATTTGGAGCTAAAAATTCCTACACACAAAACTAAGTTCATGAGTAGGTCATTTGTGGTGCAGGGTGCGCGACTCTGGAATGATCTACCTCTAGAAGTAAGACCCGCTCAGACAATAACTATTTTAAAAAACCGTGTAAAGAATCACTACTTATCGCTGTAACTTTATTTCTTAAAAATGATATATGTATTCGTATGTATGTATATGTTTATATGTATGTATTTATATGTCTATATATATGTCTGTATATGTATATTTACATGTATATATTGTTAGCTTTTTGCAGATACATATACTTATTAAATAACATGTTTGACTTATTATTATTATTTTGCTCTCTTTTATTGTAGTTACGATATTATTTAATTCCTTCATTAAATTAACCCACACCTTTTATTTCTTAATTTATTCCAATCCATCCAAAGGTTGCCTGGAAGAAATTACGGTAAATGTAAATAACTTTAACTCCGGCGTAATTCAAATCAAATAAATTTTAAACGATAGAGAAAAATCACTTATGAATTTATCAACAAGCAGAATTCGGCGGTCGCTTATAGTTTTCGAAAAAATAAATAATGAAATAGTGTGATTTTTACTACAGAAATCCGCCATTTTTTTTGTTGTCAATATGTCAATTCAGCTCGTATTTCTTGGTGGTCATAAAAAAAAACCTAACATCGAAGGTTAAGAGCTCCGCTCCCGCCTGAACCTTCTAACCTAATCTATCCGAGTCGGATTCGCTCTGTGTCGGTTCTGTGACTCAGAAAAATCGGAATATCGATACGTGTATGATGTCGCCCGCTTCCTATATTTATCTTGTTGGCAGAACTGTGTATTCAGTTTTTGAAGTCAAACAAATAAAATGGTGGATTTCTTAGTACAAAAAACAAGTTTTAAATAAATTTTAAAGTTTTTATAGTGCTAATCTCTGCACTTAAGATTGAACATTAAAACATGTAGAAAAAGTGCAATCTTAAGTGCAGAGATTAGCACTATAAAAACTTTAAAATTTATAAAAGCAATGGCGACATCTCTCGTTCGAATTATCGTTGTAAAACGATATTCGAAATTGTTTGTATGCTGGAAAGGATATAACAATAGATGCGCCAAGCAAATAGGCCGCCCACCTATAATTTAAACTTTAAGGTTTTGTTTTTATATTTTCATTTTGGTGTGCAATAAAGAATATTTATTATTATTATTATTAGATATGGATATTTTTTTTGCATCCCAAACATTGACACTGACAACTGACAGTGACTTTGATTTCTGAATAACGGATAACCTAAAAATATGAAATTGAAAACGCGTTGGTAATTGAAAGACAACATGGGTGGAAAAAAGAATAAAAATAAGAGCAATAATGTAAAACAATTGAACGAAGTTTCAAGAGCTATTAATGAAGATGCACAAGTCGATGACGCTGAAAATAACACAAACAATACTGTAGAGAATTCGATAAAAAGAAAACATGACAACTTAGAAAATAATGATTTTAATTCAGAAAGTGAACCTCAACAGAAAAAATCTAAGAAGAAAAATCAATTTTTGCCTTCAGAACCTTCCGAAAAAAAAAACAAGAAGTCAATTCGGCAAATGAAAAAAGAAAAACATGCGGAAAGACAAGCTGCAGCTGAATTAATAGCTAAAGAACAGTTGAAATCTCAATGTTTGAATTACTTATCTCAGTGGAAACATGACAGATCAAATTGGAAATTCATGAAAGCAAAGCAAGTTTGGCTATTTAAAAATAAGTTTTCATCAAATCTTGTCCCAGACACTATATGGCCAATATTATTAGAGTATTTTGAATCTGCTAAAGGTAATATAAGAAACATGTTGCTAGCTGATGCTAATAAAATTATAAAACAAATGGATGATTGGACAGAAGCACAAAATACTGAAGAGACCAACACTGACACAGAGGAGTCCACAATAAATAAACCAGAGGATGCTGTTTATAACAGAGCTAGAACTTTAATACAGTGTTTGGAAGAATGAAATGCTTTGTTTTATTTTTCTTTAATTCTTTAACTACATCATTCAACAATATGATAACAAATATTCTAAACAATTTATGCCTTTACTTCAGCTTTAGATTCTTCATTCGTAAACTGTTCAACCCATTTTCGTAGCTTGTCAGTATCTTGCAAACCCACAAGACGTTGCTGAACTTTCCCATTCTTAATAGCTACCAACACAGGAACAGAGCTCACTTCATAATCTAGAGCTAAGTCTGTTTGTTCATCAATGTCAACTTTAGCCAAGACCACCTTGCCTTTGTTTTCAGAAATTATAGATTCTAGACGTGGTGTTAAGAGCCTGCAAGGATTGCACCACCTGCAACATTTAAAAAAAATACATGCACCTTAAACAATAAATTTTATACATAACTAAACCTGCTTGCAGACCTTTAATATGTAAACAAATTTTTTTTATTATAATAATAGCTCAGCAAGATGTGTCACTTTAAGGTTGTAACAAGGTAGTAAAATAAGTTTTATTTTAGTGAAACAAAATAAAAATACTTGAAAACACTTGTTATTTTATATAATATTATTTTTATAAAGCTTAAGTTTAAATTGTATTGTAAATATCAAACATAAAGATGAAGTTCCAGATGAAGTCACGGGAAGAATAATAAATTATATTACCATTGTGATAATTTTAGAAAAATAATCAACTCTATTGAATTTCTACTGTTGTATTGTTTCGACTATTGCAGTGTCATAAAATATTGTTATATGTTCAATGATTAAAATGATGATTTTTGCAATTTATGATCTTCAAATATTCTTTTGAAAAGTCATGACACATGCAAATTTCTCTCTGTTTTGCAAATTCATCAGCATTAATCAAAATACTTACGTAGCAAAGAAATCAACAACAACTGGAACTTTGCTATTTATCACCTTATCCTTGAAATCATCTGTGCTTTGTATTTTGACTATGTCGTACTTGACCGTGGTAAACGAAATATTACGCAAAACTACCTTAGATTGACAAAGCAATGAATTGCGAGTAAGGAAGTTGTTAATATTTCTTGCAAACATTTTAGAAATCTTTTATTCTTTGTTTCTTTTTCTATAAATATAGACTTACTCCTTGCCTTCTATAATATTGGGCAACGTCTGTCAATTGTCTAACTCATAGATAAGACATATATACATAGATCTAACTCTTCTTTTCTGTCTTAACTAAAGTCAATGTCAAAAATGACATTTTGTCAGATATTTTTTACATGATTTTTTTTTTTCTAGTGTAGATAATTTTTTTTAGCGCGGCGGCGGGTGGCTTTGATTGCAGCGGATCTTTTTTTGTAGTGTAGTTTAGTTTTAGTCAACGGACTCAGGAGAACAACTGTTACATGACGACGACAGGATGGCGCCGTTGTCCACCTCGCGAATTTAGTCCAGTCATATTAGTTAGAGGTTTCACCCCGGAAAGAGCTGTAAACTTGTATACTTTCATTTTGGTGTTCTAAAAGTTGTCTCAAGTGTCATAAAGTCTCGTGTCTGTGCCGTTAAGTTATTCAAAGTCACACAAATCAGTTTTTCGCGATTATCTCAGTTTCTATAGCTCCAATGCTGTTAAAATTTTGTTTCAATATTTTTTATACGCTCAAATGTTTTTAGAATTTTGATTTTTAGCAATGGGCGTTCGCAGTGTGTTCGCAATGATAATAACTTTTTTGAATGGTGATATCACTGATCGTGTCCCTCAGGGAAGCGTTATTTCTCCACCTCTCTTTTCCATTTTTATTAATACTCTAGTTACCATCTCACTTCTCACTTTCATCTTTACGCTGATGATTTACAGCTATATCAGTTCTTCAAAATCGAGGATGCAGAACAAGCCATTACAATGTTAAATGCTAATTTTAATAGGATTAGTAATTGGGCAGTCTTTCGGTCTTATTGTTAATCCCGCGAAATCGCAAGTCTTAATTATCGGCAGTTCATATTACCCGAAATTAATAGAGTATTCTAAGTTTCTTGCTGTGGTTTATGACAATGGTCAAATTCCCATTCAGACTCTGCTAAAAACTTGGGAGTTGTCTTTGATACTCACTTGTCATGGGTGTCTCATATCAATACTATAAGTAATATGGTAAACGTTCTCAAACGTTTTCAGTTGTTTTTGCCCTCTAAAACAAAGATTACTTTAGCTCATACACTTATTTTAATATCTTAATAGCTGACCCGGCGAACTTCGTATCGCCTAACACATAATGAATGTCGTGTTTCCTTTTATGAACGTAATACAATAAATAGAAAAGAAATACTAAATTAATTACTATATATCATACAGAAAGAGAAGAAAAATTCAATAAAAATACAAAAATCACGTAATAAAACCGGTGTTTGCTGACATCATTGAATTAAAATATATATTGTTCAACATAGGATGTACTTCTCTTCATTCAAGCACCTTGTGGCTTTTTGTGAACAAATAAAGCGGATGGTACACGCGAACATGCCACGTTCAATTTTTTTTTATCTCCAAACGCGTTCCATTGCATCGTTTTGGTTGGTACAGTTTTTGAAGTATGATATCTACCAACCTTCAGTTGTAAATTGGGCGGTGGTAATCCAGGCACATCAAAGGAATTTAAGATTTCAATTGGATAATTAGTGGCTTAGTCTTCGTTTGTTACACAGTAAATAGATTTGAATGAATACAGAGTACCGTGTACCGTAAAACGGGGTTAAAAGAAACAATATGGACTTTCGAATGCAAATTAACTATATAAAAACAATGTTTATGGTATTAAATCTGCTTTGATCTTGGGAGTCTTACTATAAATTATAACCTTTTTTGTTTAAAAATGGTAAATTATTTGAACCTTGTGAAAAAAACTCCAAAAACAGGCCAATTTCCATTTGCGCGGAATATGGGGTTAATAGATACGGCATATGGGGTTAATAGAAAAAAATTACAGGGTTGTCAAAATATTATACTCTAATACTATGACGGCATTTTATTTAATATATAGTATTATATATATATATATATATATATATATATAGTAGAGAATAATAATATAGTTGAGGAGAAACCTAATTGAGAAACTCAATTACATATATATAAAATTGAATGAGAAATGATTGAGAAATATGGTTGTAAGAAAAACTTTATTGAAACGCTAAAAGAACATCAAACAAAAACATCAACAAACAAACTGAGCATAATGTTATCATTTATACAGTAAATCAATAAATTATTACGAAACAAACACACACATATATAAATCAAATCACAACAGTTTTTTTTGAATTCTCCCAAAATATTGCTTTATGCGTTGTTTTCTAGGGCGTCCATCAGCATTACAAGCAAGAGCGGAAAACTTCCTTTCGGAATACTTGCTTGTTGTCGACCATCTGTTTTTTTTCCACTAGCACAATATATTTCGCCAAGCAGTTTTCATCGGTTTAAAAAATGCTACATCCAATGGCTGAGTAATGTGCGTTGTGTTAGCTGGCAGAAATATGAAATGTATTTTTTCTTTATGACACAATTTTGCAGTCCAAGTATCATATATATGCTGCGCCTTGTATACAACATAAGGATACAATATTTCTCCCTCTGCTGTGCACGCGATCATGATAGAATAGGCAGACTTGGAGTGGTTCATCACTCGTTCCGCATATTTTACGCCTTTTTTTGTGATTACTTTTTTACGGTCAGGGTCAGTCATCAGAAGGGTTGGTTTCGTCGTAATTAATGATGTTGCACATCGATACACCATTCAGTGATATTTCCAATTCTTCAAAATATTTTTTTATAATTTCTGGTGAAACAGCAGATCTATTTCACGTGGCATATTTCAGTCAGTTTACCTGCATATGAAATAAAAAAAAATAAATATAGTTACATACTTGAAACATTTTATATATTTCTACACTTATGAAATTTAGTTTTCCGGCTATTTTTGGGACGTAGTGCAGAATGAAATATTGAAAAAAATCTTAATAATTTAATTATATATTAAGGTAACTTTTTTTAGATTTTTCTAATTAACATAAGAACCCGACTGTGTTCTATACACTTGCCGACATGAAATCAAAGTAATTGACAACCCTAACCAAACTAGTTCTAAAAACCCCCTTGGCGTTTCTATTTAGACCTTCCTCGTTTCCATTCTCCCCTTTCCCGTTTCCATTAACCCCATAGGCCGTTTCTATTTACCCCTCAGTCGTCTCTATCCACCTCTAAATTGAAGAATATTTAAGTGTGTTGAGTTTAATATACAAAATATATTAATAATCATACTAATCAGAACAACTTACCTTTAGAGATTGTACACGGTGAAATTCACCATTAGACAAATTAATTTTTTGTTCGAAAGCACTTATTATCTTTTTTTATAAAAGAAGTTAGAAAGAGCGTAAAATCACACAAAAAAACCGTTGTCGTTTGAAGTCAATTTTTCAAATATGTTGCTAACTTCAACCTCTTTTTTTATAAAAGAAGTTAGAAAGAGCGTAAAATCACACAAAAAAACCGTTGTCGTTTGAAGTCAATTTTTCAAATATGTTGCTAACTTCAACCTCTCCAAGTGTTGTCAGACAAAAGAAAATATGTTGCCATTTAAAAACAAATACAAATAATTGAGATTTCTGTAGTACTTTTTGAATCACGAGGTTTTAGAAATTTTCCTAAAAATATTTCTATTCACCCCGTAAATTCTATTCACCCCGTTTTACGGTATGTTTTTAGTGGACCATTCTACGTTACAATGAGCCTTGAATGTTTTGGAAATAAGTAGCAAATATAGAATCATCCAACTGTTTTCAACCACGAAATCGTTTTCTTTCACTTTCGTTGTGTTCCAGCGTTATCATCGGTTGATCGATGCCGATACAATGGATACCCATCGTTGCCAATGATGGTCTGCGTCGTCAATTTTCGTGGGTATCGTTTGGAACACTTGCCGTCAAACATTCACAGTGATTGTCGATTGATGGTTACACACGTTTCATGAATAACACTATTTATAATTTCAACATCATATAAGTCTGGATCGGTTTTGGATCAGGAACCTCCGCACATTTGATATGTATTTGATCTGGCCGAATTCTTTCGGCTAACCAAATGTGTCCATGCTTCAAGCCTCATTTTTGCCATTCGTTTAAATATATCCATCATCGACTTATGCCGAGTACGTGTTTTTTCACAATATAATTCATCGGTGACCACATTTTTTTGCTAAAAACACGTGCGAAGATGTCGCGTAAATCGCAAATGATGATTTTTCCGGAAAGCAACATTTGAACAACATCTATACATTTTGGATTACACGTTAATCTACTAAAGGTAACAAAGAAAATTATTTTTATAACAGATATTTGCTTTCCATTTTTGAAAATGGCCCCTCAGCTTTATCCTGGAAGTTTTCTCAAATTGGAAATGTATAATGTGGAACACAATACCCATTATAGAAGTACTATTGGGTTCTAGGAAAAAAAATTTATTGTTTATATTACATTGACTGGAAATTTTCATTTATATAGATGTGTGCATTTTTTCTATTATGACAACAAGTTTATATCTGCTCCTGTAATTAGGGTTTGAATATAATGGGAAAAAATAACTATAGTGCAAAATTAACTAAATAATTTTATTTCATGTTTAGAACTACTGTTCTTGAACAGTAATTCTATTGTTTCCATTATAAACAACTTTTCCTTCTAGTATTCTATTTACAGATCTGCACCAACTATAAATAGTTATATTAATGGATATATCAATATAACATTTCTTTAAATTTTCTTTATGAGTTTCACAATCCATGAAGACAAAATAAGTAAAAATGAGTGATGAAAGCTTTCTTTTATATATTTTTTATGACAATCATCATTTAAAAATACAATTGTTATTTATTGTATTTCTTGAAAACAAGCCACTAAGCATTCAGATGAATAGCAGAGCCATTTTTTATTTTGACTATATTTTTTGGCCTTAATATATTTATACAATCCATTGCCAGTATTGCTTAGTAACTTGTCCTTACATTTTTTGCATCCTTTGACTACTTTTTGTAAACATTTCATCAAGGCCCACCCATAAGACATAAGTTCTCTGATCAGCCCCAGAATCTAAAACATTTCTTGTTCTTTGCATAATAGTCAGAGGCTGATCAATACCAATATTTTGGGATTTTAAGGGAGCAATATTAAATTCTTTATTCTTAATAAAAAAGAGAATAGCTGCAAACAATTGTTTAAATCTCCTTCACAATTTGAATTAATAGTGATTGCTACTGAAATTATTTAATAAAATGTGTTTTAAATGCTCCCTCAAATCCCAAACAGTTAGGTGCAATATTCTGAGCACCCAAACTGTGAATACTTCCAAAGAAGTTTTCTAGTGGGTCTTGATCAAAATTGCGTGTTAGTATGGCGTCAAAGGAATATTTTTTAAACAATAATTTCCACAATGTTGTTTGATGTTGTTTGACGATTGTTCTCATTAAATTATTTACAGTTGGTACAGATTTTTCAATTTTCTGTATATAATTTTATATTGTAATATATGTATATAATTTTAATATTTTTTTTGATGGTAAGGTGAAATGCTTACACATTAATTTGTAACTCTTAGGGCTTTTCTTGTACAAAGAGAGAGTCAATATTTTTTCGTCAAGAGTGAATCTACACCTTTTTTTTCTTCAGTCTTTCCATGAATTGCATCCTGTTAAATAGCTTTGCTGACACCGACATGTTCTGAGATAATTTTTTAGTTGTGGAGTGTGGACTTTTACCGACAAAGCTGTCAGAACTGCTGGATTAACAGCAAATAAATAAATTTTCTTATATTTTTATTATCTTTGTCTTTGTGTATGTCTATTCCATTAATTTACTGTATCTATTCCACTAGATATGTATTATGGTCTAGTCCGTAGGTAGGGATGTGCAAATAGAAACAATATATCGAAATAAATCGTATCGATTACTTAGACAATATCGATGTATGCAGAGTAAAAAGTATCGAAATATAAGTTCGATATTTTTACTGCCAGGAGCTCGATTATCGATCAAAAATCTTAAAGTATTTGGTAGTTTTATTTATTACTAAAATACCAATTTAATTATTATAAGCTGAATAAAATATAAAGTTTTTGGTTAATTTAAAAATTCAAACAATGGTTTCTTAGTCAAACTAATACTCATCAGGTATAAACATCAGAAGCACTCTTTTCTAGAATATGTTCTCCCATTAACCTGTTTCTGTTATCTGTAACAAATAAGGTAACAGCCGTAGCAAGTTTTCAGTCAGACGATACCGAGGAAGCTTGGCACATTAAATACTTTGAGATAATTGCAGAGAGAACCGGCGTTAATATCGATAATTTGAGCTTAAAAATAACTACATATCTATCGATTTTTTTAACAATTATATTTTGATATATCAATATTTTTTGATTGTGCCCTTCCCTACGCTTTGCTGGCGAAGTGATTGCTGCTGTTGGGTTTGGGTTATATGTTAATTTTCATGCAATATTTAAATGTAAAACTAGAGACATCTGTGAAATACGAATTCTTTTACACAATATAAATAAATAAATCCAAAAAAATGTATTCAAGCGACGATTATAATGAGGTCAGTTATTATAATTATTTGTATATTTAGATAACCGTTTTAATATGGGTTAGTTTAATGTCAAAAAATCCAGAAATCGTGGTTTAAATTGGTTATTTTTGTAGGGAGGATATGAGTCTTACGGTGATTACGAACCTCACACAGGTGATCCTCAATATGACTTGGAATATGATCGATCGTACTATAAAATGCCGGAAATGGTAAGTTTTCATATTAAATACTGTTCTTTCTAAGAAATTGCATATTATACCACTTTAAATAATATGGTTAACTCACACTTTCTATTTACACACAACTTTCAGTGTGTTATATTCTATACTTGCTTTTTTTACAAATTTTGTTTCTTTTTTACTTAATTAGTTTGTTTGAAAAATATTTTTTTTAATTATGGATTTTTTTTTTTTAACGTTGATGTTTTCTTATGATTATTGGCAAGTAGCGTTAGACGTGTGTTCATTTATTGTCGCGATTGTAAAGACATGCTGTATATGTATATATATAAATTAAAAAAACTCCAATGATTAACCTCTTTGTCAGAACATCAAAACACTGTGTTATAACATTATTATAATATAATGCAGGTGAAGAAGTTCCTTGTGTATTTCCGTAACATGATTACTGAGGGAGTTACATTTGAGATACTGAACCTATATGAGAACACATTCCCAAAACTCACTGAACAGTACTTTGAGAACACCCCATGGCCTGATGAAAGTGAAGTTGCTCCAATTGTGGATAATGATCATGTAAGTGAATTTAAAAAAATGATAAGATTTTAAATTTTAAACTTCTGAGTTTTAATTTTTGATTTGCTATGTATAGCTAACAACAGCTTAAAATAAATTATAGTAAATTATTAGAGCTGTGCTGGATATGGGTTCAACCTAATAAGAATTTAAGGCTAAACATTCAAACAAATTGCATCAAATCAAATTCTCCTGAATAATTCCTTTCAAGAAATTTTAATACAATAGCAAGGTACTATGTATTAGGGAAAATCTTGTGCATGTAAATGCAATTAGATAGACTAAATAGTTTATAAGTTTAAATTTGGTACTTTGTTTGTTTGTACATAGGTAGCCTTTAACTCCGATCCCCTTATTAGCAATAGTGCTTTGTTTGGAAGTTGAACTTGACAATGTTACATTAAAAATTTAACAAAAAATTAAAAATGTTCGGTATTCTAAACACAATAATTAACATTCAACAATACCCAAAATTCGTGTGAAATATTATCTAATATGTATTACCATTTGTTATTATGCATTAGCTATAATTAGAGGTATAAGATCTATTGAAACCATTGCTGGACATGCTGCTCTTTAGAATGATTTATTGCATAATATCTGATGTAAACACTTTAAGGAAAGGAGTTATTCATTTTTTTCTTTTAGGTTTTCATGATCTTATACAAGGAGTTATACTACAGGGATATTTATTCAAGAGTGCCAGGTGGGCCCAAACCAGAGCAAAGATTCCATTCGTTTTATAATTACTGTGACCTTTTCAACTACATCCTATCTGCGGAAACTCCAGTACCCCTGGAGCTGCCTGACCAATGGTTGTGGGAGCTTATTGATGAGTTCGTTTATCAATTTCAATCATTTGCCCAATACAGGTAAGGCAATATAATTATGTTAAAAAAAACAATTATCAATTTAATGCCAAACATTATTAGGCTAAATGAAAATTAAATAAAAATATTTTATTTATGCAACCAATTTAAAGAAAGCACTTAAAATAACAATACAAGTACAATATTTTTGAAATCTGACTAGGTTACCTTGTGTTATGTTACAGAAGTCAGTACCCTTCATATTTTACATGTATATCCTTGATTACTTATATCTCCTCTTTCTCAAATACAAATCATGTTTTTTAATGCTTATATTATGCACATGCATTGACTAGAGAAAAAGAAATTGTGCAAGATAGATCTTTCTAGTAGGTATTTTTATAAATTACTAGTGGTCGCCTAGAGGTTGAAATTCAACCGTAATTAATTAGTACCGGGAGGACCGAGCTTTGCTCGGTTTGTATTTTTTTTTTGGTAAATCGTGTATTTTGAAAATTACATTTCGATACAAATTACTGAGTAATGAAATATGCATAATATTTTACGATCTTACCGACGTAATAATAACAAAATATGAACTGGTGTTTTTCACAAAAGAAAGAACTTTAAAAAAAAAGGGGAAAAAATAACAAAATCATCTGGATCTACAAAAAATAAAAAATAAAGAAAGCAATATAATCTGGAATCTAAAAAAAAGTAAAAAAAAGTAGGTGTGTTAAAATCGTGATACGAACCACGGCCTCCTGTTTCGTGGCTGTTTGTTAGCGGTCGCCCGATTACCGACCGAGCTATTATAAATTTTATTTTTCGGTGAAATTTCGCGTCGTATTCGAATGATTTTATTTTTCATTCCCGGAAAACCTAGTCAGATCGATTTTTCGCCCCCGAATCTACGCACATACAAAATTTCATGAAAATCGCTGGAGCCATTACCGAGATTCCAATTATATATATACAGCGTGTCGTTACCATCGCGACTGGTACAAAGTTTTTGCTTCATATATTAATATACAGATGAATATATCACATGTTAACAGTTATTAATACAGAAACAACCTTGGATCCCATGACTTACATTGGCAGAATTCCTTTAAGAGAGGCCTTTATTTACCACCTACCACCTATTTCTTCCTTTAACCACCTATGTACGGTCCTGGGACACCACTCATGGACAACCACCTTAAATTTACGGTAATATGTAAGGTTCTACGGTAAGGATTCAAATGAGAACATATACTTGTTTATGCTTAGATATTTATTTTAGAGCTTTTAAAATAATGTAACCAGTTATAATATCTCGTTTCTATCTAATTTCTTGAGTTCCATTCAAAACTGGTAATTTTATAACAAAAAGACACTTCTAAGATAATGGAATCTGATAGTTATTATATTATATAAACTGTCTATTTTTTTTTATTTTTTAGGTCTCGAACGTCAAAATTAAGCCAAGCTGAAATTGATACACTCAATGCTGAGAATAAGGCTTGGAATGTCCTTTGTATTCTTAATGTTTTACACTCTCTGGTAGACAAGTCTAACATCAAGAAACAACTTGAGGTAAGTCCACGTTTGGTTTTTTACTGACATCAATAAAAAAGTATATGGTATACAGCATGTCTTTACAATCGCGACAATAAATGAACACACATATATAACTTTTTAAAATTGTATTAAACATTTACATTCTTTAAACATCAATATTTACAGAGTTATTAGATTTTCCAGAACAAAGAATTTTATAACATCCTTACATATAAAACTGTAACTTAAAGTTCATTTGTAAAGGTCACAAAGCATATGAATGGGTTGAATGAATTTAAAAGAGACAAAACATACTGTTAGATGGAGAGGCTTGTAATGCGACGCTTTAGCAAGAAATGAAAAAGTCTCTGAATGTATGAATCAGTCAGTTGTAGTTGTATAGGATGTCACAAATTTTGTACTTAATTAGTTTTTTTTTTTGAAAAATATTTTTTTTTTAATTATGAATTTTTTAACGTTAATATTTTTTTTATGATTATTGGCAAGTAGCGTTAGACGTGTGTTCATTTATTGTCGCAGTTGTAACGACACGCTGTATAATTCCTATATCTATATGATATGAATTTATGACATGTTATACAGGGATAATTTTTGAGAAGTGCCCAAATTTACACAGGAGGTTCAGACTCGGTATTATAATCGTTTATTGAAATAAAAAACAAAGTTTTCTAATCTTTAATTTTTCAATGCCATTCTATTCCCTAAAAAACAGAATGTGTTGACAAAAAAAGTTTGTTTTTATTTCAATAAACGATTATACTACCAAGTCTGAACCTCCTGTGTGAATTTGGGCACCTTTAGAAAAGTCATCCTGTATCTTTGAAACTGTTCAACATACTAACGATATGGTTACCCCGATACAGGTTTATGCTGCTGGTGGTGACCCCGATTCAGTAGCTGGAGAATTTGGACGCCACTCCTTATACAAGATGTTGGGTTATTTCTCCTTAGTAGGTCTCCTCAGACTGCACTCCTTGCTTGGAGATTACTACCAAGCTATTAAGGTTATTGAACTTTATATATATACTTAAAACTAGAAGGCTTGTCTTGGTTTCATTTGGATAAACAGTTTAAAGAATGTTTTGTTACATTTCCATATTAAATACTAAAAAATACATTAAACAATCACAACTTATGTAATGATAATATCAAAGAAATTCCGATTAGAAAGTGACAATTTTGGCAAATAATTATGGCGCTAAAACTGAAATGAACCTCTGTAGTTTGTCAACTCACATAGTACACTGTTCTTTGGTATCAGAGGAAAAGCATGTGCTGTGTGAAGTTAGGTTTATAGTTTAAGAAGTATTAAAAAATTTTGATCTATTCTCTTTTACAAGCGCTTTTTTTAATATAAGTAGTTTTTTGGTTTTCTGAAAAAATTTTTTGCAATCAATAAAAAAAATTTTGCAAATTCACGAAGACAACACAAGTGCATTTATGCCTTTTGCGGTTTATAATTTATTTTTTACATAGTGGCGGTAAAGCTGTTAAAAAATACTGGAAAAATATTTCCTTAACCTGCTCTCGAAAATATCTTCCTATTAAATAGGCTCCCAATAATAAATTATTACAATTAACATGAGAGTTAACAATAGGAATAACATTTTTTAGGTACTGGAAAACATTGAATTGCACAAAAAGTCTCAATACTCGCATGTGCCTGCATGCCAGATTTCGACATCCTACTACGTAGGCTTCGCTTACATGATGATGCGTCGTTACGCTGATGCTATTCGTACGCTGTCTTCGGCACTCCTTTACATGCAGCGTACCAAGCAACTCTTTTCTTCCCGCTCCTACCAGAATGATCAAATCAACAAGCAGACAGAGCAAATGTACCATCTTTTAGCAATATGCTTGGTACTTCATCCTCAATGTGTTGATGAATCTATACAGCAGGTTTGTTTTGTCGTTCTTATTATATCATATGTTCTAATAAATTATAAAAAACGTTGACATGAAATAAGAATGGAAAATTTTTAATAAAAAAATGTTATTTAACTTACTTTAAAATAATAATTTCTTGATATAATTTTGTTAAAACCATTTAATGCGTTTACCGCGTAACCAGTTAATGGGTTTTAATGTACTTATTAATTTGTATTTTACACAACAACATGTTACAAATGAAATAAAGTTAAATATTATAATACAATACTGACAAAAATAATTAATCATCTATAAGTTATCTATCATTGGTCTTATGAATTTTTATACTGAGATTGTGAAATAATATTTTTCAGGTATTGCGCGAGAAAAACTATCACGAGAAGATGTTCAAGATGCAGTACGGAGATCTGGGCGAATTTGAGAGCTGCTTTACATTCGCTTGTCCCAAATTTCTGTCACCGTGCCCGCCGCCCATTGAGCCTGGCTCCAACTACGGCCGAGACGCAGTCAAACACCAAACCCAGGTGTTTATGGATGAGGTTGGTATTGCTGAAGCTTGAAAAGGCTTTAATCTATTTTGTTATCGCTTCACTCATGACTCAAGGCAGTGGTAATCTTTAAATATGAAGTTTTTCTCAATGTATACCATACAGTTTTTTTACCTATTTATTCAATTTTGTACATTCTATTAAAATAGATAATAATTATATAGAAAATGCCAAAAAATGTGTACTTGAGACCTAAGGCAAATGCCAGCTGGAGCTGGGCTGCATAAGCTGAATATGTCAAAATAAGTTTAATCACTGGGGTTTACTTCTTTTTAACAAATACTAATGATAATAATGTAATGTGCATATAGATAACGCACATAGAGTTCCCTAAATTTCATACAATATGAGCAAAGCAATCATTCTGGAGTACACCAATTGTGTTACTTAATTCAACACAGAGCATAAGCTCCTAGCTACACTATTACACAACAAAAACATATTTTTCGTTATTAGTTCAAATATTGAGTTGTATGTTATGTCATAATTAGATAATTAGAAACAACTAACAAAATATAAACATAGTTCATAGGTTTTAATCCCCACACCTACACATAAATCATACAATCTCTAGGGCAGTGGCGATTATCTTCTTGTTGAATGAATTTAATGACACGGAAAGGTTAAAAGTAAATAGTATTATTATAGAAAAATATTATATGTGGGCCACTATGTAACTTCACTGCTCATACAGAGCAGTGAAGTTGTAGAGTGAGAGGTTCAAGACCTAATTTTGCAGGTGCGCCAACAAAAAATGCTGCCGACAATCCGGTCCTACCTGAAGTTGTACACCACACTGCCCCTGGCGAAACTAGCCGCCTTCATGTCAGCAGCGCGCGGAGGAGAACGCGACGCGGCCCGAGAGCACGCCGCCCTTGCCATCCACCTGCTGTGCTTCAAGCACAAGATGAAGAACGTCGTCTGGACCAAGGGCCCCAGTGGGCTGGACGGAAAGTTCCAAAGTGGCTCTGAGGTAACTTTTGCTCAAGATGACTCAGTGGCGCAGTTGCCAAGGTATTCGCTTCGGCGCCGGGGTCGTGGGTTCGATTCCCACACGAGTTTCGGATCCGCATGTGGTAAACGGCCTTACGGCACAGGATAATGTACCTACAATAAATTGTAATAGTTTTGGAGTAAAGACTATACAATAGACCAATAGTCGCAGTAGTTGTTGAGACTTACTGCCAACCCTCTCCATACAAAATGGAATGTAAGAAATTTAGACAGGTCCAATACAACTAAATTTTATATGGGTGTTTTATTTTGTTTGTGAATATTTATATTTAATTCATTATACACAAAAGTAAAGGATATTAATATTCTTAAAAATGATAGGTAGTCACTGTAGCCTGAATGAGACATTTTTATTTCAGTTGGACTTCTATATCGACAATGACATGATCCACATTGCCGACACCAAGGTGGCACATCGTTATGGCGACTTTTTTATCCGCAAGCTTCTTAAGTTTGAAGAGCTCAACCGTAAATTACATCATATTAAAATATGAGCTGTATTAAGGTTTTATTTTGAAATAAATAAAATGATTTACTAACATCAGTTTATATTTGTATATTATTTTAAGGAGAGTAAGGAACATATTTACGATTCCTTTTATAAAATTTTTTTGGTATTTTTACTTCTATGTTTTGTCTTTGCACTGTTTCTGGATGAGTTTCCATAAACTGTTTCCATGGATGTTCTGCTAAAATTTCGGTTACAGAAGTTTCCTTCAACCATATTCTATATTTTTGCAAGAAATTCTTGCAAGCTGATTTAAAACTCTTGGTTTCATTCTGAAAAATAAAATAAACAGTAATATTAACTTATGTTGTTTAATTTTAAGGGTTGGAGGCATTGCTAGTATTGAATAAATCAAAGTTACTATACCTGGTTAACTTTTGCGCATTTGCTCCGAAACATTTCTAAGTGTTTTAGAAAAACCTCATTTGGCTTTAAATTCTCTTCTTTTACTACCTCCATTATATAGAACACATATTCAAATATATTATGAGCTGTACCATGACGTAACAATGTTCCTAAAATCTCGATATTCACTCTAAAATAATAAAATACGACCATTACCATTAATGATCATGCAAATGGCAACCGACCTTTTAAACCTTAATTTTTAAATAGGAAACTTGATTGTTTTGTTAGATATCTCTTAGATAAATAAATAATTTTATGAAAGGATTATGTAAAAAGTAACTCATAATAAAAAGTAAATGCAACTTAAAACCTTCAGCAGGAAAATGCTTATTTTCCATATAAGAGGTAGTAAGTACCTTTTAACAAAGGGTACAGTAACTGTTAAACAGTCTTAGACCTTCAAGACAACTAATTGTTATTGTTTCAATCTTTATTACCATCATTTATTCCTTATACAAAATATTGATATAAAAGCATACATTTAAAAGAGAACATACATGTGGCATGTTCGTCTAAAACTCCTGAACCGTTAGCCCAATTGATATGAAACTAAGCACATATACAGGTGTCGTTAACATCGCGACAATAAATGAACACACATATAGAGGATAACTTTTAAAAATTGTATTAAACATTTACATTCTTTAAAAATCAATATTTACCGAATTATAAAATTTTCCAAAACAAACAATTTTAGAACATCCTTACGTATAAAACGATAACGTAAAGTTCATTTGTAAAAGTCACAAAGCATATGAATGGGTTGAATGAATTTGAAAGAGATAAAACATACTGTTAGGAGAGATTTGTAGTGCCACCCTGTGGCAACAAATGAGAGAGTGTCTGAATGTATGAATCAGGAATCAGTCAGTTGTAGTTATATAGGATGTTACAAATTTTGTTTCTTTTTTAACTAAATAGTTTGTTTGAAAAATAATTTTTTTTTATCTTTTAATTTTTTTTAATGATTATTGGCAAGTAGCGTTAGACGTGTGTCAATTTATTGTCGCGGTTGTAACAACACGCTGTATATATGATGAAATGACCACTACGACGAATATAGTTACGTTAGTGTGGGTAAGGTGATCCTCTCGGGACATAGTTGTTTCGGGAGGTACCTATTTTGCGTGGTGAGAGCCCACAGTGGAATGCCACCACTGTGACGTATGTGCCGAGGGAACGGCCCAACACGCACTGGAGGAGTGCTCAGCCTGGACGGAGCAGCGTCGAGAGCCGTACGCTATCGTGGGGCACGACCTCTCGCTATCACCCGTGGTTCGCGCTATGGTTGACAGCGAGAGGGCGTGGGGTGCTGTCCTCGCATACTGCCCTACGTTATCACCCGGAAGGAGGCCGCGGAGAGAGAAAGGGAGGCAACTGCCACCCTGGAAATCCGCCGCCGGAGACCAGGGCGCAGGAGGCAGGCCTATGCGCGCGACCTTCCCCCCCTGATAGTGAGACCCTGAGCGGCAGACATGGGGGTGTCTGTCGCTCGTGACGTGTGCTGTGCCAATTGCACCGGCACAGCACTATGTACTAGTGGAGGCCTAAACAGGCCATAGTCGCGCCGGGGTCGCGGAAGATTGCGTTCAGGTGTTCCCGTGTCCCCGGCTGATGCGACAGAGACCGGTGCAACGTGGATTTTTTAGTGGGTACCCGTTTTTAACGGGACTCCACATACCCCTGCCACTTCTCCCATCCAGTGGCAGGGGATCCATAAAGGATTTTTTTCCACGAAAAAAAAAAAGTGTCGGTAAGGTTGTGCTGGTGGCAGTGATTTTTAAATTTTGAACCGTAGGTCGAATGGATATACGAAAGATTTTTTTCTAAGTGAAGCGAAGCGCACCGGGAACCAGCTAGTTAAATATATAAGAAACTAATATGTTTTGTGATATTATGAAGAAAATTAATATACCTAGTATTTAAGGGAAATCTAAAAAAAATAAAATGGAGGGAAAATCTTAAAAAATGAATGATCATTATATTTAAGGATTATTAAGATAATGAAATTATTAATTAATGTATATTAATGTTATATGAGTTATCACTTTTCATTTCTTTGCCATTATTGCGTGGGCTGCTTTGTTACTTTACGTGGTTAACTCTGTAAAGTGCATAGCATAGGGATTCTGCACGCTTATGAATAGAAACATTTTCCTAGACGGGTTTGTTAAGTTGTAGAGTCGGCCGGATACAAACGAGGCCCTGTTGCGAACTTTTTCAATATTTATATTAAAAGACATTCTGGAAACGAGTGTGACCCGAAGGTGTTTGCACTCTTTCCAAGGGAGGGCATCGGTATTGCGATATGCCGTAGTTCCTTTCCTCTGCGGCCGAGACGCAGTAAGTGGCAAAATTATAGACACGGTCCGCCGCTGGGGGCTGGAAGCAGAGTTACTTCATAGCAATGATTCTCCCGGCTTCCATAGCCTCTAAGTAGTAGGCTCGATGGAGTCAGTTGCTCGTACAAGAAGCCGAATAAAGGGCGCTTAATGTTCTTGCATAAACAAAAAAAAAGTTATGTCGCTCATGTAGAGCGAAAAGAGCAAAGGGGAGAAGCAAGGATTTTCATGAACGCCCACCGTAAAGAGACGGCCCGTGGAGGGAGCGCCCTCTACTCGGTAATGAAAAGAGCGATTACACAGGAAGCCAGACCCTGTCGAGCGACATCGAAGAAGAGCCACCTATTTACAGTGGTTTACGACTCCTACCATTGATGTTCCTTTGTTAAAAATCAGTGTTTGCATTTTAATCTATATATAGAACTTGCTCACCTCAGTAAAAAAGAGTACCTTTTTAAATAATTCATAAAAGAGTTTGAATAGACAGATATGCTATGAAAACACCATGTTTGAAGTAAAGAATTTTTAGTAAGAGGATGGAAGGTAGATAAAAGCAGCCAAAAACATGTAAAATAAATATTTAAATTAAACTTACTTAAGCTGTTTTTCCTTCATTTCATTAAGTAGCTTCTCTGCATTCTCTTTTGTTTTGCAAGCCATAGCTAAGACACCATATGTTAAAATATTTGGCTTCAATGCCTTTTTTTTCTTAAATCTTTTTGAATGTTTCATATCATTATCTATTACTTCTTTGACAAGCTGTAGAAGAAAAGTATTTTGAGATGAAATACAATTCATTCTACTTAATAAAACATGTTCATATATTTACACCAATTTTTTGTGGATATCATCAAATTTAATTTAAAACATTTTCATTTGTTTTCCTCATATAGTCTCAAAAATGTAAATAGTTATTAAAAAAAATTTACGGTGGTAGGGCCACGCAGCAGCCTCGGCTGTTGCAAGAATGGGCAGGCCCGTCCGGGTAAGTACCACGACCTCACAGAAGACCGGCGTAAAGTGGAAGTATGACAAATACTTTCGCGTTTCGTCTGGTGAGTGAGGTAGCCGGAGCCCAATTTTCAATAGGTTGTCAACGCATCTGGAACACTCGGGTGCAGCAGATGTCCATGGGTGGCGGTATTCACTTACCATCAGGTGAACCGTCTGCTCGTTTGGCAACTTTTGACATGAAAAAAAATAATAATAATTTTTATAACACACTATGTTTTAACTATAATTTTTTAGCTCATCAACCTTGGGTGATTGTATTATTTACATTACAAAAAAAAGGGAAAGAAACAGCTTCTCAAATAGCATCAACATTAGGGAAGCAGTTATTAGATTATTTTTTATATAATTTTCAAAACCCTAGCTCAATTTTAGATCTTGAGCATAGTATAAAAATGTGTAACATTATCTTTTTAGTACATGCAATTAACTTACAAAAGCATCATCATAATCATTACGTAAACATCTTTTCTTAATAAGCATATTTAGAAAATCTATATCAGGTTTAACATCAAGTGATTTCATTGTTTCCACCATCCCATTTTCAGCTTCTCTATTTTCTTCTATCAATGGTAACATCTGTGTAAATGTTTTTATATCAGGTTTTACATCATATACTGCCATCTCTTTAAGAAAATCTTCCTGGCCTCCTATAATGGCAAATTTACCCTGAAGAGTTTGAACTTCTTGTAGGGCCAGTACTTGATCCATTTGTAAAACTTTAGATAGCAAGTTAGGTTCACACCTTTTTTCATTGGCCGATGTTAATTTGTAATTTCTTGGTAAAACAGTCACAGAGTTAAGATTATTCTGGTTTTCGATAATAGCAATTGCTTCACCTTGGTCAAGCCTGTCTTCACACTTCTGTTCTTCTTCTTTCTCAATTTTTACCTCGTCACTTATTTTATGGGAATTTAAAGTATTTCTATTTTCACAATGTTTCATGTGCATTAAATTCATTTTAGTGTCATCAGATTTTACACCGGAATCAATCTGTAACATCTCTGGTTTATTTGAACACAATAATATATGATTCTGAATAGTTGCAATCATGTCTTGCATATGTTCTTTAGTGCCCAAATTACTCTCTTTGGTACATTTGAGCATCAAATTAAATGTATATATGTTTGGTTTTTCCCTCATAGCTAACATTTTCCTCCAGACTATAAGAGCATATCTCAAACCATTTTCTTTGTCTGTTATACATGCATGAAGGAGATGATTAAATGTGTGCACTCTGATTTTAATTTTCTTTGAAATCATTTCATCTACAATTTTAAAAGCAGTTTGGATATCTCCACATCTACCAAATGCTTTAATCATTACATTATAATTTGTAAGGTTGGGCTCAATTCCCTTTTCAATCATCAATTCTCTTAAGTGTTTCGCATTTTTTAAACCATCTGCTGGCCACGGACTATTAATACAAGCTTCAAATAAACATGTGTAAGTATCACCAGTGGGTTTCAGAGCTCTTCTTTTCATATCATTATACAGTTGAAATGCCTTTTTGGTGAACCCAACATCTGCACATGCACCAATCAAAATATTGTAAATGTAATTTTCTGGCTTAACTCTGTCTTCTTTCAACATTTTTACTTCTAAAACGTTGATTGCTTCTTTAAGACGTTTATGTTTCAAATACTGCTTAATAATATCCGCATACTGTTTAATAGTCAACTTTTGAGACCGCAAGGGGACATTTTCAAGATATTTTCGCTCTTTTATATCACCATCATCTTCTATCACATTGTTAAATGTTCTCTTTAGATTAACTGATAGAGTCCCAAAAGTATCAGGATCCCCTAAATATTTAAAGCTTTGGTCTGTTCCAAATTCTTTCGGTTGCTTTATTTTAATTTCCTCTGTAGTGTTCGAATGCGAAGCGTAATTCTGATACATGGCACTATTCAAATGTTTATGCCTTCGTCGTATGATTCTTAATAATAACATACTACGAAAAGCCATTTTAAGTAAAATATAAACAAAATTGTATTTAACTTTTAATGAATCCTGTTATATTAATATGAACTTTATTAAGTTATTTAAGGCTCAACCTAAAATAAATTGATGAATAGTTAAGATCTTCGGTGTTAAATGTTATTTAAATAAAAATTAACATCTCGTCGAAATTGTATATGCGATTCAATATGAGAAAATGAGAATGAGATAAGAACAGAAATTCAAAACCATGTGAATGTGATCTAAGGATGTATTTATCTTATTCTTATCTATAATCAACGCAGTCACAAAGAGTACTTTTAGTTTTTACTTATAGGTATCTGAACTGCGTGATCAGAATATAAGTCAAACTCAAACGTCAGAAAGTTAGGGATGTCGGAAAAATTACGATATATTTGATTTAATATATCGATATTTTTAGCCGACATATTTTGATCCAATATATATAGATATAAAATATTCAATATCTAAAACTAATTTATATTAGGCATTATGTAGTACTGCAATTTATATGGTAAAAAAACAACATAACCATGAAACTATGGATTCAAAGAACTATGAGAGTAATAATTGACAATAGATTCATTAACGATTATACACTACCCCATCACTTAGTCGGTCGGGAGCGTAGTCGGCACGGTCTTTTCAGTCCATACAATTGATATTTGTATGGAGCTTGCTCATTTCGTTTAGTTCCATCCGTCCAAAACAGATTTCGTTGTTTTAAATGCAAAACCATTTTAACTATGGTACCATTAAATTAAACTTTTATTCATCATCATCATCATCATCATTTCAGCCTGTTTGATTCCACTGCTGAACATAGGCCTCCCTCATAGACTGCCACGAAGTACGATCCTGAGCCACCTGCATCCATCGACTTCCCGCACATTTGCACAGGTCGTCACTCAATCTAGTGAAAGAAAACAACTAAGCAAAATGCTGGAAGTAATTTTAAACAGTGTAACGGAACGTTATTATTCATTGATTTTATTCGTTTATCTTTCAGTATTCATCATTTTATATTGTTATACGTTACGGCAAAACATAAATATTGTATTTGCAGGTAAAGACTGCAACGCAAATCGCATTCTTTTCCTCACCTGAAAAAAATTAATAAAACGTTAATAATTTACGAAACGGCACCAGACTCGAAATCATTCATAACAAAGATTATAAAAAAAAAGCGAGTGAATATTATTAAAAACTAAATAAAGTTCGCAAAACATATTTCTATTTTTTATTTACTTTAGCCAAAAATAACATCTAGCAAGCTTGTATCCAATTACAGTTTTATATACAATGTTATCAAATATAAATAAAATAAATATAGAAAATTGTAGTTGAATACAGCTCTCAACTATAAAAACAAAATGGTTAATATTACATCTGAACTTGTAGTTCGGTCCCGCATCAAGAGATGGCGCTGTCTCACGAGGACACTGATAACTAGGCATGGATATACCTGCGACATTCTGTACCCGGCCTCAAAGGCACGGGTATCGCCGTATACCCGGCGCTAAAACCTAATATCAAATACCTATGGGTATTAGGTATGTTGGAGACTTCATCGAATCGAACGGCTTTTGAACATTTAGATGTTTTTTTTAACAATCAGTTTTTTTTAATTTGAGATTTATTCAGTCTAAAATAAGCTAATATTAAACTATCTTTAATAGCGTAAAGAACCTTATTATAAAAAAAAGTAATTCAAAATAAATATTACTGTTTAACCTTAGAATAGAAATAAAGAATACATTTATCTCAAGGAATTATTTGGTATAAAATGCCTAAATCATACGTTTCAATTCGGGCATGATCGGGAAGAGCCGCCGGAAGCGTTCGGGGAACTTCGTACCTATTCGGCCGGCGGGTTGTCGCGAGCGTTATATACCGCCACCGTCGGACGAGGCAGCCATACCTATGGGGTATGGAACGGGCCTCTGCCGTACATACCCGGTGTGCGTACTGGTATGTTCATACTGGGTATTTATACCTGTGCCAGTATATACGCCTCATCTCATCCCTAGTAGGTACTGTACCGGTAGTTTTGATCGGTGTCAATTTTTTCCACATGTTTTATGTTGAATTGAAACTTGTAAATTTTGGTTAACTTCATTAATTCTATTAAAATCATATATTTATAATGTCTAATCAAAATGAAGAAGATATGGAAGCAAGTTCTTCAGACAGCGAAAATGAAGAAATGGAAGAAGGGAGCAATGATGATACCCAGCCAAAGATTTATCTGCCAAGTCAGCCGCTAAAAGACGATGAACATCTTGTTTGTGACCAATCTGCGTATGTTATGCTACATCAAGCGCAGACTGGAGCACCTTGTCTTAGTTTTGATATGGTTATAGATAACTTGGGCAATGATAGAAATGAATTTCCCATGTCTTCTTATTTAGTCGCTGGTACTCAGGCATCTAGTGCGCATCTTAATCAGTAAGTTTATTATACATTAACACATTTTCATATTAGTCAATATGAAATCCAAAGATAACCTTCTAAATAGTACAGTTTCCGGGAGTTGGTAGAAATTATCACATATGAGAAAATAGGGTACAAATTTCCATTAGCGCCAGGTGTTTTCCGACTTAAAAAAATATTTGTTAACGAAAAATCACAACATTTAAATTTTTTTTAAACTATAAGCGACCAGAGAATTCTGCTTGTTGATTATTTCATTAGTGATTTTTCTCTACTGAATAAAATTTTTTGTTAGATTGAAAAACACCCAGTGCTATATCCTTTCTTCCAGTTTCTTCAAAGACTAATTAATTGAATTTTTATTACCAATCCTTCAATTATATAAATTTTTTTAGTTATCCAATAAAAATGAGCAGCAAAGGAATGTAACTTTGTTCCAACCGGGTCACATAAGAACCCATTTACATTGTAAAATAATATTAAATATTTCAGGACCCATTTTATGCAGTACTCTTTAGTCCTAAACCATTTTTGAACTTCAGGTATCAGATAAATGAACCCCAAACCCTCTGGCCCAACAGGCAGGTTCACTAACAACTAGGACAATCAGGCCAGGGTATCAAATGTTTCTCAACTTAATTTTTAGGGTTCCGTACCCCAAAAGGTAAAACGGGTTTGTGTGTCCTGAACTGCGATAGTTAGATATTTGCAATTCTCACAGATGATGTATTTCTGCTGCCGCTATAACAACAAATACTAAAAAACAATAAAAATTTTAAGACCATATACAAATGTTAATTATTTAAGTTAAAATTAAGTCACATTGTCATATTCGCAAAAATAGTAATAAAAATTTGACAAGCTTTTCACAATTTAGATTAGAATGTTCTACTTTAATGCATTTTACAGTATCCTTGTCATAAAGATGTCAAACTTATATCCTACATTAAAACCTGAAGATGAACAGGATTCTGAAGGTGAAGATGATGATGAGGAGGAAGAGGAAGAGGAAGATGAAGAAAAAAAGCCAAATATGACTTTTTCATTTATAAAACATCAGGGATGTGTTAATAGAATACGGGTATGCTAATCATGGTGAATTTTTATCAATGTTTTAGTAATAAAAAAATTAATACCACATTTAATTAAATAAAATCTCCTTGCAACATAAATAATATTCATATATACAGCGTGTCGTTATCATCGCAACAATATATGAACACACATATAGGGGATAACTTTTTAAAGTTGTATTCAACATTTAAATTCCGTATACATCAATATTTACAGAGTTATTAAATTTTCCAAAACAAAGAATTTTGGAACACCCTTACCTATAAAAGCGTAACATAAAGTTCATTTGTAAAGGTCATGAAGCATATGAATCGGTTGAATGAATTTAAAAGAGACAAAACATACTGTTAGAAGGAGAGGCTTGTATTACGACGCTGTGGCCCGAGTTGTATAGGATGTTACAAATTTTGTTTCTTTTTTACTTAATTAGATGGATTTTTTTATTTTACCATCCGATTTTCTCTTTCGTTATTATAGTTTATTTTTATTTATATCAAATTTTTACAAGAATTTTCTTCTATAGACTCAATAAAACGCATGTATGGAATACAAAGTATCTTCTTTCAGACAACTCATTTCAAAAATTCAGTCTTAGCTGCAAGTTGGTCAGAGCTTGGTATTGTGGATATCTGGAATATAACACAACAGCTACAAGCTGTAGATGATCCCGCTTTACTAGAAAGGTACAACCTTGATACAGTAACAAACCCAGTTAAACCACTTTACTCTTTCAATGGACACCAGCAAGAAGGATTTGGTATTGATTGGTGCCCAACAGAACCAGGTGTAGGTATAGAATTGGTTATTATAGTTTACTTTGCATTATGTCTTACATATACCTATTTACAAATACATTATATAAATTTGTAGGTACTAGCAACGGGTGATTGCAGACGAGATATACATATTTGGAAGTCTAATGAAGGGGGTACATGGACTGTAGATCAACGCCCTCTTGTGGGTCACACCAGCTCAGTTGAAGATATACAATGGTCGCCAAATGAAAGGTTATCCATGTCTTTATCTGTATGCAAGTTAGCTAGTTATTAGATGCAACTAATATTAACCCTAGATTAAATTCCTGTTGTTTTTTCTGCTGTATCTGATAGTTTCATGTTAATGTTTCAGAAATGTTTTGGCCTCCTGTTCAGTTGATAAAACCATAAGAATATGGGATACCCGTGCAGCTCCACATAAGGCTTGTATGTTGACAGCGGAAAATGCTCACCAAAGTGACATCAATGTCATTTCTTGGAATAGCAAAGAGCCCTTCATTGCAAGTGGTAGTACTTTAAATAATATTTGAAACAATTTCGTAATAATATTTGAACAAAATATAAATAATTCATTATTTATTGAACATACAGTAAAAATAGCCAATTCACACCCGGTTTCTCAAACACTGATCATCATAAAAATTAACCACACCAGCTGTCAAATGGCTGTTCAAATGTCATTTAAGTTGCCAAAAGGATGGTTAAACTCTATGAATTAATCAGATTGATCTTCTTAATGATCATAAATTAATTTTTTTTTTTAAATTATAGGGTAAATAAAGTTTTTGAATGTTTTTAGGTGGTGATGATGGTTTCCTTCATATCTGGGATTTAAGAAATTTTACAAGTAACTCTCCTGTTGGTACTTTTAAGCATCATACTGCACCTATAACATCGGTAGAGTGGCACTGGACAGAACCTAGTGTCTTAGCATCCGCTGGAGAAGACAATCAAGTTGCTTTATGGGACCTAGCAGTTGAAAGGGACGATAATGATGTTGTAGATGAAGAACTTAAGGTAAAGAAATTTAATAAATATTGATTGTTTTAACAATCAAATGAGTATAGACATTTTTCTTAAATTAAAAAAAATGAAATTTCGGTATTTTTTATTTTAGGATTTTTTTTTAATGTGTTCATTTAATACTTTATGCATAATAATCTTTTACAGAACCTGCCCCCACAATTATTATTTATTCACCAAGGACAGACAGATATTAAGGAACTCCACTGGCATAAACAAATTCCAGGTGTAATTGTTACAACAGCTCACACAGGATTCAATATTTTCAAAACTATAAGTGTATGAATTAAAAAATATATAATATATATGCATTAAAGTTTTATTTAAACATTACTTACAAATTATTACCATGATTTATGTCACATTTTAATCTTTATTTACTTTGTATAAACCATTGATAAATTAACAAGATGACGTATTGTAGGCCTGCCATGGGGACAATTCTGTGAACAATGTACATAATAACATCAACAAAGATTGTAAGGGTTACAATTTTACCATTTTTTTTTGGGTAATATGTCATGAGCTTGATACTGGCATTTTATTATTTGTAAATTAAAATTAATTTTTCTTAATTTAATTTGGTTAAATATTCGCAAGCAGTCCTTGTGATGGATGGGGCTTTGTCAACAACCTCTGAAGATCTAGGCTTCCAATATTCTAATTAAATAAAACACAAAAATATAAATAATCTACTTAAAGTCGGGACTTCTGCTACAGAGAATCGAATTTTGGCAATGAGTTGTTATTATAGTATTAAAAAAAGGTTATGGATTTACACTTAATTTTTAAATCGTAATTGAATTAAATCAAATGTTGTGCTCTCTGCCACTTTACAATATGAAAATATAACAAAAGAAAATGAGGTCAAAATAGAAACTTAGATATTTACGTCTTTAAAATAAACCTTGTTACTGCAATCCGTGATAATTCAATGCCCGGGCGCTCGCTTTTAATTCAATATACTCGAGTACCCCCTGATGATGCTCTAAGATCGGGCTGCAGAATTAGTGCACTCATCGAGTGTTTGCTAAAAACCCAATTTTTACTTTCACTTGTTTTATAAAATAAAATGTCGTTCACTTTACGGCATTATACATAAAGACTGAAAAATCACGGTTGCCGTTGCGCACTTGGCCGCACTTCTTCGCAGACAGGTTTAAACATTAATAAAATCATACAAATTTTGGTACATTAATATGTTCATAACATATGTTTATTATTTAAGTATATATCAGATTAAACATATTTTTTTTTGTTTTTTATAATATACGGTTGCTTAATTAAATCTGGCTGCAAATAAGGGTTGTTGGCTGTTGTGCGCGACAATAAATGAACAAAATATAAAACGTTAAAGAATCCATAATTAAAAAAAAAATATTTTTTCAAACAAACTAATTAAATAAAAAGAAACAAAATTTGTAACATTCATACAACTACAAGTGACTGATTCATACATTCAAAGACTTTTTCATTTGTTGCCACAACATTGCATTACAAGTCCCTCCTTCTAACAGTATATTTTATCTCTTAAATTGATTCAACCCATTCATATGCTTTGTGACCTTTACAAATTAACTTTACATTACAGTTTTATACGTAAGGGTGTTCTAAAAATGTTTGTTTTCTAAAATTTAATAACTTTGTAAATATTGATGTTTAAACAATGTAAATGCTTAATACAATTTTAAAAAGTTATCCTCTGTATGTGTGTTCATTTATTGTCGCTGTTGTAACAACACGCTGTTTATTTAAGGTAGAGTGAAAGAGATCTAGCGCGTAACATCACTAGTCAAACGAGGATAGCGATTACCAGCACCTCCTAATCGTGTAATATGCGTTTTTAGGAAACACTCAATGAGTGCTCTAATTCTGCAGGCGGATCTCAATCAATCAGCACCAATGAAATTGTTAATTTTAATCGTTAACTTATCACATGTTCAATGGTGAAGTCAAACATTAAGAGGAAACCTGCATATTTTCGAAATAATAAAAATATAATTATTTCGATGATATTTCAAATCTGCCAATACAGAGTGCTTTTGCGTGGTGAACTATGTATACCACCTGTACACAGAGGCCTTTGTCCAGCATTGGGACATGTATATGTTGTTAGTTTGCTTTTACGTAATCTACAAAGACGGATAGATCAAAGAATTCTTTAAAATAAGTTCATACATATTATATTGTAAATAAAATTGCAATCAATTACTAACCGACAAACTTAATGAATGAATTGCCTTGAAGATACTGTCGTTAATCCTCCATAGGCGTCTTATTATCGAAACACAAGATGTATTATTGTATTATCAAAAAAAAAAACTCCGTACCATTATTGAAATTTGTAGAAAAAGTACGAATAGATTGTTGCCGCTGTGGGAATCCAACCCATGTCTTCGGCATTCGTGGCCTGACGCTTAGCCACTAAGCTAAACGGCTGATTGCCACACCGTCGAAAATCTTAACGTCTTTTATCTACATTGTTTTTTAGCATTTGAAGCAATGCTTGGCGCAACCATTGTTATATCCTTTCCAGCATACAAACAATTTCGAATATCGTTTTACAACGATAATTCGAACGAGAGATGTCGCCATTGCTGTTTACATTGAAACATTAAAATTTATAGAAAAAGTACGAAAAGATTGTCGCCGCTGAGATTAGCACTATAATAAAATTTAATTTCCGTACCATTATCTATAAAAAAGGCAAAAAAATCATATTTATTGTATGGGAGCCCCACTTAAATATTTTTTATTGTTTTTTAGTATGTGTTGTTTTAGCGGCAACAGAAATACGTCATTAGAGAAAATTTCAACTGTTTATCACGGTTTATGGGTTGCCTGGTGACAGATGGACAGACAGACGGACAGCAGTCATAGTAATAGTTTTACCCAATGGGTTCGGAACCCAATAATAGTAGAGATCATACCCAAGGTTTATCTATGTCCGCCATATGGTTGACTAGTGTCTTCATATCTGCTTTGCTTAAAGCTGTTCCAATCATGACCGATTTTCTACATGCCCTTGATGCGAACATTGCTCGAACTCGACTTGGTCTACAGTGTTCTGATTGATTTTCCTGAAATACAACATATGCAATACAGCATATATAATTTTTACTTATACATTCAAAATATTTTATTGCGCATTTTTGTAAATCTTCGAGACAAGGAAAATTGATGCAAATAAATGTTTCATAATTATGAATCTTCAAAAATTAATGATCATATAAAAAGTAATTATTGCTACTTACCCTTAACATGAAAAGTAATTCTTCAATATCATCTTTTCCAAATATCCAATTCTTTGACATAGGAATCGTCAACAGTTTAACCCTTCTTGTAGGTAAGCCATTTTCATTTATTTCAAATTTAAAACCATTCTTTTTAAATACATCAAGATTATCAATCAATATCTCTTCATTAACACCGGAGAGTTCTAGTTGTTGTGGGCTGGAGAAAAATAACAAAATATACAACTTTAATATCTCTAAATATAAAAATTTAGCTTTCTTTATGTTTCTTTATTTCTTTATGTTTGTGTACCCAAAATTTAGACTAGCTGATGGTTTAACTTTATATTTGTTCACAACATAGCCTATTGAACAGAAGAGTTTTGTTTTATTTACGCGATTACACATTATAAATGAAACTGACGGTAGCCCAGGGTAACTATGACAATTAGACGTCTAACACCTCAGTCTGTCCCGTAACCATGAACGCTGTAAAGGGTTCGAAACGTCGGGAATTAAAATTAAAAAATAAACGCGATAAATCCGTAAAATTAGTTTCATTTATAAAAATGTCATAGTTTTTTCTTGTGGCAGTGAAGCGAGGTAAGTGGCTTGATAAAAATTCTGACTCTTGTCTTCGTTTTAGAACTTAGTTTATACTATATTTTCATTTATACTAAAATAGAAATAATTGAAATAGACCAACTAAAATCTTTTTAATAAAAATTATTATAATAAAATACTATTGGTGGGTGATGGGCAGGCAATAGGAAAGAAAGGTTCTTGAGTGGCAGCCTCGTACTGGTCATTGCAGTGTTTTACAACAATTAGATGAAGTGACGACCTGAGCAAATGTGCGGGAATCAATGGATGCAGGTGGCTCAAGATTGTCTTGGTAGCAGTTAGTGGGGAGACCTATGTTCAGCAGTGGACTCCAATAGGCTGAAATGATAATGATATTGTTATGAACACACAAAGTTTGTTCAGGAAGGAACTTTCTGGAATAGTCTGGGGCTCGTCTCGGCCCATATAAAAAGCCGCAGAGAGGCAAGACAGATCAGTTCAGTTTGAGCTAGCTTGAGGCGACTTCGGAGCTAAAACTAGTGATCAAGAGCGATACCAGTGAAACCTACGACTTGGCTACAAAATAGGACATCGTTAGTGCTTAGTGTTTGGACCTAGTGCTTTATGTTGGACCTAGTGCTATTGATTAAAGTCTTCAAAAGAGTCAGCAGGTCTTTCTCTCCAAATCCTTCGAACCCCTAACACGTAACAATATTAATACATTACTTACATAACTAATTTTTGACTTGTTAATTCTGTAGTCCTTTGTAACATTTCAAAATTGTAGATCTCATCAGTAGCATGTTGGTCGATTATAAAAAGATCATCACCTAAACGAGTTATTATAAAACCTAGGTTAAATTGACCAATAACCATCATATTTGTAAATGATTCCTTATTTATTTCTCTACTCAGTTCTTCTTCACATTTTTTGTTGAATGCTGGATTTATTTCACTTCTGAATTTAATTTTCTCTGGTTTACATTTTTCATTTCCAGATTTATACATATCTACCAATTTTGTTATTAGATCCATAGAAGTTTTCATTGTTATGGATTTTCTATTACATTTTCCTAATTCTTCTTTATCAGTGATAAATTTAAGTTTTTTACTTTGCTCCACAGTAATTATTGATTTTTTTGGTGTTCTTTTAGTTTTACAATATATTGTGTTTGATTTTTCAGTAATGACTTCAGTAATATTTCGAATTCGCGTATTTGGTAATTCACTTGTGTATTGTAAATACATCAAATCTTTCATTTCATTTTTGAAGCTGAAATTATCATCCTTAACAGATACAGAGTATTTATGGCCACTTGCATCATTAACATCATCCTTATTTGAATCTTCTTTAATGTGTTCATAACCATTATATTCTTCATTATCAGATCTACCAACTTGGTCATCATCAGAAATTTCATTAAGAATTACTCTTTTAGTTTTTGATATGGAAAAGTCTAACAATGTGTTGGATTTTCTTTTGAGCTCAGGTTTCTTATCAACATTAAATTCGCAATTCAATACACTCTGCGGTTTTTTGCTAAATTGTTGCATAAATGAATTAAACACTCTAGGTTGTTCAATGTCTTGCAACTTAACAACAGAGGTATTCACAGAATTTAGAGATTCAATTTTAATAATTTTTGGAATATTTTCGAAAAGTTTAGTTATGGAACCCTTAATCACATCTAGTATGCTTTTTTCTTTAGCTAAAAATAATTTTCTTTTGTCTGGTGTGACATTCACATCTACAGATGTCCGGTCTAAGATTATATTAAGGAAAACAAAAGCATATTGATGGGGATTAAACTGTCTATAAATTTCGTTCACAAGTTTTATAATTTTAGTCGGTTCACATGGGCGTGAATTTATATAATAAAACTGCCGATCTGTACTAGAACGACCACTTCCATGAGCACTTGATGATATAAAGCCTGTAAGTTCCACATGATTTGCAATATTTTTATATCCCTGTGATTTTTGGGAATTTAGTATACTATCTTGCGAGTTTGGTATAGTATCTTGGGAATTTTTTTGAGCATCATCAGCCTCATTGGAATCTTCTGATAAATCAATTTCAGTATCTTCTATATTAATAATATCTTCAGATATTTTCACTTCCCCTGATAAACCTTTAAAAACATTTTCTTTTATACTTGGAACATAATTCGTTTTTATTTCCAATAAATTTTGCAACTGCTTAGGGCCAAATATGCAAGCTATATTATCATTATATGATGTTGAACCTTGTGTTGTTACAACCAATGATTTTGAATTTGAATTTGTTTGATTACTACAAGTGATACTGAAAAAAGATTAACTACTGTTAAGACTGATAAATATACATTAAAAAAGTAAAAAATACTGGTAAATCAACAAAATTTACTTTACTCCAACAGATATTAAACAGTAGGCATATAATAAATTTGTCATTTTATTGAACTCCCTTTTAACATTTTTATGAAATTCTTTTTGTCTCACTGGAAGTGAACAAAACAAGTTTTTTAAGGTAACGGTTGTTCCAACTTGACGTGAACATGGAGTTTTATTTATAATATGACCATTATGGTCATATACAATCTTAGTAGCTGAAAAGGTATAATCATTAATTAGAATGTGCCCTAACTCGTGATTATTGAAAAAATGAAATGTGTGTTAATGTTACCATGTTCTGCAGTCTGATGTCTTGTAGTTATTGATACATTAGCAAGTGAACATAAAGAACTAAGGGCTTCACCTCTAAATCCAAAACTTGATACACCAAGAAGATCTGAATAGTCACTCAGTTTAGATGTGTGATATTTCAAAGCTGTAAAATGAAAGTAATAATTAGTGTCTGTTTTTAATTATCTACATATGATAGTGTTCGCTGACTTATAATATGCTTAGAAGCCCGGATATTTCTAAAATAATAAATATATATATATAAAGAAGATATGTGAAGTCTGTGAATCCACAGTCAAGTGGTGGACTACCCCCAAATAGGATGTTCATTGAGGAGGCTTATGCCTAGCAGTGGGTCATATATTATGCTGTTACTTTATTTTATTTTTGTTCCTTAGGATGTTTTTATTCAAATTCGATGCATCTTTATATGTTTATTAATGAAAATTATGTAATGCTCAAAGTCTTTCCATATTAAGCTTTAATTTTAACTAAAAAATTATCTAATTAATTAGCTAATTTTCATCTAGTTAAAAAATATAAATGAAGTTAAATATCTGTACTTATTAACAGTTCATTAATATATTAATATTAAAAATTCATAGAATATAAACCATACTTAAAGCAGAAAAATTTTCTTCTGTTACACCGGTACCATTATCTACAACTTCTATCAAATCAATACCATAGTTCTTAAATCTTATGTCAATTCTAGTGGCACCAGCATCCAAAGAATTTTCTACAAGTTCTTTAACTGCTACTGCTAAGCTGAAAACGACCTACAAAATAATGTTTAAATATTTATTTCCTGTATATATTGCAATGATCTCTTTGCAAAGTGAAAATAAGCTGAGCAATTGGGCTAAATTGCTATTTTCAAAGACATTTGGTTTTATAACAGTAGAAGTTATAGAATAATCAAATACCTTACCTGACCAGAACAAATTTTATGAACGGTATCAGCGTGAATTGGTTTGATCGCATTTATTGTTTTGTCGAACGTATCGTCCTCGTTCTCCATTTTCTTAAATTCATTTAATAATCAACAGACATAATTTTAAAATATTAGAGTAGCTATTATTTTATCAAAGCAAAGGTAAAGAACATCCCTATATACAAAATACATTTCCCTATATACAAAAGTACTCTGTGGTAAAGAATAACAAAAAGACAGTTACAAAACATAGATAAGACATATATACACAGATAAGACATATATACTGAAATATAGCTGCATATTTAGTACTGAAAAATCAGTTTACGCGGCACTCCAATACCAACCATACCACAAAAATGTCAAACAACATGAGTACCAACGTAACGAGCCAAATAGTGCTTACCAAGCTAGATTAGCTTCTTATCGATATCGATAAAAGATACTAGGTAGAAACCGAGGTTTCCACTTACATTTTTTTTATTAATTTTAGTAGATAAGTATCGAGTCCGTATTTATGTCCAATGTTGATGAGGGTATTTAGTAGAAAATTGTACTTGAATAGGGACCCGAAATAAGATAAAAATAAAATAAAATTTTATTACTGAAATGAAATTTCTTTCTTGATTTTTTAGCCAACAGCTGTTGTCCTGCTGTACACGAGTCTGGAAATAATTGAAACATAAAAATAGAATCAAAATCCAAAAATTATTTTAGTTTTCTTGCATACTCGGCGCACGAAATTAAATATATGACGTTGATACGTCATTTTGAAACATAATCTCTGTAATATTGATATATTACAGAGATTATGTTACAAAATCCAGCAAAATTCACCTATTCCGATCCTTGCTTATTTATGTAGGCACACCATTCAAATATGTAAAACTTGAAGAGTACTTTTATATCGTCCAAATTACTTTAGTGTTGCTATTGACAATAACAACTACGCTAACCCCTAGGAGTGTTCGTAACGGCTATTGATATATAAAATCTGTTGCAGACGCTGATGGCAACAAAATTGTTTGTTATCAAGAATTGATTATATGTTTATACTATAGTCGAAAACCTTCGAAACTTCGAGTGCTACGATACGTTGCTATTTATATAATTATTTTAATTTTTTGTTTTTCAATCTATTTGGGACATAATAGTATCAAAATGTCTCTAAATACCGCTCACGCGGATCACGGCGTTTTAATACATGCTGGGGAATGGTGAGTCATCTTATTGTAAAAACGTATTTGTATTTTTTATCTACCTATTTATCTCTATGTCCCTCATTTAAAACAATATTTTCCGCTCTAAATAATTCAAATTCGATGTTTTCATTAATTGTCTTCTTGTATAATATGAATAATAATATAAATATAATTTCATTTTTGGTGGTCAAGTGATTTAGTAGAGTAGACAAGTACAATGAGTAAGTATAGTCAGTGCCGGATTAATCCCATAGCAGGAGTAGCAATTGCTACGGGTCTCGCGCGAAAGGGGGCCCCGCATTTTAACTTCTCTGACTGAGCGTAATTTCTTGAGTGAAACTTATTAAGTATGTAAGAGACTTGAAATTTTTATACCACTTTATACTTAAGAACCCATAGCAAAGGCTGTTTAGCAAGGGTTGTTGGACAGAATTTGCTACGGGCCCCCATGCTTGCTTAATCCGGCACTGACGGACAGTGGCAAGTTGCTAGCTTTTTGGGCACTAAAGCCCGATTTTCACTGCTCAAGTACTAAACACTTGACCGGTGTAAATTGGGCTTTGAGCCCACATGCAAAAGAATTCGCCCAATTATTAAATTTGAAAGCAAGTATATCAAAGTGAAATCTTGGTAAGTAATTTTAGTTCTATGAGACCAATAAATAAATAGTATGTTTAATCTAATGAAGTTTATTTCCTCTATGGTACAAAAATAAAATATATCTATATACAGCGTGTCGTTACCACCGCGACAATAAATGAACACATGTCTAACGCTACTTGCCAATAATCATAAAAAAATATTTTTCAAACAAACGAATTAAGTAAAAATTAAACAAAATTTGTAACACCTATACAACTACAACTGACTGATTCATACATTCAGAGACCTTTTTCACAGCGTCGTTTCCACAGTGTCGCATTACAAGCCTCTCCTTCTAACAGTATGTTTTGTCTCTTTTAAATTCATTCAACCCATTCATATGGTTTGTGACCTTTACAAATGAACTTTACGTTACAATTTTATACGTAAGGATGTTCTAAAATTCTTTATTTTGGAAAATTTTATAACTCGGTAAATATTGATGTTTAAAGAATGTAAATGTTTAAAAAAAAATTTATAAAGTTATTCTCTATATGTGTGTTCATTTATTGTCGCGATTGTAAAGACACACTGTATAAAAGAAAATATTTCTTCCACCAAAGTCGACATGTAAAATGTTAATTGAAACTAGTACAACCATAATTTTCGTTTCTAAATAAATTTATGAACTTAGGGATACTTGCAAAATTGTTTTTAACAACCAAGGTATCAATAGGCAAAAATCTGGACTCTTGTATGGCCACTCCATTGTAGGGGTTCATCTCATTCATCAGACTTAAGTCTAGCCTCCTCTTTGCACTATAATGTCATAATTAGCAGGTTTGAATGGACTTTAATAGCTTTTTTCCAAAATATTGTTCAGCTCATAAAAATTAGGCGACCGGCACTTTATGCTATGTTACAGAACAGGAAATTTCAGTATTTTTCTTAATACAGTCTTTGAGAAATGATTTATTTATACTTTAAATGATATTTTTCATTCAACCCCAACAGTTCTTCAAATTTGGATTCTTATTATTAATACCAATGGTCAGCCATCCAGTGTAAATTTTATATTGCTAGTGCCTTTCTGGAAGTGAAATGACTTGATATATGTATATATTCTTAACAATTTATAACAGAAGCACCTGTTTGGCATTAAGGCAGTTAGCATATATCTGGGTTATAACTAGTCAGATATAGCACCTTTACTAAAGATCGCCTTACTTTATTCATTTAAAATTTTACATTAGCCCTATTGTATTCATTTTATTAAAACATACTAAGAAAACAAAATAATAAATTAAAGAAACATTATTGGTTTTAATTAAAACTGCATGTCTAGTTGTATATTGCTAGTATTCTATTGCATAGTTTTGGGATATCAATTATACAATATAGTTACTTTAAACTATACAGCAAAGTAATAAAGTAAATGGTAACTTACGAACATATTAATTAATTTCCTTGTAAAATTTCGACGTTACATAAGAACGCGCAAGCATCTATGTGAATAAAGATATTTTATTATTATTATATATTATTATTTATTAAAAAATTACAGTGATTATATTTGATATGTAATTAGATATTGTGTATTGTGCAATGAAGCATTTAATTCTTTAGCCAAAATAGCAGATATAGGATATATTGATAACTTTAACTCATAAGAGGGACTCAAACCTTCTTGAACTGTGCCATTAAACTACATAGATGGTACAATAATATAGACCCCTTGTTTATTGTTTAGGCACACCATATTGTGGGTTTGTCCCCATGTGATAAAAAAAATAATGCATCACAAAAATTTCTGTATTTCAATTTACTTCGATTTTTGGTTGTTCATGTTTGTGAACCTGTGACATAGTATCTATTTCTGGGTGCACAAATTTTTATTAGCGAATGAATATGTAGCCAAATCACCACAAAAGCAAGTAATAAATTGACACCACTCTTCTCATCACGAAAACACTGTTTCTCTTCAAATATAAAGTTACATATTCATAATTTCTGCCTTATTGTTTCAGTATTATAATATTTTCTGATAATGTCACTGTGGAATTCTATGGTAATGACACAGCTGAATTTAAGGGAACTAAAACTGGTCGCATGTATCTAACTACTCATCGTATGATATATAATTCCAAAAATACTTCTGATACCATGAGATCTTTTAGTTTTCCTTTTATAGCTCTCCAAGATGTAAGTATTTTTATTTAAACTTTACATTTTATGTTACATTTGACAATTTACATTAAATTTAAAAAATTAAAAATAAATAATAAAGTAAATTAAAAATTTAATGTTACATTAATTTTTTTTTTTTTAATTATACTTAATGACATTTTTTTAGGTAACAGTGGAGCAACCAATGTTTTCTGCAAATTACATTAAAGGGAAAGTTAGGGCACAGCCCAATGGTAATTTTATTGGAGAAGTTAAATTCAAATTGACTTTTAAATCTGGAGGAGCTATTGAGTTTGGTCAAGCTATGCTTAAAGCTGCTCATTTGGGTAAGTATTCTTACCGTTTAAAATTTTGAAATTATGGAAGTAAATAAATAGTGGAAACATGTAAAATAAATACATTTTCTTTAGCATAAATATGGTTTTTATTTAGTTGGAGATTGACTGATTAATTCTGTGACTCTAGCATGTTTGGATTATGTTTATTATATAGTATATGATTAAATTTTCAAATAAAACTGGGATGAGATAACATCCAAATCCCCACTAAAACAAAATATGATTGGAAGACATTTAAGTTAATTTTTTTGCAGCCTCGCGACATGCTGCCCCAGATGCTCCTCCGCCACCTTACGTTCCTCCCACTGGTCCCTGGTATGCTGCACCTCCACCTGCGTATGCCCCACCACCACAAGGCTACTATGGCTGGGTTCCACCTTACAGTGTAAGCATGGCCATTCAGGTTTGTTTATATCATAGAACAAAAAATCAAGCAGAGGTATTGCCTGTTTCTTAGCAAGGTGGTGTAACATAGTTTTATACATATTGATATAGTAAATGGAAATATACTTCATACTATATTATCTAAAAATAAAAGAATTCTTGTGTGTAGTATTTTGTTTTTCATACCCAAAGGGTAAAACGGGACCTGGCTATAAAAAAAATATGAGTCTTATATTAAAATTTAAATTTACTTTAATCAATATTGGAATTATTTTGAAACCGTGATCCGAAAGTTTTTTCTAGTTCGCAGAAAATCTTTTCGTCTATTTTTTTTCTACAAATTATAACTTTTCATTTTAAGTGCAGAGATTACTATAAATAAAGTTGAAAATAAATATTTTTCTAAGTTGAATCACATTTAATTATCATTACCCAATAAATTGGTCATCCCTCATACTTCGAAGTAATTACATTTTTCCTGAATGAGCAGTGTCTCTTTACTACCTGATGTTGTGCTAATTAAAAAAAAATTTCAGGCTTTCCCGGATCAACCAGCGCCCAACTCTGTATTCGTATCGAACAATCCCCCGCCGTATCCAGGCGTCGCTGGTGCTACCTATCCTGTTGGTCCTGGCTTCTCGGGTGTGGGTAGTCCAACTGGGGCCCCGCCTGGTTATCCTGGCAATGCTGGTGCCTCGCCCCCCGGTTATCCGGGCAACGCAACTGCACCTCCCCCAGGATATCCGGGAGGATTTTCTGCCCCCGGAGCACCATCTGGCATGTCCGCACGAGGTGAGCGCAAACTAAATTTGCTTCTTTGTACTAGTTATTATTTTCTTAGTACTAGAATGACCTCAAAGTTTTGGTTAGGTATAGCAATTATGAAGATAGTTCATGATCTTATTTAGGGGTATATCATACATTACAGAGTAATAAAGTAATTACAGTTAAGTAATAAATAGTTTTAAGTTATTTTTAGCCTAATCATTATCACTAATTATTGAATGTTTCTATAGAAAATGTATCAATTGATTAATTTAGAGTAGATATAGAGAATAGTTTGCATTAGGTCAAATGTTATTTCTCAGATGCGAAAGCTGCGGAAGCGGCTCAAAGTGCTTACTACGATCCTAACCAACCACAGACAGCTTATGTCCCACCTCCTTACAACGTAAGTATTTACTTATCTATGTTCAAAACTCTTTTTAGTTCACACAAATATATTTCTTTTATATATTGCTTTTTGAAACAAACATATGTGTAATATACTGGTGTATTTTTTAATATTATACATTATCAAAGAAGCTACCGAAGCATATGGATTTATTGTTAAGGTATCAAAAAAGGTATATTTGAAAGGTTTCCTAATCTTGACAATGGTTTGGTGTTAAATACTGATACCTACTGAATCCAAACGAGGTGCTAACATTGCCGCTTAACATCCTCAAAACTACTCAACGGCGTTTTCTGGTTCTGGCCGTCATCGCTACATTTAATATTACACTTTAGAGAGTTACAGATCATTTAAAGATGATATTATCTATCATATCTTGGTGGTATCGTGTTGTTGTGACGTGGGAGGGCTTGGAGGTGATAAAAAAATGGCTAAAAGGATAAAAGAATGTATATACATTATGAAATGCTTATGAAATAGCCCACTAGATACGTTTTTGGGAAATGCATTCCCTATATGTTTTCAACAACATATGCAGATTTTTTTAATTTAAAATGGTTGAACCCTTTTTATGTTTGTTGTTATGTTTATGTGATGTTGTACTGTTTGCTGACGACACATCGCTCATTTTTAAGGTTGACCGAAATGTATCGAATTATGACGACGTGAATAGTGCACTTTCGCGTATCGTCCACTGGTTTACCATTAATAATATGGTGTTAAATGCTAAAAAAACTAAATGCCTTCTTTTTACCCTTCCCAGCGTAAAAAGGCAAAGTTTAGCTTAAAATTAAATAGCGTAACCCTTAATCCTGTTGAGTCTGCTGTATTCTTGGGAATCACAGTAGATTCAAAGCTCCAATGGAGTCCCCATCTATCATCTCTTGCGAATAGGTTAAGCTCCGCTGTTTTTGCAATTAGGAAGGTTAGGCAGCTATCAGACACTGCCAGACTTGTTTACTTCAGTTATTTTCACAGCATCCTGTCGTACGGCATTTTTTTGTGGGGTAGTGCATCTGATATAAATTCTATATTTATTCTTCAAAAAAGAGCTGTCGGAGCCCGGAATAAACTCGGAGATCTTTTTAAAGAGATTAATATACTCACTGTTGCGTCTTTATATGCTTTGTGACCTTTACAAATGAACTTTACGTTACAGTTTTATACGTAAGGGTGTTCTAGAATTCTTTGTTTTGAAAAATTTAACAACTCTGTAAATATTGATGTTTAAAGAATGTAAATGTTTAATACAATTTTAAAAAGTTATCCTATGTATGTGTGTTCATTTACTGTCGCGATTGTAAAGACGCGCTGTATTTATTGTAATATTTTGTATGTTAAACATAATATTAATAATTATCTAAATTCTAAAGAATAGTGACTGACATAAACTAAATACTAGAAATAAGGACAAACTAACTACGCCATTGTTTCGTCTACAAAAATCCCACAGTCGATATTAAGTCTGCCACTTGATGAATTTAAACGAAAAATTAAAAGTGAACTTATGGCTAAAGCCTATAATACTATTGCGGAATATCTTGACGACGACAATGTGTGGGGTTAATAATACTGTTGATACTCACGTAGGCTAAAACAAGTCTATTATACCTGTACAATTATATTGTAAACTGACCTTTTAAAAAAGAGCAACTGTCGAGTTTCTTCTCAACAGAAACTGCTTTCCGAACTGGTCGTAACTTACGAACGTGATAATTTCTTTGTAAAATTTTCACGTTTCATAAGAACGCGCAAGCGTCTATGTGAATAAAGATATTTTATTATTATTATTTAAGAAGCTAAATATGGAATTAGTTGATGGATATTATATGTTATACATAATATGTATATTTTTTAGGAAAACAAACTTATAATTATTATTTAATATTTTACAGGATCAACCGCCGACGTATCAGGAGTCTACATCGAAGAAAGAAAACTAATGCATTGCCCTTGTTTCCATATGTCTGCTCCTGGCAACTCATAAACAAATACGTAGAACTTTTAATGATTAATTACATAATTAACATTAACAACTTTTTGCTTGTAAACATTCCTTCATGCTTTTCAAGCAGTTTATATGTGATTTATGTTATAAGCAGATGGTAATAAAATTTCAAGTATTTAATTATAGTAGTTATTGCAATTATAAAGATATTTATAACATTTCTTTATAGTTTGAGAGTATGAAAATGTGATTATGTATTATTCTTCAATATTTTAAATACGCTTTAGGAGAGTGTATAAATCTTAACATTTTAAAAATGATTAGGTGCTTTCAATTTGTTTTATGTTTGAATGAAACGTCTTTGCGTTGACTATTTAACATTTAGCAACATTTGTTTCCAAAAATGGTTAAATTCACACCCGTGGCAGTCCACCGACGCAAGGACATTTCGTTTCAGTGCACTTAGTTGCACGCATTCTTTTGTAATAGCTATGACTTACTGTGTATTATATTATAATATATTATTATATTGAAAATAAATCCAATTTTTATTTTAATTGCTACACTAGGCCAAAAGCGAGGTGAAATGATGCGATTTGGATAGACCAGAATTACTGTAAACTGTTTTGATTATTTACATACTGGATTCAATACAGTGAGTGACATATATAGATTCAACACAATGAGTGACATTTCAAAAGACATAAAAAACGTGCTATAATTTCAAGCGACAAGTTCAAAATGGTTGAACTTTGCTGACGTCGCGAGTCAATAGCGCGCTCCACCGCTAGTTCGACGTGAACACGCACACACAAACGTGTCAAGCGTTTGATAATGCCTCGAGCGCCGCGCGCGCGCCAACTGCTAGTTTGCCCGCTACTAAGACCGCGCGTGAATTTCGTACGTGAACACTTGGATACCAAGTCATAATTATGTTTGATATTTCGTGACGGCGCCCGCGGACCCACGAGTCAACGTATTTAAGCATTTAGTTTGTCCCGTGACCGTGAACGCTGAAAAGAGTTTAAAACGTCGGGAAATAAGAAAACGCGATAAATTCGTAAATAAGTATAGTTTTTTCTTTCATATTTTAAAGAATGTTTGGTGCAATTTTATAATATTTCCAAGCGAGCTCGAGGATCACAATGTAAAGTGATTGAGTGAATGTACAGTAGGGTTACAAATGCGTTGCCTCCTTTCAATAAAGTTCCCTTTACAGGTTCCTATCGGTTACCTCACTCACCAAACAAAAGGCAGAAGTATAACACTTCTACTTCACGCAGGTCTTCTGTGAGATCGTGGTACTTCCCCAGAAGAGTCTGTTTATTCGTAAACAGCGAAGACAAGACGAGCTTACTGTGTGGCTCTACCACAGTATCTGCTTTACAGTAAATGTTTACAATACAATACAATACAATAAACTTTATTTGTAAAAAACATGGTTGTACAAATGCAAAGTGATGTTATGTCATATCCTTAAGAAGCGCATGTTTTTTGCACTAAAGGAGCATACAAATATTTATTGGGCTGTTCTTAGCACCTAGATTAATAAATAATGAGTGAAAAAAGATTAAAAGTATGAAAGTAAAAGAATATATCGATAAACTAACATTAGTATTAAAAACATAAGATATCTAATGCATTACGTAATATTCATTTACATTTATGATTAATCTAAATTGTCGTTTAGAAATTCGCTAAGGTTATAAAAAATTCTGTCATAAAGGATTAACTTCAATTTCTTTTTAAAATCGAAAACACTTAAGTCCTTTATCTTGATTGGTATCTTATTATATATTATTGGAGCCATACAAAAGACGCTATTTCGTATACGTGCCGTTCTTCCCCTGCGTATACATAGTCTTGAAGGGTCCCTCCGGTTACGAATAGTAACATCTGACAAGAGTGGAAATAATGTGGGGTTGTTTTTTACAAATACAGCAGTTTCATAAATATATAAGGAGGTGAGTGTCAGAATTTTTGCTGCTTTTCGTCCATTTTCCCACTAATTTAATTTTTAATCTTAATTGCAGATATTAGCACGTTCTAAAACAATATTCTTTATCGGTCGTAAAGGAGATAACAATAGACGTGCTTAAACATTGCTTAAGCGGGAAAAACTAATAAAATATCTTGAGATTTTCGTCGGTGTACTTAGTGGTTAAAGTGTTTGGGTAATCCAGAAGACGGGTTCGATTCATGCAGCGGTAAAACTTTTCGTCCATTTTTTTTAATGTTTCATCTTAAATTTTTATAGTTTACCCGTACGCCGCGGCCAGCTAATATGGGGACATGCGATAGATGGACGAAAAAATTTAAGGCGATGGAAAAATAAAAGTTAAAATTTAAACTCTAATTATTTACTTTCCTTGAAGATAAGACATTATATAGAATATAAAACCTAAATATGGGTAGCTTACTGTCCATCTTAAACATTGCTGTAAGAAGATTACTGACAGATGTTATTGAATATAGAAAAAAACAATATTGAAAAATCTTTACGTCAATCATTGAAAACATGAAAAAAATTCAACAAGTATAAATATTCAAAGCATTATATAATGATATAATTTTTGTCATCCACGAAAAGTGTTGAATATATTTATTATGGGTGAGTTGAATTATTTTCTAGTATTATTTATTATTGCAGTTTTTATATTTAATAGTGTGCATCTCTGATTTGACTGACAACTATAACAAAGAAGCCAATTAACTGCCACTCATAAATCTGGACTCGAAGATCCCATGATATCAAAGATAAAATAGGGTACTGTTTAAGTATAGAAGTCTAGTTGTGTTTACTACATACAACTTTAAAAAATTAATTTCTTCTGTTGCACAAACTCGTTTTAAAAAGGTTTTTTTTTTTCATTGTCCTTCTTTTCACGAGCACTCGTTTTTTTGCCATTACCGCTCTTTATTCATTTAAATTTCTAAATTATTTTTTCTGTTAACTTTAGTGTAAAAACTGAAGCTGAAGGAAGTTCTGGGTAAATTACCAGAGGGGAAATATAACATGAGCAAATATTGTGAGTACTCTCTAATGCTTCATTACTTATATCGCGTGTTTACCGCTATAAAAGATATATTTATATTGATGACGTTGTTTTATCTCCGGAATAACATTAAAATGTGTTTAAAAATCATAGGTAAGTCCTAAAATTTATTGATTCAGGTAATTTTTTTACATGAGTGGCAGTGAATTAGGCTTCATTACGTTTTAAGATACGTTTATTTATAAACGGTGTCTATTGCAGATTAAAAACTGTGCCGATGGCTCCTGTAATACACCCACCGTGCACTCCTTCAGCGTCATGCGCACCAGTGCGTTGCCACCCCACACCGCCACCATGTCAAAATCCAGAAAAATGTCTGAAGAAAACTACTTCCAAAGGCATGAAGCCCTGCCGGAGCGCAGTCTCCATAATGGCAACAAGGTCTAAGGCAAGATGCACAAGCTGTGGAAAATTTAAGGGTTCTTCCGATCCTAGAAACGTTAAAGAGATCGAAAAATTTCTTAAAAGAAAATCTAAAGAAGCAAAAATGAAAAAAAAGGATAGACTAACTGGTAGTCAAAGTTACACAAAGTATGTGAGGAAACAGGGCAAGCCTAGGTCCAAGACCCAATGTTGCGCTGGAAAGGGACATAGAGGAAGACTTAAAAAGAAAAAGTGCTGTGAAATTTTATAAAATCTTTAATGGAGTTGTCATTTATAAGAAACTTTATGTTGTTGATTTATATGGAATTGTTATTAATTGAATAAATTCTGATTACTTGATCTGTAATTTCTACAAGAGTATACTGTAATAGTAAAAGACAACCTATCCTTACAACCTGGTCGTCATAATGATATATATATCGCAAATAAATAAAATAGTAACTTATTTAAACAAGTGATTTCATTTTCTTGTTGAACAATCTTATTCTGTACTATTTGATATTTTTATTTGGTAATTATTCCAAAGTTATTCAGATGTTTTTTTTTCCAAATTTCAGCCGTATATTCTACGAAAAATTTGAAGCCTTGCGTATCCGAACCGACATGTAGTGTACATAAACATCGACCCCGGCCTGCTCCGTGCCCGCAGCCGGACAAGTGCTACAAGAAATGTATCAAGCGGAAAAGCAAATGCCCCAGCGCCACAGAAACAGTCAGCAGAGCTGGTTTGCCATGCGACTGCGCTAGGCTTCAGTCCAAAGAGTCGAGACTCAGTAAAAAGCGGTCGCACAGAACCCACAAAAAACGGATCCGTAAAGCATATAAGACAAGGTCAACGGCGTCACGGTGGCGTAAAAAGAAAAAGTGCTGCACAATTTTATAAAATATCACTCGAATCATCTACATAAATGTAAATGAAAACCTGTAGCCATCGTTGTAGTCACAATGATATACAATGAACATTGAAACCTCATTTTTGTTATAAGAAAGTATTTTTAGTATCAAATACCGTGGAAATGTTTGATTATTTTAAATAGATAGAACAAGAAAATAATAAGATTTAGTTTCATTTTCTAGTCAATTGCTTGTTAATTCGATAATTGATTGTTAAACTTAAAATACATTAAATTAGGTTTTCCGCGATTTGTGACATTCCGTACGTTCTGTGAATACAGTTCCTAGTTTCAGGTTCAAAAAACAAGCAGGAGATTATCGTTTATGCTTTCATAAAAGAGCATAAACGCTCGGGCATGAACTAAGGCTGGCGACTAAAAAGCTTGGTATCTTCAATAAAGCAAGACATTATTTCCTACTGGGCGGGCCAATCGCCCGCTCTAACTGTTCAAAATCTAATATTTGAGCTAGGGGACCGCGATATAGCTCTTGCCTCTTTCCTTTTCCAATATTAAGCTGCTCTTATTCAGCATCTTTTTCAGTCAATTTTTTTTAGGATATAGTAGTTTTAAGCTCTTATTGAATTCGGAAACTCTGCGATCTTATATTTTTTTTATTCATATAATATAGAAAATTTGTTAAGTATGAAATCTGCAGCCAGTGTACAGCAAGAGTCATTTTTCAATTTCCACACATTTGTATTATTTTACTAGTTTAGCATGGGGACTGCTTCAAGAATCAGTCGAATAGTCCCCAAGTGTGGAATCAGTCCGGTTCGGTTTCAATAGAGCCTATTTCTCTTAATTTCCGTAATATAAATTTTCATAAACGATCGTTCGACATCAATATGTCTCGTGATTAAATTGGGATTTCATCATTATTTTCATTATCACTTCCTCTAGACCCGTTAAACTATCAAATCGCCATCTGATATTATGCCCTTGGATCGTGTCCGAAGATGGCATCGATATTTTATGGCATTATGCATTGTTATTACTTCATATAATTATATATTTATTATTATAATAAAACTACTCAAAACATATAACTATTGGCAAAAGTAAATCACCGAGTCAATATAATGATAGTGATAATATTGTTTAATTAATTTTCAAGAAGATATTGATTGATTAAAATATGTAGAAAATGTTCAATCTTAAGTGAAAAGATTAGCACTAACAATTAAAATTTCTAAAATAATGATTTTTTAATCTGTATTTTATTTGCCGGTTCATGGGATGTGATTTCTTTTATCGATAGAACATGTTCAGATAAAAAATTCCGTTACGATTAGTGTAAGTACTTTTAGAGAGACATAATTACTGATTTCATTATATCTGTCTTGATATATTGTTTAAGCTTAGGTAACAATTTACTTTATACATTTAAAACTTGCCGTGATTACTATCTACAAACCATTAATGAATACAAAACTATACGAAATTATAAATTTGAAAGAATTTTGTACTAACACACAGTCTCTTTATAAAGTTTATAATTTTGTTATCGTGTCTGTGTCCAGTATATTTCAATCAATTCTTTTAAAAGATGATTAAGCTAATAAAATAATTATTTGAGAGTACGAATTAACAAGCTGGATGAAAATCAAATTTCGTACAATAAGCTATTGTTGCTATCAATACCATTAAAATTTACTAAATGAAAATAAAAACTTCTATAGAAATTTGACCGATGTTCTTTACGTTAAAGTTAATCTTTAAATTTTTAGAATTATCGATATCGACACGAGTTAATGTTGAGTGTTGACGGCTCTATACAGCATTATAAAATTATGGCAGCGTAGTATGTGCATGTTACCGATTTCCGAAAAATTTGCATTCGTACTTTTTCTTTTAGTTAAAATAAATTGCAGTACAAATGGTCGCGAATTAAAATAGAAGCCTACTGTAAATAATTCTCACAACAATTCGGCATTTTTCATAGCCTTTCTTGAAATTTCAAGTTTCATTGGAGTTGCCCTGGATTATTGACGTTTTATGTGCCTATAGAAAATAAGCTTCCGAATGCTGTTTGTATCGATGTTAGTTCTGATTGTGGGTTGTGGCCGTGCGGTGTAAATTTCTAGTAGGACTAGTACTTCAAAGAAATATTGGATATTGTGTAAAGTGCAATATTGTGATACATTTATTTCGTTATGTGCTACGAATTGGCACTGATGTGGCAAACCGGATCGCATCGAGGTGAAGAAAACGTGACGCTTTTATAAGGTCAGTATCGGTTTTCTTTTCATCTTATATGAGACAATTTTAACATTAAAAAAAAGCTATTAATTTATCAATTTTAAATTAATATTTGTTTTGGTTATTACATACTTTAGCACAGTACCTAAATAATTTTTTTTAATAATTTTGAATGTATTTTACGTTAATTAATTTCCTTTAGATATATTATATTGTGTTTAATATATGGTTCTGTATTTGAATTTTGTGATTGATCAAACTGCTTTACGAAAATATTTTTTTTTAATAAATCACAGCAAATATAACAAATATTTATAACCTATTACAGTTTAGAAAAAATTGCCATTTCCATATTTACTCACCAATTTCTGAAGTAGTGAACTCTTCTAAAACTCTGTCTTTAAATCTTATTTATCTTTTAAGTTTCTTATGTTATTACATATAAATGTATTTATGCATGGAAGGTGGCACCTTTCTTCTGATATATGAAATCCAAAAATTTCAAATATAGTTATGAACAATTTCCATTGCGTTTTATAGCATAACAAGAAAACAAACAAAACAACAATAAATGAAGACACATAGAGAAGATAGCTTTTTAAAATTGTATTAAACATTTACATTCTTTAAACATCAATATTAGAACACCCTGACGTATAAAACTGTAACGTAAAGTTCATTTGAAAAGGTCACAAAGCATAGGAATGGGTTGAATGAATTTAAAAGAGATAAAACATAATTTTAGGAGAGACTTGTAATGCGACACTGTGGCAACAAATGAAAAAGTCTCTGAATGTATGAATTAATCAGTTGTAGTTGTATAGGATGTTAAAAATTTTCTCCTTTTTATTTAATTAGTTTGTTTGAAAAATATTTTTTTTTAATTATGGATTTTTTTAAATGTTTATATTTTTTATGATTATTGGCAAGTAGCGTTAGACGTGTGTTCGTTTATTGTCGCGGTTGTAACGACACACTGTATATTTTTGTGTATTTTATTTATTTTTACACCTAATACTTTTATCTACACACCACTTAATAGGTTGACTGGTAGAGAATGTCTTAGGCATTAAGTCCAAGTATACACAAAATTTCCCGGACACGGAGCTATCACAAGCCGTGATAGCTCAGTGTCAAGGCTCTCGCTTTTAATTCAATATACTTGAGCAACCTGAGTTTGATCCCCCGTGCCGGCACAAATGAAGTTTTTAACTCTAAGTGCTGACTTATCACATGCTCCACGGTGAAGGAAAACATTGTGAGGAAATCTGCATATTTTCGAAATAATAACAGAAAAAAATATATTTCGAAGATATGTGAAGTCCACCAATCCGCAGTGGGGCCGCGTGGTGGACTATGCCCTGATTCCCTCTGTATAGGGGCTGGACATGTATAGGCTGTTACTTTACTTTTATACACAAAATTTGTGTAAAATTTAAATCGGGTATTCTGAATAATAAAACTTGTGTTAAATTAACAGAAAGAAAGATTCACATGATGAGCTTTCCAAGCAGACACTTTTTCTTAATTATTACTTAATGTGGTCAGTAGTATTAATTTGAAAATTAAACTAAACTTAGGAGAGGAAAGATATCAAAAGTTCCAACAACTAAATATTTGGCAATAGTGTGATGTTTAGAACGCATACCTTTTAATAGGATAAAGCAAATACATTTAATAAAATGGCAACATGTTAGGGTAATTATGTTTTTAATATCATAAAATTATCTTCTTAAATGTTGTGATCCTGTGATCTATTATTGGCCATATAACTTATTATAATATTAATCAAATTCATACACTTTTAAATTAACAAAAGGCTTTCTTGCTTGCATATATTAATTTTTTTGTGAAAGTTATAATACTATCAAATCTAACCCTCTATGTTAGGCTAACATTATCTTGTTGTTAGGATTTATTACATACACAAATTTCACATGGGCCAACATCAAGATCCAGATCAATTATTTGCAGGTAACACAAATACTCTGTGGTAATTGAACCCATAACCCTGGGCAATAAAACTTATAGCTTAGCAATTATTTACATGAACTTCTCATTTTATATAAAACCTTTTTTGTGGAAAGGGTAGAATTTTTTTATCAATTTGAGTAAATGCTAATTTACCCATTTATATGTAATAATATAATATAAGACAGCAGTTTTAATATGTTAAGTAAAATTTATTTTTTATTTATATTAAAAGTAAATGACTTTTACATTTTCGTAAAAAATTACGTGTCTGACTATCAGTAGTTCATCTTTGCGTTTGAGAGGGCGGGTGTAACGTGTCCAAGTGGAAAGGAGTCACCCTTTGTGCCACCCCATATTGAGCACCCTTTGCTCCGTTTACAATGACTGCGTACAAACTGTGCTGCACACACGACTCGCTCTAGAGTCAGTGTTCATACGTCATAACCTTAACAATTGGGATTAAATGTCCAATATGCCCAATACGGATTAATAATTTGAAAATAATCGTTTTCAATAACAAGTCCGAAATGTATAATTATTCGTATCATGATTTTACTTCACTGAACATTGTATTTTAAAATGTGTTAAATGTACCCAATTTAATTTAATCTACATCAGAAGTAAGCAATGTTGAATGGAAAAAAAATGTTGTAAGAATATTTTATCTATAAATTTCAGGCATAGGTAACAAAGAAAGTTTAAACATTGTATACTTAGACATTTTTCCTTTTGGTGAGACCCAGCATAGCATTAGTTACAGGTAGTCGACGATTACGATAAAATATCCATTGTAAATACGTCGACTGGTGAAGTTAGCGTATGCTACAAAGTTTCCTTTGGCGAAATATTGACTGGACGTAAAATGAGGATGAAACCGTCTGTAAAGAAGCCAACAGTCAGTCGACTCCAATAGTCAATCTAGTCTGGTATTACTCTCAGTTGCTTTTTATCATAATTTTTTAACTTTTCATAACATTGTTGTGAGTTTCATGCTCTACTGGCTTAAAACTTTAGTCTCTGATACGAAACTTCCTAACTTGTTCCAATCTTGCATAGAGTCACGCATCAAAACAATAAACAGGGCTCAGCTATATTTATTTTAACACCTCAGCTCTCTTCAAGCCTACACATTCAGCTTCACATTCGGCTACACCCGGATCTCATTTAGCTCTTAATTAGCATTAAATTATTCCTTCCGTGTGATTGATTTTCAAAGAATAATGATAACAGTCATCATTAACTCATTCTTCCAGTGTAAATCGAAATTGTAGTGCGGTAGGCCCACACAGCAGCTACTGCTGTCGCACGAATGGGCAGGCTCGTCTGGGGTACCACGGCCAAACAGAAGACCGGTGTGAAATGAAAGAGAGGTAACTTTCTAAAAGTCGTCAACGCATTTGCAATCCCTGGGGAATTGTAGATGTCTATGGGCGGCGGTAATCATTTACCATCAGGTGAACTGTCTGCTCGTTTGCTACCTCTTCACTTTGAAAAAAATTGATAGAAAACGATAGCCTGAAGCTCGCGCAAGTGCATCAAGTATCTACGTAAGTTCTCTGTACGTCTATCTCGATACCTGGGGTGACTGACTGGACCTTGAATTATTGTCAATCGAACCACATTATTATGCTTTCAATTTAGGTATATTCTCGAATACTCTAGCTGATTCTCTGACTTGAGCCCTGGATAAAATTATTAAACCATTAAGAATTCATAAATGATTAAGATGAATCTATAAAAATTTAACCTGCATTATAATAAATGCAATGGAACTTCTTTCGTTTCATTATCCATTTATAGGTAGAGTAGTAAAAAAGGTTAAAGATGCAGCGTCGTAAACCAGGCAAATTTTGACTTTCAGTTATAGGCTAGGAGTGGCCTCCCTTATTGCCCAGTTTCACATAATATCGAATTTCTTCACGGCTGTTGAGGACAGTGAAATTGCTCATGTCAGACCTTGTTCTGACGACAAGAATTTAAATGAACATTTCAATATAAACTATGCTAGTCAGTCGCCCAGTCAAGAGACACGGTTGAACTTCTGATGAATGCCTCGTTGACATTTCGACTTTCGAATGTAACACGGCAATAATGTATGTATATGGTTCGCTTAACACCTATTTTTGCGAAGCACCCATCATCAGCTGTTATTATATACAAGCAATCTCTGAAAAAAAATGTTGCATTACTTTATTCCGAAAAACGGATGTACGTATCGACTAAAACAACGTTTGTTCTTTGTCCTTTTAATCAAACTAGTGGTTGCCCAATGGTCGAAATCGATCATAATTAATTGTACAGTCATGGATAGTGCGTATAATGTTTTTTTTTATTGATTTAATGTATTATTATGCATAATTTTAAAAAAATATTAGCATTCTGCACTCCTTCTCTAGATCCTCACTTCCTTACTAATATTATAAACGCGAAAGTTTGTATGAATGGATGGATGTTTGTTACTCTTTCACGCAAATACTACTGAATGGATTGTAATGAAACTTTACAGTAATATAACTTATACATCAGAATGACACATAGGCTATAATTTATATACACATTTTCATGTAAATCTGTCTTTCTGTGTGAATGTTACGCCTTCAACCTATTCTACGTAGACTACACGAACTATAAGTGGGAAATGTTATACTCCTCCGTCCGCGCAATTTTCGTGAAAAGGGGTACAAAGTTTTTGCTTTACGTGTTTAATATACAGATATATTATCATCGCCGTTTTACAAAATCACATTGTATATACATTTATATTATAGAAATTATTAAACACACACTTCTTAGATTATAGGTTTCCAATAGCTTAACAGTCCCCTCTAGGATTGTGTAAGTTGGCCGCGCAAGTTTGCGAAAACGTCTACTAACTTCATGCATGACTTATTAATGGGAATATTGATTTTCAGTCAGGTCGTGGAAAGTAGTTCTTCTGGTTACTAATATTAAATATAAAAATACTAGCTGCTGCCCGCGACTACGTCTGCCTAGATGTGTGAAAATTTAGGGTTGTATGTATTTTTGTATGCTGTACCATAAAAAAATAAAAACAAAAATTTTATATAAAAAAATTTAAAAAAATTTAGGGGTCCCTTAACATTTACGTTGTCCGATTCTGCACCCTCGCCGATATGCACACAAAATTTTACGAAAATCGGTCGAGCCGTTTCGGAGGAGTTCAATTACAAGCACCGTGAGACGAAAATTTTATATAGGTATTACATATTGCTGTTTTAATTTAAATCTGGAATATGACGCTTACGACGGAGTTTCAATATGAAATTTAAAAGAAAAAAATATTTTTCGCTTCTTCTGTTCCTTATGTTCCATAGCAGATGAGGTTACATGTAAGTTCTACTATAAGTATATGATATAGAAACGATTTTTAAAGAAAATATATTTTTGTTTCAATATGAGAAACTAAAAATTTTTCATAAGATTGTATGCAGCGAAGACGTTATAATGCTGATAAGCAAATATTTGTAACACACATCTATTTTTATCTATAAAATTCCATTCATATAACGGTTGCGGTATACTATGCAGCGGCTAACAATACACGCTACAAGTTTAAGGTTTCGTATAAAAACTTATATACATATTATTATTCCGTTAGATACGGAAGGTCAAGTGAGCTTACGATGAAACTCTTCAGTGTTGGCGAGATACTCTTGCTAATAGGTAACTTGGCCATTAGACAAACCCGATGTTCGAAGTCTGGAGGACTTTTTTATGTTATAAGTATTTTATTTTTAGTTTTTATGTCAGTAAAAACGTAGCATAAGTCATGAGTGTAGTTTCTAACAGTCTTAATGCGTTATTAATATTTTTGTTAAATTCATTGATAAATAAATAAATAGAAGTCAGCGTGTAATTTTTCAAATTACGTAACTATTTATTTTTAAGTTTTACTAAAAAATTCTGCGAGGTAATACGTATTGTTCTATTTTTTATTTTATAAAAAGTTGTCAAGCGAGCAGGCGGTTCACCTAATGTTAAGTGAATACCGCCGCCCATGGACATCTACAATATCTGATGGCTTGCAGATGGGTTGACAACATTCAAAAAGTGGGCTCCGGTTACCTCACTCAGATGAAACGCGAAAATTTAATACATGTACTTCACGCCGGTCTTCTGTGAGACCGTGGTACTTTTCCAAACGCGCTTGCCCATTCGTAGGTGGCAAAAGAACACGCCAACTATAACATCCGTGAGATACGATGCAGAATCCGCTGCTAAGCTCAACCGTAGCGTCGTATATATATATATTTTAATCCCAATGTGTACTCTACGAATTACGGTCCGAATATACGGTGGTGGTAACTCAACGCGTGTTCCAGATGGGAGAGCGCGCGCGGCGTACGGGCGGGCGCGCGGCGTCGGGTGACACGCGTTGCGCCGCACTCGCGGCCACCAGCGGCTTGCCTGTTGTCCAGTAAGTGTCGACTTGTACGGCCCACCCCTCAAGTCCACAACGTTCACTTCCCGTCGGAACAGGATGCACGCGCGGGAAGCGGGTGTCGTGCAAGGCGGCGTAGATTGAACAATACAAGTTGAAAGACTATTTAATGAAAGATTATATTCTATATATTTAATTTTCATGAGCTTCTTAAGTTAAGCATGACTTGCGCATAAGTCAGCGGGCCATTGGGTGAGCAGTTCTATGGGGTACCCGTCGGTGTCGACGCAGTAGTATACGTCACCAACGTTCTGGTTGGGACGGTAGTTGCCATTGGCCAGGCAGACCTCCGTCACGGTCATTCCACGCTCCGGGAAGTACATCATGGTGTCTCTGGCGCAGTCTGCAAATAGAAATATTTACTTCAACGTCTTTCTTCATATTTAACTATTGTGATACTCTAAGAATAACGGAAGCAGTTTAGTGAAAGTGAATTGACTCAGTAATGTTACGTGTAACGCAAATACTGTTTGATCAAAACATAGACATAAATATAGCATATTTTACTTTTTTTAAATCACGCCAAAATAACTATTGAGAACATTTAGATACAAAGTACAAAGTTCCATTTCGTAAATAACTTTAAAAAATATTCAAGCCCTCTTTGATGGAGATTATTAAGCTTCCAAAGGCTGACAGGTGATGAACCTGTCACAGTACAACTGGTGTAAAGAGGCAGGTGGTGTAAAACACTGGCATTCGAATGGGTGACCTCTAAACTTTAGATGTAGCCATTAGACAACTAGTAAAATATATTACACTACAGACGTTGTCCTGTACACACGACTTATGTCCGACAACTTATTAATAAAAAAAAATTATAATGGACCGCATTAAATCTAAACCATTCGCAAATCGACCTGAAGACACACAAGAATTTCGTTAAATTCAGTCCAGCCGTTTAGGAAGAGTTCAGTGACAGAGACACGTACAGAAGAAATATATGTATATATAAAGATAATACTGTAAGGATAAGAAGTTGATGATTCAATGTTACTTTAACGTTCATTAATAAATAATGAATTAATTTATTACTTCATAATTCAGCATTTGTTTGCCCCGGATAGGATTTTCATAATTTACAACTGTTTGTATTTTGGACTAGAAAATATCGCGAAGTACCCTAATACTGCATTAGTATCGTTTTACTATTTATCTCACATATCGGATCGAAAACGTCTTTTAGATATTTTACGAAGTAAACGGTTCAAAGGGGGAGGCCTATGTTCAACAGTGGACGTCTTGCGGCTCATGATGATGATATGACGAAGTAAATGAATAAGCAAACAAAGCTGGAGTTTTGATTATGACATTATTAGAAGTCACTAGCGTGGAGTAATTGCTGATAATCACAATGAATCGTATCCATTAGGTAGCGAACGTAATTACATCGTGTTCATTTTATTCGGTCTTTTTTCGTTAGCACTTCGTAAATTTAATGTCTGTAATTAATCATGAGCGACCGTCACTTAATTAGTAATTCATTAACATTCATAATGTGATTTTATATATGAGACAATCTAACGGCAAACAACGGTCGAATACGGTGAAAATACATGACAAGGTTTTAATAATTTTTCGTTGCCTTTTTGAATAGCAGTTCACATAGGTGGGGTTGGGAGTAGGCTGTTTATTATTATGTCCGTAATAGAACTTTATAAAATCATGCATTTCTTTTGAGCACCTAAGATTTATTAAATTATTACGGTCTTTTTTTGTGAACTCGCACTAGCCGTCATGTGTTCCAATGCCATTCAATGAAAAAAATGTATTTACAATATTTTTTTTAGATACTGAAAGGCAGTCATACAAAGTTTATGGCCAGCAACCTTCTTTGTCGCATGAGTAGTTTCGAAGCGTATAGAGAACGAACATAAGAACTTAAATTTTAAATTTTTAACATTATAGGAAAATTCGAAGTATGCACAAGTCATGCACGAGTGTCAAATATTATTTTCGCGAGCTCACGGAGATCAGTTCCCCTTCCAGTATGTAAATCGCGGACGGTCTCTCGAATTCGGCAACTGTTGCAATTGGCGACATTCTCTCGGCATTCCGCCACAGCACGGCGGCGGAATGAATGGAATCAGGTATATGTCGGTAATGGGGTCACGGTCGAAAACCGGTCGCGGCGGTCGATCCGCGCTGCCTGCGTTTGCGCTAACGGTATTCTCAGCGACGTTCTTCCGCTTATCTGTTGCCTGTGCTAATGTTGTAATGAAGTGTCACGAGAGGACGTCGTTATCGAATTACATTTTTTTAAAATTATAATATTGTCTTCGTACATCTCACTCACTGCGCATAACCTATTCGATTTTGAGCTGTTACCTGGTGTACCTGCCAAATCTATATTCCAATGCCAATTAAAATGGGTGCAAGGTAAAAATACGACAAAAAAAAGAATCTTCTAAATCGATTTATAAATGAGTTCCAAAACTCTCCAAACGTAAAAAAATACAATCGAATTGAAAACCTCCTTCTGAAGTCAGTAGAAAATAAGACCAACTGATTTCCCTTCATGTCTTGGGTTATTAAAATTAAAAAAATCCGGAAGATAGCCGATTTTCGTTTCCGTGTTTTAGAAAGCACGAGTTGATCGTGGAACTATCCTCGATTAGACTAGGTCTTAAGACTTTCCTTTGGTTACGTATGCAAGGATATTTGATACGGATATGGAATTAAAATATTTTTCTCCACTTTTACGAATTAACTACGATTTCTATAGTTGGTTACTTTCTTAATTAGTTCCGCGACCATGGTTGCTGCAAAATACTCGATGCGTCGGGAATTGGAACTGAAAACTATAAGCGATTAGTTCGACATTTTGCTTTATTGGATATTCCAAGCAGTTAATCATAAAATGAACACCGCAATATTCGCACGTATGTGGAGAAATCGACTCTCATAAACGGTAGATTATGATAGTAATACATGCGATGGTATAAAAGATCTTGGTTACACACAGCCACGCCTGGAGTTTAGAAGTATGAACTATGAATATATTTAAGACTAATTTATTACCGTGGAGTTATTCTTGCTCTTTACGTGTCTAGGCTGCATCAAAATTGGCAGGTATCTTCAAGAGATTTATAATCTTTTCTTTGTCACGTTTTTTTTATTTTAACAACCTGGATAGTTTTATCTGGTTATTTTCGGCATACAAAAGTCGCGTATATCAAATAGATTAGGCATTTGCTTCAGTCATTTCCTAATTTGACTTTGCTTTTAATTGCCAGAAATAGATTTTTGTACATTGATAACTAAGCACATTAAGTCAGCGTTAATTTAGTTCTAAAGATGTGCTTTCTTTGAACGGATCTGTCGGAAGGTTTTTATTTTATTTCTGTAATTTATAGTCAATAGATAATTAATGATTCATTTTGTTGTTTTAAATTATACAAGCAAATTTAATTAATAATTAATAAAAAAGACAGCATTATAATTAACTAAGAAATGTATGACATATTGTCGGTGAACTTTGGCAGTGCTCTCTACTCCATTATTAACTAAATTCGTAAATTAAAATTTTATTAAACGGTAAGTGGGATTTGCTTATTATTTTTCTACATTTGAACGTATTTAAAAGATTTTCTAATTTTCAAACGTGACCTTTTGCGATGTTTAGAACCTGTAAAATTAACCAAACTCGAAGAATATACTTACTACAATTCATGCCTGCCATTTCACTGGATACGGTTTGCCAAGAGCCAAGAATTTCACCGTGGCGATCAGTGCAGTAGGCTCTAAAAGAGTAAAAAGATATTATTTAGCATTTCTGACATAATCAGACGTGACAGAATTCATTAGTTAATTGTAGTTTAAAGTAAATATAAACTTGTAACGGGTCCTACCAAATGTACTTACATCCCGTTTCTGATTTGGTATGGTCCAAAGCTACCATCGTAATCGCAGAAAGTTATAGGATTACCCAAGAAATTGGTTCCATGCTCTGATTGTTCTTTGTAAATGGTGTTTAACGCTTGGACAACACTCTCGCACCTCCTCAAGTATTGTTCGCCGATTAGTCCCACGCTGTCTGTAATTTTTTAAAACTAACTCACGGTCCAAGTTCCAATTTAAAATGATTATTGAGGAAAAGCATATTTTATAGAGATTAGATGTAGAATTTGGTGGGCGAATTGATTAACCTCTTTTTTTATTTCAATGTTTCCCGCCGTCTCGCAGTCCATAAAAGTTATTAACATTATAAGAATTAAAGTTTTCGATTATGATAAACTAGATAATAACTACAGATGTTTTAAAAAAGATTCATGCATATAAAGGCCAATGTTAGCATCCGGATGGGTAGGTAGATGTGGGTTCAATGCTCTTCATACATCTCTTTTCCGTCATGAACATTTCAAGTAATTTAACGAGTTTTCAATTTACATGTATAATATCTTTGTACTTAGGATGCATTATCATAAGTACCTGGAGGACCGAGCTTTGCTCGGTTTTTTTTGGTAAATCATATATTTTGGAAATAAAAAAAATTAAAAATGAAGAAAATGATCTGGTATAGAAAAAAAAGTAAAAAAAATAAGTGTGTAAATGATCGTGATACGAACCACGGCCGTCTGTTTTGGGGCCGCTCGATTACCGACCGAGCTATTATAACATTTTATTTTGCGGCGAAATTTACTGTCATATTCGAATGATATTTTTCATTCCCTGAAAACAGGGATTCAAAGACATTTTCTAAAAACAAAACCTAGCTAGATCGATTTTTCGCCCCCGAATCTACGCACATACTAAATTTCATGAAAATCTATGGAGCCGATTCCGAGATTCCGATTATATATATACAAGAATTGCTCGTTTAAAGGATAAGATTCATTAATGAATTGTGATAATGCTCACTTCCTTTCTTTTATCTCATTGGTAAAATTATGAGACTATGTTTCGTGATGAATCAACTGAAATGTTCAGTTAACTTTGCGTCGAAATTGTTCGGCCACACATTTTATCAAGTTAAATTACCCAATAGCAATAAAGGTGCCCTTTAGCTTATGAAATTATTAAATCTCGCATTGGAACAGTTTGTTTTAATCCAAGATTTGTTAGTAAGATTTGATAATTACCAGCCATCAAGGTTTATACTTAATTACAATATTAACTTTTATAGGTTTAAACGATTTTTCAACTAGAATTAGGCTTTAGTTTGTTAATCATCCAGCTGTCTTGAGTTCTACCACGTGTAGAACTAAACGCGTATCTGTTTAGTCATACATGCATACACGAGACATGTCTGCGAGGAAACACTTAAAAAAAAGAACATTTCCTTATCGCGTCGCGGGTGCATGTCGCTTTACGCGATCCAGTTGATGAGGTATGTTTTAATACAATACACACAGCAAGGCAAGTGCTTCATGTCCTCTTGAGGCACTGGCTGGACAGTCGGCTGGCCGGTCCTGGGTTGCGCGCACCAGCACATGCCATCGTCGCACTGCAGCGGCTCGTAATCGCCGGTGGGGGTGCAATGTAGGCCGACAACGCTCCTTCCAGAAGCTTCTAATTCGCTCCTCCGGCGGCTGCAAGCTGCAATTAAGAGTTCCTTGTAATCTTTCAACACTTTTGGCCTCTGTACGGCCGACAGTTTCGCTTTCCGTTGCGCCTAATAACTTGGCAGGTAGTTGTTTTTATATGTTATCTGTTATCTAAAAATAATATAGGATGAAAAAATAATATTCGAAGACCTCTAGAAGGTTTAATCTATCTTTGATAATGTTACGGAATACAACTTTTTTAAGATATGAGTAACCAACATGTTGATAAAATTTTCTCTTAGGAGGTTAAAAGAATCCAAGTTAACAAAATATATAGTTTCAATTCATCATTTTCAATCTCTCCCACTAGTTTGTCAAGATATAAATATGCAATAGGTTATACAGACATTAGGTTCAAATGTGTAAGCGTCAACGTACCGCAAGTCATTTCACTCGCTTCACTCCGCCACATTTGTCCAAATATTCTGTTCCCATTTTCGTCTGAGCAGAAACATCTGTGTACAACGTAAATATGAAATGTAAACAAGATACAAGCGATGCAGTGCGCTCTGTGGCGCTTCTTTGTGCATTAAGTCACTGTATCAACATCATAACATTGCTCTCGCGCTCGCGTTGGTGGAACGCGTGGTTCATGTAAACGTTAATATCAATTATACGGTAGATCCTGCATACTTTGACCTTCGACTCAAAGGAAACTTATTGTGTAAGAGCAACAGCAGCTTTCGTAACTACAACCTTGAAATATTTTGCTTCTCGTCCGGTCGGCGAGGTAACCGGAGTCCGTTCTTTCAGTGGTTGGCAAGTTGGTGATATTGATTCTCTTTCGAACAAAAAAGAAAAAAAAATAGTGCGCCTTCCCCAATCTGAGCCGTTGACAAATCACAATTTATATTTATGACCTCAGCAACTCACATCGATGTTTGATGTTACTACCTTTGTATTCTATTCAAATGAATAAATTATCTCAATACCTCGAAACCAACAAAATAAACGAGATTTAAAAGTAATTTCTGCGCATGTGCAATAAACATTTCTTTATGTTTACGTCATGTCACGAATTGTTAATTTCCTGATATGACGTAAACATAAAGAAATGTTTCAATATCATGTAAGATTTTTTTTGTATTTCTCAACTATACGATTTATGAATGCTTACATTGACTCTCATATCAAGGAAGCTAAAGTCCGAAATCTATAGGTAAATTTCTGCAATGTGAAATACTCTTCCTTATGGTTCCCTCCTCGTTCCTCGCGTGTCCCCTCAAACTTCGAGATATCGAGTTTTCACTGTATGAATTATAAGTTAATGCTATATTGAATAAAGATACTTTGAAGAAGTTCGATATCACGTAAAAACGGAGCTATTGATACAATCGCACGTATTAAAATCGCGTTTCAACGGCAATGGTTTGTAAAACTACAACGGTTTATAAAACTGGTCAGCACCCACCTTCCGGTGAATAAATCGCCTTTGCATTGCACAGGCGCGTACCGTCCGTCCGGTAAGCAGCTCGCCGGCGGCTTGCACAATTGATCCAACTCGGGCCCTGCGTTCGTACGAAGAGTTCAGGTTTCACTCGATATCAATGCGATTCAAATGCCGTGTACGAAACGCACATGTTAATATGAACATTTTCGAAACGAGAAGTAGCGGCGAAAGGTGATCCATTAACGCCTGCATGAGACGTTGTAAAGCCTGTATGTTCTAACTACCAAATGACGCAGCTATGCTTATGATAACATTAATTACACAGATATTTGCGAATGTGATCGATTGTGGTATGAGGAATGTTCACGGGTTTGATATTGATGCGTTAGTTAATGACAAATAAAACAAGGAATGTAATGTACGATTTCGAGTAAAAAATTAGATAGAGCAATATAATAATGGTATTTAAATACTAAATTTGAAGAAATAACACACAAAACAATTTTATATAATGCCGATTTTTTAAAGTTATCTATATATAGGCTATTTTTATTCGACTTTTTGATGGCCTTTAATAAATACAGCCCGTCGTTGCTTTTTTCCTAGTATAGATCCAGCATAATAGACGTTTTACCATTCACGGTTTACAAAATGTAGCTAGATCAAAACAAACATATCGTACGGTTACTGATATGTCTATTCGGTTCTATTCACTGACCGATCACTTGTTCAAATCTAAAATTTGTCAAAACTTATCCGAATTGGAAGAGTATTTGATACTTGTAATACAGCAACACCATCGTATCAGTTGTGATGCGGTTTGTATCCACGAAAGCGTAGAAACTCTAAATAAGTCGGTTTATTTTTAGAGACCCCGCGTAGACGAGGCCTACTATTGTCGCGTGCCCCAATTCAGTTCGTACCGGGCGCTCCAGGCGGCTGGCAGCTGGGGCAGCAGCCGAATATGTGGCTGTTCGGCCTCAGGACCTGGTTGCCGAAACAGTCGTCATCGGTGATATCGGTCACGCACACCTGAGCGATCTCGCACTGTTGTCCGCAAGTCTGCGCCACAAAACTGCTTAAACCCAACACAAACAAATACACGGAGACGAACATAATACAACGTAGTAATTGGGCGCGATAACTTATAATGACTGAAACGATTAATGTATCTTATTGAATATTTTATCTTTCACTCCACCTGCGATAATCTTATCATATATTTCGCTTTAAATATGGTTAGTCTTTGTTTGATATCGGTAGATTATTTTTGTAATGTTATATTTTTTTTACCTTCCTCTTTCTTTAACGCTAATTTATATACTTTCATGTAATATACATTATAGAACTGCAATTTTAAATGAATCTAAGGAATTATTGTGATACATTTAAAAAAAATTAACGTACAAGGTGCTATACATTTTCCCAGAGAAATTAATGTCAACTCGTATCGTTCGCTGAGCATGAGTAAGTTGTTATCAGCGCTATCGCTATCTCAAGTTAAATTACACGATGAACTATCGAGCCCAGTCGGGCGCCGTCGTGTTGCGAGCGGTAGTACTCGTTTCGAACGCGAACCGCCTGCTTTCCTAGCGCTTATCTGATTTTATCGCTATATTTTCTTCTAATGAAACCGCGGAACGTTTTCACATGCACAATAGAGTGTCATGTGTGCCCTGGGCTATTTTATGTACTCTGAATAATTCGTTTTCCAGGTCGAACTGAAACGGCCGTAACCGGCCAGCATGGAGGAGTGTAAGAAGCGAGTGCAAGGTACTAAAGTTTCCAAAATCGCGAACATATTCCAAGGGATGCCGTCGAGGGACGACGAAGACATGCGCGGCGCCGACGTGACCGTCGTGCGGACCGAGAGCCACTTGGCCCGTTTCAATAACGCGCGGGCGTTGTTCGAGAAGCTGGGCGAGGAGAACCGCGGGTTCCGGATCGAGAAGTCGCCCTCGGCGGCGGCCAGTTTCGCCGGCACCCGCGGCGGACCACCCGCGGTGCCGGCGCGCTCCAGGTCGAGCTCCGCGGGCTCGGTGAGCCCGCCGAGACCGAACGCCCCCCCCACCGCCGCGCCGCCGCCCGCCCTCAACGGAGACCGCCTCGCCAACGGAGCCGCGCAGCCGCCCCCGAAACCAGTCAAGCCGAGCGTCCTCCCCAAACCGGAGAAGCCCGACAGACGCTTCAACAAGGAGCTCATCGAAAAGCAAAGGAACTGGACCGCCCATTTCAACAAGCAGCGGCCGACGCGACACGATCACGAGAGGGCTGATCAGAAGCACCCCGCCGGCCATCAAGACAGAAGGTCCCCCGAGGCCCCCGAGAGATACGTCGTCCCCTCCCGGGTGTACACACCTCCGCTCTCGCCCGGCGCAGGGGACTCCCAAGTGGAGCGCCCCACAACACTCCCATCATCATTAGTTACCCGAGGCATACACGTTGCAAAGTCTCCTAGTCCCGTTAAATCAATCGCTCCCGTGTCGCCATCACCTAGGTCAAGTAGTCTAATATCACCCACCGCAAGAACTGATGTTCTGACCTCACCCGCAGCGAAAGTAGAACGTTCAATATCTCCGTGCAAGGACGGTGTCCAAAATTTCGGAGTAAACGAAAGAATTTCCGCCAGCAATCGTGCTTCCGTTATAAGTGAAACCGACAGTGATACGGGGCAAACGGAAACAAATAATGTTAACAACTACATGCAATATCACAGTTTCGCGCCAAAGCCAGTCGAAAGAATGGGACCACCGTCTCCTGCGCATTCGATGCCCGATCCGTTGCCTAAAAGGCCTCCGCCGTCGCCGCCGATACGGGTACCGAAGTCACCGCCGCCCCCTGTGCCCCAAGAGAAAGTCACACCTCCCGACGTTGCACCTTCAGTGCCCTTCAACAACGAAAGTCCTCCAGTCTTCAGATCGCCGCCTAAGTCGCCAGTGGCTTGCTTCGCGCCCGATGTGGACACAGGTAGAGTGTCGCCCGCGCGCTCCATAGCGGACACATGCGACGGTGCGCCCAAATCGCCGCAGAAAGGGAGGCACCCGGAAGCGGACACCTACGAGGCCCTGCAGTACGTCGAGGAGTGGGACGAGAAGACCAGAGGGAAACGGCGCTCGTCCACGCCCGAGTCTCCAGCGAGCGTTCTACCGGAAGACTCCAGATCGCCGCTCACCTCTCCGGCAGCGTCGCCGGTGCTGTGTGCCCCCTCAACCCCCCCGGCCCCCCAATCGCCCACACACTGTGAGTATACGATTGTTACTTTCTCATCACATTCACATTCGTCTATTTCACGCGAATGTATACAAAAAGTTCTTATCTGTTTTATTAGATGTTATCTTCGCTTTATCTACCATAAGATTTACCTTTGACGCATTCTTGTATTATTAGCCATATTTTAAATTCGCCTTATATAATAGGTGTACCGTGAAAACGAGTCGTTAGTTACCGTAATCTCAGGTTTGCAAGGTTTGAAGTTTTCACATTTATGGCCAATTATGGTACTCGGTATAATATCAGATGCGATGTCATATAATATGTTAAAGTATGGTTATATGAAAATAAGGTACATTGTCTCATGTATGTTTGTGTGCCGTTACTAAAAATCGTTATTAAAAAAAAACTTGCTACCGCATCACTCTGCGGCATAACGAAATAGGAAAAAAAAAACCGTTTTCCTAAGTTTACCGTGCTATTTTATTTGGCTAGTAACATATCGAAGAGCCCAAGTCGTTATTTTTCACGTCCTAAAAAAAGCATAGAGAGTTCAAGGAACTTAAAAAAATACCGCTCGAAAATACTGCACGTAGAATAAGCTCCGCTCGGAAATCTGAACGGGTAGCTAGGTCAACAGACAGTTTCTGCACTGGCACCGTGGGTAGTAAATCATGCAAAGCCTCCGTTCGGTGGGCGTCGATTGACGTACTTTTGGCGGTCCCGTGGCCCCGCGGGTTCAATGTAATATCGAGGAAGTCAAGGTATTTGAGACGCGGCGAGAGTCGCGAGTCGATCCCGATTTAGATGCTCCGGCGCCGCCGCCTCCGCCTCCGCCGCGACGCAGTAGCCCGAGCGACGTCGTCTAGCGCGCCCCTCCGTTCGCTCGTGGGCCCACGGCGATAACCCAGACGTCGCTACCGCAATTTCGATTGAATTAAACCGTACACCGCTTAGTGACATTGCAGCCGCGAGCACATAGTTCGCCCCGAGAAAACGTGAGGCTACTCGGGGAAACGGTGGAGCGTACATGAGACGGTCGCGGTGTTTGTCCGTTCGCGCGATTAGTGAATGTAGTCTCAGGTTGATAAATGTGACGCTCGAATGTTTTGTATTTGTTTCGTGTTACAACCTTTTTGGAATAGCAACTGCGGTTCGATTTGTAAATATGTCGGTAAAGTTACTTACTGTGGTTTTGCAGTGTAGTTGTGTTCATTCAACGCGTCCGTCAAGTCTTAATTAATATCGGTTTTCCCGAACCGCTTGTTACTTTGATCTGCTCGAGTCCACGAACTATATAACTATCACCACATTTGTATAAGCCACACGGCACAACGGACAAACATTGAACGTCCTTTGAAGTGTACAAAAATTAGCGTCATTTTTTACCGACTCGAAAGTCGTGCGCCTTCCATCGTTGCCAAGGAGCTTATCTGCGACGGTGTTTATTTACAACGCTATTCGCCGACGCCGATTATAAACTGACCGACTTCATATTTCTCCGCGCTGTGAGAAACGATCAAACTCCCCGCGCACGAGCAAAACGTGCGTTTGCAACGCAAGCTAAATAGTATTTTGCGTTGCGTGCTTTAGCGTTGTTTTGGCGTGCCGTACTGCATTAATGACTGTCCGAGCGTTTGAGGAGGCGATATCCGGTGCCAGTGCAAATAGCGACGTATGAGCGACCCGTTCCATTGGGATTGCGATAAGGCGCGGGGTGAACGCCGTATTGAGATTAACGTGCGCCTGGTGGTGAACGGGCCCGCCGCGTTGAGATGTGGCGGTGATGCGGCGAGCGGTGCTCTCGGCCCGCACACAATGCGCCTCTGCGGCTGTTGCATCGGTTAGTGTACTGTGCTATAGCCAATTAACAGTGCTCGAGCCTAGGCCGGGGAAGTACAACGCCCTCACTGGAAACCGGCTTTAGTGTCTACATTTGCTGTTGGCCTGGTGAGTGAGAGAGCGCCCGCCCTACTTGTAGTCGACGAAATAACCAGATGTTAAGGATATCCTTGGGCGGCGGTAATCGGAATTAGGTGAAACGTTTGCTCATTGTCATTTTGGTCATATGAAAAAATCATCAGGATTGTGATGATTTTCATCCCCGATGCATCCCGATTGACGTCATACAGACATACTTACTTTTCTTCTACTTAACAACTAAATTTTCTTGACTATGTAACTTAGATCCGTAAATAAGGTCGCGCAAACGAGTCGCTCCGCTCATTTGAGTTTCGGAATCTGTAATGTAACAGAATAACGTGAAATGGGCGAGACGAAACGTTAGTTCTGACAATTTAGTATGTCGTCATCATTAAATTTAAGATGGTGGTTCAACGAAGTTTAAGTTGGGGACCGCTGCGTTAAATGTATTTAGATCATCAGGAATATGAACATTTATTGTCTGTTACCGTGGTATTTGTACTTATTCTGAATGCATTTATTCAATAAGTTAAGTTTAAAATTTTCACATTAACCTAATATAACATATAATTTAACCAAGAATCAAAATGTCAAAACCTTTATAATAATTAGTTCTATCGTTCTTTATGTATTTACTCGCCACATTTTTGCTATTATGTTTTAATGACAATTCGTTTCTTGAAGGAAATAGCATATTCGCAACGAACTTTCTTCAGATCAATTGTAATAAAGTATCTCGATTTTATCACTGAAAATCATTGATGACTTTAAAACTGATTTGCATTAGAAAGTGCGCGGGAGAGTAACAATAGTGTATAGCTGTGTCAGAGTCTATAGCGGTTCTTGCAGATGATACATAAAATAACTGGTAGTATTTGAAAGTATTATTTTAACGGTAGTTTTTTTAGTAAAATTAACTAGTACTATCCGGAAGTATATGGATATTATGCAGTTTGTATGCTTTATAATATGCGAATAGGAAAATGTGCGGACTTTGCCGCAAAAGGTTTAAAACTTTTCCGGTAATTTCATAAACCATTAAAATAATTCGGACCACGTGTAACCTTTTTATTGAAGTGTTAATAATCAAGTCGTTCTGGGTCATAAAACTCTGTGCGTGGGGACGTCCACTCGGCGAGGTTGTTTTTAAGAATTTGGCAAACTGTCGTATCCTAAAATGGGAAGACAACCTACATAAGGTCGCGCTTGGAATTTTTTTTAAGATACAGTAAAAACGTACTATATTACTACGCATTTACGTTGACTTTTGGTAGGCAAACATTGTAACAATTAAATTACTGAAATACTGTACTAAATTCTTTCATACTTAATACAGAAAATTTATTAATTATGTTCACTTACACAGTTATAAATCTTAAACTTTTAAACTATTTCTTGTTATAACTTGGGCGGCTTAAAGAATGTTGGCGGTTGTTTTTTTTCTTTCAATAATGTCATCGTGTTACATTAAAGCGAACTCTAAAGCGAGACGAATGTGGATGAGTGTTAATTAGTAAATTGGAAGTGGAGTCCCTTGACTCGCATCGCTCCGTCGTAGCAAATTGGGGACGCATCGTCTCGTTTTTAACACTGCCGAGATTATTGAAGACGTCCCATTGTCCGCTCCGATACAAAACAATAAACAGCGCTCAGCGATATTTATTGTAACACCTCAGCGCTTTTCAATCTGCACATTCAGCTTACGACCACACTCGGACGTCATTTAGCTCTCAATTAGTGTTAAATCATTTCATCCGTGTAATTGATTTTTAAAGAATTATAATAACTAAACATTCAAGTAAAGGAATTTCTTTCTAGTTAAGCGATAATGTTGACAGAATGTAAACCCACACAGCAGCTACTGCTGTTGAACGACTGTGGCACTTTACTGGACAGGCTCGTCCAGTAAAGTGCCAGTCTCACAGAAGAACGGCACAAAGTAGAAGTATTATATTTTCACTTTTTAAATAAAAAAAAATAGAGGTAACATATTTCTTTGGATGATTCCCTTGTTATTATTGTTATTTTTGTGGGTGTATGGGTAGGGTAGGAAGTCCCAACGACCACTGCAACATAGAAAATCTATTGCGGTCTTCCCTTCGCAAACGTTAACTTTACTGTAGGATTATGATTTATATACAGTACCCGGAGGACCGAGCTTTGCTCGGTTTTTTTTTTGGTAAATCGTGTATTTTGGAAATTACATTTAGATACAAATTACTGAGTAGTGAAATATGCATAATATTTTTCGATCGACAAAAAATTAAAAATAAAGAAAGCAATGATCTGGAATCGAAAAAAATCGATCGTGACGCGAACCACGGCCGTCTGTTTTGGGGCCGCCCGATTACCGACCGAGCTATTATGACATTTTCTCTTGCAGCGAAATTTACCGTCATATTCGAATTATATTTTTCATTCCCTGAAAACAGGGATAAAAGGACATTTTCTAAAAATGAAACCTAGCTAGATCGATTTTTCGCCCCCGAATCTACGCACATACTAAATTTCATGAAAATCCCTGGAGTGGATTTCCGGATATATATATATATATACAAGAATTGCTCGTTTAAAGGATAAGATAAACTAGCTGCTGCCCGCGACTACGACTGCGTAGAGGGGTGAAAATTTAGGGTTGTATGTATTTTTGTATACTGTATCATAAAAAAATAAAAACAAAAAGTTTTGTCCAAAAATTAAAAAAAAATGTTAAGGGTGAAAAACCCTTATCACTTTCACTTATCACCCGTGTGAAAAATAGATAGTAGCCGATACTCAGATCTACTGAATATGCATCTAAAATTTGGTAAAAATCAGTAAAGCCGTTTCGGAGGAGTAAGGTAACTAACATATATGTTATATATAAGAAGATTACAAACAGCCCGATCCGAAACAAATATGTATAGTTGTCTCTTGGGGCAACCGAACCCACGACTTAAAGCCGGCTTTTTATGGAAACACCAATGTATTGTAATAACCATGGTTTCAGTGAGAGACGGAGCGAGACCGAAACTAGTCCGTACATACGTGTGTTCAGCCGTTTTAATAATGGTTAACATTTATTCCACTTAACACGCAGCGCTTCTTATTTCTTTTTCGTTGATCTAACGATGTTAGAAGTTAATGTGTATTAGAGTTTAGCGAGAATTTCCATCCGTGAATGTATCCCAAATGCATTTATTTATTTACGTGAAGCAAGCGAAGGCTCCGCAAACACCTGCGGTGGAGTGCCGTTTCAAAAATAGCGGTAACCCAATTTTACCGCCGTTCCATTCAGCGATTTAGTGAGGTCAGCATATCGATGGGAATATCGGTTTTCATTCAGGCTGAATACGTTGTGGGTACTCCTACGGTCAGTAAAACTGGACTTCGTAGTCTTTTTAAAGAACAAAGTTATGAATGGGATATACTTTTATGTGTCGAGTTTCGGAAATATAAGGTTTTAAATTAATAGAATAGAATATTATATTATCTGATGAATTGCCTACTCGACACGGTGTCTTGTCAATATTACCTTTGAAGTCAAACTGTCGAACGAATACTCAGGTTAACTAAAATAGATTCAACCTGATACCTATAATTTAAGTCGTTTGATAGCCGTTTATTATTTACTAGGACTCAATCGAGCTGTGGAATCATTTTTTTTTTGTTAAAATTTACCTTCTACGAGAATGCTCGTATATTATGAGCGGTATTATTTTGGGGTATCCCTACGGTAACACAAATTAAAGTTTTGTTGCCTCCGCTCTTGTCTTTCCCCTGGGACGTGCTGAGGATCCATATCATAGGGGGATGGATGCGGTCCGTCTAAGATTTCAGATCCCCTCTCAATGCACTGAGGGTTGCGCATTTAGTGGGTACGAATGTCAAATAAGAAGGGAGGATATTATCTTATACAGATTAGACGTTAAATTCTTGTGAATATGTAATTTGTATCTTTCATATAGAAAGTCCCATAGTCTTAGAGCACGCTCAACACTGAGTGAATACATAATTTTGTAGCGACGAATATGTGACGCTCGTAATGTATGCTAACGAAACTTGACTCCAAGGTTTATTGTTTTTTTGGTTGGAGTGTTACCTGATGAAAATATTTAGAGAGAACCGGCGAATTTATGTTACATCGTTAAATACCATAAGTAGCTTGTCGCTCCGGAGTAAAGTGCTGAGTGGCGGTGCATGCTAACAACGCTTGTACCGAGGAGGCCCTTTATATTGTTACGTGTTAGGGGTTCGAAGGATTTGGAGAGAAAGACCTGCTGACTCTTTTGAAGACTTCATTCAATAGCACTAGGTCCAACACAAAGCACTAGGTCCAAACACTAAGCACTAACGGTGTCCTGTTTTGTAGCCAAGTCGTAGGTTTCACTGCTATCGCTCTTGATCACTAGTTTTCGCTCCGAAGTCGCCTCGAAGGTAGCTCAAACTGAACTGTATTCGCTCGCCTCCCCGCGGCTTTTTATATGGGCCGATACCGGTTCCAGACTAATCCAGAAAGATCCTTCCTGGAACGTACCCGACACGCCCGAACATGTTCGTGACTCCGGAAAGTTCGCAAATGTACCCGGTTTTCGAGACTATAGTTCCACAGCAGTTCCTCTAACGCCATCTAGTATTGAATAGGGGGTTTTATGTCGTCTTTGTTCTTTAGTGATTTTAATAGTTGACGCTAGATGGCGTTAGTTCCTTTGTGTGTTCATAACACTACTCCCCTCTTAGAGATGCTCGTCTCGAGCATCATTGTTACCGCCATGGTAACGCGCCAGACGGTCTATGTGTACCACTTTGAATGTCCCTCTTGGTTGCTTTTGAATCCTATAAGTCACATCATTCAGTCGGGTAACCACTTTGTATGGACCGTCCCACTTGATCTGCAACTTTGGGGATTTCCCTTTCCGACGAGTTGGGTTATGCAGCCACACCAGTGACCCTTCTTCAAAGCCGTCCGTGTTCGATTTCCGGTCGTATCTGGTTTTCATGTTCTCACTTGACTGTAACCCATTTTCCCGAACCAAGGCGTGTATATAGCGCATTTTTTCCATTAAATTGCAGACATAGTCTTGTACGGTCTGTGGTCCCTCCGGTGACCCTCCTGTCAATAGGTCTACTGGTAATCGTAGTTCTCTACCGTAATTGACATACGCCGGGGTAGTTTTTATGCTCTCATGCTCGGCGGTTCGGTACGACAGAAGGAAGAGTGGTATATACTTGTCCCAATCCTTTTGTTTGTCGTCTACCAATTTCGCCAGATGCCTCTCAAGGGTCTGGTTAAATCTCTCAAACATTCCATCAGACTGTGGGTGGCACGCGGTGGTCCTCGTCTTATGCATGCCCAAAATTCTACACACTTCCTGGCATACTTGTGATTCGAAGTTCCTGCCCTGATCGGAATGGATTTCTAGAGGCACACCAAAACGACATATCACTTCTTCGACTAACTTAGAAGCGACTGTTGTAGCTTCTTGGTTTGGTATGGCGAACACTTCGGGCCATTTGGTGAAGTAGTCCATGACGACCATAAAATACTTGTTTCCCGATTCCGTTACAGGAAATGGCCCAGCTACGTCAACTGTAATTCGTTCCCACGGTGCACCGACGTTATACAACCGCAGGTTCCCACGGCTTCTGGTCTGTGGTCCTCTTACAGCAGCGCAAGTAGTACATTTGCGCCACCAATCCTGTACATCATCTCGACAATGCAACCAGTAGAATCGTTCTCGCACTTTTGTTAACGTTCTCTTGACACCTAGATGACCTCCTGATACGCCATCATGTATTTTAACGGAGAACATCTGGTACTCTCGTTCTCGGGACAATTAGCTGAAGATGGAACTCTCTGCCGTTAGTCTTCTCCCATTTCCGGTAGAGTATTCCGTTTTGAAGTATCAGACTGTCCCATTGCGCCCAGTACGCCTTAGTGACAGCGCCAGTGGGTGCAACCTCACTCCAGTTTGGTTTTACATCGCCCCGCTTCTTCCATGTGATGATGTGCCACGGGTCGTCGTCACTTTCTTGAGCCTCTCTCATAGCATCATTCTCCCAGAGACCCAAAGGACTTGTCCTCGTTAGCTTTAATGTAACTTCATTAGATTCCTGCTTAACACAATGTTTGCAGTCTTCCGAACACGGCCTTCGTGAGAGTGCGTCGGCATTTCCATGCGTCTTTCCGCTGCGGTGTTCCGTCTTGAAGTCATACTCCTGGAGCTGCTCAATCCATCGAGCTACTTGACCTTCCGGGTTCTTGAATTGCAGTAGCCACTTCAAGGCTGCGTGATCAGTTCGCAGTAAAAACTGTCTGCCGATGAGATATTTGTTGAAATGTTGTAGCGTCTTTACAACAGCCAAGAGTTCTCTTCTTGTTACACAGTAGTTTCTCTCTGGCTTGGATAACGATTTGCTGAAATATGCAATAACAACTTCTCTTTCACCCTGTTTTTGAGATAACACCCCTCCAATGGCCGTGTTGCTTGCATCTGTGTCGACTATAAACTGACCTTCAGATTGTGGATACCCCAGGATTGGTGTTTCACACAGATGTTTCTTCAGTTTCTGAAAAGAATATTCACAAGTCCCATCCCAACTGAATGGTCTTTTATCTTCTGTCAGCCGATGTAATGGCTTGGCTATCTCTGAGAATCCCTTAACAAAACGCCTGTAGTATGAGCATAGGCCGAGGAATGCCCGCACTTCGGTTTTGTCCTTATGGGTAGGCCATTTTTGAACTGCTTCCAGTTTCTCCGGGTCTGTCTGAATTCCATCACTGGAGATAACATGGCCGAGATAGTTGACCTTGCTCCTGAATAAACGACACTTTTTCGGGTTCAACTTTAATTTGGCTCCCTCTATTTTGGCGAAAACTCGCTCCAAGTTTCGCAAATGGTCCTCGAAGTCACGGCCGACAATGATGATGTCATCTAGGTAGACTAAGCAAGCCTCTAACTAAGCCTGCAAGTACACACTCCATGAGTCGCTCAAATGTGGCAGGCGCGTTGCACAATCCGAAGGGCATGACGTTAAATTGCCATAAACCTTTACTTTCCTTGTCTTTTGGATGAATTTCCACCTGCCAGTATCCAGATTTCAGGTCTAGGGTCGAGAACCATTTCATGCCACTTAAGGTATCCAAAGTGTCGTCGATTCGAGGTAACGGGTAACTGTCCTTCTTAGTGACATCATTGAGACGCCTATAGTCCACACAAAAATCTCGTGCTACCATCTTTCTTCTTCACTAACACAACAGGTGAGCACCACGGACTTGTAGACGGTTCAATAATCTTATTCCTTCTCATGTCCTCCAAAAGGCCTTCAACTTATTTTTCCTTTGCAATTGGTATCCGTCTTGCTCGTTGACGAATTGGTCTTTCGCTTCCGGTATCTATCCTGTGCTGAACCATCGAAGTTCTTCCAAGGTCCCCTTCTTGACTGGAGAAGATATTCGCGTAGCGCTGTAAAAACTTCCTAGCTTTAATGCCCTGCGAATAAGTCAGATTACTCTTGCAGTCATCGAGTAGCTCAGTCACTAATCCGTAGTTATTGCTGTTTGCCGAGTCTGCGCCTGTAACCGAACTACACTTTATCATCCAGACTCTCGCCGTCATCAGTTTTTGCGCTGATGTTTGGTAGGAGTGCCTTCGATCAACACGTATCTGTTTGACACCTTATTTCCAGCTGGCGGAAGTTTCACCAGCACCTGGGCTTCCGCTCGTCCAGGTATAATGACTTTCTTTATACATGCGACTTTCCCGCAGGTGCCTCCGAGAATGAAGATTTCTTCTTCACCACACTCGAAAACTCCGTCAGCGACATAAACTCTGCAGTTGTGTTTCTTCATGAAATCCAAACCAAGGATGCAATCATCCACAATCTCAGCCACAATGACGTTATGAGAGTATGATGACCCCCCTACATACATCGTGACTGACATTTCTCCCAAGATGGGTATTGGCTGACCGGAGGCAGTAAGGAGCCGGCAGTTAATTCTCCTCTTGAGTCCCCTTGAGGCTTTTACCAGTTTTGGGTTCACTATTGTTCTAGAGGCTCCTGTGTCTAGAGTCATTTTGCAATCCGACCCGTTAATAATACCCTGAATCACAAGGCTATTCCCGCTGCATGCCTGGGAGATAACAGTTATCGGGGCTTCCTCCGCGTCAGCCAGTACTCGCCCCTTAGTACTGGCTTTTATTAGTTTCCCTGATCCCGGGCAGGGGACGAAGCCTCTCGCTTCTTCAGCTCCGCTATTTTTTCCTCGATCCATTTCATCCTTGCCATCTGGGTCTCCTTCTGCGGGCAATTGAGCTGAAGATGGCCCCTCTCGCCACACTTGTAGCACATGGCTCCAGGACTTCTCTTCGTAGGAGCCTTAACCTCCTTCACTTCCTCAGAGACCTCGCGGATCCTATGGGTCTGCCGTATGTCGTAGCGAACAGCCTCGACCGCCAAAGCGTGCGCCAATGCCTCCTTTAGCGAGGTATGGTGACGAAGCCTCACTGCAGCTCTGACCTCCAGGCCTTTGATTCCGTCCGCAAATGCTTGAACAATATTCGTGTCTACCATCTTGGTGTCGGCTCCTGGGTGTGCCTTCCTGACGAGTTTTTCAATTTCCAACGCCCATTGTTGTAGTCCTTCTCCTGAGCGTTGGACTCGGTCACGCAGTTGGGCACGGAACACGTGCTCCAGGTGTCGCTCCCCGTACCTGGATTCAAGTGCCTCCATCAGGTCTTGGAACCCATTTCCTGTATGTGGCAGTGCTTCCAGGACCGATAAAGCTTGCCCTCTAAGCGCAACAGTGAGAGCGGTCAGGCTTTGCTCTTCCGTCCATTCGTTGGCAGTAGCAACAGTCTGGAATTGCCGACGATAAGCGTGCCAAGAAGTAGTGCCGTCGTATGGCGGCACTTTCACTCTTGGTACTTGCGCCACTCCAGTGGTTCCACTAGACATCGCGACTCCCGTGGTTTCAAGGCGCACTACTTTCTTCTGTAGTTCAGTGAGGCCGGTTTTTACATTTTCAACATCCAATCCTAACCCGGTAACTCGTTCTTCGACTACGTCGACATCACTTCGAAGCTTAATCACCGTGTTACTAACATCATTTATAGCCCAAAGCGCTTTTTCTTGGAGGTCTTTTTGTTGCTCTTGTGACTGACGCTTGCAAAGCGCTGAGCTTGCGTTCTTGTGACTCCTTCATTGCCTGAATTTCAGCCCTTTGCAGCTCCATTAATTTAATAAAACTTCCTAATTGAAGAGCCACTTCAGGGGCTGCAGAAGCTGTGGTGCCGCCGGTGGGTGTGGCAAGGTGGGCGTGGCCAGTGGGCGTGTCCCGGTGGGTGGAGTCAGTGGGCGGGGCTTGCACAAAAGTGTGCGGGGCCTGTCCCGAAATGGGCGTGGCTTGTGTCTGAGTGGGCGGAGTCTGAGGGGCGTGGCCTGGCCGGTGGGGTCAGTGGGTGGGGCTTGACCCATAGTGGGCGGGGCTTGGTCCCCAGTGGGTGTGGTCTCCGCAGCTCGTGCCCTTGTCCTGTCCTTGAAGTCCTCTCTCGGAGTCAATGGCATCTCCAAATCCCACTTCTGACACCAGTTGTTACGTGTTAGGGGTTCGAAGGATTTGGAGAGAAAGACCTGCTGACTCTTTTGAAGACTTTTCAATAGCACTAGGTCCAACACAAAGCACTAGGTCCAAACACTAAGCACTAACGGTGTCCTGTTTTGTAGCCAAGTCGTAGGTTTCACTGGTATCGCTCTTGATCACTAGTTTTCGCTCCGAAGTCGCCTCGAAGGTAGCTCAAACTGAACTGTATTCGCTCGCCTCCCCACGGCTTTTTATATGGGCCGAGACCGGTTCCAGACTAATCCAGAAAGATCCTTCCTGGAACGTACCCGACACGCCCGAACATGTTCGTGATTCCGGAAAGTTCGCGAATGTACCCGGTTTTCGAGACTATAGTTCCACAGCAGTTCCTCTAACGCCATCTAGTATTGAATAGGGGGTTTTATGTCGTCTTTGTTCTTTAGTGATTTTAATAGTTGACGCTAGATGGCGTTAGTTCCTTTGTGTGTTCATAACAATATTAACTTAACTCATACTCTCACTGACGAGGGACAGTGGCCATTAAGAGATTAGCTGTAACTCTTATAAAGTCTCTCTACTCTCTCCCTTATAAAGGTTGTCCTTCTTATAAAAGACTGTTGCTGTAGTAAAGTAACAGCGTATTCGCACGTGTTTTTATTGAATTCCCATGACTTTAAGGTAACGAGACGAATTTTTCTACGTTTATGTATATGACTCATTGACGATTTTGTTGAATTCTATTTTTTTTTTTAATTTTAATTTTTCTTACAAATAATTAATTAAATTTCGTACCAATCTGTGTAAACAAACCTTAACTAGAAATTCGACAACGCCGCTTATTCAATTTGGTTAAAAATATACATTATATTTCTATAATAGATAGATTGCAGAGTCTGTTTTCAGTCTGTTATCCCACTTCTGTACCGTAAATTAATAAGTGTCTGTTCGGCAACGTCGTAAAAGTTAGGATTCATCTTACGGAGACTTTTTGTGCACTAATTAAACGAAAATCAGTGTTACATTCGAAACTGTTAGTAAGATGACGCAAGTTCCATAGACATTTCTTCCCCTTTACAGTTTTAGAACATACACTTAAAGGTATGGGAATTCTATGTAAACATCACTACATAGTATAAAACAAAGTTGTCCCGCTGTCTCTATGTATGCTTAGATTTTTAAAACTACGCAACGGATCTTGATGCGGTTTTTTTTAACTAGATAGAGTGATTCAAGAGGAAGGTTTATATGTAATACATTGCCCCCCGCGAAGCTGGGGCGGGTCGCTAGTGTTTTATATAATGCTTAGCAAATGCCTCTTCAGTATAAACCATGTTTCTATAAGTTTAGACATTATTCGTGGTCGTTTTTAGCGAGCGGAGGTCGCAAGTCGTCGGAGGCGGAGGAGGTGGCGCGGCGGGCGTCCAGCGTCTCGGACGAGGGCGGTTTCAACGAGCCGTCGCCCGAAGTCGCCGCCCTCCGGCCGACGGAACGCGCACGCTCCGACCCCGACACGATCTCTGTCCTCCAACAGGTACTCACCCGTAAACTTTGTCTTACGTAGTAAGGCTGCCGCTGCACGCTAGACCGTAGTAAATTCCTCATGAAGTAGGAGTGTTTATATGAACCGCAGACACACTCCGTTTGCGGTCAGCAAGACACGTGCAAAAACGAGCAGGTCTTGACGCTATTTAGTGAAAAACTGTTGTGTTTCGTCTCATCGCGACCGTGATTTAAACATATCCGCCTTTTCTTTTCCTTCTAAGATTTTTATGTCTAAAACTATTAAAGTAGTGTTATTTTTGTCGTATTAAATGTTGCCCATTGCGCTAAGGCAGATTGTCACTAGAGATTTATAAAAACCGTTTGGTATTTTAAAATGTAACCGGACACATACAAACAACCATGCTCTCTTTTGGTGTACGAATTCATTGGAATGTGGTCAGCAAAACTTCACGAAACTCGAGCGTTCAAAACCATATACGGAAGTAACCTAATTGGGTAAATTTGGACACCACATTCTTTTTTGCCACTTTTCCATTTAAAAAGAGTAATCATAAAAAGTATTCATAAATATCTTCCCCGGTTAACAGCAACCACGAGTCCGACCTAGTTCTCGGCATCGTTCCCGACATACAAACGCAGAGAATATCGGCCATGGCCGAGATAGTTGTAAATGTGCTCAGTTTGAAGGATACAACGCTGGAAAAATACTTTTTATTATATGAACTTATTCTTGAAATTAACTCCTTATTATTTTATTTACAAATATATTTAATATGGTTTAAGGTAATTTTCATTCTCGGCAAAAAATTTATTTAGTTCTCAGTCTCCGTCTCGGCCGAAACAAAATAATAAATTTCGGTCGGACCTTACCGCGAGGTAATGATTGTTAATAATAAGAAGTTGATTCCGATTACAATCGCAAGAGATGTGGGTTACATTAATTGGGTTTAACGTACGGAGGCCGCCTTAGATCGGCAGCGGCACATGTGATACACGTCCCATTCACGTTCAAAGTCAAAGTCAAAATGTCTTTATTCAATATAGGCTTATTTTACTTATTGAAATTCACAAAACTACCACCGGTTCACAAAGCTAGACCTGTCCATAGAAGAACTGGTAAGAAACTCCGCGTTATACAAAATTATTTAACTATAAAATCAGCAATAGCCCGAGGTCTCAATGTATTCTTCGAAATTATAACAGCCCCATTCCTTGGTAGCTTTTTAAAAAATGGTTATTATTACTGATGCACGTTAAAATGGCTGCTCTTAACGTAAAAAAAGCAATAACGAGTGGTCTAACGTTTCAGGACTCGGGAGTGGTGGTGAGCGAGGCGAGCCAGGGCTCCATAGAGGTGCTCGACAAGTCGACCACCAGCCAATGGAGCGTGTCAGAGGCGGAGAACCCGTCGAGCGAGGCGGCCCGCGACGCGCCCGACGTAGACGCCGACGACAAGCAGCCCGACAGCATGACGCCCGACGAGGCCGAGATCCTGCTCAGCTCCAGGTACGTGGCTACACTCCTCTACTCTTTCTCTCACTCCCTATCCCTCTCTCTGTCTCTCTCTGTCTCCTCTTTCTCTCTATCGCGCACGGTGTACTGTACTTATTACATGTACGTTCTAATGCGGTGTCAATTTCACCTTCGCTAACTGCGATCCTAATAAGAATATAATTTGGAATCGTTTTAATGCATCAATGTATTATGGAGCCATAATTCTTTGTCTGATTATAATAAGTAATTATTAATAACTATGTCTCGGCGCAGCTAGTTTCGACTAATTGTCTTTATACTGTACGAAATCGCAGTTTTATTTCATTTATATTTATTTTTACTGATGATTGCGATTATTTTCATTAATTTACAAATACTTTGTGAGATATTTATTATTAGATATAAATTTCTGAAATATTTACATTGAATTAATTTGCGAAATTGTTTGAATTTAACTAAAAACCGTCCATGGTTTAGATTTGTCAGAGTTTCTTCGTTTGTTATGTTGGGGCATGATTTGTTTTATTTTAAAATCACGCCTACCGTAAAAGAATTTGTTTCGGATAATGTACGCATTCTTTCTCTGGCTTCGTTTGGCTTTGTTATGTAAAAAAGCAATTATTATTTCTGTTTCATTTCTCTTTCATTTTATTTTCTAGTCTAAATTGCGATACGTTGATGTTGTTGTGCATGTGTATTTTATTTTCGACAATCGACTTTCAAATCAGCGCAGCAGATTTCGTATAGCACATAGTAAAGAGTTTAAGCGTATACCGTACTTATATTTTTCCTTCTGTTGTATGTCCCTATGCTTACTATATGATTAAATGTCGTATTTTTTACCATTTGCATGCTGCCTGTGCGCACTACGCTTCATTCTTGCCCGATCACATTTGCAGTATCCTGGAGAAAAAACTTAGGTAAGCTCGCTTCATACGTAGTTTTTATTTCACGTAGCTCTTAAAGGCCCATTTACACGATGCCATTTTCTTGTACATACAAGAGCAATAATTGAATGCAATAAATTGCGCGCAATAATTTGTTAGACCATTTGTTGTTTAGACCATGCAACTCATTTATTGCTTCAATTTAATTGTATACAACAGGCAAGAAACTTGCACCGTGTAAATGGGTCTTAACACCTATTTTAGATAACACTTCAACGGTTCACTTACAATAACTTAGAATTGTTTCATGTTTGTATTACTTAGGACCTGAACGGTAAGTTATTTGTATGTAGTAATTATTATTAGTATTTAGTCATTTAGTTGCTGGCAGCAAAATCATCTTAATTTTGTACTTACACTTAACTTATTAATTTCTTTTATTATACTAGTTGTTGCTATACCTATTTGTTGCTATATACAACAAATTAATTGTTAAGTTATGCTACACGAGATATTTTTTATGCTGTCATCATAGATTACACACTGAACTAAATTTATGGATGGAGTTTACAGTTTATTTTGAAAAACCTTCAGTCAAATTAAATTCGTTTTTAATTGAATTTGAAAATTGTGTTTTTGGACGTTTGAGATCTCTATAAAGAAAAATCAGAAAAAGAGATAGCGATGCATCTCTGTCCCACTCACGTAAACAAGAGGCGCTGCTCACGGTAATTATAAGGTCGATCAGAGCGAAAAAGCGATGCATCTGTGTCCCACTCCCGTAGACAAGAGGTGCTGCTCTCGGTTATTACGAAATCGCTCAGAGCGAGAAAGCGATGCATCCTACCCAACTCCCGCAGACAAGCTGCGCTACTCATGGTAATTCGTGAGGTCGATTAGAGCGAGAAAGCGATACATCTCCGTCCCACTCCCGCAGACAAGAGGCGCTGCTGTCGGACGAGCAGGCGCAGGAGATCGCCGCCATGCTGTCGCCGCACGCGCTGCCCCACGACAACGGCGTGTCCCTCAACGATAGCTACCAGTCCGTGCTCTCCTACGAGAGGTGAGGCGGCTTTACTCTCTAGAACATTGTACACTTCATTTGTCCCCGTTTTATTTGGATATAAAATTATAATAATAGCAGCACTAAAGGTTAACTATTAAAGAAGCGTTCATGCTGTTATTAATGCGTACATAATTTATATCACCAACGAAATCTTATATTTTTGTTCCAAATAAAATACAATTCAATTTTTCCTTTTCTCAAGCACGGAAATATATTGAACATGGATTGCCGGAAATGGTATTGAAATACACAAATGTATAATTTAAATTCATTCACACTTTCAGCATGCAGTCCGTGGACGAGAGCTACGAATTTGTATCGCTGGAGGCGGATGCCGGTATGGCCGGCGGAGATCGGCGCCACGACGACGAGCACGAGCAACAACGAGCGGAACACGTCCAGCGCGCGGAACACGTGCAGAGCGCGGAACACGCGCAGCACGCGGAACATGTGCAGCAAGCGGAACATCCGCCAGAAGTGGAACCCGCCGCGCGCACGGAACCCGCTGACGAGTCCGAAACGGTGTTCGATTATTACCCGCCGCATCCTCTACGCGAACTCGGAGAGGAGAATGGCATACACTACTTTGAGGACGGACACTTTTACACAGAGGTATTGGAAGAAAGATTTTGTGTTGTATATAGGACATTCCTTTATTTTACAACCCCTTTTGGCTTTTTGCAGAGGCTAAAAGCGGCGGTGATCCCATGCGTCTCGGTTATCAATCTTCTCCATAGAAATATGTTTTTAAAACTTCATACTAAACTTCAACTTCTCCACAGAAATTTTTTTTAAATAACTCGCATACCATACACATACAACAAGTCGTTGTAAGCTCTCGCAATGACTTGTCTCGCGCTAGTAGCATTGGTTTTATATAAATCTCTAAGTCATAAATGGTCGTGGGTTATTTATTTTGCAAGACTTTAACGCAATGGGAAATTTGTGTACACTCCACTAACGTGCAATTCAATATAAAACAAGTTGTTGTTTTTTCCAGGTTGCCGGTCTCCCGCCACCCGAAGAAGACGAAGATGATGATTATTATCCGCCAGTTTTCGTTAAAAAGAATACCAAAGTTAAATTTAGGTTCGTTTTTTTAAACGTACATTTTACCGTCACATTGTACTCGTATACGGTTAAGTATTGTGTTCGATTTGAATGTCTTCATCAGGATAGGATCAGTGTATTCCTTGTTTATGATAACCTTAATACAAAACGTTTCACTTGTCTCGGCTTCATGTGTATTTCTTATTTTCTTTTTAATAACGTGTATCTAGAATCTGTTTACTATTTGTTGTTATGACTTGTTATAAACGCTTACGAATATAAAATGAATATGATAATTTTACAGTATCTTATCAAATCTCGGAAGACTAAGTTGGTAGCCTAATTATATAACTATAGTGAGCTACCGAAACTACGTTATTTACTTTTTGTCCACGGAAAAAATTGGATCGCACTTTAAAGCAACTCTTCTGGTTTAACTCTCCCGCTATACATTGATTATTTTATATTGATTATTTTTTATTTTTCAACTAGCTGCTAACCGCGGCCAAAGGGAAAATAACAATGAGTTTTTTATTATACACCAGAATATCTCGCAGATGGCTGAATTTTTTCCTACTTACTTGACACTTATTGTTATATGTTGCATTACTCACATAATGTCTTTATTAATTATAATAGCCTATGTGTTCTTCTGATGTATAAGATATATTATTGTAAAGTTTGATTAAAATCCATTCAGTAGTTTTTATGCGAAAAAGTAACTTTCATCTTTACAACTGCCGTGGTAGGACCACGCAACAGTATTCGCATTGCACGAAGGGGCAGGTCCGTCCGGGTTAGTACCACGACCTCACAGAAGACCAACGTAAAGTAGAAGTGGCGCTTCTACTAAAGTGAAGTTACAGTTCTGCGTTTCGTCTGGTGAGTGAGGTAGCCGGGGCCCACCTTATTAAATGGTGGCAACACATCTGCAGCCGGTGTTGCAAATGTCCGTGGGCGGCGGTTGTCACTTAACATCAAGTGAACCGCCAGCTCGTTGGCCACTTTTTCACATAAAAAAAAACCATCCATTCATACAAATTTTCGCGTTTATAATATAAGTTTATTATATTTGTCTATCTACGGTGGAGAGTGTTGTTTGTTTCACCGTCGAAGTAAAGCGTTGGAATTTGGATTCCCCAGCACGCAGCCGATGCGCGTGTTCTCGACGCACTCTGTGCGCGAGTACGACCGGCGCAACGAGGACGTGGACCCGGTGGCCGCCTCCGCAGAGTACGAGCTGGAGAAGCGCGTCGAGAAGATGCACGTCTTCCCAGTAGACCTGCTCAAGGGCGCCGACGGACTGGGCCTCTCCATCATAGGTCCGCCTCCATCTCCGTTTTTAAACGACGTTCTCTAGTCATCTTGTTAATAAGTATGTATTCTACATGTATATACCCAGGCACTGGAAAAACGCTATGTGCATTACACAATATTTTTACAGTAGTGGGGTTCGATCCCACACCCTTAGGCGTCGATGGTAGCTGCAGCCGTTGCACATTGTGTCAGTTTATTATAATAACGTATGCTGTGGCATTAGTGGACTTAGCTGATATAGAAAAGTGTTCGGTCTGCGGTATTTCGTCCGGTGAATGAGGTAGACGGAGTTCTTTCGCCTGACTTGCAATAAGTACATTTAAATAGAAAAGACAACCCTACAAACATTTACGCTTATGAATATTACACCCACACGTGAACAGCAGTACTTATATTATGCTTTATGTTTTATGCAGATAGTTTAAAATTAAACTTAATATGTACATACCAGCGCCCAACAAACGTCGATTAATGAAAATATTAAATTTGTCTTCAGGAATGGGCGTGGGCGCGGACGCCGGCCTGGAGAAGCTGGGCATCTTCGTGAAGACCATCACGGAGAGCGGCGCGGCGGCTCGCGACGGCCGCATCCAGGTCAACGACCAGATCATCGAGGTGGACGGCAAGAGCCTGGTGGGTCGCTGTTCGAATCTTAAAGGCACAACCTGTGGGTTGCTGTTCGAATTAATCGTCATCATCATTTCAGCCTATTTGACACCGCTGACGAACATAGGCATCGCCCAAAGAACGTCTTGATTTTTTTTTCGTTTTAGTAAAGATCTGAACATTGGGTAATTAAATGTAAAGTTTAATAAACCATATCGCGTTATTCACGTACAGCTGACTGATTCATACATTCCGAGACTTTTTTATTCGTTGCCACAGCCTCGCATTACAAGCCTCTCCTAACAGTATGGTTTGTCTCTTTTAAATTCATTCAACCCATTCATATACTTTGTGACCTTCACAAATGAACTTTACGTTACAGTTTTATACGTAAGTTGTTCTAAAATTCTTTGTTTTGGAAAATTTTATAACTCTTTAAATATTGATGTTTAAAGAATGTTAATGTTTAATACAATTTAAAAAAAGTTATCCTCTATATATGTGTTCATTTATTGTCGCGATTGTAAAGACACGCTGTATAAGAGTACGACCGCATCAGGCGTAACGTCCGCATTAAACCTGTTGAAGATGGGGACTAAAATTAAAGGCCCAACGGAAAACTGTAAAAATGATATAAAAGTAACAAAACAAGCATACTAAGATCATCCAAGTTAACTTCTCTTTCTGTCTTGCTCTCACTACACGTTGGTAATGTTACAAACTAATCTAGTAATGTTAACATGCTTTTTTAGATGTTACGTTAAGGTTTATTAAGCGATAACTACGATTTTTGCACACGACTCTACATGAGTATAGCTCAGCTTACTTCATTCACGTGTACATTTACGTTTTGCTCGACCAAAAAACAAACTTTCAATGGCGTTTGAAACCAATCCAGCAAACGGCCATAACAGTTGATGGCCGTCGAAGATGCCAATTTGACAGCGTTTAGCTTGAGTTTAGCAATTTAATTTTATGTGGCCACTGAAAAATTATCTAAGTTATTTCCTTTATAGATTATGCAGCTTTGGACATTTGTCAACGTTAAGATGATTTTACTTTCTTTTTTTGTGTTTGATTTATATGAAACTCCGCTTTTTTGATAAAGGAAACCAACTGACCACGTGAGCGTAATTGTATCGTTACTAAAAGTGTTACTAACATTTGAAGGTTGGAGTGACGCAAGCGTACGCCGCGTCCGTTCTGCGTAACACTTCGGGACCGGTTAAGTTCCTCATCGGCAGAGAGAAAGATCCAGAGAACAGTGAAGTGGCACATCTCATTCGGCAGTCACTCGCCGCTGACAAAGAGAGGGAGGAAAGGTATCCATAGTTTCATTAGCCCGATTAAAAAAATTGTGCGTCTATAAACATGTCTCGCAGTTAACTCGTTCTTTAAAACATCACATATTTTGTGAATGATTTTCGATTTATTACTAAAAACACTAGCAATAAATATAGACCAATTGTTACCTATCCCATCATTTTCCATTTTCTAATGGATGTTGTTATAGTTTTGTCACATTTATATGAAACTAATGATATTTGACACTTAGATTGTTCAATTGAAAACCGTTTATTATAGTATAAATGAATACATTAATGATAATAACCCCAGGGAATGAGATGATCACTTTCACATATTACAATGTTGTGTAGAAAAAAAATGTCAAAAAGATACCTATAGAAGTTCTTTTGCCTGTTTCTTCTCTGTTAGAGGAACATCCTTACGAAACGGTGGTAGATTTAAAAAATGACTGATAAAATGTATATTCATAAAAAAAGTAAAAAAAAGTAAAGTAACAGCCTATACATGTCCCACTGCTGGGCAAAGGCCTCCTCTATACAGAGGGTATCAGGGCATAGTCCACCACGCGGCCCCACTGCGAATTGGCGGACTTCACATATCTTCGAAATTTTTTTTTGTTATTATTTCGAAAATATGCAGGTTTCCTCACGATGGCGGAGCACGTGATAATTCAGCACTTAAAGTTAAAAACTTCATTGGTGCCGGCACCGGGGATAACTCAGGTTGCTCGAGTATATTGAATTAAAGGCGAGCGCCCGGACACTGAGCTATCACGGCTCATACATTAATTTATTCATCGATGTATATTCATACATCGATGAATAAATTAAAAATAATTTGAATTGACAACCAATGGAAATGTATACATATATATATAACGGCGCAGAGCTGCACGCGAGCGGCAGCGGCGGCAGCAGGCCGAGGAGGAGGAGAGCAACCAGCAGTCGACCGCCGAGGCGGCCGCCGCACCCGCCAAGCACCCGGAGATCAACGAGCTGCGCGCCTTCCTGCAGGAGGTCTGTTGGACCCTGTCCAAGGGCACAACCCGAACACCGCTTGCTCGCTTTTGACTTTAACTACTTTCGACCACAACGGTGAACAATGCGAACGACTTAAGGGAAGGGGCCTCTGATTACTTCAATTCACTCCATCATCTGCCGGAAGATGTCCACTGTTGATCAGAAACCTTACCACAGATTCTTCACTGATCGGGTACAAATTAATACTCGTAATTTACGTGGGACTGTTTCAATTTTTTTCCAAAAATAGTTAATAGCGTATAGATAGACCAAGTCAAGTTTCATAATTGGTCTAGAAGGAGGAGCTAGACCGGTCACAGTGTAGAAGGGTAGCGGCCCGTGTTCGGGTCGCCTGCTGCCCTAATATATTAACAGTATGAGTTCGCTAGGTGTTTCCCGATCGCTGATGACGTGATGACTGTGTCCGCAGCTGGTGGGCATGGAGGCGGGGGGCGGGCGGGGCGAGGAGATCAGCTGCCGCGTGCGCGAGTGGTGCTCGCGCAGGGCGCCGCACGCGCCGCACCAGGCGCTGGCGCGCGCCGCAGACGCCCACCGCAAGTACGACAAGGTGACGCTCGCTTACGTTCTTCTTGAACTTTCCTTCGTCTCACTTCTACGACTCGACTCTACGAAATATTATTAAATCTAGTGTTTAAGAAGTTTGAGATTTTGAATAAAATCGTGGTGTAATTCTGTACTTTATTTTTGATATTCGAAATTAATTTATATGGTAAAAATTTGGCAAAAGAGATTTCTCAGTGATTTCAAAACTAAAATTAATATTCTCTCAATTCTTCATTAATTGTTTTATGTAGTTTTTTTTAATATCGTTTTTTTTTTATGCGAAAAGTTGTCAAACGATCAGATGGTTCACCTGATGTTAAGTGAATACCGCCGCCCATGAAGACAGATGCGTTGACAACCTTTTGAAAATTGGGCTCCGGCTACCTCACTCACCAGACGAAACGCGAAAGTATTTGCCACACTTCCACTTTACGCCGGTCTTCTGTTAGGTCGTGGTACTTACCCGGACGAGCCTGCCCATTCGTGCAACAGCCGAGGCTGCTGCGTGGCCCTTCCATCTTTAAAATGCTATCTGCTCTGACTAAATTGCTATCCTTGATATTTCAAAATTCAACCGAATCTATTTATAATGTTTCAACAGTAAATATCCAGAAACATCCTTATTTTGCTTGAAACTGATTTTGGTGAATACATAAATGCATTAGCTGACTCATTGGCTGATAAATGACTCATTCAATAGCCGTGATAACTCATTGTCGGGGCGCTCGCTTTTAATTCCATATACTCGAGCATCCTGAGTTCCATCCCCGGTACCGCGGTATGAATTGTCGCGTGCTCAGCGGTTAAAGAAAACATAGTGAGGAAACCTGCATATTTTCGAAATAATAGAAAAAAACATTTCGAAGATATGTGAAGTCCACCAATGCAATGGGGTCGCGTGGTGGTCTCTGCCCTAATACCCTCTGTATAGAGGAGGCTTTTGCCCAGCAGTGGGACTTTTATAGGCTGTTACTTTTCTATTTTAAATATAATTAATTTTTATTTTTATTGTAATTTTTGTTATCTCTGCACTCAAGGTGGCCTTTAAATTGTAAATCATGTAACGATTTACAATTGCTATTGCTCCCATAACACTGTTAGTTATAGAATTGTAAATAACTAAATTTTATTCGATAGTGAAGATCGATTGCAGATATTACGGTAATGTAGCGGTAACTCACGGAGTAGAGTCGTGTGCATAAATATATCGTTGTATGATTGCAAATCGAGTTCACTTTTACGCGGTCTGTATCAAGCTCTGCATTGAGCGCGACACTATACGTGCGAAACCAGCAGAGTTAACTAACTTAAAGTTTAACTAGTGCGCACACACGTATAATGCACTCTATTGTATCGTCGTACGGTTGCAAATTGAGTTCGATTTAGCGCGGGTCGTATCAAGCTCTGCTTTGGGCGCGACAGTACTCGCGTAGAACTCGCCGAGCTAACTAGTCTGCTTATAATAAGTATAATTATTGCGGGTAATTGTATCGGATCGTCGTGCGGTTGCGAATTGAGTTCGCATTAGCGCGGGCCGTATCAAGCTCTGCTTTGGGCGCGACTGTACCCGCCCAGAAACCGCCTTGTTGAATCGTGCGCACATGTGCGCAGGCGCGTCGGGCGCTGCGCGGCTGGCGGCGCACGCGGGCGATGGTGCGCGCGCGCGAGGAGTGGTGGAGTGGCGCGCTGAGGGACGCGCACCGCGAGTACGCCGCCGCGCTCTCCGCGCTGCACGACCGCGTCGCCCGCCTGGAGGTGCTGCTGCTGGTGAGCGCCTTTTTGCTTGAGTTACGCTTCTTGTGGCGCCTTTGGGGAAAGGGATGGGAGTGATTTTTCAGGCTGTTGCTATGGCAACCGATGACAACTACAATTGCAAGACATATTATATCAATCAGCCTACTGCCGTCCACTGCTGAACGTGAGCCTCCCCCAAAGTGCACCAACTATCCCGGTCTGACGACTTAAGAAAGGTGGCGGGCAGCGGATGGATGCGGCCTGCCCAGGACCGGGAACACATATTGACAAACTATAATTGCAAGTTGTTTAAATAAACCGTTATCGATTGCATTTTAATTATTTTACTTTTGTTACCGTAAAGAAGTATAATTTCTTATGTACGTACATAACGTAGTACACACACACGCACACGTTTTTTTACGTTTAAGGCAGCAAGCGAACATGCGGTTATCCTTAAGTAATTGACGCCGTCCGTCGGGCGTCTACAACACCTGACGGGTTGCATGTGCTTTGCCAACCGTAAAAAATTTGCATCCCGGTTACCTCACTTTCCATACGAAACGCGAAAGTATAATACTTCCATTTCACGCTGATCTCCTGTGAGGGTGTGATACTTCTCCATAGGAGTTTGCCAATTCCTGCAACACCAAGCTGCTGCGTGGCCCGACCACTAATGCACATTTTAAAATATGTCAAGAAAAATGGCATCGCGTTGTGTCCAATAAGGTTTCTGAGGTTTGGAATAACGAACGAAACGCTCTTATAAATTATACAATGGCGTTGAGATTTTGAATTTGGAGATGACTTATCTAATCGTTATAATGGATTTCTTCTAAATATTATGTAGTAAGTGAGCTTACATTGGTAATGGAGTATGCGTGTCTTTATAGGAGACGCAGAAGAAAGCGGGCTTGCCCGTGATGTTGCCCCACGAACCGTCCGCTCGCCGCGAGACGCCGCCGCTTCCGCGCCGGCCCGATCCTGACCCGTTACTTATCGACGGTAAAAATATCTTTTTATAAAAAATAAGTATTTATATGACATATTAAACACACATATTAAAAACACTAGCAATAAATATGTCTAGTTGAAATACATTCGTCAATCGAGTACAGTGCCATTTAAATTCCTTCTTCACTTAATCATGTCCAAAGACACGAAGTATTTTTTTTACAAGTTGTAAGTGAATTACTTCGCCCTTACCTTCTCTTTAGCTTAAACTCTCCACAGACTCCATAATTATGTAATCCTTCAATGATTTTTATATGGGGTATTTGGTGCTGCCATAAACCTTAAAAATTGCAGACGTTGTATACTTAAGGCTTGTTCATTTTCATTAAGAAAAAGAATTCTAAATTTTAAAATTCAGATCCGTGGAGCTCGGACAGCGACCTGTCGGACCTGTCGCCGATAGAGGACGAGTACGCGAAGGTGGACAAGTCGGATCGGCGGCAGCGGGAGGCGCGCGAGGCGCCCGACATCGGTGACGTCACGGCGACCACGGCCCACGACCCGCGCCCACCCGTTGCCAGTGTGGTCGACTCGAAGTCGACCATCCTCGGCAACGTCGCCTCCACGGCGGCCACGCCCTCTCCCACCCCCGCGGCGAACGCGACCACCGCCGCCCATAACGTCAGTTCAATGACCCCCGCTGCCGCCGTCGCGTCCGTGTCTACGACCACCCTCAACGAACCTCTGTTAGTACTCTACTTGTGCAATTTAAGTGAAACATTGTAGTGTGGAATAAAACGAGGATAAACAATTTTTGAGCGCGGAATAAAAAAAACAACAACAAGTACTCAGTATCTCTTCGTCCAAGTTTCCAACGTGTTTGCCAAGGGGTTATAAATGGACTCAGACGCGTTTTTCCTTCCATCCCGCAATCGAGTTGGAGAATGTACAAACATAATCGTTTTTGTTGTATTAAAAAGTTGGCAAGCGAGGAAGCGGTTCACCCGGCGTTGCAGATTAAAAAAAATTGGGCCCGGTTACTTCACTCACCAGAGAAACTCGAAAGTATGACAATTCCACTTCACGCGGGTCTTCTGTGAGCCTGCTCATTCGTGGCTGCACCGCAGTGAAGTACGTTCGAATGCACCTCGACAGCAGCGGGAGCGGCACGCTGCGCAGCGATGCGGGCGCGTCAGTCGGCAGCGGCGCGTCGCGCGAGCTGGACGCGGCCGTGCCGAGGGGCGCGCTGCTCGACACGTCGGCGCACCGCGCGCGCACCGACCTCGCGCGCCACCGCCCGCACGCGCCACACTCGCCGCACTCGCTCAGCAACGCGAGCTCGGTACGCTACTCTCAACACAAGCTCATTTGTATTAAGAAAAATATCGCGTGTAAAATTATAAATTTAAAGAAGACCCTGACACAAATCAGAACTCAAATAAGTGAACAGTCAAATAATGAAAACTCATAGCTAAGAACCGTCGCGATCTTATCTGCTTTCAAACAAAAAACTGCACCACGATCGGTCCATTCGTTCAGAAGCTACTATGCCACAGACAGACACATAGATACAACAGACAAACACCCCTCTTTTTAACTCGTGGGTTGAAACCAACCTCAACCTCTTTCTTTCTTTCTTTCATTACTATTGAAATTAATATGGAAACATGGGAGGTAAAACAAACGGAATAAAAACAAGTGAGAAGTTTTAAAAATGTTCCATAAATGATGGAGTGACACTAAAATATGTGTAAAAATGAATCGAGTATAGTGAAAATTAAAGTTAAAAACCGCAACACGGTTAAATTTAAATGAATATATTTGTTTAATATTTGTATGAATTATTTTTATCACATAAAATAGTAAACTCTATTCTCATTATGAATATTGTTTTATTCATAACTTAATTGAGTATAGACAAAAAGTTTTATTAATACCAATTTAATTTTATTAACAGTATGATGGGTTGGACGACTCTTATAACGATTCCGCCGACGAGTCTCTTAGCGAATCAACCTCCGGACCGCCGCATTCCAGCCATGTAACGGTAGGTTTACCTTTATGAACATTTATTTGATCACGCAAACATAATTTTACCATATTACCTATAACATAGCGGAATCAGTGTCGTAGCTAATGCTACCGCTAATATAAAACTTACACACTGTGACACAGGTGTCAAGCGTTTAGGAATTAATGAATTTCTTACCATTAATTCCTAAACGCTTGGAATAGTTCCCAGAGTTAATGGTGATTAACTTAACACGAGTATCGTGAAATGTGAGCAAAATAAAGTAACAGCCTATATATTATGTCCCACTGCTGGTCCAAGGCCTCCTCTTTTACAGTGGGTATTAGGACATAGTCCACCCACACATAGGACCCCACTGCGGAAAGGCGGACTTCACATATCATCGAAATATTTTTTTTGTTATTTGAAAACATGCAGGTTTCCTCACGGTGTATTCTTTCACCGCTGAACACGTGATAAGTCAGAACATGAAATTAACAATTTAATCGATGCGGGGGCCGGAATTTGAACTCAGGTCGCTCGAGTGTATTGAATTAAAAGCGAGCGCCCGGACACTGAGCTATGACGGCTCTACGTAAAATGTCCGAAATGGGAACGTGGCCAATATTGCCTTTCAGCGCGACACCCGCCAGAGCTGCGGCAGCTCTATCGGCAGCACGACCGACGACGGCTTATACTCGCGGGACCCCAGGCACCACCCTCTGTCAGGTACCACATTAGCACCATCGCACGTGTACGTCGCAACATACATACACACATACGCCCGCTTATGCATATTATGTTCACGCAATGTCAAAACTTCGATATATATATGTTTGAAATGCACCACTAAATCTTATTCACAATGCATATTGCACCGCAAAATATCAATGGCCCAATAGTCGAAGTAAACAAAATTCTTTTAATTTTTTGTCGATTCGAATATACACCATTATTTATGATTCAAATAAGTTATAATAATTAAACGGATGTCAACGGATTCATATTTTAAATAACACCAACTCTAGAATCCATCACCGGGCGAATTTTCGTTCAAGTAATATATGCCATTAATCGGGTATTAGCAAATGTGCTATTACATAATTGTTTAATAGTTTTCCGATGAAAGCGGATGAGACATTGTGAATGAGATTTTACTGGATATTTGTGTGTGATTAATAACGCTTTTTGTGTAACGTAACTATTTTACACAGAATGCTTTGGGGAGTATATAATTATTTTTATAGAACAATTTATGTTCTCTCATTTTAATATATTTATTAGAGCACACTTATTTCTTTTGGATATCGTTATGAAAAAATCAAGATTTAAACCAAAATGAACCCTTTAGACAACGGTCAATTTTTATCACCGTTGTTAGGTCTATGGTGTATAATATTTACACTCACCGCAACACTGGACGTATCGGTATAATAACGTCGTAACACATACCAACAAGGTACACGATTGAATGAATAAATTAATGCGCGAATGAATGAGGGAGTGAACGAATGTGAAACGTTTTGCGGCACGAATCGCGCGTGCGGCGCCGTTCGACGTGCGGCACGTGCGCGTGGGTAGTGAGCGGTGCGGTCCGGCTAGGTCCGCCGGCGTCGTTGGCCGAGCAGCTGAAGCAGGTGCTGGCTGAGCGCGAGCGGCGGCTCGCCGGCGCGCCGGAGCCCACGCACGCCGCCCACCCGGCCCACGCTGCCCACGTGGCCCACGTTGCCCACGCGTCCCACGGCCCGCACGCCGCCCACGCGACCCCGCACCCCGACCCCGTGCAACTCACCAACGAGCTCGTCGACGAGATAAGGCAGGCCGTCAGCGAGGCCAACGCCAGAGGTTCGTACGCACACGCAAAACCTTTAACACCCAATACAGACACAAACCCAATAGGAGATTTGTGGAATACGAATAATTTTATAACGACTAAGCACCGTTGCTGTATTGTCGTTATAACGGACGCTTTTAACATAACATAAAAAGTTATTATTATTACACATAATTTGAAAATATTGAGACAAAGAAAAAGGGTGCGGCATTAAGTTGGGTGGAGTAATTTATTTTATTTCAGATTTTATGATATTTAAAATATACGTATAACTAATAAAAAACAACTCATTAGGGCGGAAAATATTTCATGATTCACAAACATTACTTCATTTCCATTTTTGGGTATCACTTATACAATATGTGTTGCTCTATTATTACTAACCGTTATTTACGATTTACACTACCGTAGTGTAACACAGTGTTTCGTTATATATATATAAGCTTTTTATGTAAGCTTTTTTGTTTGGTGGTGGATATGATTTACAATTTTTATAAATGAGTATTTTTATCATAATTAAATTTTAGTGGTATTTTTTTCACTTTTGTTTTGTATTGGACACTCGAGAGATCAAATTTATTAGAATGTACTGATTAGAAAATGTTATGATTTTTATACATTTATTACAAATTCGAGCCGATTCTTATGAACTTATCGAGATTTGTCTTGAAATATAATATATGGAGTTCATTTTTATTAAATACATAGTGCTAATAAAAAAAACTGCAAAAAAAATCTTATCTTAAATATTTTTATTCCGTAATTGTAATCCTTAATAATTTTTTTTATGCGAAAAGTTGTCAAACGAGCAGACGGTTCACCTGATGTTAAGTGAATAGCGCCGCCCATGGACATCTGCCACACCCGAGGGTACAGATGCGTTGACAACCTTTGGAAAATTGGGCTCCGGCTACGTCACCAGACGAAACGCGAAAGTATTTGTCATACTTCCACTTTACGCTGGTCTTCTGTGAGGTCGTTGTACTTACCCGGACGGGCCTGCCCATTCGTGCAACAGCCGAGCCTGCTGCGTGGCCCTACCACCGTAAAATTTCAACTTTTATTTCGTATTCCGCATCAGAAATATATCATTTGTGAAAATTTCAACTGTATAGCTATTACGGTTCACGAGATACAGCCTGGTGATATAATGATAGACAGACAGGCAGACAGATAGCGGAGTCTTAGAAATAGGGTCCCGTTACACCCTTTGGGTACGGAACCCTAAAAAGTCCCCGCTGCTAATATTTGTAGACCCGTTAGTTACTCGACGCTGTTCGCGGTCGCTATGTCCGATCCGATTGTACACGGGTAAGCGACCGACGGGCAGCGTCGCGGGCGGGAGGGGATCGGGGGGGGGGGGGGGGGGGGGGGACTCGGTCTCGCCCGGACGGCGAGTGAAGGCTGCGCGTGTGGTTGTAGTGAAGAAAGCCCCGGCTTGTGTAGTCGGCGGCGAGGTGCCGTGGCAGCCGCTGTCGGCTGCCGCATCGGAGGCGAGCCTGTCGCCGCCGCCCGCCGCGCTCGCCGCCCAGCCCGTCACCCAGTGGACCAAGCAACAGGTACGGAGCGAGTAGTCGTCCACATGTCGGCGTCCTACCGTTAGAGCTCGAATGTCGGACGTCGGCGTAGTTCGAGGTCGTTTCTGTCCTCGGACTAATGCCTGGTGTTTAGTGAATATCCTCGCCCATGGAAATCTACAACAACCGATGGCTTGCAGATGCGTTGGTAACCTTTAATAGAGTAGGCCGCGGTCAGCTCATTCGAAACGCGAAAATTTAATACTTCTACCTCACGCCGGTCTACTGGAGGTCGTCGGTCGATTATACTACAATACAGTGATCATTTGTTAGTCCTCCATATATTAATCAATCCCGAGAGGAAACAAAGTTCGTTTAAGGTTCGGGCCGCGAGGGACGGCCGACTCGAGATTGACGCGCTCCCTCGGTGCGCAGGTGTGGCAGTGGGTGTCGGGGCTGGCCGAGGGCCTGGACAGGCACGCGGGCGCGTTCGCCGCTCGCGGCGTGGACGGCGCCCTGCTGCTGGCGCTCAGCTCGGCCGACCTCAAGCTGCTCGGCCTCAACGGCGACCACCGGCGGCGGATGAAGAGGCGCCTCAAGGAGCTGCGCGCCGCGCACGAGAAGCACCTCAAGGCGCTCAAGAAGGCGGAGAAGAAGGCCAAGAAGAAGTAGCTGCCCCGCAACTCGCCAATGATGACGTCACGGCACAGACAAACTTAGACTGTCTATGCCGTGACGAACGTAGACTCTGATCACCCGAAGTACTAATAAGAGCAGGTTGGTACCCGAAATTTCGATGTAAGAATTCACGCTACCGACAAGGTGCTAGTTACTTGTGCGAATAGAATGGAATCGTGGCAATTTCACATTTTATTACTCGTGTGAAATTATTCCTACGTCTAAGAGCTGTAGTGGCCCGTTAGTGTTCGCGCTTAGGGTAAGACCGCACCAGTGAAGGGGCTCCGAAAGCGCTAGAACGCACCAAAGATGCAGTGCATTCTGAAAAACACGAACTTTATGGATATTAAAAATCCGCAGCTTATAACGTTTAACAGGTTTTTTGGCTCGCTAGGATAAGTGTGAAAAATCAAGGTATATGTAATCGTGATGAAAACTTAATGTATTACTATATGTGATTAATCTAAATTTTGTCTACTTAATTCATTGATTAGTACTTAAGTCAAAAAGGAAGTTAAATAAACAATTTCAACATCATATTAAATTATAAAGTAATGATGTGACTAAATTAACATTTAATTCAATAAACATAGCCAACTGCTTCATATATTTATTGACGACGTTTTAGGCCGTTATTAAGGCTTTAAAGAATTTATTCTTTACGGTTACCAGACACGAATATTTTATGTTTCCTAATCTATATTATATTTCTTGCCAATTTGTCATAAATTTAGCAGTAGTTTTCTTCACCTAGATTTTGGGAAAATTTAATAGAATTTAATATACATATTTGTCTGTAAACTATCTCTGTCTTCTGTGTCTATGTCTTCTTTTAGTGTGTTCTGTATTAAAATTTGGAAAAATAATGTCTGGTAGCTGATTTGTATTCAAATTCACATGTGTACTCATATTTACTTCAGTTTTTTCTTTAATATTTATGGCCACAGTAGAGGCACTGTGTGGTGGCATTTCGTTTTGTATAGTTAGTAATATAATACACAATTAAAATGCCACTACATAGCGTCTCCCAGGTACAATTAAAATGTACCTGTACATGTTATATGTATTAGTAAATACTTTTTTGTCTGTAACACATTTTGCCATTATCCCACTCTACTGTTCGCTCGGTTTTCGATAATGGGCGGCGATCTTTGTAAAAAAACTCTGCTATTGATCCTTAATGATGGTAGGTTATATATCAATAACTGTGTCTGATAGCGTAACAAGTGCCATCTGACTATAGCTTAGAGTTTAGGGTGGTTAGCGCAGCTCCAAATGGAGAAAAGAATAATTGTGAATAAAAGTAATAGTAATTTTGGCGTGAACCTGAACGGTGCCCATTCCTCAACAACATTAAGCCACTATTGTGCTATGTATATGTGTAATGCATTAATTCTTCGTCGTTCCTACATTTCGTATTCATTGTGTCAGTTTTTTCTTCTAGTTCATTGATACCATACAATTGACTGTTTGAATAAAAACACTGGCTCAATCTAGTCATAAGATCGATTTGTAAGCTGAAATTAATTGACTTACGTTTGCATTTTCTTTTCATAAAAAATTTTAGATATTATGGTAAATATGTATTCATGTATGTAATATGTTTCTTGACTCTTGATATATTTATATGGTCCTTCTTATTGTAGATTTATAGTTGGATATCAAAATGAAACTGATTTTATTAACTTTGGCATTTCTTTAACAATGGTATTGCACAAAATGTACTTAGTAATAATGTGGCTGAGCACTCACAGTTGACAATATGGTTGATTTATGATTATGTACCGAATATTGATTAAACATGTGATCTCATCACGCAAGTGTACCGGATTGTGAATGTTAACGCGTCATAAATATACCTATGCAAAAGACCAACTCTAGGGACAGTTCTGATTATTTGTTTATATAACATTCCAGTTACAACACTCTCCTTATGATTACATTGACAATTTAGACATGCTTTTATAGTTTCATTAGGCAAATACATAGCGTTTACCTAAGTGTTATTCTCTGTGTATCAATGTGTGTGTTTGGTTCCGTAGCTAATTTTACCGTGTAAATATAGTCTCGACGTGGACAGAACGGGGAAATCTTAAATGATGTGCTTGAAATTACTGTATGACTGAATGTATGTTGTACCTTTAGACTATTTATTTCAATTAAGATTTAATGTTAATATAAGTAGGAAGTCCAATAACAATTGCCAAAATTGACGAGTACTTTTAACATTGTTGATTTTTTTTAATTCTTTTTCCCCTTATTTTATTTAAATATTTATTTTGGGACCAAATTAATTTATTATGAACTTACAACCTATTATTTATGTATTTTTGGTGTGTTCAGATGATAGAATTTTATTTATAAATGAATAAAGAAACCAAAGTGTATAACGCATAGTCTTTTCCTTTCCATGAAATGTTTAATGTTATTATTATTTACATTTTGTGAGGTGATGAAAATATAATCTACAGTCGTGATTTGAGTTTTCTTATCTTTTCAGTACAATAATCCAAGCACTATATACATATATTTATTTTTAAGGATTAAATTAAAGGATCTGAATTGTTTGAATATAATTTTGAAGGCAAGTCATAGAAAAATGAAGTGTTGTGAAAAAAGTTGTACTAAGTAAATTTGCTTTTTTGTTTGTTTTGAATGTGAAATATCCCAGTTTAATATCGGTCAATACTGTGGTACAATAACAACAGTTGTTCCTTATGCATAAGTTTTTTCGTCTCTAGAAGTATCTGTGTAGTTTGCAGTAAGTCCAATGGCTTTGACTGCCACGTCGAAAGAGGCCCGCAGCAGACAAGCCAAGAACTCAGATCTCAGAAGAGTATTTATTGTATGAAAAGTTTCTATACTCCTTGTTCATCTTTTGAAGTCATAGTCAACGAAAAAACAACAAAACATCGAGGCTTTAAGACAATTGCAATTTGAGAATGCATTATAAATCGCCTGCAACATTCAATCGAATTTGATAAAGCTCAAATCCATATTTATACAGACATTCCCAAGTTTGATTCGTGAGAATTGAAATCAAGAAAAATCAATGGAAAAAAGAAATCTTATAATAATTATACTTATCATATTAAAAAATAAAAAACAATATTTTGCCCAAAATTAAATTAATATGTTCAGCCTGGTTGGATGTGAAGCCAATTAGATGAGAAGTTAACAACTTTTAAAGAATGTATTTTTTGAAATATGAAATATTTTTCAACTTGAGAAGAAAATAATTCATTCTTTGTGTAATAAATTGCATTGATAGGAGAATAGATTAAAAATCAACGAAGACGACGACCCAATTGGCGCAGTGGATGGTGGACTTGTCTCCTGCGCTAGGGGGTGTGGGTTCGATCCCCACTACTGGGAAAATATTGTTTGATGAACATAGTTTTGTTCCAGTGTCTGGGTGTTTATAGATCTATAATATGTATTTCTTTACAAAATAAAATTATGTTTTTACGGTTTTGGTTGAAACCGGAAAAGAAGACAGACATTTGATGATTGTGTTTCAATCTGTCAATATTGTATGCAACAAGACTACATATAGTAACAACTAATATTGTAAACAGCACACAAACGCATTAGTGGTTGAGGTAAGTAAGGTTCAAAAGATTATTGAAGCTGAGACATTTTTCATTAAAAACTGGTGCATTAGATGTTGCAACCAGATCTTGGATAGCCGAAGATAGACCTACATGGGACTTTTGGACGAGTTATATTCAATGGTTGACTGCCATAGTTTGGTTATTGTGATAATGATGAGTTACTGCTTGTACCTACATTTTATATTGAACATTGAAATTGGTTGGTAACAATGAAGCCTTATTCAGGAAAATTGAGGTATGATAACCTTTAACACAATAGTTGTGGAGCCTGTGTGGTCAATACCTCTAATTAATATAAAAACCAATATGATATCCACAAAATTGAGGCTTTTTTGCAAATCTATATCTATGTTATATTTTAAGGTGTGTCAAGAGGATTAATCATTAAAAGCAACTAGATGTAAATTATTCAATTTTATTATTTGTCTTTTTATTGCGTTTTCGCTTTTTTGACTTTTTATTTGGTGCTATAGTTGAGGGCTTCGCATTTTCATCATCATCACCATAACAAATGGTGACAAATGCTCCTGGTTTCCTTTTCAGGGATATTTTTTTCTCTATGTTTTGATTTTCAGAAGCATCACTTTCAACATCATCATCATTTTGAACACCGCCCTCAACAGATTCCTCTTTGTCAGTTTCTTCTTTCTTTACCAGATGATTCTGTCTATTCAATGTTATACAAGTAACTCTACAGGATGCATTGCTTGTGCATGTTTCATGCAATTTTTCATCTTTAACTGACCATGCTTTGAGCTCCCCAGAACTGGATGCAGAGAACATTGTGTTATTTTCATAATACAAACATTTAACCCTCTGTTTATGGCCTTTATATGTAAGGGCTTCACTATCAGTAACATTTAATGTTATGATATTACCATTCTCTAAACCAACAAATATTCTTTCATCATTAGTCCACTGAACTGATGTTGGTTTTGAGTTGCATGATATTCTTTTCTCAATACCGGCTTTACTAATTGTCCAAATATCAACTGTTTGCTGAGACAGTAAGGAAAATCTATCACCACCTGGGGAAAATTTAATTTCTGTTGGCAGAGACACCCCTTTACTAGTAAGGTTCATAGTGAAAGCTGGTCTTCCTTTGATTAAATTCCAAGTCCGTAATGTTTTATCTCCACCTATACTAAGTGCCATTTTATCAGATGGATGAACAGCTATAGCAGTAACTGGTTGACCTAAAAACAACCAATAAATGAAATAAATAAAGTGAACATGCATTAGAATGGTATTTACAATGTACTTTTCTCAATTATGTTAGTAGTGATCTATAATATAATGCTTTACATTGCATCTTTGATATTCATTTCATTTATTATACAATGTAAGTTGATGTTTTTATATTTGATTGATTGTTATATAGAGTTTGTCCATACCATTCTATGTCACCATTTCCCAAACATTATTGATAGGTAGCCTGTCATTATACACCATACAATAAACAAATTGGAAAACTCATTGATCAACTGGGAACTAAACCTTGGACTAATGTCCACCAGACTGTCATTGCCTTATATTGGGTATAAAGGTAAATAAATTACTCTATAAAAAAATAAAATGTCATCCATATTAAAACATCATTAACTCAAATGAGCCATTAAGACACATTATCCTAACACGACCTTACCTCCATGTGCCTTTTTCCAAATCTTTTCTATTTGCCAATTCCCAGTACGTGTGACAACAATTGAACCATCATCGCTGCCGGTTAGTAAATGGGTTCCACCATGTGTAAAGGCTACAGAATTTATTGTACCATCATGTTGCATTAAAACGGTGTGTTCTTTACGAGTTTTCAAATCTATCACAACAACTTTATCATCTGTGCCACCAGATGCTAGGAACTTTCCTGCGATTGATATGCATCGTACTGATGCTGTATGTGAATGTGTTGCGAAAGTTTGTTTCAATCTCTTAACCTATAAAAGATATAATTGATTTTTTCGATTAAATGGTTCAATAAATATAACAAATAAGCATGGTATTACTTACATCATTTTCCGTCCGTAAGGAGTATCCTAGTAGAAATCCTTCATATGTACCAATTACTACTTCATCCATGATTTTAAAAGATTATTAACCATATAACCTTATTTTTGTTTGTCAATGTCAGTTCAATTTATGGAGGGTTTGAAGTAAGGAGGACTTAGGACCATCTCGTATGGGGGATTAGTCGAAAAAAAGTGTCCACTTGTAAACAGCAAATTATTGTTCGAACTCTCACCGAAATAGCGCTAGTGTAGCAAGTGGAAATGATATGAACTTAGCAGTTATAAGCAGAGTGAAGTGTGCTAAATATTGTGTTATATCGTTGAAAATATAAATTTTTATTTCTTCATTTATATTTTAATATATTGTACTGTAAATATATTGTTATTTTTAATAATAAATATTTATTGATTGCCTGTTAAATCCGTTTTGGTGATTTCTACATTTAGATAATAATTATGAAACCTCTATAACCTTTTTTCAGCAATTGATTGTCTAAATGATTGAGAATTTGCTTGTTACAATTTTAATTGTTTTTTTTATTTCGGTAATTCTTTAATACTATATTCTATTTGCTATTTAATTTATTTAATTGGGGTACTTGAAAACACTGTATAATTTTAATTTTATTCCATACTCATTTTTGTCTATATATTACAATAAAATTTAAAAAATTGCGCTGTAACAAAGCGGAAATGTTTCTTTCCTTTTTTAATTTAGTACTCTAATAATTTGTGGCACTCTATTTAAAATTCTTCCACTTGCTACTATAGCGCCACCTTAATTTGCTCCCTTTCAATAGTTCAATTCTTCAATTAAAACGTTCAATTCGAAAACTTCAAATTGATCTGTCATTCTTGTTTTTTTCTTTTTATGGAGAAAAGGAGCAAACGAGCAGGCGTCTCACCTGATGGTACCTAAGTGATTACCACCGCCCATGAACACCTGCAATACCCGAGGGCTTACAAATGCGTTGTCAGCCTTTTAGAAAAGAGTATGCTCTCTTTTTGTAGGTTCCAAGGTCGTAACGGTTTGGAAAGACCGCCGGCGACAACTGGTTCCACAGAGTGGTTGTGCGAATCAGGAAATGCCTTGAAAATCGCGCTATTGTGGAACGTTGGACATTGAGGTGGTGTGGATGAATTTTTGTTTTTGATTTTGACGTGAAGTCCGATGGGGAAATTCGCCGCCAGGATCAACCCAAACAATTCCTCAGAACAATCATCGTGATAAATGCGGTAGAAGATGCAGACTGATCTAACATCTTTACGTAGAGCCAAAGGGTCAAGCTGATCAGCCGGAGAGACTTTGATCGTCGATAACCCTAGCCGCCCTACGTTGAATGCGGTCAAAATTCAAAGGGATGAAGCTGGTAATAGGGGGCTCCGAGATGAATGACAACAGTACTCCATGTGGGGCTGAATTTGCCTTATAAAGGTTAAGGCGTTGAGCCACAGTGAAGTACTGTCTCGCCTTGCTAAGCACATGTATTTCTGTTTTTTATATATTTTAAGGAAATTTGAAAATAATTTGCGTGTTGAAACACGAATTACGACAAAATGAATTTGGGAACAAATTTTAGTAGAAAATTAACGCTTGTTTTTAAAGCAATGGAAATTATATGTTTTAGAACTATGACAGAAAATGGAAAACGATCTCGTGAGGATGACACTTGTAAATTTATCCCGATTAAAAAAGGATAAACAACCTGCGCATAAATAACAACCTCACAAATCCACTTATTTCGTAATCTGTGGAACGTAGTGATGTTAATGGAATTGAAGTACAGACTACAGATGAATCGGCTTTGAATCTCCAAAATTCTAAAAGAATGTTAAAGTCCCGGCGTGCCTTCTTGTTGAATTATGTTTTGAACTGAATTTAGAGAGAATACGACGACTAGGACAACAGTTTCCTTTTTGAAATGAAACTGTCGTCCTGTTGAACTGAAGGAATCAAAATATTTTAGGTTAGATAAAAGCTACCAACTATTTATAAAAAGCAATGGCGACATCTCTCGTTCGAATTATCGTTGTTCGATTCCCACAGCGGTGACAATCTTTTCGTACTTTTTCTACATGTTTTAATGTTTAATCTTAAGTGCAGAGATTAGCACTTTATTTAACTTTAAATTTCTTCATTGTTAATGGTTATTATGCATGGCAACATTAGCTGACAATGTCAAAGGAAGAAAAGAAGCTTCCGTAACTTGTAATAAGCATATTTTTTTGGAATAATAGATGAATATTTTGTTAAATTGTACGATTTATTTTGTTTAAAAATTGCTGCCACCAAGATATCATCATTCTGGTAAGTACAGATTATTTTGAGAACTGGTAATAAACTTATTAGAAGTGAACGTTTGCCAGTATTGATTTCGTCCGTAACGTTTCGATTAATAATGTATTTTTTCTAGGATTCCCAAAAGAGGACCTATTTAGACATCTACAAGATGGATTTGGCTGAGACAATGAAGAACGTATTAGCGAAAAGTACTGGCAGTGCTAGTAGTGCGGCGAGCTCATCAGGAGGTGCAACTCCTCACGGTGCTGAAGGATACGTCACCGAAAAGCTATATATGTTACTACAATTATACTTGCAGAATAAGGGCTGGAGCCCTAGCATAGAGTTATTACAATGTTTCAGTGACCTTAAGGAATCTTCTATGCTGCCTAGTGCTGCTTATTTACAGTAATAAAGCAGTCTATTTTACTTGTGTTGAGTGTGATTCTAATTTAGTGAATAAGTATAATAATTTAATACAAAATTTCTAGAATGATGGCATCAAGAGTTGGCTTAGATACACAAGGAAGGCTGATATTGCGTGAAAATGGGAAGATTATTCTTCCATATGAACATTTTGCTAATGCAGTAATGCTGAAACATATGAATGGTCCTCATGGATTACATCTAGGTCTTGAAGCTACTGTCCGTGCTGTTAGTGACCCATTTTTATCAAAAAGTTCGTTGGGTAGCTTTTAATGTCTTGATTAAAGCTTATTAAATATTAATATGTTTAAGGTTGTTGAATCATATACCATAGGAAGGGAACAATTTGGGATGGAAAAAGAATTCATTGTTGAAGTGGTTCAAAACTGTCCAAATCCTGCTTGCCGCTATTACAAAAATCAATTGGAAATGACTCAGAAATCCATTCAACAGCATTTATCTCAACAGCCTACATATATTCCTGGTAAGTTTTTTACAAATTCTACACTATCCTGCTAACAATAATCAATACTGTTTTACTATTTTACTTATAATTAAAACTATTTTATCCTGGCAAAATGAGTAAGAGAAAAGTATACAATATAAACATAGTACCATACCATGTTGTAGGATGGTAAAGTATACATGAGTAATATATATTATACATGAGTATAAGTGAAAATTATTTGTATAATATACTTTGATGATATTTTATGACTGTTGCTAAAAGTTTAAACTGATCAGGTTCAAATATTGCAAGAAAAGCCATTTTAATTTTTCTGTCATCATTAAACATGGTATGTTATTTTACTTCTAAAAGTGAAATAATCAAATGAAACCTTTTCGAAAGTTGTATACAGGAAAAATATCATGAAAAGCAATAATGAATTACATTAATGTTTTGAGACATTTATGTAATTAAGTACCTCGAGGACCTTTTTGGACCTCTATTTTGGAAATAAAAAAAGTAAAAAATAAAGAAAATGATCTGGTATAGAAAAAAAAGTAAAAAAATAATTGTGTAAATGATCGTGATACGAACCGCGTTATGGGGCCGCCCGATTACTGACCGAGCTATTATAACATTTAATTTTGCGGTGAAATTTACTGTCATATTGGAATGATATTTTTCATTCCCTGAAAACAGGGATAAAAGGACATTTTCTAAAAATGAAACCTAGCTAGATCGACTTTTCGCCCCCGAATCTACCCACATACTAAATTTCATGAAAATCGCTGGAGTGGATTTCCGAGGCGGAGATTCCGATTATATATATATATATATACATATATACAAGAATTGCTCGTTTAAAGGATAAGATGACTATAGACGTATAGACTTTATCAAGTGATCATCAGTGTAAAAGTTATCACAGTCTATAAGACATAAAAATTGGCACGCTTCAATCATATTGGTGCGAAAGTCTTTTACAACAGTATATAGTCTTTCTGTATTTTTATCTTGCATTTCTGTGTATTATTAGGTTCTTTTGCTGTTTTTTCTGGAAGATTTCCAGAAAGGTTTACAAAAAAATAGTCTCATATATTGTGCAGTTCCTTAGGAAGCCTTTGCTCCTGTCTAATACATAGAATACAAAATATTCAGTTTATCTGTTCCTGAAGACCTAGTTCACAGATGTATTTATCCTGAAAGTCAATTTTGTTTCTTTTAAAAATAACGGCATGGCTACCAATTTTTATTGTATGTTATAAAATATATTCCAGCATGCAAATTTCTACCAGTGTAGGGTTTTCTCCTAAAAAACTTAAATTTTTTTACATATATTTTATCTATTATTAAAATAATGAATTGAATTTAAAACACAGTTGTGTATAAAAGCTGGCACAATCTATACCTAATTAACTCTACCGGAGTACAAGTCCCAACTTAATTGACAGCAGTGTCACCACTGCTGGTAGCATCAAATTTGCAATTCTTTTTCAAAAAAAAAACTAATTTTTCATACATAATTTCATAGATAAAACTACTTTATAGAGCTTACCAATTTTCATATTTTTACGTTAATTTCAAATATTACCGCACTACTACAGTACAATGCAGCCGTTGTGGTCATGGTCTTAGTTGACCATAAACACTAAATAAATTATTTTACATTAATATTATTAATAAATGTAATGTAAAATAAATGTAATTAATAATTTACTATTTCAGCATGGAAGTTCACATTCTAGACTTTAGATTTTAATTTAGAAATCTCTAAGGTTTTTTAACAACAATACATTTGCTTGCACAAAGTTTTTATTAGTGATTAAATAATATCTATGGTTTATGTTAAATAAAATAATATTTTATTTCACATGAAACTGTACATACAAAATGTTACACAATTGTCCAATAAAGGAATGTAAGTTTGATCTAAGGCAGTGCATGCACTTAGCATTTCCATGAGCCTCTTAACGTGTCTAGATGCGGGCAGTTCGAACCTGTCCGACAGTCAGGCAGTGAAAAAAAGCAGTGAAAAAAAAAATGCTTGTTCCTACTTGAAAGGTGGTAGTAGCCACGGCTGCCATCGCATCAACCTAATTCGTGGTCGAAGTAACAGAAACAATAAAAACGCCATAAAACCATCTGTTATGACATTTGGCGCGTGGAACGTGAGAACACTAATTGATCGAGACGCGCCTGCCCTGAACGTAAAACCGCCATAGTAGCTCGTGAACTTTATCGTTATGATGTGGATGTGGCTGCGCTCAGCGAGACCCATCTCAATGATGAAGGAGAGCTGGTGGAAGATGGCGGCGGCTATACTTTTTTCTGAAGCCTGGAAAGGTACCGCTTGTTCAGAACCTCGATTTTCAGGTGTAGGATTTGCCATCAAGAATCAATTAGTTAAGCGACTTGAGGAGTACCCTGTACATATTTCGGACCGCGTGACCACCTTGCGCCTTCACTTGGATAATGACAATTTCCTTAATATCATCAGTGTCTATGCTCCAACGCTGGACAAGTCTGATGATATCAAGGACAAATTCTATGATGAATTATCTCAATGCCTTGACAGCATAAGCTCCAGAGAGCAGGTCCTGTTGCTAGGAGATTCAAATGCCAGGGTTGGTCGGGACTATGAGGCCTGGCCTGGAGTTCTGGGTAGACACGGAGTTGGCAAAATGAACAGTAATGGTCAGTTGCTACTCAGTTTTTTGTGCTCAATACGAACTTGCAATAACGAACACAATGTTCAGACTTTCCGCCAAGCACAAGACTACGTGGATGCACCCAAGATCCAAGCACTGGCATTTGATCGATTATGCTGTCGTACGGCAAAGAGATATCAGTCAAGTCCAAATCACCCGCGTCATGCGCGGCGCACACTGCTGGACTGATCACCGACTCATTGTCACTAAACTGCGACTCCACCTCCGTAGACCACGTAGATTTCAAATAAGTAAGCCTGCGTCTTTGAACGTAGATAGGCTAAAAAATCGTGAGTTCAGGGAGATCTATGCTGAAGCCTTATTTGGAAATATGTTGCCAGTTAGTGAGATTGGTGATATCAGCTCTGCTTGGAGTGCGTTGTCTTCTCATCTCATGGAGACTGCCTCAGTTACTTTAGGTGTAGTACACACAGACCGACGTAATAAAGACTGGTTCGATGAGAATGACGAAGCTCTCAGAGCGGGGTTGGATAAGCACCGAGATCTTCTGCGACAGCATAAGAGACGAGGAGGAAGCGTTGCGGTGCTCAAAGAGAGTGACACTCAATTGCGTAAGCTGTCTCGAAGATTAAAAGATAATTGGTGGCAAGACAAAGCTTGTCATATCCAGTGGCTTGCTGACACAAACCAGCTTGGGGAGTTTTACACCGAGTTACGTAAACTGATTAAAACACCCTACCGAGTTAATGTGCCTTTGAGGTCTTCAAACGGAACGCACTTACTTACAAGCAAGGACGATGTACTGAAGCGTTGAGCCGAACATTTTAATATATTGCTCAACGTAGATCGATTAGCTGATCTTCAGAATATCAGTTTAATGCCTCAACTCCCCCTAGCCACTGAGCTGGACCAGCCTCTGTCGCGTGACGAGATTGTGATTGCCATCAGACAGCAACAAAATAAACGGGCGGCTGGCATTGACCTTATACCAGGCGAGCTGCTTAAGTACGTCGGTGAGGAGTTGCACACTTTGGTGTGGGAACTATTTGTTCGTATGTGGGAAGAGGAACGAGTCCCGCATGAATTCAAAGTGTCGCGCATACTTGCACTCTATAAGAACAAGGGTGACCGGTCCGACTGCGACTCCCACCGTGGTATTTCGCTTCTGACAGCCCCCGGAAAGGTCTTTGCAAGAGCCCTTTTAAACCGCCTGAAGCTTTTGTCGGAAAAGATTTTGCCTAAAACCCAGTTTGGCTTCCGGCCTGACCGAGGCACCTGTGAAGCTATCTTCTCTGTGCGCCAACTCCAAGAAAAAAGTAGAGAACAGGGACGTCAGCTATATCTCTGCTTTGTGGACTTAGAGAAAGCTTTCGACAGTGTGCCTCGTGAAGCTCTCTGGATGGTGCTAGGAAGGCTGGGGTGTACGGAAAAGTTTGTGAGGCTTCTGAGACTTCTGCATGACGATATGCAATGCTGCGTCTCCGTAGACGGTGAACAGTCAGATTTTTTCCCGGTTACCTGTGGAGTGAAACAAGGGTGTGTCTTAGCGCCCACACTGTTTGCCCTTTATTTTGCAGTAGTAGTCAAACAGGTCTTACAAACGGTTTCCGAAGGAGTTCGCATCCGCTTCCGAACAGATGGCAGTCTTTTCAACCTGGCCAGACTTAAGGCGCGCACTAAAGTCTCGTATGCATTAATTACAGAGATTATGTATGCTGATGACTTATGCTTTTTAGCAGAATCTCCACAAGGCCTGCAAAAGCTGATGTCTGTCTTCCACCAAGCATGCTGTAAGTTTGGTCTGAAGATTAGTGTCAAAAAGACGGAGGTGATGTCCTTGGACACACATGGTCGTGAGACACTGACCATTAAGCTTGGTGAGGATGTGCTGAACCAGGTCGATAAATTTCGATATTTGGGTAGCACTATAAAATCTAACTGCGACCTTGACGCTGAAATCAACAGCAGGATCAGTGCTGCAGCTGCTGCATTTGGTAGGCTGCGATCTAAGGTCTTCTACTCGCTCGACCTTAAGCTGGCTACAAAAATCTCGGTGTACAAGGCGATTGTGCTGCCAAACCTCTTATATTCCTCCGAGACATGATGTGTGTATCGCCACCACATTCGTACTCTGGATCGGTTCCACCTTAAATGCCTTCGTACCATCATGAAGATCAGATGGTCCAACCGGGTGCGTAATACTGAAGTTTTGCGACGAGCCAATGTCGGTGGCATTGAGGCATATTTAATACGTCGGCAGCTTCGATGGTGTGGTCATGTGTCACGTATGGCGGAGGAACGAGTGGCGAAACGCATCTTTTACTCTGAACTAGAGGAGGGGAAACGGAAACATGGCGGTCAACTCCTCAGATACAAAGATGTTCAGAAACGACATATGAAGAGATGCAACATAGAGCCATCCAAGTGGGAGGTTTTGGCAGCGCAGCGTACGGAGTGGCGCGGAATTGTGCAGAGGCGTATCCGCGAGTTTGAAGATCAGCGTAAAGCTGAACTCGACGCTAAGCGCGATGACCTAAAGGCCCGTCCAACCGCCGCCATTAATTATAACTATGTAGGCGGCGTACTCACTTGCCCTCACTGTGCAAGAGAGTTTGCCGCCAAGATTGGCTATATAAGCCATTTTCGGGCGCATCAGCGTCAAATCAATTAGGAGTTGAAGAGGTCGCCATGGCCGAAATCGGTCGGAATAATCAATCATCAGTCTTTCTGTATTTTTATCTTGCATTTCTGTGTATTATTAGGTTCTTTTGCTGTTTTTTCTGGAAGATTTTCAGAAAGGTTTACAAAAAAATAGTCTCATCTATTGTGCAGTTCCTTAGGAAGCCTTTGCTCCTGTCTAATACATAGAATACAAAATATTCAGTTTATCTGTTCCTGAAGACCTAGTTCACAGATGTATTTATCCTGAAAGTCAATTTTGTTTCTTTTAACGGCATGGCTACCAATTTTTATTGTATGTTATAAAATATATTCCAGCATGCAAATTTCTACCAGTGTATGGTTTTCTCCTAAAAAACTTAAATTTTTTTACATATATTTTATCTATTAAAAATAATGAATTGAATTTAAAACACAGTTGTGTATAAAAGCTGGCACAATCTATACCTAATTAACTCTACCGGAGTACAAGTCCCAACTTAATTGACAGCAGTGTCACCACTGCTGGTAGCATCAAATTTGCAATTCTTTTTCAAAAAAAAACTAATTTTTCATACATAATTTCATAGATAAAACTACTTTATAGAGCTTACCAATTTTCATATTTTTACGTTAATTTCAAATATTACCGCACTACTACAGTACAATGCAGCCGTTGTGGACATGGTCTTAGTTGACCATAAACACTAAATAAATTATTTTACATTAATATTATTAATAAATGTAATGTAAAATAAATGTATTTAATAATTTACTATTTCAGCATGGAAGTTCACATTCTAGACTTTAGATTTTAATTTAGAAATCTCTAAGGTTTTTTAACAACATTACATTTGCTTGCACAAAGAGTTTTATTAGTGATTAAATAATATCTATGGTTTATGTTAAATAAAATAATATTTTATTTCACATGAAACTGTACATACAAAATGTTACACAACTGTCCAATAAAGGAATGTAAGTTTGATCTAAGGCAGTGCATGCTCTTAGCATTTCCATGAGCCTCTTAACGTGTCTAGATGCGGGCAGTTCGAACCTGTCCGACAGTCAGGCAGTGGAGCGCTTGCTGCGGGGCTCTGCCCTGGCGCAGGACTACCAGCTGCCAATAGCTCCGCACATCGCCGCTCTCAGTGAGTCGCTGTCTAAAAAACAGCAGATTCTCATTTGAAATTCGAATTTTGTTTGTTGGTTGTTATTATTAGTTCTGCACATCATTGACCCTGTTCAACTTTTTACACTACTTCATTTAATTATGTTACTTAGTTCGACTTGATTTTAGTTTAGAAGTATTGCAGACAGCATTGTAATTTTATGTACTATATATTTATTTTATACTTTTTTTTTCTATTTCCTCAAAAATTATACGCTTTGGTCTATGGATTTGTTAAAATTTGCAATAAAGAGTAGTATATCATAAGCAAAGTTATTTGATGTTTATACACAACACAAAAAAACAACAAATCATGTTTAATATGGTGCTTTATTCAGTATTAATGCACATTTTTAAATAAAATAATTGGATGATTGTAATTAATGTATGTTTCTTTATATTATATTATTAAGGTAAACAAATTAAAGAATGTGTTAGAACAGATAAGGCATATAACATTTTAATGTAGTTGTAGTTATAGTGTAGGAGTTTTTTGCAAATCCCGAATGGAGAAGCGATTGTAGCCAAGTGTGAATTATCCTCACGTTGAAATGTTGGATCGTATCTCGTTTCAGCTGGTCTGACAGGCGATAAAGCAGACCGCCGCTCTCAAGACAAACTGTCGCAGCACCAGCAAATGCTGCTGCAACACCAAAACAGGTCAATGGCACATCAGTCTTCCATGGATAAGTACAGCCACTCACAGCAACGCTCCACGGCCGGCTCTCAGTCCAGTCTGGAGACTAAATCTAAACAACATTACTCTGACGAGCACAAGCTCACAGACTTCCTGAGGTAATTAAAGACGCGCCCAGTGCTCCGTTCAGTTTGCGCTTGCAATAGCAATTCTCGAATTAATTCATTACACCTGGGCTATATTACGTTTGGGCGAAGTGGGCCTTTTATTTGTTAATATTGTCAGTTAATACGGTCGCTTTAATATTAAAAAGAAAACTAATATTATCAGTGATCAATTGTATTTGGATCTGCAAACATTTTTTTTATTGCCAGGTATGTATTTACATGCTGGTACAATTCAAAAGCAATAACTGTAATAGATAACAATTCTACAGGGCATATTAAACTATAATTGAAAGTGCAGCACTAATAAGTATAGATTGTTTCGCGTGTTGCACAATGTATGTTCCCAAATTTTTTTGAATTTGGAATACGAAACTGGGATGTTATAAAGGGGACAATAATTATGACATATTTTAAGCATTTATTTTTCTTCATATTTGTTATTACGAATTTAATTCAGTTGAAATCAACTTTAATTCTGTACTTTTCGGCGAATGATGTCACCTGTCGTCAGCAAAGCGTGACTACATTTAGTTTTTTGCTACTGTTGTATGTAACAGGATATTAGAGATTAAACAGAGAACAAAAACGTACCTTTACCGTACCTATTGTACTAACGATCGGTCTGTACGGAAATTTTTTAAAGCATCCATTATATTCGCATGTAATTTGAACGTGAATAGGATTTTGGCTGATAATATTCAATTCGCGCAGATCCGGATCGCCTGTGTTTTAACTTCAAATACTAATTTTAAAATTAGTATTTGAAGTTAAAACACAGTCGTTAAGGCCGGTTCTAGCGTTTAATGATATATGCCAGAGCAACCTGAGTTCAATCCCCGATGCCGGCATGAAATTGTTAATATCAAATGTTGAAATATCACGGCTCAGCGGTGAAGGAAAACGTCGTGAGGAAACCTGCTTATTCAAAAAAAAAAGCAAAAAAATATTTAGATATTTCTATATCAATCGCCAATCCGCATTGGGGCGTGTGCTAGAATATGCCCTAATATCCTCTGTAAATAGAAAGCCTTTGCCCTGTAGTGAATACCATTAAAACTAATATGTGTATGTAACACTGTTTTTAAGTTCGAACCTACCGCCTCGCGTTCTCATCTCAACACCCTCACCGCGCGAATAAGTTAGCATCGTTAAGAAATGCTTCGCGCGATTGCGATCTTTGCACCGCAAGTGCGAGTGACGCTCACCGTCCGTCCTTCAGATATATCGATATTTTTAACCGCTATATTTCGATCCGATACATCAATGTAAAATATTCAATATCGAAATCGTATCGAAAACGATATTTTTTTTTCAAATTCGAACCCGGGTCGGAGTCCGCACATTGAAATATTTTTTTGGCAATAGGGCCAAAAAAGAAAATATCGATATATCGACATGTTTCATCACTCTCGGCGTCCCCACACCAGGGCGAACCTGGAGAGTCTGGAGGGGCTGTCGGGCGCCGGTGGCGGGGGCGGCGCCGCGGCGGCCGGGGCCGCTTCGGGCGGCGGCCAGGAGCGGGTGGTGCGCGCGTTCGCCGAGCTGGCGCGCAACCTGCAGCGCATGCGGCCGTGCGTGCGCCCCGCCATGTGCAAGCCCTACGGCAAGCAGAGCGAGCAGCTGCAGAAGAGTGAGTGCGCCCCAACTTATAGCCCACGAGGGACCCTCGCATGACCAAGGGACGGCTCAACTGGCAAACATCCTGAAAAGTCTTACTCTACACTCACTTACTTGGAGTAATGTTATCGCTTTCCGTTCAATGGGGTCGGGTGCATACAGAACTACAGTTTTTTCCTTTCGCTCGCACAAGGCGTATGTCGTCTATATGACACTGTCTTGCAAGCAGACCAACCCAATAAGGAACAGTTAGGCTTTTCAATTCGGCTTACTGGAAAATTATACTGCAATAAAAATTTACATATAGCGTGCGTTGAGATTTATCAGATGAATATAAGGTGACGCTTATTTATTTCAGTCTTGTTGGACACGATCCAGCTCGTGCAGTCGTTGAGGAGCTACTTGCCGCCCCCACATATTCAGGTCACCTCGTGGAAGAACGACGACAAGTTACGGTAATTGTAAAAAAGGGTTATTTTAACAAATTTCGGGATTTATCTATCAATTTAAAAACTTTGAAATGTTTTTTTCTTTCCCCCTGCCCCCATCCCACCTATGTGGTAGTAGGTTTTCACAAAAACTCTTGTCCCGTGATGAAATCGAACCCACGACCCTCGATGCCAAAGCCAATAGATTAAGAACTGGAATATTGGTCTTGTAAATACGAAAATTATTTTAATAAAACAAAAAGTCATGAAAATGCGTGTATGACACGCATTTTCAAGACAATCTCATCTAATAGGTCTCAAAGTTAAGTTTACATTGGAAGACTTGAAATGTAATTAATTTTATTATACTCGTTGTAAATTTGCAATCTGTGGAAATTACTTCATCATGCATTCTTCCACCACGTACAGATGGGAGTGGTGGTGGTTCTGTGGTAGGACCACAGAGTAATTTCTGCTGTTGCTATATGAATGTTGTTATTACGACGGCCTCACAAAAGACCAGCATTAAGTGGAAGTATGTATGTAACCAGGACACACTTTTTTATGCTGTTTTGCATCTGCAACCCGACATCTGTAGCAGGTGTCCATGGGCGGCGGTAATCACTTAACATCAGGTGAACCGACTGCTCGCTTGGCAACTATTAACATAAAAAAGCAGCGCGCCTGCAACTTTATTATCTATATCCTGTACCCTAAGGTTGCCTGGAAGAAAAGGCCGCCTGTATGTACACTATGTTTCCTGTATTTTCTTCCTATGTATTTTCTTGTGTGCGATAAAGTATAATCTATTCTGTTTATAGTGTTAATTTTAATTAGCGTGTTAAAATTTCTCTGCATGTAACATGAAACAGTAAAATTTGTAAAAAAATCTTAACGAAATTTTTATGCATCTGCTGTTATGTCCTTTACAGCGCAGAAACAATATATCGTTTTACAACTACATAAACACAATTTACGTTGAGGTTTTCGTCGGTGTGGCAATTGGCCGTTTATTCAATCGGACGTGGGTCCGAATACCGCAGCGTTGTCAGACTTCGTCCATTTGTCTGCGAATTTTAACGGCACCCCGTCTCCTGATTCCAGCTCGAACAGCATGGAGGAGCTCGAGAGCCGTAAGATCGTGAGCGGCAACTAGCCCCCGGAATGTTCTTCGGCCGACTTCTGAGCGTCCGCACTCCCGGACAACACTTACACGGCAGACCAGTGAGAATCCCACAAATTCAATGCGTCTATTATGGAGGTTCGGATCGCTAGTCGGCGGGAATCTGTCGGTGGAAGGACCGGACGAGTTTTTAGTCGCGTCGGGGACACGATATTAATTACGCGGGCAACGTTTATTGTGATGCAATTTACTTACTTGTAATATTTTCAATTATTCACCTCTTAACGGGACGTTGGGTGGGGACTGTGTTCCCTTAATGCACAAACTTAGTTGTACTCAGTTAGTGCATATATTTGTATGCTATTGCGCCCACTAATTCTCGCTATTACTCTGACAGCCGCACTGTTCAGTTACTAGTTTGGAAGTAGATTCGTCAATTTGCGGATTTTGAACTCTAAAGGCTTATGAATAAAATTCCATTTGATATATAAACAGATTTAAGTTAACCTATAATCGATTTCTATTTGTGCCGCTGTGAGGTGTTAATCTTTGTTACAATAACTATAACAGAAACGCTTAATTTCGTTTACTTATATTTGATCTTAAGTTGTTTCCAGATTTTTTATGCTTCCGTCTTGTTGATTTTTAGGTTTAGGACGTAAAATATGCGTAAGATCTGATTTTCTTTATTGTGTCTTATTTCTCGTTACGTACAATTTATATGTGCTTCTACATTGCTTTTGATGTTGCCGATACTTATATAGTACAGTGTTTTTTTTTATTATATAATTTATTACTACGTAATTACGCTAAGTTAGTGTCGGGTTCACTGTCTTTAGTGCATTATTTACACTGTGATAGAAGTGTAAAATGCATAGATCTTGACTTGAGATCGTTTTTACAGTAAATAATCTGTTTACAGATAGAGTGACTTATCCATACTCTATCTATCTTAATGTGCACTTGACACACATCTGTAAACGCATCATTAATCCTTTAAAAAACTAAGAATTCAGACCGTTTCTAGTGATAAGGAAATTGTATAAGAAAATCTTTATAAATCATGTGTATAAAAAGTGAATGCTGTATGACGAATATTGAATCGCCATGTCTTGTCAAATGAGGTGTTAGAATGGATAGTTATCTTAAAGAAGACTGCAAATTTTTCACGTTGTAGCTAGTGTTGTCTATGATTGTATAGTTAAGTCTGGTCATTGAGAACGTGTGGACGTGTGTGTTGTGTACGAGGAGTTAAATTTATTTGCGTATTCAGCATGAGCCTTTATGTAATTGGATTTTGTTTATGGTATTACTAAATTTACAGGTCTCGTATTTAAAGATTTGTTTTTATAGTCTATTGTAAGAAATAACATCACAGTTTTTATATGTTTTGTAAGCTTAGCTTTTTGTTTTTTTTTTCAAATAATTTAATTCCACATGATAAATATTCATTTTCATATTGTAGTGTTGATGCCTTTAGGTAATGACTTCCACATCACCTTTAATTATATCATCATTATACTTTAGTGCAATAACTATTGGGCAAAGCCTATTTATGTTTAAAGGAAATTGTAATTTAGTTCTGTAATTCTAAATTGTAAAGTTATGGACATAGTGGTTTCCTTCGGGGGGTGTAAGTTTATAGTTAAGTACTAAGTGAAATAATTTTCATAGTAACCAGTTATTGTCTCGTAATCACAAAATTTTTTTTTGTTTGGTTTTTTAATATTAACAAGTTTTTTTGACGGTACATTTAAAGCGAAGATGAGATAGGCAAGGTTATTATGTTGATAATTGTATTCTCGGTATATCCGCAAGAAAAAATGATGAGGCTATTTTACAGAAAAACTAAACTAACACTATCTAGCAATAAGTCGATTATAGCCATCATTAACTCTTGTAAAAGTATTATAAATTTCCAAAAGAATCTCTCTCTGTATTAGAATTAAGATTTCTAGTCAAAAATGGATTTCATATTTTTTATTGCGAGTTTCGAAATTGTACAATAAATATTGTTATTTTTGGAGCATTGTTCGATTGGTAAAAATCAGATGTGAATTGGACGGTAAAAGCTCTGTCTTCGCTTACACTGTAATTTTCGCTAAGTGCGAAGTAAGTTATTATTGCTTTGAACACGATATTTCCGTGAGAATTTAAAACTATCTAAGAAAAATCAAAATATCGATGTCAAAGTTATGATTATTACATTTTTGTATTGTTCGCTCTCAGCTTAAGTCTGTTATAGATTTTATTTTATTATATATTTGTATTGGAAATCGGTGATGATGACTTTGTAATGGACTTTTGTTTTTTATAAATGTAAGATTTTGAAATGGATTTTCGATATCAACAATATTTTAAATCTTCGGAGCTTAGATACTATTCGATTCTTGATCGATATATGTGAACATAATTATTATCAATCATGCTTAAACATATATATTTGTTCTGAATTTCTGATAGATAACTAAGAATAGGGAGATTTTGTTATGAAATGAATGCATAGAATAATGGTATTTGTTTTCACATTTTGATTGATAAGAAATTATTTAAATTTTTTCACGTAATGTTTTGGCCTTGCCACGTATTTATTTTTCCTGAAATTCTATTTAACTTTGAAAAAGTGGTTACATATATGGAATTTTAAAACAGTGCTTAGACTAAATAAATATATACATATATATATATAATAACTTTGTTTTGATTTGCGCCTTATATCTGCAGACTACCTCTACCATTTTGGGACCCAAAAATAAAACAACGTAAAATGTAAAAAAGTTTATAATATTGATTCACTTTTAAAAAGTGATAGTTATAAAATGTTAGAAAATGCAATAATAGTTTGCGTATTTAAAATTTAATATCCAATCAGGTTTATTATTTGGAAATAAATATTGAATCTAAAATCAGAGTACGAGTAATAACTATTACGTTTAATAACCTTACATAAAATGCACATTGCAATTGTACATTTCGAGTTGGATGTTTCGCGAAAAGAAAGGTTCATATAAAAAATACTACGTAAAAAAAACTATTACTAAGCATTAATATTAAAACTGACTAATGTTTTTGTTGTAAATAATGCATTTAAAAAAATATAAAATTCTATGGATGGTTGATTGATGAAAGTTAAAACATGCAGTTTCGTTATACAGAGCATAGGTAAATTCCTTAAGTTTTGAGGAATGTATTGAAAAAAAAATTTAAAAATTCTATTTTTATTTTATAATAAAGCTATAATAGTTGAACCAAGGAATGAGAATGAAGTAGGTACCGCATCTACACGATTAATTGTTGTTTTGCAAATTGCCCTTACGATTTCTTTTAAAAATAAGCAAATATACAATTTCACAAAAGCTAGTACAAAATTTTTAGACTATAGAAAGACAAAATAACCGCGATACAAAGTAGTAATTTGAAAAAGTTTATAGTTAACATATGATTAAATTTTTGATTAAATATCGCTTAAAAGTTATAAGGTAATGTGCTACATATATAATTTAAAATCTACTTTTCGCATCCATATAAAGACATAAATTCGTAGTTTTGTTACACAATCATTGTTTTAATAAACTTTCGTACGATTGAATGATATAATACATAGTTTACAGTTAACATCGAAATAGTCTAAAAACAGTTATTCGATGCAATGCTGTATTCGATAAATATAAAAATACATGTATATATAATACGCATGATTCAGGACATATTTTGTAAAAGTTTTATATGCGTAATAATTATAGCCTCATAAAGAAGTAATTTCAATTATAATCACGGTTGAATTCACAGTGTATAATAGACATTTAGTTTTTCGATCTAGACATAAGTTCAGCTTAGTATAACATTTGGCATGAGAAGTACAGTGCCGGAATGTTGAAAATACTTGCATTCAAAGCCTAATTAATTTTGTAACTTTTAAAATACTCAAAGACAACAGTGTCTTAACGTGGCAAAAAAATCTAAAAAGTGAATGCCTTAACCACGAACATCGAATTTTCGTTATCATTACATCGTTAGGAACAGTGCTTCTGTTAGTTTACAAATGTTCAATTAAGTTTTGTAATAACTTATCAATCGAATTATTATCGATACATAACATTCTTTTGACAACTCTATTATCAATACGCCATCATAAGACAAAAAGCTTACAAAGATAGATTCTCTTACAACACAGACGTAGCGTTTCGCAGTATACATACGCTACGCTATGCTATATCTAAATAAGGAACTAACGGTCGCACGGAGGTACCTAGCGTTTTAGCGCTAAATTAGTTCACATGAGAAAATCAATTTTAAGCACTTAGTAATAAGAATCAAATTCAAATTAAAACTAATTTAGTGCGGACTTAGCAAAACAAGATGTGGGCAAATCGAACGTGCGTAGGGTCGTTGTGGTCTGTAGGCGACGCGTACGTTGTGATGGAATGTGGAGTCTCACTTGGCGGCCTCTAGCGGTGCGAACACGTAGACGGAGTCGTCGAGCCAGTAGTACGCCTGGGCGAAGTCGCCCTCGCAGAGGTACGGCGCCCGGGACCACGAGCGCAGCTCGAACCCCGACTCGCGCATGAACGCCACGAACGAGCCGACCTGCTCCTCGAAAGTGGCGCCCTCGATCGGCAGCCGCTCCACCGGCTTGTGGTCGGCGGTCGCTGCGAGAGGCGTTAAACTGAGGTCAAGTAACGGCCCATGTGTGTCCCACTGCACGGCAAAGGCCTTTTATATACAGAGGGTTGGAGGGCATAGTCCAGCACGCGACCCCACTGCGGATTGGCGGAGTTCACATATCAACGATATATTTTAGTTTTTGTTTTCAATTCGATAACACGCAGGTTTCCTCACGATGTTTTCATTCACCGTACAGCACGTGATAAGTTAGCAAGTAAAATTAACAATTTCATTGGTGCCCGACCGGGATTGAGCGTAGGTTGCTCGAGTATTTTATATTGGCTCCGCTTCAAGCTCTTTCACATGATGGACGCACTTTTCCACGTGACTTTCTACAACCATGACAGATCTTAGGTGAGCCAGTCTCTGTGGTATGTCCGTGTACTAGACAAAGTACCTCGCCTAGCCACCATAATTAGGTTCCCTCCTAATCTCATCCTGCTCAAAAATAACTATTAGGGATAGACCCACCACCAAGTTTCACACCTCTGAATTATAGATGGGCAGTACGATACGTGACGATACTCGGAAGAGGAAGAAGAAAAGGAAAGAAGAATGTGAAGTGAACAGTGGTGAAAAGTATGAAAGTGAGAAGAGGTGTAAAGGCGTACGGAGGATTGGTGTGACTAGAGGGACGTTTTGAACACTTTCTCTCTTAAAGCACATATTTATAGGTATGGTATTCTTGCTAAGCTATTCGCTTCAGTGTCGGGGGCCCTGAATTCGATTGCCACAAGGGACAAGTATTTGTGCGAATTACAGATAATTGTTCTGGATTTGGGTGTTTCTTTCCCAAGGAGGGTTGGCAGCAGGCGGATTGATATGTTCCAACCCATGTGGATGGATGCTGCCACTATTTTTATTGACGACTTACAAAGGACATCGCTTCTGGTCATTAACCAATATAGCAGCGAAAGAAAATATAGCAACATATCCTCCCCCCATCGTATAGGAGCGAGCGTCAGTTGTTTGCACCGAACGGGGTTACAAAAGAAAGGCAAAGGCACCTTCGACATAGGGCTTGTAGGGCAGCACCAGCGCCAGCAGCAGCACGCCGCCCGGCGCTAGAGCGGCGCGCGCGCTGCGCAGCATCGCCCGCGGGTGCGAGCACCGGTCGACCAGGTTCAGCATGCACACGCAGTCGAACTGGCTGCCGTGCCAGTCCTCAGTGTCCAACAGGCTGACGGTGGTGAAGTAATTTTTTTTTATTTTAATTCCTGGCACAGCGTTTGAAACGTCAGGAATTAAAATAAAAAAAAAAAAAAAAAGTAAACGCGATAAATCCATAGAATTGAAAATAATTTTTTATTAATCAATTATAATGTGTGATCACGTAAATTATGATGATAATGTTATTCATTAAAAATATGACAGAAAATTTGAATTTGCCTCTCGGCTTATGGTTTATGGTTATTCTACATCTCGTTGTTTATGGTAAGTGTTTCGCTAAGTTACATATTGCTAGTGGTCACCCATTGATATCATTTGTATCATGATTTGAAATTTATTGGCTAATTATTTTCTTTCAGACTCATTCAGTCAATCTGGCATAATAAAATTCGGTGCCGACGTAAACAATGAATGTTTTATTTTATGTATTTGCAACAGGTATTGTACATAACTTGTTATGATTTCTACACTTCTCCAAATAAAGTTTAACTATGTCATATCTCACACTCCGTATTCGTAATATTATTAAATTAGGATCGAATGTTTCACGTATTAATTATAATGATGTGATAATGCCGAAAGCCTCTTCTATATGCATAAATCCATACAAGTCCGTTGTGGATTGATGTGTTTTTAAATAAAAAAATCACGTCTTTTATAAATGTGCTTTCTGACTCGTCAGAAAGCATTTCGGAGGGCTTGTCAGTCTCAGTGACTTCAGTGATGGATTTCCAATAATGTTTAATAATGTAGATGTCGCATGTCCATACTGCGCGGCGTTTAAAAATTGTTCCGCTTTACAATACGTGACTCATGAAAGTGAACATGACAGATGATATAGAACGTATGATACGGAAAGAGGTAGCAGTCTATAGAATTGCAATCTAATTACACCAATGGATAAAATTTCAGTGACTCAGTTTCCTTGCGCTAGTGTCAATCTATCTCGTGTTTGTATATAATATTATTATGGATTTTTTTATAGAAAGGTGCAAACGAGCTGGCGGTTCACCTGATGTTAGGTGATTACCGCCGCCCATGGACATTTGCAACACCCGTAGGGTTGCAAATGTGTTGCCACCTTTAATTAAAGTGGGCCCCGGCTACCATACTCACCAGACGAAACGCAGAAGTGTAACACTTCTACTTTACGCCGGTCTTCTGCGAGGTCGTGGTGCTTCGTTGTACCCGGACGGACCAGAATACAGACGGAATACAACAAGTTCCCCATGAGCTTCGCAAGGGCAAGGTCTCGAGCAAACAGCTTAGAAGCAGCAAAACAACTGTACGACAACACTAACAACTGCACATTCACCAAAAATTGGTGCCCTACATACAACTCCCTACAAAAAGTTCTAAATACAATAAGACGCAATTTTGCTTTAACCCAAATTTTAACCAACCACGGATTCCATAAACAATATCTCAAAAGATTTAAAATTACAAATGATGACCTTCGCCCTTGCGACAACACAAAAACTCAATCTCTAGACCATCTCATAAAAGAATGCCCTAAATTCACTCGAACTAGAATCCATACAATCTTATGGACATAGTTAAGAAGAACGCAGCGATAGACTCCTTCTCCATTCATGTTAACTCTATAATCAATAGTTTAAAAGAATTCAACAAAGAACCAACCCAAACAAGATAAAATAATGAAATAAATGCACATCCATTACAATAACTAAAAATATATAAGGACCTAATAAAATACTATATTTATCAATTATATCAAATTATATAATAATATATCAAATTATAACTTAAATAGTTACAACATGCAACAACAAACAACAATGTATAAGCAACAAACAAAATAAATTAATCAAAATAAATTAATAATCAAAGGACTAAGCCCAGATCGGGGATGTACACCGATAGCGTCCCCGGTTTGGAAGTAACTAAGATGACGCAAAAAAAAAACCCGGCCGGACCTGCCCATCCGTGCAACAGTCGAGGCTGCTGCGTGGCCCTACCACGGTGGATTTTCTCAAGGTTCATTTTGCACCTCTAAACTATTATTATGCAAAAGGAAGATTTGGCGGGACTCACGTGTATCCCTTGGACTTGAGCGCCTTGCGCATGCTGGACGATATCTCCGTTGCGAACTTGTCCGAGTAGAGGTGCGCGAAGCGGCGGCTCACCTCGCCGTCGCCGGCGCCCACGTCGACGATAGCGCCGCCGCAGCGCGCCCCCGCCGCCCCCACCAGACGCCGCGCCCCAGCCTCCGACAGCACGAACATCGAGCCGCGCCCCAGCCAGCTGCGGACGCAAGCGTGCGAATTAAAGAAAAACAAAAAAACACCGGCCAAGAGCGAGTCGGACTTGCGCACGAAGGGTTTCATAGAAAACGGCAAAAAATCATTTTGTTGTATGGGAGCCCGTTCTTCTTCGGGAGTCTCTCTATCGGATGTCGGCGACCACCACACGGAATTCTTCTCTATTATGCGCCAATCTACAATAACTGAAAGCATCCTTGATGTCTGTCCATTTTTTCAAATTGTCACTCCATGTTATTCGCCTTCGTCTTCTTCCCCGATTTCCTTCTATTTTTCCTTCAATTATATTTTTCAATATGTTGTTCAATATGGGAGCCCCACTTTAATAATTATTTTTCATTCTGTTTTTTAGTATTTGTTGTTATAGCGGCAACAGAAAAACATCATGTGTGAAAATTTCAACTGTCTAGCTATCACGGGTCATTAGAAACAGCCTGGCGACGAAGATGACGTGCACGACGATTTATTGATTTATTGACAAGTAACACAACTTAGTAAACGACTTTTAAATTTATTTAATTCATTTGAACTTAAAAATCTTTTTTATGAACCAACTTGTGTTACTAACTTATACTCCTGCTGATGTATAGATAATGTATTCTGTCACAATGATATATATCATAAATATATTATAAATCATCTGAGCTCGGATCACTTTAGTCAAAAATTTTCAATAAATGACAAAGTTAATACAAGCAAAATTACGACCAAGTGTAGACCAGTCACTAATAATAGAATAAATGCTTTTAGAGATAAAATGGCACATTATATGTTAAATAAAGATATAGGAGCTTTCTCATATCTTCTTATAATGATACTTTTAATTCGCGCACAATTGTTAAGAATTCAAAATTAAAATTTAGTGACTGGGCAACAGTGGGTATATATAAAAGTAGGGATTCACTGTATGAATTATATAGTATGCAGTGGAATCACGATCCTAACTTCCATAAACGGGTACAAACGTTTTCAAAAATATTTAAAAAAGTCTGTATTCAGGCAAAATCTATTTATATAAGAAATAGCATAATAAATTCAAACAATAGAACTAAAGCCACATGGGACATCATTACCCGTATATCTGGAAAAACCAAGATATTCAGGGAACCTATGAAACTAGTTATAGATAATACTCCCATTACATCAGATAACGAAATTGGGAGTACTTTCGAAAGCAATTTTTTAGAAATTGCTGTTAATGTGACATGCACATTAAAATCATCTCCCGTAGACGCAATTAATGTATTAAGAAATAATGTTACCTATTTAAAAATCACGTAGATACTTATGATATCATAAAAGTTTTGAATTCTAATAATCTGAAAAATACAGGGGATTTATGGGGCATGTCCATAAAATTTATGAGCATGCAAAAAATAATGTATTGCACCACATTCTATTTTTAACAACTGCATAGATTCCGGAATATTTCCAGATCTTATGAAATTTAGTAAGATAATACCTGTTTACAAAAGTGGTGATAAAAATGATCCAGGCAACTAACTATAGACCTTTTTCCATATTGACATCTCTAAGTAAAGTTTTTGAAAAGCTAATTTTAAATCAACTTTTAGTCCATTTTAATGTGAACAAAATCTTTCACAATGAGCAATATGGATTCACTAAAGGCAGATCGACAACAGATGCGGGCGTCGCACTTGTCAAACATATTTATAATGCCTGGAAAAGGTCACAAGATGCAATAGGTGTCTTTTGTGACCTTTGAAAAGCCTTCGACTGCGTAGACCACAAAACTCTCCTTCAAAAGCTAGAATATTATGGCATTCATAGTATCGCCCTCAATCTCATTGCCTCTTACCTTAGTAATAGAATTCAAAAAGTATCTATATATGATGTTAATTCCGCTGGGTCCCCGATGAAAATGGGTGTCCCATAAGGATCAATCTTGGGCCCATTATTATTTTTAGTATATATTAATGATCTCCCGTTTTATATCACTGGGTTGTGTGATGTTGTACTGTTTGCTGATGATATATCGCTAATTTTTAAGGTTGACCGAAACGTATTAAATTATGATGACGTGAATATTGCACTTTCACATATCCTCCACTGGTTTACTATTAATAATATGGTATTAAATGCCATAAAAAATAGATGTAGTCTTTTTACCCTTCCCAGTATAAGAAGGAAAAGTTTTAGTTTAATATTAAATAACGTACCCATTAATCCAGTTGAGTCCGCTGTATTTCTGGGAATTACAGTAGATTCAAAGCTCCAGTGGAGTCCCCATATATCATCTCTTGCGAATAGGCTAAGCTCCGCTGTTTTTGCGATTAGAAGGGTTATGCAGCTAACAGACATCGACACTGCCAGACTTGTTTACTTCAGTCATTTTCACAGCAACTTGTCGTACGGCATTTTGTTTTGGGGTAGTGCATCAGATATAAATTCTATATTTATTCTTCAAAAAAGAGCTGTCCGAGCAATCTACAATATCGGAGCCCGGAATTCACTTAGAGATCTTTTTAAAGAGGTTAATATACTCACTGTTGCTTCTCAATACATTTATTGTAATATTTTGTATATACGTCATAATCTTAATTATTACCTAAAGATCGTTCATGGGGCAAAGTGTGCGCATGTATAAATCCCACAGTCGATATGAAGTCTGCCGCTTGACCAATTTAAATGTAAAATTAAAAGTCAACTTATGGTTAAAGCATATTATACCATTGCGGAATATCTCGACGACGCCAATGTGTGGAGTTAATACTGTTGATACTCACGTAGGCTAGAATAAGACTATTATACCTGTATATTATAATGTAAACTGATATTTTTGAAAAAGAGCTACTGTTGAATTTCTTGCCGGTCTCTTCTCTACAGAAACTGCTTTCCGAACTAGTGGTACCTTACGAACCTATATACATAATTTTTGATGTAAAATTTGACGATTCATAAGAGCGCGCAAGCGTCGATTTAAATAAATATATTTTTGATTTTGATATGATAGAGCGAAATGGAAGAGCAAGATCAGATGGAAATAGTCATTGACAGAATTGGTCAACTTTTACCATACCGCTCTATCATCGATACAACAATGTACAAGCTTGCTTGTGTATTTGATTTCTCCTATAAATATCAAGCCAAAAACATCTAGTAAAACCTATGTACTCTTGTTTAATGTGATTCGATGGCGCAGTTGGTAAGCCAATTAATAATTAAAATCGAATAAAACCCAAACTGCAAAAAATCTCAAGATAGTAAGTATATTTTGCATAGATCAAAAATTTATAATCGTAAAGTTTGCGATAGGGCAAACTATTCAGGTTCTTAGTCCTACCGTTCAGGAAACTGTAGGTTTTTTCCAAGTTTGTGCGACGTACAGAAATAATTAAAATTAATTATTCGGTTTTTATTTATTTTTAGTGCACTTATGATGATTGAGAATGTTAATTTAATAAATGAATTGTCGTTGAATGATGTATTGAATAGTGAGTCTTTCGTCTGTAGTCGTTCCAATGCGACAGGAATGCAATGCGCCGAAACACTTAAGTCAACTCATGATTAAACTAAACTAAGCTGCCGACGACCACACGGCGCAAAAATGCAATCGAACATAAATTTTTCCTGGTTCAAACAATCTGTGTTCATAACAAAATGCATTGTAATGTCGCTGAATTTACAACGTGAATTGCCAAGGTTAGGTACACCCTGATTTTTTGTCGACGTTTCGTATAGTCGTTTCGTGAAAGCTTAGTCTCCGAGCGCTCACTGCAATTCAATGTACTCGTGCAAACTGGGTTCAATTCCCAGTGCCGACACCAATGAAATATTACATTGGAATTTTAAATGCTGACTTATCACGTGCTCAACTTAGCAGGATAACGTCGTGAGGAAACCTGTACATTATCGAAATAATGACCAAAAACATTTCGTCAAACATCGAATCAATCCGCAGTGGGGTCGCGTGGTGGACTATGGCCTAGTAACCTAAGTACAGAGGGAGGCCTTTGTTCAACATCGAGACCGTATTTAGGCTGCTGCTTTACAGTACTACTTTACGTTACGTAAGATTGACAAGACGTGCATTAGTGAGATGTTTATTAGTAAGGACGAGACAAAAGCCATATACCTGATTGTCTGGGCGCTCGCTTTTAACCAATGAAATTGTTAATTTTAAGTGCTTACTTATCACGTGCTCAGCGATGAAGGAAAACATCGTGAGGAAACCTGCATATTTTCGAAATAATATATTATTTCGAAGATATATGAAGTCCGCCAATCCGCCGTGGGGCTGCGTGGTGATCTATGCCCTGATACCATCTGTATAGAGGAGGTCTTTGCTTTATTAAGAGACAAGACTGCATATTATGCATTACGGTATGCGCCCGCTGAAATTTATCAATGCCAATAGATGACGAGGCAGAGAGCTCTCTAATGTCCTATGCTCCTAATTCAAACGGTACCCGTCGAATGCGGTCCGCCGGTGCCCGCGAGTGCTCGTTGCGACGGTGCAATTACCCGCCACCGACGTCTTACGGCGCGGGCCCGCAATTACCGCGGATAGAGCACGGAGCGCGCCGCGGGCCAAGCGGCAAATTGCGCGCCAGCCGCCGTTTTTTACTCCATTCCAATTCCTATGGCATTTGATGGTGAGCGTTTGCAGACGATCGCGACGCTGAAGGGATAGCGGTACAGCCGAATCCTGATCGTGCATTGGACAGGTCAAAACAATGCGAAAACTTTTCCGCGGGTTGATTTTCCCGCATGCTCTACTATTAGCCGCAGTGCTCGTCTTTGTCTCGATCGTGTTAGATGTTTTCACTTTCAGTTCATAAACTATATAAAAGAGTTCATGGAAAGGCTACGTATACACGGGATTGGTAGATTCTACCTAAGACGAGTCACGCACGTGGACATGCGTGTATTATTAAAATAACTATGGGTGTCGGGGTAGCCGCCGAGGCGGGTATCAGTCGCGTCCCGCGTCAGGCCGCAGCGTCTGCTACACTAGACCCTGGCCTGCTAAGTTAACAAAATTCCTATGTCGTTAATTTCAACGCATATCGGGTGTCGCTTGCTATTCCATGCGAAATTCGTTAGCAATATTCGCCAGCTATTGTGATGTTGGAGCTGACAATGATGCACGTGCGTCGTTATAAGACGTCCGTCCCAAGACGGACGTTGCGGATTGATTGCTTTATTGTCCGAGCGGCGACGCGGGCGATGCGCGATACATGATACATGAAGCGTCCGCGTCTTCGCCTAATGAGCGATGACACCCCGTAATTGTCGCCGGCCCCCGGAGACCTAGCGCTATTCCTCGTATATTATATAGTCGCCATATAAAAGTGGCTGCGATGGCGGAAATATTCCCGACTGCGTCTTGAACATACGAGAGACAGATTTAAGTAGCTCTCCGAAAATGGGATCTCGTCTTGTACAGCGCGGCGGCTGGGGCGACAGCGACGCGGCGAGCGTGCCCTTTGAGCGGAGTGGAAATCGCGAAGCAGACCGGGCCGTAGGTGGCGAGGCGGGCGCGATGTATCCATTTGAATTGCACCGGCGAGGGAGCCGATGCGGTTATCGAGGACGTAGGTGAGAGATGTGCCGGCGGGCGGGGGCCGCGGCTCGTATCGCGATTGCATCGGAGAGCAAACAGGCGGGCGGGGTGTCGCACCCGGGGCCGCTCAAATCATATTACCCCCGGCCTCACACCAGCGTTGCGCCGCACACGTCGTTTGTGCGCGCGTTGCCTGGGCGACGGCGCGGCCCGTGCATGATATTAGCGCGGGCCCATCTCCGGCCGTTTAAGCTTAACGCGCCGTCGCAGCCGCCCGGCGCGGGAAATTAAAATCGCCCCGGACCGGAAGGCGCTCGACCCTCGCGCTTTCGGGGCCGCCCCGCCCTCCGCGAGAGAAGTGCTTTATAAATATTCAAAGGCTTGTTCACTTCTAACATTTGCAATGCGTTCAAAGCGTTTGCCGTTTTTAATGGTATTACGACTCACAGCTCTATCCCTTTTTTGGTATATTGGCAAGGCATTGTACATGAACAATCGTAGTATGCTCGTAGAACGGCTTATGAAACGGTGTACAGACAAAGGTTATTAAATAATTGAACTAATAGCACTCAGTTTTATTAACCTCGTTAACCTCTGTTGACTGACTGTAAGACTAATAAAATTATTAAGGTTCCGCGCAATATGCAGAGCGGTGCAGAGTATATATTATAGCCTATATATTTGACATTCGCATGTAGTAAGATGGCTGTGATGCGGTAGAGTTAGGAGGAACTCCTCCCCCACGTATGTAGATAGATACCTACACATTTGCTTTGCTCAAAGACATTGTCGCTTTCAGACACCTCATTAGAGCGTCCCATGTGAGCCTACCCACCCCACGCCACCCCCCCACCAGCCCCGCGCCCCCACACATACAAAGGAGAGCCATTCTTTCCCTCAGCTCGCAAACTCGGATGGATAATTACAGTTAGCTATGTACGTTCGTTGGATCCCATTTTTGTTGCCTAATGTCTTTCTTGTCTCGATAAATTCGGGTCGAGCAAATCCTCAGACTTATTTATGGAAGTTTTGTGAGTTGGATACCTACTACATATTAGTTTCACCTTTGCAATTAACGCTCCAGACGATTTATATTCACAGATAGATAATGTTGGTGGCTGATGTTAATTTTGTTAGTTATAAGGCAAAAAGAAATACAGAAACGCACATTTTCCTTATCATGCAGTTCCTTCTGAATGTAAATTTTCTAACGTAGCTTTTTGAATTTTGGGTTTAAACATTTTTGAGGTGACTTAGATAATTGACGAAGTTAGCTGTGTCGCGGAGTAATCGCTAAGATAAATAACGTATCATAGCGATTACTCCGCGACACAGCTACATATGTTGAATACATATGCGTGATTCGTGAGAGACCCTATCGTACAATCTTTCCCCATCTACCTAATTCGCCGAACACAAGCGGAGTAGCGTTTTGACATAAGTACGAATCACTCGAAGCGATCGCCGAAGTTCGCTGTTATGGCGGCAATAAAAAACGAAACGGATGGCGGATAATCGAAGCGTCACACAGACTGTTACGTGTCATAACCCGATCGGTGTTGGCGCTATAAACCGGTGAGGGGACGAAGAGTAAACCGGTGTATGGTAAAATGTTACAAACATTGAGATCGCGTCTGAAATGCTAAGAGGCACCATAAAGCGGTGAAACGCGCGACATAACTGTGGTAGGGCCACGCAACAGTGTTCACTGTTGCACGAATGGACAAGTACCACGACCTTACAGAAGACATTTCAGACGTTACACTTCTGCGTTTCGGCCGGGGCTCACTTTATTTAAAGGTGCCAACGCATTTGCAACCCTACGAGTGTTGCCAAGGTCCATGAGCAGTTATCACTTAACATCAGGTGAGCCGCCAGCTCTCTCACACATTAAAAAAAACACGCACCAGTGATATATTGAAGCTACGCACTGTCACTAAAGAATCGACGGTCGCCGATTCTCGGCCGCGGACGGGAGGAATTTATGCGCGGGCCCGAATTGCCCCCGCTGAATATTTCACTAGGCCACGAGCGTGTCCGGCGATATTTTTCTATTTCGGCGACCGTTTCACTATCAATTGCTTGGTTCCCGCTTTAATGTAATGCGCGCGACGATTCGGGAAGTCCGATACCAGCTTGGGGGATCGTCTTTTCGTTCGGTTCCGCAAAATGGCACGATTTACGTATCGCTTTTTAAATGTTATCTGGGTATTTTTTGCTTGATATCTTTTTTTAAATGTGTAAATAAGGTCGCGAATGATTTTTCGCCGCTACCTGGATTCCAACCTGCGCCTTCCGGACAAGACGCCTACACGCTTTGTTGTACTTTTAGCAATGCTTTACTATTGAAATTCATAATTAATTTTATTTTTTAGTGCTAGTCTAACTGAAGTCTCTGCTACTTAACTTTTTTTTTGTCCTAAAGCTGACCAGTATTTCGAAACGCGCGAGATTATACCAACATCTCGATTTCATGTGTTTCAACTGAGTGTCATCGAAGTTGTGTATGTCGAACCTCAAAAACAAAAAGAAAAAAGCACACAAACGAAGTCCTGAAAATAGATGATCGTTCTATTATGGATTCATCTTGCGATAAAAATGTAAAACGGATTTTAAAAATAAAACCTTTTACTGATAAATGTCTTTAGAAAATCTGCATGGTTGTTATTTTATAACGTTGTGTATTAAAAATTTATATGAATAATCAAAAGCCGAAAAACGAGTTGCAATAAAAATACGCGATTTTGATTAATTTCAATAACTGTACATTATAGAAGAACGATTGTCGTATGGCTTTTCTTTACCAGTTTGTTTTACGTGCTGAAAAAATTTGATCACTTTGACGACTCATGATTCCTAAAAATATCACAAGGTCGTAACAGTTGAGAAACGTAAACAGACAGCATCGGCGCGTAATATATTTCTCGGGCTACACACATATATTCGCTACATTCTCCGAGCAGATCCCGTCTTGTTAAGTCATCCCATTGTCTCCGCTGCATTATAAAACGTCCGCTCGCGGGGCCGTCAATCGATGCTGGCCGATATTACGTTCAGCATTTCGGAAACACAATAACCTTTAAAAGGTGTAAAGGCGCGTCGCGGCCGGGCTTTAAAATAGCTTCTCGGAGGCGGGTGGTTTATTGCTTATTGAGCGAGCGCGGATGGGCCGCGTTGAGGGGACACCGCGGTGGAATCCCATCGATATGGGGGCGAAATACGAAAGCATCGGCGTCGGCTGGTGGGAGGTGCGCGGGCGGCGGACCCGATGCGCCAAGTAAATGGCACGGGCGAGCGGAGAAACAATGAGCATTGTCGCGGCGTAGTTGCGCTCGCGTTTGGCAGCCATTGGCCGGCGGGCGCTGGGCGGGGCGGGAGGCTGCGCGCGCGCACTCCGCGGCCCCGCACGCGAATTAAAACGGCCCCGCGTGCGCAATAAAACAATGCGAGCGCCGAAGAGCGGCCGCTATCGGGCACTAATGGCCGAATGGACGCGACGGACCAAGTGCCGATTTATCGAGAGCTCCCCACCCCTGAAGCGATGACGGGACACCGCAGCACACGGACACCTTAAAATATAAGATAAGGGCGTTCTCGTCTTATTGCGCTAGTAATGATACTGTGCTTGCGCTCTAGATATGCTGCACTCTACACACAATATATTGCAATTGCAGCGAAATAGTTTCCACCGCTCTTATAAACGCGAGACTAATAAGAGTCAGTGACGTAAACTTTTCGAACTGTTTTCCCAATACCAACCAATTGCGAACATATAAAAGAATACGTTATTCAGCATTACAAAAAGAAAATAATTAGATGTACTTAGTAACTTTTAAACAATATGGTTAATTTGTTCAAAATATCTTCATCATCCCAAAATTAAATGCATGGTCATCTTAACATTAATATTCCACTATTTAATCTATAGACATGCTTTTTTTAACGTTTTCAGATTGAATATTCTAGTAATTAGTAAGTATAGCAGTTGAAAGGGTTGGAACTAACAAATAATAAATGTATTATTATTGACATTTAAATAAGATTTTACACTTACGTTTTATAGCGATTGGTACAAGTGAAAATTTATTAGATGGTTGTTGGGAATTAAAATAGTCTAAATATTTTTAAGTCCGCGATATATGAACGAAAATACTCATTACTACACATATGACGTTGGCCTGACGATACTAATTTTTTTTGTCGTTATAGTCAAAATTATACCGACATTTTGGTACCGATAACTGTAAGGGTAACATTTCTCAAGTGAATCCATCTATGGTAGTTTACAGCGAGCAAGCCATTGTTATTAATAACTATTTTAGCCCCTAAATCCTAAGAATTAATGTAACCAACACGATAACAACAGTTTGTTCGACACTACGCCGTTTTAACAAAACAAAGGTTCGTCCTACCAGTAAGCTTTTAGCGTTCACCGAGCGAGTGAAGCGTAACGCGAACACATACGTACATCATATAAGCGTTTATCAAATATCTGCAACGTATTTCGGACAATACGTAAGTCCCCAATGCGCTACGGCGTACTCGCGCGGAGGTCTTCCAGCGGGGGAGTTTCAGCGCTCCCGTAACGAATGTCGTCTCATTTACTAATGTGTCACACACACGCGGTGTTGTTTCACGGGCCGGGGTGGCGCTAGGGTGGATCGGGAGGGGGTTGGCCTCGGTGGAGGCCAGAAGGGAAGGGAGGGGGGGGGGGGGGGGTTCTTTCTCCACGCGGATGACCAATGACGTCCCGAGACCGCTCCGACGATGCAACGTTAATTAGGGCGCTCTGAAATCTCCGCTGCAACGGCGGAAGCTCGAGAGGATTTCAGGCTTCGCTTACATTGCGGGGGTGGTTTCTGAGGGGTTTATGTATGTGGGAGCACATAAATACGCTGCCTGTACGTACGTCTACAATTTTAATAGGATATTTATATATGAATTTAGAATGACAAAGAGATTGCCAGTGGAGTGATATTACTTGAGATACATGGATACTTAACATGTAGTTGTGATACAGTTCACAACAGGTTTCAGAATATATGAGTACGTAAAATGCTACTTAAAGACTAACGATAGAGTTTATTTATAACTTTTCGGCGCGAACTTCTTTGTCAAGAGGCAAGTGCACGGACAGGGCAGGGTGTTTTCTCAAGGCGGCCGAGGGACAAGCGGGCGGCGTCAAAGCGTGATTGCGAAAAGGATCGCGATTATTACAGTGCGCGTAGTTAGCGTGGCCTTCATTAGAGGCGGGCGAGGTCGGGCCGGGGGTGGGGGGCAGGGGGGCAGGAGGAAGGAGGTCGGAGGATCTCATCTCGGCGGGTGCATCGGCGGCTGCGCGCGCAAACAAATTAAAACGTAAGACGCGCCCTAATCAATAGCCGAGTACGCCGCGGAGAGCCGAATTAACTCGGTCGAATGAGAGAAAAAAAAATGAACGGAATTATATTCGCGCCGCGGCGCCCCCCCCCCCCACGGGCCCCAGGCGGGCGGAGGAAATTGCTTTTCTTTCAGTGGGACGCGCTCGCGCCCGCCGCGAGAGGGTTGCTCGCAGCTCCAACACACACGATATTATAATTTACGTTTCCCCGTATATCGCGCTGTAAGTAGGTACTTTACCTGGGCGTTTCGCGCTCAACCCTCGGCTCCCGCTAAATCTGAGCTTTATACGTTCACTTGACGCGACGAGAGCAATATTAGTTTCGAGCCAACTCTTTCCCTACTACGATATTTATTAACGCTTCGCGAGTTTTATAATGTATTTTTCTCGCTTTTCTTCTAGAGCAACTGCCCTTATTTTTATATAATGTATAACTCATACTCTGCTCAAGGGCCTTTAGAGCGGCTTTGAAAGTGAAACTAAACAAAATAGATCACAGAAAATTAAAACAAAAGGTAACGACACTCCCCATTTAGCACCTCCTTAATAGACACAGAGAATTAAGAAGTAAAGGCGTTCGCGCACAGTTTTTGCGTCGTTGCTTGTTCCATGAAGTTTATGAAGTTTATGAGTGTCAACTTTGTATTTAAAATTTACATAGACCTAGTGAAACAAGTACTGAGAAACACTTAAATTAGGTTTGATATGTAGATTGTATTTCAAACAATGTTGCCTATAATCTGCCAATGTTCTTAATGATCATTTTGAACATTTCTTGAAAACCATTTTAGTGAAATGTAGATAGATTTTGTTGAAAACATTTTTAGCACGTCAACAATTACCTTAAATATTCTTATATCAGACGAAATACTAATGATTTTCAAAAGATTTTAGATAACTTTTGAACTGATATGAGAATACAATTGTAATATGATATCTTGCAAAATTATTGTCTAGTTTAAAATACACTAATACACTTCAGATGCTCGAACATAACTTATAGTCTTTTCGGTGAATAATATTTTATGATCCGATGGAAGGACAGTAATAGCTGGTATTAAAAAGCCCTTACTCTCCTTTTTCAAGGTGCTGTGCATCGTTTTCAGCAAATGTTCAAAATGATTATAAAGAACATTGGTAGATTTAAGTGATAATTTAAGTGTTTCTCAGTACTTGTTTCACTAGGTCTATGTAAATTTTAAATACAAAGTACTCATAAAGCTCATGGAACATGCGACGACGCGAAAAACTGTGCGCGAACGCCTTCACCTTTTCATTGTCTTTGTCTATTACGGAGGTGCTAAATGGGGAGTGTCTTTGCCGAGGTCTCGTAGGTATGACCGTCACGTGCACGTAGGGTGCTCCTGGAAGGTCGCTCATTAATCGGAGGCGAGACTCGTCTAATCTGGCCGCCTGTCCGCCCAATTAACGCGTGGGCGATGAGCCCGCCGCCCGCCCGGCCCCTCGCCGGCCAATGGCGGCCGCGCGGGGATTAATTAAGTAACTTCCCGTCCGTGAACAACCCCGCCGGACACCCCCGCCCGCCCTCCCCCCTCAACCCCGACACCATGCACCACAGAGCCCCCCCCCCCCCCGCACGTCCGCGGAGTCTGCGGACACGCCCGGAAAACTAACCACCTAATGAGGGGAGATGACCTCACGTGTTTGTGTGCCGCTTTGTCTGCCCGTATACGTACAAACTACACCGCTCTTACACTTATATGAAAGTGTCGACCTGTTGTGTGCTCTTTATGTAAGAGCTGCCGCATTGTTTGCTTGTAAGTTTTGCACGGGCTTTCATCGCGACTCGTGTCTGGTAACTAGACGATGTCTGGGGCAAAGTATGTACTGGATCTATTTCAATTGGATTGGTGGAAAATATCGCGTCAGTTACTCCAAAGCATCTAGCGATTGATAACAAAATACTTTTACAGTGTTGTACAACAATCTTCAAAATATGTTCCATTTTTGAATGTAGATATTTTGACAATTGCTGTCCACCATTAGAATGCGACATCCGCTAAGAATCCATCGCCATCGTAGACGTCGCAAAAATTTCTCTGCGGAGTTTGTGAAGCGATTCAACGTAACACAATCCTGTGCGCTGGTGACTATGGTCGGCGGCCCGGGAGGCGTCGCTGGCTAATGGGACTGGACAGAGGTCAATTAAACGCGGCGAGCTCGCGTCGGAAGCCTGTATGACAGATGGGAGGGCGGACGCCGGGGGATCTGTTTGCTACCGCTTGTCCGCGCCGCGAGATGATCGAGCGAATTGTCGCTACCTACTTTGGATAGTGTATGCCGTAATAGATGTGTGGTGAATTAGTTTTAATGCATTGAAAACAGATCATACTTTTAAAGAGTATGTACTCATGAAACCGCGTAATCAAACGAATCGACACAAAAACTGCGTTGTTGTTCTTTTCATCCGACTTCAAAAAGGGAGGAGGTTTTCAATTCGCTCTCATTCCGTCATTTATGAACCATTTCAAAAAATCGGTTTAGCACGTATGTGGCCTCATATTAATTTAATGGCATTGGACCTTGTACTTGAAATGGTCTTCTTTAAAATTGAAATTGTTTTTTGACACCACTAAAATTTAAAGTTGGCTATTAACATCATTTATTGCGAATGTAAGTACATTTAGAATCTAACTATCGAATAATTTGCACGCTTACCAGAATCCAAACCGAAATGGTCCGATTTAATTTGGAATTTCAACTTTTCGGTTAGATTATCTAACATGAGCAGTTTTAATATTACTTAACGGACGTTATCGCTGAGTTTCTTAGCCATAACGTTTAGGGCTGACTGTATTATTAATAACGCAGTAAGCCTCATAAATAAGTTAACAGCTATGAAATGCTTTATGGGCAATATCTTTTATCTTATTTTGAATTTCATCAGAGCACTGTAACGTCGGATTTTATTGGCAACAACGGTGGCGAGAGGCTCACGCCGTATCGGGTCGCCGTTGAACGGGAGAAGGTCCATAATCGTTGCGGGCTTCAGGGGTGCCAAAATAACTAATAGTTTTCGTGGGGGCGTGTTAGCATTTTTCTTCTGGCGTTGACGTGACGGGGGTGGCGGGGTAGCGGGGGTGGAGGGGGGGGGGGGGGGGGGGGGGCTTTGGGACGAAATGAGGCCGGCTCTTTCAGGAATTGCGCCGCGGTTCATTTACACTCCATCGGATTTCTTAATAACCTCCGCGAATGGTTACAATGCGGGTTATTGTTTGCTTCATTTTTCAATGTTTTCGCTTTCGTTTTATGATTGTTGAAGGAAATATGATATTCCCGCTGGCGAATAGTAAATGTTTGTTTCGGTTCGACTGGGAGACTCGGTTCCAACTTCCAATTTTCTATGACCTGCTTGGGTTTTTGTAGTTACCGAAACGTGTTCCGAGTTTATGTCAACGTTCTTTGTTAAACAGTGGAGTAGACAGACTTCTTAAAAATGCTTCCGAAGGGCAGACTGATGGTTTCTTATAAAGAGGTAATGCTTAAACAAATAGTTGAATTGCGTATAGTAAAAGGTGCTCGGAAAGCCCATTTGGGGTGCGAGGGAAGTGGAGCGGACGCAAACTCAATTCTTCCCACCTACGCGTCTGTTTTACGTTTCGACGAATAGATGCATGCAAATAGGGCCACCTCATTGTTTCTCTTGCGAGATGGGAAAAGGGACTTTGTGTACTGAGCAAATTAAGTAATACCGAAGAAATAGTTAGATAAACTCTAAAGTAAAGGAGGACTATGATGTTCGCGCTTTCAGGGCGTCATCAAAGTACTATTACGTTAATTTTGGTTCAATTGACAATAATTGATGTAGTACTTTGCATTATATCTGTTTTAGTATTCGTTATGTGAGGCGTTACGCAGGATTTTAAAGTTACCTTTGGTTTGATTGATAATATTTGATATGGTAAAACAAACATAATGCAAAATGCATTATATTTGTTTCTGGTGTAAGGTGTAATCGGAGTAATATTACGTTACTTTTGCTTTAATTGACAATATTTGATGTAGTAACTTTCAATATATTTACTATCAATCTGAAAGTTAAACTAATAATCGTGTCGTGCGGTTGGATCTCGAACTATCCATTACTCAACGCGACCTCGCCTACTCCCGTTGGCGTCGTAAAAACCGATTAACGAATTCCGGGAGAAATCTCATCGCCTCTGACGGATTACGCTACAAATATTAGTCGAACCGAAAATAAAATACTTTGGGTGGCTCGCCGCTTCGTAAAATGCTGATGTACGTTCCTTATATTCGCTATGAAATTTTTTGATTTGTATTTTCCTATAACCATCATTCAAAGATTGGGTTAAGGTTTGAGTTAAGATTTTACATCGTATTGGGTTTGTTAAGATTTGGCTTATGACCTTCCCTTTTCAGTAATGGGCTATATACGTTTAAAGTAGTAAATTTTAGTCTATATCTGGACACTCTGGACATGTTGAGGACGAAATTGTAAAACTCATAAAAACAAGTACACTTTTTGCTATAGCCAAAGTGTACGTGGTACGTACTCAAGGTAGTTTCGGTTGTAAACATCGATTTTTATTCACTGGAACTCCTGTCATTAAGATCCAGTCAAACAAATTACATCACACGGTATTGTTAATTGTTCTCGGTGCCTGTTTACAACACGGTGTGCCAACTTAACTTTCCCTCAAATTTTTCATGCAAGTTTCATTGGAGTCGTAACTCTAATCGTCACGTAATCGGCACCTTTAATTGTGACATAGTACACTTCAGAAGTGTAATAAGACAAAAGATTGTTAATCTCATCTCCATATATCGTCACTTATAGAAAACATAAAGGATCGGTTTTTTTTTAATTCGAATTACGTACTTGTTTAGCGCCAACGCCACTCACCACTTTAGATAAGAAATAGCTTAGGCTAGTTTACACGATAATAGCAGTAACTATCTCGATCAGTTTTATATGTGAATAGTTGTCAAGAGAAAAGAACGGTTCACCCGATGTTGTTGATTGTTGTAAGTGACCGTTGATCATGGACAGCTACAACAGATTACAGATGTGTTGACAACTTTAAAAAAGCAGAACAGTAGAAGCTGATGCGTGGCCATACCACAGTACAGATGGAAATATCAATTATTTGAGACGATTGATATGAAGTCAATAACCATCGCTTCGCGCTATCGTCTAGATCGGCGCTGTCGTCGGTTCAGCCACGTGCCCCCAGCCACTCCTCGTCACCCGGGAGCGATTAATCGCACGCCCCCGCGCCGCCGACACGAACGCCCGGGAAAATCGCAACCCTTTCCGCGTCTTAATTACCACGCCTCGCTTAGGCCGCGCCCTCCCATTGGCCCACCCCCTGTGCCGTCGCGTCGCCCTCCGTTTTAATTGGCCGCGTGTAATTAACGCCGCGCCGCCGCCGAGCGCCACTCGCCGTGGGACGTCGCCCCGTCGCCTAATTTGAATTTTTAATTACCGACGCTCCGGAGCGAGACAGACGCCCATTGGCCGACGCCGCTTACATAAGCTATAAGCGCCTATTGTCTTTGCGCCGTTCGTGTAGACGTCTCCACATTTTGGGCAACGCCTAGCGAGTGTAATATGCAGTGGCGTTGTAGGCTATGTTCTGTTTGGGCTTAAGGTCTGTTGTATTCTTTTCTCGTAAGGTACATTTAAATTGCTTAAAACCAGCGCGACCAGATATATGTGAGTTGCACAAATAAATAAATAAATATTATCGGACACATTTTTTACACCAAGTTCTCTAGTCCCAAACTAAGCAACGCTTGTACTATGCGTACTAGAAAACTGATAAACATACTTAAACATACTTTTCTTTTGTAAATAAATACGTATTATACATATATAAACACCCAGAAACTGGAAAAACACAATGCTCATCACACAATATTTTTCGAGTAGTGGGGATCGAACCTACACCCTCTGGCGCAGGAGGCAGAGTCACTACTCTCCACGCCAATCAGGTCGCCAAATACTTTTCCAGTGTGGGAATCAAATTCGGAATCAGCACCGAATATTATTTATTGACTACGGTGCTAATTTAATCTTTACCAGGATTAATTGCTGTACTTAACACCACTTCTAAAACAATATATTAATTATTACAAGCTGGCCCGCGCAATTTCGTCTGCCAGGTCCATTAGTTCGCAATTTTAACATACAGCCATCAATTATATACTTACTTAACCCAGCTGAAAAATGTACCTTACACCGCTATCTGTTAGGATCTTATGGAACTCACAGATACCTAAAACTCTTTGTCATTAAATGAACAAATAATTTGCAATAAAACAATATTGCAACTATAAATTGAGATGTAAGCTATCCTATCTTTTAAGTTGGATTAAACTGCACATGGTGTGAAAATTTGATTAAAATCTGTTAAGTAGTTTAGGAGCCCATCGCGGACAAACAACGTGACACGTAACTAATGTATATTAGGAAGATAAGAAGAAGATTAGCGCCACTTATAAAAACACAAGGTTTTTTCATTATCTGCACATGATTATCTAAAGAATAGAAATATATTATCCCTTACATACTATCAGCCGTGCGCGCCTGTTCTAGATATCACATAATAAATAATAACAGTATACCTAGTGATATTTAATTTAACCACTTTACATTTAAAATAGATGCATGTATACGGTGATAGAATTTCCCTTTGATCAATGAGCTCGTTAAATCGAAAACTGTAGTACAAACCAAGTGATTTGATATAATGAAAAGAAAAATATTATAGAAAATGAAACAGAATTTCGTTATAAGAACATAGTTAATTAGCTCGTCAAAAGCCCGGAATATGCGCTGCGGGCGCTCCACGGTTAGATAACTAGCAACCTAATTTCGCACAAGTTGCGGTTTTCAAGATCTCATTTATTAGCGTAAGCAATTTTAGGAGTTTACGTTGATAGAAATTCTTAGTGTATAATGGAGCTTTTGTTGTGAAAATAGCGTGAATAATAGCCAGCTACTTTTAACGACTGACGAGTTATAATTATTTGATGATAGGTACTAAATATCCCATTTAATATAAGCTGTGAATGACGGAAATCGGATTTAGATTCAGACTAAAATAGTAATTCGATTGGCTTAAAATTTTAATCAATTTTGGAATAAAGTTATCGAAAATTACACGAAAGCATGACAACCACAACCACAAGTCTTTTGCAGGACTAAATAAATAAACGCATTATCTATTTTTTTTTATTTTTTCAGAATAGATTTATATTTTAAATTGTATTTTATTGCCTTAGAACTATTGTAATTTGTTTTGTTGTTAATTTAGTTATATCGCCTAATAATATTTTTTTCACACTTTTACTTGCATTTGTTTTTTATTTAAAGCATATTGTAAGAGACATATGCCCAGTTTCCGAAAGGCCAATCAAAGCAGCAATCACATAACACTATGTCAAAAATGATCAGCTGTTAATCTCTTGTTAAACTGCCTTGGGTTTCTGGAAGGTTTGTTCAAGAAAAATTAGCTAATCACTGTATAACCAATGATAATGAATGAAATGAATGATTTATTTCAACTAACTCTTTCTATTGTATAGCTGTCCCTTTTTAAACAATACTTAAATTAACGTCACTATCCAGTCCTGTCACCGTGTGATTGAAAACGTAAAAATCCGAGCTATAATAAAATTTAATTTATATAAATACATGCAGAATGTCAAGAAAAAACTTTACAGTTACATTATACTTCTTTTTTTATCCATAATAAACAAGTAAGTATTATAAAAAGAAAGAATCCATATTATTTATTAACTTTTGAATTGCATTTTGTATTGTTTCTAATCGCATGATATGTTCGCATAATATTAAATAATAAATAGGTAATAGAACACATGAATGTCCTTACAACGTATTAGGGAATTATGTTTATTTTTAATAAAAAACTAAGATTTTTGATAAAATACATTTTTAACCAACGATTGATCGTCCAAATTGACAGATTACTTAATAAAACTTTTGACAGGTCGTTGACCACCGAAGAACGCTTTGAGAAACTCGATTTTCTGTTGATTGTCCGTTAATCAGTGACTAATTGCAAATCAAAATCATTGTTGTTTTCAGACGTTCTAGCAACTCAGATCATGTTAAACAACGATTGACAAGAGATTTATTGTAAATTAAAATTGATTGTGCTTTCGGAAACTGGGTGATACTCTTCAATAGAATTCTAGTCTAATCTCTACATTGAATGTTTCATATGATATTGTTTTTATTGAAACATCTATTGTCAGATCTAATAAATAAATAAAAAGAAAGTCCTTTTTCAGTGAGACCTGAAGGGAGGTTCCTTTTGCGATTATCATGGCATTTGAGTTATTTGATAATTTCCACCATATCCACAAGATTTAGCCCCTTTTTATATATATATTGCGTTATATATTCCTGAATATAAAAGTTTCCGGTGGGAAAATATTTAGCTTCAACGATGCGATCATGCACTAAACCAACGACTATTTTGAAGGGTTGCTTAATTCGTATTTTATTGATCGAAACGAACGAGCTAGAGAAACGCTAAATGAAGTTCATTGAGTTAAATGAGCTAAATTCATTGAGCTTAAAAACAGTGACAAAGGGCTTGAGGGAAATCGACTACTAAGTTGAAAAATAAATATAATTTTTTTAATAAAGTTGACTCCTCGTTTCATTTTTACCACAGATATCACTCCCCCATCGTATTAATAAAATTACTTATCTCTGTCACCGTCGACTGCAAAAAATATGTACATGAGAGCTTGAAACATGTTAGGAATGTAGGAGCATTGGTGTTGACGCGGCGAAGGGGTGTGTTACGGTTCGCATTAATCAATTTGGCAGAGCAAAGCTAGCAAAGGAGTCGACGGCTAGTGGACCCTGTAACCCAATACAGCTTCACAGAGTTGCTAAAATCAGAAGCGATTGAGCCATTCTCATATTCGAGAGAGCTGTCAATCAGAAGCGTCCAGAACCATTCTCATATCCGATAGAACTGTCGCCGATAGAGCTCCGTACAGTCCACACGGCCGACATCGGGGACATGCGACACGGAGACGCGGGCCCATCGTGTCGCGCCGGAATGCGTGACCGATCGGGCACGGGGGCGAAGCGCCCGCCGAGCGCCGAATGAAGCGATTAGCGCTCGCCGGGGACGGCACGCGGAACCAACCCGGCGGCACGACGCCCGGCCCGGGAGCGTTTTGTCTCAGCGCGCCTGACCCGTGCCCCGGGCAAAAACCCCGCTTCTTCGCGCGACAACACGGAGGGTTCTCCGAAGAACCGGGGTACACTCGCGCAAAAAGCCGCGAGACGCTGCGGCGTTTTTATCGCGTCGGACGATCGGGCACGCCGCGCCGCCGATCGGAACCGTTAGCGGCGTAGATAACGTTGGTATTACTTAACGACGGTCATTGAAATCGCGCCCGTGAAATATAGTGTAAGGCATCTTTTGAGCTCACCCATATTTACTGTGCGACTAAACAGCGTTTTACAAATATTGTTGCTACGGCGGTTAAAGTTGAACACAGGCTTTCTTTCAGCCGACAATACCGGAGAACCTCTATTTAGCTGTATTTTCTCGTATTCTAATTAATAAATAATTAATTAATAGATAATTAGAATTACTCAATTGTAATTTAAAGAATTCTTAGACTAAGTAAGACAACTGCGTCTCTGAAAGGTCCATGGAGCAGTGTCTCTTTGTTTTTTTTGTATATTCTTTATTGTACTAAAAGTTTGTACAAAGACGAACTTAATGCTAAATAGCATTTTCTTCCAGTTAACCTTTGGTGGTTGAGAGCAAGTTACGGGTAGTAACGCTAAAATAACATACAAGACTTTAAGTGTCAATCATAAAGAATACTAAACTAAATATACTGTTGCTGCACGATTGGGCGTATTGCCCCGAGAAGAAACACGGCTTCACAGAAGACCGTTATGAATTAGAAGTATCAAAGTAGTGAACACTAATTAAAAAAAAATTTCGAAGGTATGTGAAGTCTGCCTATCCGCAGTGGGGCCGCGTGGTCGACTATGCCCTGATACCCTCTGTACAGAGGAGGCTTTTGCCCATGTGTGTGTAGTGGGACATGTATAGGCTGATGCTTTAGAGCACTAAGAAAGGATTTTTTAAAACGTCTGAAGTCAAACTTAACCAACGATAAGTGCCAACGGAGACTGTTTAGAAAATTGATTGATTTGGCGAGGCGTGTGGCTCGTGGCGAAGTCTTTGCGCAAAAAACCTTTTAATTATCGCCCCCGGTCGCCAGGTGGCGCCTTTGTCGTAGATTTCATGGTCCGCCGGGCAGTGCGGGCCGCTTAGCTCGCAGCAACGTATCGCGCCAATCTTACGCCCGTTCGCGCCAATGACTCCATACACTCTGCACTGCGTATATAATAGCTGCTATGCAGGCCGCAATTACGAGCATCGTATCGAGAGTGCCGATGTGGGATCAGCATCCTTCGCAGCCAGTGGGCTTAACGCGTCCTTAACCATAACCCATATGCGGGTTGACTTTGCTTATTATTACCGACAAATTGTTACGCAAATGTTAACTGTTTCAATATGGTGTATTAATAATCTTTAATTAATTTTTCATTAAGTTTAATAATTCGAACACCTTTCTTAAACTTATATTTACGGCTATTGCCTTCATATTTTCATACAAAAGCTTTAGTTTGAAAACTTCTTATAATGAATGTATGATTCCATCCATTGACAATTTTGTTTAAATGAAAGATAGCGTAGTAAACTGAATTTTACCATCACCCCTTTAAAATTTGATCATACATTTAATTGATAAATACTTAAGTATTTGCAAATTTTTATAAAAAATTCGCACAAGCCAATTTCACATTTTTTAAGTCATTTGTAAATAAATAATCATATCGCGTGCTGCTCTCTGAAAACTGTAATCATCTACGGAGAGATAATCTGAAATTCCGATGCCGATATAAAAAAATGTAATTGCAATTTTTTGTGCACTGCTATTACAGAAAGCTTTTAACTCACTGACCTTTCTTGATTTGGCCTCAATATATGTAAGGAGGTGTTTTATAATGGTCTTAGTATGTTTGTTTGGAGTTTTTGATATAATATTTTCAAATCGAATATCCTTTATCATAATTTGTATAATTTCACTTTTATTATACATGTAGATTAGGCCGTTATATGAACTCATTTATTGTGTTTATATGTAACGACTACGGGCAGCTGTAATAAAAAAATACATAAAGTTAAAAGCAACCATCGCACCCGTTGGAGATTACAGAAAAAGCGTGTACAGTTTGTGGAATACAAATCGCTTCGTACGATAAACCGAGTACAATCCACTGATACGAGCCAACAAAAACTTTATCAAGCGATCCGACGTTATTAATAGAGACGCTGATAATGCAGATGGCGCTGTAGTACTGCTAAGCCACCGTGAAATGAGCAGTCCACGGCGGGCCACCGCTCTTACGTGTGTCCCTCAAATAATGGCCCCTTACCAACAAAGCTGAGATAATTTCCTATTTCAAAACACGACATCACTCCGACCGTGCTCCGTGCTACCGATGTCGGATGAACTCTTTAAGAAGCCGAGTGACTAATGGACGAGATTGAAGTGGAAAACATGGGAGTAATGGCTTCATATGTTCCGTTTCTCCCTGCCGGTGTGCGATTCTTAAAATCATAGTTGTGTATGAGCCAAATTGTTATTGTTGGAGAAATATAAAAATAAGTTGAAATGGTAACCATTTTTAAATGCAATTACTAATAAGGTTTCATTATCGCTGCAGTGAAACTAACGAATAGATCACAGAGTATCTAGGTAATATTGACACAGAGTATCTATATATCTATCTAGGTAATATTGACTGGGAATGTGTCAACGGTATTTTTTATTACATACCCTCTCTATAGAGGAGGCCTTTGCCCAGCAGTGGGACATGTATAGGCTTTTACTTTACTTTACCCGTGAGTAGCGAAAAGTTTAAAATCATTCGTGGATCTGTTGAAGCTAGGTGGTCTGTCCAGTAAGGAATTAATACTTGAACGAGAGCCGGTGAGGTTAATCGATGTCATTGTGGCCACGGGAGGGGAATGCGACGTGTCGCGGACACCGCGACGGGCCGTGTGCGTGCGAGCGCTGTAACCCAAGCCGGGGCAGTAACGCGGCCTCGCCATAACATAATTAAAAATGATTTAAGGCATGCGCTCCGGCTGCTTTGTTTCGCGCGTTATGTTTCACTTGTTCGCGTCGCCGACCCCGCGCGCGCTGCGACGTTCGACGCGCCCCGGCTCTTAATTCTGTCACGGGTTTTTATAACCCTTTTGTGTTTATTAATTCGCTTTCGGCTCCGGTAGCCACGCTTCTCGGAAGTCGGCTCGGGGCGACGTTCCACCGCCTCGGCCGGGCCTAACCCTCCGGCCTAGTTAACGAAGCGTCCGATTTCGGCGCCGCCGGTTTTCGAATAGCCACCCGTTCCGCTCGCTGCAGTTTAGATCGCACAAGCCTACATTCTGCGAAGAACGCCGATCGAGGCGAATGGCGGGCGGTACATTGTAAGCTAGCGAGCCCAACAATGGTTAGGGCCCACTCGCCGAGAAATTGAAACAAAACTAAATTGCAAAGTCCGTATTCGGCGTGGCACGCTAAAAAGGTAATAAAATTTTAATAAAATCCCGCCGAACAATGGTCGCAGTGGGCGCGGGGCGGACGGCAGCGTTTAAATAAGTATTAAAGGAATTAACTCCGGCTTGTTGACGCGTCGCGGCCAGTTATCGGATTTCGCGATCGCACAACACTCATTCGGGATTCGGGAACCGTGGCCTGAGCGCCGAAAAGCAATTCTTGACGGTTCACGGCGCTGTCTGGGAGGTAACATTGAAATAATACCCCTTTGGGGCTAATTGAATGCTGTGCATATTGGTTACAGGCACTTTAAACAATTAAAAAGTTTAATTAACGACAAGGTTTGGAATTCAAACTAAAATTTTGAAATAAGCAGTCTGTTGATATTTATCTTTACCTAATATTATTTTATATCATATCATTTATATTTTTATATCATTTGTAATTTATCAGCGAAGCTTGATTTTGTTCTCGACTCGAAATCCAGAATTTATCCTGAAACCCAAGAAAGAAAGAAAGCAAGAAAGTTGACCATACTAGTTGTAAGTAGATATTTATATTACACCGCAGTTATTAGATTACAGTAAATACACTGTAACCTAATAACTGCAATGGCATGCCATACTTAAAAGTTTTCATTAACAAAACTGTAGGGAAACGTCATTACAAAACTGGTTTGACAATTTTAATATCACAAAAGCTATTGGAGCTCGTCATGAATATTTGTTTCTCTCGAGTCTCTAACACGAGAGTTAAGTCCTTATAACTATGAGATTTACTTATTGCTAGAAGCTTTTTCAGTCCAGCACCGACGAAAATTAATTAGAAATCGTCGCGCGAGTATTTCATATCAATTTTGTTTGAGCTTCTGTACACGGAGCACAATGGGTGTACGGGTCCACTACGGCTCTGTTCGTGTCTGTTAATTAGTTTTTTGTTGCGGCCACGGCGGCGGCGGGGGCGGCGGTGAGCGGGGGAGGGGGAGGGGTTTGGTCCCGACGCCATCAAATTACGATGAATCGGCCTTTTGGCGCTCTACTGCCGTCGGAGGCCGAGACGATAATTATACACTCGTTACTACCGTGCTGCCCGACGACGCGGCGCATGCAATCCGCACCGGAGAAATTGTTTTAAGAGTCAATCGAGATCACAGATGCGTCGATCGACGTATAAGCGATCTTAGAATAAGGAGCTTCGGTGTTCATTCTGCATTGCATTTATTTCCATCTACGAAGACGAAATGATAAACTTAAGCACACATACTTGCTGCGTCTATGTATAAAGTCTATGGAGTCCGTAGATAATCTCTTAAACAACGTAATAAAACAGATCTAAAATCATTACTGAAAATGGATTGATGAGGTCCAAATAGACAAGCGTTAATCGACCCTCCGTTTCTTTCTAACAACCAGCGGAGGATCGGTGGCTTCGAATGCTCGTGGTAGGGAGCGCTCGACGATAAATTCCATCGATAAAATCGGCGATGTCGACAGCCTGCCCGGTAATTTACCGGCGTAACGCGGTGGCGACGCGTGCGCGTACGCATTTTATTTCTCCCGGATCAAGGGGCCCGACTCGGAAATAATCGCCGTGCACTCAGCACAGATGGTAATCAACGCGACTATTAAGGTGGACTTAATGTGAACTCTTCTATTTTCCAGTCGATGAGCGCGAGTGCTGAGATCGCATCTCTACGTGTCGTCGGTAACACGTGTTTCACTCACGTCCATATAGATATTGGAGATTCCTCGGGCGATAGCGAGGGAGATTTGATAGTATTGAGAATTGAAGAGAGTATTGAGAAAGATGAATTTCTCGAAGTTTTTAATACGTGATTGTGACTTCGGATGCGTGGCCTGCGGTTGCGTGGTGCATGGGATGGTAGGCGAGGCAGAATTTCGGACAGCGAGCACATCATTGTAGTGAGTTTGATTAACAGAATGCTTTCGTGTCAACGGGCGTAAAAGACCCCGTCTTCGTAATTTCAAAATCCAATGATAGGCACAATTTTCTTGGAAAAGAAGATTATGGTGGTCTTATTAAAAAGCGGTCCGGCTCGACCGTATTGTGATTTTAAGTGTTTATTATGAGTGGACGAGGCGGCGACCGCTACCGGGGCATTGTTGATCCCATTCACGCTGATCGAATGAGCTTCCTATTAATTACCGTCGGCCATTCGTCGCTTACGGACGGTAGGGTTGGTGTTGACGATGATCGAAGACTAAAAAAGGAAGACTAAAAAAATAAAGGATAAAACGTTAATACTGGATAATATATATATATATATATCGATATGATCGATGATAAACCTAGAGTATGATAGTAGAGTTCATATAATACCTCTTCTTGTTAAGGTTTACAAAGAAGCCAATTATTTTCGTAACAAGTCTTGTTTTTGATGAGATACTACTCCGATCTACAAAGCAATTCGACATTCTGTTAACAAAAAGGTATCGAAGTTTATAGAAGAAATTTACTTTGTTTTCTATACGAATGTAGATAAAATATGAAACAATTACGATTGGCAATACACAACCGTGGTAGAGTAGTCGCAGCGGTTTGCACTGTCATTTGGCCGACTCGTCAGGGATAAATATCACGGCTTCACATAGGACCGGCATTCATACTTTTGCATTTAACTGGTGATGGTGACAAGTACTTGGGGTCCACCATCTAAAGTATTGCTAACCTAAATTATAAATAGCCCATTGATAATGATTTAACGTGAAGCATTTGATCGTTTATATCATCTTTCAGAATAAATCGTTGAACCGATTACTCACAACCAATTCACGGACGCTGGCAACCCTACACAACTCCACGTATACACGTATTACGTGCGGCTATGTTGCATTATCTTTAATTAAAAACCCCGAGAGGCCATCTCTAGATTAGTCGGTGCGTTCACAAAAAGGGTTACGATGGGATCAGGCGAAACACCTCCGCGATTCGTCACAAGCGCCCGATTTATTCCTGTTTGAGTGGGTCCTTTGTTAATGCTAACCGAATTTGCTGTCCAATAAAAAGCGGCTAATTAAGAAATGTCCGGGCGGCCGTTAGAAGTCCTCGCGCTCTTCACGGGCCCAGCTGCTAGGCGGGCGTGGGATGCCTCGCTAATTAATTCCCGAAACACTATCGCACCGGCTTTTTATCGTTGATTTTGATCCTTCGATTTACGAGCGCTGTACATTGTACGGTTTCGGTCGGCGGAGTATGATGAAGTGTTGTTTTTGGAACAGTGTCGAAACTAAATAATTCCAGAGTATTATAGTTAAGAAAAAAAAAATAGTCGAATACGATTTTGATCCATTTTGTCGCTGGTAAGTAACATTTTAACCATACGGGTAAGTACATTAACGGGTTGCAGATCTGGATCGTAAACGGATCTTAAAACAACGTACATTTTTACATGGAATGAGCTAAGGACATTTTGTAAAGTACGAACAACATTTATTTCGTTGTATAGAATAAACACTGTGCATGATTATATAAAAATAAGTATTACATAAAGTGCAGCACTTTTCATGCCCAAAAGACTTTTATCATTAAGAAAGGAGTAATGCTTTGATTTCCTATACTTGTCCTATACCTATACTTAAAAAATATAACCAGCGCAGATGGTTTGTGAAATCAAAAGATTTTGAAAGCAGAATAATGTTGGTTATGTTTAATCTGTAAGTAGGTAGTGCTTGACTACTTTAAGTGTCCCACATAGTGATGTAAACATTTCGAACGATGTTTAGAATCTCGCTTAAGTTTTTTTTATGGAAACGAGCAAGCAAAACTGCGTCACTAGTGAATAATTTAATTTTTAAATCACTTTGTACTGTTTCCAATTTGGATTAGTGGCAGCCCTGCGGCGTAGTTTTCCAATTTGTATAACGCGTGGCAGCCCTGCGACGTAGTGGTATCATTCGCGGCGGCCGAGGCCTTGTCGCCAGGTTAGCGTAACGATAATGGCGATCATTAGGTTCCATTCCCGGCATTCCGCATACTCGGTTACAATACATAGGACGTCGTGTTCCACGGTATTCTAGAATTGGATCCACGATTAATTTTAAATGGAAAAAATAATCTTTTTTTTATTGCCTATACGACAAACTCGGCTCATCCGTAATGACGCCTTGGAAACGTCATTTACAGAGTCGGCTATCTGCGGCTACAGAATGTAGGTGGACTTTTTCTATGACGCAATTAAAGACGGCATATGTATAGGAAATAATAATTTATTTATAGAATAAATTCCCGTACGTTAAAATTAAAACATTAAGTCGAGTCATATTATAAAATTTGAGGCTTATATCAAAAAGGCAGTTAAACAGAATAAAGAAAAGCAACGCTCGTTAGTTGCTTTACGTTTAAAAATATAACATTTATTAAGATACTAATTAAATCCTTTCAAATATTCTCAACAACATAGCTACTTAACGTTATGTTTATTAGATTTAACGTCAATATTAATTAGCACAGGTATCAATTCATAATTATCACTATATTTATTGTGTATATGTGCTATCAATCATTAAAATTCAATAAAACTTGTACGTAAATTTGGTATAACGTAAAATGGCCGCTGGTCTAATTATAATTAGACTGGACCAGCGGCAATTTCTCGTTATACCAACGTATACGTTCCGCGTTATGTGCGGTATCGCAATGTCGCAATGTTGCAGTTAACACGTTAACGCCATCCGAATACTCACACATTTCTTCCCACCGCTCAACAGGATTGGTACCATAAATTTGTGGTGAACGCCCCAGCCGTTAATATAAGCACACTTTACTAGTAAGGTAATAAGTCATCAGCGGCCAAAGCTGGACAAAAACTGAAAATAAGCTCTAGACTCTGGTAGCGCGAGACTTTATTGCCACGTCGGAAATTAGTCTTTTAGGCATTGCATTGCCGGGCTAGGCTTCATGTGATGCCTGTTAAATTAATTCGATTTAACTGATGTTAGAATTGTGTTGAAAGCGTAGCATTAATTTTAAGATTTATCGTTCTGTTTCGAATTTAAATTTAGTTTAATTTTATAAGTTGTAACAACCAATAGTTTTTGGTTATATCATTAGAGAGCACTTCCATGTGGTAGGGCTACGCAGAAGTTTCTGCTTTTGTTGCACGTATGGGCAGGCTCGTCCAGTTAAGTACTAGGGCCTCAGAAAAGATTAATGTGAATTGAAAGTATTATGCTTTTTCGTTTCGTCTGGTGAGTGAGGTAACAAGAGCCCATTTTTTCAAAAAAGTTTGGCTAAGCGTTTGTAACCGCTCAGGTATTGCAGATGTCAATGGGGGGTCACTTATCATCAGGTGAAACGCATGTTCCTTCGCCGTCTTTTCGCATAAAAACACTGATAGTATTGTCCAGGCACAATCGTGATACTTGGAATCATAAAAAATCCGGTCAGCAAAAGAAAAATAACAGTTGTTTTGGAAACGGTACCACGAAAACATACCACAGGAGATGACTAGAAACGCCGTTCGAGCGACTTGGTCGCCCGAACAACAAAAGAAAAAAGAGCATGACAGGATCTTTGTTACGTCAACACTATACGCACGCTTTCATTACGCGGGGAAATAAATCAAAATAATACCGGGGTAAAAAGATAGCGAATGGAAAATCAGACCAGCCCCGCGCGCGGCCGGGTGATTTATGCCGGTAATTTTCCGGACGGTTACGAAAGTAACCTGCGATTTTTCACCCCGCACACACGTAATTAGATAATTTTCATGGATTCCCTCCGCAGGCGGCTCCTAGTGAATTTATTCATGACATAACACGGGCAGAACGTGGACTAGGAGAAAATACTAAAGATGTTTTGACTGATGATATAAAAGCACAAAACTCATTCTCTATCATCCGTTGTGTCGTAATTTTACCGCTTGAGATATCGTTAGGAGCGTCTATTGAAATGAAGTATAGCGACAAATGAAACCAGATAATGGCCATGAATTAATAATCCCGAGAGGACTGATCGCCCGACTCCCCGGGATGCTCTCGTATTAATTTCTGTCACAGATTTAATTGCTCACCACTGGCTCAAGCTTTTTAATAAATCCGAGAGCGGCGGACTAAGCCCGGTGCGACCAAAAAATGCGCGGTCGGGGCGCTCGACCAAAAAAAAAAGAGGACAGATTTTAATTTATAAGAGACAGGACAAACGATTAATAATTTATTTGTATCCCCCGCTTCTTGCGCGAGAGGGCCGAGCGTTAAAAACAACCGTTAAAACCGGCGACTTTGTATAGCTCGCGCTTAGCCAGAAATGCCAATTGCACGAGACACGAGTATACAGCGGGCCGGAATGTCGCCTTAAAAAAGCCCGCAAATAAATAAATCGCGTCGCACGCACCGGCCGGACGGAAAAAGAACAACCGCCATATTCGATTCTTTAATGTGATCTTAAAAAAATAGAAGAGGAGGCTGGCTTCGATTGAAAATGAATGAGGGCGAGCGCGATAGTGGAAATTAGCATTGAGGTGGGATTCAGGAGCGGCCTTTGTGCGATCATATCGTGGTGTATTCTTTGCGCTTTTTACGGTGGCGACGCGCCGAGCGCCTCCTTTCAGCCCCTATTACGATACCTGTCGCCTTTTTGTTGCAAATAATTACCGCCGATGCTTCGAAATAGCACGTCGGTAATTTTTTAAAAGAGCTTCCACCCTAAAGCGTTGGACAGAGCTCGAACCGGTGAGCAGAATTAACCTATATATCTCCTTTTCACTTTCTCAACAAAATAAATGCATTTCGGTAAATCTTCTTCAAATTGGTTAAGAATTTCCTGTGAAACATATTACCGAGAGAGAGAAAGAGAGCGAGAGAGAGAGAGAGAGAGAGAGAGAGAGAGAGAGTGCGGCCGGTAAGTTTTAACTAGAACGCATTGATAAAGAACAGAAATGTCCAATTATGAGCCGTTGTCGAGGATTAATGGTCGTCCGAAGCCATTAAGCAAGGTTAGAATATGACACAGAAGGAGATCGTAAAGCATTACGGCGGCGGGGAGATTAGATCGGGCGACGTCGGTCCGATTCATAAATTAGCGATTACGCGCATCCAATAATAAAGGCAACAATGGGATTGAATGCAGATGAGGCGAGGTGCGTCGGAGGGCCGAGCGCTGCGGCGGCGAGCGATCGACATTTGTATGCGATATCTAAGCGCACAATTGGACGCCGCGGCGCGACTCTTCGCGCTAATGGTACACTATCGAGCGATCGCGTTCGCCCGCTTGAGAAGTAGCGACCGCCTCGGAATAGGGACCACACGGCGGTTCGGCGCAATAAATGCAACACCCCGTCTGCTGCGGTCGGGTAGGAGGGCGAAAAGTCTTATGGTGATGCTCGGGCGGCGGCTACTCTCAATCGACTAATAGAGACTAGACACGTTGTTATAAATATTATCATTAATATTTTTTTTCTTTTTTTTTTAAAACATTAACCTTACTTTAAGATAACATTATCCTGTGTTGTACGGAAGTTTTACAAACAAATTTCACGTAGACAAACACCCAGATGCGAAACAACTATTTGTGGGTCGCGCAAATAGTTGCCCGTGTGGGAATCGAACCCACGACCCTCGACGCCGAAGCCAATACCTTGTCAACTACGCCACGGAGTCATCATATTTATTTTTACAATACTCATTCTGACCACAGACATTGTCTTATAGTTGTGTATTGTAACTATAAGATGATTGGCGTTAGTATAATGTATTGTCAAATTTAAGCCTGAACCTTACCTATACCTATTAATATTAATACCTACCTGAAAACAGCATCACTAGGTTTTCTAGGATTTATATCATTTTTAAAGCCAGTTATATAATTATATTACGATCATAATTTGTAAATATTGAAATAACACATTCTTAAATTATTGCTTTAAACAGATAGAAAGAAAAAAATGTAAACAATGTGTAGTGTATGTTTTTATAATACAAAAATAATATGACAAAACATAATAAAACTTTAAATGTAGGAATAAATAATTAACTAAATAAAATAATGAAAGAGGCTCGAAGGAAAACGTTTGTCCTGTGGGATTCTGTAGCTGTGTGGGGGCGTGTGGGTATCTGCCCGTGCGTCCGTGTGTGTATGCATGTGTACGCGCCATATAATAAATTAATTGTGATTTTAGTTATATTTTGTCTAGATCTTCCTGTATTTGCTTTTTAAATGCTTTGTAAGGCAGAAAAGGCAACTAGATGTGTGAACGTAACATGACTTAGTGTTGAACGTATGCGAGATATTATGGCTCAAAATAGAGTTTGGTACAAGAAGAATGTGCCAATTCTTGTGTTGAATAAACGGTATTTTGTATGACAAGTGCGCTTGCTTGTTACATCCAACTAACATCCATAGTAGTTGAAAGTGTTGTGAAATTAATTGGATTTATTTTAGTAGAAAATGTTATTTCAGTACATTTATACTTATTATATTAAACTTGTAATGTTGTCTTAAGTTATGTTAATCAGTAGTAGACCACAAATACGTGATTTTAAAAACACACATTTTCGACGTATTAAACAGTACAGTTTGATCTGGTAAAATAAAGTCTAAGACATAATTGTTTTCTAAAATATCGTAGAAGACAAGAAACTCTCAGGTTAAATATACAAATAAATATAGTTTGTCTTATGTATAAAATAAATATGATAAAACACGATGACTTAAAATAAGTTGAAAATTGTGGTCTAACCGAATATCATCTCTATATATAAAAATGAATCGCTGAATGTGTTGCTAAGGGCAAGTCTTGAGAACAGCTGAACCGATTTCGCTACTTCTTTTTTTATAATATTTCTTGAAGTACGAGGGCAGTTCTTACTGAGAAAAATTAAAAAAATTGCCTGAAAAAGTCTAAAAACTACACTTTTCTATATTCCCATACAAAAGATTCGTAATAATACTTAATAGTCAATTTGAACTTTAATACCATACAATAAAGTTTAAGTGTTAGTAGAGGGGTTCCGGGAAGGCAAATAATTGAGTGACGTTAGTATCGTATAAATATTAATGTCAATATTTGTCAATATTTATACAATGGTAAAATAACTCAAAAACAAATTGTCTATGGTATAATGTAAATTCTCTGTGGTAAAATGTCAATTGAAATGTAAACGTCTCTTTGCTGTGCATCATCACTACATAGTATGTATAAAAAAAAGTCGTCCCGCTGTCTACGCAACGGATTTTGTTGCGGTTTTTTTTACTAGACAGAGTAATTCAAGAGGAAAGTTTGTATGTATAACACATTGAACCCGTGCGAAGCCGGGGCGGATCGCTCGTCGAGTCGTTAAAAAATATTACCGACATTGACAGTTCAGTTTTGTTGTGTTTATGGACAAGGCGTTGGGAGACTGTTTGGATGTTTTACTGTGGTAGGACCACGCAATAGTTAGCTGTTGCACGAATGGGCAGGTCCGTCCGGAAAAGTACCACGACCACACAGAAGACCAGCGTGCAGTCGAAGTGTTATACTTCTGCGTTTCGTCTGGTGAGTGAGTTAACCGGGGCCCACATTGTTGGCCCACGTTTAAATGGATTTTTAGAATCGCGGGAAACTCAATTAAATTGAATTAGTAATTGTTTTAACCTTTTTCGAAAACAGAGAGAAAAGTTTGGATTTATATCTCACCAATGTAATATTATCCAAAATTGAAAAAAAAAAAAAAAATCATTATTATAATCATTTGACTTTTACACACACTGCAATCGATACGTTGTTTCAATTAAACGCGGCTAAGGTCATAAACATGCAAGTTTAAACTCATCCAGTTAGTTGCGAAATGTCACATGAGTATCGAGACGCATAAAAATGCAATAAAAGGGCACATAAAACCGATATTATTTTCACCGGTGACTAAAAATGTAATTATAGGCGACGATATTTTTTGCATATCTGTGTACATTAAAAGGGTCTCGGGCGGTTATGTTTCCAATAACAATCAAAGTAATGACCAGGCCGAGGCATTTATTGACATATTTGCAATATCGACGTGTTTGCCAGCGTTTTACGAGACGATGCTCCATTAATTAGTTAGTCGCCCTGTTTTAATTCGATACGGCCGAGTGGGTATAGTGATATCTGCGCCTCATCCCGTCGCGGATTATATTTTATCGCCTTTAAATTGTATTTGAGCGCGAGAGGTTTGTTTTGAGTTAATTCAATTTAACGGAGAGGCTGAATATGTGAACATAATTCGGTAATGACATATTATTTGTACAAATGATCAGGGTGTTGGTAAAGATTTCTGAAAATTTGCTGTCACCGCGGCCATTAAGCAGTTTAGAAGAAAGACATTGATTACGATGTGTCTTCAATCTGATGTTTTAGAAAAATATAAGGGAAGATATTTTAACCTCTAACACGTCGAAAATCAAACATTTTTGTTGGTAATTTCGGGTATGTTGCAGGAGGTCGATGGATGACCTTTGGGGAAGCTGTAATAGAGGACTTATGACAGGCAACAATATTAATAATATTAATACTGAACTAAAAAAAACTGACTGGATAGTGTTTCATACAGCTTAATCCTATAACATGAAATAAAGGTAACCAATGTATACAATTTAAATATCAAGAGGCAATATAAATATTGAAAAGGTAAGGTATTAATAAAACAAGCAAACTTAAGTATTTTTATACTATTACTTATGGCGCCAAAGTGCATACCTATGGTTTCTATTAATAAAACAAACAGTAAGCAGCGGTTATGACATTGCATCGAACAATAGCGAATATCTAATGTTCTGTCGTTTCGAGCGTATTCAATGGGGATAATGAAGTCACCCGTTGTACTTGTGAATAGCTTTTTTCGCTAACTGTTATATAAACCGCTAACAGGTGTGACAATGTTAGCCGTTTTCGCGGTGGTAGGACCACGCAGCAGCCTCGGCTGTTGCACGAATGGGCAGGCCCGTCCGGGTAAGTACCACGACCTCACAGAAGACCAGCGTAAAGTGGAAGTATGACAAATACTTCGCGTTTCGTCTGGTGAGTTTGGTAGCCGGAGCCCAATTTTCAAAAGGTTGTCAACGCATCTGTAACCCTCGGGTGTAGCAGAGGTCCATGGGCGGCGGTATTCACTTAATATCAGATGAACCGTCTGCTCGTTTGGCTTAAACTTGTTTGGCACTTTTAACATAAAAAAGCCACATGTTCCATTTTGACCACGCGCCTCTCGTAAGCTATAGAGTACAACGAGATTATGGCATTCTATATGAGGTCGACAATTCACCAATCAAAAACACGAAAGATCTAGAGTAAAACAAGCGAACAGAGCTAAGATTGAAGTATGTAGGCAAAATGACGAAGTCTATAGATAAGGATTTTTATTACCTACTAGGTGTGCCCGCGACTTCGTCCGCGTGGAATTTAAAATAAAAAAAAATCTAAAATAAAAGTAGCCTAAGTTACTCCTTATTACATCACCTATCTGTCAGTGAAAGTCTCGTTCAAATCGGTCCAGCCGTTTCAGAGATTAGCCGGAACAAACAGACAGACACACAGATAAAAATTGTAAAAAAATGTTATTTTGGTATATGTACCGCGTATACATCCATATGCATTTAGTAAAAAGCAGTTATTTTAATATTACAAACAGACACTCCAATTTTATTTATCTGTAATGTATAGAAGAAGACGTGAAGAACGTGAAGATGCGTTAATAAAATGTACCTCGAAAACTTGAACGCCTTTAAAGTAATATAATAAATAAAACTGTTCACAATTAAATAACAATTGTTATTTATTTCCTAAAACGTATACCAATCAAACTCGCACCCATTTTAATCATTCAAAAAACACGATGACAAATTTATAACTTCAGACTGAAGATGATGTTGAGTGAATAAGATTCCATAATAGGGAACGGTGAAAGTTGAAAAGTAAAGACTGCACACGTGTACTTAATTTGCAGCGACCCGATTTAGAGACGGTAAAACGCGAATGCGGCGTGCGGTTTAGATGAATTGGCAATTGATCTTCGTCATGGAGCCTGATAAACGCACAAATATAAAGGTATTGTCGTTGTAATTGCTTTTCCTTCATAAAATTCTAGAGTTAAGATTAATAGTTTAATACAAATTTGGATAAAAACATTCTCGTGTACAAAACTTTGACTTCAAAAAAAAACGACGATAAAAGCGTCTTGTTCCTTATCTCATATTTTTACGGTTCATTTAAAAGTTATATTACGACTTTAGCTTTTATCTATATTTTCAAATTCAAATTTCAAAGGATCTGTAAATACGTTCGCGCGAATCCATTAAATATTAAAGTAAAAACCGGCCAAGTGCGAGTCGGGCTCGCGCACGCAGGGTTCCGTACCGTTATCTATAAAACTGGCAAAAAAATGATGTCTGTTGTATGGGGCCCACTTAAATATTTTTTGTTCTGTTTTTAGTGTTATTTGTTTTTACAGCGGCAACAGAAATACATAATCTGTGAAAATTTCAACAGTCCATGTCATATAGCCTGGTGACAGACGGGCAGAAAATAGACAAACAGCGGAGTCTTAGTAATAGGGTCCCGTTTTAACCTTTGGGTACGGAACCCTAAAAACAGTGAAATAACTTAGAATATTCCCTACAAAACTTTCAAGATCGTTCTCATAACGTTATAATCTGAATCAAAAAGGATCACTAGACAAACTTTCGAGAAAATTTTTGATGACATTCAAGGCTTAATACGGAAAATATAGCAATAGTGAGCACCTGAAGGAAGACAATATATGAGTAAAATATATAATGTACATACATACATCGTTAACTTAGTTATTTGTTATTATTAAGCAATTGTCTTTATTTTTTGAGTGGAATACAATACAAATATGAATGCGAACAAAACAAAGTATCCCGTAATGCGATCAGATTTATTATTTTAAGTTATAATTTTTAACAGCCAAGAAGCGATATGATAAAGTTGGTTGCAAAGACCAATATGACCATGGTTTGACATATGCGTTGACAACCTTAAAAGCGGTTAACTTAAACGGTTACCTCACTTATCAGACGTAACGTAAAAGTATAATATTTCCACTTGACACGGGTTTTGTGATGCCGTGGTACCACAGTAAAAAATTTATCAGATTCTGGTCATATATAAATACCGGTGGCATATCGGATAAATGGGAACTGCTCAAAGCATGATTTATTCCCATATGCTGTGCACATCCATGCCCACGTCGCCAATTGATTTTGGCAATTTATTGGTTTGCGACAACGAGCAATTGCGACGCACGCTCATTGAAAGGCGTTGTTTAATTTATCGTAATTACGACGGACAATTGACGCAACGATTGGAAGTACGATTTAATGGTCTCATCGGTACGGCTGTTAAGAGTGATTTGCCAGACATTAAAAATAATTTCAGTCAATCTCAAAGTTTCAGAAATACATAGCATAATATATACATTTAAGAATATTTTATCAAAATTATAATGAAATAACACCGGTATGTGATAGTTTCGCGCCCTTTAATTAGTATTTATTTCGAATCACAAAATTTTAATGCGGTTCCCCTGATTTCAAGTGATAACCACCGCCGCATCTTGTTAAATAAAAAAACGTCACAGTGTAGCATAGTCTTAAAGAAGTACATTGACGAAAGAAACCAACTATTACATTTTTTGTTACGGCTATAGAAGTGTAATAAAAGAAAATGTAGTAAAATGCGCCATCTATTACTTAAACCCCAATGAACATTCGCAAAACCCGTGTGTTTGCAGACGCGTTGCCACCATTTAAAAAAGCGGGCTCCAATTAACTCTCACCAGACAAAACACAGAAGTATACTTGCAATAGCTGTCCACGCAGCAGCCTCGAATTGTTGCACGAATGGGTAGGCTCGTTCGGGTAAGTACCACGACCTCACAGAAGACAGTAAAGTGGAAGTATAATGCTTTCGCGTTACGTCTGGTGAGTGGGGTGGTCGGAGCCCAATTTTCAAAAGGTTGTCAACGCATCTGGAAAACCGTGGGGTGTAGCAGATGTCCATGGGCGGCGGTATTCACTTAACATCAGTCGAACCGTCTGCTCGCTTGGCAACTTTTCACAGAAAAAAAAAAATACTTCTACCTTAAACGTGTCTTCTGTGAGGCCATGGCACTTTCTTAGATGAGACTGCCCATTCGTGCAAAATCATAAGCTGCTTCGTGAACGTACCACGGTTAACGACCACACTTAGACTTTTTCACAAAAACGAAAAGCAACCAGTGCATCAATATTTATAAGGGTGAATTAACTAAACGGTAGTTCTTTTATTAACAGTTTAGTTTTTTTATTTTATTTTTATTGGCAAATGAGAGGTAGGCCGGAAACAGGGTAAGATTTTGACCGCCACGAAATTCTAACTGCTTTATTATAGTAGGTGTACTAGTTTACAATTAGTTAATAATTTGTTTTTAAATATAAGACTTTTTAAATCAAAAATCGGTCTGCATTTGTCTATCCTTTCTAATAGTAAGCAAGCTGGTCTCTTAGGTGGTAAAAAAAAAGTAGTTAAGTAAAACCTATGTATCTTGTCTTCATTTATCATATCCAATCCAATCCAATCAGCCTTTTGCAGTCCACTGCTGGACATGCTTCCCTTGGGTAGGCCTATTTATCATATTACTTGTATGTAAAGTTTCCATTGTTCATTATTCCTTTCGTCACAAAAATAAGGGTAGGATGTACAACTGTATAGGAGGCCAGTAGATACAGATTGCGCTTTGTTATATGTACGTTAATTGAGTCGTTCACACCGGAAAAGTCAATAGCTTTCGACTTGAGCGTTTATTGAGTCATTTATCGTAGCCATAGGCGCAATGATTAATATCCCGGATATTTAGTTTAAGGGGGAGTTGTAACATCGGTACAAACACTTCCTGGATTGCTGTGATTTGTTGCGACGCATTGTTTTCGGAATGGACAGATCTATCGTTTCAAGACAAAAAGATATAATATTATTATTGTAGTTAAGAAAGAAAAAAAATCAGAAAACAATTTGCAGTTATAATATACGACAGGATTTACTTAATTATAATTTGAGGATGTGTAATGAGGACGTTAATTTCGTCGATATTTTTTCTGCTTTTCTTCTTTTACACGAATTTCTGCTTTTCACACAAATCAAATGTTTATCGCAAATATTGTACATATTTGAAAAAACTTATACATCGATTAATACAGATAATCGCATAGTATTCAATAATATTAAAACCAAAATGCACTTTAGTAATTGTATCACGTATTGAACTGTTGCATCTGCAAATGAAAACGCGTGGTGGATTCGCGTAGCGCGGCGTAGAGCCGCACATACAAGGCGTGGTGGAATCAGAGGCTCGGCGCGAGACTTCGGCCGACGAGTAGCAAGTGATAAATAAAGCGTAATTGAGAGACGGAAACAGCCAATGAGTAAATCTCGTCCGTCAATTTATTTAAATTATTTATTAGTGCTCCGCTATAGACACCCGCCGCGATCGCTTACAGAGCGCGTTCACAGAACGGTCTCCGGACGCGCCCGGCGAGTTGTGCGACGTCAGCAACGATCTATATCGATATCGATAGATTTCTTTATATTGTCTGTATTATATCATTCGATATTTAATTTCATACTTTTATTAATGAAATTTCCAAACGGATCGAATAGTGACCTCCTACTTTGAGTATCATCTCCGAGCTTTGAAGATTGGCTTAATCTTCTGGACGGTCACGATATTTATCATTTTGGATATTTCATCCAAATGTGACAGAAAAATGCAGAGTCATCTTTGATTTAACGAGTCAATCCTGGTAATCTTTCTATATCTTAGGAATAATTCATTTAACTTCTGACAACAATTGGTAGAACAATTGAATAGGGATCAAACTAATCGGGTGGTCAACCCCATTAAGGTAAGCTACTTCCGGAATTCCTCATTTTGTAAGTGTCCATGGGAAACGCATACTAGTTGCTATCTCAGGAAACACGTACAGCAGTTTAACAACTTTTTGTAAAATTTAAAAATGGTCTCAGTGCGGTGTACCATAGTCATAGTGTTAAAGAAATACATTGACGAAGGAAAGTAGGAAGAACCTAAAGGTACTTTTAAAAAAGAAAACCATTGCGGCTATAAAAGTACAATAAAAGAAAATGTAGTAAAAACGCCATCTATTACAAGTACCTAAAAGCCAACCGGCAACAACGCTGTTGACTTAAACAAACATACAAATTGTTTCAGAGAGGGCGATAAACATTTCCCGCTCAGGAACATTTCTATTTGGCACGTTTACCGCGAATCGTCCTGGGCACATTCAAATAAACGATAGTGTTGGCTGACACGGAAGCGGTTTTCCATTATCTATGAATGGCGAATTCATCGATAAGTCAGCGCGCGCGCCTCGCACCGAACTAGGGACGATTCGAATTAGTTAATTTGTGCAGATACGACACAATGGATGAGGAAATAATACACTCGCATGTACTTACGGCTACCGGGAGATTGTAATTGGCGTAATTGGACGAATCTGGACGCACTTAATAATGGGCCATTGTCGTGATACAAATGGCAACTCATCGTTTGGGAAAGTAATGATTCATTTCTTTTGTAAATCGGTACACAATTACCTTTAAGGGGATCGGGTTATGTTTTATGTGAGTGCACAGTTCTTTACGGATAGAATATAACAATTTGTACTATTATGGTGAAAAACAGTAGTAAATATTGACCTTAATTGTTTCAAGAGATCAATGCACGTCTGCAGTTTCTAAGCTTGAACGAGTGGACATATTTGTTCGGTGGACAAGTGAAGTCAGCGCGACGTGTGTGAAGGAAAAATATTATATTATTGTATTTCCTCTAGTAAGTGAGGTAGCCTGGCTCCGCAGTTGTCGCTTTGGAGATATCCATTGATGGTGGTGATCACTTAGAAACAGCTTGCTTGCTACCTTCTCACATCAAAAGTATGTAGGGCTGATTCTCGAACACTTGCGCAGAGAAGTTTTCAGTCATTTACAGCTCTAATTAATGAACATTGTCACTAACCCGTTTATATCGGTGATGGACCAGAAATGTCGTAGGACAGCTTTCGCGAGCAGGTACCATATCTGGGTCCAGACCCACGAGGATTTGTCGATGGAGACAGATAGGAACTCCTTAGTTTCCTCATCCGGGTGCAGCTGTACAAACTTCTTCTTTAGATCTTCGCTGATTCGAGTGGTGTCTACTCGATACCACTGGAACAAAAATATCAATTGATTATAAATCAACATCAATTAGACGTTGAAAATAAAATCTCGACGATACATTCCAAAGCACGCACAGCGACCGAACTATTCTGAATTATCGCAGACATGAAACGAAGTGCAAAAACGGCGAAGTAACACAAATCATAACTTAATCGTGGATTGATGTTGAACAACTCCCGCGCCGGCTCCTAATGAAAACGCACAAAAAGGTCGACCGAGCGCAAATAAGAGTACGAAGGGGGCACACCTCGTCACCCGTTGTGTGTTTAAGTCGGCGGCAGCGGCCGCACAAAGGGCTGCAGCGGCTGTTAATTTCACGCCGCCTCGAATTAACATTTCTTTACGCCACGGAATAATGACGAATTAAAAAAAAAAAGAGACACAGACAGGCCTCTCGCCTCTACACGCGGCGGTAATGACGTCGGACGCGCGAGAGGGACGGCGCTAACTCATCAGGCGGGCTTAATTAATGCACGATCTGTCATTATATTAAAATCGAAGACGGAGACGCGATGCGCGGGCAAAAAACGTCGAGGGATTGTTGGATCAAGCTCCTGGCGATGCTGACTCGGAATCGCCGCGTGACTGCTCGATTTCGGTGCATCGTTGACATTATTAGGAATAGCATTAGGCAAGTTGATTTAGAATTTAATATTCATATTTCGTATCGCCATTACGTTCAAATTACCAAGCTACGATTAATTCTATGTTCGTTTAAGAAATATGATGAATATACGTACATCTAAAAAAACTAGCTTAAGTCTAAATAAAATTTTGAAAATTGCTATAAATGTTTAAAACAGTTCTAGCTAAACGAAAGAATGTCATTAAATTTTTTATAGTGCTAATCTCTACACTTAAGATTGAACATTAAAATTTGTAGAAAAAGTAAGAAAAGATTGTCGCCGCTGTGGAAATCGAACCCACGTCTTCGGCATTCGCCTGACGCTTTAGCCACTAAGCTAAACGGCTGACTTCCCGGCGGTATATATAGAAGAGGCAAAAAGCATTTTTATGACGGCCCGCTAAGAAAGTATCGTAAAAAGCGCGATGCAAATAAACATTTAGTACCGAACGGAATACTGATAGGGAAGGAATCATGTTGATGATTATGCAATGCGCGGTCTTTACATTTGAAATGACCTGCATTGGGAACTACGCGAGCCGTCGGGGCGAATTATCCAGACTGAATACAGATCGTGGAAAATTTCGAGAGCCGCTCATTTGTAATACTCTGGTCTCGGTGTTATTGTTTGTTACGCATAATTCCGAGCGACTTCATAATTTACAAATACGGGCCGTGCACGTTTCTTATACGGAACGTTCGACGCAAAAAGAAACCTGCACGGGTGTGTTCTAGATAGGTTAAGATGCCCCGATGACACAGATCTGTTTTAACTTCATTCGCATACATTATTATAATGCCGCCGTATTTCAAACTGAAGCCAAAAAACAACATGAGGCTGAAGCGAGCACTACCGATACTTTTGTAGATTTCTCCGGTGGAATGCAATGAGGAATATAATCTTTTTCGAAGTACCAGAACCAGTGCAGAATAAAGTTACGTTATTTGTAAGACATTGATAGAACTATCAATGTAAATGGGCTTTCATTAGATCATAAGAGATGCAAAAGGTCGCTCGTAAGCAACGCAATAAAGCGATCCCGTAACGCGGACCGATAATGTCACGAATATGACTTCCGCGTTGTTGTTTTCGTACATTATGTAGACCAGAGGCACCCGGTTCGTTTATTTATGAGGCCCCGCGTTTAGGATTCTATTTCTGCTCGTGTAAAGCTACATTTGCATGAATAACAATTTCCACATTTTAAAAATCTACCTGTTAAAGAAGACAAATCGAGAATGATTTATTCAGTCCGGCGTGCTATCGAGGCCGTACCGCCTTTTGTTTATTTTATGGCGTTTATTTGGGTTAGCGATTTTTCGCGCAATGGTCAGGGGGTCAGACGGTGTGGTTTAATTGTGCCTTTGTGTTTTGCGCGCGACGCGGGCGCTGCTCGCTGAATGGGAGCGTTGTGCGGCGTGGAGTCGTTAGCGCGCCGGTCAACGGAGGTGCGTCAGTGGAGAGCGAAGGGACGCGGCTCCTTTATGCGGCGGCCGTTCGCCCTGCGGCCAATGAATCAAGCAGCCGCGCGAGCGCATCCTCTATGGAGGGAACGCTGTTGCTGGATGCGCACCGGACGCACAATGCCCGATTAATTCCCATTTAAACGTGTGAAAATGACGAGATGCAGCACTAAGGCCGCTCGTCCATTATGCTCGCAATACGTGAGGACGCGACTTCCAAGCGTCCCATTGTGCGCGGCAAAGAGACGCCGCTGAGAAGCGCATCGCTCATTACCGATGCAATTACTGCCGATATGTTCCCGTCCCCATTGCGATGACTAATTGCGACGAACGCCTTTCAGAAAGAACGCCATATTCACGCCGCGACCTTTTCATCGTGTTACTCGTATTTCCTCGTAATAAAGCAATAAATGCTAACACCGAGTGCCATAAACACATTAAATCTGTAAGCTCTATTATGTCAATGAGAATAACTCGTGACATTTACAAATCTCCACTTGATTTATTTAATATTGAACTTTCGGAAATATCACTAGTTGCAATGGTTGTATGTCGTTCAAATGTTTCCGTAAGAACTCTTGAATGTGCTGAAGAAGCTCTACGTATAAGATGTAACAAACAACCGAAGCGGCGGTAGACATTAGGCATTGCAGCATCGGCTATAACGGTGGGAGTAGGTACGGGGCTAAGTGGCGCACAGGATCCCGGGGATTTGGCGGTAAGCGGCCTCGGAGCTTGTTTGCCGGGCGCTCCATTAAAATGGGATCAGTCCGGGATGCAGATTGCCCGGACGCTGCGAGTGAAACACGCGTATACCTACGGCGCTCTGCGAGGTTATCCGTTTGCCGGAATAGCAACTATATTAATGATACACCAGTTCCCCGTTGTACCCGTTCTAGACATACTTCGTGTCGGCTTTAAATTAAAGTTTAAAAAAAAATTGTCTCGTGCAACTTGATGAAGATTTCGGACGTCCTTATATGTAAAGATGCGGTTCATTCTTTTCTAGATATTGTATTACATCGGGATAATAATTGAGTTGTTTTTAAAGCATTGACATCGGCAGGCTCCTAATACTCCGTAAAACTTTAATATGTTTCAGCCTTTAGTAAAATCAAAGAAAACCGTTGCATATTTTAATGGTTATCTAATAAAGTCAATTATACATTATAATAAAAGATTGAGTCCGCAGGCATTCGTTCAAGACAATATTCTATGCGTGCATGCATATACGTACTCTCAGTATATCCTGGTAGGTAACTGAATGTGGCCAAAGCATAAATAAACATTGACATTGGCTCGCAGCAATAATACACGTACTCAATTAAAATCGATATGAGTTATTGCCGCGAAACAATTGATTTCGATTAACACCGCCAAGCAACTTAAAGATAAGGCATTGTCTCCAACGTATTCACTCAAGCTATCAAAAATTAGTAAATGTAATCGAATAGGACCTTCGGAAAATGAATAAAATTTCCAGAACAACCTAGAGTTTAGCACGAGATATAGCGATTTTCCAAAAATACGTGCACAAATTTAAAGCAAGTATTTTATCTTTACGATTATTAGGTGCATTTGGTCTCAGTTTATTCAGATTTATAGATATAGTGTCGGTAGTGCTAATAAGTGGCCCCTTACGCGTCATTAATTTAACGGCTAGCTTAACGGCCCCGTCGAAAATTCACGACGCGAACGAAACAAAGGCCTCGCGAGGCTCTCGGGCCGGTGCGGGCGTCACGAGCGGCCCCAGGCCCCTCCGGTAATTGTTTTACGCGCGTCTTTTAATTGTTCTATCGAGGGATAGGATTTATGGCGCGACGTGATCGTTCGTTCGCGCCATTATTTCCGCATCGACGGACCACCGGTATGCAGCCCCTGCAAAACGATTCCGAGACGGAGACGGGGCCGATCTCGCTGCGGCCGTCAGTTAGGCAACGTAATTAACATTTAAGATAATGGAATCCATTGTTTCAGTGCGCGTTAGTATTCGTGCGCTCGATGTTTCGAGAACGGCGAGGCGGGGACGATTGCCTATTGGCAGTCTATTGCCAGTGTCGCAACAATCTCGGCTCAGATGAACGGCGGCGGAGCTCAGCTGATCATTTCCATGTGTGGAGGCATCAAGCTAGTTTTGAATTAATCATTCGGTAAGTAGGCAGTGGACGCGTCGTCACACCATTTAAAGCGTGGGCGCGGTAGGAAGATTTACGGGTGTATTTAAACTGGTTTAACATTAACGCGGCAAGGGAGTTGATTTGATCGTTAAATCGGCCGTAACATAGTGAGATAATATAACCGCTGGTTGCCACCCAGGAGGTGCATTTAAGTCGTCACTTTTTACTCATTTTAGTTGGTGGTTAACAAGAACATTTTCAATGCATTGTTTTCAAGTGCGCCGTTCCTCATTTCTATAACGGGGAAGTAATAACAAGGAACATTATTGTGATAAGTACAAAGATACTTTCTTAAGCGACCAATTTCATAGACTGCGCCGAGCGAAGCGTATCATTTCGCCTTTTGTGCGTACAATAAATGAAACATCGCGAGCTATCGGAGCGAGCGGTAAAAACGGGCGCAACACTTGCGGCGTCGAAATTATTCGACGGCGAAGGGCAATTAAGCGGGCTCACGCCGACCCGATTGTGCGGGCGCGTCCGTCGCCCGGCGACGCTATTGTCCGCCGAAACCGTCGACGAAAAAACGAGGAGACCGACCGGCCGGTGCAAATTAAATTGTTTTAATTGCCCCGCGGCCGATCGGGAACCAGCCGCCCGCGCGTCGTGTCAGCTCGAGCGGATCCCGCGGCGATGCGTCCGCGTATCCGTTTTTTAAATTAGAAGATGCAAGCGAGCTGGCGGTTCACCTGATGTAACGTGATAACCGCCGCCCAAGGACATTTATAAAATCTAATTTATGGTTACAAATGAGTTCACCTGTCAAGCGCCCTCACTCAACAGACGAAACGCAGAAGTTTAACAATTCAACTTCACACCGGATTTCTGTGAGTTCGTAGTACTTCCCGGACAACAGTGAAGGTGCGCTGCGTGGCATACCACAGTACGCATATAGCGTAATCAACGCATGCGTAATCAATTTTTTTAAATTTTATAAAAAAGTTTAGTTTATTATAAATTTTTAGTCGAATGGCTAAGCAAATGTTGGCAAAAATACCCGTACCTCTTCTACTTATTCCACACGTATCGTATCTGATTATCCTTACATTGTTGTTTTGCAAAACACAACGAGAGACAAATGTACAGTTTTTATTTTACGAGGCATCTAGTTTTTTTTGCTAACGCCATACTACTCACTGTTGCCTGTTTTACATTCGGCCTTGACTGTGGCTGTGATTTACAAATCCAGAATACCTATGCCATTATTTATAGACGGTAGTACGTTGGACACAAACAAAGTTTACGTAAGTGACATGGGGGCTTTTTATACAGACATGTTTGCAGATTACTCATTGCGGAATTGAAATCTTTCCTTGCCCATAATTGTTGGGTTATATCTGTAGGAGGCGAACGCGTAGCGATGCATAATTCCGTACCTAATTCTAATCACTTACGGAGGGATTACGTACGCCATGTCGCAAAACACGAGTCGATTTTGTATTTGGAGCGGGTCGCGCGCTTCGTCTAAGTCGCAGTATCGTGACGGCCGTCCGTCAGCGCCCAATCGAACGGTGGGCCGCGATTGGATTGATCGAAAAACGGACCGGCGGACCGGCAGCCCGGTATTTTTACGGCCGGTACGCGTACCAGAACGCGCCGGCGACACATTCCCGGCGCGGCGGGAGTTTTTGTGCAGCGGCAACTTTCATTAGACACCGCGCGACGGGACCGAGGCGTTTCCTTTTAATAAATGAGTTATGCGTTTATATCCAAGATGGCCGCTTTTATCGGACTCGGGTGTCGGGAATTTACAATGGCAGCGGAGGCTCGGTGTTTTTTCGGTGTCTTGTTTGTTTTCTTATTTGAGCCGCGATAAATTTAGCAATTAGACGCAGTTCGCGGCTCGAGTCGTCGGCCGAGTAACGAGAGGACAACATCTGTACATTCGGAAAGGCGGACTTAAATGTTTCCAGCGCTTTCGCTTTACTAATAATCAAAACGTTCCTGATTTTTATTTTTGTATTTTCTAAATTCAAACTAAATATTCCTTTTGAAGTATTCAAGAACATAATTACGTATTAATAAATAAAAATATATTGAATTTTCAAATTAACTTAATGATTACGAGACAACAAATATTTACTGCTTCAAAACAACAATTTATAACTAAATGTATTTCAACGGAGAAACGCAGACGCGATTGTTTTTTAATCGTGATTTATATTCAGAGGCTCTTAGGAAATAAAATAATCACAGCGGCGTCGATTTGCATACAATGGTAAAATAATTTTACGCGCGTTTCGCCGCGCTTAATTCTCCTTTTTATTCGGCTTTCCGCGTCCTATCTATGAATCAAACGGTCTGCTCGACGAGAGGTCGTTTAAGTGTTAACATTTCACGGAGACCGTGTTCGTTTCTTTTTTAAATATCTCCATAAGGCCGCGTGTCCTCGTTGTTGACGTTTCGATCTCGGTGTTGCGGAGCGCCGGTTTAAAATTAAACGGGGGAGACGCACGCATACGTCGTATGAGTGGAGCAGACAGCATGGCGGGGTCGCTTTGAGCGCACTAACCAAGATGGCGCCAGCCGCGCACTCGACTTCCCGCGATCACTCGTCATTCTACAGCCTTGGTAAGCCGCAAAAAACCCGAAACACATTCGTAGCGAACGCTGTCCGTCATGAATCCCGCGGCCGGCGACGGGCGGCCGAGCTGAGCCAACAAAGGGCACAACTCCACCCGCAAAAAGATGATCCTTAATCTGATTAAATCTCCATCGCGGCGGACGTCGGAGCGTGAAAGATTAATGAGTGTTTGCGCGCGGATTGCCGGAGCCGGGCGGGCACGTAGGGCCGTCATAATGATATTAGCGGGGTGGAGGCCGGCCGGGCACGCACGGCGGCGGACTCCGCACCGGCTACTGTCGCGTGTTGGACCCCTTGGAGCTTTACGACGTGACGCACAATGCGCTTCAATCTCCTCGGTTGCACCGGGCGCGATACAGTCTTAGTTACAATAGTCACGATACAGTCCTAGTTTTAGTCCCTTAAGGGTCATTGCCATCACCTAAAACAACACTTAGTCATTTACTAAAGTTAGGTAAAAGTAAAAAAAATGGAAAGTTACAGTCTATACATTAGGGATGCCGAAAAAATATCGACATATCGATATTTTTTATAAAATATATCGATGTTTTAGCCGATATATGTTGATCCGATATATTGCTATAAAATATTCAATATCGAAATCGTATCAAAAACGATATTTTTTCAAATTCGAATCCGGGATTGAGTTTTTTCTGGCAGATGTTTTTTTGGATAACAGGGCCTAAAACGAAAATATCGATATATCGTGGCCGATATTGATATTTTTGTAAATATCGATATATTTCTTCATTTTCGGCCTCCCTACTATACATGTCCCTGTGTAGGACACGTGACCTCACTTCGGATTGGCACACTTCACATATCTTCCAAATATATGTTTCTTCATTATTATTCCCAAAATATTCAGATTTCCTCACGATGTTTTCCTTCGCCGGTGAGCACGTGATGCGTGAACACTTAAAATTGCAATTGACGATTTCATCGGTCTCGGCACTGGGTTTTGATCTCGGGCTGCTTGAATATATTGAAGTAAAGGCGAGTGACCGGACACTGAGCAATCATACAATTATATATATTTTTAATATAAGTCGGAAGTTAGTTCGGTGCTAGTGTTGAAGTTAATGGCGTATTGTTAACCATATCTAATATATCAGATGAGCACTAGAACATATAACATTTTATACTGTAATTGAAAAAGCTGTGGTGGGAATTGAACTAAAAAAAGTTGCATTCAGGGATGGATACTGATCGTACTTTCATCAAATAATATAACGGCGTAAAGTAAGGTGAAGATGTTTGGGCCCTTAATGGCAACTTATAAATTGCTACTAATGTTTCTTTCTGCACGGGCAATTAATAAAAATCTGATGAAGGAAATAGATATTTTTAGCACGACACAATTATTTTTGGTCAGAAGTAAAGTTTGAATGTATTAAAGGTAACGGTGCAAAGCTGTGCGCGATTTGAACGGTTCGATGTCGTGACAAGTATAATTCGAACCTCCTCCCGTTGGCAAGTCGCAATCGCTCTCGCGTTTTGCATTTCGCGCGAGCTCAATAAGCACACTCGTAAAAGAATCAATTGAGGGCCGAAAGAAATTAAACGTGAGAACGTATTGTTCGATGCGGGCGTGAAAAAAACGAGGAGAGTGCTTCGCGTTAAGCGGCCGCGGGTCGTTTTCGACCGCGTTTTCAGTCGCGCTAAATGAAACTAATATTCGCGCGGCTTTAATCGAACGGAGCGCGGCGGCCGAGTTCACTTCGCGTTGCCAATATGGCTGTGATGAAATCTACTATTGCGTTAGTGAGTTTCGGATATACTTTCCCTGTGGACATTCCCATTGCCAAGCAAAATCCTCTGCACGAACGTGCTGATTCATCCGGACAAGAACCACGGCCCCACAGAAGTTCAGCGTAATGTAATAGGAACTATTGAGTATTATTATATATATTGAATAACTATGTGAGTTATAAGTGATGGTATCCAGGGCTATCGAAAACGGATTCTTTTACCTTGGCTCCAACCGAGCGCTTTGGACCGGCAGTGGTCAGTTACCATTTGTTCAATGAGTTGCCCATTTGCTACATTCTATCACAAATGAAAAGATGGAAGAATGAGGTTAGCTCTTAAGTGAGGCAAGACGTAACATAGATCATTCGTGTTACGATTAATATTGAGTGCATGTCAATTCAGTGCCATCGTAACATTTAGTCCTCTGACGCTGTTGAATTTTAACGAATATCCGTAGGACAGTATAGAGAGCCGGCTAATTATTTATCGTGGCGCTCGTGGCGGCAATAAAGCCCGCGCTCATCAATGATTCAGGCGCGCAAACAAAGAGCGCGTGCTGCGTGGGCATTATCCGCCATAAGACGTCATAAACGGCCCACCATCATCTGCCCTTATAAAACATTCATACTCATCTCACATTTCGGCGCCCCTCTTAATTTCGCGTGAGCCTCTTCTAGCTTCGTGTAAAAACTTCGGGCGTCTTTTTATGACTTTTACTGCGGTATAATTGGGAGGGGCGAGTGCTCGCGTCCCCGAGGTGACATAAATACCCTACCGAACAGCCCCCCCCCCCCCTCCCCCCGCACTCCACTACCCCCGGCTTAATCTCGTGTAAGACTACACGGCACGGAACTAGCGCATTAAAACGTCTCGTCGACTGCAAGTTGAAATTTCGCAAAAAGGAACGCTCGAAACGCAAGGAATCTCGCGGAGGAACCATTAAAATGAGATTTTGGAATAGGGGATGCAATAAGTACTTATTTGTTTGCTTGATACTCCTCATTACCATAATTACAAGAAAGTACAAGGATTGTTAAAATGCTTTTGTCAACATTGTTGAAGTTGAATTTGTTTTTCAGTTACGTTCCTATATTTTAGTGATGTATGCCATCGTAAAATTTTTACGGTTAGGCAAAAGCATTGACTTGTCACATTACTTTTAAATACTTTCTTTCTGAAAGAGTATAGAAGAATATCACATCTTTTTTGCGTAAACAGCGTACATTTTAAAATAATTAAAAAGATCAAACAAACTATATGCAGCAAATCAGATTTTGATTGCTTTGACATCTAATTTGACTCGTATAGAGCAAGCTAAGTAGGACGCGATTTATTCTCGCACTTCCCACCCGGACACCGAATGCAGAGGACAATTTGCACGGGAACGGACAATATTTGATCTTAGGAAGTAATATGTCTAGTAGCTTCCAATATCAAAGAGCCCGGTCCGTCGCAGCGAATGCGATTTCAATTTTATAAGGGCGGCGGTGACGCGAGGCGGCGCGGCGGCGTCGCGGAGTCGTGTGCATGTATTTATTTGCGCATACCGAGTAGCTTTCAATATGCCGGGGCGGCTGGCTCGCCTGTCGATCTTCGCCAATATCGCATTCAGGGTGTCAGGCGACCATTCAACGCCGGTGGAGATTGACTCGCGCGCCCTCCTCGGTGGCGACGGAATACGTAACAAAGGCGATAGAATTTATCTGATGTCAGTTTCCATGGAGCTACCGGTTTAGTCCGCACCACCAAGTGCGAGAGATTTAGTTTTTAATAATAAAATCGATTATATGAATGACTGACAAGTTAATCGCGCTCCATTTACGTGTCTCTCGATATAGAACGCTACATACGTATTAGCATAGAGCGGTGGGCGTTGCTAGAAATAGCGACCTATGAAGCGACGCTCGATGATAGATGAGCGTCGCGAAAAACATAACCGTAATTGAGATTTCTATTACAGAAATTGAAGGCGACCGATCCGTTTTTTGCGCCCTCCGTGTTTGTTTACATAATGTGAGTGGTGACGGGCGGCTATCGGCTTTCGGACGCGTCGCCGGACGCAAATTTGTATATTGTCATTATTAGAGCGCTTGGAAAGTTCGGGAAGGTTCATCCATCATGACGTGACGGGCGGCCGCGCCGATATCGCGCCTAATACGTATTGATTTCCCACTTAGCGTTTTTCTTGGGAACCGCACGCTCCACCCTTCCGTCCGGCGGGCATTAACGAGCTGTTTGTCCTCCACTCGTATTGTGTGGACACCGCTAGCCTCGTCTACGCCTCTTCTACTTCCACTTCAGCCTCGAATTAATGCCGTCTTCCGTATACTATGCCTGTCCCATTTCCGATATAATTGCAGTGTTTTTGCACAGAGAAGATTCGAGAGTACTTCCAGTTTTCGCGAGTGGTGGCGTACCCAGTGAGTTCTTTCATCATGTTCGACAATTAAGCGACTCATGCGGGTATGTATATAATGATGCGATATGTTAAACCCGTGTAAATGGCGAAGAGAGAGATTGCGTCACCGAAGTCTCCGGTGGGGGAGGGAGGAAGAGGAGGGGGGGGGGGGAGAACAATGGTTTCGGTTCTCACACGTGTGGAGGATTATTTGCATTCGGAAATAAAGAGAGGAATGATAAAAGAAAGGCGCGAGCGAGGTCCCGCCGCCCCGGGCGGGGTGTGAGAAAACTAGGAAGTCGGGGGGGCTGAGGGGGTTCGAGGGGTGGCGCCTCTAAGGGGACGGGGCTCGTTACGCGAACAATGGAGAAATAATGTACAGATTGCAGTGAGCGATGCGCCCGGCGCGACTCAGGTGTCTTACCTCTGCACGGACCTAGCGCCTGTTGTATTGATGTAGGTACGTAGGCTTCGACGAGTATGAGCACGTACGTGACGTCAGCATTAGAAATACACCCGCACTGGTAATGCCAATATGGGAATATATATTTTTAACTTCAAAGGGATTGTAAGTAAACACACAGTAGACCAGACTACACTAGAGATACTGCAAAGGTACAAATACTTTTACTTCCAGTCGATCTTCTGTGAGGTGTTTCCTTCGTTGGTGTATTTAAGCAGCAGGGTGTTTGTAAATTTTTCCATTGCTCTATTAAAGATGTCAACAGTTGCTAAATATGGCTCAGCTGATAGCCCCTCAAGCTTTTTAATAATAAATTTGCGATTTATTAAAATAAACATGATCTTCAAATGTCCCTTCATAACAAATACCTGTCCCTTATTATGAAGAAAATCACTCCTATGAACTCGCGTGCAAAGTGAACGGGCGAAGACGGATGGAGTTGTAATTATTAACAGTGGTAATAGATCTGCAAACAGGTTATTAGCTATATCTTTCCACAATTTAATATAATCTTACGGCTTCAATTTTATATTAGCAGTCTGTGTTAACAGCCTGTTCACGAAGTGAATGTGAACTGTGATTAGTTCAATTACTAAAATGGCAATGTGTATATTGTACAAAGTTGTGACAAGTATAATAACTATGGGTATATGGCGTGGCTCGTAGGTTAGGATAGTAATATGATCTAACACTGTTAAAGAGGATACGCCATAAATAGAGTAAATACTCGGCGATAAATATTGGAAATTTGGAAAGAGACAATCGTCTAATTTGGGCTTGCTACGGCGTATGTCTGTTGAACACTCGTAAGACTGACAAACGTCACATAGTAGTACTCTAGCAATCTTGTTGTCGTGGTGACAGGATATGGATTTTACGTATGTATTACGGGCCTCTGTACACACTGTACAGGTGGCCACATAGAACTGGAGCAACGTGCGAAGAAACGAAATAATGACGCCTGTGCGGGTGCGGCACACGAGGCCGAATCGTTTGATAAAGGATGCCTTGATAGGAAGCGCTCGCAATCACAACAACAGTCACCCTATCCTCGTATGACACCGAAAACGTCCTCGTCCATAAGTATAAATTAATCCATTTAGAGGCGGGCGGCGGGCACCGACTGCGGCCGATTAACGGAAGCGTCTACTTAACTAATTTATCCTCGGGCGGTTTTAACAGAATGGATAGCGGTGATTACTCGCCGCGGCGCAACGTTAGCGGTCACAGCACGCAAAATGTAATGTTGCGATGTCATGTTAAATGGTGTTATAATTTACTATAAGTTAGTTACGAGTTCTTTCTCCTGCCTTTATTCCAACTAAGTGGAGTCTGCACAACATGAGTTATATTGTTAATACAGTAAAGTACAGACTAGGTTTTATTTCATGACTAGCTACCTGCCTGACGTTAGCTCAACGTCAGTTTAGAACAATTAGCTGATGGACACCTAAAGACTATTCTTGTATGGAAAGCAGAACCTCGTGATTCCCCCGTCCCCGAAGCCTGACGCTGCTACTTCGTTACCGAGTCATTTACAGCCGAATGAATTATGTATGGTGTGTATTGGAAAGTGGCAAACTAGGAGGCGATTGGCCTGATGATAAGTGATAGCTAAAGTCCATGGCAATCTACAACACCCGTATGGTCTTCGCTGTTGCATGAATGGGCAGGTCCCTTTAGGGAAGTGCCATGACTTCACAAGAAGAACGGCGTGAAGTGGAAGTGTTACACTTCTGCGTTTCCCAGAGGAAGTTTCTTTCCGTTTCTCCTCGCCAGAGCGATGGAGGTAACCAGATCCTACTTTATTGAAAGGTGGCAACGCATTGGCAAGCAACCCTACGGGTATTGCAAATGGGCGGCGGTTATCACTTACACACCCTGTGATTGGCACTTCACGAGAACTGCCAGCTTGCTTTCTATCTTCACACATTAAAAAAATATAATGACAATAAATATTTTCGGACATGCCTTTTTCCAGTGTTTGGGTGGATATATATTTTAATATACAGTTATTTACAAAAGAATAGTATATTTAAGTATGTCATGCACTCATCTAGTATCCATAATACAAGCGTTGCTTAATTTTTTTTTTTATATGGAACTGTCTAGCGCTTAACTGCCATCCCACCTGATGGTAAGTGGCGATGCAGCCGTTGATGGTAAGCGCACTAGCTCAGTAAAAGCCTTATAATATTTGGGACTAAAGAATGTTGTGTAAAAAGTGTCCTGAAATATTTAGTATCATTTAGTATAATAATGATGTTGTTTACGATGTAATATAATATGATAACTTGATTATCACGTCTGTACACGGAACAACATCGACATCTATCTATCAACATCGATATCTATTCATTATTACAAGACGATGTCAATTGAGCATGTTATACTGGAGACCATTATAAGTATTTTTAAAGTCCAACTTTAAAAAGCCGTAGAAAGGTTCTGTTATGTCATGCCATGGGCTTCAAGCCGAACCGAGAGACAGTAAATCTAACACCTACTGAGAGATTAAACCGCGCCTACCTATATTACATATAGTAGCAATTTCACACAGAGGAGCCGATGTGAACATTAAAAAACTTTAGCGTTGATATCCGACTTTTTTGTCCGACACTTAAATCTATCCTAAATTAAAAAAAAATCACCAGTATAATTAGAAATTGACTGCGGACACGAGCACAATTCAAGTTACCTTAACTAAACGACAAGTTACATATTAAATGAGAGTAAAGATATAGTATTCATAATTCGTTTAACATTTTAACGATATACTAACTGCATGATGCACAAGACGCCTAATCGATTTGAGAGCTCGGCAAGGAAAGCGGCGTTTAGTCAATTAAAAACAATGAAACAAATGATGCTTAACAAGGCATTCACTTTATTTTTTTATTAGTTTGATGGTAACGCCAAAAATTAATTTAGGTTTAAAAAAATATTAATTTAAATAACATTTAAAGGTGGCAACGCCCTTGTGACCCTACGGGTGTTGCAAATGTCCATAGGCGGCGGTTATCACTTAACATCAGGTGAACCGGCAGCTCACTTGCCACCGTCTAAAATAAAATATTATATCACTAATGTAATATAATATGTGAACCTATGAACTTTTTAAGAGAAAAGTTATTTTTTTAATATAGATCGAACCTAATTCAACCAATATTCTATTGCATAGAGAACCTTTATAAATTAAAAATAATAAAAATGGGTTATTTATCAAAAACATTTTACAAATTCGATTACGTTTAATTTTATTTTTAGGGGATTGAAAAACCATTCGTGTAAATAAAGAATTTTTTTAAATTAAATAATACAACATACGTTTCATCTGAATAATGGATGAATTTGTTGTGGAAATTAATTATTTCAGTGGGTACGAACGTATATGAAAATTACTAAATCGTTAGAGTGTAATAATAAACTCAAGAAACAATTAAATTAAGTTTACCTCAAGTGTCAGGGGAAAAAACTTTTTTTTTTAAATATTACATATTTCTTGAACAATTACTACTCATTTTAGAACGCTACCTATATTCTTATAACAATGAAGTTCATAGTGTAAACATAAACATTCGTGAACACATTATTATTTTGAAGGTTCTTTGGAAGGCTTCAGTAACGAACTGCAGACCCTTTCACCCAAGCCTCACAGGAGGCCGACGTGAAGGCGAAGTATTCATACTTTTGCGTGGTGAGTGAGGTGTCCCACTTAAAAGATCAGTAAATCTACAGCAACGATTGGGGTGTTGTGTATTTCCATTGGCGTCGGTAATGTCTTAATTTGAGGCGATCCTTGCTCGATTGACAACATAGGACAAATCATCAATACGAAGAACATAACAATACCACCAATAATAGGTAATTAATCGAAAATAGGCTGACTTTACAGAACGCGTTTTCTTTCTAATCTTCGTGTACTATAACATGACTACAACCGGTGACAGTGGAGCGCACTTTATGCTTAAAAGACTATGCAATGAGTTCACTAGGTTATAAGAAATTAGATATAGTATAAGTAAAGTAACAGCCTATACATGTCCCACTGCTGGGCAAAGGCCTCCTCTATACAGAGGGTATCAGGGCATAGTCCACCACGCGGCCCCACTGCGGATTAGCGGACTTCACATATCTTCGAAATATTTTTTGTTATTATTTCGAAAATATGCAGGTTTCCTCACGATGTTTTCCTTCACCGCGGAGCACGTGATAAGTCAGCACTTAAAGTTAAAAACTTCATTGGTGCCGGCACCGGGGATCGAACTCAGGTTGCTCGAGTATATTGAATTAAAGGCGAGCGCCCGGACACTGAGCTATCACGGCTCGGATATAGTATATTTAATATTATTATAGTTATATAATAATATTATTATAATAGCACACAGGAAGTTCTGACATATTTAATTTTACCGAATGTGAAGACAGTAATATCTAATTAGGTTCCACAACGCTTTAAGATTTGGAATTGATAAGTGATAAGCCTGTCATCATAACACGAGGCACAAATGTTAGATATGCTAAAGCGAGATGAACGATGAGAAGTCGATTGAAATTGATTATGAAATCCGTATGTGCGAAACAATTCCAATATAAACCGCAATAGCCGAAAGTAGCTCGCTTTGTTTGCACCTAGTTAGTTGAGGAATATAGAGTGCAAAGCCACTTACGTGCATTGAAGGATGGGATATGAGATAGTCGGATTTTGTAATCCAACAAGCCGGCGACATTTTAATAACATTGATCAAATAGAACAAAAGCATGTGGACCGAGCACTCGACAGAGATGAAAGTTAAAAGGGTCGCGAGGGGGGCGGACGGGGGCGGCGGAGGGGGCTGGCGGGTTGAATGTCTTATTCCCTCCACAATTCAGAGGCATTTCGTGTTTTTCATACGCAAATATATCCTCGTTACGGAGGCGCACGTGAGGCAGCAATTGCGTGTGCGCCCCAGAGGCTGATGCTACTTGGAATAGTGAGGTAGGGAAGGTAATCAAGTAACCGTATAATATTATTTTAAGTTAATACTCTCTTTAACATTTTGGTAGTTTCAAAAATTCAAAGATGCTCTTACTGATACAATAATTTGCCAAATAACGAAGAAGTATATTCATCATAATATAAAAAAAAACTTTCGATTAAGTTAATTGGTGTCAAATTGAACAATGTGATAGAAAGTGAAGAAGTCTGTCCCGTGACCGTGAACGCTGGAAAGGGTTCGAAACGTCGGGAGTTCAAATCAAAATAAAAAACGCAATAATATCCGTAAACTAGTTTCATTTAATATTTAAAATGTGATAGAATTTAGATTTTAAACCAAGTGTAAATATATACAGGGTGGTTTTTATAAAGGTGCCCAACTCACACAGGAGGTTCAGACTCGGTAGTATAATCGTTTATTGAGATAAAGTAAATGAGTTGCTCATAAATCAAGCACTTTTTGAGATAAGTTCAAATGAATGTAATTAATTAATTACGAGGGATTTTGAATATTTATACTTTTTTATATAACATTATTTATGTCTATAATTTAATTAAAAAAAAATGGATTCACTTAGAAAAGCCTACCTTTATATAATAGTGGCATTAAGTATTTAAACTTTATTTAATCATAAATTCAAAAAATATCTTGCATTTAAATTGAAAAGATAATCTGTTTTTCAGACTGTTTTGTGCTACCCATTTAAGTCACACTTGAAACATCGTAAAGTAATTTCGGAGGCATACTATTATGAAATCATTGTTATGTATTGAAAGATCGGATGAGATAGGCATTTTCGTTAATTCGGAATATGGTCCGAAAAATGACAACTCGATGGCGCCGATGCTATTGGTTTCAGCGTAGAGGGTCACGGGTTCGATTCCCACACGGGATAAGTATTTGTGTGACTTACAAATAATTGTCCGGGATCTGGGTGTTTGTTTGCCAAGGAGGGTCGACGTCAGCATCAAATAATCAATATATCATCAAATAATAAAAATATCATCCAGCATATAGCATAGCAAAAACCGCTTACAACACTATTCACGTGTTGTGGCGACCCCACCTAGGTGGGATAAGGGCAGAAGGATGATGATGGGCCGAAAAATTGATAACGAATATTTTCAACTTTTACTATACAACATTGTATCGGTGTCAAAAATATTTTCTCCGCTTTAAGGGACTCTAAACGTGTTACACACCATAGATATCGAACGAAGGAGCGGATATAACGATAACGTGCTAAACAATTTATTCGCGCGCCGTACTCGGAGACCACAATTTAAACAGCATTAAATTAGCGTTTTAATTAGCCAGCTAAGTAGCGGAGAGGATGGGACTCATCAGTAAGTGAAGAAAAGTAACAGCCTAAATCCCACTGCTGGGCAAAGAAATCCTCTGAACAGAGGGTATTTTAGCATAGTCCACCCCTCGAACCCACTGCGTCGAAACATCATATATTTTCGTAATTCTCTCTCTTCTCCTCATGATGTTTTCCTTCACCGCTGAGCCGTGATAATTCATCATTTGGATTTGAACTCAGGTTGCTCGAGCTATCAGTATCTTCACTGTATTCTCAAACAATCTGAGCTCCGATACTGGTGTCGGGTGCCACGTCAAAGATATACTTATTACAATTTTAAGTAACGATATATCACTTGCTCGTGCTCGGCGGCGAAGGACACATAGTGAGGAAACCTGCCTTTCTATGTGAAAAGTTGGCAAGCAGATGTTTCACCTGATGTTAAGTGATTACTGCCGCCCATGAAGATCTACAACATCTGACAGCAAGCGGCGGAAATATGTTAAGGCTGTCTGAGACCCTGAGGCGGACTATGTAATAATAATTAGTAAGGCATTATGTCCTAATAATTACGAAGCGACTTCCGATGTTGCACGAATGGGCAGGCAAGGTTAGGGAATTACTACGAACCCGTAGAAGAGTAGCGTTCAGTGGAAGTGTTAAACTTTTGCATTTCGTCTGGTGAGTGAGGTTCAACATAGTCATAATCAGCCGCAAGAGTTCCACTGTTGAACAAAGGCCCCTTTATACCTACAATGAATGACACTGCCATTTGCTTCCACCGGTTGCCTGCAGGAGTGAGATTACAGGGGATCAATTCTATAAAGGTTGGTACCTCATCTGCCACTACAAAGAATTTGTAGTTGTAAATGGGCGGCAGTTATGATATCAACTGAACCGACTGCTTGCATGCCAGATTCTCAAAAAAAAAAAATGCCCAGAGCGCCTTTGCCCAGCAGTGGAATCTAATACCTATTTAGTAAATACTTTCTTAACATTCAATTAATTTGTGTCTTTGACATCTATGAGTGTAGCCTAAAGCCTGTATAGATGATGTGATGTGAATTCAAAAGACAAGTTAAAAATGGTGCTAAATATTGTAATACAAAGATAGAAGCTGACACAAGCTCTACATGCAAGTCAATTGGCTATACTGTAAATGTTATTTTGATATTCCTTATTTTTACATGTGAAAGTGGTAAAAAATTTGACAGTTCACCTGATGTTAAGTGATAACTGCCGCCAATGGACATTTGCAACACATGTGTTGCATAAGCGTTGCCACCTTTTAATAAAGTGGGCCCCACTTACTTCACTCGCCAGACGAAAGTAGAAGTGTAACAATTCCACTTCACTCCAGTTTCCTGTGAGGTTGTGGTACTTTCTGAGACGGACCTGTCCATTTGTGCAACAGTGAAGACTGTTGCGCAGTCCTACTACAGTTAAAGTCTAAGGGTTTGGTATTGAATTTGTGTACATATACAATATGCAGTTATAGTTTAATCAAGTATAAATTCATAGTCAAGTATAAATTAACAGCCTTTTACTAACACAGGCAAGTATATTTCCTTGATTAATTTTTTCCTGTCTTGCTACTTATAATCTATAACCTGCAGTCATACAAATTCTTATTCAGTAGATCTTGTTTTACATAAATTTGCTATTTAAAGCTTTTTATCATACTTACTTTTTTTAGTAAATGCATATTTGAATTAAAATTGATATCAACATCATTGTATTGGAAAATGATAAACATCAGATAACTAAGATGGATCAAAATATTACATAGCTTAGTTACTAATTTTATATCACAAACAAAGGTTGTAAACTTTTAGCAAACAAAAAACATGTAATTAATCAAAAAGTTTGGTAAAAAATCTAAATTAATTTTCTTTCCCCTTCATGGTTTGAATAAAATTATAACTTTTCTTTGGATTAGCTATTTGCCTCAATTCGCTTTATTTATTTTCGGTTAGCAGATTATTTATTATATTTTATATATTTTTTTTTAGGACACATTTTTACACAACATTTTCTAGTACCAAACTAAGCAATGCTTGTACTATGGATACTAGAAAACTGATAAACATACTTAAACATACTTTTCTTTTGTAAATAAATACATATTATAGATATAGACACTAGAAATGATGAGGGTTCAAGGGCATAGTCCACCACAGGGTTCCACTGTGTATTAGGGGACTTCACATATCTTAGTAAATATAAATATATGTTTTTTTATTATTTTGGAAATATGCATGTTTTGCCATCGCTGTGCATGTGATAAGTCAGCACTTAAAATAAACAATTTCATAGGGATCTTGTTTCATAGGGAACTTATAACAAAATGCACAGGGATCGAACTCAAGTTGCACAAGTATATTTAATTAAAAGCGAGTGCCCAAATAATGAGCTATAATGGTTCTATTTAAAATAAATTACAACAAAAAACTGAAGCACTGAAAACTTACTAAGTTAAAATTAATTTATTCACCATATAGGATCCTTATTCTCTTTATTTTTTGGAATATGTTCAAAATTAATTGTTAAGGGGAACATAATGATTGAGATATTATAATACACATAACCCAAACAATGAGTTCAATGATATTGAAGACGCTTACCTCAGTTTGGTCAAACTCTTCAAGTAGTCTATCATTCCGTTGTTTTTCATACAAAGCGCGTGCCAAGGCACTTCGAGGTCGGTACAAACCATTTACAGCCATGGCTTCATCCTTTTGTTTATTTAACAGGTTTAGACTTCTATGATCCTCATTCAAATAACTATCAAGTTTAGGGCAAACATCTTGATATGCCTTGGTGAGATAACAATAAAAGTTGATCTTAGAAGTATCTTTACTACAATTGTTCGTTGTAACTTGTATAGCTTGTAACACGTTATTGAGTATAAGGAAAAAGTATAACATTAAAGGTTCCACGGTGAAAGACAATAATAATATACTAAAATAACCTCAAAAATAAAATTAAAATCGATAGACCTTTTTTTAACATACGTGAGACTAGCTTTTCACTTTCAAAATGGAATGCGTATTTATGCCGTAATACTTAATTCGAATTAAATTTATATTATGTACATAGTTAACAAAAACATTTAGTTCGATACGTCAACGTCAAATTGTGCTTTTTAAGTTTTTATTTAAATACGAAAGAGGGCGCGCCGTGTATGTAACGTCAACATATTTAAGATTACGATTTAATACGCATATCGCATATCAAGTAAATTCGATGTTTAAATAAAGGAAATTCCATGTACAAATAAATCATTAACTAAACTCATTCCAGTTTACTTCCTGAATAATGACTATTTTTAAGGGTTTATGTGTACTTCTTTAAATGGTCGCATTTCCTTTTTCTGAAATGAATTTCATGTATGTTTTAATATTCAATAAAATTTGTAAAGAAATGATAGTATATTTCTTTTTAGTATTTAATAACAAACGTGTACCTAGGTAGACTTAATAAATACAATAATTAATAGGCATTACGAATTGAGATACCTGATGGATTTAAAAACAAATTAATACCCACCATTTGTTGTTTTGATTCTATTGAAGCTCTTGCAACAATTTCACGTAGAACGGTATTCATCATCTTGCTTTCACTTATTTTACCGAAGACTCAATAAGTAGTTATTACCGATTCACCTTGTTATTATATATACAAGTAGCCAATGTTTTTAACAATATGGAAGCACAGTCGTTCGATTGAAGTGTTTAACAGTACTAGTGGATTTCGTTGTGTTTGGTTCAGTGAAGTGGAGGATTTTTATAGATTTATTTGTAAAAAGTAATGTTTGAAATATAAGTCCCCCAGTTCGGCCTTGGCCGTGACCGGCTGGCGTCCGTTCACTGCCACATCGCTGCGCATGATCACTGCCATGAATTTCGATGGAACAATAAAAAACTTTTTCGTCACAACGCACCGCTAAATAGCATTGAATTACAGTTACGATATGGAGTATAGTCATATATATTTGGTGACACACCATATAACATGAATTCCAGCAAAATACTTTAATTTTATATTATTTATACCTATTCGAAAAACTATAGCTATAGGTTTTAGATACTAAAAAGGTCTCAATTTTTTGACATATTTTATTCCTTGTTTTTGCAATATACTGATACAAGTTTATTCCATAGTATATAATTGTCAGCAACTAATGTAGCAATTAACAAAATAAGTATTTAATTCCTGTTTCTTAAATTGAATTAACACTAACTTTTATAACAATGCAGGAAAAGTATGTTATAGAATTTAAGCTTTCAGTTAATTTAAGTTTCATCTTTTTCAATTTAAACCAATGTGTAACTTTTTACAAGCAATAATACAAAATAATTATTTACAAAATCATAAGGTAAATTAATTGTAGGTGCAGGAGACTCAGGATCGTACTTCGTGGCGGTCTGTGAAGGACGCCTATGTTCAGCAACATTGCAAAGTACATACTTTATTAAAGTTTCCCAGTTTGTATACTTATTAAGTACAACACATAGAAATATGAAACAATGACATAAATATTTCAAATTACTTAATTTTTGACTACTATTGTAATATTTGTATTATACTTACATCTTCTTCGATTGGATGTATTTTTGGTTGATGAAAATATGCCATATCACTTGTTTAAAAAAATATACTAAGGGATAACAGAGGCGACGAACGTCTTGAAGTGAGAATTAAATATAATAATTCTTTCGCAGCTATCTTCATGATAGTGAGACCGCAGTAGTTAGATAAACATTTGTTAAATGTGATAAGGGCTGCGAGATAATGTAATTTTTTACTTGCTGTTTCTGATCAAGAGGCCTTTGTATATAAAATGATAATTTAAATAAAAATATTAACATTTTTTAAAATATTTATATATTTTAATTTTTTATAAAATTACGGAGAGACGAAAGTATTAAATCTTTTTATTATTAAACAAAGAGTTGAAATTGCAGCTAATTTTCGTGTAGGTTCAATATGGTTTTTCGATCACGCGTCGCTCGCCTGGAGCGATGGCCGACACTGCGCCGGCGCACGCGGGACATTTAAAATAATTACAAGCCAACGGACGGACGTAACAGCCAGTGTTTTGAGACCATTACTTATTTTTTAATTCCAAAAAATTGTTTTAAAAGCGCACACTTAGGGCCTATTGACGCAATACGAACAATAAATCGGACGTCTGTTACAATTTCCGAGTAATTTCATTTTTATAGTTTTCAGTCTCACAGTGCTCGTTGGCTTAATAATTCTGATAATTTGTTTCTGTGAAATTAACGTGTTAGTGGTAACAATTATTGACGTTGTAAACTAAATATAAAGGTTTATAACAAAGACTACTTAATTTTAATTGATATCATTAATAAATTAACTGTTGGTGTAAAAGTACCTATTTTTAGTGTATATTAAGATTTTCACAATGTATTAATTTTTATGAGACTATCCGCATAAATTAGAAGTCATAAGAATTATTAATTTAGATTTTAAAAATTTCTTTTCATTATTTCAGCCTGTTTGAGTCCAACGGCCTCCCCACAGACTGCCAAGAAGCATGATCCTCAGCCGTCTGCATTCATCGACTTCCCGCATATTTCGTCTCTCCATCTATTTTAGATAGTGGGGTGACGACGTTCATCTTTTTTTAATCTCTATTAAATGATAGTTGGCAAAATGCTAGATTCATATAAAAAGGCAAAATGCTAGATTCATATAAAAAATACCGGATAGAAATTTCAATGCAATGATGTCTGCAGATGACGCACGTCCATACTGCACGGCGTTTCAAAATTGATCTGCTTTACATTATATGACATATTTAAGTGCAATCTCATTACGTCAATTGGTGTAATTTGAGTGCCTCAGTTTCGGTGCGCTAATGTCATATCTAACTCGTATTTGTATATACCTAATATCATTATGTAAATAATATTTACCACATATTACGATGTGCTCCGAAAATAATACGTATTTGTTAGAGCTTAAAAAGAAATATACATAAGTCAATGTCATTTAAATTTCAATGTTGCTATATTTAAGGTATCTCAGTATCTAAAATACATCAATCGTACATCGTTGACATAAATATTTTCTGGAATATCTTATAGAATATCAATTGTATGTTCAAGTAGAAACAAATAAACATCTACGAAAGAAACGTGTATGAACGTGTATAACATGGCGATAGGTATCTAGACTGAACCCGCTAAGCGAAATCAAGCGGTTCGGTTTAATTTAAATCAGCGCTCGTAGTTTTTGCACCCCCAACCGCATTCTCACAGCGGCGAGACTGCATGCACTTCAATTCTGATTGGATCATTACCGAGTTCATCATACCCCGTGCAATCCTCAAGCCACGACAGAGACCGACGTACCTCAAGCCGCCGCAACAAACGAGCGAGACCAAACCGAGCGCCGCGCGGGAATTATTCCATCATGATTATTGGTGCATTATTGCGTTACACCGTAACTAACAATTGACATTGGGAAACGCAATTCCATATTGATTTTGTTATCCATCGTGTAGTTTATTTTTATGAATACAGTAGGTCTTTCTATGATTTGCGGCTAACCATCGCGTGGCGAGTTGGTTGTTTTGCGGCTCCGTTGCGTCCGAGGGGAGAGTCATTAAAAGCCCGACGGGGTATTAGGTAGCCTTAAATTTTCACGTACAGTGGCAGGAAATCGGCTTTAGCTGCACAAAGGGTGGGAATAAACCGAGAAATTATCTTTTTCGTCGAAATACAAACCGCTAAAGGGGCAATTACACCGTTACAGATGGAGGCGTTGAGTTATCAAAACGTAATAATTTTTCACACCGGCCGGAAGGTGTCGCGCGGTCACGTAAGCAGTACGCGACCGCAACTCTCGACGAATGATAAAGTTTACGCGTTATTTTGACAGATCTTTAGAACATTTATTATTTATGTTTAGAACATTAATTTCATATTGACCGTTTCGTAATCTGTTGTATGAAAGAGATCGACATACAACGTACATCTACATATTATTGATATTTCATTATTCTAGGTGTTATTACTTCTACTTATCCGGCTCTATGTACACCTTACTTTTACTGAGGTAATTTAGAGATATCACAAAAATACTTAGTATGTAAGGCTAAAATTGTTAATAATCTAAGGCGAGGTGCCTTTTGCAGTTTTCTTACTAATGCCCCATGTCCTTGATCCGCTTTTTGCTTCTTTTATTTATCTACACTATTGTACAAAATATGTGTGTTTTTAATATGTGTACTCTTTTGCTTCCTTTTCCATAAAAAAATTCTTCCGGGAACTAGGTACGAGCATTACAAAGTTACATAAGTTAAGAATAATCAAATATTGAGTTGAACAGATAAACACTGAAAACATTATTGTTTTAATTGTTAAGAATTAGTATGAACAAATGTTCTGTAAGCAAACAATTGGATCAAAAACACGCACAAGCGGCCAGTATTATTTATATGTTATTTGTGCAACGACGCAATCATCACGATTCTAATAAGAATCTCTCGCTAGACATCTGTTGTTGCGCAACTGCTTTTATTGTCGTTAATAGACGCTTTCCTTAACGTACTGTGCGTTCGTTTGTTGATATACGAGTTGGAGGCCTTTGTAATCAAACACCATATAATATTGAAGCAAAGAATAAGATACACACGCATTAATTTTATCGTTTACGAAATTTTTCTTCAAAGTTTTATGCGTCTCAAGCAAACCACTAATTTTTTTTAACACGAATACATGCCTAAATGGACCTCTAATGCATAAAAATTCTAGCACGAATAAAACTTTTGGAGCGTCCCTAGAAAAACTTAAGAATTTCGAATTAATGTAGAAAACAGTTTGAGATAAAACCCTAGTCTCTATCTGCATCTATAAACGAAAGTCAATTACGGAACACAATCTAGTCTGCGGGCATTACAGTCGAGAACGAAAAGAATTAAATATAATTCGAATAATCGGTACTCGAGCGATGCAACAAAACAATTGGATAAGCCACTGCGGCGCAATCGGCGAGGGTACGGGGGATTTCAATTTGGGACGTGATGATGCGAGTTCTCATTTACATCAGAGTCATGAAATCGATTACAGAAAGAGGAGCGAATAAAGAAAAATTTACGATAATTGCTTCTGCTATTACAGACGACATTTAGAAGATATTTTATTTAGATTTGTAATAAGATAAACAAAAACTTTACAGAAGTTTTAGACAATTTTACAAAACATAAGAAAGCACATCGATTATCAACGTCATCTAGGTGTATTTTAATCATAGAAACATTTCTTTGTACACACTAGATTATTAACGTAAAAATCCAGTTAATGTGGCATCTTCTCTGTGACATTTTAATCACCTGTCGCTCTCTCGAGTGCCTGCAGAAGTTCTAAATGCACTCGAACTAAGATATTTGTGTGCAGTGGCACTGACGGTAAGTTAATTGACTGCATAATTTTTTTAAATATTGACATACAACAAAAAAAAAATCACAAAATCTTTACTGTTTGATATCGTAAATATAAATTACAAACTAATGTTGAAATAAATCGAGTTGCGTTAATCTGTCTTAGCTTCTGACTACGTTAATCTGTCGTAGTTCGTTAGCGTAGAGTGTAGTTGGAGTCCATATTTTTTTCACCAATTTATTATGCTACGAGTAGAAACTGCTTAGTTTAAGAAGTCAATAAAGCAGTTAACAGGGTGAAAGCGACTTGCACTGATAAATATTCGCATTGTAAATTTTAAAGTGGAATTTATCGCCGATGCAAATTACAAGGAAAATAATAATGAGTCCAAGTCATATCTCATTACTTAAGTTGAAGCCCAACGACTGTGGACAGGCTAAGAAATCAGGATGCAATTTGGTAGATATACGGCAAGGGCTTAGGACGCCTTTGCGCACGTTGTATTTACCGTCGTAAGCTTGAAGGAACAGAGTGTAAATTAGAGCAGCTGTATTGGCTTATATTACGTTTTGCAGTCTTTGCTTGTAGTAGAAGGCGTTCGTTAGGCACTTCCATAATTAAAAAATAAAATTGACGCCGGGTCGGCGAAGTGCTGAAAACTGCGATGGAAGCTCTTGAGTGATGCGCCGACGCGGTGCTTTTTTATTAAATCGCTCGGCGTGCTTTTGATCTTTGTATATCTAAACTGACAAATAAATATAACAAATGTATAAAAGATTTGTTGTGTTGATATCTTAAATTAAAATTAAAGTAATCTCTTAAACGTTACGAATGACAGAGATGGAAAAGCTTTTACATACTTCTTTTCTGATTAATAAATGCTAGCTGGCAAGTAGCTTATCACGATGAGATAATTATACTTACGAGATAATTACACTTACTATTTTTTTAATATGGAATTAAATAAAGACATAAATAAATGTGTGATAATTGCTTATTCAGTAACTTATATAGGTATTTACATATTATTGTATTTGCATTCTATATTTATTCCACGAAAAAGCTACGTACAACGGAAGACGATCAATTAATTATACCATTTCACTTAGCAGACATAGACTATAGACAGATGAACTAATTTACGGCCAACGGGCAAGCGCTTAAGTTCGCTCAGCGCTCGTAACATTAAGCACTGTTAAGTGCAACAATCTCCGCGCATATTTCCTCTCAGCGCCATTTAGATTGTGGGTACAAATTGCGAGGCGCTCGCCACGGCACGGCCTCGGGAATAATTAAAGCCCCTTATAATTACCCGCGTCGGTGCTTAAAATGCAAATGCCGTCCCGCGGAGACCTCAACCAGTAATGCATGCGAATTGGGAACAGATAAGGGCACGAGATTTACACCTTGACGTGTCATGTCCCGAGCCTTACCGTTCGTTGACCGAGAACTTTGCAAGTTTTATATCTGCACCGTCTCTGTGTCATTACAGGGCAACTGTTGCATTAAGCTTTGGTGCAACAACGTGCAATAATAAAAATTGATCTTCTGTGACCCTTGTCGTTACGAATTCTTTGTTAGAAATCTATCACAAAACAGCAGTTTTTATTAGTTCTATAAGATCAATAAAATTTATATAAATAATTAAAAAAAAACCTTAAAACAACGTCATTTAATGCAAAACTATCCTACAAAAGTACATATCTTCAAATTTATACTTGTATGCTGTAATCACTTTTTGCTTTATGAAGCCTTACATACTTTTAAGTCAGGTTTTTGTTTCAATGTGGGCTATTTGTAGCCAGCTTTGCTAAACACATCAAGGATAGTTTTACATTGAACTAGTTTGTTTTCACGTTTTAAATGAAACGAAATAAAGACTTCTGGGGTACGTAATGAACGGACAAAAATATTTTTTTAACAAAGAAATCTAATACAACCTTTGTTTTAGTTGTCACGGCTGGTGGGAACACAAACACTTGTTTGGATTTTTTCGACAAAAAATCGGTGTTACATTGTGACAGGTAAATTTAGAGGGTGTCATACGATTTTAGCGTTATAATACACTGCTCAAACAATTTTGGTACAGATTTTTTTAACGACGTTATATTCTAAAAGTAAAAGGTAACGGAGGAGCCCCTACTAGGCAAGGGCTCCTCTGCACATCTTATTATATTCCTCGACACCACCTCAAAGCGGATCGACGAACTTCACATACATTCGAAATATTTCTTTTTATTATTATTTCGAAAATATGCAGGTTTCCTCACGATGTTCTCCTTCACCATTGAGCGTGATAAGCCAGCACTTAAAAGAACAAATAACAATTTTTTTTGGTGCTGGCACCGGGATTTGTACTCGGGTTGCTCGAGTACATTGAATTAAAGGCGAGCGGACACAACGAGTAAGCTATCACGGCAGACTTCGTTGAATTGTATAGATTTTGATTAGAAAAGAGAATATTTGCTGTTTTTAAATGATGTGTTTGCGTCTAATTTGTTATGTAATATTTATTTTTCATTCTTTTCATATGCATAATAAATATGTGACATACAAGAGTTCATTCATGAAATTACTATGGATTCATGTATTTTTCAGGATTTGCAACAGTATTAACAAAGTTTTTACAAGGATCAAAATTATTTTGTTAGTCTAAGAATACATTTTTTTTAGCTCATTTGCAATTTCCAGCTGTCAAATGGCTTGACTTGATGTTAATTCAACACGATGCAGTCGCAATGTTTTCAAATCAAATGCACGTTATAATTTACATCGAAAACACGGATCGGTCACAGTTTTTTATTTGCCGTAATAGCGACCGTGTTTCTTTGATGACATTTAATATATTACATGAAAATTACATAAATGTCCTTTGCGTCTTCTATCATATCAAGTAATACATACATGTATAATAAATTTTAGGATATGCTCATATTTGTTAGTGTTTGCCAAACAGTTATTTTAAACATTTAGGCAACTTTTAACAAAATGTTAAGCACCAAATGAATGTATACTGGACTATAATATTTTATGTAATGAAAACATTGCGAATTCCACCTTTAAAATACTCTGATACACACAAGCGAAACGATTGAAAAAGTTAGGAATAAAACTGAAAGACAATTATTTATTACGAAACTTTAACAAACGATACAAGAATGACAAAGGTCTACAAATCCTGTTTGTCCAGCGGAAAGCTTCCGTGATTTAATACAAATTATTATTAGAGGACATAAATAACGTTGTAACGGGAGCGAAGCCAACAGAAGGTTCTTAATAAGTAATAAAGGGGTCATCTTTCATGACTGGAGGTGAGATGGAAAGAATTAAGTCGGTTGCACACACGCGACACTAGGCCACTTTTTACGCGAGCAAGAAACTATTCTTTTTTTTGTTTTGGCCATACACACAAAACAAAAAACGTGTTGATCTGCTTAATGTTTAGTTCTTGTTATCACCACAGTGAAATTTATTATATGTGTATATCGGTGTGTATTTCACGATTTTTAAGAATGTTCGAAGGTGAGTCGTGAAGGTTTTGGTATAAAAAGTTATATACATCTGTTTGGGGAGGAACAGTTTGTTAAAAGTCACTTGTTGTCACATTGGCTATATCACTTATCTTGCGAGGTTATAAGTACAAGTGAGCACTCATGAAAATTAGATTCCGGTTAACTTATTTTAATCTATCCAGGCTAAGGTAAATGTGTGAGCTTTTTGCAGCGAACATGGCATTAATATAAAGTGGGATAAAATGCGAAAATTAATATTGCAGGTGCGTGGAAATGGCATAACGCGTTTGTTTATTATCGTGGCGCAATTCATTCATCGCCTTATTAGTGGGAATCGTGTGAGGAATAAATGTCTGGAGGCCGCCGTTTATATTGTGATAGGAATAATTATTTGTGCGGTCAATATAAACCACCCCATTGTGTTAGCCTAAGTTTGATCGAGTTAGTTTTGTGTGTGCCGAATAAGATAAATATGAATATAGCTAACGTTCCTTTATCGCGTCCTTGAAAGTGGTGAAAAGGTGTATGATTAACATGTGTATCGTGTAAAAGAATCTTCTACTGGTTTCTAAAAAAAAAAAATTTATTTTTATTTAACTACGGTAAATGGATTGAACTGTCCAAAACCAACTCTATAAAACTGAAACCGTCAAGTAATTTCCTCGGAAAACGTAGATATACACATTTATGAAAACTACAAAGTAATGTATAAATCTTTATTTATTAAATAAAATTTATTAAATCACGATACTTGAGACGAATCTTATATTAAAAATAAGCCGGGGCCCAACGGGGCGTAAAATCCCACAAAACCCTACAATCCGAGAGCCTCTCACTTCGACGATATCAAATTCAACTCGTATTAAGCCCCCTCTGAAATAATTTTGATAGCTTCAAAGCTGAAAGGGTTCGAGCCGCAAAGCGCCGTAGCGCTCGCCACAGAGCCAAACCATTACAACACTAATCGGCAGAGTGCCGACTCTCTAAATATCGCTTTTACACATATTTATCGAACCATAAATAACGACTCTATGAAAAATATAAATGTTCTCTTTTTTCTATCGCTTTCCGAGTTTCGCGTTTTTTTTTTTCATAGAGTCAAAAGCTTGAACAGACCACTTTCGCATTATGGAATTGCCAAAACTCCATTCCGAGCCGTCCATTTGAATGTCTTATGAATATTTTGCTGGAACCGGATCTCTGCTCTAACAAAAGGGTGGAAATAACATTTCTGGTTGCGGCAAATTTTCAGTTATTACGTTTTGTAGCCCAGGTCGACAGTCGGCGTAGAAATGAGATATTTTGGAAGTATTACGCAAATTGGATAGCTTTCAACACTCAACGGAGTAGGTTCCGAACTTTCGCGGGGAAAATTGAATTAAAAATATCATAAGACGCAAATATGTATGGAAGCCGTAATGATGTTGCCCCAAGTGCAGCTGAAGATGGTTTACTTTGAAGTAGGGAAAACGCTACTGCACTCTATAATTGATTTAAAATTCAATTACATTTTCCTGTTCCGTTATGCATTTTAAATACTGTATTTCTATTTTAGATATTGGTTGTACTTTACACACACGGATACTTTTATAAGGCTTAGGGAAAGGATGAGAAGTGTTACAGTCTCATTGCATATTTTATCCATAACTATGGACGTATATCTTGTCTATGTTTGTATATAGATTAAATATTGGTTGTTTCAGCATTTATACTTAATATTACGAAAGCTTAATGAAACGTAAAAAAACGGTCGACGGGCATGCTTGTCATTATCGGTGAGCTAGGATCATATTGAAGGCCGTCGGTAGTAATCAATATCATATCGTTCGAGATATTGTTAACAAAGTAATCATCGTATATGATGATGACTACTTTGTAAACAAGATCTTAATTATAGTTTCCACCGTTAGACGACTGGCCGAGTGAAACTTGCCGCGCTTAAACTTTGAAGTTTAGTTAAGAAATTTTAATTAAATATCTGTATAACTCGCCAATCCTTAAAGACTTTGAATGTTTCTATGGAAAACAATATAATTATGTAACAATTTTCATTTATATTAAAATGATTATTGTAAACGCAGTTATTTTTACAAAGAAAACTACTTACATCTTTTAAATAAAAAGATGGCAAGCCAGCTGGTTGTTCACCTGATTTTAAGTGATAACCACCGCCAATGGACATTTACAACACCCTTAACGGATTTGTATCCCATGCGTTGCCACCTTTTAATAAAGTGGGCTCCGTTTACCTCACTTACCATACGAAACGCAGAAATATGTATAACACTTCCAATTCACCACAGTATTTTTATTACGTCTTTAAATAGACTTCGGTCTTAGGTTGGCCGAAGTGAGGAAAATATGTTCACGTGGGGACTCTTAGAAAATTCACACCTGGACTGTATGTGTGGAGCAGTGCAGTCCATGGCTCATCTGATGTCCTGTCCTGCCAGCCCTTTTACCTGTTCGCAGCAGGATCTGATGGATGCCACAAATTTTCCTGTCGAAGTGGCTAAGTTCGCCGGTAAGATATGATATGTTATTGACACGTAAAGAAGAAGAAGAAGAATTTGTTATGATAAATCTGGCGTTTGAAGTACTTTACGATCTATGCAGAATGAGCTTACAGTTTTAAATCTACATTGTGCATTAATAGAATAAATCGGAGTTAGGTACATCTGAGCAAAGATATATGTAAAAAGTATGCGAAAAGAATATTGATGAAGCTATGATAGCTCAGTGTCTGGGCGCTCGCCTTTAATTCAATATACTCGCGCAACCTGAGTTCGATCACCGGTACGAGCACTGATGAAATTGTTAATTTTAAGTGCTGCCTTATTACGTGCTCCGCGCTGAATGAAAACATCGTGAGGAAACCTGCATATTTTCAAAATAATAATAAAAATATTACGAAGATATGTGAAGTTCGCCAATCCGTGGTGGACTAAGCCCTGATACCCTCTGCATATAGTAGGCCTTTGTTACCAACTGTGGCACATGTATAGGCTCTTAGTTCACTTAACTTTAATATGTAATAAAAATGGAGATAGTTTAAATTTTTAAGGTATTCTAACTTTTCGGCTATTCCCGTACGTGGCAAAATCCGTCAAAGTCAAAGTCTACAAAAGAAATAATCATGAATATTTTTGTCACTACTTTTTGTAGTTGGACACTTTTATGTTAATGTTGAGGTTAAGTTCAGTCTCTACGAAACCGAAATGAATGATTGATTCACTCTAAAGGTAAATGTTAAATAATTATCACCGAGTATGTTCTTGCGCAATAAATGTAAAAACTAATTGTCAGAGCCCATCGTCAATAGATACCGTAACGTATAGGAACTGGTATGAGAGTAAACAAAAAATGGAAATAATCACCGAAAACAGGACCTCGGCAATTTTTCGATAATTACGAGCGGGCAGCCTAAAATTACCCGATCGGACTACTTGAGCGTGGGATGAAGACGGCACACATGCGTCAATAATTGTTCCTTATTAAAATGGACGCTAATCTTTACCGAAGCAGACCCGGCGAGGGCACCATCGCATTATGCCTAAGAATCGACAGCTATAATTTCTGTTCAATCAAGATTTAATTGTTTTAATGAGGCTGCATGCGTGAATCGCCGGTCCAATTATTGTTTTATTTTTAATCGCCTCCAGTGGTTTTTATGTTCGCAACCAGACGGGCATGGGCCCTCGGGTGATCGTTTTCATTATTTTAATAATGTAAACTACCGATAATAATTTACAGTGATTTGGGGCTAAACACGTTTAGGTGTATTTATGAATTTCTCGGCATCCGAATCAAGAAATTTTGTTGTTTTTTTTTTTTGTGATGTCCCAAGTGGTGTTCTAATTATTTACAAAGTTTATTATCGAATTATGTAATAATTATGTTTGATATTTTGATATTATAATAAACATTATTGGGTTTCTTAATATTATTAAGAATCTCAAATTGAAGTTGGGATTAATGATTTTAAAGGAATATTTAAGAGTACAAAGTACAACTGATAGTGTAACACCAAAGTATTTGAATAATTTTCCAAACAAGAACGATTTCTGTAAAAGTCAGTAGTACATATTGTCTTTTTTCATACTTATAATATTAAATCCTTTTTCACAAATGTATATAAATAAATGGAATATAACGAAACGGAAAGAATTAATAAGATGATTCTATAATCACTTGTAGCAAGATTGTATATGACTTACTTCCCGCAAGAGGATTACTGATTTAAGAAATTGGTTAAATGGATAATGGATTACTTTTGTAGTAAGCCGTGGCCATGTAATGGAGCAACATGCATGCTACTATTGAATCACGAATCTGTCAATAAAACTTTCCGTTTATTATTATAAACCGAAGCCATTTGGGCAAAAGTAAACAAATAAGGCCACCCGAGCAAACGGCAATAACAACAAAATTGACCATTTCGAGCCTCAATTAGGAGCAATTGTAACAGTGACGTCGTTGAAATAAACTAGACCTGGCTCCATTAGAGGAGAGTTAATCTCGATGACGGAACACATAACCGTCGGCCGATAATGAGTGGAGCGTGAACCTTGCTAGAGAGCGATTTACAAACTCCTAAAGGCATTTGGAACTGCACTGTCTCGATACAGAATTTTAAGGCGAGCTAATCTTGCTTCGGTACTAATCGCAGGCTGATATTTAGACCGAGTTTGAAGATAATAGAAATTCTATACAGAATGCCTTTGCAAAACTTGGATCATTGTTGACACACAATTTTAAATGACAACTCATTAATCTGAGCAATAAATTAACAGTGTAATATAAAATAGTTACTATTGCTATAACCGTTCACTATAATGTTTAAATAACGCAGCATAAGTAGTATATTTAATGTTGGTTAATAAATAGGCCCCGTTGCAATTTATTATAGCTCTTGGGCCAAATGATAATGTTATGCCTGTCCTCGGGCTGTGATTAGGGAATTTACGTACATTGTTACAGAGCGGAGCGGTCGTCGGTGGTTACGTTGCGCCGGCAATAAATACTGTGTACTGACACCTCAATTTCGAAAATCCAAAGGTCTATAAAGTTCGAGGAGTGCAATGATAGAAAATTAGCGACGTCCTAGTAAGAGTTGGGGTGAGGTACGGCTGGCCCGCGGCGGTGGCGCGCGAACAATGGCCGCGTATGCGCACCACACGCCGCGACAAGTCTCGGACAGCCTCGGGCGCACGCGACAGGGACGGCAATATCTGAAGCTCGGCGAACGGACAGGGACGAAAGCTGTCGCTCTCGTGAGATATTGATTTATTCGCTCTAATTACCGAGTAATAATCTACTTTGCATCCCCCGTTTTGACGTTATGATAATTTAGCACCTTTACGCCGGTGCCCGAGCGGTGACCGTCCGCCATCCGAGCAGCGATTGATAATAATCGCCAGCGAAGCATAATGGCGTACACCCACGGGTAATTATTGTTGTGTAGTCGTGAGTTCGTGAGGCGGTGGAACAGCGGAATGCATCTCCTTCGGGGGTTGCGCCGTAAACCAGCGAGGTTCCGCCGCCCGCGTAAATAACTGATCCTTTTCCGTGCTAATGATAGTGCCGTTGAGCACCGCTTCCCCCGCACTAGATGCCCGGCGATACAATTATTAGTATAGCAGTGTTGGCTCCTCATAAAGTGTGAAACACGCGCGTTATAAAAGTGGGAATCGTGAACATTCACGTTTTCACGGACCACGACACTACTTCGTTTCGAAGGTACCTATTTCGGAGCAACCTAACGCTTGCACGGGTGACTCACGCACGTGGTACCTCGCGGGGAAATCGCGGGCGGTTCGGACGCGAAGAATGCTCTCGAAACCGCCATTACAGGCGGAAACAAGCAGCGGACGCGACGTGTGTGCGTCTATATGGGTTCCGTGAATCGCAATAAAGTCGGGCGAGGCTCGTGAGCGGCCGCGGGTCACAATGAAGCCATTCCATTGTCAGGCACCGGATCACCGGCCGGGGGCTGGGACCGCGGAATGCAGCAACAAACGTACGGAGGTTGCATTGACGTTTGGTCACGGGGCATCGGCGAGAGTACCTCTTGCGACGCTAATGGGCCCGAGTGGCCGACGGCTCCGTTATCCCTCGTAGCTAATGATTGGCCGGCATTAAGGCCCGCCGTTCCGTGCGATTATTGGATCTAACAGATAATTTTATATCGCATTGTCCCGGAGCGTAAAATTTTCTGTTGTTATTACGGGACACGGGCACGCGGGGAGACGTCTGTATCTCTCCATCTTAGACAAGGGCTCGGCCGTCGAACGAATTAGCAATTAAGCTGATACGATGGCTATACTAAATTGCAATACCCCGCTAGTTATATCGCTGTTTCTGTATCCATCCGTTTTGTTCAATCGTTGTATATAAAATATCAAATTATTTAATCAAAAAATTCTCTTTTTAAGTTTATGTTCTGGATAATAACAGTACACCATATTTTATTATCTTTCTCGATGGACAGTAATCAACAATTGGGATTATATAACAATTTGGGATCTATTAAATTTATATTATTCTTTGTTTTTCTTATGGTAAAATAAAGTTCAACTTCAGATTTATTGGCGGTAAATTATAATAAAATAATTAAATTTAAGAGTTGTTATAAATATATTCTTTATAACATTTTTCTAACTACATTTTAATTTACAACATTAATTAAATGTTAATGGTACATACATATGTCAATGTAAATAAAGCTTAATATCTCCGTAGGAAATTCGACTTACTAGTAAAGTAGGTTCTTACTCCCATAATACAATTGTTATATACTATTTTCTGCAATAAAAATATTAAGATATCTTGGAGGAATAACGGTAATATTTATTATAACAATAATATGGTCAATGAAATACATACGAAGCTGCAATTATAATGTGCCCTATCCCTCTTAACGTAGTTAACTTAGTACTATAACTCATCGTCTAAATAACAAGATAATTGTAATAAACGCCACAGATGATAACGGGTGATGTTATGAAGAAATTACGAATAGAATTATCTCGGCGCGTCTGGGACGCGGGGTTCGCGCCTTTGCCTCACGTTCGCCATCCATCCACGCCGGTAATGAGAGCTCTAAATCAAACAATAGCATTAAAGTGTCAATAGCGAAGAGATAACACCTCGGCGTTTTCTTTTGCACGCGGAATTATGCCCATAAATCCGTAGAAGGCCCGCTCCGATCCCGCGACTATCCGATAGCGTTTCATTTGTAGCCGGCCACTTTGTTATCCGATGTCTCTTATTTGGTATTAGGAGTATTGTTGTGTAAGACGTAATTTATTAACGTTTTCTTCTATCGCACCATGATATTTCTGCTGTGGCAGAGTTAAGTTTGCCGCCTAATTTACTTTAATATTCATAATATATCAAAATGAACTTACTGTAAATTCGACTAATAATTATTGATGCGAAGTTTGTTAGCAAAATATTAAAAAACCAAATCGATAGTCATCAACTGCTAAAACTTTTTAACTTCCGCGTTCCTTTAATTTCTTGCAAACCCATCACACCGCTTTGTCCTCCATTACGAAGAACAGTTCTAGCTAGTAACTTTTACTAAATTTTGTAAAATTATTAATGACTATAGTGATCGCATTGATTTTCAATATGACTCGATTACAAAAATAACAAGTAGAATATAATTTAAAAAACCAAAAACTTTTACATTTTTTTTGTGTGATAAAGTGGCAAACAAGCTGGTCGTTCACCTGATGTTAAGTGATAACCACCGCCCACGGACATTTGCAACACCAGTTGCAGATGTGTTGCCAACTTTTATTGATGTGGGCTCCGGCTACCTCACTCACCAGACGAAACGCACAGGTGTAACACTTCTACTTTACCTGACTGCGGTTCTGTGTAATTTATTATTTTGATATACCCAGTGTCAAGCTATAATCCATCAAGCCGTTAATGGTTGCAGAGCGTGCCAAACAATTATACATACATACATACTCTCGAAAACCATGACCCTCGGGTAAAAAGTATGTATTTATCTAATTAGTCAATAATAGTAATTTTATTATCAATCATTATTAATCAAGTAAGTTATGTTGACTACCCGTGCACAGCCTACTGTTAAATTTAGTCTAAGTTATTTAATTATTTGATTTATTTATATGGTTTTAGTTGTACATGTGGTGTTTATCTTTAAGTAGTTGTTATACTAATATATGTTTAATCTTAAGTTATCTACTCAGCTTTAAATAGTATCCAGTGTCAACAATTGTTAACAAACCTTATTAAATAAATATAAAAATAGTATAGTTCGGTTGTTAGTCTATATTGATAGTTGCATGGAATGTAAGCTAATAAAATAGACATATTGTTTGTTATTAAACTTACTACTGATTGCCATTTCGGTTATTGTTCTCAAACAACTTCTTAATATCTGCTGCAATCACAAACTACAATTTGATTATTTTTATAGATCATATGTCAATGATCTATAAAAATAATCAAATTGTAGTTTGTGTGCGGAAACTAATATTTATAACATTTGTCTGCCTTGTTGTTCTGTTTATATCTTACTTTCACCATAATATAAAACGTATAAACCATATATAAACCATAGGCATAAGCTGTTCCTCAAGAAAGGATTTTTTTACGTTCAGTGAAGACATTTTGATATCATTTATTATACCTTTATGCATATTTCGCGTCATTTTATGTGAATTATTGGATTCAAGAAGGATATGGTAAGATCTAAAACGAATATATAAATAAAAGAAATTAAAACTTATGTTCGCAATCAGATACATCAATTAGCACTTAACCACGAATAAAGTCGTTTAATAGCGAAGCTTAGTCTTAAGGACTTCAGACTTAAGTTTGAGAAAATTTTTGAAATTTTATGAAATGATCAAAATGCGAAGACCATCTATGAACAAACGAGTTACACAAGATAGCACAAAAACAATAATAAAGACTTATATTTTATAGATTGTTAAGAACATTTTCGTGTATCACATTCACTGGCACTTCACATAGGATTTGGCATTTCGCAGTTATAAATGATTCGATAAATTACGATGTTTAATTTCCCACTTATCGACGCCCTTTTAATGTCGACCTTTGTACTGGATTGGGGAGAATACAGACAGCATTTGAATTTATGGTCTCCACTTTCGCAATAGTATAAAGTCAGTCCGCTTCGAACACTATGATGATGAAACCAAATGCGGTGACCTAAGTGCGAAGACGAACTGCATCTAAGACTTGACGACGAAGAAAGATCAGCTGTTATCTACGTATAAGAACTCAAAAAAAATCTTGAAGTAAAGCTTGACTTTTTTTAATTTGACGTATTTTTTCCAATTTCACGTAAATAAACAATGTATTGTTTTGTAACTTACGCTGCTAATTCTTTCTGCTGACCATTGATAAGAATCTGCTTCCCCTATGGCTTAAAATTACCGAATTCTGTCTCCGGTCACCCAACTTTACAAAACGTGAATGATCAAACAAAGATGCACCGTGTGTGGCAATACCTGATATATATCACAGAAATAGTGACATGAAAAATAATATGAATGTAAGATCTTTTTTGTTTCTTTTTGTATAACTGATGTCACACTTTCAGTCCTTAGACTATTAAAGCTTCATCGAACGGAGAACCGGTGGGCTAGCCAGAACCCGTGGGTTCCTGTAATGACGTATCCTGTAATAACGATCACCTCCGTGTATAATGGATTAATAATACATTCAGCTTCTATATGTACGATTAGATTGTAATAAAGCAGTTGCATTTTTAATGATATTAAGGGAACATTGAAAGTTTTTTCAACTGGTCAATTAGAAAGATTGTTGATGAAAACTTCTTTTAATTTTTGAGTATAGAAAGAACTCTTTGGTAACCTAATGTGATATATTGAAATCGTCTGTCATTTGTTTTTGTGAATTGGCGGAAGTTCCAAAAGTCTTGTTACACCTCAACATGAATTAACTCGAGAAAATTTTCAGCCATGATTTATTATGACTTTCGTTGAGGTATGATATAATGACTATATACAGATATACAATATATGATAACTGTAAACAGACTGGTTTACATAATAATTTCTTGACATAGATCGGACACAAAATTAATAATACAAAAACTGACGGTAGCCCGGGTTAACTTTGACAATCAGACGTCTAACACCTCAGTATGTCCCGTGACCATGAACGCTGTAAAGGGTTCGAAACGTCGGGAACTAAAATTAAAAATAAACGCGATAAATCCGTAAAATTAGTTTCATTTATAATGTTTTCATACTGTTTTTATATTTGGTATCCGTGTGCGTATTATTGATTGCATTATTATTGATTATTGATTGATAAAATAACTTCAGTTTTTATGTTATATTTGACAGTGTTCTATCAACATGATCAACCAACAGTGGGATTTACACCTAGTTGGACCAGTGTCATGGCACAACGATCCGGTCAATGCGTCCGAAGGGGTTGGTTATGCATTTGTATAGTTGTACAAATTGCACGCCCCGTGTTTATCTGCGCCGCACGACCCCCGACCCCTGGCTCCTATTTATCTTGAACCCCTTTCCGCTGGTGACATTCGATTGACTTTGTAGCGTTTTGTTCGAACACAACCGCTCGAATTGCTCTCGGAAATAGAAAAAATTTAAAAGAAGATGTGCATAGAGATTGTATATCAAAATGGATGATATATATATATATATATATATATATATATATATATATGATAGAGGTTATATAATTATATATATTACGTTAGAGAAAAACGATTTTTGTGATGAACCATTTAGACGTGTAGCAGCTGGAATAATTTCAAATATCAAGTTTAATTATTTTTATAGTAAATATAAAAAGTCGTTTTAAACCAAGAGTGTTAATAATTTCGAGTAGTCTGAATTCTCTATTCACTAGTGTATGTTTTACTTTATAAAGTGAAATAGAATTTAACGCGCATATATATAAGTAATATATCGTTAACAAATTCTGTATGTTAACAAACTATGTATGTTTACATTATTATTTCCGGAGGCCCAATTGAATTTAGATTTTATAATTGGTTATTTCGATATATAATAAGCATTAAATGCCTTGGAATCGCACACTTACCAACCGGATACCAATAAGGATAAATCAGTATATTTAAAAGCAGCTAGGTGTGTTGTTGTTGAAGTGTCTTATATTGTAGAGCTCCTAATCCTCATTGAGATGCTCTGGGTAAGCAGCAGCGCGCCCATTAATCACCTCCTCCTGGCGCCAAACTTTGTCTATTCAAGCGAGACTCCACCCTACTCGGATATTTTGTTTAACTTTTAATCTTTGTTCGAAACTTATGATGGACTCCTGGTTTTAACTACGTTGAATAGTAATACATTTTGTGGCAGCGATGGATCTATACTCCAACATATATGGGTATATGTGTAAGAAATAAGAGTATATGTTATGGAATAAAAGTAAAAAAAAAGTAAAGTAACACCCTATACATGTTCCATTGTTGGGCAAAGGCCTCCTCTATACAGAGGGTATCAGGGCATAGTCCACCACACTTCACATATCTTCGAAATATATATATTTATTTTGTTGTTATTTCGAAAATATGCAGCTTTCCTCACGATGTTTTCCTTCACCGCGGAGCACGTGATAAGTCAGCACTTAAAGTTAAAAACTTCATTGGTGCCGGTACCGTGGATCGAACTCAGGTTGCTCGAGTATATTGAATTAAAGGCGAGCGCCCGGGCACTGAGCTATCACGGCTCGGTTATGGAATGTCTTGTAATTTGTCATTTAACAAAGAATGGTTCGAAACCCGGATGATATTTAGGATAAATTGGTACCCAAAATGGAAATGATAATCTTATACCCAATAATAGCAAGAGTTAAATTAATTATACAATGAATTAATTAATGAGTTTAATTCAAATTTATAGACCAAACAGTCGACGTTAACTGCTTTGAACTCATAAAATATCAACTTTGAGAAATATTAAGCATTTCGCTTTTATTTTATGTCCGTGAAGATTAATTTACAGAAAAATTTTCAAGAAGGTTATCATTTCACTTTTAATTTTTCGTAATAGAATTTAAAACTAAAATAAGTTTGCGAAAGCAACACAGCCGACGGACTCACCGAAATTAATTTCATTGCACAGACGCCATTCCAGCGTAAGCCGGAATTAGTTCCACCTTATTGCCGACTTGAGAATTTTTATCACGGCCAAAGCAATCAGAGCGCCAATAATTTCCCTCATAATGACTTGCCGCTCGTAAAATTTGAGCATTGCGCCAAAATGGTGGCACATTAAAATTCTCTCCCCATCGTTATAACTGAAGTTATCGGCGGGAACCGATCCGCCGCCGATCGGGACAATCGGCATTTCCATCTCAATCGGGCCCCCCGCCCCCCCCCCCCCCCCCGCCCCGCTGCGTTAGTTTTCTTTTTTAAATCGCGCGTTAAGGATTTGGCGTGAACGCGTGAAGGGTTGCTTCCACCCCGCCCGAGCTCTCCGCCTCCTCATATGTCCTCATCTCGTTCGCGACACTGCCGACAGCCTAACTACAAATTTGTTTTATTACGTCCACTTAATACTTACTTCCCAAGTCCGATAGGAACGTTGTAGAAAATAAACATTAACCAAACTCCTTCAAGTTTTCTAAAGTTTGATTGAAATTGAAGCTACGTTGAAATAAATCACATATATATTCAGCATACATAACTACATGGAACAGATAAATGTTCGTAGCACAGTACTTAAAATGTACATCGAAGTATTAAAATGCTAATCTAACCCGCACACTCTGAAATGGTTCCAGTGCAACTATGTCTCATATAAGTAAAATAATGCGGCCGATATATCCTTAACCTCCTTCCGAGGGGGTTGACGAGGGTGTGTGGGGTTAGAGGGGCCCCCGCGAGCGACTTATTCCGATATAATCAATAACTTAGTGAGATCCCCTTTGCATCCGGCCGTGTGACAGTTCCACCGATCGAACGGGCTAAGGGTTGTTTCCACTTTTTTGTTCAAACAGCGCCTGATTAGAGGCGCGGCTTAGCTGGATCTTTTTGAAGTCGATGTTGTTTCACGAATGGCTAGCTCTTAGTCGTTGCTCATTTTTCGCTCTTTCGGTAATGAGTGTTTGCCTTTTGATTTTCACTCTTTTCACCCCGAGGCGTATGCAAATATTTGTCAATGCTGATTACCGCAGTGGAAATTTTGCGTTTTGGGCCAATCAAGGCTTCGTGTTTAGAGAAATGATATAACACGTTTGGAAGTTAAAATATTGCGTCCGTATTTTTAAACAATAACTTCTATATTTCCATGATAGTATAAATTTTTTATGATTCGATAAATTAACCGAAAATATTTTCAATATCTTTCTTGTTTATAACATTATTGTAATAAACAGTTTTAATGTATGCCAGCAACAATGGCATCATTCTGTGTATGCTAGAATAGTTTTACTTGTAAATAATCAGTATTTACAAGTAAAACTATTCTAGCATATTATTTTAATAAATTCCGAAATTAATTTTAAGAAATTTTCTGTAAATGTCTAATTAAAACCATAAAATTATAATAAAATAACCACGTAATATTTTGCGATGTAATAGTACCATTTTGCGAAAGCTTTTCAAATATTATTGTTATATTATTATTGTGAGTTGGACAAGATGTCAAGCAGCTCACGGCTATTTCAAATGAGATTTGAGACTTTTCTAAAAGGATCTGTAATTATCGTATTTACTCGGCTGTATAAAAACGAGTGTATATCAAAGCGTTTTAATCAACATTAACAAAGTATTATTAAGAAGGATTTGACAATCCGAAAAAATTTAATGACGAGAAACTTTTATTTCGCAGATTTAGGATGAAGAAAACATTCAAGTGATCATTAAAATTCAAATGATTTCTTTACTCAGACACGATAAAGCGCTCTTAGAACTTTCTGTTCTTGTATAGTATAATAAAAGTTACAAGTTTGATATGACTGAAAGATTTGCCTTTTATGAAAAACGGAAATCCAGCGATCGTCCATTTCTTTTGATAATTTAACTTTAGTAGGTAACGAACGTCTTCACAGACAACAATTAGTGTTTAGTTAGATTCAATGCGTTTACTTGTTAAGTGAAGTCTCTTGTGATCTCAAATGAAGGATTTTGTTGCTGGTTAAATCTTACTTAGATGTGGTAGGGCCAAGCCACATTTTTCGATGTTGCACAAATGGGCAGCTCCGTCTGAGAAAGTACCACGACCTCACAGAAGACTGGTGTGAGTGGAAGGTTTATGCTTCTGCGTTTCATCTGGCGAGTAAAGTAGCCGGGGCCCACTTTCTTAAATCAATTCTTGTCAATGCATCTGCATTATTAACTGATGTTTGTGCTTTCAGTCCCGAGACTATTAAAGCTTCATCTGACGCAGAACCGGTGGGTTAGCCAGAACCCACGGGTTTGGGCCCTCCGCTATGGGTAGGGCCGCGCATGTGCTCATGCGTGCGTTTAACTACGACATGTCTATGCATCTGCAACCCTACGGGTGTTGCAAATGTCGATGGGCGGCGGTTATGACTTAACATCAGGTCAGCCACCAACTCACTTGCCACCTTCTCACGAAAGAAATACTTAACGTTGTTTAAATTAGAAAGTTTAGGTGCTTTAGTTTTTTAAGCATAGCTCATGTACTTTAGACTTTAAAAGTTTCACAACTAGCTTTTCGCAATTATTAATTTGGAGGAACGTGGATGGGTGAGGAACCTTACAGGTTAAAAGTTGTATGAGCGTGTTGTTTTATTACACTAGAGGGCTAAGTCTGATTAGCGTTCAATTACCTGTCCCTGCACTAATGAGTTTAAAAGTATTTAGTAATTTTCACAATGTGTCTAAAAAACTTACGCACTATGCTACCATGAAAGCTTAAAGACTGAAGTTTGAATGTTACTTAAACGCATATAGTTTTTGTTAAATATATTCGAATGGTCGGTGAAAACCATCGCTTTCTCATATATGATTATAAGCTTAGGCGGTTATAGGTTCGTCACATTTTGGTCTTAATAGCTAGCATTGTTTTGTTTGCCCTAGAAGACAAATAGCTGGCACTTGTATGATTTGGTTAAATGAGGTGCAGCTTGTGTTTAGTATATAGGCGTTGACCACTAATACCTTAATATTTTAAAATTAATGATAGCTGACGGTTAAGCTCCATCTAATTATGATACTTGTATGTTAAAGCTTGTATGTCTTATTTTCATTTTTAGTGGAGGACATACGGGCACAATCTAAGACAATTTTAAAAAGTGCCGCTTGAGTTTACGTCACCACACCAATATGAGTAGGTCTATTATTATTAGTCTGCAATATTTGAAATTACTGTAAATAATGTTCAATGTACATAAAATTTCTTTTCATTCAAATGTTAATTGGAAACAATTTCGAAAATAATTAGGTATTCAAAACGCCATTACAACCCGCATATTAAAGTGCTTGTAATGTGTTTTGCGTGCACTTGTTTCCATCTTTCTCTTTCTTAAACATTGTATAATTCATTGCAGAATAACATTATTCCCTTAATGTGCTAGTTATACGCAGTATATGTGTAACTGGAAAATAAATGGCGTTCATATGTAACTACAACGTTTTTATTGTCACAACAGGCTGTCAGTCAAACATCGTCTTTATTTTTTTTTAAAACAAGTTCTGTTTCTGGCGTGTGTTAGTGTAACGTAATAATTGTGTTACTATATTTACGAGTGTTGTAAACAGAATATTTCGTAAAGAAACAACAAAAGTAAATTGAGCGGATCGATGGATTTTTTTATTATGCATCGTAGTCACGATATGATGAAAGTTATACAATACAATATGACATACATTATTGTAAGCAAGTTCTTTGAATTTTTTAATTTAAAGTATCAGCCTTAACATGTCCCACTGCAGGGAAAAGGTCTCCTCTATACAGAGGGTATCAGGGCATAGCCCACCACGCGGCCCCAATGCGGATTGGCGGACTTCACATATCTTCGAAATATTTTTTGTTATTATTTCGAAAATATGCAGGTTTTTTCACGATGTTTTTCTTCACCGCTGACCACGTGATAATTGAGCACTTAAAATTGACAATTTCATTGGTGCTGGCACCGGGGATCGAACTCAGGTTCCTCGAGTATATTAAATTAAAGGCGAGCGCCCGGACACGGCTCTTTTTTAACTATTTTCATCAAAATAATACTTTTGTCTAGAAAATATTGTCCGTTTCTTTTTTGAAATGTCTCTCTCGTCATCTCTTGTCTAGGCAAGTCGTTAAAACTTATTTAAGTGAGATATTTGCCCAGCTTTTTATTTTAATCTGTAAATATGTCGTTACGTAAAAATGCTGTACTGTTAATAGAAAGGTTATTCAAGTTTGTTTATGTGCTAAGGCTATGACAATACACATTCAAATGCTTATTTCGTCCTCGTATGGAATAAGCATACATATCGTTTAGCACCTATAACATCACGAAATATTTGCATGTTTTTACAAAAAGACTATTTATTCCAGCAAAGTGGCAATGAATGTTTTACATTGGGTAGCAGTAACGAAAACTTGTTATAGTTTCTAACGGGGCTTCAAAAGGTAATCAGCAAATACACTCAATGTTTAAAGGTAGGTTCATGATCTTTTTCAAATGGGTAGGAAGGTTATTTTAGATTACCTACAAGCTATTTCTGCATTCAAATAATGACGCCGATGAGCATAATGGTAGTGATTTAGCTATTTAAGTTCTAATTAACGATTTTAAATGTACTTACTAAATAATTTATAAATTTTATGCAATTAATGTTGAAAACATTGAAAACAAATTATCAGCTGATTGTAAGAAACATTTCTTTTCCCCTTTTCCTTTAGTTTTTTTGGATTGCCAGTTGCGTGAATGTGTTTTCATTTGCCTGTGATAAGTTCGTTTAAAAATCAATTTCACTTAGAAACACTCAGATCCAGAACAGTGTGGGAATCGAACGCATATCCCGCGATGCGGACGTCCTCCATAGCTTAGCCACAACACTAACCGAGTCATCAGTTTTCAAGTAATCACGTTTAGAAACATTATTATTTTAATGGATTTCGTAAGTATTTTTAGGTTTTCAAAGATCTATAAATAATTGAATTGATGCAGAAATTACATTGTTTATTTCATAATCTTATAAATATAAACAAATTTGAAATTGACTATATTCAAAAGTCCTTAATTTAATTTCTTATTATTTTGATAAAGCCTAAATTTGTTCGTATCGCAGTTATTAGTCTTAATTTCTTTAGTTTTTATTTGATTCTAATAACAAAGATTCTTCATAAGTTATTATGCCATATGCGGATAAAATTAAAACGAACCATAAATTATCAGTTTATACAGTGTAATTATTAAAAATTTAGTATTGTGTTATTTTTTAATATTTTTTTATAATTAAAAAGCGAAATGATCCCTTATTGTATTCGCTATATGGCTTTCAACCTTTATGCCATATTATATTATATACACGAGTATTTTGAGTCTGTTTTCTCGTGATTAGGAAATGAAAGGAGAAGGGAAACACAGAAAATAAAACTCTAGTTTCTGATAAACTAACTTTGAGTTTATTTTTACCATTTACACTTGACAATGTATTCGAAATCTGTTGTCGGCTACGGATGGCATGCGTCGTAGGCGCGTAGCTCGCGCGTAGTGGGACTACGCACACGGCATGCTGGCAACGGGAATCTACGCCATACTGAATCACTACCAAAATATACCTCCATTGAAATTGACACAATTGCTTTTGGTTTACATAAATAAACATGTGCACATGGAAAAGAAACTATACGTACAGACAAATCAACACGAATATTACAATAAAATGACGACAATGATTACATAGAATTTTGATACAGATTATAATAGTAGGAACGGTATATTTCACTAGTAAAGAATTTTTAAAATAATTTTAGTATTACAATACTCAGTATTAGGAACTATGATAGACACGAGTGCTACCTTTAAGATATAAACTTATCATCGTAAACAACATTATCTAAAGGATTTAGGAAGTGCACGCTAAATATCTTTCGAGAATAACGAAATAATAATGACAATAATCATAATAGTAATACAAAAATACAGAAATAGTATTCACTTACAGGAAAATAGGAAACAAAGCAGAAAACTTAGCTTAAAAAGTAAATAAACAACATGGCCGTGGCGGCACCGCTAGTAGCAGATACAACAGACTAATCCGAATTAATCTTAAATATTAAAATTTGTATTCGGAAAGTATAGTGAAACTCTAGATGCGATAATATTGAAATATACATAGGAACCATGATTCATTCCGCGGCCTCTCGTCCGCGGAGACACAACATCGTACTACCGACATGTCGAACTACGCTAAATCAAACTTACGCCACTCTCCCGTTCGAAGGAAATCAACCGATCAAAAGAAAAACAGGGCTTAGAAACACCCAGCCGTCCGGAGGCAACGCCACGCGGTGGGGCTGGCGAACTCAACGTCGCACCAACAAACTTCAATAGCTACTTATGAGACTCAATAAATATTAAACGCTAAACTAAATAATCATGTTGTAAGACGCGCGCCGTCGCGTTGGCGCTACTTGCGTGCGGTGCGTGCTTTAACGTCTATATGCATGCCCTTTCACTATCTCCATGTCTTTTTAGTATTTGATAATAGTTGTGAGTAACAGAACAGAACAGACATTGCTGTGTACTGTAGTATGATGAAACAGACTATAAGAATATATGTAACAGGACAGGATAGACGTTGCTTTGAAGTGTAATATGATGAAAGAGAAGAGAAGAGTGTGTGTACAGGAGAGAACATACGTTGCTGTGCAGTGTAGTATGATGAGACAGAATGTACGTTTTGGTGTATCTTCGAGAAGTCGTATTTGTAGTAATCTGTCCGTGATCAGGTATGGCGTGAGTGGAGAGACGCACCACGCGCAAGCAGCGCATCTTTGCACACAATAGACATAACAATGACCGCCGGCAACCGGTGGAATAAAACATTGCACTTTATAAAGGAACAAACTCAATGTTGTAGTAGGATCCGCTCGTAGATAAAATATTGTATTAGACTCCGCTAGATAAAATGTAAATATGTAAAATACTTTAAATAACGCGTTCTGTGCATTCGAAAATATAAGGGACTCCACGCACACAATGAGGCGAGGGCGGTGCGCGCGCGGCCGCGGACGCACGGGTCGCAAAGGCCGCACAGGCACCTCCGCCACCTCACACTCACTTACGCCACTACTAATAATTATTATAATATCAATAAAAATTCAAGAATCACACTTAGTTCCAAAATAAACTCACTTGTTTGCGAGGTAGGCTGGGCGCTGGCGCGCAGCCCGAGTTTCGAGTTCGTTCGTTTTGGAAAAGTTCGCTACGATAATAATTATAATTAAAGGTTACCAATAAGCCTACGCGGTGTCGTCGTCTCCACGGGCGGCTCTGATGCGGCGGCCAGTGCCGAATTGCTCTCGGCTAGCTCTCATTCCTATGCTGATCGGGTGCCACTCGGCCGAGCGCCTTACGCTGCGCGCTCTTCGGCGGCTCGACACCGTTCGCGCTCTCGAGTCGCTCCCGCGCGACGGGACGACCGCACTACTGCCTAACGTACGTACCTAACTTCGCTTCATGTTTAAAAAATCATATACGTATATCACTATAATTATATATCTTCATACATTTACGATGCGTCAGGAACTTCTTACGAGAACGTATCTATGCCTAAAATTAGAACGATTATATGTATGTATTACATAGCTTTAAACAATAATTAAATCGTAATTATCAATATCGATAATATTATATGCCATAAAGATAGGAACTTGCTTTCCTGGGAGACGATGTTAAAGGATGGCCGCGCCGGCGTGTCCGCGGCCCGCGCGCTGCCGCAACGGTTAACGTACGAGTACATAATAAAACCTGTCTAACGTATGATATGAATGCGGGGCGCGCGCCGCGGCGCCCGCCGCCGCCTCCCAGTGCGCGGCGGCGGCGCGGCCGGGAGCCGCACGGGCTCCCGACTAACCTACACTTACAACGCTACAAGCTTTAATGTATAATAACTAGGAATACTTCAACGAAAAGAAGCGTTAAGAGCTAATAGTGAACTGCTGCGTTGTCGGACAACGGTGGGAGCGGGGCGTCCCCCTGTCTAGTAACTATACATTTCGTCGGAACAGGCTTAGTGGCCGGCGCTCGCCAGTGGCATCTCGCCGGGGGGCGGGAAGCGGGGGCCCGGCGCGCAGAAGTTCACGTTGGGGTCCTTGGGCGCGGTGGAGTCCTGCGCGGCGCGCGCCGCCAGCAGGGTGATCTGGTTGACGACGTCCTCCATCTCGTGGGTGAGGGGCTCCGGCTGGGGGGGAGCGGGGGGCGGAAGGCGGCGCGCGTGCGCCTCCCCCTCGGCGTGCCGGCGGAACTCGGCGGCGGTGCGGAACCGCTCTCCGGCGCAGGTGCGGCACTCGAGCGCCGGCTGCACCACGCGGATGAGGCCACGCGCGCCCTCCCTGCCCGCGTAGCAGGAGCGCGCCTGGTGGGCGTGCAGCGGCGCCGGCGACGGGAACGCCACCTTGCAGTGCTTGCACACGTAGCACAGGTCGAAGTCAAGCTCGCGCGCGCCCGCCGGCGGCTCGCTGGCGGGCGGCGGCAGGCGCAGCGTGGAGGCGCCGGGGTCCGCGGCGATGTGCCGGATCTGCTCCAGGGTGGTGGCCGGCAGCTGGAGCACGCTGGCGCCGCTGCCCGTCTCCACTATGAGGCCCTGCGGCTGCGGCTGAACCGGGTTGGGGTTGCTGCCTGCAACAAATTAACATATATGAAACGTCAGCGTGCAGATAAGAAACATACACAAAGACCGTTGGTATCGCCATCTCGTATATCTTAATGAAACAGCTTCAGATACATTACAGCGAATATCAAATTTAAACGAAACGACCCATATAGATGGGACGGTAAGCGATACCCGTAGAACAACTCTCGAGCGCGTTGTAAAGGGGTTAATCCACTTAGGACGACACTCGGGCCGCAGTAGTGAACTGACCTTTCGTACGTCCTTGTGTATTACCCCATTTTCAGACGTCTTATTAAAACATGCGTTATTAACAAAAATACGAAAATACAAAAGCATCAAGGAACGTTGCAACGAATTAGTGTTGCTCGGTAGCGGGGCTCTAAAAGCGGTTCTAATAAATACCGGGAACATGTCATTCATTCCGATCGTTATGCGAATCGATAAGCCCGATTCTGGAGGACCGATGACGGCAAAAAGTACAACAAGAGTCCCGCCCGATGGGGGGAGCCACCAACTATAAAGGCCTAATTTGGATGGCCCATTGTTCGCGCCGGCTTAGCACCAGATAAACGCTGTTTACCTTACCACGGGGCGATTGTACATGCGTGACGCGTTTCTAACGAGCCCAGCCCGCCGCCGTAATTGATTCGGACTCCGCTTTATGCGGCTTATATTCGCGAATGCATAATACATGGTACGGGACGCGTTGCACGAGTTTTATATCGGCCTAGCGTATTATCTCCGACCCACGGTGCAAGACTGAGCGAATAATGAAGCAACGGTGATCCTGGATGTCAGCACTGCCTAGTTTACCGGACGTGCATTCCGAGTGTGTTTATGGGTTTTGTACTGGACCACGATGTGATTACTCTACAATGATACTATGTATATATAATAACATTTAGAATTCGTTTTATTAGTACTTAATTGAAATAAATTTCCATGTTTGTATATGATATTTGTTTTCTTGAAGATATTATCTAGGCTCCTAACTTCTTCAAGTAGGGTGTAACGAACTTTTAAAGGATGTTTTATCAAGAAGAAACGGACAAAATGAATACTTCGAAGTCCAACTAGAGCCCAAGTGGCAGAATATATGTTTTTCTTTTAAAAACAAATTTATTGTAAATACTACTGTAATAGAGCTAAAGTATGATATCTCTCGCAAACTATCGAATAATAATAAAAAGAATTTATATTTATTTCTCGTTACATGAAAAAACATTCCAAAAGTATAGGTATGGCTATACTTTTGGAATGTTTTGAGTCACTTTAACTATAAAATCAACAAAATCAAGTAGCATATTACGACTCAAAATACGCTTTCTTCACTACAGCTTTTGTTATTTTAAAAAAAAGTTTTATGGAGAGCTGCTAATTGTTATAAAGAGAAGTATCGAGTAGTAAAGAAACAAAGTAAGCGTCGGCGACACGCCTCGACCCTGACGTTGATTCGCAACCCTTTCTGCCAATTAGTTTCAAAATAGCCACACTATTGTGCCGGCAAAGTTGCTGAACGTCGTACCAAATGACTGAGGGCTATTGAGCGAATTTACACCCTGCTGTTGTTATTATAGAGTCGATAATTATAGAATAGTTTGCCAATGAGAACTGGGCATTTCGCGCGGTGGCTAGCTACGAGTCAAAGGGCTTCTTAATCCGGAGTTGTAGGTCGTTACGCGTTATTATAACGCGAACGGAGTCGGCTATTTCTTCGTTCATTTACATCTCATTAAGGAGTCTATTTTTGGACTTGGGGACGCACAATGCGGACTTTCGGCAGCTCTTTAGATCTCGCTTCGTAACTACGCAAGGTTAGTTGGCGACGTGGGTGTCTATTTAAGGCCTTTATTTTTCGAATTCTTTATTTTATGCTGATTTGGAAGCCGTTTTTTCTGGTATAAGGTGGCAGACGAGTATTTGGGTTAAAGTTTTCACGTTCAAAATAAAGTAAAGTGGCGTGGCAAGGCTTGCTCGGTACAGAGGGTATTAGGGTACAGTTCACCACAAGGCCCCACGACATTGGCTTTACATATCTTTTAAATATTTTTTGTTATTTTGAAAATATACAGGTTTCGTTACAATGTTTTCCTTCACTGCTAGACATCGGTATGTGAACTTATAACTCTTTAATTGTAATAGAGTTAGATTTTGTAAAGTAAGTAACAGTACCTATACGTTTCACTGGTGGGCTCTTCTGTACAGAGTGGATTGGTAGGCTTCAAATATCTTCGAAAACATTTTTTTTTTTAACCGAATGATTTTGAAACGATTTTTTTAACCGAATTCAAAAAGATGATTCAAATTTTCTTTTTTATTTGACTCCAAAAAGTGTAAAATTTTGTTAGAGGTATTTTTAGGTTACATAGGTTGGATTTTCAAAATTTGATTATATTGGATTTAGCATTATTTTAAACTTTTTAGTCCTAATAGAGTTTTTTGAAGTCCATTCTTTGTTATTCTTTCACCGCTGATAACCCGAGTTATCGCAGCTCCCTACAAAAATACTTACAATAATTTTAATAATATATTCGTTAACATCATAAGTCTTGTAGCCTATGGGTATATGATATGAAATAACTATACGAAAATATCGATATTTTTTATATCGATTCGTGTCTGAGTGCGATTAGATCTCCGCTGATGAGAAACGCGCACTCTCGTATAAATCCGGCGAGCTCGAACGGGCACGTAACCATGTCGCGGTGCGTTTCAGCAAATGACGTGTATTAGTCGCATCAATTACGCTGACTCCGTATTGGGTAGCCGGTGGCCGGCGATACGCGGCGCACGTCGATCTCCGTGATGGATGGTAATTAAACTAGATCGCCTAAGTGCTGGGAAGTCGACCGCGCAGGCTTCCACTGGCGACAGCTGATGGAACGTTCTGGAAGAGACCCCGTTTAAGCATTCTATGGCGGCGATCTACAGCTATGGAATGACGGAACGTTCTGGAAGCGACCATCTATTCGAGACCGAAGAGATTTTGATTGTCGATCGACAGTTGGTTGAATGTTCTAGAAGGGTTCTTTTGCGGTGACCTGTACGAAATTTTATTTGCTTGTTAGCGCTGTTCAATTCATTTATCAATATAGTTGTTTAACATTACTATGGAGAAAGTCAATTAATTATTTGATATTAGAGCCTCAATTAATACTTCGCAGGTTCGTCACCTGTCACTACTCAACTTAGAGACATGTAGAAAGCATTAGCTGACTCAGTTAATTCCGTAATAAAAAAGTAATTAAGAGTAAATTAATAGTAATAGTGATTTTCAATTTGATGGCGAAATGTTCCTGGCTGCAGTCGAGCAAATATTGAACAGATTTTAGTTTAAGAGTAAAATGTATCTCTGGACGAATGATAACTTTATTATCAAGGTGTTAACCATTAGACCGGTGTGTAAAACTGTTCGGGACAAAGTGAGAAGACAATTGGTGTTTACAAGAATTACATTAAGATAATAAATAAACTATAAAAATTAAGTAACAATAATTATTATAAATTAAGAGAATATGTGGAGAGGTTTTATTTTGATATTACGATAGCTTGATTAGCGAATACACAAGTTTCCACATCTTCTACCTTATGGAGTAGGCAGAGATATTTTTTTATGTGAGAGAGTGGCAAACGAGCTGGCAGTTCACCTGATGTTCGCCCGTATGGTTGCAAATGCGTTGCAAACTTTAAATAAAGTGGGCCCCGGCTACCTCACTCACCAGACGAAAAGCAGAAGTGTAATACTTCTACTTTGGGCCGGCCTTCTGTGAGCTCGTGGTACTTACCAGGATGGACTTGCCCATTCGTGCAACAGTGTTGCGTGGCCCTACCACCGTAAATTCTGCTCTCCACATTAAATTTATTCCTTAGCTTGACTGATGACAAGTTTTTGTCGCAAACCGGGCAATTGTGATTTTAGCCCGGAGGAAATCGGAATCATAAACCGGTCAAGTGCGAGACGGACTCGTGGAGGAAGGGTTCCGTAACATTATGGTAGCCCCACTTAAATATTTTTTTATTCTGTTTTTTAGTATTTTTTTGTTATATCGGCAACAGAAATACATCATCTGTGAAAAATGTCAACTGTCCAACTATAACGGTTCATGAGATACAGCCTGGTGACAGACGGACAGACAGACAGCGGAGTCTTAGTAATAGGGTCCAGTTTTACCCTTTGGGTACGGAACCCTAAAAAGGAGAAAACAGTATTTAAAACCGCTGTCGTCAATGTAACTTGACGTTGATAGTTAATATGTCTTGACGTACTTAGTTATGAAATAGGGCTGCCGTGGAATTTTATGACATTATCATTTACGTAACCCGGTGGACGCCGTAAGACGCCGTGAGCTTGGAAACCCTAGGTGTCAGTTGTCTTGCTGCGTGTTTAAATACTCGAATCGGCTTTGTTTATGCTCACCCACAGCGGTAATGCAATTAAGAGGTGGCGTGTTCGTTACAATATTGCTGATTCTCGTTGCATCGTCCGTTATTTTTATGGGCAGGAAATGTTTAGTGTGACAAGTGTTCGTTGTGCCGTTTCGTTAAGCTGTTATATTATTGGAACAGATGTTTGATAAGAAAATTCTGTATTATCTTTGTTACTTTTCTTTGATGTTTCATAACGGTGTGCATTAAATAGGTGTGGGTTTATGTTTTTGACAATTATTAGTACTAAAAAGTGAAAGTAATATAGTAAGGCTATTTTACATGAGACATTTATATATAGGACATTTATAGGCATAAATGTCCCACTGCTGGTTAAAGGCCTCTTCTGCATGGGGGCAATAGGGCATAGTCCACCGATGTGTTTTTTTATTTCATTATTTCTTTTTAAAAACTTTGCCCTTCCTTTAGGATAACATTATCCTGTGCTTTAAGGACGTTTTACAAACATACATTTAACGTGCACAAACACCCAGATGCGAAACAAGTATCTGTGAATCGAACTCACGACCCCAGACGCAGAAGACAATACCTTAGCAACTGCGCCTCGGAGTCACGGCAGACTTCATATATATTTTTTGTTATTATTTCGATAATATGCAGGTTTCCTCACGATGTTTTCCTTCAGCGGTAAGCAAGTCTGACTTATCAGCACTTAAAATTAACAATTTGACCGGCACCGAGGATCGAACACAGGTTGCTCTAGCTAGAGTATTGAATTAAAAGCGAGCGCCCGGACAATAAGCTGTCACGGTTAGTGCTAACGGAACAACAAAGTTATCGTTATATAAACAGAACAGCACATATAACAGACGATAGATTCGTATCTGGAATCACTTCGAATTAATTCGCCCCGCGCAAACAGGGCGACGTCCAACTGATTATCGTGCGTGGGCGGCGAGTTGCGATGCTCAAGTGTCATCAATCAAGCGGTGGACTCAAATGCCCGATTAGTTTTTCCGACCGGCGTTTTTTTATTTGTCCCCTAACTAACAATCGCCGAAACGAGAATCAGGAGTAACTATGCGGTGACATTTGTACGTGTGTATTGGGATTGTAACACGAAACGTATTTAAAGCAACGTTAAAGTTTAAAAAAAAACAGTAATTGTAAAATAAATATGTATTTACTTCACGCTTGTTAGTAACTTTCCTTGTCGCCCTTCGTCGTGGTTTTAAATTCCACCGATAGCCGATCGAGCATTTCGTATATTATCCGGTTCCCTGCCGAAAGTCGTTTAAGAATAATTTCATCGAATTTTATATCAGTCATATTAACGCGTTAGTGGCTCGGAACGTCCATTATCCCGGCCTCCTTCCAGCTCCCCGAGGAAATCTCACCGCATTCAAATATTTAATTACTTGAGCTCTCGATCATTTATAAATTCGGGCGGGAGTGCTATCATAAAACGCGCTAATGCCCTATAATTAAAATATTCTCAACAGGCCGTGGCGTAATGGCACCTCCGGCGACGGTTTCCTCCGGCGGAGAAAAAAACGCATAAAAAATTACATTCACCCCAGAGGGCTCACCCCTTGTGTCGGGAAAATCGATTAAAAAGAGGAGACGCGGGGCGGTGGGGCGCGGGCGGCGGGCGGCGGGGGCTTTAATATGTACGAAAAAATGCACGACGCCGCGGGAGCGAGGGAGAGATCTAAGGAGTTCGAGTTGCCTTCAATTTTTATAATTACGTTCATACGTGAGCGCGACCGGCCGCCGCGTCGTCTCCCAGCGCTCCCTTATTCACACCGCCCGCTACCCGCCCGCCGCCGTAGCTTTCCAGATTACTTTTTAATTTTTAACTAACTACCCACGCGACGCCGGATTGGATCTCTCGAATTGCGCTAACAGTCGTCGCCTTTGGCCTCACGCTCTCGCAACAACGTTACGACGCGCCTTAAGAATAACTCGTATTATAACTTTCCCGTTTTCCGCCTCGCGATCAATTCCGATCGGCGGACGAGCTCGGAAGTTTCACACTCGCGGCAATCAAGGAGAGATGGAGGCAACGGGAGTGGGATAACCGACCGGAGGACGTTATCTCCGGAGACGGTTTGCAAATGAGCGGGCGAGGCGCGCGGGCACGGCCGCGGCCCGCGCCCACACACGCCGCGCACATCCGTGCGTACATTTTATAAATAGATATCGCTTTTTTATCCGGGCACAAGAATACGTAGGGGGCTACCGCCCGCCGGTGGGGGAGTCCCCTGCGGGGGACGTGTTGGATTTCAGATTGCTACGAACTGCAAAAATGAGGGATGAAAGAAATATAGCTTAAAACGCAGATATTTTCCCGGCGTCTTGAGGCGCGGGGCGGGGCGGGCGGCGGGGGGCCTGTGTGTGGAACAAAGTGGTGCGGCGATATCGAACCGAAATGAAACGGCAAACGAACCGTGCGCGTCCGTTCTAATGCGAATTTATAATTTGGACGTTGGCCCCGGACCGTGCGCTCTTTGAACTCCGCGCGGGGGTGCGTCGAAGGTGAATGAGTATACGGCGGGAGCTGATTTGATTTAGAAATGAAAGGGGAACGCAATGCCGTGCAGTGGCCGCATCCGTTCGGGGTTTCCGATATTATTTTCGTGTGCACTGTACAAGATCGATTTCTATGCCAGTAAAATACGAGCGGTGACGTAGTGGAGAGCGACAAAGCGCGAACGTGAGCCGCGTCGTTTCGGCGCAATGAGCGCGTGTTTAGGCGTATCCTCATTGCGCAGGTTAACGCCGTGTCCGCCGACCTAATTGCTGACGGCCGCCTCTAATCGGGATATGCGCAACGCGATAATTGCGGCGGCGGCGTCGAGCACGCACGACGTAAATGCATCTTGTCGCACTTGCAGAGCCGTCGCCGATTCGAGTAGTCTTGGAGTTAATTGTAACAAAGCGAATGACAGATGTTTAGCTCCCGATTCTTCCATTGTTTCCTAGTCATCACGGTCGGTAATGGCGTAAAAATACTCCAAGACAGTGCGTATGGCGACCTCCAATTCGTCAGCGGCGTGTCCCGCTAATTCACTAATGAGCTACGTAGGTGTACGCGCGGGCGAAATAAACGCCGCACTTACAATTGCCGCAGATTAGCATTAAGCGGATAATAAGTAGACGCGGCCGGGCGGCCGGAGCAAATAACGTGCGCCAGTAAATTAGGTGTCAATGAATTTACTGCGGGAACGTGACGCCGGCAACACCGGCCCCAGGCCCGGGGTGGGCCGGAGCCGAGTAAGCACGAAAGTGAAAATTGCGTACGTGAACTGGAAGGAGAAATATTAAAAATTAATCAAGACGCCGCGCGGAGGCGGGGGGAGCACATGTGCCGGCAAAAAAGCGTCTCCCTCCAGTTCGGCACGTGCGGGGCGCCGTTACGGCCCCGTTGCGTAGCCGAGTTAAAACTCTCTCCACTCGGACAAACAGAGGATTTGTCACAATTACGGCACGGGGGCGAGGCGTCCCCACTTGATTAAAACCTAAATCACGTGACGTGTTTACAGTCGAGCCGGAGGTGTTTTCAATTTGGCGACTCTTGGACCGGCCATTGGCGTTCCGGACACGTCCGCAGCGCCTATCCGGGCGCCGGCGGGCGTTTTGAATTTGTCTCGAATTAAATTATTGACGTCCCGATCGATTCGGGACCGCTCCAGTTCGCATCGACGGCTTCCCCGTCCACCCGCTGCGAGCGAACACTCGAACATTCGCCATTTTACAGTCACGTCTTCTAATCACATTCTACCGAGGCACTGCGTACGCTCGATAACTTCCGAGCCGTTAAAAGAGAAGATTAACACCCGAATTAATCGGGAGATTAAACATAATGAAGGGAAATCTCATTACCGTGGGCATAATGGCGGGAAGGAACCAGCGAGCAGAAGGAAAGAGGACCCGGCGCGTGAAAGGGAAGAAAATGCTAAGCGCGAAGAAAATTAAAGACTCTAACGGAATTAAAAAATGTTAGAAAAGAACTGTAATCGACTCTGGCGCGCGATTAGGGGGAAATGCAAACAGGAGTGCGGGCTGCGCGGGGTTTGAGCGGGGGGGCAGAAAAGTTCTCAATTAAAGAGCCGCTACGGAAAGTCTTATTGTAATTAGATTTCCTCTCGTCTCCTTAAATCAGCGCATTCCGACCGCTGACACTCCGTTTGCTTAATTTGTAATCGAGACTTGTTAACTTTCGCGACATGCTCGTTTTATTCTTTCCGCGTCGATGAAGAAATTTTAATGAGGATTTCTTTTGCCAAGATCTTCGTAGGACCCGTTTTGTGTTGGATCAGCAAATTTATATTTGTATACTTGTGAGCGAGGAAAGTATTAGCTAAGGAAATGTATCGATAGCTGTGTAAGGGTGCTTCTCATCCTTCTTACTTCCTTACTAATATTATAAAGGCGAAAGTTTGTATGTATGGATGGATGTTTGTTACTCTTTCATGCAAATACTACTGAATGGATTTTAATGAAACTTTACAATAATATAGCTTATACATCAGAATAAGATATAGGCTATAATTTGTATACATATTTTATGTATATCTGTCTGAATGTTACGCCTTCAGCCAATTCTACACAGACGTAGTTGCGGATAGCAGCTATGAAATTCAATGTCATAACTTTATAATAAGCCGGTAAAATCCAATAAAAATTGACAATTTTTAAACCAGTTTTGACGATCACAGCTAGACAACTAAAATGAGAAGATAATTCAAGAAGATGAATTAAATGAATTAGATGAATTCAATTAAAGAAGATGAAGTGCAATTAACGGCTTTTGTAATTTCCTAATAGTAAAACTATTTTCGAACCAATAAGAAATTTAAATTTCTATTGTGCTTATCTCTGCACTTAAGATAAAAAAATTAAAATTTGCACTATAAAAATTAAAGATTATCGTTGTAAATTGATATTTGAAATTGTTTGTATGCGGTAAAGGTAACAACCGATGCCGCGGATCCCTTGCACGTTAAAAGTATTAATGGTCGGTGGTAATCAGCCGTTTAGCTTAGTGGTTAATGCGTCTGGGCGCGGATACCGAACACGTGGGTATAATTCCCGCAGTGCAGTGGTGAAAAATCTTTTTCATTTTCATCCTTTATTCCTAGAAATTTTAATCATAAGAAATTGATTTTGTGAAACAGGATCGACTTTAGAGCGATCTACTATAAAATACGGGTCTACGGGTATAGGTTCTCTGTACTAGTGCGAAATAATCAAAATGTCAGTAAACAAACAACTATATTAGTAGTAATAAAACAAACACTAAGTGCACTACATAGCGGTAGGAGTTTGTCTTGAGCAGTCCGTCAGCAGTTAAATTTGCAAAATTATCATTGCTATTACATTGTGTGGATAGTGATTAGTAGTCTGTGTAAAGTCCAGTTTCCAAAGATAAAGCTTTCAATAGAAAATTATTTTGCTATTTTCAATTATAATCAGATGTCACTGTCACTGTCAAATTTGTATTAAAAAAACATTGCGATCAATATAAATTACACCGTTCATCATTTAAAAGTTATGACTCCGCATAAACACTGACGAAACACCAAAAGTGATTTCCTTTTAAATCGCCCGCTTTCCTCCTTTCCCGCCCCCTTGCATTTCCTGCGGCCGGCTCTAATTAATTCCCGGTGTCCGAGCTCGCCTCGGAGCGTAATTAACCATCTCGCTTTGTAATTACCGCTTAAATTCGTCGGAAGCGGTCGGAAATTGTCGGGATTTGTCGGGAGTCGAGTGGCCGGCCAATTAAGCGGCCCGCCCACGCCGCGATTAAGCAATTAAAAGGCGGTCGGTTGGCGCTTGACTCGCCCTGGCTTTTCCTGGCGGGAAAGTTTTAATTCTCGACCATTCGCTTCGAGTTACGCGACGCCTTCCCTTGTTCCCATTTTGTGGAGGCGAGAGGCCGTTCAATTTTTCGACGCTGCCCTCGGAATTAATTTTATTTTAACGCGCTTAATAACATGGACTTTAGTAGATTAGCATTGAAGTGATTTTATTAGTACATTTTGATATCGATCGCCCGTTGAGCGATGCGATGTTTATAAAAGATAATCAGAAGACAAGAACAGTGTATTACGGATAAAAACTATATCCCCTTTTAAGCTGACGTAAAATATCGAACATCATACGTTATCGGAATGTGAGGGCTCTATCCACACATAAAATACAAACGTATGATACGTTTGTATTTATTGTATTAAACCTCATAGTGTAAGAATGACTAAAGCTATCTGACTATTTCATTCTCTAGCATAAATTAGATGTCATAAGCGGTGGGGTAACCTCCACCCCTAACACTGAATATATGATGGTTCGTTACTTACGAGTAAATCTTACATTGTTCTTTTACGAACAGACCATAATAAGATAAAGAAACAAAGATTTAGGATATTCAATTATCTTGGATTTTTTCAATAACTGTCCTTACTGTGTCTACGGCAAGTTATTGGGACGATTCCCGAACTTTACATTAAGACTAAGGCATGTCGCTGAAAAGCATCATTTAGCCACGTCAAAAAATAATGCATGCAAATGAAAAGAAGTATCAGCAGCATACGTAATTAAGTGTCTCATATTCCTTAATGTCTCGTAGAAGTATAACACCTAGCTCATCAATCTACAATGCCTTCATAAGGTAAACAAGTATATCTAAGATTTTTATCAATATTTCACCCAATAAAATAAATTCGGAACAACTGGCGACTCTGTCGCCTACGTGTGAGTGATTAGGTTAGATATAAATAAATAATAATAATAAATAAATAATTCGGAACATTTTTTACACAACGTTATCTAGACCCAAACAAAGCAAAGCTATGGATACTAGATAACTGATAAACCAATCTAATTTTAAATAAATGCATATTTATAAATAAATACCTATTATAGATATATAAGCACCGAATAACTAGAAAAACATTATGTTCATGACACACTATTTTTCCAGTAGCGGGGATTCAACCCACCCATGCCCTCTGGCGCAAGACAGAGGCGCTATCAACTACGCCTTTTTATATTACTCATTATTCGTACACACTAAAATGGGATTCGAATCTTCCATCTCAGATCAGATGCCGAACTTCCAATTTGCCTTTCAATCTATCGAAGTGTTTAATAAATATATAAGGATAGGATGGAATATAATAGGATATGTTTATACTACGGAATACATTTGCTTTATGTCTCTGAAAGTCTCGGAAACAAACGAGCCCGATTAAGTCTTTACGCTAACTGACAGCATTAACACCCTGACCCGGAACCCCAGTTCCCTTCCATAATAATTAAACACCAAACCTCAGCGGATAATCACAAAGCACCGGGAGGGTTGAGTCATTAATTAAAAGAAACCTCTGGAATCTTCTTACAAACAAGATATTATCCCTTCAACCCTTCCGACCTTATTAAAGTCAACGTCGACGTGCGCATTAATTCAATAAAGCGGTGTAAACTGCGCAAACAGACGGCGGAGAAAGGGTTAATTTGCATGTCGGCGTTCGCAGGGTTAACCGCCGCTTCGTTAGGGCGCGACAATTAACGGCCCTCGGGGAGGGTTAGAGGGAAACTCCTGGGAAAGTTGCGGTAGGTTAGTGCTCGGTAATTAAGATGTTGAAGCCTTTTCGCACGATCCAAATTTCCCTCTTTGTTTTTTGACGCTCTGTGCAAAATTTGCCACATTCGTATAAGCTTTTTATGTTCCGTTTCAAAGAGATCTACGTCATTAGAATCGCTTTTGAAATTGAATACTCATTGTTTACCATTGTATCTTTTGATAAAATCCCTCTGAATAATAATTTCTTATCGTTAAACGGTCGCAATTGTTAATTTATCTATGGCGGGCAGGCAAACTATTTTGATGCCGTGGTGTGGCCACGCAACAATTTTCACTGTTGCAAGAATGGTCTGGTCCGTCCGGGGAAGTACCACGACCTCAGAGAAGACCGGTGTCAAGTGGAAGTGTTATCCTCGCGCTGGTGAGTGACATAACCGGGGCCCACGTTATTCAAAGGTGGCAACGCATTTGTGACCCTACATTGGATTTTGCAAATGTCCATGGGCGCTCGCCAACTTCTAAGATTATAAAAATACTTTGTCTATTCGCTTCTTTTTCTTTCACTCTTTTCAGAAATACCTATTTTCATTTAAGTAAATTTTACGCAATAGATAAGTATTAATTTAGAAATACAGATGCTTAATTCTGCCATACAAATTAATCGTATCAGCAAATTTATATTCAGCCCGAAAGGTAGGAGTCGTGGCAACGAAATCTATAATTATAGGAATTTGTTAAAGTGAAATAGTCAAACGAACCAAAAAAAAAACTTGTTAGAAAGATAAATGAAGAAATGCGGCCGAAACACGCGCGGGGGCGTATCTCATACATTCATAATTCACTAATTTGTTGTTGGGAACGGGTGAAATTACAGTGTTCAATTATATTACTACTAATGGGACGTTTTTGAAATCCTACTCACATTTTTAACGTTTATTTAAACGAAAATGTTTTTTTTCTCTTTAATAATGTTTGCTTATAATATCTATATTTCGATATTGTTTTTTAAATGGATTACATTTGCCCTTACAACTTGTTTACAGTTTTTTTTAACCCAGCTGCGATCATATATTAATTTTTTTTGTTAAAAAAGGTGTGGATATTATTTCAATCAGGTGCTAGTGCTGATTAATGTTAGCATAAACAATAATGAAACGGGGGCACATGACTTAAGTAACTTAGAAGTTATAAAAAACGTGTCCGTTTTTTGTAATCGTTTCATGGATCGTTTCGCGTTCCTCGGTCCGTGAACGTTTAACATGTCAGATTATACGTTTATGCAATTAATACATGAGTATGCTGAGTACTTGGTTATCTATGTATGTTTTGATGTATAACGAAATCTTAGGATGTTCATCTTTTACAATTGCTTTTGATGTCGTATATGAAGGATTTTTCTTTTACCATGTAGTTTTAGTAGGTACGCTTATCACTTCAGTTTTCTTCTGAGGATGATTTTTTATATTTATTTAATGATCAATACTCTTTATACAGAACACGAAATAATGGTTATTTACTTATTTAACATTCTTATTACGTATATTTAATGATCTGTGAAAATAATGTTAATGACAATTTATTTCTAGAATATGAGTTTGACAGCATGACATTGCATTCCATACTCGATTTTAATATATTTTTACGCTGATGTACGGAAGGAATCGTTGCGAACACCTTTCATCAAAGTACCTATTTACTAAATATTTCAGAGTATAATTGTTATCATTATTTATGACAACAATCACACTCAGACTCGTGTCAAAAATCAATTTTTATAATGTTTTACAAATAGTGCCTAGTTTTGGATATCTAATCGAAAAATTTTACCATTTTCATGGTCGTTTACATTTCAACTGCGCATCGCAAGTCAGATTTTCTCGAATCGTAATGAGGTGGTGAAAACGAAATTTAATATTTATTTTGAGATTTTGAGATTTTCTTTCATTCTTTTGTTATAAAATATGATAGGTACTAAGAATTACATACAATACAGAGCTTTGCTTTTGTTTTTGTTTGTTTTCATTGGATTTTATTAATGTAGACTTTTTTAATCTCTCAGTAAGCATGATAGGTTATACTTTTAATCGATCGCCGTTATCGAAACGCGAATTGAAGTCCGCTCCCGACATTATCGTCTGCGCCCGCTTAGGGGCCTGCGTGCGTCGGCGTCGATCGACCGATGCAATTTTGATTGATTGTATTGCTTAGTGTAGTGTAACCAATCTCATTGAAAACCGCCATTGTACGGCATCCGAAAGGCCGTCGCTGCGTGCGACGCGCGGCTCGTCAGACGGTTTAAATTGAAAAAAAAAAAAAAGGGGACAACCCCAATCGGAGACTGTTAATGCGACTTTGACATTTTATACTTCGGGGGGCTATTATGCTGTTTTTTGACAAAAATATTTTTTTTATGGAAGTCTGTACTTGATATTTTTGAGATTATACTTCTTTTAGCGCGTTTGGAATAAATATGTGAGTAAAAATTTTTAGCTGCACGCACACCGACAGCCAAATAGCGACCTGATGGTGTTAGTTGCGACCAACTTCGACAAACTTCACGGTATTATCATGTCAAGTAATAACAACTTTGTACATTTACCTATAATTCCAAGTTATATAATTAAACCGTTATCAATTATTGCATTTAATGTCTTTTTCACAAACAAAAGTTTTTACAAGTACTGGCATGGGGGATACAATTTTAAGTTATTTTTTATATGTCTTACGTGACTATTTTGACAACTTATTTTTGAAAACTTATTTTGTTTCGAAAACCACTACCTCTTGGTTTAGGAAAGTAATCAATTGTTAGAATAATTATTATGTAGATTATTATTACCCACCTCATTCAATATCCTTGAAGTATTAAAAATCGAATAACATGTGGTTTAGGCATACATGTTATTTCATTTCATAGGTATAGCTCACAGGTCAAAGGTTAATATACTTATGTGGTGTTATAGAGCAAGTGTGGAGTACGGGGGCAAATAAATAGGGGAAATGAATAAATAGGTGCGTTCGACAACAACAGTGTTAAAGACATGTCGAACTCGAATGTCGAAGTCTTTTTTCCAATTTAAATCGATAAGAGGGCTGTCAGAATCCGTATCAGGGGGTTGCGTGTTTTCGATTTGAATTTGGAACGTTTTCTTTTTTTTAAAAAGCATCGCCAGGAATGATAATTTTGAATTTTGATAATGCTCCATTGAATTACGGAGCATTGTAAGCGCGGCCCAAGAAAACAACAATTAGAATAGCCGATATTGGCGCATCGCCGCGAGCGCCCTTTGTCGGACCACCCTCACCTCCCCATTATTTTATCTAATCAAAAAGTTTTAAAAGGAAATATTATGCCGGCCTTTATTATAAGTCAACTTTCTTCAGAGGGGAGCGTGGGGTATATTTTTAATAACGATCGCAGTGAGGTAAGGCGCTGTTTGAAAAGAAGCGGGATTCCTTATCGCGCCGCGTTCTCTCGCCGGCCGTAAATGAATTCAACGTGTGACTCGACTTCATTATTTTCCTATTTAAATTTTAGAATTTCCAATATGAATTATTGTTAATAGGTATAACATAATTCGTGTTAAATATATTTAGTGTTTATATACAGTGGAAGTTGGTCATTTTTTTAATTATCTTGTTTATATATAACATTCATATAATACAGATTTCAACCGGCTTTTGTAGACTTTACAAGGTCGTATCGTTGGGGATGTGTTAAGATCAGGCATTAAAGAGGGTAACGCCTTAATTAAACTAACTGCTAACTAAACTTAACTAACTGCTCTGGTATTGCGAGTGTCTTCCTTTTTTGTCACTGACACTTGTTAATACAGAACTTGTAATTATAAGTTATAAGCGACTCGCTTCCTCGATCTACATACTTTAGACTTGTAGATTTAATTGAAGAAAGAATTACATTCCTCTGTTTACCCAAGGTTTGATCTAAAAACGGGGAAATATTCTATGAGATGACAAGAGACCAAACATTTCTATATAATTAAGGAGGCGCAGGGAAAAATTGCTCCAAAAAACGGAGGGTTGAGAGTGGCGGGCCTCCCCGGTTTCTTTGCTCAACGTTTTCCTTAAATATAGTTTTTTTTCCCTATAATAGTTCAGAGCAAAATAGGCTCATTCTCATGATCATACGGTCGAAATTGGATTGCGCGTCACAGATTATTTTCCCGAGACGACGTTTATTTCGGCACACCTTGTACGCGTAAATCAGCGCCCGTGGCGTAAGTATTTCTCAGACAAAAAGATGCAATTATATGCAGAAGAGGGATGCGGGGCTTCGGACGTAACGAAACGAACTCCGAATTTTGCTTTAAGTCGCCCCATCGTGAATGTATTGATTCAGATGTAAATAATTCGGCCTGTTTTGTAGTAAGCTCTTGGGAAAAAATCGGGTATTGTAATGAATAAACATATTTCTGGGATGTAATTAATCGATTAATTATTATATATGTCATAATTATGTACAGTCACGTTTATAAAATAAAAGGTTTCGTTAAAACTTTGACTAATCGTTACATGACTAAGTTACAAGGTTAGTGTAATTAAAAAGAATATTCCGAAAAACAATAGCGTAATTTTTGGTAATAATGATGGAAGGATAAAGGAGGAAGCCACGCATCGCAAAACTGTCAGGCAAGATGAAAACACTCAAAATACAATGAATAGTTGCAAACATTGGGTCAAGGATTCCCGTACCTCAATGTCGTGCAACGGGACCCGTGGCCGGCGAGAAAAAAACCCCAGCTAGGGTTCCGCATGGACGATTGCGATGATACAATAAAAATAGTGCTCTTTTCGTTGGTTTATAATAGTCATCAATAACCACGAGAATTCCCAATATAAACTATTATTAAGTGATTTGGAAATCCCTTGTCAACTTTATTTATTGTTATATTCCATCTATCTTTGGTGTTAAGGCGCAATCACGTCATCGTAACCAAACGCAAGCAATGAAAATGATTGAGACACTGAGGGGCCATAAAAACGCTCATTTCGGACACATAAAAATTTTTAAGCTTTAAATAAAACCATTCTAAACTTCGCAGGAAGTTACGTAGGTTTGGTATTTGGCGTCGGTTGAGACATTAGCTTCATGTCTGTCTACTAAAACGCAGTAATGTCTTAATATTTGACAAAATCGGGCAACGTTCGCTTCTCATTAAGAACTTCCGTGGTGTTTTGTGGGAGGAGAGGCCGGAACGAGCCTCAGAATGTATGACCTCCCTACACCACCTCAATCGGCAGCTCGCGCGTATTCCACAACCCGCGTGCCCGCTTCTCGGGAGCGACGGGAGAAGGGCCGTGGCAGCCCAGGACCGGGCCGACGTCTTTGCACAGCATTTAGAGTATCAATTCGTTCCCAATCCTTCCACTCCAGAAGCCCTCCCCTTCCAACTCCAGGTAGAAGAGAGTGTACAGGAGTTTTTATCTTTGCCAGTGCCTCAGCTGGCAGGTGACTTATTCATCTCGCCGGCTGAGGTACGAAGGGCCGTTAGTAGACTCCCCAACCGGAAAGCTCCGGGATTAGATGGCATCACCACCTTGGCCATCAAGCAGCTTCCCAAAAGGGGGATCGTGTCGCTGTGCCGTTTATTCAACGGCATACTACGTACAGCGCACAATCCCTCTTCGTGGAAAACCGGTAAAATCATCCTCATACCCAAACCCGGTAAAGATCGCCGAAACCCGGCAAGCTACCGCCCCATCTCTTTGTTACCTCACATAGCCAAATTATTCGAACGGCTCCTGCTGAGCAGGATTGCTCCGTGCGTGTCGCTACGCAGGGAGCAATTCGGCTTTCGCAGGGGCCACTCTACCACCTCGCAGTTGACCCGTGTGCTACACTATCTCACGGCCCAATACAACCGGGGCCGTGTCGGTCTGGGGGTCCTTCTCGATATGGAGAAGGCCATCGACCCGCGGGCTTAGTTTTCAAATTTCTTAATTCCACCTCCACACCGCACGCTTTAGTGCGGCTCATAGCTGGCGCACTAAAGCGTGCGGTGTGGAGATTTACTCCAAGGGCGGAGCTTTGCTGTTGCGGTCGGCAGCGCGCTTTCTTCCCCCCGTAGGATGGATGCCGGTGTTCCACAGGGAAGCTGCCTTTCACCAATCCTGTACGCTCTCTACACCAACGATATCCCCACCATAGAGGAGCCCGACCCGGGTTGGGATGAGAGCGTGCTGTTGGCGCTTTATGCGGACGACAGCACGTTCTTTACCTCCTCGCATAACACGGCGCACGCAGCGAGAAAGATGCAGCGCCAGTTAGACCTTCTACCCAAGTGGTTCGAGCAATGGCGGATGTCTGTCAACGTCGACAAGACTTCCGCTATTTACATTAGGCGAGTACGTAACCCACCCACGCTTGAGCTGCAAGGCCGAGCTATCTCTAATGAGCACACCATCACGTATCTCGGATGCAGGATAGACCGCACGCTGCGGATGGCCCCCCAGGTCGACCACGTGGTTCGACAGGCCAGAGCGGCACGGTCGGTTCTTTACCCTGTCCTTGCGTCCGGGATACCTTTTCGGGCCAAATTGGCCATCTACAAAACTTATATCCGCTCGCGTCTCACCTATGCAGCTCCAGCGTGGTACGGGCTGCTCTCTGCCAAGCAGAAAGAAAGGCTACAGGCGCAGCAGAACATCACCCTGCGTGTGATCGTGGGGGCGCGCCGTTTCGTCCGGAACGACGTGATAGCGCAAAATTTAAAAATAGAATCCTTATCCGACTTCATATCCGACTTCAACCCGCCTTTCGCGGAATATGTTCGACCGTGCGGATAATGGTCCACACCTACACTTGAACAATTTGGCCCCGCTTCACGCTCGCCCACCGGACGATCGACCGCTCCCACGAGATCTGCTGGGGACTCAGGCTCAGGGGGAGCCTGAGTCGCCGGCAGGTCCGTGCCCCCCCCTACCTCTCAATCCTAGCCCACGTGGTTAGGTCCCATACCTATCCCATTCCCTAAACCCCGTAGGTAGAGTCCTCTCCGTCCCCCTACGTAGTTTAGTAAGTTTCTACTAACATTTCTGCCCACTAACACCGCAACCGCGGTAAGGGATGAGCTTTCTTTTTACAGAAGGAGTCACCACCGGTTAGCCTTCTGCTAACCGAGATACAGCCCGATCAATGGGGATGGTCCCCGAGGATCGCTACGTGTCGGGTCACTTTAACCCGAACCCACTTACGGCGTTCGCTTCTCGCATTCTGCGATGCATTGTTATCTTCGCATCTGATCCTGTTATATACGAATTATCGTTCATGAAGAGGAGTTATTACCTGAAATTAAGTTATTCGCTTCCGTTTCTTCTTCGCGTTTAAATAATCAACATCGTTAGCACACAATTTAATTAGTTTACGTGTCAAATATTTCTGATATTTCCATAAGATTCAAAACGCAAATCAACGAATTAATTTATAAACAGTTAACTAATGTCTATGACGTTATAGATATTTAAATGATGCAATATTCTCACGTGGCGAACATACGGAACTCGATTGGGCGATGCTCGGATTTTTGTCTGCGTCGCTCCCGGCGAAGTAACATAACATAAATATGAATGGCCGCCGTGCCAAGGACATATTATGTAGGCCCGGCGCGTCATCCGGCCCACGTCCATCCTGCATTTCGGCCGGATACAATTTGCTTAGCATTTACATAGTTTCTAGAATGAGACGTCGAAACGCTTACGTGGTAACCTAACGGACTGTCACTGTTGCTTTTTTATATGAGACAGTGGCAATGGAGCTGGCAGCTCAGCTGATTTTAAGTGATAACCGCCGCCCATTGACATTTGCAACACCCGTAGGGTTGCAGAAGCGTTCCAGACAAAACGCAGAAGTGCAACAACAATTCTACTTCCCGCCTATCTTCTGTGAGGTCATGGTACTTACCAAGACGGACCTGCCCATTCGTGCAACAGTGAAAACTTCGTGGCCCTACCACGTTTAACGTCCCCAATGAGGTATTTGTTGCTTCGGCTGCTCAGAGCTTGGACTTGGTTTATTAAATAACTTGATAACGCGTTTTAATGGACCCATCGGGCTGTCAGTATTTTTTGGCTAATTAAGTTTGGAATTGTACATGTGAGATTAATTGTTGTCTTCGAATTAGATTTAATTCTCATTAGTTGGTGTATGTTTTCTTATAAGAAACGAATGTTCTGTAAGTTGATGATGGAAATTATAAAACTCACAGAGCAGGTAACCAATTAAAATTATGTTTAATACTGCCTTCACTAAATTGTGGTTATACCATTACTCTAGGCAGGTCCTATGTAATTTATGGTCACCTAGATATTTATCATCAAGTAAGGTTTTTCAAACTTGATCTATTTTATTTGGCAATGATGCTCCCATACAAGTTTAAGTTAACTTAAAAATTAAATAATGTTCAACGCAAGAAACAAATATAGTTCGTTCGTAAAGATCAATAAAAGATGTATCTTGTGCAATTATTCAAGCTGAGATATGAGTTATTTAAATTTGCATATCGTATAACAATTTATATGAACAAAAACCATACAGGAATCGTTTAACAGCCTTCCATTTAATAAAAATATTATTTTTCTCAATTTTAGCACGATTTTTCGATTACCAATCTAACACAAGAGTTGTTCAATGTTTATCACATAATCTTTTGTATGCTTAATGTTTTGTTTCTTGTAATATGTAAGTATATGACAATTGTTTTCTAAGATAACAGAGCAAAGAAATTGATTTTTATTTCTGCATAAATTCCAATAAATTCCATTGGATAAGAAGTTCGGTGTTGAAGCGTATGTATGGGCCAACCCATACATACACTTATACGCTAACCTAGCTCGTATTTTGTTTATTTTTTTTCACCGCAACGAATCCCCGTAAGGCGAGAAACGTGTGGGCCCCACGCTGCGCTCTTTTATGTCCACAAAACACATTTCCGTAATCACCTTATAAAGGGATTACTATAAATAAAGAGGAAAGAGGAAATTAACCGCGTTAGGCGAGGAAAGAATCCAGTCCCCTCGCAATATGTGCGCACTCACTGATAAAACACTTTATGTACATCTTTCGCGTAAATTAAACATTCTGCTGTTATGTACCCTTAATTTTTAATTAAGACATAATCGGCGTTAAGTAAAAGTAGACTTTAAACTGATACATACGAACATTGTTCATTGGCTCAGATTCAAGAATCGTACGACAACGTAATTTTACAATATCGTTTTTTTCTGTAAATTAATTAACATAACATATATTGGGCAGTTATTAATGAGATGTGTAAGAGTATATAAAATCTAGATAAAAATTCGAGATATCTATTATCTAATAAAATGATAATCATAGTGACCTGTATCGAATGTTTTTACAGGAATATGTCTACGTTCTGTTCTTATATTATATACCGTTATCCAAGGGGGTTTAGATGATGGGAAATCCTTAAGGATATATAAAAATATGCAGGCGGCTACCCCTGCGTAGGTTTATACCCGGGAGGCGGCCTGAGTAGGGGGATAAAAAAGAAAATGAGGAGTTATGTTTTCGGTAATAAAGGTCGGACGAGAGAAATCGTTTAAGACGCCGCCAAATGAGATGGAACGAATATATTTGATTATTTTTATGGCGCGGAATGGCGATACGGCTCGGTCTCGGACTTAATGTCTATTTGTTTTACTAGAATTTAATATAATGTTGTTTATGGCCCGCTTTTTATAGGCTCCCGTTTAATTTCTCAACCGTTAGTAATTCCATCAGAACTTGTTAACAAAAGTGCTTAAGTCCAAAAACCAAAAGCCGATGAAGGCTCCGAAACAAACGTTGATACGAAGCTCAATACGAAATTATCCGAAAGAAATGTTATTATCTCTAGCCCGCGCAGATTTATGATTATAATAATTGGGAGACAGTCGTTATTTTTTATGGCCTTTGAAAAAAGGGCATGCGTCAATAAGAGACGCAAAGCGTAATTTATTAGTCCGTCGGTACTCGTTTAATTGCTGAGAGAGAGAAAAAAAAGCCCCATAACGTGTCCCGTCCCTGTTAATTTTGTAAGTGATTCGATACGCAACAGCGTATTGGGTATCGAATTTATTTGGAAACACATTTTCGTAACAAAACCTAAATTACAATACGAAAATTAAATTAATCAACACATTAGTTACTATATAATTAATGTAAAGTAAACTAAAAAAAAGCACAGGACGACGTAAATGTTTGAGCAAAAACATTATCACATTCTTATTGTCTCGAGTGTGGCTGTTGCGAGCGATGTTTTCGCGTCGTCCTAATAGAAAAAAAAGCTACACACACACACAGCCGCGTGGACCCTTGCGTCCCATAATGAAGGGAGGGGTACCGTGATATAATGCAGTTTTTTATTGCTTACTCCTTATACCCACGAGTGAAAAAAACCGACTGTACGCGCTTATTATACATTTTAACTATTCCCTTTTTTTCCGCACGGGGATGTGAAGGGTTCGCAGCCTTGAGGGTGAGTTTGTTTGATAAAAAATTTACGTCCGTTCGAGTTTTCGCGATTTGCGGCCTCGGCTTGGCAAAGGGTCAAGCGAGAGCGGTGAGTTTGTTGTTGAGAAGCGTTTGATAATGTCGCTACATATTGCCGCATTTAATATGTAGATGTTTTCGAAGGTTTTTTTTAATAACGACTCAACGTTTTGGAACGTTCTGGAACGTTGCGAAAGTAAAATGAAGTTGAAAACTAGTGCAGTACTATACACTAGTTTTTTTTTATGCCGTCTCCATTCGCGATGTACCTTAGTTAATTTTTATGTCGCTCTGGAAATGCATTGGTTATTATTCTAATCTAATTCAGCTTGGGTCGCATCCGTCGCCTATGTTTTATCGTCAGGTAGCCTCTTGTTTCCGAGAAAAAAATATATATATCTCCTTCTATTAGAAGTCCCATTGTTCGCGCGAGGGCACGTCAGCACGCGACAAAAGAAACATTAATTATAATATCCGATTAAAAAACGCCATTTAGCCGGGCCGGGGACGTTCTTTGTTTGAAACGATTGAATTTGGAATCACCAACATTAGCCGCCGTTCCCCGTTAATGACTGTTTGTTTTCGAACAGCGATTTATTACTGGTAAGTGGGAAAGTCGCGTGTCACGTCTAGTACTCTCTTTTTTTTTATTACTTTTAAAAAGAGAACCGGGAGATCGCGTTACGTTAATCCAACACCGGGGAGACATGATGGAAAACGGGCCGTAAATGCGGAGTCCACCGAAATATGAGGATTCAATTCCATAAACCACATCGGTAGGAGGAAACGCCCGAGTTATGCTCGTACGTGCCCGCACATAGTAATTAGATATTACGCTTCCCAGCTAATCGTAACTCGCACGGGTGTTGTTTTACTCGAAAGGGAGAATAAATCAAACAGGCACACGACTGCGGCGCAATAAAAAAAAACGCACACACACTCGCGCACAGCACAAAAAGAAACAATGTCAGTAGTGCGGAACAAAAGAAATTATACCGACGCATAGATCCGCCGCGAGAAAAAAAATCGTTATGATAATAAAATGAAATGGTTAAATAAAGTGAGGTTATAATAAACGCGGAGAACAATGCGCCGTTTATGCGCGCCGGAATAAATCGAGATTTGTTTTGCTAGGCCGCGCGGGGCATAGATAACATTTTTGACGTTTGCAGTGGAGATTGAGCGTGGCAGCTGTCACGAGTTTTTGGGATTAATTTCACTCTGATGAAGTACCGCATTTTAATGAGACATGGCTTACAGAGCTTTTGTGCTAGTGTTGTGCATATTTAAAATGCGCGTAATGAGGTCGCTTTGGCGTAAGCGGGCGAAGTGGTTTGGTTCGGAAATTCAATGCTACTTTAGAGGGATTTCGCATTTTCGTAATAACGTGCCACAGATGCGCCATTAGTGTCGAGCGCGGTGCCGTGTTATTAAATCGTGTAAGATTGGAAGATGTCGCCCGACGTAATATTAATGGAAGTGTATCACAGTAGCCATTAGATACGTAATTAACATCGATCTTGTGCGTTGGTAAAAAAGAAGCTTCCAGAGCGCGCCGGAGAGCGTCCGCACTCCGAATAAAAACTCTATTAGAGATTGATCGCCGCGAGGAAGTGTCATTAATATTATTCAATTAATAAAATGCAATTTTGCGCGGCAAAACGCTCACCCCGAGGTAGAAAAAGCAATTAGTGGCTAGATTGCGATCCGTCAAAACAACTGCGTCGATTGCGGGGAAAAAAACGTCGTGGAGCATTCATTAAAAATATAAATCGCGAGGGGTGAATATATAAGGAGTTTTTTTCGCATAAGATGGAGGCGCCCTCGATTCGGAACGAGTTTTTTTCCTCGTCGAATTTGAAACTATGTGGGTGCAACATAAGCGGTTTTCGTCACACTTGTCCAATGTTTGTATTGGCGTACTTTTTTTTAATTGCGCCTGCAATGGCGGTCGTTATGCTTTCATAGCGCTCTAATGAGCGGAGTCGCGCGGTGACATTTGCATGTGAACGCGGAGTTTTTTCCCGCCACCACTCGTGCCAATGAAGTTTTTTCGGGTGCTTTTTTTTTCTAGACGGTTTATGGCTTTATTCGGAGTTTGTGGTTAAACATTTCAGCGGCTCCTCGTTTATGGCCGTGGGGTGGTTGATTGTTTCTTTTTTGAGTGTTTTTATTCGCTGGAGCACGGAATAATTTGCACGTCGAATGTTTGCTTACGGGGTAGACTATCTCGTTGTCTGTGGTGTTCTTAGGTTCGCTTAAGGTTTTATTGCATGCTAGGTTATCGACTGCGAACTAAAAAGACTATGGAACTAAATAGCGTTAGGTAGCGATCAATCAAATGGGCTAGCTATACGAAAGTATAATAAAGGAGGTTCGTCTGACGTGCTGACGGGCCCGATTTGGTATTAGCAGTCATTAAATTGGAAATAACGCGGTATCGACGATACACCGTCTTTCTTTTATAAATATCTCTCACGTGATCCCCGTGCCGCGTCGTGTCACGAACCCCACTGAACCGATGGCAATATTCAAATGGCGATATAAAAAAGACAAGTTAGGTAGCGTTTAAAAAAGCTTGTTTATACAGCGACGAATCGCTTCTAGACATGACACACGGCGCTGCACCGCATCAAGTGTCGCGACGCCCACCGATCTCTGTGCGCTTTCGAAGGCTCGCTATCGCTATTGTGATAGGGTTCAAATTTCCACGCGTAAACCGCAATCGATGCATGTTGTACGTATTGCAATTTTTCTATTAAATTCGAAATGAATGTACGTAAAATATTAAACGACTCTCTATATCGAGTAGTTGGTTGGAAGTTTTCACCGTTTGTTTGTGCACGAAATTCGCGCACCGTTTTCCAACAAGAGAGTTTCTTATTAGAGACAATATCATAAATTGTATTGCCTCTCGTTACGGTAACAGCGTTTTGATTCGTTTGCGACATTGTTTTCGTACATAATGAGGTCGCTTATAAGCTTTTATAAGGAATAATTATCTGTATTTGCTTATAGCGAGGTTGAAGCCACTTACGTTATTTTTGAGTCCCGTTATGAACACATAATCTAGTAGAACATGCTCTAGTTGTTTGTGAGAAATCGAAAATAAAAGAGCTCCCCTCTAAAATAAGGTATGTCAAGCGAAGTGTTTATTACAAAGAGATTAAGAAGTCTAGTAGAAAGTTACGTCGTAATTTATTGCTAATTATCTTCCTCTGGTCAAAATTCTGAAAATTTGATGAAAACATGTCCTTATTTTCATTTCCACCTCATTTTTTCTACTCATATATGTGTGCTTTGTATACTTATACACATTTTTATAACTGACATTACTAGACGATATTGATTTCATTGACATAGCTTGTATTTATTCTAATACGCTTTGTGAATTCAGGACTTTAAAATCTTAAGTAAACACATATTCCGTTACATCTTTACACATCTTTATTTATCAATCACTATTGGACATGATTTCTCAATAATCTATCACCCAAATCGTCACACATGCAACGCACATGCATTACAAACCTGTTTAGTGAATTGTAAAAATGATGGATAATGGACGATATCAGAAGTTTTAAAGGGCGTCTGTCGATTTCGGCTATAAGGATTTCAATACCAGTCACGTGTATTTGCCATGCACCCGTTAATTCCACGAGGTTTTGAATTATCACAGACCGCCATAAAGCATATTGAAAAGCATTGCGAACGCTTTTAAATTAAACACATGAATATTCATATAAATCAACATTATCAACGAACAATGTAGCATTTATCGGATAGCAATTTATTTGCTCATTTATTGAAATTTGTTACGCGCGTTAATAATATTATATTGTATATATTTTTATGCCAGTTTCTGTCATCGTACGGACGTTTCGTTTTCCAAACGGGTCGTGTCCACGTTAGAGGGAGATGAATGCGCCCGAGCCGAACTAAGGCAGTTTTTGTCGGCCAAATGGAAGTCATTGATAGGTTTTTTAATGGTTTCAAAAAATGGCGACAATGGCGCGGTGTCGATTCAACGGCATTATTTATTGCTCCTCGTAAATCGCGGCCGATATTAAATCGACTTTAAATCCCGTTCGACGTCCCCCATATAATGGCCCTCTTAATTTCTTCCAATCAATATCTAGTACGTTATAGAATAACGCAGTGTGCGTTTTAGGGAAAACAATGCGATATGCTTTCGAAAGAGGTTTACAATCCGTCTTTGTCCGAACAATGAGCCTCTTTAGTGAAACAAAGCGAGCCGGAGTAAAAATCTCGAAAGGCACAAAGGAGTTCGCCAGCTATGTGGCCACACTGTTCCGAGGTGCCAAAGACAATGATAATTGTTCCAAGTGAAATATAGTTTCGCCCCCGACAAAAGGACTGTGGACTGAAAAAAAAAAAGTTTCATCTCTCATTGTACGGCTGCGGCCATTCACTACAGGTGGAGCGACGCGGGGTGGGCACGGACAATGGCTTGTGTCAATGGGCGATACTAATATTTTTTTGGGACGGAAAAAAATCGCACGCAGTAATCGGGGGTGTGGTCATCGATTACATTCGAGACTTTTCAATACTCTGATTGGGCATTTTTATGATTACGCTGTTAATTTTTTAAATTCCTAAGCACATCGCCTGATCTAATTGGCATTTACTTGAACACAACCATATCTCGAAAAGTAAAACCAAATCCACACTATTTTGTGTCTTTGTTTTCTACTTTTATATTTAATCTGAAATGGAAGATGAAAAAGATTCGGGTCTGTTGTTCTACGTTAAATAAACAATCAACTTTCAATGTTTACTACTAGATAAGGACAATAGCATGTGTCTATGAAAATCAATAACCTTAAATCTGAACCAACACCAATCTAATAAAGTATTTTTAACTGAAAATAGTTAAGGCTACTATGCACGCGTAGAAACGGAAACACGTGTATCATGTAGCCTATCTGGAGCATCGCAGTCTTTGGTCGTTACCATGTATTAGCACATTACCTGGCTAATCGTTTCTTTCAAACTTCAATTGAAGAACCATTACATAGTAAAGTATACAATTCAAGATTACATGTAATCTGAACATAAAAAACTTGCAGTGGTGTAATCAGCGCAGCGCTAAATATCGCAAAGCTTTAACCATAAAAGTTATGGAAAAAAAAAAACAATTTGCCACACTATAGACCAGCAGTACTCGGAACGAGGATTATCAGAACGAGCTATTTGTTATAATCGACAGCTGCATTGCTCGTAACCGAAGCAACGCGAACAACAAAACGATTCCCTTGATGAACGAGATAAAAGAATAACATGCGTGAATTCAAGCGAATTTGTCACGTTCGATTTTCTTGTTCAACTTTTTCAAGTTTATGGAATTAAATTATTTTTAAATTAAGTAAAAGGTATCTCAAATCAATTCGTTTGGTGGCCACATTAAAGCTCTTATTGATAATTTTTTTTCAGTGAAAAACATTGCATGACATTATCTTTCAAAATGGAAACTCACAAATGAAAGGCCACGTGCTAAGGAGGGAAAAATGACAAGTACCCATATTTTTTAATATGGCTACCTCATTTTTGTTAAGATTTTACGGCCGCTTTAAAACTTTCTTTGTCGTGCCAGTAATTCAAAGGCTACAATGAGGCTGTGTTTTCTTTTTTAAAAACTGTAATCCAAAAACAAAGGCAGATTTACGTCACGGCTCTAAACTAGAAATCAACGTTTGTGAAGGGATTTAGTCCCGTGGGGCCGAACCACAATAACTGTTAGTAGACAATGGATTCAGGTAGCTGTTTCTCTACACAGAAATGATTTGGTTAATTGCGTTTATAAAACTGCATTTCTGTTCGAAATTGAACTTTAATTTTCAAGGAGTAGAGCCTGTCTACGTTGAGAAATTTTGACACGAATAAAAGAAACAGCATACCACACCTCTGCACTTTCATCAATTGTGCTACTTTAAAGAATTGTGCGTGCTAAGGTAACGTATGCCGTGTCTATGTGATCTTCTGTTTGTTATCATTTGGATAAAATAAATCCAGGAAAAAAACATCATCTATGAAAAGGCTTTTAAATTGAACCCAGATAACAGCTTCTGCTAGATGAATCTTTCAGCTCATAATATCAATGTCTTTACAATGAAGGAATGGTTTCGCTTAACTTCGAGAGAATATGTAGTTTCATAGGTGACGGAGTTTACGAAAACGTTAAGTTGTAGATACAAATAATTGTAGTGACACATAATCGATTACGCAAATATTAGTGTTACTTAAACAACGTTTAGCGCGACCACTCTTTAATTATGAGTGAACTCATCGTATATGCACATGTTTTGTCAGACGTTGTGGACAGTGGCTTTTTAGTGAGGAACTGATGCTGACCCACTCGCATGTCGTCTTGTTTTCGCCGAGATTTATAGATAACCACGTCCGTCTGAATAGTCCCCACAGCATGGACGGAACGGAGATTGTAAAACGAAAACCAATAATCACCTGGACGAGCGGTTCCGCGAAGCTGTTTGCTTTAGATACCGTCCGTTCGGAAATGTTAGTTTTACATATCTCGACGGGCGGCCGCGCAAACAGCGGCCAATAACCATATAAATTACGAACGAATGTCCCATCTTTTAAGACAGGGCAAAATTGGGAACAAACTATTGACGCGACCTCGGCAAACCGAGATAAAATAAATATTTTAGGGGTGGCCCGGCCCTAAACAAACACGGCGCGGATTTGCTGACCGTCGATATCGTTTCAATTTGACGCGCCGAAATTTCATCGCGGCCGCGTTGATGCGGAAATATGCTTTATGACTAGTGCACGGCGCGCCGAAATGGCTCGCGGTCGGGCTAATGCATTATCACATTTCGGCGTTATGATCGCTGGGAAGAAGACAACTCATATCAAATTAGATCGGAGAATTTTTTTTTTCGTTGTTTCCTAAAAAACTTCGAGTCTATTGGTCATTCCTTAGATATTCAAGCAGTGAGTCTGTTAAATTTTCCATTGTAATTATTTATCTTTTATCTTTATGTTAGTATCGATGTGTGTATGAGGACTCCAAAATGGTTGGGCCGATGAAATTGATGAAATGAAAATCCTATGAAGTTTGATAGTGATCAGATCAACAGATTTTTTTGGATAATTGGAGCGAAGTGCGTTTCGTTGTTTTTGTCGTAATTCATAATTACGACCATTCTAGGCTTAATAAAAACGTAAAACCTCAAAATATATAATCGATACTACATATTTTGGGGTTTTACGACGTTATTATTTGGCTTTTAGCTCTATAAAGCGTCTCATGCAATATTCTGCCCTTGTAATTAATACAGGCGCGTCTAAGCCGCGCTTGGAGCGGCGCGGCCGCTGTTATCGCGCGAATTATCAAAAGCCCGCAATATTTCTTCATTAACGACGCGGCAAGGAGTGCAACTCTTCATCTCGTTTCGCAACCGATATGGTTTCCAGCTAGGCTTTAGTTTGCGTATAGCAAAACATAAACTTGAAAATCTAACTAATTATCATTATAAAATTCATGCTTGCGGAATATTTGGTCTATCCCTTCATGTGATGCACAATTCCCTTTGTTGGGAATATTTATATTTTTAAATCGAACTATTCGTCTTGATTTTGTCGCATTTAATTCAAACTTTTACTCGCGACGTCTCACGTTTAAATATGTTATAGTTTTTTTTAATAATAAAGAGTCCATTTAGAATAGTTTCTTTAGGAGGTTCTTTAATAGTTCTTTAATAGGTTCGTAAATAATCTGTCAATCATATCAAATGAAATAAACATCGGTGCACAAAGAGGCTGGATGTTTAATAGTTTTCTGAATAAAGCATGACTATAGATGTAATGTTTTATATGTAGTATATGTAAGTAGTACACACATTCACTTCTGTGATTCTGTTAATTTATCAAAAAATCTCCAAAGGCACTAGATTCACCGGCAATTAATCAAATAATATGACAGCGTTGAACGAACAAAATTTAACAAAACTCGTAAAGGCCATTGTGTTCTATAATTAATGAAGCAAAAGGCTTCTCGGTAACAAAATATTCCCGATCTAAGATTCGGATCGTCAGTACTTGTCTCTTTGTGCGACATTCTTCTGCGCCCAGGTGTTCGTATAATTACGTCGGATGGCGTGCGAAAGAGAAGGCCTAATTTAAAAGAATCAAAGCGAGAAGGAAAGACTAGATCGGCCCTCGCGTTGATTGATAACTGTGACAAAAACGTAGCAGATGAAAAATAATAATTATTAGAATCTTTTGTTAGACGAGTATGAGCATGCACTAGGGGTGCGCTCACAATTAACACGACGAATTTGTCTCTCGAAATGTAACTTACAAGTACACCTTTAATGTAGACAAACTAACGCGAACTTTTTGTTGTGTAATAAATTTATTCTATTTATTAGTACAGAAATTTTATTTTGATTAAAATAAAAACAATATAAAAAAGAAATTCAACTGAAAATTTTAGAAATTATTAGAATCATAAGAATTAATAATATGAATATGAAGTTGAATATTATTTTTATTTGTTAATTGAAGCAATAATCGCCAACCCTGGAATGATGCATCAGGCCGGCTGTGCAGTTTGCATTCAAGGCTAGACAATAAGCTTCGAGCTTGCGCAGGTAGACATCGAGCGGCAAGCTTTATTTGCGTTTGTTAAAATTTTTCCCTATAAATTTTCACTCTTATTCCATGCCGTTAAGGGTGTTCGAAACGTGTTAAGCGGTTCTCGAACATCGATTGCCTTGTACAGGTGTACTTGCATTTTTTTTTAATTTTCATTAGCTAAGTTCGCGCGTATGGATCACGATCGAGGGTCGGACGTGTCTTATTGTTTCGTCAAATACATGAGAAACTTTGTCAATAAAGCTGGGTGGCTCCGATTTTTTTTTGAATTTCGGTTCACTTTGATTTTGAGTTTGGGGCCCCTATGCCTTATTGGGACTGGCGATTCGGGCGTTTGCAAATTGAATATTAAAACTCGGCTCAAAAATATTGGAAAAGTAATAATTTTGGCTAATTGACGTTTATGTTTAAACAGTTTACGCAGTTTTATGTTTAAATAATATAATTTAGGTAAAATAAATTATATAACAGTAGTTCGAGATCGGAAAATGACAAAAAAAGTTTTCGTAGAAAATAGAACAACTTAACAATCTGCTTACTTTTTAGATGAACCCGAAGAGATGTTCAACTTAATCTTTTAATTCACATTGTACCATAGTGCATGAACATATAAATAATTTAACAACAAATTTTTTGTTTATTTTGTTTTTGAATTTCTAACTTTTTAAACCTGCACAAGATATATTTAATTAAACGCGATGAAAAATATGAAATTCTTAAATTCAAACATTAACTAGTAACTTTCGTTCTAAATAAAGTGCACTGAATTAAAGTCGTTATTCAAAGACTGCAGTGTCATAGGATATTCTTAGCTATGCTTGTGCAACGACATTTTGAATATGTCAGAGAAATTTTAAAATCATAAAAGAAACATTGTTCGGTTCATAATACTGTAAAGGAGTCGGGATGTAGAAAGAGTTTATACAAACTCAGTTTGACTAACACCTGGTTTTGCCGGCGTCTTCAAAGCTGGAACGGTAGGTAGTACGTTTAACAATTTATTGCTAATTACCCGTAGAGATTCCGAAGTTTAGAACCGCATTTTTTGCGATCCCGGTAGTCGGCAGAGTTTACGTATCGCTAAGCAGCGAGCGTTGCATCGACTAGCCGACATTGAACCTAACAGTACCGTCGTTTCGTTTTAGAAAGCTCGTTAACTCGAATTAAATGAGGAACGGATAAAGCCGCTGACACAGCCCGGCCATCTGAGAGCTCAACAATATGCTATCGACGCTACGTTCGTAGCGATCATTATTTGCAGGATTAATTACCGCGGCTATCCGACCTTATCTACGGGGCCGATCGGTACGGAATAAATCAATTTAATCTAATTAAAAGCATTACGTGTCTTTTTTGTAACAGCGAAACAAGACGAGGTATTAGGAGATGGAATCGTAGATAAGGAGGTGAGTCCGTAACGGCGGGTCATCGATCGTATCGGGCCCCGCCGCGTCAATCCGTCCATCCGACGTCGGGGTCTCTAAAGATTATTTATACAGTCTAATTTAATTTAAGTCCCCTGACCTTTCGTGCTGCACTTAGCTACGGTAAATTCTCTCTGATTGTTCCACGTGACTCGTGCAACGTCTATGGCTGGAAACCGCTTTAAGAGACACTTTTAGTGGTTCTTCAAAATCGAATCATCCAGGTGTCGAGTCATATGATGAGACTCGTGTCGGCGTACCGTGTACCGTTCAATAAGGATCGGTACATCCGTCATGGACGTCCCCGTTTCGAGCCTTAGGGCCCAGCAGACGGGAATCTTCCAGTTCGGATGAGAGTCACAGGCGGCCTTGTACCGCGTCTCGCCACGCAGTCTACGGCGGCGCTTTACGATCGCTCGCCAGCCACTTTTATTGGCCACCTCGCTGCGATGCCTCCTCGCAGCCTCCCATTCACTCCGCGGCGAGTGCGTGTGTGTGTGTGTTTATTGCTCTGTCACTTCGGGTAATTTATCGACAACGGGCGCACGTGCATTTCTATCAATATTTTATGTGATAAGAGTTTTTATGCGGCCGCGGCCACACGAGCGCCCCATTGTTACTGCCCGTTTTATGCCCGGTGTACGGGCTAACTTAGTGGGTGTTATTTAAATTAATCGCGATATTTCGGATCGGCGTTCGATCAGGACGCTTCATTTCTGACACAACGGATGATAATAAAGACGAAGAAATGTGTGCAAAATATTTACGACTATAAATGGCAGCTATAAAATGGATCGACTTCATATGAATAAAATGACTTCACACGACAACTCTGTTCTCAGTTCGCTTCGATGTGGCTCACGGTGAATTCAAGTCGCGTAGAAAATCTCGCGTGTTTCGTAACGGCAAATGTCAATAATACTTCCGAAGACAATGAGAGTGTCCGGCTAATTGTCGTTTTTAATGTTAATCGAGCGATCCGCTGACAGACAGACGGCACATAAAGCATCCGGACTGTCGCCGTAAAAGTCGCGTGTGGTTTTTCACCGTCTGGGCGACGGCCACTCGAAAGTATATCCCAAATAATGGCAATCCCTTCCCTGCACCGTTGCTCCGTTGACGCATTCGCAACCTAACGGCACTGTTACAAAAACAAATCACTTTATATTGTATAAACTGTTTTCGTCAGTTGGTTTTTGAACATTAATAGTCATTTGTGTCGACAATACCGGTAATTTTTCTGTGACATAACGTGTCAAATTTACCATTTATACTTTTAGAAATATGTATTTCTTGTATTTATGCAGAAGCAATTAAGGCAACGATAACAAATTCGTTAAGAATAACGAATTTTCTCATGTTCAACTTGTTTCAGACGTCGTTTTCGAACACTACAGTGTATACGGGCATGAAATGCACCAAATGTCTTGTCATAGTTTATAAATAAATTATCGCGACTACTTAAGTTTTATAAAACTGCTTTATAGCTTTTATCGCTGTTTATTTTTGACTTAATCCCACCGAATGCTTTAGAGCATTTATAACCACAGGGCTGCATTAGAATGTTAAAAATAATATTTGAAAAAAGAATGGCCTCCTCACAGTGGCCTGTATTTAAAAAAAGAAAACGACAATAATCGTATCGTATTAAGTGAGTCTTGCATCGCGTTTCCCGTCGACAGCTAATATCGTCTCCGTCGCGACGGCGCGGTCTGGTCAACCGCGGCAGGGCCTCGTAAATAGACGCCGGACAAAGTACTCGCGGCAGCCGGTGCGCTATATAATTATCAGTTGTATCCGTTATGGGCCTTAACTCATGCGAGCCCGCTCCCAGAACAATGCGCGCGATGTTTGGCACCTAATGGTCTGGTTGATTGAGCCCCCGCAATATTGTTGCGGCTTTTACGCGCCCGCGTACGCGTCAGTGTGGACGTGTTCGCGCCACCATATTGCCGGCCGCCATATTTGTTTCTACCCCAGACCAATTTCAGATAATACGAAGTAAGCTACTTTGCTCTATGGATCCTTGGTATAATCGGTGCGATTGTTTAAAGTCAAAGCACTTTTTCGATAGTAACTAAGTGATACGTAAAAGCTTTTACTGTGGTTGTGGTAAGTATCACGGCCTTCCTGAAAATCGAAGTGAAGTGGAAGTATCCTAATTCCTACTTTTGCATTTAGATTGCTGACTGGGGTAACCGGAGCCCACTCTTCTGTAACCTCACAGACACGCACTGTCCCACGTCTTATATAGGCGATACTAAAGATACGATAGACATCTATAGGCGCTACTCATTACTTAACTGTCGATGTATCGCCTGTTCGCTTGACAGTATCTAAATAAAAAAAATGTCCAACTGTGGGACATATATAGTACTAGCTGCTGCCCGCAACTACGTCTGCGTAGAATAGGCTGAAGGCGTAACATTCAGACAGAAAGACAGATATACATAAAATATCTACATACATTATAGCCTATGTCTTATTCTGATATATACGGTGGTAGGGCCACGCAGCAACCTCGGCTGTTGCACGAATGGGCAGGCCCGTCCGGGTACGTACCACGACCTCACAGAAGACCAGCGTAAAGTGGAAGTATGACAAATACTTTCGCGTTTCGTCTGGTGAGTGAGGTAGCCGGAGCCCAATTTTCAAAAGGTTGTCAACACATCTGTAACCCTCGGGTGTAGCAGATGTCCATGGGCGGCGGTATTCATTTACCATCAGGTTAACCGTCTGCTCGTTTGGCAACTTTCACATAACAAAAAATATATAAGTTATATTTACAATAATATAGTTTAATTAAAATCCATTTAGTAGTATTTGCGTGAAAGAGTAACAAACATCCATCCATACATACAAACTTTCGCCTTTAGAATATTAGTAAGGATGTTACTTTACTTCACTTTTATGATGTACGCGACTGGTTCGACTTGTGTTACTACTGAACTTAAAGAAATTACATAGAATTAGCGGACTATATCCTTAAGAAACAGTAATTTATAGTTAGTACTCCTGTTTACTGACAAAGTTACGCCCGGTATCTGAAACACTGATCATCGTAGAAATTAACTAATCAGCTGTCAAATGGCTTTTCAAATGTCATTTAAGTTGCCAAAAGGATGGTTAAACTCTTTGAATTGATCATACTGATCATTAAGAAGATCATTCTGATATCCAAATATACCATATCATGGATCTAATAATGTGGATGTATGAGTTAAATTTCGATCTACTTCTAATTGGCAAGGTACGTTGTAATCGCGCATAATTTTTCATCATGTTTAATTAAACATGAAAGCAATAGGAACTAAGTTTGAAAACGAGTACGTTGGTTTTTGCAAAACTAGCATGAAATTAATTCGGCTGGATGCAAGTTAATTAGATACGCTTTTTCCGCAGTTCACAATTGCTAATGACGAGGAATAGGAAAGGATCATTGCTTAAAGTAATTACATCGGTATGCGGCACGTCGGTGCACCATTCTATCGTCTCTCGCCACGACATCGATACAAATTGATTATGGATAGAGTTGTTTGTGCTGCAGGGAGGTGTGAGGGGATTCAGTGCAAATAAGGCGTGTTGCACACGAACCAGATATTTTTATGGGGTGTTTGCTCGCAGCTGATACGATTACCAAACTGACCGGTGTTTGTTCGACACCTCCGCTATTTGTTTTTCATGTTCCTTTGGTTACACGACCTTAAATATATACGATGTGAGACACGATCATAATAGTGTCCAAATATTAATGTGGCCTTTGAACACTATAATAATTGTATATGATTTTAATTATTTAAAGATAAATTATTACAGCTTAGCCTAGAAACAAATTTTTGGATAAAAAGCTGCCTGGAAGAATTCCTAAGAGGTAAATAAACACCATATAAGATATGGCGAACTAGAACAACGGAGCTTTACCTCAGTGTTCTATTAATTTATAAAGATTCAAAAATAGTGAAACGCATTCTTAAAACATAATTTTCAATAATTTTTTTATACTTAGATAGACAATATGAACGTATTAAATCTATTCAAAGTAAATAAATATTAGAAAAAGTTCTTAAAGAACTCTCTGATAAGTTTGCCATTTTTGGGTCAGTGTAGACGATCGAATCAATACGTATAAATGAACATTGGAAAAGTTTCTTGTGGGAATAGGCTAAAACATTTCTTTTATTTGTTAGAGACAATAAGACTGAAATTTGCAAGCAAACATTAAAAACAGGGACTCAGAACCGTGTGGGCAAGGCCTTAGTTGAGGGCGATCGACACGTTGGGCATAGCAGGCGAATTCTTTAGCTTTTTCACCAGATTCCCGCGCGCCGTCGCCCTCCTCTAATTACACTTAATTCCCGCTTCGTGCCTCTTTAAATACAGCCCGGCGCGGACTGAAATTGCGAGGATACGGGCGAGACTCACGTTAATGTCCCGTTCGACGGATGATCGAGTTTGTTCGCCGATTACGGGCGGCGCATTGTTGTGTGGATTTAGAAGGTTTTGCTACCCCGTTAACTGAGATTTCGGAGCGACAGTGTGGCCATTTGCGGCACTTTCATTGCTTCATTCTCCTCTCTGTTTCGTTTAAAGGAATTCCAAGTAAAGGCAGCTGGTTTCGGCAATTCAAAAATCGTCATTTAGTTCCGAATTAACAATTGCTTCAATTAAGTGAAGTCACAGCCTATGTAAATCTCAATATTATTTCCTGGTTTAGTTCATAAGGCTTATGAACTGTTACTGCTGTTTATCATTTGGACTTGAGACATTTAGATGTCAATACGCGTTTGTATGACACGCGTTGACCGAGTAAAGAATTTCCGAGGGACGCAACAAAAACTTCTATTCGGCATTCGCCATTATAGGATTCGAACGCGCAATCCGCGAGCGTCCGGCTTTTGCTTTCGAACACAATGAAGATGTAATCAACTGCTGTCAGTAAATCCCGTCGCAATATGCAATGCTCTCGCATGTGTCATTTGCGTCCGTACTAGTTTTTGCAGCCGCATTATCCCGCGTTAATTGCATCCACTATTCACGCCTCGCGTTGTGTTGTTTAATAGCGTCCGCTATAGGAATGCGGCTATAATTTGTAATGAGGTGCGATCCTGAGATAGTGCTCTATGCTTCGTCGTGGTTCCGCCTCGTTAGTTCCCCAGTCCCAGTACTAGGTATGCGGTATAGGTTATACCTAGTTCGTGGATGTTGAATTTCACCTCAAGCTTTCAATTACGTTTTAATGTGAAGATGAAATCAAATTTCGAATGCAGTGCTTTTCAAGCACTTATGCAAGTAAAATGTATAATTGATTGAAGTAATCGATATTATTATAGGATTAGGATACATTAAGGCCGTTTACAAATGTACAAATAGACCAATTTGTGATTTATTATATTATTTATTATTAAAAGTTATCAGATTAAACTATTTCATAGATTTTATTGCTTTGAATTTGTTTTTAGTCCGGCCAGAACAACGCTGTACGGTGTTTGAAATCGATTAAATCTATAAAATAGTTTGAATTAACAGTTAAACACATTGAAAGCGAATTAACTAATTACAGAAATATTAGTTTTCATTTATTTTCAGTCGTGGTAGCTCAGTGTCCGAGCGCGCGCTTTTTTTTTTAGTGTACTTGATTAACCTGAGTTCAAATCTCGGTGTCGACACTAATGAGATTGGTAACAAAATTTTTGAGTGCTGATTTATAACGTTTTAGTGGTGATTGGAAATATCTTGAATAAACCTGCATATTTTAGAAATACTAACAAAAAATTATTTCGAAAAGTGTAGAAAAGGGTCGCGTGATAACTACGCCTTAATACCTTCTGAAGAGAGGAGGCCTTTGAACAGCAGTGGGATATATGTAGGCTTTACTTTATTTTTTTACTAGTCGCAACGGCATATACCATTAATACTGCGCACAGCTCAAAACAAGGTCCGAAAGTGACACGGCCGTGACCATCCGATAAGTAGGTACCTATAGCCAGTGGAATTCCAAGAGCGCGCTTCGATTATTCTCCTAGGTGAAAATAAAAGATTGTTTATAAAGCTCGAGCAGACGACATGACAATAGAAGTCGGTGATGGACCGAGACGCTGCCAGTTCAGAGCGCGATCCATGCTGCCCGCAATCCATACAAAACTAGAATTTACTCGCGCAGGCTTAGAGTCCATTAATTGGAATGGACCAGGAAAACATGTGACTTTAGTGAGGTACTTATGAAAAGTGGGGGCGTGATGTGCGAGGGAGAGCGCACGTCGTGAGAGAGGGAGATGGAGCAGCGGATAGGGTCACAGGCGTGATGTCAGGTCAGCCACTTTTGCACCTCGCCATAACAACGCGTCTCAAATTATTATGGACGTTTGATAAGTGTTGTGAGATTGTTGGGTCTTGGTACTTTAGAATCTTAATTAAGTTGCCAATAGCATATTATGAACTATTTGCAATCAACCGAAGATGTAAAACGTAATGTAAACAAAGAAAAAAACTTCAAAGATACACTACGAGAAATATGGTAGAGAAATATAAATTTCTTTAATAAAATTGTGTACAGTAAGTATATTGATAAGACGGGCACTAATATTATATTATGATGTTTTTGCGCAAAGGAATACTCACAGAAATAGCTACAGAGGAGTAACGTTGGTTTAATAACGATTTATAGCAATAAAAGCAGTTATGACGCCCGCCAATAAACTTCCCGAATCTCTTAGCGTTTTAAAATAGCTCTAGATTAAGGATAAAAGACTTGAAGATGCCTGAATCTGTTGCGTCGGTCGCTTAATGCGTCTTAATGCGTATTTTACGATTGTTACACAAGACGCGAACAGTTTAACATCGGTCCAAGCGACCTCTATCTTAGGTTATTAAATCCACCGATGTACCGAAACGTCGAATTATGAATAAGAAATAAATCAACGGGGGCGGTCGTAAAACGGTTTTATATTTTGCTCTGGCGGTCGGATCGATCACTCTTTTAAATTGCCCCAGATCTGGCCCTGTGCAAACATGATAATGTGGCCATTTTGATGCGTAGGTAATGTGCATTAGTCGTAAAACGGAGTTTCCAGATCACTAAGCGGTGTGCGCTACTTCGCCCTGGCCGTCTTACCGGGGCAACAATGTGAATCGAATAGGGAAACTTTGTCGAAAATTGAAATGTATTTTTGCTTTAAATCAGTACTGTGTATATTAACAATATAATTAGTGCGACTCGGAGTCTATAAAAACGGCAAAACTCATGTCTGTTATATGGGAGTTGTTTTTTAGTATTTGTTGTTAAAGCGTTAACAGAAATACATGATTTGTGAAAACTTCAACTGTTTAACTATCATGGTGACATACAGAGATACAGCCTGGTGACAAACGGACAGACAGACAGCGGAATCTTAGTAATGGGGTCCCGTTTTATCCTTTACTCTAAAAATCTTCTACTTTTTGTGCAACACAAAAAATGGAAGATTCTTATCATTTATTCAACCGAAAGTTAATGGTAAAATGAAATTTTAGTAGCAATCTATTAGAGGCGAACGTATCGCAAACACATTAGCGCTTAATGAAACATTATGAAAGGCACGTATTAATGCTAGGGTGCAGCCACGTCGATATGATAAATGCCCCGCGAATGACTGGCCAAGTCCAGGCTTCGATTCCCGATTGCGCAGTATTACATTAAAGATCGCGCTCCGATGTCGTTTATCTTGCTTAATCTTTTGACTGAATTATATTAAGTTAATGCATATCTTTTGCGGCGCTGCAAGATGATCTTGCAGGTATTCGCGGGGCTTCTCCACGGATATCTTAATGCGAACACATCATCTCCGCGAGTTTAAAGACAATAAATTTCAATGAAGAGTAGGCAGCCAACGTATTTGGAATTCATCGTATTGATTAAAAGTCTCGCATTACCATACCGCTGCGAAAGTAATAAATAACCGCCGATTTCGTCCCTTAAGCACACTGACGGCGGGGCTATGGAAAAAAACACGCTTCGAGCCCACGCGGACACAATGACAACTGCACGCTGGATCAATCACAAAAAACGGATTCCGAACAAAAACAACAATTAAAAACTCGCCGGGCCGAGGAAAAATTTAGAATGCGCCGCTCGGGTTTTTGTTCTTTCCGATTGTTTTTTACGTCCACTGTTTTAAATGAACCGACACGTGTCCCTGGATGTCGTGTTTATTGGTTTGGTCCAATTAATCGAGCCGGGAATTTTTCGTTTTACGAACGGGTGTCACGTAGGACGTCACCATTGGGGACTATTCTGCAGTGGGAGACGGTGTGAGCTTCGGAATGGGGTTTATTATGGGATACTCTCGTTTATCGCATGGTCGATCTCTGGTGGCGTTATCGGGGGACCTATTTGCAAATGCTCGATCGAGTGATTGGGATCGAGAGCTCAGCTGTATTGACAGCGCGCCGCATTCTATGTAAAATATGAAGGACTCGCCTCGCTCCCGCGCGGACGTAGATGAAAGAAGCAATGGACGAGGTGATTGAGACTTTTTTAACGAAGTCGTATTGAAGAATCATCATTGGGAAGGATATTGTGAAATTGATAATTTATTAATGTTGCCGTTGTCAAAACCTGAGCAAGAGAGAGATACATTTTTAAGAAATGTAAAATGCTACGAAATGTTCTTAACTTATATGTATGATAAATTGGCCTAGTGATATTATAATTAAGCATACATTTCACTAAAAGTATACGAAGTTTCACTAAACTATTTTTATGTGAAAAGTTAGCAAACTATCAGACGGCTCACCTGATGGTAAATGATAACCGTCGCCCGGTATGCGTTGCCAACCATTAAAAAAGCGAGCCCCTGTTACCTCACTCACCAGACAAAAAGCGAAAGTATAAATTTTTTCACATTACTTTTATGTACAACTTGAATGAAACGAAAAAGTTTTAAAATTAGACGCAGTGACGATTATGACGCATCCATTGAATCGAATCTACGTGCATCCGATACATCGGTCATTCCATACAGATATAAAACAGCCCCTGACCAGCGCCGCTGCTATACACTGATTGAATTATGGTTGCACTACGCCTGATTAATGCGACATCCACCACTGACGTACTATTGTCTGCTCGAATCTGCATCGCCCAATAAGTTGGAAAAGAATCGAGAGTTGGCCTGGGCACAACCGCGGAGTGCGCTCCGCTGCGCTAGTGAGGTATTTGTCCCCGTGCACTAAAACCTTTTTGGATTTATCGAAATGCTTTTGCAAGTTAAAATGTCAACGAGGGCTCAATAGTGTTCTTGGGTGGTCATCGTTTAATATAGTTCAAATATCCAAAGGTATAACTTTACTTTTATTCGGACAACCGAAAACAAAACGAAATTTCATTTCAAGAAACGTTATGTAGATTATGTATACTGTTTAAAAATTTATGCCGTTTCGGTTCTCAGGTTATAAATTTCGAAGAAAATGATAGATGTATTTGTTTATATACCTTTTTAATATTAAGATCGTTTTAAAGGCGCTAATAATTTTCCAATATAAACTATGTAGTCTATGTAAAAATTATATTGCTTTTTGGATGTACCTACTTCTATTGGGAGGAAAATGAAAATTACTTCTGCTTGTTACTTAATAACAACTTGTAACGATGAAGGAATCAATAAAAAATGTTTCGCTGGAACAATTTCGTGCGACCTTTTCCTTAAACAAACAAAAATAAATGAATTTTCAAAGGCCAAAAATATAAAACGATAAGAAGATTATGTGGAACGGAGATGACATTGGAAATTAAGGTTGTTTTCTTTTGTAATTTCTCCCTTCTCACCCTAGGGCGGGAGTGGCGACGTTAAAAATGTATGTTTTCTGAAGTTGCTGGCCGTTAGGGGGACCGCTTTCGGATAATTTAAGGATAAAACGACAGTATTCTTTGTGATGGGAATGAAAAATAGCACGAGATGTCTTAACATTATAAATTAAAACTAAATCTAAACATATATCGTCCAAAGTTTAGTTCGATGAAGGAAAAGCACTAAAGTTACTGTATGGAACGTTTTATATACATGAATCTATAAGTTTTCTCACAAGTTCTTAATATCTTTAGCACGGGAATGTTTGACAAATAATTTACTTGTTCCATACACCATTCTCTATTAATTTTTAGTTAAGATTTCACCATAACCTGCGAAAGCAGAACTAAAATTTATCCGTTCAAACTTAAGCATAAGTAAATTATGGAGACGCTATACATTTTTGAAAGATATTCAAACCACTTTATCAAGAATGCATAAGGTTTTTGCCACCAAAGCATATGACGGCTCCGGAGGGACCCAGAGCAGCATGTAATTAAGTGCTTAAATAGTAGGCATTTTTCGTTTAGTTTCAAGCAATTAACACGCCGCGGAGCCTCGTACCGAAATATTTTCGCGACGCGTTTTTACCGCCGTCGGCGTTCCACGTGTCTTTAATGGTATTGGGGACAAAACAGTAACCGCCAACTCGGAGACGGCCCTGGGATCTTTAAATTTGTCCATGTTAAAGGGAAAAGTTTTGGCTTATTATAAATCGTTATTATTGGTCCATTTGGTATGTGAAAATAACAATTTTAGTAAGCTTATTCTAGTAAGTAAGAGTTTTAATTTGAGAATTCAAACATAACATAAATGACATAAACGTTTAGGTTTTTATTTCTCTTTTTTCGAAGTTTACTCGTTAAAAACAGTGAACTTAGAGGCTAGGTTTACATTACAAAGTGTTTATTAAGCGCGGATCGTTTTAAAATTCGATATGTTTTTACATTACGTTACACTAAAAATGATGGCTTCGGCTTATTGAGACTATGATTCAAATTACTGCCCATAACGCCACTTACCAACAGGTGAGATTGCGGTTAAACACTGGCCGGTTATATAGAAGTCGCTACATTTTTTCTTTGTTATTTCATTTTTATACAACAACTGGTCGTCTAAACGTTGTGTTGTGGGTAATTAAAGCCAGTCGCGGGCAAAAACACGCGAACGCAACGCGCGGCTCCCGCCCGACATTCGCGTTTTTTCCGCGCCCAAAAACGCACCGCCCGAGCCCCGCGAAGCGCAATAAATTAAGCTGAGCGGCGAACGCTCAATAATCGCTAACGTTAAATAAAAACATTAAGGTCCGTCCGAAATAATCGAAGGGAAAGAAGCAATTTTGGACCTATTTGGCGACGACAAGGGCCCCGCGACGTGAGCGTCCCGGCCCAGTCTCCGTGGACGAGTGGCTTTTTTTTAGCCACGCGTTTCACGTTTTGTGACGAATCGCAACGTGCCTATATTTCAATTTAAATTTTTCAAAAGACTTCGCAGTTCGGATTGATATAAATATGTACACATCGACGGAGGAATATAATTTCCCGAATTTTTTAATTTTCAGACTTTTATTCGGCGCTGTTTTAAATAAAAGTTTTTTACAGATTTGATTGTTTTATTTTATTTTATACCCTTGAAGTTTTGGACAATTTAAAGCATTAGATTTAAAAGCTTATGCGTAAAATATTTGGTATTTAGTAAAAATAACATTGCTTCACAATTTCATTACTTTTAAGGTACTCACTAAATGATGAGGTATTTATTCTATTGCCACGTTATATATTTTTAAATGAGTAACTTTTACATAATATTTATAGGTGATAAATTTGGTTTGATTCACATTTAGTAAAATATCGCTGGAATATTCTATTGGCTTCTACAAACAGCTGAGGCCTATTTGAAGGTCAAGCCACGAAATGGGCGTTTCAAATACTCTCGCAACTATCAATTTGATAAAACATTATACCCGTAAAAGAAAAATTTTATAAATCTCTATTTTCGTTAAAATGTTTTAGGACTAGATATTAATGTAAATTTTGATGTTCAAGAAGATATCTGCATGCAGCATTTCATGTGACCTTTTCAGAAAATTAGATTTTTTATTATCTTGGACTAACTAGTACTTGACTATACCACCTGATGATTTAAATGGTGATAAACACTAAATGTAATAAATATTTAAGGACAAATTTCAAAACATCGTTATCAAGTCAAAAACAAAGCGAAGCGAAACTGTTTATATTTTAATAAACGTACTATCGATGGTCTTTATATTCTATAAAGACCATGAAAACAGAAAAACACTACGTTCATCACATAATATTCTTTTACAAGTGTGTATCGGGGACCCACCGGCGCAAGAGAAAGTTTACTATGTACTATGCCAATAGGGTCATCGTTCAGCCGTCGGTGTTACTCACAAACTCTGTAAATGCCTAATTAGTTTACTATGTACTAAGCCAATCTGGTCATCATTTTTTTTATTTTTTAGGTTGTTGGTGTTAGTTACAAGCTCAGTAAACATCTAATTCATCTTTCCTTGAAGACATCCACTAATGATAATTATAAATCGACTTTAATTATTTTTATGAAATCTTATGTTGCCCGCCGATTTCATGGCCCACGAGTCTAACGTACACAAACGTGACGTAACTTTGAGTTGTGGTAGTTTCAACGCACAACAAATATTGTTAAGGCGTATACAGTAAATGTTTTTCAGGGACAATTATTTAAACACTGCCACGCTAAACATTGTATTGACAAAACTCTATCATTAAATGGATGCTTAATTAAAAAAATGTAATTTTCCATTATACTGTAGAGAATGTAAGGAACGGGCATATAAAGTTGAGTTATAATGAAACAAGTAATATTTTTTTGCTCTTATTAAAAACTCGAAGAAAAGCTTTCATATATAAAGGATTCCGTAAAAAGCCTTACCTTTTGCTATAAAATAAATCACAGAGCACAGCTTAGATGAGAGTAAAAAATTAAGTCATAATTTAATATTTGATATTCTGTTTGGAAAACGATTCATAGGAAGGTTTCATTTCAAACCGAAGACTGTGGCATAATTGGCAATCTTATGTGTGCCTACTAGTCAGAACCGTTTCTGGTTGCACCGTTAATGCAGAAAAATATATGATGAGGTTATTTATTAATGACATTCTGAAGGATATGGAGGACGCTAGAATTTTAATACAGATACCTAATAACAAAAACAAAAGAGTACAAACAATATTTTTTTATGTAAAGTTTGCAAGCGAGCAGGCGGTTCACCTGATGCTAAGTGCTAACCGCACCCACGGACCGTTAAAAGTAGATATGTGTTACAATGCTTTTTTTTTGATGAATTTTAATACGAAATCTAGAGGAAGATTCACAATTGAATAAAACAGTACAGAGGTAGATTGGCCTCTAAAAACTGTATTAAGTACGCAGCGGGATGTCGTATCGAATATAATAAAGTTTAATCGATGTTCTAGAGAATGCGGGGGCGGTGGATTTTTGTTCGCACGAGCGAAATAAAAATCCAACCGTAAATCGGACGTGACGCCGGTGGAATGACGTACGTTTAGCAGAAAGCGGACGGAATTAGTATTCGTAAATGCAATTTCGCTGCAGCATCACGGACGGATGCGGAGGGGCGGTCCGAAAGGGGTGGCGGGGTACATATTCATCTTGTTATGTATGCGTCCGGATGCGCCGGCTTCGCAAACACAATAAGAGCCTTCTTGCCTCTTCCTTGCCTCTTCCTTACCCCCCACCGCCCCACCTCACCACCCCCCGCTCTTATGGAAAACTTATTAGAACACGGCCCGCCGGGGAATCCTTTTTCCTTCGGTAAATATTTGAGGGAGAAATTAAAATTTGACAGCGGACGTTCCCCGAGTAACGAAGGACGCGGGGGTCTATTCTATATGCTCGTATGTGATACTTGAGGCGTAAAATGAAATTTAGATTGAGTTTGGACTGGCTTTGCAGTCGCTTTGTGAACGGGGGAGGGAGGATATATAGAGGAATTAGTACCTAACGATAAATTGAAAAGCAACATAGATAGAACACGTCCGTTCTCTTTTTCTAGTTTTAAAATGGAGCTCGCGTAATTGTCGCATACCATAACACCTTTCCGGCGCTCCGTAAATAAACAAGTTCGACGCGAGAGTATACCCGACAATAATTCACACGTAAAACCAATGTAGTGAAAAATGAGAAAGCTATGGGACGTGATCCGCATTCACAGGATCACCCTTTTGTAACGAATGAGATAATTCGCCTCCACGCGTCTATATGTTCCATATAAGCGATACGTTGCCATGATAATTTCCGCCCTAAAAACATTGCAAATTTCGAGGGAAAACTTTAATATCGTGTAAAAACTGTTTGGTCGTTAAATAAAATATAATTAAAATGGTGCTCAATCCTTTTATCATATAATTTCCTACTGGATACGATTGTCGAGACGATTTTAAACGTTACAATACAGTGCTCGGACTATTTTGACCTTGTTTAATCTTTGTCTAATCTATTATATCTATAATAAATCCGAACATATCGGGGCTAGTCGGGCTCATAACGCTTTAATGAACGCACTTAACGATAATGTTGCAAAGTAACATCGTTAAATGGGAAGCCATTCGCCAGTCGATCAGGAAATTAGGTTAAAAGCTGTGCCTCTGAAAGGTGATTACGTGAGCTCTTATATAAAAGCATTCAGGGGTAATGTCTTGGCAGTAATTAAGCGGTGGGCGGGCGGCTGCGGAGGCTGCGCGGCTGGGCGGGGTCGGCGCATGCGTTGTTACGTTTAATTACTCGAACAACGATCTCATCGGCGCCTCCGCGTTGATTAGGGCGAGGGACCTTCAGTAATAGGTACAGCGAAGGGACGTGATAGGTTGCCGATGCCTTCAGTATACCTACAGGGTAGGTATTCAGTTATCCACAGAATCGGAACGGTCTCTTATAAATATGGGCATGAATATAGAGCGTAGCATGAATAGAGCCGCTCAGTGTCCCGGTTCAAATCTCTGTGCCGGCATCGATGAAATTGTTAGTTTTTAGTGCTGATCGGTGCTCAGTGAAGGAAAACCTGCATATTTTCGAAATAATAACAAAATAAAATATTTCCAGGATATACGAGTATGAACCAATTTTGTACGGAGGGGGCCTGTACCTAGCAGTGGAACATATATAGCCCTTTACTTTACTTTCATGAATATCGTACTGCTTTATGCTCAATTGTCAAATTTTCGCAACGGATCTTCTGCGATGGGAGAGAGGAGGGAGAAAAAATTATACAGATGAATGAACTGCCACTTCCTCAATTATGCAAAGCGTGCGTGAATCACACGCGCGGCGAGAGTTGGCAATAACACGACGAGGAGCGTACTTAGCGAGCGTTCGAACGGAATGGACTCGAAATCGCTCAAGATAAGGGGGCTTTATGGGCGAAATGTGGTGGGCGGGAGTGCGGCCTCAGCGGCATTAAGGCGCGGGCTTCTTAATGCACGCGCACTGCGACTTACGTAGTGCGGCTCCCAATTTGTTTTGCATTGGCGACGATTTTATTCGCTCGCTGTGCGAAGCACCCGCTTACCGAGCACCGGTCGACGAAGACGACGATGCTGATTACAAGCCCCCATTGCCGACGCTTTGGTTAATGTTATACGCACTGTAACGAGATTTTATCTAGCTCGGTTCAATCGCTTTTACCCCTGTCGCGCAAAGTCGAAACGCGCATGTAGACATGTGAGTACTAACGCAATCAGATTACAGTTTTCCTAGCCCGCGAAAACTTTGTATTTTCTGCGATTTATGAAAGTTAACATTGTTTTTAGGAATGAAGCCGATAAAGATGAAAAAATATAGGAGGGACTTTAAACTATTTCTTTCGCAGCATCGACGGGACATGAATGAATTTCATGATCTTCATAAAATAGTAGCGGTTATTTATATAGTCTGATGGTTGCGATGGTGATTGTAGTTTAAAAGTAAAAGAATAAGTAAGGTAAAATGTCGTTTTTAAACTGTACTAAAATCGCGTTATATTATTAAAGCTTTATAGCCTAGTTGAGAAATTGAACTTATTTTGATTATAATTACAGTTAAAGTTAGTAAAAGTTACAGTTATCTATTGAAGACTAATAGTTAATTCGAGCTTACCGCATTTGCTTCTTACTGCTACCATTATTATAATGACGTCGTATTGAGTAACACATAAGGCGTGTCGTCTTATACTTCAATAGGTTATTTAGTATACATGAATATATTTAACACGCGCGTTGCATAAAGACTAGAATGGCATGCATAAATTTGGCAGATGGCGCGGTTGGACGCGTGGCGCACCGTACCAATGTATTCGCCACACGGCATGTGCCGAAACTAAAAATAGGCCTTTTCGAGCCTCCGTCGTCACGGCAAAGGAGAAAATGCCTAGCGGCATATCTAAATAGTATGATTTAAATAAAAAATCGTAGCACGCGACGCAGTGATCGCACTCATGTAAATCGATCGCTCAAAACCACGTCACGTAGTGAGGAAGGGTGCATATATTTTTGATTTGTTCCCCGTCTCACAATTTATATTTCGGCCATTTCGCCTCTGACTGTACCTGGAGTATTTGTATAATTACGATTGTGGCTGATTGTACAATTGTTGTGAGCGCTATTAGCGATGCGTATTTGTTTTTGCGTTTGCAATAATGTCGTCTAAAAAATTGATATTTAAATTTCTGCGACGGATTTTGTAATATTGGTCTATGTAAATTCCAGCATTATTTATTGTTTTCAGCAAATAAATGTATGCTGTGAATGAGATAGGCGATATCATTGCTAAAATTCTCCTACAAAGGCAATATGAGGGCAAAGGTGAAACTAAAAAAAAAAAAAATAAAGAGAGACAAAGAATCGGTGTTCTTAGTAACGATATCTATTATATATATATATATATATAGAACCATATTGCCTACGACGATTTAGAATCACAGGGGAATACACAGAGAGAGTGAATATCCTAAGAAAGTTACTTAACAACACCGATAGGTGCGAGGCAGAAAGGAACGAGAAAATCTAATCAGATGCCAGAGGCTTGACCCACATTGTCAATAATAAAGCAGGCAGTGGTGTCGCAGCCGGGCTTTCGCCGCACTCAATCAACGGGCGGAGGCGTAGTTCCACATGCCCCGTGGACCCCAATCTATCTCCGTATCAGTCGATCTCGATTTGCGCCCGAAATGAGCTCTCCAGTCAACTACCAGATGAGTTTACCCTCTTAGTATTCGCAACGAAAGTAGACCGATATGCCTAATGCTCTATACATGTCCCCGTACGACGGCATGCGAAGGAGGAGAATCGGTGGTGGGAAATGAGAGGAACGTCAATGATCGAACGCCATGCCTATGGGAATAACTTTCGCGGGGGTTACACGTGTCTTATCGTCGAATTGGCAATTCGATTCGTAGTATACGTGTATATTCTTACAATTTAATATATTATTCGCGAGGATATTACGTCTCGTAGATCATGTGATTCTCGAAAGCTTAATATTTGTATTGGAAAATCTTTCCTCATTCCTACCGTACAGAGTTAAGTACTGTTATATTAATTTGGCTGTCGTCGATATACTGATATATAAATGCCAAGTTCTGAAATTTCCTAATGAGCTTTGAATGTTCTTATTTTGTGTTTTAGCTAGTGAGTGAAATCAATTATAAATCTGGGTAAGAAAGAGTTTTAGTAAGAAAAGTTGGTTTTTAAATTATTGTTGTACTTGCAGATTTTATTGCGATTAATTTTAAATTTAGTTTCGAGATTTCCAGAACACTTTTCAGAATCTATGTTTATAGTATAGACTATTTAAAACATTGTTAAAGTTCTTACTTTCATAGTTAATCCAGCCTTGGCCAGTCAGCTGATGTCAGATTTTGTATTCTTTAATTTTGGTATGATCTTTGCAGGATGAGCTAAATATGCCTTCAGCTCTTTCTTTTTTGTTGCGCATGATTTTTTTTTATTACATTTAAGAAATATGAAATTTTGATGATACAAATATGGTTTTATTTAACAGTGTGCTACAATCGTGTAAACAGAAATCGTTAGACGTATCGTAAATTTATTGTTTTTATTATTAGACATTCTATTCCATCTGTCAACTATTAGGAAAGTTAACATTTTTTGTTTTTTTGTCAAATTTTTAGGCGCATATAAATATTTACGATAATAACGTTAACGTGTCAGAATTTAAACTTAGCAATATACAAATTACTTGTATGACATGTTTGTATTAGCCGTCTCCGAACATCAGAAAATTTATCGCGTGATCATTTCAATGTAATGACATGCGTCTACTGTTATCATAACTACACTCAGGAAAAAAGGGCATTTATTTTTCGAGAAGCTATTAATTTAATGCTCCCACAAAAATTATTTATGGTCTCGGATAAGCAATATCGAAATGTATATCGATTACATGTATTTGCTTACGGCCGTTAAGCGGTGGATTTATCTAAAAAGATCAACAAAAACATTGCGCACTAACCCGGGCCGACGTCGTAAAAGACCCGAGCAGTGCTACGGGTAAAGCGACACAACAAAAATACTTTATTTATATGCTAATGTAATTTATATGACGCTTAATATCTCGTGGCTGGTAACGCACGATCCTGTTCCATTCTTTTAAACCGGGCTCGCGTTGGAAACGGCGCCTTATTTTGTTCGCTTTAGAGTGGTATTTGGGACGGGCGTGACGTATGTGTCGATGGGATTATGAATGCGCGGTAGGAGGCAGCTTCCAGCCCAACTTCCTCGGAGGCGGTGGGAGGGGGTGGCGGCTCTGGAGGAATTAATAAAAATACGCGAGAAAATCGTTGATTATACAACGGGAATTCGGTTGAAGGCAGCGCTTTCAATAACGCTACGAATTATTAAGTAAATAATATTCCGCTACGTTTCTATATTTTGATATGTTTCACTATTCCGTTTATGTGAGCTTAATGTGATTTACGTCTTCAGTTGTACTTGTCATATTTAACAACTTAGCTAGTTTAAGTGAATAAATGTACGATTACATATAGTTATTATTAAGAAGGATAAGTTACATTTTGCTTCACTTCTTAAAGCCATATGAGGTACATCAATTTAGCAATTTATAAATAGTTTTACATTTATCTTTATGCTATAATAAATGGAATACAATAGAATAAACCTGTTTAGCTTATAATTCATTATTCTTCGTACTATCATTACTTAATGCAGAGAGGGTATCCATAAGACAAAGGGACGTAGGTATAATGAGTTGGATATTAGATATTCAAACGAAACGAAACCAGTCCGCTGCCGAGTGATGGACATTGAATCTGTGCACTGTACACCATTTGCATAAAAATTCACCCGGTTCGGAGTCCGGGACGCGTCCGTTTCTCATGCAGATCCCGGGGTTGAAGATAAATACGCCGATATGAGGGACATCGCTAATGTATCGCGGGCCTGAATAACAAGGAGCATCAGTAACGAAGTATGCCCCAAGCCAACATACGTAATTATGTACAAACGATGTTTATTTGTCCATACATGACGAGTTTCGCTATTACCGTCCGTTAAGTTTCTTTTCTACCTTAAGTTTCTTTGGGTTAGCTTTGCGCATTATTGTGGTAAACAGTTGAAGAGATATCTTCAGATGCCTAGTAAGGATATTATATAACGTTTTCAAAATTTTATTTTATAAATGCCTATAATTTGGAGGGTTATTTCATCATGTCTTAGAAAATAGGAAAAAGATCTCGACGACTCCTTTATATTTGCAAAAGTTAATAATTTACTTCATCTGAATAGTTTGTTTGCAAAGCATTAGCTGAGTCAACATTTGATATGAATTATAAACGGACTCGCCAAAACTTGTCACGGGCGCGACGTAAAAATGACACTCATGAGTGTTTACTTATCTGAAATAAAAAAAAGAAAATATCGTTTTTATTGTGTCGCGCCAGTATTTTAAAATTTTATCATCGAATTAGCTCGAAAATTATGTTGTCGATATCCTCCCAATATCTGTCCGCTATTGTTTATCGTTATCGCTTCAGTTTGCTTTAAGTTGCGGATGCGGGTTTGTGTAAAAATATCCCGTTTTCGCAACAGTGCGTGCCGAATCGATTGTCATTTCTCTTCACTAAAAAGCTTTTAATATTTGCATCACGGCGGATTTAAGGACCTATAAATTTTCGTCATTAGGATAATAATAAGAGTTGAAGTGGTGTCGCGGGAACAGGATGTTATAACGTCTTTTGTTCAAACGTTCGTAACTCGCATACAAATGATCTTGAAAATTATAATACACGCCACCTACATTTTTCTCAATAGACATTTTATCGAGATTCTTTACGTGACATCGATTTTATTGTGTCAGATCGATATCTATGCATATGGTCCGCATCGAAAAGATGGTTAAAAATTCGATTAACTTAGGCTTAATTGTAACGATTTATTTCAATTTTATGTGAATTTATATTAGTTTCAATTTACAATTCAATATTATCTTGACGAATGAATACTGTTGAGCGATAACAGATCAACAAAATCACTACAAGTCACCTAGCGTATTTTATATCATTTGATTTACATATAACTATAAAGGCCTACTCGCATTCAGGAAACCACTTGATGTTGTTACATGAACGAAATCAACCTATCTCCAACGAAAGCGGTGAGCAAATGGGAAATGAGGTACGGTCGGTAAATTTTTCATCTAGCATTTGGCTTGGGCGGCAATCGAGAGTCCGATTCATCATAAGGTAAGCACAGTAGCGCAGGCAAAAAGCCGCCGGACCGGCTGGAAATGTGCTGCATAAAGCGGTGTGGAGAATCGTAACGACGGGGGGAAAGTCTAGGCTGATTTGCAGCCGCGTTTGATCACCCATTTGATCACTTTATGATGGCGGAGAGTGTCGGGGAAGCGCATAAGGTGCGCCGGCGCAAATCGCTCGGATTAATGCGCGCCTAACGGGCTGCTGCGGCCGCTCCCACATCTCCATAACGGAACCGACGCCTAACAACCGCGACGGACGCGAAAAGGACGACCGGCCCAAACGCGGTGGGGTAAACGACATTTTAATCCCGACCCGAGCCGCTCGCCGAGCCAATCGCCGAGCGGACTAATCGGCTCGGTGCAAAGGACCCATTGAGAATCCCGCGTGAGTCATTTGCGCGTAGAAATAGCATTATAAATTTCAACAGTAGTTGGGCCCGTGTTGCGAGCATAATAGGAATAAGTCTATTTAAATAAAACGCCCGAATCAGCATGCAACGGGGCGTGCGGATCTTTCCATTGTTTTCGCTAAATGACATCAAAGTTGTTGCGGCGTCGTGTATTAAGCATGTGAAACAAAATCGTTCGCCGTTCTAAGAAACGCGTATGTAAGCTTAACAGGTGCACTTTGTCATCGAATAATCAGCGCGCGCTGTTTCTCGCTACGGTTTCGCTTTGAAAGTCCAGGTTAAACAAAGCTCAATTCATACGCCAGGGATGCTTGAATCTCTAAATACATATCTGAAATGCAGTACTCACATTATACTTTGTATCTCAAATATCTAAATATATGAATCTAATATTATATGAAAATTAATTGAGTTTATGTAACATAGGACATTCTTTGGACATTTTCATTAATTTTTGAGAAATTTCGGCGCTTTTTCTCCAATGTACAACGAAAGATCTAAAGTCTATCATGGCCGAAACGTGCTTGAAGAGTAAATTTTTTCTTAAGTTCACTGGCTTCCACATCGGAATCATCCATCCATGTAGTAGGAATACGAAACAGCTTCGACTGTTTCACGAATATGCAGGTCCATCTGGGTAAGTACCACGACCTCACAAAAGACTGGCGTGAAATGAAAGGGTCATACTTCTGCGTTTCATCTGGTGAGTGAGTTAGCCGAGGGACACTTTATTAAAAGGGGCAAGGCAAACGGTGTTGCAAATGTCCATGGGCCTGGGTTCAGATGAACCACCAGCTCGCTTCCCATCTTCTCACATAAAAGATAGAAGAGATAATACTCCACGCCCCTTCTGGATTAAATATTATTATTTAAAAGTATTAGTTTTTATATCTACAGTTAGATTATATTTGAAAGTTTCCCAAGGAGGATTGACGTCAGACAGGTGGCCGGTAGTAAAAAATATAGGCAAAACGTCTTTCAGCATGAGTCGTGTTTTGCCGACCCCACCTAGGTGTGATAAGGGCAGGAGGATAAAGATTATATTTGAAAGTTTTCAAGTCTGAAAAAGTTTATTTCAACTTTATTTCGGCGCAGGCCAACCCTGACCAAGCGAAATTAAAACAGGTGCCGCATAGCAACAGACAATTGGACGAATGTGCAAATTTTTCTCCTGAATAACGGCGATAGCTCAAACTTTTCATTCCTAGCTCGTTTAGAGCGCGGCCGACTAGATTTTGTCTATTTCGCGAACTCCTATTGTCTATTGAGTGTTGAAAAACGCCTCCATTGTGCGCATTTAGTTCGAACAATGCTTAGTGTGTATGAAGTTGCGACCGTGACGTGATGTAAATTTAAAATAATCTAGATTACTTTAATTCCAGTTCCCATAAAGAGAATGTTGTATTCATCAATCAAGTTGAGTCGCCGTATTAAGGTTAGACAAATGTTCGCTGCGTGGCATGTTTGTTGCATCATTGCAGATATTCGCACCAACGTTCCGATATATCACTTGTAAAAGCATTTATTAAATTATTTAATTAAAGCTATAAATAAGTTATTCATACATACTTATACTAATTAATGGCATCATGGATCGGAAGGTACATGAAACAAAAGATAATTATATTGTAAAAAAATAAATATACTTATAATAAATTAGGCACAAATTAAAACAGATTCGGGCAGACAAATCACCGGTAAAAGTAAAGAAATACTCTTCTGTTGTATGTTACAAAACTTGTAGATGAAAAAAATTAATCGATAGATAAATGTCACTAATGCAATAATTTATAAATTAAAATCTATGAAAACGTTTACTTTTATTAGAACAAAAATAATTAAAACTTGTTAATTTCATTAAGAAAGTCCACTATTGTATTGACTTCACATAATACACACAGTTGGTAAGTACTGATTTTTTGTTTCATATTTCGATAATAAGAATTATTAAAATATTTCTCTTTCAGAGATTTTAATTAATAATTGTTTTTTCACTTAGATCCGATTATAGTCACTAAGGTTTTGATGGATGGAATTAATTTATGAAACATTTTTTAAAAATAACTTTGTATATAATAAATAACAGTTTCAAAATTAAAAACTTTTCCTTCATTTTTCTTGATGGCATCACCCTTCTTCACGGGGCTCCGTGATATGTACTAAAACTGACCAAGTGCGAGTCGGATTCGCGCACGAAGGGTTCCGTACCATTCCGTACCATACTAATATTATAAATGCGAAAGTAACTCTGTCTCTGTCTCGCTTTCACGCCAAAACTACTGAACCGATTTAAATGAAGTTTGGTACACAGATAGTGCTAGAGCCTGAGAAAAGAAAAAAGCTATTTCTTAATTGGAAAAAAGTTTTGTGAAGGGTTGAAAATCTCTTTCTATAAAAATATATATGTATATATTTTTTAAAGTAAGATATTTATTAAATGGCTTCAACGCGAGCGAGCGCTATATAAACGGCAAAAAAATCATTTCTGTTGACAAGCTCTACCTAAATGCGTTCTGTTTTTTAGTATTTGTTGTTATAGCGGCAACAGAAATACATCATCTGTGAAAATTTCAACTGTCTTACTGTCACGGTTCATGAGATACATCCTGGTGGCAGACCAGACACCGGAGTCAGCATTATCGATTAAACATTTTTGTGAGTATAAAATACGTGGCGTAAGATTATAAACAATTACAACTACAGTTGAGTGTTTACAAAGGTTACCAACATTTTTTTGTGTTATTATGAAACTATCATTTGTTTACGTGATTTTCCAGGCCATTAAATAAGCGAATCTCAAGGCTTCGCCACAATTCAAGTTTATTCTAATGGAATTATCGCGAAACTGCGATTTAACTGTTTACTATTTGCGTGAAAAATCAGCGAACACGTCGCGCGGACAAAAAGGGGCGCCTAAAAACTCGGGAAAAGAGTAAAAAGTCAGGGTGATATTGAAATAAACGAGACATGAGCGGCGCTGCCCGCTGTTTGGGTTACAGGCACGTTCGCCGGTAATGACAAATTCGCGGCCATTGTTATTGTTGACTGAGGATTTTTTCAACGTTCCAAGGCGCCCGTTTTGAGTTACAGCGCGAACGTGCCAATAGCACATTTCGACGGAATTAATTACAGAAAAACTTAGAGCCTAATGTCCGTCGCGGGGCCGCTTGGCGAACAGCCGAATCTCAACTAGATTCACATCTCGGGTCAAAAGAGAGATCTGTTGTGTCACCGTCGCCCTCGAACCGTGGACGCGTGTAATTGGGATAGGGACAAAGCAATTAAAATTCAGCTAGACGCAATGCCTAAACCGAAAGACTCTCTTTGAGAACTCCGTGGCGCAGTTGCCAAGGTATCGGCTTCGGCGTCGGGGTTCGTGGGTTCGATTCCCACACGCGGCAACTATTTTGTGTGAGTCACAAATAGTTTTTTCGCGTCTGGGTATTTGTCCGCGTGAAATTTATGTTTGTAAAACGTCCTTACAACACAGGATAATGTTATCCTAAAGTGAAAGTGAAAAAAAAAGAAAAAAACATAAGAAACAACCGACATAGCTCAGTGTCCGAGCGCTCGATTTTGATTCAATGTGCTCGAGCGGTTCAAATACAGGTGGAGACTAATAAAACTGTGTATTGCAATTTTAAGTGCTGACTTATCACGTGCTCAGCGGTGAAGGAAGCATCGTGCTTATTTTCTAAATAACAACGAAAAAAAAATCCAACGTTAGTGAATATGTTAGAAACAATACCCTCTGTAATAGGAGGCCTTTACCCAGCATATACTGGCTGGACATATATTGACTGTTTACCTTTTAATTCATAGTGAACAGTACAGCTAGACCGTTTTTAAAAATGAGAACTTTTCTCTCTTCACATTATCGTACATACGGGCCACTATAATTGTTATTAACAAGAAAATCATCATGATGGCAATTATAGACAATCAGTTTAAATTCAATGACGTAATTCAAACAAAGAGTTCGGGCGTCTCATCATAAATGAAAATACAATGAACGGATTAAAAAAAAATATTTAACACCAATTATTTTAATAACTCAATGCGAGTACAGTAATTACAGTTCGAGTGATAACATTTTCAAATCGTTATATCAGATAGTTTAACTTAAAGTATGTTTAAGATTTTTAAATCTGGAGTTATGGCATAATAAGTCTTTATAAGTGATTATCTGGTACGGAGGAAACTTCAAAAACCACCACCTTCTATTTTTATCATAATTAGCTAGTGTATTCTAATTATTTCAAAAGTTTATTTCATTCGCGGGATAGGTTCATTTGCCTGTAAGCTGATTTTTTTTCAATTAAGTATTTGTCAAAAATCTAATGCTCTTTAAAAATTGTTTCGTAAGTGTACAGATTTCCGTGAATCCTGATATCAAGGAGAAACTCAACATTAACTTATCTGTAAAACGCAGTAACGGTTTGTTAACGGTTAACGAACACTAAGATGACAATTAATCATCAGAAAGTAGAGTGTATAATAATAATAAGTTGCAGAGACAGTCCTGTTTAATTAAAACTAAAGTTAAGCGCTATTCAGGGTGACTACGCTCGAAGAGGTCATGAATAAAGAAACTCGTTGCGAAGGGGCATTTTGATTTGATACACTTATTGTGTGTCCCGTTGCTTTTGCCAAATAAAAGAATTAAATAAAGGAACTGGTTCTTAGGACAAAGGGTCCTCATAATGAGGCCAGCGTATTGTGTGAAGAGCCCTTGAAATCAACTTGGATATTGCGTCTACAGTATGCTTTTCAACAGAAGCATTTTTTGCAACGCCCTGTTAGAATTCAAGGTTCGATTCACACCTAAAAGTGCTCCATTTTATGTATACTTGAGCATATAGTAGCCCCATTTCTTTTTTAAGGAGTCAAAAGGACTATTTCTTACATCACAGAGCAGCACTATAAGACTAGAATGGCAAAGGCTGCATCCCCACTTAGCATCAGATGGGATGGCAGTCAAGTGCTGGCCAGTTTTTAATTAAAAAAAAAGGATGTTCTAATTAAAAATAATAATATCTACGCAATCCAAATTAGCGCTGGGATTTTTCAATGACCTAAATGTCAAAAACATCATACCATACTATAAATATTGGTACCAAAGGAGATACAAACGTTATTTTAATAAGACTTAAGTTTTTTTTTCAGGCCTTCAATCTCAGAAGATTTAAATTTCAAATACGCAGATCTATAGATGAAAAAGGCGGGAACAGTATTTTCACACCATCAATGAATCAACGCCTGAAACGAATAATGAGGGCTAATCCTAACTCAATATCCCGTGTTAAGAACAAGGCTAGACGTTGACTTCCTTATTGTGTTAACGGAGCTCGTTCTGGTATCGTTCAATCAGATAACAATCTGGCTCCCGGCCCAATCTCCACTATTTAGCGCGACGCAATGGGCTCAATTAGGATATGGCGGATATGCGGGCCCCTTCCTCCAGAGGGAGGCTACACTCGATCTCGAACCGTATACCATTTGTAATACCAGCAATTGTCGTGGCGCGTCTCTTTTTGCGGGAAGCTGTACTGTAGTGATTTGAAGTTAAATTGAGATTAAATGTTGTACTCTGTATCACGGTGACAATTTATGATCGTTCCCTGTAATTGTTTTTATACAGCAAAATGATATTGAATAATCATCTTAATAAATTGAAGTTTCGATTTAAATTTCAATATAATAACATTAAATGTGTATCAAATATACAATAACAAATAACTTTACAGTGCGATATGCACGTCTAATAAGTATTACTAGTCGCTTATCGTACAAAATTTTGTATCGCTTTTTGATATCCATAAAGGGAATGTAGAAATTGATTTATTTTAAATTTGCTATTTAATTCAAACAGCACGCAGAAAACTATTATTATATTTAGCAACGTAGTGTACACCTTCAAAGACATGATGCGTATAATTATTAATTTCATGTTTTTTATGAAATTAATAATTATACGCAATTACTTTTAAAAATAATGGGGTGTAGTTGGTCTACTATTTGTATAACATCTTAAGCATTGCTATTTTAGGACGACTACTTGGCTTTGATAAATATTTTATATGGTATCAGAAAACTAAAAGTTATATAACTAATATGTGTTATAAATACATGGGTCATTGTCGAATGCATAATTTGTTTGAATTTTCAAATACTGGTCCAGTGTTTCAATATAAGTTACTTAATTCTGTTTTATTGTAATAATTTAAATTTGTATTATTTTGAACAACATAATACAAAGAAAGTTGTTTTCAATGATCTTCATCATTTGATAACTATTCATTTCGCACAAAACGTAAACGTGAAATCGTTAACATGAAACAATTCTCGAGGATTGAGTCCATCACTTTCGTTTACATACCATACGATTTTGACAAATGACCTTGTGATCCGCTTAACAAATCGAAGATCCGCGACATTTTCAACGCGCGCCAAATAAAAATTTGAACTTTTGATGGGGCGTTTCATAGTCATATCGGAAAACTACCAAATGAGTGAGGTGGTGCTTAAGTTATGAGGCATTTGTCGGGCGACTTCAGTAGCGGTCTCGTGTACGGGGCGATCACGCAACAAGTGTATGGACAACAGTGACCCAAACGCTTTTATAGCTAAGCGTTTGGAATCCGTAAGCGGCGCCCGCCAACGGGATTCAGGGGCGCGCGGAACGTTCTACGACAGCCTGCCTGGAATTTTCCACTATGAATAGCTGACAATAACAATTTGCTCGCTCCCGTCATAAATACATCTCACAGTCAAATCTTAAGGTAATTTGTGTCGATTTTGTAGCTCATTTAATATGCCAGGAATATAAAGTACAGACGGAATCGATTATATTGCAGCTGCAAATCAGGGCAATCTGACTATCAAAGTGTGACGGTCGTATTTGTGCAAAGGAGTACTAAAGCTCGTCACCGGTAATATATTCATTATATATCAAATATTGGGGGCGATTTCGGGTAGTACTCGCTTATTATGTACGTAATTTTGCGTTATGTATGAAATTACCATCGCAAGTGCTATACCAGTGGGTTCGCATACATTGTAACCCATTTCTAAGTTGATAATGTTGATCAAATCGGAAGCTTCGTCACGGTATGTACAGCTTGCCTTATATAGAATTTCTCGAACATGCGTCGGTCGATTCTAATTTGAACGAAACCGTCATAAGATACAGGCGAAAAATGTTTTTTTCATTTGCTCATAATGTCCAATAATGATATACGTTTAAGTTTCTTCGAATTTTGAACTGAATACATATTTAAGTTACCATATTCTGCGAATATCAATTAAATAAAGTTTTTCGGCAAAATCGAAATGGTTACCATAGATTTTGTTTTAAAAGTTTAGATATGTTTAGGGAACCTTGAAGAAATTTCGGTTTATTATTCAATGTGCAGGGTTCTTCGCAGAGTAATGAACGCACTTATGAGATCGTTGCTGTTCCTTTGTTGAAGCCAAAACGAAGCCACGAATTGATACTAAATCAAAGTTTGCGTCATATGTAGGCTCCTTCGAATTTATTGCAATGGTGAAATGTATTTCACTCTCTTAGCAGGTTGAAAGTCCCAATAAAATCAACGACGCTTCTCATCGATACATGAGCAAAACGTGTACATATATCATCCCTGTTATAGCGTTCTATATAAGCCCAGTGCTAAACATATGCCATAGACCACCTTGTTTAGGGATCTCGTTAAAATTTCCAGAATAATCCAGCTGTCCGATAAGGTTCTTAGACTACTGATGGCAGAGCTTATGCCAAGTTTTCCCATACGCATAACATATACGAATGGACACCACTTGGTAAAAGTCTTTTTCTAGAAGCCTTTTGAGTCACTACTTCTTCATTAGAGGGTATCGTACATACTGCGTTTTTCCCATTGACAATTGCAAGACCCTAGTTTAGGGTTGCAAATGCATTGCCACCTTATATTAATATGGGCTCCGCCTATCTCACCCACGTATAACACTTTCACTTCACACAACTCTTCTGTGAGGTTGTGCTTCCCCCGACAGACCTGCCCATTCTTGCAACAGTGAAGACATGCTACATGGCCCCATTACACGAATTAACACAACTATTGTCGCGCCCTCGATGGATGACAGTTACATTTTAATTAATACGAAAATGGTGACAGAAAAAACGTTGTTACCAAATCCATTCAATCACGACGTTTCGGATTGTTATAGTTGCACGTTGGAAATTAACGCGCGAAATTTCGGCAGCGTGCCGCCATATTCGATCGAAGAGGAGCTCATCTCCGTTTGTTTCGCCGTCAGGAATGCGGCGGTAACCGTCCGGCGTAATTAAGTTGCCTCACGGTAAGTAGGGCTTAACCCTTCGTATTTATAGGCAATGAAAATGAAACACGGGCGTGGCGAGTGTACTTAACAGGTTTGCGGGTACCCTTTTTTAAACGAGGATTTATGGTAGATGTGCGCAACCCGCGCAAAAACCACAGTGTCCTCCAGTCTCAGCAGGAAAAGCAGCTAATTGGTCAGTATTTACATGCACTGAAAGTGTTCAGGAAAAGTGTTTCCAGCTACCTTCAATCACCTATTTTTCTCACCAGTATGCTGGTAGAGAACTCATGCATTGAGTTAAGGTTACCTTTTGTACAATATTTGCATTTTTTTGTATATTGTGTTTTGTATGCGATAAATATATAAATAAAAAAAATTGGGAGATTCCTTATTTGTTTTTTGCTTTGCAAAATATATGTATAAATTTCAGACGTAATGTGATTATTTGCGTCTTTCCAATTATTTTGACCATTATTCTAAGCCTATAAGACCTATTAAAAAATTAAAAAGTAATTTTTCCTCAGGTGAGATGTCAAAGTATTTGTTTATCACGAATGTTTTAACATAAAGTGATGTCTGCAAAATACAATAAAGGTTCTCAGATGTCTTAGTGATATAAGTCCAAAATTTTATAATTAAATTAAATAAAAGTATCCAAATTTTTTGTCATTTTTGATATATTTTGATTTTCGGTTTAATTATATAGTGCTTTGTAGGCATCATCTATTTTTCACGGAATCGTGTAACTGTTATAGGATCATTATCAAGTGAAATGCAAAAAGTGTCGATAACGTGATAAATACACCAAAATCGTCTAAGTACGTGCATTAATTGAACATTTTTTTGATAAATACTTTTAATGTAACTGACTTTTAGACGATAAAATTCTATTTCACTTTCACCGACTATTACTGTAACGAAAATGCTCGTTCAACCTTTCGATATCGGCTGCGGCTGCAACTAGATGCGTATTCGCTCGGAGGCCTTAACGTAACATTGTTCGCCGTCACGAAGCCAGCACCGCGCGGATATAATTACGTCTAATCTCGCCAGCCGTTCCCCTTTGTTAGTGGAACGATTAAAATAATAATCACGACTTTAATATACGGTAATGGGACCTACTCCTACGGTCTCGTGTTTTTATTATCTTCCTGCTAGGTGATTAAATGTCAACCGTTGATATTCTTAAAATCCATGGTGCAGCAGACGCAATGTCATCCTTTAAAAAGGTAGAGCTAGATAGTTTGAAATGCACTATTGTGAATACTCATTTATGCTGGTCTCTTGTGAAGACATCGCACTTTTCTGTAATCACACACCGCAGTGTAACGACATATCGGGTAGAATATGCAAGTACTGTAAGTAGCCACATTCAATAAAGATTTAATGCGAAAAGAACATATCGTTTGAGTATCTACAGTTCCAGAGGAAGAGTAGTGTACCTAAAGTGTTGACCAGCCTATTATTTATATGTCCCATTGCTGGGGAAAGGCCTAAATTCTACAGAGCGTTTTAAGGTATAGTCCAACACGCGACCTCAATGCGGATTAGGAGACTATCATTTACTTTTATGTTGTTATTTCTTAGGCATAATATGGTTTTGTAATGATATTTTATTCATCCCTGAGCAATTGTTAAATCGCCAATTAAAATTATATTTAACAATTCTGTTAATGATGAATTCTGGTTGCAAGAGTGAATAACCCGAGTGAAAAATATACCGAGTGAATATTGAAACTGAGCTACAGCGACTCTTTAGTGTAATGCAATTCAATAAGAAACATAGCTAAGAATAATAGCGCGAACAAAGATGGGACCGTTTTATGTTATCACCCGCAAGTAATACTCGTTACAGGTACGATGCATATCCCAGTTACGGTCATAGAAGGCAGGCTCTTATACCAGTGTGTTTGCATATGTATATACAACTATGTAATATGTGGACTGCCTCAAGAATATGTGCATAGTTTCCATAATAATTAAAAGAAAAATATTTGCAATGTGCTTCTTGATAAGTTTTTTTTTATACCATTAATATATTAATTTACTTTCCTTTGCAATTCCATCACAAAATTGAAACGATGGATACTATGTTTTTTTTTAGAATTCATGTGCATGTTTAAGTATTGTCATGCCTATATAGAATATTATGTTTATCTTATATACATCAAGTTCATACTAATCTCGCTGTGGACTGTCAATAGGGCTAGCAGTTCTTCATATTTTCGTTATTAGTTTATTGTAAAAAGAAAAGTAAAGTAACAACCTATACATGTCTCACTGTTGGGCAAAGGCCTCCTCTATACAGAGGGTATCAGGGCATAGTCCACCACGCGGCCCCACTGCGGATTGGCGGACTTCACATAGCTTCGAAATATTTTTTTTTTGTTATTATTTCGAAAATATGTAGGTTTCCTCACGATGTTTTCCTTCACCGCGCAGCACGTGATAAGTCAGCACTTAAAGTTAAAAACTTCATTGGTGCCGGCACCGGGGATCGAACTCAGGTTGCTCGAGTTAAGGGAGAATTAAAGGCGAGCGCCCGGACACTGAGCTATCACGGCTCTAGTTTATTGTAATATAAATAAATCTTGAAGTTAAGAATTGTCGCACTGCGTACAAAATATTAAATAACAGCCTATTAAATGCCCTAATTCTGGGATAGCATTCTTCGTTACAGATGGTATTAGGACTGCTTGTTTCATTAGTGATTGATTTTATTACTTGTAACATGCAATATCAAACACGCTTGTTAGATATTTTTGCTTCTTTTCCGAGGATGGAATGGATAGAACGCAGTCGGGATATGAACTCGATTGCTCGAGCGCAATGAATTTAATGGCGCCACGACACCGAGCTATCACGGCACTCATAGTGGCTGTCAAATTAAGCACACGGAACATCGGTCGGCAGCGGCTCGTCGTAACAGAGATATCGCCGTCAACTCGATTAGAGCGGCCCGCTAACGAAGCCCGCCTTGGACCGCGCCACAAATCAATTCAGCAAATTGAAACATGACCGTCCACTGCACTGGTCGTTTTTTCGCTGCCGCGCGTTTCGCGACGGTGAGTGAACTTCTAATTGGCATCGTTGGCAACGCGCTGTCGTCGGCCGCCTTACGCCGGGCTGGTAGCTGCGGTCTAGTACCTAATTTTCGCCAAATCCGTAGCACTTTTCGACGTTTTCGCGTTTCGATCTCTTTGAATGGTTCCTTTGCGATTGAAACTGACTCTGTACAAGAGTTTCTTTGCAGTTTCGTTATTGAATAGTTGCAATTATCATTTCTTTATATACTTATGTCGGAACATGTTTCAATATATATTATGTTATAATGGAATATAACACATCATGTTAAATAGGTCTAGAATGATGTTGATTTTCTTTATATAGAAAGGAAAAAAAAATAATTACATTATATCTGAAGTACCTATTGTGTTAACAAGGTGCAAACATTCTCTTGAAAATAGTCACTACTTAGGAGATTCTGAATCGAGTACGTTGTACATGAACAGATGGATTTTAAGTAAACTTAGGTAGAAATTCGAACATCACCGATCTAAGTTACTTCGAACGAGCGTCGTTGCGTTTCGATCGAGACGTCGGGGTAATAACTCGACAAAATCACGGACCACGTGTCGGGCGGTCTGTTCCGGTACCGCACCTAGCTGCTACAGAACGGGGCCTCGTCGCCTTAATAGTTTTGTCAACAGCTGACAACATGGCGGCCGCCGGCAAATTATCATATTTTTAGTGGAATTGACACTTCGCCATCGGCGTGCCACAGATGAGGCCGCGGACGAGTCAACGCCCCCAAACCATCCGGATCTAATTACGTTGTGTCATTAACGTCGCGGAGACGGCACGTCCGCCTAGGAAATGGAATCGAATCATTAGTAGTTTGATTACAAAAAAGGCTTAATAGAAATATAATAACGGCCGCCCGAAGAAATTGTAAAAAGATTGTAGAGCGATCCCAATAATTGGCGGTTATTTGTCGATACGGTTTGGAGCGCGTAATGGGTTGGGACGCTCCGACGTGACTTCGCGTCGCTTCGCCCCCTCCATAGCCTCTCCCGTTTCATTACGATTTGGCGAAATTCTCCGCGAAACTAAAGTTCACTTGAAATATTATCGCAAACATTCCATAATAAGTATACAGATAATCTTTTAAATAAATGCATTAGGTTGTGAAAGTCCGAGTGACGGCTTATTACTCTGACAATCGCGGGTACATCGCTTACGTAGTTAATCGCAAATACTGAAGCAGTTGGATAATGCATTCAAATCAATTATCATCACGTCGCCGTTTTCTTGACTGCTCGAATGTTGAATAGCATAAACTTTCCATTGAAGTTTAAGATGTCTTTATTTTATACCGTATCTTTCGCGACAATTTTGGTGTATTTAATTGTTCCTATAAAATCAAGACCAAATTTTGTATTGCATTTTTTTCCCGAAGTAAATTAGTGTTCGAGTTTTTCAATATTTTGATTAGCGTGCCGATTACATGAGAATTTGGAAAACTTTAAAGTTAGTGAGTGTTAATAATAAATAGATATGATAGGCATCTTCAGATTAAAATCTGAAGAAATATAACGATGAATTAAGTTTTCAAAATTCTGCGCAAGTAATAAAAGCGGACAATTATTTATATGTAAAAACAATGTGCATATTTTAGGCTGATAAAAATATGCATGTTTTTTAGGCATTATTTATATATAGTGTGCGAGCTGTACCATAAAACTTCCAAAAACCGCCAAAACAACATTTATTGCGTGACATTCTTCATTAAATTACTTAATTATGCAAAACAAGCATTTCTTAATACATCTCATTCAATTTATGTCAATCTTTCGATAGCTGATTATTGATGATATAGATGAACGTTTTCTGGATAGAGGCGTGTAAAAATATGTATGTGAGTGGGCATATATAAAATACTAGAAAGTTATGTGATAAGGTGGTAATTGAGCAGACGTTTCACCTGATGTTAACCGATTGTCCGCAAACTGACACGACGCGTCTCCAGACGAAACATAGAAGTCAATTAAATATTTCTACTTTACACCGGTCTGTGGGGTTGTGGTACTTCTTGGAATAGGCCTGTCCATTTGTGCAACAGAATTATGTAGCCCTGCTGAGTAACAACAGGTGAGAAAATCTATAAAAATCTTAGAAAGGACTACAATAGTGAAATAGTCAACGCTCTGACATTTCCCCCCGATGTATGAGCTAGCTTTAATTCAACCATGCATTAATATGGTTTATACAAATTCAATGTACATATGAAAAGTGCTAATATACTTTAAAGCGAAATAATTCATTATTGTTATTTACTTCCTTAGCGTCTTGCGTAAATTATTCCAGGCTTTTTTATATTAAAAAGCCTGGAATGGATATTTTATTAGATATGTCTATGCTTCTTAAATAAAACTAATTAATAAAAGTATAAAAATAAGTCGTATTTAACTATGTGTACCATTTGTGTAAGCATTCGAAATATTTATATATATCTATACTGATATCAAAATGAAGTTAAATTTGATTGTATCAATCAATCAGTCTTTTCCAGTCTACTGCTGGACGTAGACTCCTCAAGGGCTTGCCACAGTGCACGATCTTCCGCTTTCCTCAACCAGCGACCTTTCTCGGGTTATCGGTCAGCCATTTGTTTGTATGTGATTAGTAATCTCGGGATTTATCGATCTTAAAAAAATTGTTCTCTAATGAAAAATTACGTAAGCTCTGAGTGACATCCATATTTGTATAAAAGTAAGTTATGTTGAATGTAACTATTTGTAGTCATACATCAAGTTGGTTGAAAAGTATAAAAGTATTTTTTTCATAATTGGCTTTCCGCCGTTAAATGAGTCAGCATGTTCTTTATCATTATATAATAAAAATTTAATATGCGATGATAAGATGCAATATTATACGGCCCCGTCACTAGGAAAAGTTGTTTTCTCAATAACACGTATTTAACATCAGTAAGCGATGTTAAGGTATTTACTTTAAACTTTTTCATAATCCTATTGTTTATGTCTCTCCGTATGAAGTAAAAAGTATCCATAATGTTTGAGTTTATACAAACATGAGAATTGAAACGATAATATTAACTGAACAATATATTAAGGCCCGTGGTAGTTGTCTTTTATATTTTTTATTTCCTAAATTGAGACGTATAAAATTTCGCATTTCGTTCGAAAGTGGGGCGACCTTAGTTATCAATTTTGCACGTCTTCTGTAAGCAGAGCGCTATTAGAGGTTCAAGAACAGAAACAAAATACAATAAAATAAATATTTCCTTCCTAATTGTCGCGACTGAAAACCACTGTCGAGCAATTTTATCCTGTTTTGGGATTTGGTAAGATCTAAGTTTACAATAACATTAGCTTTTACTGTTAGGAGAAAAAGCTCCCTGCTCTTGTTTGGGGTTTAGAACAATTTAGCGTATTCAAGTTTAGAAGACAACATTAAACATTATAACGCCATCAACAAAAATTAAAGCGGTGGATTGTCAAATTGATTGTAAACGCAAAATTATCAAATACACTACCGAATAATAGTGTAACTTTGTGGTGGATTAGATACATAACGAATTAATAAATTCAAAGTTAACTTTGTAAAATTAAATTAAAATAATGTTCAATCTATCACATTTGGAAGCTTAAAATTTAGGGTCTTTACATGTTCATTAACAATTTCGTAATTGCGCATGATGTTCGAACATACTACATATTTTCTAGTGGTTGAAGGTGATAAGATAAATAAGACACTATTAATAAGTCTTCAAACCATGAGTATTAAGACTAGCATATAAAAGATATTAATTAGAGAACCTATTTATTTTTTAATATTGAAAATCGGTGAAAAAAATCTTAAAATGGAAATTTTCTTAACGTAAACTTCATTTTGATATTTTTATCAGAAGAATCATATAATTTTGTGATGATCCACTATAAGCAGAGAAACATTTTCTGCAACTATGAAGTATAAAAAATTTAGTATGACAAACTTATTACCGTATCATCCTGAAATTATCTCTGTATCTGAGATCAAATAAATAACATCACTAACAGCGTGTCACGTTCGATTTTGGTTCGTCTCGATTTGTTTCTCCATATCTCATTAATGTTCTCAGTACCGTTCTAAGACTTAATTTTTATGCGCTTAGCTCGACCGCCTCGATATCGTTTGGATTCGCCTAAAAAGCGCTCCTTTGTCGTGTCTGACAAAAAGACTTGTTTTCTGGCAGGCACGTTGCGCGTTATTGTGTTATACAATGAAATAATTAGTTGGTTCGGTAACGGGAGATTTTTTTTTCAACATTAGCCTTATTCTTTGCGGGCTGGTAATTTAATATTTTTTGTAATGAGCACTCGATTCCGAATGGGTGGGTGGAAAAAATGTCGGTTTTGTTCGCGTTTCAAGGAGAGGCTGCGCAGGAGTCGCTCTGATATGCCTCTGTGTTGGGGTATTACTTACAATCAATCTTTTTTTGCAGTATAAACGCGTTCTTCTGTGTATTTTATTCCTTAAATAACGCTAACATAGGACATGTGGTGTTAGTGTTAAAGTTTTCTAACCAGGTTATGCGCTGCAGTGTACTTTCTCTTTAATTTTTCTTTCGAATATTCGTTTGAGAACTGTATCATCAATACATATTAATTTTAATATCATGTAAATCTTCATTGTCTTATGTGTGTATGTCATTTTATTAATATTCAGACTGACTGCAAGATTTTCTCTTTACCACAGTTTTTTAAGTAACGACGTGTTGAAGGGTATCTTGTTACAGGTAAAGTTTAGTCAAAGTACTGAATAATATTATCGTTAATATACCTGTGATATAGATAGCTTAAGATGAGCATAGTTTTAAAAGCTTACTCTTTTAAATTGAGTTTAGGTAAGATACTCCAAATCTTATTTAAAATTATAAAAAAATATTATTTACAGTTTACCATTTTTAACTAACGAACTTATATTCAATAGATGATACGCCCAATTAATTTCTTAAGGTACACGTGGTTTAAAGATGTGGTTTGCTAACTTAATTTTTACAATGTGATGGAGTTTAATGGTGACATGGCTGTAATGTTCAAATAAAAATACATAATAAATTTATTTCAAATAGGGATACATTAGCGTGCCGTCACGATCGTCGTTCCCGGTAAAAAGTGTTCCCGCCTATATGAGTATTCGACTAGGAATCTGTCGTTGCTTGTTGCGGAAGATTTACAGCACGATGGCAACACCACCCACGAAGCGGGAAACGCGTGCTCGAAGCGTTCCGTCTCACTTATTGTCGATGGACAATACGCTGCTCGCGAAGACGCGAAAGAACACAATGTAGCTTTGTCTTATCTCAGGTACACCTTAGTCCTCTAATTACGGAATTCTTCCCGCCTAAAAACTACAATATGCACCTGCCCTTCAAAATGCATTATTGTACACGAAATGTACAAGAGAAAGATGAGGTTTTTTACAGTCTTCAAACGTAAGGAAAATAAAAAATAAAAAAATAATATGTATATATTTAAACAAAAACTTAGGATAAGGGAACCAAGGAAAACAAAACAATAAAAGAACAGAAATCAATAATATAAATATTGCATTTATTTCAACGAATTCGGCAAATATAATAACTGCAGATAATAATTATAATAATACTATTCAGTTACAAGACTTGCAATCTTTTATCTAGCTAAGTGACGCTACTGTCACCATAGAGGAAACCAAAGACTTTTACATTGGCTGGCACTGGGCTTTAGTTCCAAAGAAAACCTATCCATTATAATGATATCCAACAGTAAATGCAGATCGCATATAATTAAATTAAAATTAAATTATACAAATGAAAATAAAATTATTGGAAGTCGTATTGGAGGCAATTTTAAAATCAAGGACAGCTGCCTCGACGTACTCACTACAAGGTACACGTTGCTTGAACGACATAAAAAAAAAACAAAATAAAAATAATAAAAACCAAAGAACAAAAATAAATACAAACATAACAAAAATGCAAAAGCAAAATGAAAATAAAAACAAGGAAACGATATGCAAATAAATGGTTTCGGCCCGCCGTATGTGTTTAACGATCGAGTAAATAAAATTGCATTACATTCAAGGCATAATAAACTGTGAGATTTGCATTTGAAAGATCGATACGGGCGTATCTCAAGGCGCGGGCCAAGACGGGAGCCGAGAGTTTTCACATAATAAATAGACCCTTACTCGTAGAATGGCGACCCGCGGCGTGTGTCTCACAGAAGTCGGCGCGCGACATTGCTTCCGAGCATTTAAATTTGAAGTAAATATTTGCATATCGCCTAACTCCCCAAATCCGAACCGCTCTTATGTAAATGCATTAGGTGAATACGAAAAGAAAAAACAGCAGCCGGCGACCCCACACGGATCCAACGTCTTCATTACAATCGGAAATACTACAAACCTTCACAAATGTTATGTTTGTACGTATTTTTGCGCTCTTGGAAAAATATATGCGAAGTTCACTAATTAGATACAGTTATATCACAAGTTCTTAAGATGCCTCTACGAAACAAACAATATATTTATTTATATCTACCTAGTATATATAGACACTAAATATCGTAACCCACGTACGAATACCGATCTGAGACAATTTTACAGCGTTTAAACTTTAAAACCTAGTAGTATAACCTCTTAAACAAACAACTAAGTATTTACAGTGGAGCTCGGAGAAATAATTTACAAAACACTTGGATCTTACAAGGCACCTTATTTAAATAATAATAAAGACTTCAGGCTTCGCTATGACTTTACATAATAACTAAAATGTTTTAAATTCTCTAAAATATATAATTTGGTTTTCATTACAATCCTACAACAATCGACAAGTCGCTAATACCTAATAGGAGTTTTAAATATGAACAACTAGGAAGAATAAAATTATGCAACAGATTACTAACGCTTAAAAGCTTTATGTATAAGTATGCAATGTTGGCTTCAGCAATCAATAAGTAAACAAGGCTTAGATAATGCAAATAAAAGAAACAATCAGCGTTGACGTAGTTTCCGAGAAAGTTTTGATTGGCGTCATTTGAATAATTGATTATTCATGTGGAGCGAAATGCATGTGCGGCAGATCGGTCCCATTAGATATACGACGTCCTTCACGCGTCCTAACTCCTACCATTGTTATATTTCGTTTGCATTTGAATAGCGGCGGCTTGGAGAGGCCGCCCACCATCCCACCGGCACGCCTCTTGCGGCCGGATCATAGCCGCTTCGTTTTCTGACCTCATCAAATTACTTAGCGACATTTGTGTATAAAGAAGTGCCGACAAATTAGTCCTATTAAACATTAAAACCATTATACAGAATCAAGGTATATGCATTCCAAAAATTCACTGTACAGACTGAAGTACCAACATTACACATTAACACAAAGCTCTTTCACTTTACTGCTAAACCCTATTTACAAAAGGACTCACTAGTAGGAAAAAGACCAACGACCGTCACGGCACGAAAGGAGCTTCGCTCATATAACAGTGCATAATTTCGCGTAATACACAAATACTCTCTATTCTAAACAACATAAGAAACTATTTTCATTGAGCGAAGCTCGCCGTTGTAAGTTCTACGAAAGCAGGTCACGAATCGCGCAGCGCCTGTTAGCGCGGAGCGATGCGGACTGCGGTCAAGTGGTGCACTCACCGTTGCCGGCGAGTTGGGGTCTCAGAAAAGCGTTGTGCAGTTCGCTGCCGATGCCGCTCTCGAGCCGTGCCGCCATCTGCATGAGGGCCAGCGTGCCGTCGTCCGCACCGCCAACGCCGCTCTCTAACCGCGCGCGCACAGCTGCGATGTGCCCGCGCGTGAACACGTGATCTTGCACTGAATACTTGTGGCTGTACTTAAAATCGCAAACGCGACATTCCTCCGGCGGAGGTGCGTCCGACACTTCCGACAAGCCTGCCGCTAGTCGTGCTTTCTTTTCTTTGGCACGTGCATTCTGGAACCATACTTGCACCACGCGCTTGGGTAAGCCAATTTCTCGGCCCAAGGCTTCACACTCCGCCATTGTTGGTGTTTTGTAGTCGTTGAACAAAGACTTCATTATTTTTACTTGTACTGATGACATTTGAGTGCGGAAGCGTTTTCCAGGTGGCCGGGTCGTTTGTTGTTGACCTGGTAATGGTGACGTCGGCTCATCTTCCTCGTAGAACTCCATTGTTTCTGACGCAGTGTCTGAGCGTTCATCTGCATCCGATCCTGGGCGTGACAGGTCTACTGGCTTGCTGAGATCTAATGGTATTTCTGATTTTCCATGAGATAATTGTCTTTCTGCAGACTCATTATTAGCGCCATTTTGTTGCGCGACAGCGTGAGCTTGCAATTCACTTACGTAGCGTTTCATTGATTCTTCACTGTACTGCTTGATAAATTTCTCCATGTCTGAGTGAAAAGGCGGGAAAATAGGGGGCAACATGGGAGCCCCCCCTTGGGAAAAATTTTGCTGCCTATCACTTTGTTGAGAACCAAAGCTTGGGGTTGATTCGGTGCTTAATTCTTCATCTGGTAGAGCATCTACGTTTATTTCACCTCGTGCACACTGATCTGCGTGTTTGGTGCTTAAGTGGCTCTCTAAAGCACTCTTCACTTTAAATAACGCAGGACAAAAGGGACATCGTTTATTGATAACCTGTGCATGGGCCCGAAATTGGCCTTTTCTCTCCCGAGCTCTTGTATTTTGAAACCAAACTTGTACCACCCTTTTTTTTAAACCCACTTCTCGAGCAATATTTTCCAACATTTTTCGTGATGGATTTGACTCTATTTGATACTTTTGGTATAAGTAATCTAATTGTTCTGGCAAAATGGTAGTTCTTAACCGTTTGTCTTTTGGTTGTTCTCCTGTGTCTATTTCTTCAAATTCATCAAATTTCCTTTTCGCAACTTGTTGGTTAAGTGCTGCCACTAAAGGATGACGTGATTCCTCATTAGCAAGCGTGGCGTTTAATTGTTGTAACTGTGCGTGTTGTTGAAGTATTCCAAATGGTGAATCTGGTGGATACGTGGGAAATAAGTTTGGGTTCATTATATGAACAAGTTGATGTTCCCGCCATAAATCAAATCGAGGGAAGACAAGGTTGCATTTATCGCATTGAAAATTATCGTCTTTCTCTTCGGTTCGTGGCTGATGAGTAATGGGAGTTACTGGTGTAAGAGGGGCCTGTGGAGCCGGCGATACTGGGTAGTTAGGGGCAGCGGGTGTTGGAGTACGAGGTGGAGCAGGAGAAACTGGTACGTGAGGCACATGATGTTCAACTGTGCTTGAATTTGAATCTTCACTACTCAGAGTAGCAGCTACTTGGGCGGCAGCTGCCTGAGCTTGAGCTGAACGCTTCGCGTCTTCTTCTTTAAAACAATGTGTTTTCTGATGTCTTATCAATTCATAGTATCTCTGAAACACTAACTGGCATTTCTTGCATTGATAATTTAAACCAGGAGTACGTTGAAATCTATTTGCATCATCGGTTGCTCCAGTGGGTGGTTCTGCTGCTGGCTGATTTTCATAAACTTTTCGTGCTTTTTGGCGAGCGTTTTGAAACCACACCACAATAACTCTAGGACTTAGTCCAAGGAGTTTTGAAAGATATTCTAAGTCATCATCTTTAGGATAGGCGTTGTTCTCAAAAAATTCTTGTAGTACTTTGATTTGATAATCAGTGAATCTAGTTCTGTTGGCGCGTTTGCCAGAAGACCCCGAGCTGTTGGATCCATTCGAGTTGCCCCCGGAAAGTCCGAAATCCGCCGGTCCTCTGCCAGGACTCAGGCTGCGATTTGGGGTCAAAGGCAGGACGTTCGGGGGCGCGGAGTTTGGGGACGTGAAGTTTGGATTTAATTTTGGCGGCAACATAGATGGATGTGGTGGTTGTGGTATACTTGTCGCCGGTATTGAATCTAACTGAGACTGGATTAATGAATTTAGCGACAAATGTGTTGGTGTCTGTGGTCGTGAAATATTTTGTTGATGATCAGAATTATTTAATGCCGGACTTTGTAATGGGGCCTGAGGAAATATAAAACTCTTATCCTCTTGATGTCTGTCGTCATAAGAATTATATTTCTCTTCCATTGTCGGTTCGTCATTTGGTTCAGATTTGACTTCCTGATGTGTTATTGGTGTAGTGTCTTCAGTTTTTGCTTTTTTTTCAGGTGGTGGTTTGCCTTCATCAGAACTCGCCGATGAATCCAAAGGAGTCACTTTGGCTTCGCCAGTTTTCTCGTATTCTTCGAGATTAAGTGTTGTTGAAGGAGGATTATTAAAGTTATAAGGCGAGTCCTTATTGCGTTGACGCTCCTTAAACAGAGTGTTCCGGAACCAGTGCTTGATAACTTTTGTCGCTAAACCTGACTGCTGAGCCATCTTCGCAATTGCTTCGTCGCTGGGAGAATTATTAATGTCGAAGTGCGCTCGTAGTATTTTCAATTGTTCATCCGTTATACGAGTGCGCGCACGCTTTTGTCCGGCCGCAGCATTCGCCTGTTAACAAAAAACTCGTATAGTTATAAAGTTTTGACAGTAGTTTGAACAAAATTAATAATACAAAAATATTAACTTGTTACTTAATAACATGTAAAAATAAAACATCAAATAAACTGTTTGAATTAACTGATTGTTGTAGTGAAGAACTCATTTATTTGCGGTCGTAAGCCGCTCGACGATTGCAGGTAACTTTGAATAATAACAGAATCCGTTGTAAGTAATAATACTTCGACCCTACATGTTCAACAATAGACGCTCTGTTGCTTTGTGCAAACAGATAGCTAAAGCTTATCTAACAATACTTCGTACGATATTCTTGCCTTGCGATCGTCTTTATACAGGAAAGTTGACAAATGATATCGACGGTTTTATTTTAAACAAAAAAATTATAATTATTATTTACCGTATTTACTTAAAAATAAACGGCAAACATCATCATTTTGCATTTAATGCGGTATACTGTGTTTATTAAACGCACTAATTATTCTTTTAAGTTTTCATGTTTACTTCATAAAATACGAAAAAATTATAGATCTAAATAGGTACGAAAATATTCGATAGATTCATTCAGCACACTGTATAAAAATAGGAAAATTTTAGTGAATAGAATAAATGCTTACTTTGTGGTTTAAAATGACGCAAAAAGGCTTTGTCTTAAAAGAGAATTATTCGCACGTGAAGAACTTCGAACTCAACGTATGTACATTTGATTGTTCGAATGCTAAACAGACAATTAAGAATGATCTATGAACGCTTTTAAGGTCGCTCTATATCTAAGTACTTAAGGTTTGTTAATTAATCTATTTTATAGTATAACTATGGTTATTTGCATCATTTACAGTGAATATTCCACGATGACATTTTATGTAAGCTTATACCTGAATAATAAATGTTAACAGGTCATTACAGTGAGCTCGTGTTTCTGCAACAAGTTAATAAATAAACATTCCTCCTTTCAAAAACACCGATGGTAAAAAAAGTAGCTAATGGAATGTTTTACATTTATTTACTAGTTCGCTTGTTCGTCTATTTAAATTTCGTAAAATATATAAACATCTCAAGTAATACTGGCCATTCGGCACATATGTATTATATCGTCTTAATAATTCAATGACGTGTATTAACAATGATTACTTGTTATTTATAATGATAGTTACCTGTTGCTGTTGCTGCAATAGCTGCTGTTGTTTAATTTGCGCGTCGTGTGCGAATGGCATTGCGTCGAAAGGTGGAGGTGGAAGCATCAGAGGAACCAGCGGTGGCTGCAGGTTCATAGCAGCCAGAGCTCCGACGTTCAAGCCCAAAGGAAGTCCCAGGGACAACATCTGAGCCATCATAGGGTGCAGCTGTCCGAGCTGTTGCTGTAATTGTAGCATGTTGAGTGCAGCTTGCATTTCTTGCACCTGAGCCGCTAGCAGGGCTCCTGCCTGCGCATCACCCGGACCAGTACCGTTTTCATTGAAGCTGTTATTAGCCTCGCCCCGCGGCGAAGGCGACCTCTCGTCCTGCGGCGCGGGCGATGCCGCACGGGGCGAATTTGGCGCTCCCGATTTCCTCTCATATTCTGATTTGAACTGCTCCGCGAATTGCTCTAAAAACTCGAGCGGAACTTTATCTTTATGCACTTCTTCACAATGAGTTTTTAAAACGAACACACTAGAGAATTCCTTGTTACAATGTTGACACGTCGATTTCGTTTCCCCATCCGGAGGCTTTTCTTCAGGGGGCGGGGGCGGCGGGCTGGGCGCGCGCGCCATTTCGCGCTCCTCTTGCAATTTCCGCCGTTGATTCTCATTGTATTGCATGACGAGATCGAAGCCGAATGTCTCCAAAAGCTGCTTATACATTTGTGAGTTTCGTTTGGGCGGGTTGCCCTTGGCGACCATCTCGTCCAGCGCAGCTTGCTCCGCGTCACCTAGCGGCGAATGCGCCCGCGCATCGCCAAACGGACATGAGGTCGCACGGTGTGCGTCGAGTAGCTCAACGTTAGGAAATGACGCGTGGCACCGATCGCACGAGGCGCTACCTGCGCGAGGGGAGCGAGGGCTACCTGGGCGCGCGGGGGGCGAGGAGCGGGGCCCCCCGCTGCTCGTCGAAGAAGGGGATGTATTTTTCGGCGACAATACGTCTTGTAATATTTTCGCGGGGTCCGTTCTATCGGGTTGCTCGACTAAAGGACGCGTCAAGTCCACGTGGCCGGCCGCGGCGAGCTCTTGCAACTTACCCGCTCGCGTTTGATGCAGCACCGATCTCATGTGAATGTCTAGGGTGCTGCCCTGCGTGTAAGCTACTTTGCATATATTGCACTTATAACGTTTACGATCGTCTTCTTCGCTAGATGTACTTTTTGGGGTGAGCGTCAAATTGGAGGGCGCTGTCCCAGCTCCGGGTGATACGGGAGGGTTGTTATTGTTCTGTTGTTCTTGCATGGCCCTCTTTAATTTGTGCAAATGACTAACACTGTTGTAATGAACAAGCAAAATATTCTTTTGTGTAAACGACTCCTTGCATACATCGCATTTGAAAGGTCTATTTGGATCGAGGTATTTTTCCATCGGGTATGTTAGCTTTTCGCCTTTTCTGTGCAAAAGCGTTTTATTGTGAGCAGTTAAATAAGACTGGCGGGTGAATGCCACTTTGCATCGGTGACATTTATATTTCCTGTTCGGGTCATTGTATGAGTCTTCGGCCATTGCCTGCGAGTTTAAGTAGTCTTCCAAAAATTGTTGATCTTTATATATTATCGAATCGTCGGAGTTTTCGGCATCGTTATGGCCCGATTCGTCAGCAGCGGTGGCGCTCGAATCGCGATCTTCCATCTCACCTAGCTCATCGTCTGGAGTCCTAAGAGCTTCTTTGCGTAATAATTCAGCCGTAGCAGGATCTAGTGCAGTGCCCTGGTTCGCTTGTAGTAAAGGATTTGATGCGAGACTCCTTTTGAACGCAGCGAGATCTTCTTCCGAGAGCTCAGAGTGAGAGGTCTCGACATGTTTCTGTAGAGCTAAGACAGAACGGAAGCTTCGTCCGCATAGCACACATTTTGTTGCGTCCCTTATGACGTGATATTGAGAGTGTAATTGTAATTTCTCAATGGTTTTGAAAGCTAAGCTGCATTGATTACACCTGTATTTATATACGTGTTTTTCGGACACCGACATGTTCGCAATAGAGTTGCGAGCGTGAGCTTCCCTAAAGTGATTTTGTAGGGCGTGCGCCGCGTCGAAGTATCTGTTGCAGCCTTTCTTCCAACAGAAGTATCCGGGGCCTTGCGGTGTCTGCTTCAGTTCCAAATGGCCCGATTCGTTCTGGTGATGGCAGAGTTCGTCGACGTTGCGGAACGTCCTGTTGCAAGTGGAGCATCGCTCGGTTTCGCCGTCCACGCTCCCCTCCGAGCGCGGCGAAGAGATCTCGCGGTCGTCCTCTGCTTGTCGGGTTTCCTCCCTCTGCGGGTGTGATCCCCCATTCAGCCAATGGCTTTGGTCAACAAGGAGTAGCAGTCTCTGTAGGCCCTCGGAGTTGACCGAATGTATTTGCATGACATGCCTTTCTAGGGCCGGCCGCTCTTTGAACGCATCCTGGCATAGAGGGCAGATGAAATGACGCGCCGTGTCTCCGTGCACGGTGGTGACGTGCGCGTGCAGTCTGGATTCGGCGGCGCAACTAAAGTTGCAGTATGGGCAGGCGTGTTGTCCGGGAGTGTCGTGATCGTCTTCGCGTTCGCTCGGCCCTTGTTGGGGCTGTTGCTGGAGCGGCGGCTGTTGTTGTTGTTGTTGCTGCTGTTGCTGCTGGTGCTGGTGTTGGTGCTGCTCCAAGAATCGCATCATTTTCTGTTCTTGAGTCAATTCGGGTTTTTGGTCGATTGGCTCCTTATTGTCTGTTAACAATTAATATTTTTTTTAGAATCGTCATTAAAATAATAGTAGGTTAATAAAACGCACAGTTGGAAATAAAATCGCGACAAACCTCCCTTCGCGGAATCGACAAACCGAATGGATAGTCATTTATTGGCTAAAGCATATAAGCACCACCTCTCCCGGAATCTACGTGAGATTTATCTACAAAAAAGATTATTTCTATAAATGAAACGCACTATTGTTCGGCGTGAGCATTTGTTACTTTACTGAATTGTAGTTAAAAATAAAATTCTTCTCCTTTATATTATTAGTAGGACTCGTTTTGTTTGCCCGGCGTGGCAAGACAAAGGTATCGCTCTATCCATCCCGTACGCACACACTCACGTGCGCATTAATGCCAACGTAACAAGTATATTGTAATTTCGCACACAAAGACGACGCAGGACGAGCAAACAATCATTGTTCATTATTACAAAAGGTTTCGAATGTTTCGTTTCGCATCGTATCAAATGTATTCGGGTGTGTGACGTGTGTGACGAGAGGACGTGCGAGCGAGAGGCGCATACAATCGGGAGATGTGCGAATGCAATTATTATTTGACCAGGGACGTGTCCGCGGGAGCGTGTGAACAGAGCCGGCCCGCATTGTTTACGCTCAAACAAGGAAGCTGAATGGAAACGCCGATACAAAAAGCGTTGCTAATCTAAGACGTTACTTATACAAGATTATGTATATCGTAGTATTTCCTTCATGGAGAAAGTAATAACGTTCCATTCGAATATCGAATAATATAACTCCCGATAGTACATTTTAACCCTCTTTAACCAAGTACTCAATATGGAAATGTGTTCACATGTAGGGCTGAAGCGAAATATGGATTTGAAATTTCTCTAACACTATAGATATTCGTTCGGTTACAAACATTGAATGTGATTCTCAATAATTACCGGCGCAAATAACCGAAAGGGAGGCCGAGTGAAACCAGTTGCTCCCCATCGGGAACCCGTTTCATAGTTTTAACCGTTACATCTAATGAAGGGGAGAGGGATAAGCGAATCTGAATGCGTAATAATAACCGAGTAGCAACTGACCCCAATCCTGGACCGGGGTGTCCAGTGGACGTAATTATTTATGATGTAAAATCGCCGTCCGAATGTCTGGCGGGAACGTAGAACAATGTACAGGTAAAGGGACCGTCCATGCACGGACGATCCCTCAATGCATTCTGTCGATTGACAAAAGATCCTTTCTAAGGAAACACCACATCGTTAGGGCGTCGTAAATCGGCTATTGTGCAGCTTGAGTTTTGTTTTGCGAGATTTTGGGTCACGGTTTTTTCACGGCGTCTGGGATGTGCGCCGGGATGAGGACGTTTGTGATTTGGTTACCAAAATATGAGCTATTTGCAGATAAAGGTAAAGAATTACAATGCAAGTATTAATTAGCAAGTAAAGTGTTAAAGACAGAAAAGCAAAAGCAAAAAGTTGTTTTAAAAGAAAGTCAATCGGAGATCTGGACAAGTTGTTAGAAGATAATGTATTAGACTGTAAGTATTAATTACTTCTAAAGTTTCAAAAACTTTATCTTTTTAAAAAGTGACGATTAGAGATCGAATTAGTGATAACCAGTGAACTTGTTGTATTCTAGACATCAGATCAGACATGTATCAAAAATTCAAAAATGAAAACTTGATTATTCTGATATTTCGAACCGAGGGCCCTTAGTATGGAATGAAAAATTATACGAAAAATAAGAAACATTTCTAAAATACAATAAGCCGTTACTTACGGAACTAGTATATTACATTTTTTAAAATTAATTTGCATTTTACGAAAATCAACAAGGTAAAATATTTTTGATTTAGACAGTACATAATATTTATAATGTGATAGTTTAAATTGTTGTTTCGATTATAAAACTAGTCATACTTTAAATCCTTTCCTTGTTTTATATATATTTACATTGCATAAGAAAGTACTAATATGCATCCATACGAGCTGTCTCGCTGATTTACAATGGAACGCATGCAATTGGAAAAACTTTAAATTTATCTGAACACGGGCCATTTAAAGCGAATACTCAATAAGGTGAAAATAAGTAATAAACATAAACATGAGGGACACAATGGTGTAAGCCGGATTTCTTTCGCCTCCACATTTCTCTCGGAGTTTATCGTATTTCACCATGGCTATAAACACACGTCGGGCAATGAGGCCGGCGACATTGTAAAATGATGTAGCAGCCTCATCACAAGGGGGCAATCATCCTTAATGCGCAGCGGCCACATACGTAATGCGAGTCATTGTCCCGCGTGGCGGTACTTATGGAAAATTCGCGTTCTCAATTCAAATCTTCTCTCCGTCTCCCTCGCGCGCGGGGCGGAGCCGCCTCCGACCAATGACGAAGGCAGACTGTGGCGACACCGTTTAAGGCGTACGTTATTAAAGAAACCTGTTCTAATGTTGCGCGCTTTAAATTAAATTTTGTCCGTGTGTAATTATCTCATTATTGCCATTACGAATTCCCCGCTAAATGCTCATCGCCCGAAGTGGTGATCAACTCGCGAATTCGACGCGAGTTGTTGTTCCGTGGTACGATAATAAGGCCTGCGATAGGCACTGAACAAGCTCACTTCACTCTTAATTCCCGAAAACCGCCAAAATTAACACGAACCTAATTGTGTGTTTATTAACGCGATCCAGTAAAAGAGTTCACTTTGTTAAAAAAAATGCATAACAAAATTGATTAAGGAACGAATCGTTTTAAATTGGAAACCGATAGTGACGTTTCGAAATCACATTCATAAGTCGACTCCGTATTACTTTATCGATACGAACTCCGGTAATGGTTTTGGTTGAATTAATTTTAATGGGATTTTCACGCTTTATAGAATAAAATGTTACGAAATGTGTTTAGCAGGAGAGTAATAAATAATAAATATATTTCGCTTCTGTTCAACGTCCATGGATTTACGTGTTACACTAGCAACTACCGAGTAGAAAGAAGTACTGGGCTAATAAGCTGCGCACGCGCAACCAATTGCCATTCGAGTGAGGCTACTTTTTTATTTTACTTCTTCACTGAGTCCGGAATAGCTGAGGTTATATGTTACATAATCCAAACTATCTTTTGTTTTTAAACTCCCATTAAATTGAGACAATCAATTGAGGAAGTCAGTCTAAAACGATAATAACAAAAGAATTGTTACGGCCCGCGGTCTTCGAATATAATTTCCTTGTTCCTAACAAAGGTTAGGCAATAAAAGATTACTTTTTCGGTTATGCCTTCTGTTAATTAGATTTTTTTTATAGTAATTTATCTTTGAAGGGAAGTTGGTCAGCTCCGGTAACGACGTAAATTAAGTGCAATAACTCACCTTCCTGTTGATCGTACGGGCTTGGCAGCTCAGGCGGTTGGGGAATAACTTGGAAGAGCTCGGCGACGTCTGGCGTGGGGTCCTTGCCCTCGGAGCGCCGTTGCAGCTGATGGATTTGCTCCATTTGCAAGTGTTTCACGGAGCGCACGTGCTGCAGGAGGGGCAGACGGTGCGGCGCGCCGAAGCCGCAAAGGGCGCAGCGGTACACGCGTGCGCGGTCACGTGGGATCCTGGCCGCGCACTCCCGGAGGTGCCTCAGTAACAAGGCGGCCGCTTCGTGCCGCGCCCCAGCGGCGTGCAACTGCAGCTTGTGGGCGGAGTTCGTGTAGTAGTCGCAAGCGCAGCATCGTACCTGCACTCCACCGACACCTGCACCACTAGTGCCCACTCCACCGCAGAACTTCAGCTTCCACTCGTTCCGCGGCCCGCCCTCCTTGACGTGGTTCACGTGCTGCAGCCGCTGCAGATGCTTGTCAGTCTTGCAGTGCAGCTGAAAGTTGGCCTTGAGGTTCGTTTTGTACGTGCACAGCTTGCAGACGTAGTGTCCTGCTACCAGGGCCAGGATCTCCTGTTCGCGTATCTTCGTACGGTCCTGCGCCAAGTGGTGGCCGAGTGCTTCTAACGAATCGGTGGAGAAGCAGTTGCAGATGCAACAGTGGTATGTCCTCTCTGGCTCGGGATCAGCTGGTTCGGGTGGTGGTTCCATCGCTTCTGGGTTGAGTCCAACGTCTAGATGCGCCCCCAGTTCGGGTGGTGATGGCCCGGGGCCTCCAGTCATGAGTTGTATCATCAGGGCTTGGTTGTACGCCATGTCGGCGAGGGCGGCTTCTGGATTCGGTGGAGGCGCTTCGCCGCTATGGAAATGTAACAAGCTTTCCAACTGCTGCTGGCTTTGTTGTCTATGGTGTAATGCAGAAAGGGTTTGCATGTGTTTCACGTTTTGCTGCAGCACCAGCATATTGTGTGTGTGCTTCTCCGAGGTCATGTGTATTCGCAGATTGCGTGCAACATTAGTCTCGTAATTGCAGACATCACAGCGAAAGGTCGGTTTTGGCTTTTGACCTAAGGGCGAATGATGAGGTAGCGGTGGTTTATGCCCGCCTGGCGGGGTATGCTGAGGAGCTGGTGGCAATGAACTTTCTCCGGGGTTGCCGCCATTTTGCAGTTCTTGCATGTTGTTTAAATGCTTGTCTGATTGCATGTGAATGCTAAGGTTGCCTTTAGTTGTGGTAGAATAGTTGCAAACTTCACATCGGTACGGCTTGTAACCACATGTGTAGGTCTCACCACGGGCCAATCGAGGATGTGGTTGTCCAGCAATGCAATAAATGCAGCTGGTTTCCGCTTCAGGGTGCTTTTCTTTCATGTGTATTTCTAAAGTTTCCTGGTATTTGTAATGCCAGTTGCATTTTGGACATTTCAATGTTTTGCAGGAATTACGACTGTGCATGCCCGCCAATGGGCCGCCGAGTCTACCTGAATTCAAAATAAGTTCGCATTTCGGACAGTCCGCGCCTGATGGTCTACCACCAAGGTGATCAGGGCATACACCAATAGTAGTTCCAGAAAGGAAGGCTGGTGGCGCCGCTTGAAATGGTGGCGACGAATTTGGACTTGCGCGAGGTTGTACTGATGCGTTTATCGTATGAGGATGCGCAACAGATATCAAGGAATGTTGTGGAAGTAACGATTCGGCTATCGACCGTGGCGGCCTCCACGCTGGCGGACTCGGTCGTCTGTCATCGCATAACCCATTTGGTAACATAGAATCGTTGTCACGATCAGGTGTCATATTTTCTAATCGCTTGTCTACGGAAGGGCTTGACAGTTCGGACATATTAGCAGGACTGCCCGATATTGAAGCACGAGGCGGTGCCGCCGCACCTACAGGCTCTAAAAATGAGACTAGCGGTTCTTTATCCTTTCCCACACATTGTATTATCGCAGAGGCATTTTCTCTAGATAACGCGTCTCTCTCCGTATCAAGCAGTGATAAACTATGGTCTGATTGGGCATGAGCTACAAAAGATTTAGCGTAGCCAAAACTCAATTTGCAAATAAAACACATAAGGATCGGCTTAACCGGAACGCTGACGGGGCACTCAGCGGGCGGCGAGGGTGGCCTGGGAGTGTCTTTGCCGCCACGAAAACTGAACACGCGATAGCTGTGCATAACCGGCGCGTCGGGCCTGGCCCGCGCTCGTTCCGCCGCCAGTCTGCCGTACAGCGCGCCGTACAGCCGAGGAGTTCCTCGATACGTAGAACGCGCTCGCTATTTGGGGGAAATCGAGCTGTTTCTCCACGATGTTGCTGTCGCGGCTGTCGACTATGCACCCGGGCTCGATCTTGGGCAGGTCCGATAGGCTGGTCTCGCCCTCCGACATCTCGGGGTCCTCGATGATGTAGGCGGAGCCGTCGGGGTTGTAGACGATCTTGCCGTCGAAGCGCTCGACGTCGGAGGAGAGCGGCGGCGAGTCGCGCCTCGAGGTGAGGTCCACGGCGTCGGGCGCCGCGGGGGGCGAGGTGGGCGCGGGGGCGGAGGAGGGGGCGGGCGCGGGGGCCGCGGGCGCGGCGGGCGCGTTGCGGGGCTCCTCCTCGGGGCTCATGTCGCCGTCGTCGTCGGGCTCGAGTGCGGCCGAGCTCTGGGGGTCGTCGCGCTTGCGGCGCCGCTTGCGCTCCGGTGGCGGGCCGCTAGCGGGGCCGCCGGCCTGCAGCGGCGTGGGCATGGCGCCGGGCGTCAAAGGCCGGCATCACATGCTCTCCTGAAACGAAACGTAACGTGAACGCATATCCACACGGTCCGTTCAACGCGCCCCAACGGCGATCTTTTATCTCGCGAACGAAAGGTCAGCGATATAATAAGGTTACGTAATGTCGGTTCGGTTCTCTCACGGACCCAATCCGTACGCGTACCCGAAGGTGATTATTGTATACACGTTTGTAATGCGCTCGTATCAACCGGAAGAAGGTGCAGCCGCTTTGTATCGGTCATTTTGTTTACGGAATTCATGCAGCAAGTAGGAAATTCAGCTCCAACAACTTAATTGTTATTCTAATAACGAAATTTTATTTTGGATTGTTCTAGAATTGTCTTCGCATTCAGGTAATGTTAATATCAAAATTGTTTATGATAACAATAGTGTCATACTATGACTATCAACACTCTGAATATCTAAATCTTAGTTTTATTTTTGTAGTATAGGTCGGAATGAAGTCACATATACAAATTAATACACTCGGTAGGTAATCATCTCTTATCATAACGGGCTTTTGCGCAAACAACTGATCAATTTATCCGTGTGACAGGCTGTCAACGCTGTCAATACTGACATTTTTACAATTAAGCAACCAACTTCGTTGGATCCCGGTAAGCATAGATTCGTCGATCAGAGAGTCGTTTTTCATTGGAATATAATCCTTATCAGCACATGACTTTAAGAGTGCAAATTGCGAGAAATTGTGAACGAACATATTTGATAAAGCTAGCGTATAATCTTGAATAAAAATTCGTTAAAAAACCGAGATTAACTCGTCATCTCCGTTATCTCGGCCGTTATCAATGATATCTACGTATTGCACAAACACCTAACGAGGCCTCAAATAATATATTTAGTTAGATGACAGCACAGTGATACCTAATCGAGGAAAATGACACATGACATGGAAAAATTCATTCTATAAGAAGTTTATTTTATTTAATCACAATAAAAAATTAAGAAAATTGTTACTATGTTTTCTTCCAACACTGGTTTATCTGAATAAATTTTACTATAAATCATTAAAATGTTACAGCTTCTTTGTCCCCGTTTTTTAGTCCTAATGATAAACTGTATAAGTACCATACAATATTAACATTTTGTGTTGAACCAAAAATCTTGAAAAGATATGAACGATATGTCATACGATAAATTTTTTATACGTTATTTGTAAAATAAAAAGTGAAACTACGTCCTTTTGTGCCTTTATCCAATTAGAAAATATGATCCATGTTCTTTGCAATTCAGTTAGGGAACCTTATACAATGTCCGTTTAATCAAACGGTTCATTAAATGAAACATAAGAAATAATACTCCATCCATTAATAACACATCATTCTAAATATCTGATAGGACTTTTTAAACTAGTCAAACGATACCTATATCGATTTTCCTCAAAGAGTTAACTCGAAAACAATTAGCGAGCGTGCCGTTTCTTACAAACTAAATGAGTAATAAATTACGCAATCGGCTAATCAAGTTGACTAATAACTAGCAGGATGCGTGCGAACGATAATATATAAAATTAACGCAATAATACTCCTAAGCTTACACCGGATGTCCACGGTGATAAAGCGAGCATTCAAATTAGTTTTTTTTTTCAGCCTCGAAAGGCGTTGTATTTCTGATTCGTCCACGCCAGCCGCGGCCGCGCCTGTCTGTTTGTTTTGCCAACCGTCGTTCGGTCCCTTAAGTATTAAACGATAAATTGTATTACTCGAAGCCGCGGCGATAATAGGATATAAGTAAATATTTGATGTCTATAGGCCACAGAATCAATGGATGCACTGTTCGTTCTAAACGAACTTCGGGATTTGCTTCGCTTGTGTAATACTAAAATAGAATATACAGAGTTTTGTTTTTAAAGCACAATTCTGCAAAGCTGATAGGACTATCCATGGTTACTCATAGCTCCAGAGGCTGTGACACCTATCCTCGTCAGACGAAACGAAAAAATAGGGTATCAAGTGTTGATAGTTGAACTCTTGCGACCCGCCCCGGCTTCACATGGGTGCAATGTATTATACATATAAACCTTCCTCTTGAATCAATCTATGTATTAAAACCAATAGCATCAAGATCCGTTGCGTAGTTTTTAAGATCTATGCATACATAGGAACAGACAGACAGCGGGACGACTTTGTTTTATAATGTGTAGAGAAGTAGGTAAACGAGCAGGCGGTTCACCCGATGTTAATTGATTACCATTGCATCTAAATCACCTGATGTTGCTTATATTAAAATATTGAATTAAAATACGGCTACCTTACTCACCGGACGGAACGCGAAAGAATAATACTTCCATTTCAAGCTGGTCTTCTGAGATTGATGTAACAAGTCACTTATAAGAAGTCGTATATGGCAGCTATATTTTTATTCAAGATTTGAATATAATAAATCTAAATATAAGATTTATATCGCGTATAACGATTTCATTTGTTGATGTTGAATAGGAAGAGATTACCAGCACGATTAACATCACTGTATGACATACGGACACATTAATTACAACTGTAATTATTGCGGTTTTTCTCTGCAACAGCAATTTGCAGATCGTTTCGCAACGCTCTAATGCACATGGAAATACGGAGAGACGGTAATTAGAAGCGATGGTAACGGACGCGGTGCGTTAGTTGTAATCCAAAATAATAACTTATTCATATGCATGTTACAATTTAAATTCCAATAGCAATGAAATCCAATAAGATTTTCAAAGCACACATTAGCCGCGATATTAGAATGCATCGTGACGCCGCGCAGGGATTTATTAATGCAACGAGTCGCGCCACAGTTGACGCGGAAGTGTATCATTAAAAAGAAACCGATGCGAAATCACAAGGGCCGGATTTGAGCGGGTGCAATTTCTTTTCTATTTCGCAATCGGCGTTCGTTCAGAAGTGGCGCTTGAAAGGTAAATGTTTAATGACGGAACACGTGTTGTACTTCCCAACGTAACAATCAGCGCCGTTGTCTAGTCCCACTGATGCCCCGACGTCCTAAGCTGAACTAATTTCTGAACACGCACACACCGCCACAGTGTTATGTGTACGTACATACATAATTGCGCAAATGTGACCGTGAGAAAACTGCCGCGGAAATACGTGACGCTTCGCCCGATATAGGCATGTGTGTTCGCACACATTGACGCCCTGCGTACGCGCACCATTAGGTTGCCCGCATCGAATTAGTCTTTCCACAATAGTTATCGAAACCGAGATAATGAAGATGAGCGCTTTTGAATTGGTACGATGTTGAAAAAAAAAAGTTTACAACGCTAACGCGAAACGCTCTCTTAATAAAATTTGCATTTTTATTTCCCTCCGAAGGATATCTATAAAAATATCATCGATAATACACAGAAAATTGACACTTAAATCCACGTACCGCACACGTGTTCCTTGCACGCATGTGTTTAAGCGTTAAATATTGATGATTTTAATTGGGATTTTATGAGCTCGCAAACAAATTTTGAGCTCTGTCCGAATGGAATTTCATAAAAAGAGTATCGCAAAAGTTTTAATTCAACGAATTAATAAACGATAATACGAACACCTGCGTACGGACGTTGACGTTGCTGCCACATTGGATTAATACTTTGGACATATCTCACGCAGGTAAGGGCGGCCCTATAACTAGGAGAGGCAAGGTTTCCATATTAATAATGGTCTCTTATTACCCGGAGCCTCATTAAACCGCCGACTACTTGCTCCACGAAACCGCAGAACACGGCAAATAATTAGGCCCTCTTCCCTCACGATCTCGGCGTAAGCGCTTTAAGCGCGTCTTTAGTAGATACAGTCGGGACATTATAATAAATAAGGTATCAAACCAGCGATGTCGGGCACCGCACCGAAAACGTCGGGCCGCGATTAATGGAAATAAAATTAATCGCATTCCGATCGGACGATTTATTTAATACCCGGATAATAAGTGCGCGCCGCGTGTGTAGAATGTTCGCGTAATGGAGCCAGCCTCGTTAGATGTGGGAAAGTCGGTGCGGAGTCCAGGGCAACATCGCGCTGCCCGCGTCCGACATTGTCCACCGTTAGGGGCTGACTTTAAAGCTTCATCGACAATAATGATGCTGAACCCGAGCGATGGGAATCCACCTTTTTGTCTGCGCCCGCGCCTTTTTCGCAATGCTACGGTAATAGCCCCTCACACTTCGGTACATAATGCTCGATCGATAAAGCCACACGTCGTTTCTAGTTAGACCAGTAAATTGTGAACTAGATCATAGCGGTATTAAATAAGACTTTTCCATTTATTAACTGTACCTATAAATGTTTATCGAGAAATAAAAAAAAACGAGTTTTATTTCGACATCGTCACAAAACGAAGAGGAAATCGACCCGATGTCAGTTGTTAGCCATAAATTAGCATCAGTTTTCTAGTGGTTGTCCGATTTGACGCAAATAGCTATTATGCGCCGACTCACCGCAGTACTCGTAGAACCGTGGATAAGTGAGTGCACGAATGTCTAATGGAGAAAGCCCCTATTAAAACGGCTCTCATTACGGGCACAAAAACAAAGTGACATTGCGAATTCGCATATGAAACCGCTCGCTTAATCACAAAGCGTTCTGCGTATCGTGGAACGGAGCGTGTGGGACTAACGAGACGGTCGATAATTCGCGAGTACGGTGCCATTAATTTCGTCAACCTAATTAGCCCGTTTCGGGACAATTTTCGCTCCGAAAATCGAACGCAAATAATGGGGCATTATAATGTTGGAGGCATGGTAATCTTCGAAAGTAGCGAAGATCGCGCAGGACCTTTTTTCTAATTCATTCTCTCTCGGAGATAATTGGACGAGGCGCCTCGGCTTTTGTCTCAGGCAGATGCTGCCAATGACGACTGCTGATTTTCATTTTGTTCGTACGGGTGACTTTTCCACGTTTTCGAGTAGATTATAATTATGTACATTTTACTTTTTTACACTTAACGGTGGTAGAGCCACGCAGCAGCCTCGGCTGTTGCACGAATGGGCAGGCTCGTCCGGGTAAGTACCACGACCTCACAGAAGACGATTGTGGAAATATGACAAATACTTTCGCGTTTCGTCTGGTGGAGGTAGTCGGAGCCCAATTTCAAAAAAGGTTGTCAACGTACCTGCAAACCCTCGGGTGTAGCAGATGTCTATGGGCGGTGGTATTCACTTAACATCAGGTGAACCATCTGCTCGTTTGGCAACTTTTCACATAAAAAAAAAAAAAAAAAAAAAAAATTTGTATTTGGCACTATAAAAACGATCGTATCACGACTTCGTTTCGATTCGAATTTTTTTTTTTTTTTGGATATTTTTATAGCCCGATGCTTGATTGGCCATGACAGGTTGCCTGACGCTATCGTAGTGATTTAGCAAAAGCACAGCACCGTAAAAAATTTAAACGCTCCTTTGATATGATCTGGAAAAATAACAAATTTTCGCGGATATTTGATGCATTTTTACTCTGTGATAGCTCGCCGAGAGTTATAAAACATTAGTCCGATTTGATCGGTAAATTGCGAGCCCCAGGTCCTAACTCTTTCGGTTCAGGCGAGAGGAGCATCGCGTGAAGTCCGCAGGTTACCTGATAGGCGCCACCCGGCCGATGTGCTCTTAAGAACCGTCAATTTGCGTCTGTAATTATCGCGGACCCTTCGATACTTATTTCTACTTTTTTTTATCCCCGGCTTAATTGTTGCAACAGACGACTTTTTTGTCGAGCAACCTCAAAGAGAGCGGAAAGGCATCAAACGGAGCGTCGAATTTGGAAATAATTATACATAAATAGTCCCTTGAGCGGGCCGATTAAGACAATTTCCGAGCAAATTGCCGCGGACGAGTATAATAGCACACGATCCGCCGCCATAAATAAATCCGGATTACTTTCCTTTACGAGATTAAGATTGATTCGGTGCCCGCGCTGTTAATGCGCCCGAGACGTGCTCTCGGTAGACCCAAACGCAGAGCGTTCGCGTGTCGTGGCCCATGAGATAATCACGGCCGACAAATTGCGGGGCTTCATTAAAAGATAACCGGTGGATATCGACGGTCGGACGGCGAGATGTCCGGACGTTCGGACGGTCGGCCGTAATTAATGATCGATACACGTGAAATAATTAATTAGCGGCCCGGGATCGTATCGGAGGCGCCTGGGGGCACCGCACAAAAAACAATGACGCGCGTTTCGGCGCCGGTGGCGTTGCGACGCGACATACCGCGCTCTGTAATTTGGGAGGCCTCGAATTGGCCCTAATCTCGTCTCGGCAAGAGCGTGACGCCGGCTAATTTGCTAGAATGTGTCATTAATGGTGATTCGAATGATTTCTCTTAGTGGCGACTAGTGTAAGTAGGGTTGGTCGCAGTCGCCAACGATTTTGCACTTTATTACGTTAACGGAGAGTATCAATTACCTCGTATATAACGATGTAATTAAAAATAACTGTAAAATAACTGTATATAATTTAAAATTATACAGCTTCGTTGTAAATTTTGATTTTAGTTTAACGCCATAAACTAGCAACATTTATATTGGTTACGGAAATAAGACGAAATAATTGTAAATATTAAATTCTCTAAAGTGGATTACCGTTCGAGTGCCTAGCTCTATGTAGATTCGAAACGTTGACAAATTTTATGTTTGCTTTGGCCGTAAAGGGTACACATGGGCGCGGCCTAGGCCGGGAGTTGGCGCGGCGGGCGATTAGAGATTCCCACGTTTTTCCGCGTTGTAATTGTCGAGCGACGCGCTAACCGTCGGGATGCGTGTGCGCAATTAAAAGCTAACCCGCAATCAACCGCCATGTTTGTACACGGACGATGTTAATAGCCCTCTGTAATTATATACCAGTATCATGCCGTGTCGCTTCTCGGAAGGCCGATCGAATAAGTACGACCTATTTCGGCGGCGTTTAGACCTCGCCAGCACTGGTATAATTTGAGAGAAACACAGTCTAGGTTCGCTTAAAAGCTGACCATATTTACCATCAGCGAAAAACTGAACTTTAACTACTCGATAAAGTTAAGAACATGGAGGACAAATAACAATATAATACAGTTATTTTTCTAATCTAGATAGCCTAAAATTATTGTTCTCTATTGAGGAGGCTGGGTTCCCTAGGTCGTTTTTATTCTTCACTTAACACATGTGCATTCTTATTCAGTCGTGTTCGTATACGAAGATCAGAACATTACACTACCGGTTATATAATGCTTCACTTAACATAATTATAAAACTAAATATGGCGCGGGATCCGAAGTTTTCGGTTAGAGGTACAATAATTCGGAAGTAATAACGGTGGGGGGCCGTCACGGGCGACAACGCGAGGATTCCGTATCGACATTTACATGCGGCGCGTTCTTAGAGCGGGTTGGGCGGCCTCCCCGCGTTCGCCCGGGGAAAGAATATCCGAATTCTGAATTCAATTACAAAGGAGGCTCCTACGCGAGGTGTGCCGCTGCACCCGCGCCTCCACCAAAAAGGGTGTATGACAACTCAATTCCTCCTTGTTATTAAGACGGCTGCGGATGGGGGCTGGGGCGAGGAAGAATGCTAATTTGAAATTCCTCTTGGCGCGTTCATATGCGCGTTATGTATTGCCCGCAACAAAAGCCGCTCCACAGTCGCCCGGGCGCGTAATTTCAATCTAATATTCAATTCGAGCGAATCCTACGTTTTATATTTATTTATTCAGCTAAAGCGCTAGGATTCGCACGTCGTCGGATGAGATCTTTTCTAAGCGAATGTTTGTTTGTCGCGTTACTATAATAGCGACGGTTGTGTTAGTGAAGTGTATTTCGAAATAGACATTAGGCGGTTGTTAGTTTAGAAAGCGCAAAGAGTCATAGCTAGTCACGAAACTAAACGAACATAAGGTATGAACGTTTTCATGACTAACACATCGGTACGAAATCGGTACGATATCTCAATACATCGAGCGGGCATAATTGCTTCATTCCCACGCGGAGCGAAGGGTATAAATTTCACCTATCACAATAGGTGCTTTCCGTGGACAATTCACGGCTAAACGGGGCCCCCGATAGACACCTAATGCTCAAGTCGTGATAAATCAGCTTAGGAGCTCGCGTTGACCCTATTGCGACAGAGCTTCTTAAGCATATTTCGTTTCCGTACCTGTACAAAACAAAAAAAATGACCATGAACTTTTATCAATTACTTACTTACACTAAATAACAATGTTATTGCGTTACAGTTCCCAAATGTTTTTTTTAACAAAAAATAAGGAATAAAGAAAAAAAAAAACAATAAATGAACGAGCGACCTACAAAATTTACAGTCTAAGCACCGCTGAAATCTATTAAGCACAGAACTGTAACGTACCCGAATGACTTTATACCGCTTACGTTTCCCGCGCTACAAGATAAACAGCAAACTAAATATTCATTGTTCCAATTCGATCATAAGTCAAGGATGGCAATAGGTCTCGGATTTCAATTTGTCACGATCGCGTTTGGGGGACTATCACTGCGAAATACTGAGGTCACAACTGAATTAGGAGAGAGCACACGGCCCGAAGTCGTGTGCGATTCTAAGGTCGCCGCCAATGAGGTTTTATCGATGTCCGGACCCGATAAAGAATGCAACAGCACCGAGTCTAGCACATGAGGGCACTATCGATGCGCCACCATGCGCGGTTATTACTTCGATAGGCGATACGAAAGATTAGGTAATAGCGGCCTAGATTCTGAAAGCCGGCTCTGCATCGACTAGAGCGTTGTGAGAAATTGGAGTTTTAAATTTGCACGAACCGAGCGGGCGGAATCTAAATTGGGACATTATCAAAGCACTAAACGGGCTTAATAGACTTAACAAGTACTTAATAAATCCAATTGATTACAGTAACAGGGGCAGCCATTTTGGAATTATTGCTTGTAAGTTAAGAGACAGTTGTGTATCCACTCTCGGCGCGTTAATTGGCAACAATGACTGTTTAATGCCTCAATAATTTGTACCAACTAAAAGTTATTTCTAAGATTCAATTGCATTACATTTCGGAATATTTCAATAACATATAAAAAATGCAAATTGCATGCTTTTACGTACAAATTCGTATGTTTATAAAAAGAATCATAGTCAAAGTAGTTTTGTTAAATCTCGAAATAATAAAAAAAGCAGATGTCTACATATCTGTTATTAAGGATAAAAGAAAATTTATTTAAGTATGTTCAATATAGTCAATACAATAAATACACCTGTACACTATAATTCAAAATCTTTAATTCTTTAACGGACAGTTTACACAGATCTAATTAGTGCAGCCGACCCCGCATTGCACGGTTGACACCTAATCGAAATTCAACGCGGTCAAACTTGTTATTACAAGAACCAGAATGGTGTTCACAGTTTTATTGGCGAGTGTGTAGGGAGCAGCACTTTCAATAGAAACGCTATCGTAGGGATTGCCTACCGCATAATGACGTGGAAACCAGTTGACGTTAAATATCATTCTTTACGTCCGTTAGTGTGTGCAGAAAGCGTGTTTGGGCGTTTTCTTGATAATTCGCGTCGGTGCGCTCACCGGAACGCTCTGTTGTGTCCGAACTTCGCAATAGTTCGCGAGTTTTATGCGAACGCTTGTCTCGGTCGCTTTTTAATTGAATACGCTTGCCGCTGGCGCCTTTCGATTATAAATGGCGTAATTGCAAAACGTAATAGAAAAGCAGCTTGCGGTGCTCTATGACTTAAGTTGGTGTAGATCCGGCGTTGTTTTCTTCACATTAATGGAACTTATGGGGATATATTATGTAGATCGTATTTTTAAAGTACTTGTTTCGCTTTGCTTGTATAGTATAAAGTAACTGACTTTACTATTTAATTGTGGTGGGGCCACGTAGCGGTCTTCGATGTTATGCGAATGGGCAGGTCCTTCCGGGGAAGTACCTTACAGAAAAGATCAGCGTGTGGAAGAAGAAGTGAAAGTTTTATACTTTGCGTTTCGTCTGGTAAGTGAGGTAATCGGATCCCATTTAATCAAAAGGTGGCAACGCATCTGCGACCTTACGGGTTTTACCAATATCCAGCCAAAATCAGGTGAAATGCCAGCTCGCTTGCCATCTTATTACATAAAAAAAGAACTTGTATCAAACCTAAGAATTTGTAACATCTTTTTTTTCAATTCAAGATTCCGTTGGTGTAACATTAATGAATGCAGTAAAAAGTAATTAATATTTCCGATGCAGTTTGAAGTGTAACAAAGAACTCCGGTTGTAATTCATGACGCACCTACTCCCGGGCTGGTCGCATCGCCACAGAATAATAAATCTTTAAAAAAACCAACAGAGATAAAACCGACATTGTCGCATGATAAATGATCAGTTTTAAATTTAGAATCAAAACTAAAGGGCACCAGCACCTTATAACGAACGCGACGAGCCCCGTTTATAATTATAATTAATATTCCTACGATATTAAAGTGGTCGATGGTACAAAAAAAAAAAACAAGATTCGACGCGAGAATTAATAACAAACAAATGGGCTACCTGCGGTGTTTTTTGTGAGCCCCCACAGGTAAGGCCGTGATGATGAAAGGAGCTCATATGGCTCAGTCTTAGGTTCTTAAACAATATTGTAAAATTTTGACACGGTTGCACCTTTTAATGGGGAACGGTGCGGCGGCACGTTTCATTAGAAGCGCGGTAAACAAAGCGATAGAAAAAAAAAACTCAACTACTAGTCGACAGATGGCGGCGCGACCAATTACGGTGTTGATACATGGCCGTTCGCGCACTTTGCCCAGTACGAATGTCATGACCGGATAAGATCTGACATAATCCCGAATCCGACAAAGTGGAATACTCCGCGGGAAGGTGTCGTGTTCCTGCCGCTCCGATTTATCGGGAATTTGAACAAAACGAGAGTCGCATTGGAAACAAGAAACCGACGATTCGAAACCCGGGGGACAAAGGAGAGGAACTCTCTAAACGTGATACCATAATGACAAAACAGAAATATGATTTCGATTAAACCGCGCAACAGTGAGGGCCTGATTGGGCGCGCCCGTGGGTGCGAGTGGGACGGGAATCTGGTTAATAATAAAAATATTTTATTTGTATAGCGGGGTAAAACACCCCCGCTGCGGGCTGTTTGGTTGGAACGGCATCCATCATTATTATAGTAACTGATTTAACACTTTTGAACAGATTCCAGTGACGGCTGTGGGGCATTAATTCCCGGGACTAGCGCGTATTCGACGAAATTATTATTAGACAGTGTGCGCGAACATTTTTCACTATTCGACACACAATGCTTGTTGCGACAGATGATTTATGGATGAATTAAGTATCGTATTAATTAGAAGCAATCCTGTCTTTGAGCTCCGTATTAGGACGTTCTGGCCTAGTAAAGTGCAATTCTTAATTTGGTCATGCGGGGAGTTATTAGAGCCGCCAACGTGCTCCGGCAACATAGTCGCTATAATTTCAACGTCAGCCCCGACTGACGTTAGTGTCCATAACTGATTTACATCTCGCTTTACTTGTATAATTCTTCCATGTTTAATATGTAGCGAAATGTCAGTAGAAATGAAACACGGCGTTGCTTTTGAAATTCGTGCCGTAATAGTTCGATCGCGTCGCCTATAAGGCGAGCCTCCATTATTTTATAGGACGAAAGCGTTTCAACGTCAATTACTTCTCCGGTCTAGCATTAATTGACATGTAACTAACGTGCACGAGTTATTATTAATATTAAACGGCTTGAAGCGACTGTTTCACTATTTAAACTAACTTACGATATGAGGAGGCGATCGTTTGGGCCATGCCAATGCAATTAAATGAAACGATGCGTGTCGATATTAAAATGGCCATTGATATGGTAAGTTGGTTATTTCAGATGCGGGCGGTGGCCGGACGGTCCCATGCCTGCTTTGTTCACAAATTTTTGTTCGCTAATCAATAAGATTCGACCCTCGGTCCAATTACCATTGGAGAACGACAATAGTGTTTGCCCACAATGGATCTGTTCTATCCGCCATGTTTATTTGTTAGTGTTTCGAAACGTAGTTTGCTATTCAAACTGTTCGTTCTGCCTTGGCTGACGGGTTTTTATATATATTATAATGATTTTAATTTTATGGATATTTTGCGTTTGTATTGAAAACAACAGAAATTTTTTTTTTATGTGAAAAGTGCTTTCATTGTGGCTTCTAAACAGCTTTTACAGTTTTACGAATAGCCAGATCCATTTGGGGAAGTACCACAGCTCGATAAGAGACCGTTTTGTTTGGTGAGTGAGGAAACTGGAACTCACTCTCTAAAGTTGGCTATGTATCAATAATCCCATAGGAGCCTGCCCATTCGACAACAGCAGAGGCTGCTGCGTGGCCCTACCACCGGAGATAATTAATGTTTTACAGTAAGCATTTTAACTGTACGTAGAGTATGCGTACGTTTTTAAGTGTACGTAGTCTACGTTGTACGAAAGGGCAGGGCCATTGCCCCTTACTATAGGATATCATTATCCCGTGGAGGACATTTTATATACATACATTTCACGTGGGCAAACATCCAGATCCGGAACAGTCATCTTTGGGTCACACAAAAAATAGCAATCTTGTGTGGGAATCGAACACACAAACCAGCGCTGAAGCCGATACATTGGCAACTGAGCTACGGGGTCATCAAATATGAATGAGCTACGGGGGTCTTAATAATTTAAATTTATTAATAAGATGGCAACAACAAATTGTTTTTTTTTTTTTGCAAAATCCATAGGGTAATCCATGTGCAGTGGTTATTGCTTAAAACGGAACTGCCAGCTGTTGCTACCTACTCACATAAAAATGTCACTGATGTTTGTTTTCTTAATCTATCCATAATTATTTGGTACTAACAGATTTTAAAACTCAGTTTTCTAGAATTGAATATGATGTCGTATCTTGGCTTATATTTATTATAATAAGTATAGACTTTTCGATAAAAAATATGTGTGGGACGAACGACGATTTCTATATCAGTTACGGGTTTTCCATACAAATGGATGAGTCATAAATTAAAATTTTTCTGTTTTATGAATGGTTGGTTATTTTGGTTCACATCTTTATACATTCTATATTCAGCAGTGCTGCAGTTCCGTAAGTAATTAATTAAAGTAATTTATAAAAAATTAATAAATCACGAGTTTGTTTCACACGGTGCGCAATTAAGAATTATACTTTAATTTGACCTTATAAAGTCTCCAAGGCAAAATCGTATCCCAGATAAGGTGCACTCAGCTAAATGCTCCCTAAAGCTAAACGATCGGCTCCATAATATGCATGCTAAACAGATGCTATTGATAGCGAGCCCCGAGCGATTCGCGAGAACTGCATCATCGCGAGCGGTGGAAAACGTCCCGCCGTCGCCAGCACACGCTCCCTCGCCGGGGTCAGGGAGGAACGACCAAGTAACCGCCTAATGAGCCTCAAATCACAGTTACTCATGAGGCGTTCGCATCACAACCAATTGAAAGCGCTCCAATAACACTGCCGCGACACCGCGTCTCGGCCGCTTCGTGTGGGGCGCGTTCGCTCTTGGATAATTTAATGACCCGCTGGATGGCCGCTCGCTGCGTTATGCTAATGTTCGTAAGCACAAACGCATGTTTCCACCTAGTCGGCCAAACTAAATGTGCAAAGCAAGCAGGTGTGCGGAGTAGACTACCGTTTTTAGTAGTCGTGACGCTCGTTTGTAATTAAACGGCCATCGGTTATGATAAGATGTTGACATCAGTGTACGTTTATCTAAATTTTGTGCATATGACAAGCATAATTGGAGGCAAAACTTGTACCAACTGCGTCTGAGCTGTTGGTTTCTTAGCTTCACGACATTAACGGAGCGCACTTCGAGTATGGATTTTATAAAGCGGTGGTTATTACACTCCGCCGATAACGAGTGTTTAGCGCATGACTGGGCGATGATTAAACTAATGTAAACACATTTGTACCGCCATCAATTGGCCGGCCGCCCAATCGCGGACGTAAACGATACCCGAAAAGAATACCCCGAGAGGTAAAACCGATGTGACGGTATCTAATTGAAAAATGCGATAGTCTGCCCGGGCCCATCAAGTTATAACGAGTCGAACGGTGCGCGATTGAGAAATCACGTTTTAGTGAACAACGCCTACATTATCGCGGCCGCAGACGACCGAGGCCCATTAGCATCTCGTAGGTTTAGTTGCACACCGCATCGCGCGCGTCGACGCATCCTTACGCGAGCGACGTATTAGACGAACAGCCGCCACCCCACGACAAAACGATTCCCCGCAATCTCAGATCTCCAGCTCAAGGGTGAGCCGTCTCGCACGCTTTATCCCCGATTGTCCGCACTTAACGCGCACTTTGCGCCGAGTGCCCCTCTAGAGGAAATTGAAAGCGATCGCTTTCCCCGCTATCTTATCTGCTATGTTATACTAATTAATCGACGCGGCGCGACGTGTCCGCCGTTAGAGGTGAATGGTGCCCGCATTGAGACGGACGCGGTGATTTATCGGATAGACAAAAGTGTCATGGGCGGAGCGGGCCGGGACAATGGCGCGGAATGTCGTCGCGGGCGAGCCGCTCGGCGCTCGTGCGACCCGTGAATGCGGATTATTAATAACTCGGCCGATGTTCGACACGCTCTCCCATCCCACTCTCGGCCCGGAGCGTCCGCTCCACCTGTACAATGTGACCGCGCCTTAATTTATTCACGGCGCGCTTTAATGATGGCATTGGCGCGAGCGCATTCCGCGGGCGTTCGGCGTGACCGCTGCAGACTTTCTTGAAATTCTACACATACACCTGTAAAGCCATGTAAAGGCGGTTATGTGACATCGATTATTGCGTTCGATATTCAAATATTCGTTTTTTGGTTTACCGGATAGAATACATATTTAATATTGCGTTTACTTAGCGTTCGATTTTCAAACTTTCGATGTAAACGACAGAGCGGACGGATCAATATTTTCAAAAATTCGCTAATGATTGAATTAAGCGAGCTCAGCAGAGGGGTGTCCGGGCCCCCTGTCCCGTCAGTGACAATAGAATCGGCGGGGATTATAACGAATTCCCCAAACTACGTATGAGTTCATATTTGTACGCAACAATAAGACAAAATAGTGATAATGCCGCATGTGTGCATTCTGTCGCACTTGCGATTAATTGTGATATTTCATAATGTCGCTATTATTCCCTGTAACATCTGCGCGGTTCGTTTACACAAATATTGGGTGAAATCACGAAGAGATTCTGTATAGAGGAGTGCGTTGTGACAATCAAAATAATTTACGCGGTTAACAAAAGCGTCATTGATTAGTTTTTACCGGAATTCGATTTGGACAAAGTCGTAAAGAAACGGATCCGTAAGAAGCGTGAGACGCTCGAATAAAATCACGGCCGAAGTGTTTCGACTGGATTTAATATTATTGTCGATCGCTTAAGAATAAAAAAAAAAAAACAATGAACGTGAAAAGGGCAAAGTGCTTGTGTTGGCGTGTCAAACAGAAAAATGCAGTATGAAATTACCTTTCACGTTTCGTTGATACCGGTGGGGCTAAATGAGATCGGTTTTTGTCGCTCCGAGAGATAACTAGGTACCTATGTAAGGTGGTCAGCCCTGCGCAGGCACGTCGCACTCCGTAACACCGAAATGAAATCGTCCCACATTTTTGTTGTAGCGGCGAGACATGAGATAACGCGATATTTATGGGGTTGTACACCGACTCAATTGTCCGGCATCGGAAAGTACAAATGTCACGTACGATTATAATATACCTTGTTTCGGATCTGAGGGTCTGTCCACATGTAATTTATGTATGTAAAACGTCCTTACAATATAGGATAATGTTATCCTACAGTAAGGGGGTTATGGTTTCGAAGAGAAGGCTAGATCATTCTAGGGCACAGTTGTCGTTGAGACCTACACAAAATACAAGTACAAATGCGTACGAAACCTTGACGATGATTTCAGGTCATCCAGTGAAGCCAATGAACACTTTCTCTTATTATCAGTGGTGGAATCTTTTTATAATCATGAAATATATTACCATTGGAGTTTGCTAATACTGATTAATTTGCAATATTTTACATTACAATGTTTTTTCTATCTAAAATCCTTCCATCTGTCGCTTGGTGGTTTCACGTTCCATCATCTTTTTTGGGTTCCGTTTACTCGTGTTCACCTCACGACTCGTTTTTTGCGCATCCATCGGCGAACTACGGAGAGTCTTCGTGAGTGGCCGATTCGTCGCCGGCTACATAATTAGTTTTACCGTTACCGTATACTTTACATTTTAAATGGGCTTATTGATAGCTACCACCACAATGAATCGCGTGACAGAGACTTTGTCTATTTTCCCTCCGAGACAAATTCAGTATGACACTTGGTAATTTACCCACTCCTGCTCGTCGGAAATTTGGATCCATAGAAATTAAATCTAAATTCACTCGACTTAAACCGATTTTTTAATAAAAAACACGCTAAAGGCAATTTGATTCCGCGCCTCGATGAGAAATTAGAAATCAGATATAATGGAATGTTTAAATTCGCAAAGGAAACTTACCCTGTTTTCTTCTTATCATGTTTTCTCTTCTTCCTTATCATGTTTTCTTCGTGCAGATAAATACTGGCATAAAAAAGCAAACTTCACAAGTTGTTGAGAACTATTTCTATATAGAACAAGCTGTCGCCTATTAGGGTTTACAGTTTTCGATAGAAATTTCCAAAAAGTTCAAATTTGTATCGTTAACACGTCTGCGTGCTAATTGACTGACATGCCAGGACAAATATGGCGTCGCTTCGTGTGTAACTTATTAAATGAAAACGCGCTTATTTTTAAAATTTAATTATCGGCATTGCGACGACATCGATGGCCAATTGTACGAAATCGAGTAGGTGCCAACTCACTGTAGAAAACAGACTAATTGATTTATAGATGGACAAGAAGACATATTTTAAGTTAGTCCATGACATGCTGCGGTAGAATATAATAGATAATTCAAAGTGATATAATTGATTGGAGTTTACATTAACGACTCGTTTGTTGGAGGAATGACAATAATGAGGCGAGCCAGCCAAATTGATGACCATGGGTACAGGCGGCACCGCGTCAAATATGAAGAATGAGCTTCAACATTCATCCCTACAGACATTTAGAATGCAGTGTATAGAACGGGCACCATACTAGTTATTGTGTTAAGGATCTTACTGTCTCGGTCGATTTGACACGATTTAATGCATTGCCGCAGTGAATATTACGAGTTGATGTTTGCGTTTGACTTTGCGTGATGTTTAAGTAAATGATGAAACCGTTAAAGCCTAGAAAAAATGAATTAGCGAGCGCGTACGAAGACAAATAATATAAGTTAATTCACAAGTCAGCGACGTAAAGACTATCAAATTATGGCCACAACTATTTGAAAATGTACCACTCGTGATGGTTGCGTTAACACTCCGCCGTCCAATGGGATTGCTAGCGGCATCACTCGTCTTCATAAAACGTCTTTTAGAATTAACGCGCGACCACTAATTTGCGTTCTATTTGTTTGGTTCAAGGCTTAAATTGCCCTACACGTCGCGGGGCGCTTGATACCCGCTGTCTAATAAGTGAAATAGCTTTTACCAGGTGTACGACAAATGGAAATCTACTAATTAAAGTACTTTACTGCGGCGAGACTTAAATGGAAGTACGCGGAGTCGTCGTAAGAAGTTTAATTAATCTGCGCGCTGACGCAACGCTGTCGGCCGTTCGGTTCGTTTTCTTTCTATTCGCGGTCGAAAGCAGTTTGTCCAATTGATTCGCCGAGTGGCAACATCCATGTTTGCGCTGAGAATTTGAAGACTTACCGTGTCCTGAGATCAAAGCGACGGATGATTAACGTGTTGCTCGCTGATATCGCCGTTGCGTAAGTGGGCACTAATGGCGGATAACGCGGCTGCGGCGCGTGGGGCGATTGTGATGTGCGTTTTAGCACTTCTCAACAGACGAGGCCGTAAACGCTGCACTGTAGAGAGTGATCTCCGTAACGTGTTATAAAAGAAACGACTGTGTTTGAGCGGTTTACTCAATCTATTATGTTTAGCTAATATTCAGAAATTACTCGGCGAAAGCGTCGCCTGTATTCAACAGCCAACAGCATTCGGAAATGGAAATGGTTATGGTTTAATATGAAAACATGTACAGAAATTTTAAATGAATATGTTGACACAAATCTGGATGAATTGTTATTATCTTACGGCTGCACTAAAATCCAGCTTATCCTGATCTAAATAAACGTGGAATTATGATATGCTATGACGCTTAACTCAGGCCTTATTAGTAACTTACTGGTCTGAATCAATAGTCTCAGAATATACTTAATTTTCCGAAATATTTTACAAGTAAAGCTTGTCTCAAGTTCCGGAAAGTTGATATTGGAATTGTTTTAAAAATGCAAATACCTGTGGCTAAAGACATTTGAAAAACTGAGACTAACTAATCGTATACAATTTTCCTGGCGAAACATAATATATTTCGCTTAATAGCATCTATTAAGTTGGACAATAGAAGAAATCGCCGTTGGGTTGTTATTACCCTAACAGTTGCATTCTGACAAATAAAATTGAACGCATTTATATCATCATAATCAAATTAGAACATAGCACCATTAAATAAGTTCGAAGGAAACAATGAACCTAATGAAAGTAGATTCGAGGTGGAATTATTTACGCCAGTGTAGAGACGTCGCTACGGGTGCGGGCAGGCTTGGAAGAAGATATAGCAGGTAATGACGTCAAGTGAATGGACGACAGTAATTACGAAGAATAGAACCTTTGGTGCATATCGAAGAGAATGCCTTTATTCAGATTGTCGTACGTGACTTAATTCAGTCGACTTCACTCTTTAATATCCGGACCATTTTGATGACATATCGGCACATTAGCCGGTTTGAAGCGGTTACTTCATCATGGAAATCTAATAAATTTTCCAACGAGGAAGCATACTCTAGTTTAAGCCAAGAAATTCACTTTTTACATATACATGCTGCTGTGGTATGCTAGGCCTATTTGCAACAGTGGAATAAGGCAGGATGATATGATTATAATGATGATGTTGCTTTTGAATTTATTTCCAAGTAATTTTTTTAAATATGTATATCCACTCTTGTTCTTTACAACCTAAATATTTTTTTTTTTAGGAATTGAATTTTAATTTACTTTGAAAATTTAATTTGAATTTGAAATTTGAAGGTTAATTCTATTTGTTGAATTTGTTTCAAAATTAAATTTCTAAATATATCCAATGTTGATATTCTTGTTCGTTACAACCTAAAGGCTGTATCTAATGCCCCCGCCATAAAGAATCCACGTTAAACAAAACGCGCCGCGGCACAATGCCGGGCCCTGGAGATCCAGTTTAGTAGTGTCCATTGTAATAAAGAAGACGATATTCCGAAGACATTAAAATTCCCCGTCTCTTAATAATTACGTACGACAGATTTTAACGTTGCGACGCCCACGCGAGCTCTATGTTGTGGCTCTAAACTTGTATAATTTGTGTTAATGCCGTAATATATGGGACTTTAGGGGTCCCTCGAACTCCGAGCTGCGTGCCTTCGGTCGTTAATAAAATTATCAAAATCTAAACGGGTTTTACGGGCAGCGATCGTGTGGCGAAGCCTGCGGTCCACGTCACGTCTCGGACCATGAATGGAAATGGATTTTCGTTATATCTAAGTGTTTTTAAGGTCGTAAATAATTTATCGCAGCGTGATATTTCCGTCGCCCGGGAGAGAATCTCTGAATGGAATCGGCCGGCGACCCGACCGCTACCGGATTCCGAATCCGCGTCCACGTAATGGATAGGCGTTAAAGTTTCAATATTTCAAATCCGACGCGCTTCAGCTGATAACGCTGATCAACTTGGGTGTTTTCGTTCGGTAATTAATTGCGCCATTAAGAGTGTTTAAGATAAATCGCGGTATAAAGGTCTCCGTGCACAAGCTAGGCACAGTAGCCGAGCTAATAGTAGCGAAACATATGCCTCGGGCGCCGTGTGAGACATTCAGACAGTTTTTGTTGGAACATAAGCTTCGCAGGTATGGCTCGTTGCGTCAGTGTTCGTGATTCAGCCACGCGGATACCCAGTCTTGGGCCGGCTCCGTAATTATTCAGAGCACACGTGGACATGGTTTATGGGCGCGCACGGCCTGCCTAGAGCGTGCAACTTTTTGTTTAATGGGTTAACGACTTGCGCGGTCGGCATTGATAGCGGTGCAAAGATTTCAGCTCGGATCGGAGTTGTGTTGAGATTTTTTTGTCGATAACCGGCCGGCCCTAGTATCGGCTGGACTACGCGTTTACTAAACGACGCTAAATCGCTCTAGATCTTTGACGTTAAGGTAAAATCACCTTTAAGGATCACGTCATAAAGTTCATTTTCATGGTTAACAATGACTAAGCGCAACGCGTGCACTGCATTTTTTATGCGATCTTGTGTAAAGAACTGGCATCTGAATGTGAGCTATATATATTATTCACTTACATCCAGTACTATATCGTCTATTAATAAAATTAAATACTTCTGAAAATATGCTGCACAAATTATATTCCTTAATATATTTTAAACAGATGCTAAAGTTTACTCCCTAAGCTTAAACGAAAATACAAAATATATTGGCAACATTTTTTGAAACTGTTCCGAATAATCACCAGTGATGCATCAGTACGCATCTAAAATGACGTAGATTGTTCTACGTACATAAATAACACAGGAATGTTAAACAAAGACAATTATTGATGTTTTCGATTATAAATCGGACATTTAATTCAGTGTCGGCTAATTTATTTGTATCAGTCGTCGTGTTGGGGCATAAAAATGCGATAGAACTCGGATTCTTGCCCACGTGAATGTTTGCGCGTAAAACCGGTGGCGAGTGCGGGCGATCGAAATGAATCTGATCATTGAGCATAACATAGTTTAACATGGCATAGAAAATAGCAGTGGAATACCTTCGAAAGCAAATTCCTTGTCACTTATGACAAGCGATGTGTTTGTGAAGAAGAAAGGTGAATGTAATTGATTACGGTTTAATTAAATAACTTAAAATTATAGGTAAATGTTTAAAATTTGTTATTGGTCACCATGGTAATACCGTGAAGTTAGTCGACGTTGGTCTCTTCGCAACTAACTTCATCATGTCGCATTTTCATTGTCGGTGTATGCGCAAAAATTTTGCTTTCACAATTTTTGCAGGACTGTTGAACGCGTGGTCGAAGTTACCTATACTTCAAAATTCAAACCATTTATTTCCTAATATGAATATGCACGTACAGTAGCAATCTCAGTATTTAATGATGAATTTTTTAACATTTTTTTAATAAGTGTATCACAAAACTTTGTTACGTGTTTACACTGCAATAAATAACATTAATGTCCATCCATATGATACACAACATTGGAGAGTATTCGTTAGTTATTGTCTCAATGTAACGAAACTAACAAAGAGATTGCCACTAATGCTTTGTGAATTTGTGGTGCTAATGAATATTGAGTCCTACCATTAAAGAAATAAATGCTTAAATCAAAGGGCGCGACAAAAACGGCACAACGGCGCCCGGCAAGAGAATGGCCCGATGATACAAACTTCTTGTAGACGAGTTTCGACAAATGACGGTTCAAGTAATGAGCGCTCCATCGCCGTGTAAAACCGGTAGGCGCCTCCATCTCGGACCGTTACTAGGCACATTCTGCCTTATAAAAGATGCGCCCATAGTGATTTCTATCGAAACATTAATTAATTTTCCACCACATTATGGCGGCTTTATGTGAGTTATTATATTTGACTACGTTGCCCGGCCTCGGAGGTATTAATTAGAAAAGTCCGTCCACTCCGCTAATCGCGTGATTTACGCCGAACTTTTATAGTTTCACGTTTAATTGGAATTTCGTTTCCTGGTTGTACATTATCACGGGCCGATGTCGAGATTAATACGAGTCGAATTAGAAAAATTACCACTCGAATGTATTATACTGCGGAAACGGCATTAACGCGTCTAATTGGTGTACAAACACGGCTAAAATACGCGGGGACAATATTATCGATTGAGCATTGATTTATGCACTCGTCTTAAATGCCCATCCGCCACACCTCTAAGTGGTTCCAGTGACGATTAACATACGCTTCACTCGCGGCCCCATCCATGGCTTTATTCAAATGGCGTTTCGCAATGTCCAACGTTATCGCCTCGATGGTAATTCCGTTCGAATTAAGCCGCGCGATATTTCTACACGTCTAATTAATATTCATCTCATTATGGGGCCTTGAACTTTCGATTACTTAAAAGTGGACAATGGAGCTCGTTATTTATATCTTTACCACACTCGAACAGTCGAGCAATCAAAGCGGCGGACGGACGCGCGTATCTTTGTAATTAATCGTGCCTTATGATTGATTAAGCACATTAAAGGCAAACACGATTCCCATTTGAATATTATATCTATTAGGCAAGTGACATAATACTTAATACAATTTTATCTGAGTTATTGCATAAAACATAGGACACGCTCGGTTTCGGAAACAATTATCTCATTTTTTATGCATGCTGGTCGACATCTAATGTTGAAATATTGAAAATTTATGTGCCATCGACATAAACAATGAGTTGATTGCTGAAAATTATAGATGTTTCAACATATTACCTATATGAACGCAAAAATTAAAAAACGTGCCTACACCGACAACGAAAACATAAAGATGCCCGCGAAAGATATGAGGAATGCGAATCCTTAATGAAGGGTAATTCAGAAACTGCACAGCGAACAAGGGCCGAGCGGAACGAGCCCGCGGTCGACACTCGACGGTATTTGTTAACGTAACAAGGTAAACGTGGATATTTATCGACACGACGTCGTCAAGTGGGCAACCCTTTACGCCTGCACCCGTACCACACGACCGGGCCCCGGCAAACAAGCGCTAGTGATGCGTAACGCAAACACCGTTCTCGATATTTACACTGACATTGCAAACACTGACACTCGATATTTGTCCGACGCGGGCTAATGGCGCGAGGTGTCCGCCAACATGTTTGTCGGGCTACTTGTAATTAACGGAATAATGCAATCCAAACATATTGTGAGATTTAATTTTTTTCCACGCTCGCTCAGCTCGACGCGTTTAAACTTGTAACGCGTTTTGCTTTAACCATAATAAAAGAGCGAACGCGACCGAGGTATTATGTGAGGTAAAATGATAAAGCATAAAATAAGGTAAAAAAGTGTGGTAAGGCCATAACTTCATTTCGAATTCCGTTCGGTTTGTTCCCGTCTCTCTGAACGCCCAGCAGGGGGCGCCATCGTTCTCACCTCGCGACGCGAGTGGTAGCCGGTCTTTAATAAGTATCGATAAAATATGAACACACATGTATAAAAATACGCACATCCTTAGACACTCATTCTTGTAACGTTTCGTACGAATCCAGTAGGATCCAACGGAACTGGCTGGTTAAATTTGATGTGCACGAAACGACCTCTAATGCGGGATTAGAATTTCAATCCACTAAATCAAAACGTTTTGTGTCTAATTCATTTTCATTACAAACTATAAATCTATCTCTGATAATGTTATGATCAAGCCGTCATTGATACCACCTATTAAAATTTGAATCACTATAAATCTGTATTGCATAATTCACGGCCTTATGTGACGTCTGTCTTCCCAGTTTCGTATACAGAACAGGTTTCGAAGCCCGATTTGTGTATCGGATTATTTGTTGTTAGATTAACAGAGAGTAAAGTGTCGCAGGGACAGTGTTAATTAATCTCTCGACGATGTATGGCATTAATTAAAAAACCTTGAGTTTATTCTCCCGTTCGAAATTGGGTTTTATTGCCACGGCATAAGAGCTATTTTGTGAAAACGCCACACGCGTTTGAATAAAATCAACGAAAATTAAATGTCATCTTAACAATGACCACGGACGATGGCAATTAATGCGCAGTGTAGTTTACACGATACCATCTGCGTTGCGCATTCCGTGAGGCGAGGTAAGATAGTTTTTCAACGTCTATTACGCAACGCCCAAATTTTACGGGGAACGGAATCGTTTTACAAACGTATAATAGCTACGTTGGTAGGAGCGGCCTTTTATGTTATTTATCCGCTGCGAGGTACAAATAGAACGGTGCGCGGTGTTTTTGTCTTGAGAATCGTGCTATGAGCGATTACGCTGCTGCCCTGGATAGACGCGCTCGGAGGAGCCGACATCTTAATGTAGACAATGGTTAATCGTTATTTAGTGACAGAGCTGGCGCAAGTCGAAGTTTTTACGACCGTAATCAAAACGTGATTGTCGCACATTCCCCAAAAAAGCACGCTTAATTGTGCCCCGGCGAGCGGCGGCGGTGTAAACAGTAATTACCGAGGTGGGCTCCTTCCGAAAATGTTATTAAAATGCGTTTAACCGCCACGCTCTGTTGTCGCTCTGTAGGAGCTGTGGTCTTCGTGGCTCTGAATTAACGCGGATCGATCGTGAAACGGTTTCCCCCCAAATTTTAGGTTACTTTGGACTTTAACCTCTCCTTGATTGCGTTAGTCCAAAGGTGACCTTGTTGCACTAGCCCGTAATAAACAGAAAGGCTGATCTGTCCCGGAATTACCATGACTGCATGAAATAAAAGTATTTTGACCTTCGCGATTCATTCGATGAGGGAGGTACCAGGACTACCTACTGAAACGTTGGCAATACACTACAATGTCGCGGGTGCTGTAGCTACTCATGGGCAGCGATAATCACTCGATATCAGGTTAGCCGTTTTCCGTTTGCCACCTGCGATATAAGCCGACCCGAGATTCACCGAAAATAATTTCATAAACCCCATCGTCTCGCTCACAGCATCCGGTTTTACCGAGTAAATCATATTCGCGTCTCGTTTTTAAGCTCGAAATGTTCACCCACCTGTTTCGAGAGTTTAAGGCGGTACAATTTCTAAAATAATTATCGTGCATACCTCTCGTGGCTGTCGCGCCCGAGGGTGCCATTGTTGTGAGGCGGATTTTTGTTGCTTTCGCCTACCCCGAACAATGGAGTGGGCCGTGAGGGTTAGCTTTTAACTCGCTTAGCTCGTGGCGGTCGAGTTTACATAAATATGCAATCTGTTTTAGGGATTGCATTAAGTATTTCAAAAAGGCAACGGTGATGCGGATTTTATTTATATTCGATTCTTAATAGATATTTAAGATACTTCTACCGCTTCATAAATCTTCACTTAAGGAATACGGGGAATCATTAAATTATTGTATTACATATCTCCACACGTAATACAGCTAATAAGAATATATAACGGTGGTTGTATATTACATTTTATATAAGCAAAATTATAAATAAATGCAAAATTTCAATAGAACATTTCCTAAGTACGAGTACGAATAGTAGGTAATATTGCAAGTTATTATATTCGAAGCTAATATAAAATTATGTACCGGTTCATTATCTGCCTTTATGCCATTGTTTATTTATTATTAGCTTCGTGATTAGAGAAGACACAAAATTGTAATGTAGATAATAATGTAGTGATAATCTGGAAGAACTATTATATGATATGCTGTTGTTTTCCCGAATAAATAAATAAATAAATAAATAAATAAGAAAAGTTAACATTTACTTTTAATTTTTAAGTTAATTTTCACTTATGCTTTAATTATTTATTAACTTTATCAAACGTTGCACTTTATTTATGTATGTGATCGTCTACTTAGAAACTTGCGTGATAACTTATTTTCAAACCCAAAGTAGAAATTTCTATTTAATGTTGACTTCAAAGAAGGGCCGTGATAGTTCAGTGAGCCGTGATAGCTCAGAGTTCGGGTGCTCGCCTTTAATTCAATATACTCGAGCAACCTGAGTTCGATCCCCGGTGCCCGCACCAATGAAGTTTTAACTTTAAGTGCTGACTTATCACATGCTTCGCGGTGAAGGAAAACATTGTGAGGAAACTTACATATTTTCGAAATAATAACAAAAAAATATTTTTAGAAGATATGTGAAGTCCGCCAATCCGCAGTGGGGCCTCGTGGTTGATTATGCCCTGATAACCTCTGTATGGACGAGGCCTTTGCCCAGTATTGCGACATGTATAGGCTGTTACCTCCAAGAAGGGAATCAGTAGAATGTATAGAAGAAAAAGGTGACATCTCGGCTGTACTATGCATATAAAAATTCTTTTAACCAGTTGTTTATGCACGACCTGCTTTACATCAATTTATTGCTTAAAGATAAAACCGTATTGAATTTTACACCTCAGATACGGAGTAACAAGGCCCAATATTAACCTATAATTAAATCATAAACTAAGATAAAATAATACGAGTCAAGAAAATGCCGCCGCAGCGCTGATCCGATGATTTACAATTACTCGTAATTATGGGTCTTAACTTTTTTAATTGCCAGTCGTATTAATTATCAAAACAGGTATATAAGAAAATAAATCGATTTATTGGAGGATATGTGTCGCAAGCAATGTACTGATTAAATAATTAGTATATCTCTCATAACATAATAAAATGTGTCGTAAAAGTAATCAATTTATTAAGGAAAAACCGTCACATTAACATCGTCATTCTTACGTAGTCTTATACACAACTAATATAAGGAATTAAAAGAATTAGAAGACAAGAAGAATATTAACGCAGTGGTCAGTGCGTTAATTAATATTCTCGCTTTGTACGTGTGATATAAAGATAGGGTACCTCATTTAATCTAGATATAAATTAAATCTATTTCGGTTATTTATTTATTGTCATCCCCGCATTGTATAGTAAAAGATATACGGTATTCATTTTGGTTTCTTAATAACTTTTGTGGATCACTGTATTAGCCGTAACTAAAACTCTTACTGCCTGATTCTTGATTGTAAATTTGATAAGAGATTGTGACTTCATGTTACAAATTAAAATTATCCTATTACTTAAACTTCTTCAAGGTTAATCTAAAATTCTAGCAGATTATGCTATGATTTTATTTCTATATCTCCTTTTTCTTTTAATGCTTTTGACATCCTTTGATACGTCTCAATAATTACACGATAAGATCAGGTGTAATTTAATTATAAGAGAGCGTCAATTTAGTTTCAAATTTTTTCCTTCCCCAACATCTAAGAAAAGTCTAATCAGCTGTTTTCTGACTAGAAAAAAATAACAGAAACAAAAGGGCTTCGCATATGAAATTCTCTGTGCACAATAAAAGTTTTTGTCGTGCGCGCGCTTCGATTAATGCGCGTTAGCCCCTTCTAATAAACATATTCCATCAGAGGTATAGTTAAAGTGATCGAAATTGACATATAAATGGGCCGTGTATGCATTACGCTACATAGTTACGCACGTAGTTATTCCCGCGCTGCAGTGCAGCGGGAGCCAATTTATAATGAGCGTCACAAAAGTGGACTGCATCTGCGCCAAACAAAACTTAATTAAAGTGACACTTCGCATGCATAATAAAATTATTCACGCACAATCGAGAGATAAGGCTCTACTTTGCCTTGCACAATGCACGCGCACGCGGACAACTCGATGGCGTGTATATACGTCGGCAAGCACACATGCGAACATGCTTAAATAGGTAACCCTGTTGACTTTAAACTGGATAATAAGACAGGGATGAGCAGACGCACTTGAGTTTCCATTTACCGGTATATTTTATTACTTAAATTCCATCGAAATAGCTTCATTACATCTGGCGTCAACACAATTTATAAATTAATAAATAATTAATGTAGCTTGTTTCTAAACTTATAAGGTATTTTACAATGATCAGCAATAGGGCTTTTGTATCTTTAAAAGTTATATTTAATACATCAAAGAAGGTTCATATATAATTATTTATTTTTACAAAGTAAGCTCTCCATTTGCGCCCAATATTCATAGAAGTCAGTCCCACTGCATCAATAGTAGTCATCACTAGTGAAAAATGCCGCTTGGATACACTGTCCATATTCAAGGCCGTGTTGAAATATATGTAGGTACTCGAACATACAATATCTAATTATTTTTTATGAGAAAAGTTGCCAAACGAGCAGGCGGTTCACCCGATGTTAAATGAATACCGCCGCCCATGGACATCTGCTACACCCGAGGATTTGCAGATGCGTTGACAACCTTTTTGGAAATTGGGCTCCGGCTACCTCACTCACCAGACGAAACGCGAAAGTATTTGTCATACTTCCACTTTACGCCGATCTTCTGTGAGGTCGTGGTACTTACCCGGACGAGCCTGCCCATTCGTGCAACAGCCGAGGCTGTTGCGTGGCTCTACCACCGGTAAAGTTAAAGTGTTATCAAATAAGAAACTTATATATTACATCTTGCTAAATCTCTCTATCTATTTTTCTTTATTTATTTAGATTAAGCATGATATTCTTTTTCTTCAGCGATTTAAAAATGAAATGGCTAAGTAGTAAATGAATAAGTAAAATAAATTTAGTACGACAATAAATTTAGTGTTTAAACGTAGACCGCCATTACATATTAACTACCAAGATCATAACAATTTATATCTATAAACTTCTTTTAATGATTGAGATGTATCTACCTACTGTAATGTTAGTCTGAATGTCGTTAAAATTAGTATACTTTCGTTGGCTTTAGGGAGTTGCTTTACACCGCGCAGATTGCCGTAATTGGAACGTTTGGATAGGTAAAATTATTTCGTAGCTACTGGGTCAAATTCATTCAACCGACTCCAAAAAAAGAGGTGGTTCACAATTCGACTGTATTTTTTTATGTTTGTTCCTTCAGACTGTTTGTTTCTATGTTCGTTTGTTTCGTATGTCTGTTTCTACTGAATGAACTGACTGAACCAATTTTGATGAATCTCTTTTAATTTGAAAGCTGGTAATTTAAATTGTTTATAGTGCTAATCTTTGCACTTAAGATTGAACATTAAAATATGTAGAAAAAGTGCGAAAAGATTGTCGCCGACGTGGGTTCGATTCCCACAGCGGCGACAATCTTTTCGCACTTTTTCTACATATTTTAATAATTGAAAGCTGGTGCTTCCCATGGTCCCATATTAATTTTATTGGCAGGTATTGGATCTTGGGGTCCGGAGATACTTAGGGAACTCCAGAAAATCAATTATAAAATGAATACGGAGCGAGATATTTGCAGTCGGTTTTGTTTGTCGTCAATAAAAATTTGGAATTGTTTTTTGTTCCAATGCAAAAGCTACAACCGATGAGTCGGTGGTGCAGTTGCTAAACTATTGGCTTCAGCGCCGAAGGTCGTGAATTAAATTCCCGAACGGGATAAATATTTGTGTGACAGATAATTGTAACTTATCTGGACGTTAGTTCCCAAGAATGGTTGAGGTCGGAAGTTGGAAGGTCCGTCCGGGGAAGTACCACGACCTCACAGAAGACCGGCGTGAAGTGGAAGTATTATCATACTTCTGCGTTTCGTCTGGGAGTGAGGTATCCGGGACCCACTTTATTAAAAGGTAGCAACGCATCTGCAACCCTATGTTATCACTTAACATCAGGTGAACCGCCAGCTCGTTTGCTACCTTTTCACATTAAAAAAAAAATCGTAAAGAAACTCGCTCATACCATAGCCACGAGATGATTCAAATATTGTACCCACCCCACCTAGGTGGGATAAAGCCAGAGTAAAGATGACGAAGGAGCAAACGCGGCAACCGAGCAATTGGCCAAGAAATGCGCGACCACTTGTCATTTTAGATTACCTAAGTGCTTATATTGTCAAGGCACTCCAGTGCAGTATAACCCGTGTTATCTGCCAATAATTAGTGATAGTCGATAACTTCCCCAAAAACGTTATCGGCAATATTTGCTATTAAATAATCGATACGAGCCGAAACGATAAACGGACAACGGCTAACGCAGTCCGCAGTTGGGAATGGTTAAATACAACGGGTGGGAATGAACACTACGTGTTTTACTGCGTGTCTGTTTGATTGTGTGCCACGTGGCTTTTACTGTTGCCTGAATGGGTTCATCCGGGTACCCCGGACTCATAGCAGGCCGTCGTCGAGTAGAAGTATTTATACATGTGCTATGTATCTTTATATATACTTCTGTGCGTGTGTTTGTCACTGAACTCTTCCTATAAACGGCTGGACCGATTTTAATGAAATTTTTTGTGTGTTCAGGTGGATTCGAGAATGGTTTAGATTCACAAAGTTATAATTTCTTGTATTTACGCGATTACACATTATAAATGAAACTAATTTTACGGATTTATCGCGTTTATTTTTTTTTAAACGTCGGGAATTAAAATTAAAAATAAACGCGATAAATCCGTAAAATTAGTTTCATTCACAAAGTTATTCAATGAATTTGAAAATTTTCTAATTTAAGACGTGTGTACAGGAGAACTTCTATCCGGTCCGCTAGTACTTATATAAAATAACACTATGCGACCGCTCTTTTAAGAGTGATACGAGGAAGAAGGAATTTTATCTGATGGGGTAGATGAACTTATGCTCTTTAAGGTTGACCACCATTGCGGCAACAGCCAGCGGCGATAAAATAAGATGACCATTTTCACGTTGTATATAAAAACACTAACAAAAGTATTTAAGTATTTAATATGACTGGTTTATGATTGTCCAGTTTGTATGAGGAACATTTTTATGCCTTGCAAACAATAGACTTTGAAATTAAACTGTAAAGCTTTAGCGATAATAGGATAGCATTTCAAATAAAAGAGTAAAAGAGAACACAAAAAGGGGCATTTTGAAATCCGTTTCAGACGAAAAATGGGACCCAGAAAGTTTAATACACGGTTGTAAAATAGCGTTCACTATGACATGTTATGTTGTCATAGTGAACGCTCTTTAACAACCAACAAATTAGATATACAATATAATTTAGAAATTGTTACATACTTCGTCATAATTTTAAACTTAAAAGTTAATTTTATTAATGACGTCATAAGAGACACCCCTAAAACAAATTAATATATACATTTTGTACATCACAATGAATGTCTAAATACATTAAGCTTTCCATTAAATGTATGTAGAAAAAAATTGATGGCAGATATTGAAATCGATGTTATGAACTAAGCATAAACCAACATGACAGGCCAATGAGTACTCCGACATAGTCAAAATTTTATTATCAGTATAGATAGGTGAGCAATATACAACGGATTATAGCGTGTCTTATCTTCTATTCATTATTAATTCGTACGTAGGTAAAAGTCATTTATTTGCGCCATATTAATAAATGGCATAACACTATCGGGCTTAAGTAAATTTATTAATTTTCATAAATGCAGTTATGTATTGAGCTTAGGCGAATAATTATACCATATATCTTTGGGAGTGCCTTATTCGCTGAACGGTTTTTGTAAGCAGCCGCGTCGACGGTGCGTTCTCGCTGGGAAAAAAGAAAATGGCGTACTTTTCGGAGGCGTCAAAAGTCGCGAGATGTCAGCGCGACACGCCACGAGGCTTCGTGCCTGATCGCGCCTGAGCTCCGACGTTTTTCGGCGCCGAACGGTTATTATCGAAACTGTCGGGGATGATTCGAATTCGTGAAAGGTTTAAGAGCTTATGTCAGAGGACTGTGTTAAATGAGTTAATATTCCGGCTGTCATAAAATCTATCTATCTATATTGATGGTCATTTACGAATATTGCGACTTCATTTTCTATGAAGTTATTTAAACATATGTATAATAGACAAATTGAAAGTCAAATACTGTATTTAATGATTCGCATTCAGATGTCATACAGTTATTTTAATCTCAGACAGCGTGGCTCACCGTCGGTAAGCCCGAGCCGGAGTTATATCGATTTGCGATGGTCGAAATCGCGATCGGCCGACTGGTATCGAGCGGTGGTCACGGAATAGGGGCGGCGCGGCGGTCCGCGGCAAGTTCGACGTCTGGCCTTGGAGGGAACCAGTCCGTCTCGTCCGAAACACCTCTGGGCAATTATTCAATAAAACAAAAGCATCCACCGGCCGCGTTTACGTCACACCGCGAGTTGTGCGCGTTGTTTTAATTAGCGGATTTCAGCTGCTCATTGCGGGACGCTATTCGAGGAAACTTTCTCTGTGCAGAATAGGATTAAATCCAAACCGAAATAAATGAAAAAAAAAAAAAAATTGACACTTTTTAAATATAATTAATAAGTAATTTAATTAGTAATGAGTTAAAATTGTGTAGAGCCGCGTTAGTTCTGTCTTAGGGTGCTTGCCTAAACTGCTGCAAATTGTTTCAAGTACGTGTGGCGGCACCAATGAAATTAGTTTAATGCGATTATAAGAGCTTATTGATTATGTGCTCAGCGTGGAACACAATCTGCTCATTTTCGAAATAACTATAAAAAAAAATATTTATGTGTATTCAGCATATCTGCATCTATGAAGTAATATAGGGTACTTTTTCAATAATCACACCGTATTACATCTATCAAGTATATAAATAAGAGACTTGTAATAGTAATAAACATGTACAAAACGTACATGAACGTCGTGACCCGTTCCGTTAGAACAGCTTTTGAGCGTTGCGTTTAATAATTTCTTACACAAGACGCACGCCCGCTCAGCGTACGCGTGATCCCAATAACGATCCAGATCTTTCACGTTAACAAAAGGGGCTCTCGGCACGAGCCGGCTCACAAAAATACACCGGGGAAATTCGATATAGTCGCGTATTAAAATCTCGGCCGTAGCGCGCATTGTGCGTCCCGGAGGCGGCGGCCCGACGAAATATTTCATATGCAAATCGTGCCAAAGCGATGATAGTAATAGTCCGCCGTGTACCGAGCACGCGCCGCGCACCGGAAACAAATTATCATCGCCATATACGCGCGTACGAAAACGCCGATGCCATTGACGTCGTCGCGGACAAATCGCGCCGAACGGGAAAGAAGACGTACACGCGTCGACGCGCCGTGCCGCCACAATACGGATAGCGGACGAGCGTTGTGTCAAACGGTCTGTTGGTGTTTTTACGCGCAACGAATTCTCGCTATTGAGAATTCAATCGGTACGCGGTTATACAAGCGAGCTAACCGCTAAATTTCCCAACAAATATAATATGATGAACTAAAAAATATCATTTAATTGCTACAATGAGACAGGAAAATACTTTCGTCTTGAATGACTGTTGCATAATGCATTGTGATTACGAATCTATTATTTCGTAACAAAGTTTCTCGAATGCGATGTCCGAATTTCAGTAATTGATTTGATGCGGCCATGTTTGTTGACATTTGTTTAAAGGCTTCGAGGCTTCGACTGTGTACGGGCAATGACGCGGCATGGAGCGGAAATTTATGGTTCTCTACGCGGTCGGATTTGAAAAACCCACTGGCATTTATTGAATGATTGTAAATTATTGAGCGACTAAATGATCACTCATTCATTCATTCACTCATTTCCTCTATCCATCGTAATCACATCAGGTAAATTCACAATGGCTTCTGTGTCAATCGCCCGCATATGTAGATGTCAGTTCTTATATGCATGAAAATAAACATATATAGTTTGTTAAAAACGAATTATAATACAGACATGAAGCTTTAGTTATTGTAATATTTGTAAATTGCTATAAAAAGCCTCAAAATTTCTTGAGATTGCTTGAAATGCTTCTGATGGAATTCAAACTAAAAATAATTAGTGATTCACATTTATGCTAAGAGAGTACCAAATTCATTTAATTGTATCGGTAATTAATGTTATAGTGAGATTATTATCATTTACTTTTATTACGTTAATACTTTAGAGTACACTTTTTAGATTTTCAAGTTTGATTATTGCGTCTTACGATAGATACTCCCCTTAGTTTTGTTCGTAACTATTCCTAGTCCACGAATAATATAATATATGTTTAGAGCTAGGATTGAAAGAATATAATTTTACGATTTAATTGATCAACAATTAATATTATTTTATCAATGAAAGACAGAGTAATGTAGATCAACAGAATGGCATCATAGATTTAAGCGCCAAATAAAAATGTCACTAATATTGTAATAACAAAAGATGGTTATGTAAATCAAAATTTTTTCGGATAAGTTTAAATTTCTTATAAGAAATTTGAAGAGAAGGCGTTGGTGGGAATAAAGAAGGTTAATTATTATTATATTTTAACATTTGTAAAATTCAGTTGAATAATCCTGCATTCGTAAAGTTTTTATATTTGCTCGATTTTTGATATATGCAAGTTGAATATATTTTCTGAGTTTCAACATACATTTACTAGAATTTTAGATGCGTGTAATAGACTGGTTAGATATGTGTTACAAAACATCTGCTGAGTGTACGACGACAAGTTTATCATTTATACGTAGTGGCACTGAACTCGTTAATCGATACGCCAGCACTCAGTCTACCTTGTAAAGACTAGATGACGTTCCGGTATTTGTGGTCCCGAAATAATCTGACGTGCAAATTTCTTCTTCTTCTTCTGTCACTTCTAGTACTGAACTCTTACTGTTAATTCTCATCATTTTCTCTGTAACTCATTTTTTAAATTGTCAAAATTGCATAAAAAATTCTTACTGTAATAGAATCATTGGCATTCGCAGGAGACACTTCCGTCTCCCATTCGATACATTAGCTTGAACCGCTTCAGGAATTCAAGCGTACACTTATCCGACCGCTCAGAACGCCTAAGAAATGTCTGAATATCTCGGAATTGCTCGAATGCTAAACGCCGGAGTTGGTGCCAGCTTTAATTCTATGTAAGTAGGCGATGCGGCGTTGCCGTCGCGAAGTCGCTAACTTGACAGCATTATCAATGAGATAGTTCAAATTACTTATTTGCACACGTCAATGTTCCGTCGCGACACGCGCTTTGTGGATTCTTCGGCCTTCCGTAGATAAAATAGCGAAATCTTACGTCGATTTCAAGTGCGTATCACGCGTTTCTAGGCACGGATTGTACGAAATTATATTTATTCGACAGACCCGAGTTGAGAAAATGAGTTTCTTTAATGGATAATTATTTTTTTTTAATGTGAAAAAGTGGCAAACGAGCTGGCCGTTAACCTGATGTTAAGTAATAACCGCCGCCCATGGACATTTGCAACACCGGTAGGATGGCAAATGCGTTGCGACATTTAAATAAAGATGGCCCCGGCTACCTCACTTACCAGACGAAACGTAGAAGTGTAACACTTCTACTTTACGCCGGTCTTCTGTGAGGTTGTGGTAATTGCAAGGACGGACCTGCCCATTCGTGCAACAGTGAAAACTTGTTCGTGGCTCTACCACTGTACAATGCCGGACTATTTAATCTCTACAATTAACAAAAAGTATGATGCAACATTTACTGCAAAAGCCAAGTTATGAAACTAACCACACACCACATGACATCCGTGCTCGTTCTTCCCTAGGTGTTTTAGAAGAGTCAAGAGTCACTTACTTATCTACTAAAAACGTTCCATAAATGTTCGTCTGTATGTTTATATATTATGTTATTAGATTTATATTTTATGTATGTTAGTATATATAAACTTCATACTTCATGTGAACATTAACCTTTGTACTACTACTTCAGTAACATTTATAATATGTATAAACCAATATATAGTCATCTTTATTATTAATTCCTGAGTTTAAGGTTGTGCTAGAAATAAACTCTTTTTAGGGTGAAGCTTTCCTCCCTACATACTATTATTATTTTATTCTATTTTTGTTTTATGTTTTATATACAATAAAGAAAGAAAAAATATAGGTGCCGGCATCTGGGATCGAACTCAGTTTGCTCGAGTATATTGAATTAAAGGCGAGCGCCCGGCCACTGAGCTATCACGGCTCGTGAAATACATATTTGTAAGAATTTATATATTTTATACATTTTTTTATAATAGATTTTTCTAGATAAATAAAATATATTTACTTAGATATTTATCGAAAAAACCTGGTAAAATCTTAATTACTTTGTAAATAAAACTTCGCTTTCCCACACTATTTATATCAATGGGTACTTTATATCAGAAGTCGTTATCACCGTATCAAGAAACCATCTCAACAAGCTGTCATCACACTATCTACGAGTGTTTGAGAAGCGCGCGTTCCCAGAACGATAGGGCGGTTCAACTATCGCCCAATAGATGGCGCTACTAATAGAAGCTTTAGAAGGAGGAAATCTAAAAGATATAAATGAATTTAATAGGCGCTTTTTCCACCGAACTAGTAACTAACAGCGAAATTAGAATTGAAAATACATCAAGAAAGTACTGAAATTTGGGACAGACTATCCAAGAAATTTGATAAATTAATTAGGAATTTGTTGTAATCTTATACATATTTGATAACATTTGTTTGCATGGAAACAATAAAAAATAATTTTTATGGTCTCCATGCAAACTTGTTCATTCAATTGGAAATGGAATCATTCAATTAAGGAATAAACGTTATAGATATATTAATAAATTTTTGCTAAAAACGCAAAGAAATGAATAATGCTAAATGTTGTTAAAAATACATTCGACAATATACATACATACAATTCAAGATTGTCTAATATAACAATAATAAGCAATTGAGACTATTACTTGCAAGAATATTGTGGTTTTAGTGCATATACCTACTATGCGTTTGTAACAAAAGACAACGGTACGTGGAAAAGATGAGGATTGCAACGAGGTCCTAGATTATTACGAGAAAAGGCGCAACCCATTTGTTTCAGAAACCTATCCTGGGAGACCCTGGATGAACAATGACAGTCATCGTCGAAAAATTGAACGACGAATTATATAAATTATTAATAAGACATATTTCATTTTAATTGATCCAATGCTTGTTTTTTTAATGTTCCAAGTTTTTTATAGAACTCATTTATTTGGGACGGCTTTCTAAGATGTTCGATGGCTAATAATTTGCATTTTTTGAATCATTGCTTTTAAGGGATAACGGATCGAAAAGTCCGTCTTACTTGTTTCATTGAAAGCTAAATTGATTGAGGTATATCATATAGATATAGATCTGCTGATATAGGCTGCAAGAAAAAACGGGTATTTCAAAAACATTTTAAATGGATCTCTGTTAGCATAACACAGTATCGAAAGTATTTTTAAAACCAAACATATCTAATATACTTCTAGCACAGAATAAATATGCAAAATGGAAACGATTCCAGGCATAAATCTCGATGATAGATCTCTCTATTCGTAACAAAAACAAAATGCAAAACGAATCAATTTCTACACCGTCGGAGGCGCCGCTGTTACGCCGTCCGCGGCCGCCTCTTGCGCCTACGCACCGATATCAATTATCAGCTCCCATTCGTAATAAATTGAACACTGTTTGCGAACGATACAGATCTAAGGTCATTTTGATTAACGGCCTCATCTGTCCCGAATGTTGGCCGCGGACGCGCGAAAAAATCTCGCGCCCAAGATGGCTGCCCCCGCGCGTCATGCCTCGCTTTCGACGATGTCAATACGGAACTGACGCTTCGGATTCCCCTTTATATTGCCAATGTAATGGAAATCTAGAATTCCACGAATAAACTATTTACAATTAGTCGTGCATTAATGATTCAGTTATCAATTTAAGAATCTAGTGATCCGATTAGATTAGATCGTTAACTCGTCTGATATTATAATTGTGTGGACTAATTAACGAATGGAGTCAGCTTATACTTTCTTTTGTTCCGTTGTTGTATTAAATCATACTTGAATATAAATTATTTGTTGAAATAAAAAGAAGAAAAATGCTATCCAGTAATAGGAATATATGAATATATGAATTAGAAATGTGTTTACACATTTCATTAATTAAAATGACAGTGTCTCCATACTTGTATTTTGTAATATTATGCACATTTAGTCTAGAAATGTATAAAAGTAAATCCTTTTCTTATTAATCCGTTCATGACGTTTAGTGAACGGATCCGTTTACTACTGAAAAAAATTGCAAACAAGATCTATGCTTTCAAAAGAGGTCCTGTACTTAACAATGTTTCATTTTTATATTCGCACATTAATAGGGCAGAGAGGGAAATGCAAAATTTTTTAAATATTGCAAATACATTATAATATAACCATCTCCTTAAACAAAGGACTAACTAAAGTACTGATACGTCTATATTCATTTAATCAAAAAAGACGGAAAATATGGACCCCACTAATGGTTTTTTGAAAACAAATGTACAAGTTCTGAATTATTAACGAAGTAACATTTTGTTTCACTTTATGAAGAGTTACATAAAATAGATGATTAATCTTTCTATATCATCCACTCATCAGACTTTCAGAAAAATATCGGGACTCGATATACGTACATCCCTCTCTTTTTCGTTATGATATATTATATTTGTACAAATAGAGAAATAAAAGATGAACTAAAGAGACGTTGACAAATTATCGAAGTAAATTTCAATTCCAATGGGATTTATTTCGCTTTTGCGTCAGATCACACGGCAATCAAAACAATGTACTAGTATATATGAAAAAAATACGTCGTACATCGGTTATATAGACTTATTCAATGTGACTTACAATTTACAATTTGTTCAATTAGTTATCAATAAATTGCCTTTAGACATATGATGTTTATGTAACTTCGAACTGGATTTTCTAAAGTGGAAATTGGAAGCACTGATCAGAAAAAGACAATACAATAAATTTTTCTAGATTTCGTTTACTAGTTTACTATGAGAATTATGTGTATATTGAACCGAAATATCGAACTAAAAATAATAATAATTAAAATCTTCCGGAAAGTGTCAAGTATGTATTGAAATTAATATGAACACAAAAAATAAATATCTACATATCTTCTTGACACTGATTAATATCTTAATGCTTATTTTCAGTTATTTATGAGTGCAAAAAATAATCCATAAATAATTTAATTGATTTTTATTTTGTTCAACTCAACTATTGAACTGGGATCTAACTAAACTAGGATCGTATCTGCATGCTTTTCATTTGCATACTTTATATCAAACATGTTTCACAAAGTTTTTTCATATTTCTTTAACTCTAATCGCCCTTATTTTCTTATAACGTTTTAATTTAATTTTTAAAATTCTCTCAATTTAAACAAAGTTAAATACATTTCCCTGCATTTTACCATATGTAATATTTTTACTAACTGTGATACTAACTACAGATACGAACAACAAAAACTTTAAATTTAAGTATGTTATGTTTAATAAGGACACAAATTTGAAATTTCTAAATTTGCAAATTAGCAATTTGTGAATCATTGTAACGAAATGAAATAATGAGGACTTGAAAAACTCCTTACCAACCTAATACTAATTAGTTGAAAACTTAATTTATTACTTTCGCAACATAAATAATCTGAATACTCACGCGCCTCCCATCGAACGAGAAAACCGTTAAAGTCGAGAAAATGTTTCGGCACTAGCGTCCGCGTGCGAAACCAAACGATTCTTCCAATAAAGGAACGGGATAACGCTCGAACGGGATTCGCATTGGAATAAAAAAAGATGTAAATAAATAACCTGTGAGCATCGCCCGCGGTAGGCCGCTAGCCACGGTGCGGCATAGCCCGCCGCCACTTATTAGCACACGTCCAACTGATCAACAAGGAACAACAGCACAGAGAGTATTCAGTCAAAACACAGGGCACGCCACAACGGGATGCACTCACGATGGGAACAATCGGGCAACTTTTGCTGAGCGGAGCGGTCGGGTTGTTGGGCGCGGCGCGCGCGACATTACACTGTCGACGGTCGCCGGCACACTGCGCGCCCGGGCTCCGGGGGCCCCCCGCCGTCGGCGCGTCGCCCCTGCCTCGCGAGGGCGGGGCCGCCCAGCGAGGCGAGGCGAGCCGGGGAGCTTAATTACGCGCGGCCGAAGCGGGACGGCGATAGAGAGCGGGCGCGAGCTATTAGCGCGGAGAGAGGGACGGCGCTCTCCTTAAGCATTTTGTATAAGTAATGAGGGGAGAGGGGCGCCGGAGGGAGCGCATCTCCCGCCAATCTTTAATGCTGATTACGTCCGCCGCCGCCTCTGCGCGCCTCTCATTAGCGCCCGGCCACGCCTAGGCTTAATTGCGATGCTTTAATTGTCGCCCGCCGAGCGCTGCGGACAATGTTTTTGTGCGGTTTCAGCGGTTTCCCGCGGACGTGGATTGGCGCGCTCTTACGGTTTTAATTGACCGTAAACTCGACGCCGAGATGCCGTCGTGGCCGGTGCCATCTTCGACAAATTTCAAGATTTTTGACAATGAATTTAAGCGATGCGCTACTTGAGAACTGAATGCAATACTTTTAAATCATGTACAAACATTGTTTAAGAGTTTCCAATGGTATTTTACAAAGTAGTAAAAATCATCTCACACTCCCTAGTTTCGTGGATGCAGTACAATGTACCTAAATTATTAACACCAATTTACCGTTACGTATAAATAAATTACTTAAATTTAATGTTCTCTATCAAATTTATAAAAAATCTACTCAATTATTTAACACAAATTATCCATGAAATCAACAAAACACAAATAAAAATAATAAGTTACATTATATGGATAATCTTCTTACTATTTTCTCTACATAAATTGCTAACGAACCAAACTCTACAATAACGGTCCAGTAAAATGTATCAATACGTCAAATGATGGAATTTGTATGCGATGCACATTGTTCGGCATCGCCTCTCGAATATCTGTACGCTGGTCTACTATCCATGTTTGTTTAGTGACAGGAATTTCTAGTGAGATTTTAATATAATTACAACGCTCCTACATTCATAATTCAACACAACAGAATTAATAATAATTTTATTGGACTTTCGTGCGATTTACATTTTATTCGATAAAATGGGTATATTTATTGAGTTATATTTAGTTTCGGTTAACAAACATCCGTATTATTAAAGACACGCTAAAAAAGCTGTGGTAGGGCCACGCAACAGTCTTTGTTGCACGAATGGGCAGGTCCGTTGCATGGGTCCGTTGCATGGGCTTCTCTGTTGCATGAATGGCAGGTCCGCAGGTACGGGGAAGTACCACGACCTCACAGAAGACCGGCGTGAAGTGGAAGTGTTTTACTTCTGCGTTTTCTCTGGTGAGTGAGGTATCCGTTTCCCACCTTATTATAAGGTGATTAGCGCATCTGTAACACTTCGAGTACTGCAAGTGTCAATGGACGGCGGCTATCGCTAAACATCAGGTGAATCGCCAGCGCATTTGCCACATTAAAAAACAAAGACAACGAAAACGAGTAATTAAGAAGAAATCAGACAGAGAACGCGCGTATGGTGATTAACATCCCGGTCTAAGCCATAGAGATTTAAATATATCAGTGCAATTTTACATTGAAGTTATGAAGAAATTAGGTTTTCTAAACGATGTTTGTAATTTCATTGTTCACGAAGATATGTACGTTAACCCGTGCAATAGATTTTTTCATGCCAGATTGGCAGGCTGCCAAACATTGCATAATAGTTAGGTGAGACCAAAGGTGGGGTTAACGCATTTGAGCTGGCCTTTAATGTTCTTGTTTTGATATTGGATGCAGCAGAAGCGATATGACTACCTTATTACAATAGATATTATAAAATAAAAACAAACTTTTCGTCAAAGTGTATCATAACGGTTCCCTTTAACATATTATATGTGATACCGATTACCTTACTGTTTGTTATTTTTAAATGGGTCAATGTGTGTTCTCTATTATTTGTATATTAAATTCAATCTTCTATCCTACTTCTGCCTATCAGTCATTTAACACGAATTAGTGTTGTAACCGAAAGTAAATGTTTTTGTATGAAAAGAGAGGCAAATGATCAGGTGATATACCTAATGCAAAATTGAATACCGTGACTCATAGACATTCACAACAATCACGATTGCAGTCATAAAGATAATCATCAAGAATATTGACGGCCCTAGTGACTGACCGGGTAAACGTTAAATTATATAAACTTCTATATGGTATATATATATTTATATATCTATATGGTATAGGCCAGTCCATGCAAAAGAAGTCGCGCCGTGACTCTACCACAGTAAAAAAACGTCTAAGATTTTATTACGAGAGATAAATACTCGTTAGTATTAGTCCCAATAGACAAAAGTTAACCATTTTTATAAGCTTATTAAAGTACACGTAGTTTCCTGGCCACCAAGTCAACCCCGATATATTATTTAAATGTCAAACGCGTTACGGGTCTTAGAAAAGAACTAAGTTAATTTGATAATGTTATGATCGGTATAGTCTAAAAGATATTGGATGTAGCTTAAGGGGAGTTCCTAATCAATAATATATACATAACTAGCTTTTCGCCCGCGGCGTCGCTCAAGTTGAAGCCCTTAAATAAATATCTACCCCTTTAAGAACCCTTTATAATCCTTTTTCCAATTAAAAAATAGCCCATGTCCTTTCTCAGGCTCTAGACTCTCTATGTACCAAATTTCATTTAAATCGGTTCAGTAGTTTTGGCGTGAAAGCCAAACAGACAGACAAAGTTACTTTCGAATTTATATTAGTATGGATTTATTTTCATACGAGAACTGATACCTCTCAATAAGTAATTTTGCTGCAACCATTTTTTTAAACGCCTCGCTAAGTTAGAGTTGTTTAAGAGATACATTTGTAGAGCACTAAATACATTATTACTAAAAATGGCGGTATTCTTCTGGTTGGTAAACATTATTTCCTGCGAAACTAGGAATAGGTAGATGCAGAAAATTATATAACAACCTCTCTTTCGCTCTTTGGTCTTAGTTCCTTCCCTTTTCAAGAAATTATAAACATGTGAAATTCGAAGTTTACCTTCATCGTGGTTGGTTAATTGTTTTTTGATCCGCGGTTCCAGAATATTCCAGCCTTTCACTTATATCCTAAAGGAATTTTCGGGAAATTTATTATATTTGTGAGTGTGCTTAATACATGTTAGTGTAGTTTTTTATCCAGTTATCCTGCATAATAAGTTATGATATTTATTATTATAAGTAATCTCTAATTTATGTGTATTCGTTTCCCTTGTTCTTTATGTTTAAAAAAATCATAAAAATTACTCATGGATAAAAACCCAGGTCTTGAACAGTTTAATTCAGTTAGTTTTCATGTCATAGATATTGGATGTAATACATTGTATATATTTTTAAACGTATAAGTTAATAAACTGTATAAAATTTAAATAACAAAAATTATTACGGATGGGACCTGATTGAGTACTCGAACTTTATAACTAGACCAATACAGCTACTAAATAGTGCTTAGTATTATGTTCGCACTTATACGGAGGATGTTCAAAAAGTGAGGTTAAAACGAGGGTGTGATAGTGAGCTTCGATAGATAATTTATATCGTTAATAGTTTCACTTTTCCTTTTAATTTATTTTTATTAAATTTTTGTCGTATAGAGCGAGGTAGAGACAGATAATGAGCAAAGCATAGGTTTTCCAAATATATTTTTTCTACCTTAGCAAAGAAACTAAATGTATGTAATTTAGAAAGGTAAATATTATTTGATAACCTTTTGATTCCTATTAAAATTAGCCAAGTAACCGGTTGCGTGCTTAAGAATCATGTTTATCACACATAATTTGAGTACCAAGCAAAATTAATATTTTATTTCTACCCTCGTTGAATGCTTAGGTTTTTAATCCAAGTTTCGTCTAACTTTAAGGCTGTTCGATATTTTAATATGGTCCGGAATAGACATTATTCAACGCCGTCATTAGCAACACGGTCTGACCACTCACGGGTCCTTCAAAGTTTTGATTTAATCTAGCGACGCGCCGCGGATACTCTTGTTACAGGTCATTAAGTTTTCTTACAACGTGTGGCTATTAAATCAATGCTCCATCCAGTTCGGGGACGCGACTAAATTCCCGCATTTCATTAATCTGTATTCAGCTCTATCCGTTCTAGCGCCGTTTTTTCTCTTCTCGAATTTAGAACGAGTTAACAATGACAATTTGAAACGTGCAAATCACAAAACGATTTGTCAAAATGCCAAACTCTCGCCTCTACGGTTTAACGGTGCTGAATAATTGTGCAGAAATCTATTTCGAATCGATCTTATTAAGAGTGCGAAGTTAAAAACGTTTTTTAACGCGAAGACTTATAACAAACAAGCCGTCCGATTTTGAACGACGTCCAGCGTACGCTGAACGCAAGAGTCAGGTTGTACTAAAAAGCAGCAACCAATATCATGCAACCTTTAGCACCATAATAGATGAAAGTTCCTAATATAATTCTATATTTTAGTATACTACAAATAAGAGGAGAGTAGACTTTAAGTCGTCCGAGTATTCTTATGTATCTGAGAGTCTAATCACGGATGTCCCCGTCAATTCATTGTCTCATCGAGCCTGCCGCGAGAGGTGCTGTCAATTACAGATAGACTTTTTTTCCAATCGGCAATGACGCCAGCAATGTATAAACATTGGTCCGCTTTCCTACGCAGCGGCACTGGGCCACCCACGGCGCTTACGCAAAAACTGGCAGACGGTGTCGCCGGTGTCGCCACCTGTAAATAAATTCTATTTGAATAGGCCCCCATCTGCACAGCTACGCTTTTGGCGAAATCGTGCACGGAATTCTCGTTAGTATGGACGTGAAGTTAGAGCCAGTAATGGCGCGAAACAGTTTCGGTTTGTCTATGTTGAGTGGTATGTTCAATTAAAAACTTTTAACTTTCCCAGTTATTCCTTAAAGTAAGTTCTCGTGTTATGGCAAATAATATGCTTTTCTAACTTTTACACAATATTTTCTATTGAGTTGTCTGTCTATCTATAGCATGGGACAGTCAATGATCAAAAATTTGCTTAATTTACTTAAATTTGCGATCGACCGACCGAACTTCATTCAGCCAAAATCACAAGTTAAAATGATTGGACAATCTGTACTTTATGTTGTTTGAACACAGGCTTCTTCATTATATCAAGCTTCCCCTATTCCAAATATCACCCCCCCCCCCCTAAAATTAATATAAATGAAAAGTGAACAAAATTCTTTTGTTTTATTATCGACGTATAAATTCGTGCTCTTCTACAAGGTTAGCACACACGTTAAAAATTCATAATTACACAGCTTTATTTTGTTGTATAGTATATAAATACACTTCGAACATGTATGTAGGTATTGATTACAATTCATTACTAGTTTGGTTACAGTCTGGATGACCGTAGGTAGAGAGAGTTAGCGCCGGTGAATTTCTTTAAACAGTGAAATTGTAAGCAGGAGGTTAGTAAGATGACCAATGTAGTATTAGATAACTGTTATATATGTATATTTAGTTGGAGGCTGCTTCATTTGAGAACATAGTTTAATTATATTCACACAACAAAGATATAAGATTGAGAATTAATTTCATTTTTTTTATTAACATTTAATTTAATTGCAAAGAAGTAAGCAAAACGGCTTCATTCAGCAAATCGTACACGATATATCTATCATAATGTTTTTCAATATCTAAACAAACATTAAGTTTAAAAATTTTCCTAGAAAAACTTCAATTTCATCTTACGTGCAGAAAATAGTACTATAAAAATATCTATAGGTATAAATCTTTCAAGAATAAGTTATTATCAAACAATCAAGTTATTTATAATTTCATTTGTCAATTTTTTCCTGTCATGTTTTTCGAAAACCAATAATCGTGAAAATTAGAAATTCGCAGCTGAATTATTTTCTCTTATTAAGTAACGTTTACTGGTAGGCCACGCAGCAGCTTTTGCTGTTGCAGGAATGTGCAGGCTCGTCCGGGGAATAAGTAAGGCCTCATAGAAGACCCGTCTGTTGAGTGAGATAGTCGATGCCCACTTTTTTAAAGAAAAAGCAACGTATCTGGAAATCGTCAGGTGTTGTAGATCGATGCTGTAGATGTCTATGTGTGGTAGTAATCACTTAGCATCAGGTGAAACACAATCACATTAAAAAACCTGTAACAGCTACTATTTGCACCACTACGAATTCCTAATAAATAACTTTAGTAAATTAGTTAAATCATGATGAAATCAGAGGTAAGCTAAATTTTTGTCTCCCTTCAAGTCTTCTTGACGTACAAACGAAGTATTTTTATTTTTGTTTAAAAACCTGAATTGATATTTAAAACTTCATGCTCCTTATTTGAATTGTTGTGATTTATATAAACGCCCGTGCCATTTTGATTTCCGCTTATCTAGCTCCTTTGAGTGACCCAAAGGCATGCCTGAGTTGCCAGGTAGGCAACTTATTTTATTTGTACAATAAATTTTTATTATAAGTCCTGCGTACATTGCTTCGTGCGTAGTGTTATTCATGAAAATATGTGTTTACATAACTTACGAACGTTAACTTATGTTGAATATATAAAAATGTGGAAATACAGCGGGAAAAATCTTTTTTTGCTGTGCGTGCGTCTGAATCTTTACATCAGATTTTAGCGGGACGTGGTTTTGATTTTGCTTAAATGAAAGGTTTATTCGATTTTTGCCTTGTCGGTTGATTTCTTTAATATTATCAGTTGTTATTCTTCGAAAGATTTTTTTAATTGAAGAAAACAATTCTATTATATTACTCGTTGACTTATTACAAGTTATTTAAGTATTCCACCCTAACTTAAATCACCAGTATGATGTAATTCATCTTAAAAAGTTTTTAACTTGGCAATTAACAAAAGTAAGCATCGGACATAATTATGTTTTTATTATTCATAGACGAGTGGTGGTTGCTAACGATTCTAGCCATTTTTTTGCCATTTTTATATAATCATCAAGAAACTTCGTCTTGTCCACTGCTAGATGAAGGCTTCTCCTAATACAGGCCGTATGATTTGATCTTGCGCCCTTTGCTGTCAACAATCTTTTCTTCTGTAATTAGTCCCTCCACCTGGCCTGAGAGCGTCATAAGGTAGGTTTGACTAAACGCGGCAACCATTCAAGAACTCATCCAACCCACTTCCACTGATTTTGGTTTACTTGCCCCGGGAACTATGTCGATAACTATGGTTCTCTGTTGGATCAATTAATAATAATATTAATTGATATGGGATAATATTGACCCGCGAGGCGAGTGAGTGAAGAGTTTCAGTTTGTGGACTAGTTCCACCGTGGGAATCCACGATATCGTACGTCCTGAATTCGGTTTTATATCATTATTTTTTTATAATGAATTGAAATAACTTCATTTCACAAAACTTCATCCGAATGTGGGAGTTACTCATGTACTAAGTTTGTGTAAAGAAAACGCGGACACATCGAATACAAGAAATTTACCTGTTGTAACTGATAATTAAAGAAAACGAATAAAAAAGTCTAAGCGAATATTTTTATCTACTGAAATTCTATAAAAAATTATTAAGTCTGTTTCAACAAAGTCGCGGTACAAATCGTTGAATAAGATCGAAAAATATTTATAAGTTCTTTTTGCTTACATTGGAATTAAATAAATGATATTTGACGGCAGCCCGAGTTACCAACGACATTAAAGCGTAAAATAAATCATTCTGTCCCGTAACCATGAACGCTGTAAAGTTTTTGAACGTCAAAAATTTAAAAACAAAATAGAACCCAATAAAATCTATAAAATTTTTTATTTAATCTTGCGTTGCATATGAGTAGGTAAATAGAAAAATACATTAATTAATGAAATGTTCGAAATGAGCTATGCTATTTTGAAAATTTAATTCTTCAACGTCAACTATTTACAATAATTGATAAAATACCTATGGACATATATAAATAATCCAATTTTGTATGATAATTATCTTAAAAGCGACATTGTATACTCATTAAATTAAATATCGTCTGTAGTTCATCAGTATGCGGACTATTTCCAATATTTTAATGCTAGACTATGAAACACTTTTGTAAGTTTTACTGTATTTTAGCTTTTAAGTAAATATTGCGTAAAACTAAGTAACATTAGGTTAACTTTCGATTATGCTGGTTGTGGGGTATAAAAAATGACTTAAGCAACTTTTGTTTACTTATAATTATCAAGATATATTTAATTAATTGTTATTGTTTAGGCGCTCGCACTTCGTTTCTATGTAAAATTGGCTTTTGACTCTATCTCGTTACTTGAATTGAAATAATCTTAAATTCGATTTAAAATAGCTTTAACTGTGGAAACATTACAAGATGATTGTGTTTTTCGTTATTGGATAACAAAGTTTTATAATGTAGGTAAAACGCGTGGAATAATTCAATCAATCCAGCGTTGTGGAAATTAATGAAGGCATAACGTGGAAAATTGGTAACAATTAATTTACTTTACTAAGTTTCGTTCGATTTTCATAAACGTATTCAACCTTTTCGTTTTTAACGGGAAGTTTTGTTTGTAATAAATTGATTTTATAAGGGCTGTAATTTAACATAGAGTTAGTACCGCGAAATCTTAAAATGTTTTTTATACGATGGCCGAAAATTAGTAATTAAAAAAGAAAATAAAAATATATTTCAAATTTGGAATTGAAAATTCGCGCACACGTCAACACCGCTGACCCAAAGTAAGCCTATTGAGTCACAAAAGCAATGCGGGCGGACGTTGACCCGCGCGTGGCCAACCCCTGACCTTGGCGTATCGTAAACTGTACGAAGTGATGTAACCGTGACTCGGGTCACCATTCGTCGCCTCCGGAGAGAACAGACAGAAAGAATTGGGGATGGGGTCAGATTTTTCTCAAACTGACACATTTTATCAACAACACCGTATACAATTGTCCTAAGTTGCCGATAAGCGATAAAAGTTTTAGTGTCCCCGGTTATTTTGCAATGAACACACAAGTTATAACGCTTCTTTAGCTTGAACTCGTAGGTCTCAAACGTGGGAGATTAAAACAGAAAACTTTATTTTTAATTCTCCGAGTGTACTAGTAGTCTTACTATCAAATTTTACCAGGTCAAAGCTAAAAAAGAGATGGTGATCTATATTATCGAAAATCTTTCTCTTTTTTTAAGTAATCCATGATAGTTAAAGTCATTGTTGTATCACTGGGATTTCAACCCGCATACCACCGATGAGACATGACTCCAGTCACTAGTCTTCAGCAAAATATAAAGTACGTTATTTGTTTTTATTGTTTTACTTTCAGAATAAAGTTTACATTATACGTATTAATTATGGTGTAGAACAATTAAGCATTTATGTATATTAAGACATACTATGAATCCGTCCGAATGTAAAAATAGGTATAGCAGCCATAATAGTAGTACGAACCAGTATTACTTGTCAAGTCGATCAATTATGTCAGCTGTAACAGGTACTTTATAAATGTTCAGTTAGTATAATACTAGCTACTGCCCGCGACTACGTCTGCGTAGAATAGTCTGAAGGCGCAACATTCAGACAGAAAGACAGATATATATATATATGTATATATATATATATATATATATATATATATATATATATATATATGTATAAATGTGTCTTAATATGTCTTATTCTGATGTATAAGCTATATTATTGTAAGGTTTCATTAAAATCCATTCAGTAGCATTTGCGTGAAAGAGTAACAAACATCCATCCATACATACAAACTTTCGCGTTTATAATATTAGTAAGGATTAGTAAGGATTAGTAAGGATTAGTAAGGATAGTGGCCGTAAGTTAATTATAATTAATTAAAGCAAATAATTTTTATACAGCGTTGTTTGAGTTTAATTCAAAATTATTTTGATTATCTTTTAATTGTCTCTAATCTTTTTTTTAATAGGTACATACTAAAATATATTTAGCATGTTTTAGGTACTAAGGTTTTATAATATACAGAACCTGCATGTAATCGTCGTAACCTTTACGAATGTACATATTAAAGAGCCAACAAAAATACCAATTCAATATAATTATAGAATTCTAAAACTGAAGCTTTGCGTACTAGGCGAACAATGCCATTAAGTTCTTGAGTGAAACAAATCGCCAAATTTATTAACACCGCCCCCTATGCTTTAATTGCGAAACTACCACGTGCCACAAAAGGGAGCTTTCCTTCACGGAAAACTTAAGAAAACACACCCTCTCATACGAGTACGTGTAATCGTTGGCGTGTGTAGCGCCTAACGTCTGAAGGAGTCATAGACTGTGCTAGCTATGTGCTGCCATCTATCGCCGGATAGGGGAGTTATGTTTATTTCAACGGTTTATTTTTACGGTCACCAACACGACAAAATACCTCCGATCGCCCACTTCATGTTACTGTTACGTTTGTGCAGTAAATATTTTCTAGCTTTTATCTAGTAGCGCATTTAACTTGATTTTCTTACTTTGTAATCCTTGCCGTTAATATGCCTGATTGCAGTACCTGAAACATACAAAAATGTACATTAGAGTTTTGTATGATAGCGGAAAACTAAAAGAAACACACATGAAAGAAAATAACAGAAATAAAGAAAAAGTGAAAACAGGCTGGATATCAAGAATAGTCGAGAAAGTAACTGATTCAATGTCAATGAACGAAAACAAATTTAAATTTAAAAATATCGCAATGAGTCTGTACCATGTTCGAAATAGTTTCATGGTAATTCGAAATACGAGTATGTTGTGAGAGTTGTTTTAATTGAGCAAATGATTTACAATGACAAGCGCTTTTTATAACGCAATACTCTCTGCAAACGTAACATTTTTGAAATTCATATTTTGAAGTATTCAACGATGGTTTACACTCGTTATTAAAATTTTATAAATTCTTATAACACTAAATTGAAACGTCATAACAACAAATACGTAAGACGAAATACTTTTTACGGATAATTTAACAAAAACAAAGCGTCTGCTTGCCGCATGCCACTAAAGCCACCCTTAAATATTCGCGCGTGACATCCGATATGCCTTGTGACATTTTCGCAAAATCGATATCGCCCCTTATTGGTAGCGAAATGATTGAACATCCTTATCGCAACATTTTTCTAATGGCGCCCGCGCTTTGGACCCTTTCTTTTTTATGGGGCCTCCTCACACGCCCACGTCGCGTTGTGGTAGGTAGGCTGTTTTATTCATGGCACACGCGGGATTGCGTTCTCGGCGCGGGAAATTTGAAATTGGAAGACTGTCGTTTAGGTAGCATTCTCTCGTTGCTATTGTAATTATTGGACGGTGGAAGTGCGTCATATAACTATTTAGAAAGCGTTGCGTAAAAACTTGGTCTGGAGAAATTGGGGCCGCGAATGAGACAGAAAAATTGTCTATACCAAACATGAAAAGGGTCTGAGGATGTATTTACGAGCTTATCTAGAATAGGGGAATTGTTTATTGTCTACATGTTTTATTTCTAAATCTAAGAATAAGTTATTATTATGAAACAGAATGGTATAATAGTCATTGCTATCTATTTACCTTAATAAGTTACGAAATTGTCGCGTAAATACCGTAATATCTTGCAAAAGCTAGATAAAAATATTCATAAGAACCTCGTCGGATGTTGGTGAGCATTTTATAAAAAGACATAAAAGAAAATTCGCCCTAACAATCAACTAGTGTGCTGCCTCCCTAACACCCCTTTTCTTTTTACATGTCGCAGGCTAACGACAATACGAAATCAATAGCAACACCATCGATGCGAAAATCGCGTGGCCATACGAAGCACACACGAGCGTTGGTTTGTGTGCGTGCGCCAAATAGTATGCAAGCTTCGATCGTGCGGAGCGAAGACGCTCAGTACGGTGACCGAGATTGTGGGAGGGAGAGTTTTTTGTATTTCAAACATTCAATAGGATTGTACGGAAAGTTTGGTAATTCCACGAATAGTACTTACCAATATAGGGCTGTGAAAGCTCATTGCCCGGTGCCGGCAGCAATGAAATTGTTAATTTTAAGTGCTGACTTATCACGTGCTTTGCGGTGAAGGAAAACATTGTGAGGAAACCTGCATATTTTCGAAATAATAACAAAAAATATTTCGAAGATATGTGGAGTCCGCCAATCTGCAGTGGGGTCGCGTCTGCAAGAGGAGGCCTTTGCCCAGTAGTGGGTAATTTATAGGCTGTTACTTTACTTTTTGAACTTTTATCTACCAATGTTAGATATTCGATCATCGACTGAACAATTTTGCCTGCTTTTTAATTAGCATGCCTACAGATAGGTTAAGATTTTGTATGACTAACATATATTTACTTTTTATTTCTGAAATAAATTATGTTTCAGTTTACATATTGTACATCAACGATAATGTTGATATGTTCATATATAATTTTGTTAATAATACTTTTAGCCGTAATAAATACACATCGAGTATAATCGGGAAATCCCGCGATTCCGAAATAAAAGTGCGGTCAACCGAAAATTGGTAAAAAGAAAACGCATTAACACATATAGATGAGTAGTCACATACGATAGACCCACACACGCGCGCCACCACCCACCCTCCTAGGCTCTCCTTAAAAACCGCCCCCACCCGCCTTTGATAAGGAAATGCAGATATTCGTAGAAAAGCTAAGTATCGAATAAGCCTTCTGGAGCTGAGTGGCGCTATTTGCAAGGACGTCTTACTATACTCGTATGACATATTCAATCGTATCAACCTGTCTTTCTAATATAATATAAGACTAACTTAAATTAATTTTAATTTATATGAAAGAGTGGCAAATGATGGTGTTTCCCTGATGTTATATGATTATCGCCGCCCATGGACATTTGCAACACCCGTAGTGTTGCAAATGCTTTGCCACCTTTAAATAAAGTGAACCGCGGCTACCTCACTCACCAGAAGAAATGCAGAAGTGTAATACTTCTACTTTACGCCGGTCTTCTGTGAGCTTGTGGTAATTGCCCGGACGGACCTGCCCATTCGTCATCGTCATTCATTTACATTTTCAGCAAAAGATGCGCGCTTATTTGTATTCTGATCAAAGATGGGAAAATTAATAAAGTGTATAATCGCTAATAAAACAAGCGGAATTCGTCAATGGAGGATTGGACAGTGCCAATCGCGCCGAGGTTCCCACAACGCCGGAGTTGCCCCGCATTCCCCGAAAGCCTCAAACTCGCCAGGATCCGCTAATAATCGACTCCCCCCCACTAATTAAAAGCCGCTTTTAATTGCTCGAAAGGGCCACCTGTTGCTCGTCAACCGGCGCCGGTTATCCGTCTCCCTCGCGCGGAGGCTGCACGGCCCGTATCCGGATGCCCGGGTATAATTGTCAGAGAACTCAATTTCGGCACGGCCTAATTGGGGCCAAATGAAATTTGCAGTATCGCTCCCCGATTCTTTGTTCGCACGCCGCGGACCGTGTTTTAATTGCTACGCGACGAAATGAATTAATTCCATCCGGGTTTTCCTTTTCGACTCGACAGCAGGATATTCCGAGCGTGACTCTTTTTCTTATGACACTGTATAATATCTTTAATAGAAAAACATAAATATCATTGAATGATTTTTTTTTTCATTTTGTTTAGAGGACTCGCTGATTTAGCTGTTAAGGTATTGGCTGCGGTGCCAGGGGTTGCCCGTTCGATTTCTATATGGGAAAAGTATTCGTGACCCACAGGTAATTGTTCCGGATCTGGGTGTTTGTTCAGAAGAAGTTCAACGTCAGGCAGGTGACAAAACCTTGCCTTTACCATATAGAAGTATGAGTATGAATGAGGAAGGATAACTATGACGATAAACCTTTTTTTTAAGTTATACTTCTTTTGGCACGTTTGGGGAAAATGCTCATCATTTTAGTAAATTTTTACACCTAAAACCTACCTCAAGTTCTTTTTCACATTCACCTATAATTCATAGTTTTTAATTAACCGTTATCAATTTCAAAGAGTATTGGCACACGGGATAAAACATTTAATTATTTTTTCTTTTATTACGCTAAAGAAATAATATAATTTTCTTAGGTGTTTTTATTTTCAGCTATACACAATAAATGTGTATAGCTGAAAATAAAAACAGAGCTTCATCTGTCATAAAGCCTTTCAGATTTATCACTTTTTCTGCGGGCCCTCTCTACTTATAGGCGACAGACTCAGTAACATTTTAGATTAGGGTTTCTAGTCAATTTGGATATCTTATTAGATAACTTCTACCTAAATACGGTTTAAAGTCCTGATATTACCGTTTTTGCACTATAGCCACGTAATGAGTGGAAGAATAAGAATAGGTTTCTTTTGTACAAAAACTAAACCCGTTCCACAGTTATTTGTTGTACGAAATAGTAGGTAATGTTATTAAAAACGAAATTACAGAGCCAAGAACCCGGCCGAAGGCTCATCATCCCATTAAAAAGCGATACCGGCAACAGCGCGTGGATCTTCGCGTTTTTTTCGTGGCTTATTAAAATCGTTGCGAACGAACTATCAGACATAGTTCCATAGTCCGGGCGATCCTACTACCATTCGCGTTTATAATTCAGCCAAATTGCTTCGGACGAGCCGCGGAACGAAATTATCGGCCCATTACGAAATGTTAAACCCTTTTTCTTTAATTACCCGCGTAATTTCTGTTTGTTTTAGCTCCGCCCGATCGTTACCTTAATAACGACCGACGCGGCGGACAATTTGAGATACAGCTAGGATTGTTTAGCGTTGATTAACGGTAATTTTATATCATAAGGCACCTATTATGTGATTACAACACGTTTCTTCGAGTACAGCATTGATGGGTTGGCGGACGGGAATATTTGTAATGTGAGTTCGCGTGTTAATAGACAGCGTGTTCATTTGACACGATTCAAATTTATACCGGTACCTGAATTTTTGACTAGGTTATTAAGTCTACACGGTGTAAATAAAACGGAGCCGCTACTAACAACAATTACGACGACCCAATTGACGTAGTGATAGAGGCCCTTTCTCTTGCTCCAAAGGGTGTGGATTCGATCCCCACTACTGGAAAAATGTGTGATGAATACAGTACCTATTTGTAGTGTCTGTCTGTTTCTACATCTATAATATTTATTCATTTATAAAGGAAAATTACGTTTAAGTATGTCTATCAGTTACATAGCATCAGTAGTTATAACCTTTGCTTAGTTTAGGGACTAGATAACGTTGTGTAGAAATATTTCCCACGATATTTATTTATTTAACACCAAGCATTTATTATTAAACAACAATTTTCGGCGGGATAAAAAGGCTATTTTTGCGTTCGTTATGGGTGTGTCGGTCAATCTGAAGATGTGGGTACCTACTGCAAAAATGGATACTTAACGCTTTCGCAAGTTAAGTGTCTGAAGTGCCGAACGCTGAGCGATACAATCGCGGTACCAATTACTAGGCATTCCTTGTATTAATATGGAGAGACTCGTTACCGCTCGATGTAATTGGGTGCGCTGTAGCCTATGAAGATTTGCCGATGACGCAACTGATTCTACGTCGATGGAAATAGGCGAGCTATTTTTTTATGTGAGAAGGCGGCAAACGAGCTGGCGGTTCATCTGATGCTCAGTGATAGCCGCCATCCGTTGAAATTTGGTACAATCTTTGATTTACAGATGCGTTGGCAACTTTTAAATTAATGCGCCCCGGCTATCTCACTCAGCAGACGAAACGGAGAAGCATAACACTTCCACATCACGCGGGTCATCTTGAGGTCGTGATACTTACCCAAATGGACCTTCCCGTTCGTGCATATTTGTTACGTATTCAATATGATTTACACCACAATATCTCGAATTAAGCAAATAATATAAAATATAAATAATTATTAGGTTATCCCATGTGTTAGAAACGTTATCTGTGGGGTTTTTTTACCGTTTATTATGAATATTGCTTCTAAATATTAGCATATTCTTATACAATACTTGTTTGTGAATTAAAATGTTTGGCCTTTTAGGGAATTTCAATTTGTTGTCTGTACGTTTTTTTATCTTAAAATTTTGTTAGATGCGATATTTAACAGTTCACTGGGTAGTAAGGTATATAATATGGAGAAATAGGTATATAATATATCAAGTAAATGGCTGTTATACTGTAAATATATAAGAAATGCATCCATTTGTTATAGTTCGGTATAGAACAAGCCGTGGACTCTATTTACTACTATTATCTAGCCTGTAGCATATATAAGTTGCGTAAGTTGGTTTTTATCTTTTTTTTTTGAGATTCATCATCATTCTTAACTACCGTTTTTTGAATAAAACGCTAATCTTAGACTTCGCCGAAAGACCATCGTGTTCGAGGATTATATTTTTAAAAAATTATAATATTCTTGATAGTTTAATTTATCAGTAATTATTTTACGATCTGCAATAAATGCACAGATATAACATTTAAGGTTACGAGAAATTACGATTAAGAGAATGGAAACGGATTAATAATTTTTTAAAATAAACTTCATCACTTCTGTACGGTCCTGTAAATGTCTTATAATTAGTTATTTAACATTTGAAAGAATTCGATTTTGATTTTGAATCCGTCTATTTGAATTACTGTCAAAGCTACAGAATTTGCATATTCAGCAACACAAATAATGATTTTATTCCAAAGTCCCCATACTTTTATGTTAATGTCTAATGTTTCTAAGACATTGATATAATCTATTAGCTTAAAATACGCAATATGGCATTACGAATAAACACGAAATACAGTATATTATTTTGACTATATTACAGTATACGTATCACTTAATTTGATTCAAATAAAATATTTAGATATGACCAAGTAGAGTACAGTAGTAGAATTATCAAGCTACAATTACTATGGGCTATTTATATTTACCATTACGTACGACATATTAAAGACAGAAATGGTCATTGTCGTTTGACACTGGCCTCTTATTTATTGAGCAATGAACAAAATAAAAAAAGAAACGCAAGCGTCTCCCTATCGGAGGCTTAGTCTAAAAGCGAGAGTCATCGAGCACCCACATTGTTCTTGATTAATTAATTATTGATATGGCAATAAAGAGTCGTCTCGAACCGGTCTCCACTGCGCCCATATCAGTTTTGTCAGCGTATTAACATAAAAATTTTAATTGCCTCCTCGCAGGTTTCTTTAACGCGATATTGTGAGTCGATGTCGTTTAGTTAGTTTCTATGTTGACGTGACAGAGTCTGAAGTTCCACGTCATGCCAAGTATCAGGGTTTGGAGCTAATTAAGGATGAGAACAGACCAACGATAATATGCAAATGTGAGGTCATAGGTTGATTACAATGGTTGGACTGGTTTCATATTTAATTGCTTTCCGTTAAAGCTGCTGAATGTCTACGTATTATTTGATCTACGATTCCATTGTGGGGCGTGGAAACCGGTCTTACCATTGAAATACAACAATTTAACGGAAAAACATCTTGTATACAAAGCACGAGTCATTATTAGGTAAAGATGTTTTTATTTAACTTCCCGATAAATGACAACGATGTATTTATTTATTTACTTCCCGATCAATGACAACGATGTATTTGATTAATAATATTTGGTTGACTTTGGAAGTATCAATTATTGAATATAAATTATGTTAGAAATTATACTATTTCATAGTTTAGATTCTACTTGTATTTAAAGTTTTTAATTTAAATATAGCTCTCCACTTTACTTCTATGGTTACGGGAAGGACTGAGAAATTTGACAAGCATTCCGTTATATGTTATTTTGGTCATGTCTAAGTCATTATTGCTGATTTTGTTTGTAAAAGTAAGTGATACTTATTAAGGAACAATCCAGCAGGCTCCTTTGCAAACATATTATGTAGAGGTGCGTCGCTCTGAACACTGGAGTTCCCTTAAGACACATACGGAAACCGAGCACTGGCTAGCGTCATTTGTGTCTCATCGGCGTATCACCACGTCAAATTATCGCGTACATCGTGTCGCGCTCGAATAACCGGGCTGTGCGAACAAGACACGCATGGGACGGCGCGCCACAAGTTTTTTTCGCCTGGCTCAGTAGTGATTTAACAGGAAAATAAGTGTAATTGTTGAATGCGAGCGATGCGTTTACATGCCTCTTGAAAGCTGATGACACGTTCGAACAATGCACGGGTGGTTGCTGGGACGCGTTCTGATATTACGACGCAACAACAGTTTAAAAACAGAACGCACCGCAGTAATGCGTAACAGAGTAAAACTGACAACAGCGCACGCCTCACTTCCACAGACTGTGATCCTGTCAAGATCTTACGGGACGTAGACGCCCTTATCCTGAGAGGGGTCAGCGCAACATGCGAATCATAATGTCAATGGTATTGAATAGTGTTGATTGACGTCAAAACATTTTGGGACCAATACTGTCCCGTGTGGGAATTGAATGTACAATCCCCGTGCCGAAAGCCAGACTGCCACCGAGTCGGAGCATCGATTCTTATTTCGATACCCCGTCGTCATAACGATCGCCCCGACTCGACCTGGCGGCGTCGCGTATTCCGGACCCCAGCTGCTGCTCGTCCCGAATCGGCTCCGATATATTATCCTTGCTCGTTATTCGGGTCGCAAATAAAATAAAGCGTTTATTAGGATTCGCGATTCGGCCTGGTCGCGGCGGCCGGCCATTGTTTCTCCGCGGCCATCAATCACCGATAGTTCGGGCGGGACGGAAGGGGGGGGGGGGGGGGTGCGCTCCGGGATCGAATAACGGTTATTGAAATGAGCCGGGTCTCCCGCTTTTTTTGCCAAATTTAAATTTTGATAAGGCAAGGCCCCGTTCGCCGCAACTCAGTCGCCGTCCGGCGCGAGGGTGGATCGCTTTTTGTTTCGATTTTTCGTCTGAACCTGGTGCTAACGTCGAATTTATGCCCGCCATGCTTGAAATTCAATGATATTTAGAATGTATCGGCGTACACGGTGTTGTGTTTATAGTGACGAATATAAGAGAGCGAGGGAAAAGGGACTTGATGCTTTTTCTAGCAGTTTATAATGATGAGCGCCTTCGAAGACGTGCCTGATTTAAGAAAATTCGTATTACGCGTATGTTGAATAGGCTAATATAATTTACAATTGCAAAGTGAACTAATTTGCACTTGGAAATTAAAAATATCAAGGTACGTAGTTTATCAATCAAAAACGTCTGATAGAGAAATCAAAAATCGCTCTGGAAGTCTAATAACGGCGGTTATAACAAGGGCACCAAAATAAATTACGCGATATTTTATGCAATTTATATTGTAGCTGCTTGAGATATTTTAATAACATTCGATGATAACGGTCAACTCGCGGTATCGATCCGATAAATCAATCATAATGCGATTGTATTAGGATAACAAAGGGCAAAACCGCGTGATGCCTATATTCGTACGGGCTCCCGGTTTGTATTAATTCAGTTTACACCAGTGGAAGTGGCTCGACACAATCCCAAATATTCGCTTTTTGCCGAGCGCGCCGGCCACGCCGCCCGAATGTGAACGAGCCTAAGGCCGAATTAACATACATCCCGAATCGGCCGACGTTTGTTTTTCTTACTTTTATTTCACCGTTAAGTCGAAATATCGAAAACGGCCTGTCCTTAAATCGCTATTTACAGAGCACCTCGGCCGGCTCATTGACGCCTACGCCCGTGCATATCGGATTTTAGCCCTCGAAGAGCCCTATTATTCGATATGTCTCATCGATATTCATGGATCGTGACTGTTGTAAAACGTAATAAAACACCATTTTTATATCTCGTGTTTAGACAGTGCTCGAGAGATGATAAGGAAACCTGTAATCCAGTCGATACTGTGTAGGACCGGATATCGCCGGCCATTCACAAAAAACTAACACACCCACACAGGCGAACGCTGTGTGCGTACACAGCTGCGCGGCAACACAGCCGCAGCGCCGGTCACCTCGGCCCATTCATGAGGAATAGTGTCTTTTATAACGCCACAAAAAATGACCGGCCACACTCTCGATACAAATCCAAACCCCAAATACGGTTACCTTTAAAAGATAGTTTAATATTTTAAATTTCGTTAAGCAAACGCTATTGATATCGATGATATGTCGGTTTATGTAGTGCTGCGCTCCATTTAAAGTAAATATTCTCGTCTCTTTGGTTCCGACTGGGTTTGGATTGAAAAAAGGAGTCTATTGTAATACGAATACGATTTATTGTTTTATGTAATTAAGTTTCAAGGTTATCTCTGAATGTTTCTTATTTTAGTAAATGATATCGTGAGAGCGAGTGTTTTATATTCTTCAAAGGTGTGTTAAAACATTTCCGTATTTTACTAATATTTGAAGCTTGAAATAATGATATATTTGAAACGCTTTCGAACTACGGCCAAGTATTTAGTTTTCCATCTTCTTCATCATCTTCATCACCATCTTTTTAAGTCCACCGTTGGATATATGATATGGGGGACCGCAGACTGCCATGAAGTACGATCCTCAGCCACCTGCATCCATTGACACAAACCCCCCCCTCTCCGTCCAAGTATAATTAATGAAGCATAATAGTTTATACCTAGTCGGCGAACAAACATGACGTATACCAATTCGGGCCGCACCTAGTCGTGTGTTTGCCGAGTCCAACGGCTCAAGGGGACTAATCGTTGTCGTTAAAACATCGATAGCTCTGTAGCATTTCACCATAGCGTCGAATCCGAGCATCGAGAACTTGTTTCGGTATCAAGCATCGGGCACGTGTTAATTAATTCGTACGTGGGTGTCAGCTCACCATTATCGAAGGATAGAGTGGTAGCCCCGCATTTTATTGGTACCATTCGACACGCCAGAAAAATGATGGAGGTGATTCCAGTACTTTATATGTCGCATTCCTCGCTCTCTATTAGCATAATCCGCTCGTTACGTAGTCGTCCATTGTGTTTTCCACATCCGTATAACACAATATCTATTATTGCTCCTTTAAATGTCAATGCCGCCGGTGACATTAAGAGCGCATCATCTGGCGGTTTTAATTATTCTTTAAAAGGAACTGTGCGCGGTTCTCGTTTCAAATGTTGCATTTGGCGCCAATACAAATTCAACGGCCGTTGGACGATTACAAAATCAATTATCACAACGTCGTTAGCTCGGCGAGATCTAGCTCGGGCGCGATTAGAGGCGATGCGTCGCCGTACAAGACGCAGAGGCTGACCTATCATAAAAGGCAAGGCGCAGGTTTTACATCGTGATATATGGAGACGGTTTGTTCTAAGCCGGTAAGGCCACTGGCCACCGCCTGTTTGCTTTGTTGATTTGTAACTTCATTTGTAAACTCATCGGGATTGAGATGTTCGACCGTGGTCGTGTTCGTAAAAAAAATAAATGGAAAAAGAAGCGGTCCTTTCTAAGAAAGGATGACGCTCCGTTCATTCCACCGTCACTGTTTGACTTTTAATTTGTTTTGATTTTGTTAATCGTAATAAATCCGCTTGCAGTTATCAAATGAAGTCTAATACGCTTTTGTCTCGCAGCTTTTACCGCGAGCTGTGCGCTGAGTTGAAATTTACACTGGTAAGCTCACTAAATGTATGTTCGATTTAAGCTATGGAAGTGCATGATTTGTGGTCCTGCTGTCTAAATATAAGGACTATCTAATTTAAGTCCGTTGGTGCGTTGATAGGACACGTGGAATAGCAATATTCAAATGCATACATCAATTCCAGGTTTTAATGATAGTTACTTCGTGCTTAGCCAGCATTAAATTCTTTTACCTACTGATTAATGTAACAAAAGTTAGATTAGCTTATAAAAGTTCATTAAATTAAGTTTCATTTACAGCGTTATAAATGTTAATGGGGTAGTTAGTCAGATGTTCATAGGACTGTTCAGTTCGGTCTTATCTATAACTGATAACACTAAGCTAGTTCTGTTTCTTACTCCCTATTCTGTTTTCGTTTGTACTTTTTAGTGTTTATTACTCAAAACAACCATAGACTAAATCAGAAGCTAGGTAAGTTCACACCTAACGTACGCCGATGACAGCGCATTCGAGAAACATCTCGCAGAATCTTCCACAGCTGCGCGGATTTCGCGAGTGCTCCGTTAGCCGCGCGAACTACGTGCGACGTTTACGCGTGTCGTATAGCGTTGGATTTATTATTAATTAACACGGTTCGCGTGTGGCAATTAAGGGTCGCAATAATTCGCGTCGGCGCACGCATAAACCGGCCCACGACGGCCTAATCCCGCCGGCCGCTCGCTCAGGGCGCGTTATAAATTACGCGATCGCTCTTCGCAGCGGAGACAAAGCCTCGAGGGGTTATTCTGCACGCTTTACAGCCGGACTACGCTACGCCCGCGGCATCGTCCAGTTCTCGGTGAAACGACGCGTGATTGTTGTGCAAAGAGGGTGCTAACTGGATACTTTGGTTTTGAATTTAGTTCGACTTCCTCGCATTTGGATCAGCGTCATAAACGACTCTGTAACTCCAGAGACGTGTATGCTAAACACTGGAAGATTTAGTGATATATAAAAAGATGTGTAAAAATTGTTATCGTAATTGTTGTCGTTAATCGATTTAAGCATTACTTGTTGATACACTTAGTTCGTAATTTGTCTTGTTATTGCGCTCTTCTCTAGTTTTCAAATGATTACTCGTTTGCTATCTACAGGAAACAATTTGTAATACGAGAGACTTTTCTATAATAGTTAATTTCAAGATCTTTTTGTGTATTTAGTTTCCTATGATGATCTAAGGCGCATCCCTCATTTTTTTTCTTAATAATAATAATTTATGAATAATTAATGATTATGTTATCACGAATAATTATTAACTCTGGTAGGGTAACAGGGTCTAAATGTAACAGCTTCGGCTGATGCACGAATGGGCAGGTCCGTCCGGGTACTTACCCGTGGTACTTACCACGACCTCACGGAAAACCGGTGTTAAGTGGGTTTCTTCTGGAGAGCGAGGTAGCCGGAGTCCACTTTATTAAAAATAGCAACGCATCTGCAACCGCACGGGTGTTGCAAATATACATGGGCGGTGGTTATCACTTAACATTCACTACCTTCTCACATAAAAATAATATGAGTTTAGAGTAATTAAGTTTCAGGAACCGGCCACATGTTACACAACAGACATACATCCAGTAATTAAAAAAAAAACATCAAAATTAATTTTATGATTCGAGATACACTTCCTAGTATAATATTATTGGGTAATTAATTGAGACACGTATATCGAAAAAAATAACTCGGATTCCATTCAACCAATTAATTAAAACAAAAAACGGTTTCCAAAACTTGAATGGTTTTTTAATCGAGGTCGATATTAATTAATGGTGTACAGATTAGCATAGAATGATAATTAAAAACGTGATTTGGTGGAACTAACAACTCTTGCCCTTTTGCCCTCAGCTTCATATCAAACAAAGCAATCATTATGACATTGGTCTCGGCAGGTTATTTTGTATTAATTAAATGGAAATTTCTCCATTAAGCGAACAAACTCGATTCTGATTAATATTTTAAACTAATATATTCACGACTACCATTCTTTACATAATTTTATTAGATTATTATTCTCACATATGAGAATTTAATTGATCACCGTAGCAATTAACTATGTATATTTTATTATTAAATACGTGTAGACATTGTGTTTGTTTAATTACATTCTGAATTAACAGAACAGGACATCCTGCTTTATTGCTGATTACTACATGTAATCCTGAAAACTTATTTAAATAATATAATCGTTATGTGAACAAATACATGTGAGCGCGTTAATCCGCTGCCTGCTCAGTGGTTAGTGATAAACGGGAGCTTTCTCAAAAGATTCCATTTTAAAATGTGTGAGTTCACCTTTACCAAATTATCAAATAAGTTATTTACCAAATTATCAAATAAGTTATTCTACAAGTGACAGCTGGAAATCTAACATGGTCTTCAGAACTAAGAGCTAAAATTAACTGCGATACAGTCTGTGAACATAGTCTAATCGACGGGTAAATGATGACCTAAAGTGCCTTCTACAAATATTCTCACGTAATGGATGTGAAGAAAATGATCTATGTAGTGTTAGCAAACACACCTATTGCTATCTCTGTCTACTATATGTGACGTGCTTTTGAATTATGATGACCATCAAGAACAGTTTTGAGCAGAAAGTCCCTTTATGAATGGAGATATGGAATTTTATTGCATTGTAAATGGATGTAGTTTTTCATTTACATTTGGGCTTGATTGTTAAACTGTAAATGTGTAATGTTTAGTTACGTACGGTAGACCACAGCTTTAAATTTTATTCTATTTTTTAAATGCAATGTCTATTATTGATTGTTCATATGGTATTTATTATATTTAAATATTTGTTATCATTAGTCGGCATTATGTCGGTTTAAATCTTTTCGAAATAAAAACGATCAAATAAAAAAATATAAATCCTAAAATTAAAAAAGAATGCTGGCCATGTGGATTATGTAGAAAAAAGTTTCAAGCGAAGAGGTTTGGCAACGCAGCGTTCTCGTTTCCGTTGCAGAATGCGCCAGTTGTCCGAACATGCTCTCGCGCACTACAAATTACAATCAACACGGCGGACATGTTTCGCACGTGGGGACGCGGCCGTGTCCTATCAATTTACACCAACAAGTGCCTACACACCTTTGTGTTTATCTTTATATCCAAGTAATTTCTCTATTAGGACGCCCACTCCGATCTTGTCCGTACATTTAAGCGGTATCGGGTCTGAATGAAGTGTTCATTATTCTTTGTTGATGTCGCCCGTGCGTGTCCTAAGATCTCTGGTGACGACATAAATTTTGGGGGAATGAGTTTTTGATGTTCATTCGCGTTCGATCTTTAAGCTCGGTTTGCTGTAGGTTATGAGTCACGATAGCGCAGCAACGATTGGAATAATTTTGAATTAGAGTTTGGGCTGTCCCTTAAATATAACTTTTGAATTGATGTGTTGACTTCATTGTTTAAACGATGGTTGGGGATTAATCGCCAAAGTAGCTACATCTGCACATTATTAGTCTTTATTAGGCAAAACGATAGACGATATCATCATACCGATATATCCGGTTTATTAACGCCCAGTTAAATACTCCTGACTCAATAGGATTCCAAAATTAAGCCTAATATTTAAAAAGCAGATTAAATGCCAAATATGTATTTTATATGACATATTCTAGCATACAAAAAGTTTCACTGCGAAATTAATATGGTTTTGAGTTTATTTTCAACATACCGAACGTTTCAAATGGCGGTACCTTAGTCACTTCCCTGTCATTGTTTCTCGCAAAATGTCAACATATCAAGGCTAGTTCATGTTGCGATTTTGAATACGTTGTTATTTAGTGGTGTTATCATGATTTATGATGTTAAGTAGCTATTAAATGGGGCGTTATAAATGCCCGCGAGGTATGAATCAGAGTTGTATATGCGACTCAGGACGATGTACAACCGTCAGTCAGCCTTATTAATAAATTGCAGCTAATTCTGATGATAAAATTGTAATAATTTTTAAATAGTGGAATAACAAACCACCGTATTATCTCACAGTTATACTTAATTATTTATAATGAATTAGCCGTATTGTAAATAAGCAAAATTAAATCAATTAATTATTAAACGTTGCAAGGTTTAGAAAGAATAGATTAAAACATAACTCACAAGTCAATACACTAAAGAGGTGTTGGAAATATTTTCGAATATATTTTTCGATGGTTGGAAATAATTATTATTATACGAGTTATATTAATGTCTGTTTTACACGCCACTAGGTTTCAAGCACGGAATAAATTCACACTGTTAATTTATTAACCAAATATAAGTTTCACTGATGAGCTCTCTAGAAATTTATTGATCTAGTGGCATATATGGAAATGCTATTTTCGAGAATTTTTATTTTCAACATGCTGTTGGCGATCAAGTACTCATTCTGGCAAGAACAGATGTCTGCGACGAATGAATTTGCCGTTACACTTACGATGGGGGTACGTGAAAATATAAACGGACATTGAGCATAGGAAATAATTTCGAGCGGAGTGTCCGCGCGTCGGTCGGAGTTGTAATCTCGTTTCTGATTTACAATCGGGATAGGTCTGTCGATCCGTGGACCCGCCTACGCGTCGGCTATTATAGTTAGCGGAGTACACGCATTATTTATGGTAAGAAGCTTTTGTGGGGATTACGGAGATACTGTGTCAACAATGCTAATGTCGTTTGGGCGCGGACGGCCGCCATTCCAACATCAGCCTCGCGTCGGAAGCGAACGTGAATTGATTATCGTTCGGAGAGCGCTATTCTCGATTCGGATACCTGATGGAATGTTCCGATAGATGAATACGAGCAACGAGAATTTTGCATGTAATATGTGAATATGAAAATAGTAGGCCAGCTAATGAACTACAGATGTGAAGTCACTGTACCTAATCGTAATAGTCTATTTATGAAATAAACAAAGAGTGACAATAGTCTCGACCATTCCGAATGGAAAATAATTTTGATGAAATGTTTCTTGGCAGAAGGAACTACTGTCAAACTCGTGAAACCTTGTTGGATTCCGTTTATCTCTAACGGTCATGAAAAATTTGCGATCTCAAAATGGCTGCTGCTATTATCGACTGTTAGCGATGGGTACTTAATGATTTTCAACTTTTACAAAGCATTCATATAAGGACAGGGCCTTCAAACGGCTAAATAGGCTTTATCAGCGCTGGCAGCCCGCGACCGCCATAAATAGCCTACAATTTCTCAGCGACGCGACCGCTACACATAAACGAAGTATTTACAAACAGATGGCGCGGGCTGTGATCGCTTTAGAATTACGAGACGCGTCGGCCGCCGTTGATTATAATTGCGCGGACAGAGCGGATCCGATTCCTGTGACCAATCGGCCGCGGACGCCTACCGACGCGCTGCGGCCGATTCACTTTCGCGCCTAATCGAGAAATATGGCGGGTGCGCTTAAGCCTTTATTTATTGCTGGCCGGAGCGAGCGCCGAACGCCATTGCGCTCATTAAGAGAAAATCAAATCGTGACGTCACGTTAATTCATCGCTAAAACGCGTACGCGACCAACATCAGGCAGTCGATCATGTGATTTATTTAACGCATGTGCATGAGTGCACGTATATGAGCTGGGTCCAACGAACGGTGCCTCGTCAATTTAATTACCGCGTGTTAGTTATAGATAACGCGACGACACCCTCTTACAACAATACAGGTATATTTAACAGATAAGAGCGTCGCGATTTATTGCGTGCATTTCTTTTGTCAGCTTTGAAATTGTACTCGCATAAGTTAACCGAGATTAAAGTAATCGAACTTATAAATTTTGTCGCCTCACCTTTATAAGGCGAACGGCGGTGTGTCGACGCGAACTTTGTTCAAATTAATGGGCCACATTATCAGATCGGGCCTCGTACATGGCGTTTATGCGGAGATAATTTTGTGTGCTGATTTTTTTTCCTTCGATTCCTTCGCGCCTTTTTTCGCTTGTCCCTTCGCGGCCATCGGGATATAATTTGATCGTGGCGAAAAACGTAGCATCGGCTTAAAAAGTTGCAGCTTTCCACTTTTATAGTGGAGGAAAGACATCGTAAAACAATGAGGCGTCGTAAAAAGGGGCCTTAAAACGAAATTACTTCAGCGGACACAGAAACCTTAATCTCGACTACGATTTACCACGTTCGAAACGTAACGCCCGTTGGCCGCTAATTAAAAAGCCAAGCAGTGTTCAAAAGTTACGAAATTCCGTACACAAGGTAGATAGACTAATTTCGGGTTATTCTTAAAGTGGAACCCGAGCGGCAACCGTAGTAATTTTATTGACAAATAAAGACTCCTTCGTGTTAAAAACGTAAGGGTTACGCGCCATCAACGCTCGAAATCTTTTATTGATATGTAAAAACGTCCAGCGAATAGATACATTTTTTTAATAAAAAAAAAACCAAGCCCGGACGATAAAATCGCGGCCTGCGAACCGAATAATTACGAGACTCGAAACAACAGACTCCCGTCTTAATTATTACACCATTATAAAGTGTCGACACTCCCCCATAGTCGACCCTTGGAGGCCGTGTTGATATCGGCTAATGTCAGTTGAGAGGGGGCAAAAAACTTGCAGGACAAGGCGAAGCATTAATTAATTCCGGCGAACATCGGCCGGTTTATTAAACGCTAAATTTCCATTTAGTGGGCAGATTTTTTCCCTTCAAACGACGCGAAATCTTGCGAGCGCGAGAGGATTTCCTTTTATTTTCCGAGACAAAAGCGACGCGGGGCGGGAATGCAAATGTTTTCCCGCGGTTCCATTTGAATTAATTAACGGATTTAATGACGTAACAGTTTTTTTTTCAACGCCCCGTCCGGCCGCCGTTTTGTGTAACAATGTTTATGGTAAATAAAACTTGTCGCGGAAATGTTTTTCTCCGTCTGTCGGAGCGATTTCTTTTCTCCCCGATTCCACCGCCTCTTCGCCTCTCTGGAGTTTCCGGGGAATTGTTTGGATTTAGCCGCGTAATTAGTGAAGTTTGTTCGCTTCCAGGATTATTTGACTAATTTTCTATTTGCGATATAAATTGGGTGAATTCATTGAGAAGTTGGACTGCGGGGTTCGCTGTAAACATTTGGAGCGGGTCATTTGAAATTAACGTTTCCTGTTAGGCGCTTTTTAATCATAATACAAATTTAGGCTCACCCGTGGTGTCAGAGCTTTATTACGGCCCTTAAGCGTAAGCCCTTTAGTATTAATAATTTTCAAAATACGTCATTAAGAGCTTAATAAAATGATAGCAAATTAACACTTTAATTTATATAATAAGTTTTTTCCGTCATTTTAACTTTTATCTATGTAGTTTATATACATTGGTTTTCGCATGCCGCATCTGACAAACATCTGAGCTATTTAAAAAAAATTCGACACCACTATATTATGTACCATGTTTATGCGAATAAATGATGATTATTATTAAAGGGATATGAGATCTAGTCAGAAGAGTCAGAAGCTAGTTTATTCCGGAACGTTTAAAGTTAATCTTGCGCACCAGTCGCAATTCTAAAAACGTGTTTGCATATATTTCAAATCCAAAAGACCACTAAGTAATGGACCACGATATTCGGGATTTAAATCTGTCACCTAGTAGAATCACGGGCCAACTCCAAAGCATTTTGGTCAACAATGACAATTATGTGCAATGTATGTGTGACCCGGATTTTCTATATATATATAAAATTATTCAGTACGTGTGTATGTCACTGAACTCCTCCTAAACGGCTGGTCCTATTTTAATGAAATTTTTTGTGGCTTCAAAGTCGATTCAAGAATGGTGTAGATTCACAAAGTTATTAAAAAAGTTTGAAATTTTCGAATTTAAGACGTGTGACAGACAACGTCTGTCCGGTCCGCTAGTTTTATATAAAATATTATTCTTTGTCGATAAAACTGTTTCAATAATGTGCCTAACATTAATTAACTATCAAAATTTAAATATTCAAAATTGTATATTTATTTTTCTAAGATGTAAAATAATAAGGTTTCCAAAATTTGTTTTAAAAACACAGACAAAGATCGCGCCAAAGTTCGCCTTATTAAAAGCCCCCGTAGACAATATAAAACGCGCCCGAAAAAATTCAAAGCAACTCTCCGCGGCTACCAATAAATTACATCCGCGAAGGGTTAAAAAGTCGAGGAAAAAATGAGATACCGCTTGTTCCATAATAATTTAACCCGTTTAGCGCAGTCGTCGAGTAATAAAGATTAAAAAGTTTATTTTTTAACACTTTCGGTGCTAATGAGGGGGCGTTGGAAACAATTTGAAGGATTACCTTCTAAAAGCTTCCGTCAGGTTTTTAATTGAGACTTTTTTGTTGGCCGAAAGGCTTTTTGCCCTTTTGCCGCGGCTCGCGCCTTGCCTTTTGTGGCCGCGCGCCGGTAATCTATTAATGAAGGAAAATATTGTTCATTTTTTCGTTTACAAATATAGCCTGAATGAAAAACAATTTTAGTAATACAACAAAAGCTCATTAAGAAGACACGCAGGCGTTAAGCATTGACTAGACGTAAGTAACTTATTACGTTTCGTTAACGTTAGTGTCACGATTGACTAAATGAAGTTGAATAAATTTTAAAATATTTAATGTGCCGATATCATTGATTTTTATGTTAGATGGTGCAAGCGAGCAGACGGTTCACTAGATGTTAGGTGATTATCACCTCTCATAGACATGCATTTACAGCTGTTGAGATGAAGATACGTTGCTTATCCTTACAAAGAGTGCGTTCCGATTACCTCACTCACTAGAAGAAAACGCAAAAATACAAAATTTTCACTACACATCGTCATTAGGACCGTGGTAATTCTACGGACGATTCACCCATTCGACATATCAGAATTCATAAAATCGATGTTAAAAAGTTATTCTAAAATTTTATCTAACATTATTTTTGTCTGGCGTTTTGTCAGTGTTGAGGTTATGTTCACGTTTTTAATTTGCAAAGACGTGTACAGTGCAAAACCCTAGGCACACAAATCTGTAAAATAGTTTTATTTAACAGTTTAATGTAGCACTATCTACTGTTCAGGTGAATACCAGTAAAAAATCCAGTATTTTTTTAAATCATTCACAAATTCAAAAACCTTTCTTGAGAACCTACGATTATGTTCGTGTTAATCGTGAGTTCAATCTCAAAAGTGTCATTAACTGAAATATTTTTATTTTTTAAGTGAAAATGAATGAGCCCGATAATTGACGCTGCAATGTTTAAGCGTATATATCAAAGAAATTGATAAAGTCTGGTCACTATGGTATAACCAGTCAGACATAAATTTAATTTTCAGTGTACCATTTGTTATATTTCTGTTATTCTTTTCTATGATTAAATCGTTAAAACATTGCCTATTTACATTAAGAACATAATCCAGTTCATTTGCTATTTAGATATTTTTCATGTTTATTTTGAAGTGCTTACTGGTTGTCGCCATTAATTCCTATTCTGATGCGTTATCCTTGATAATGTTCGCTATCTTTGCAGCACCCATAGTTGCAGATGCATTGCCACATTTTAATAAAGTTGGCCCCGGCTACCTCACTCACCAGACGAAAAGCAGAAGTATAATACTTTCAATTCACGTCGATCGTGTGACAGAGAACCACAGAACGGGGCCGTACCTCCTTTTATTATTTTCCCATTCATATTAACCATAATATTTGGTATATTAAATCTCGGTTAAAACAGGAACGATAAAATTAAAATTAATTTTAAGTAGCTAAGAGACGGTTGTGGGCAAAGATGAAAACATCTGATATCTAGGGAACAAGAACATATTAATATACATTGGCAAAATTGTGTGTATGAAACTTGTTCTCCTACTTGATATTGCAAGCATCATGCAGATTCCGAAAAAAGATTGTAGTTCACTATACAAAAATCTTATGTCTTCTGAACAAATCATTATTATAGTTTAAGCACTGTGAGCCAAAACCTAAATAATATACATATTAAGTCTAGATAAGCATAAAAATGACTTAACGCATAAACATAGATAAACAAAAACCGTCTTTAATCTATATACCGCGAGATAGATAAGCAATTACCTTCTCACTTGAACTGCTGGAATTAATTATAAAATACTTAAACATAAAAGAAGTCTATTTTAATCTGAAATACTTAATTTCTATAATGCATTTTCACGTGATTATCTTGTTAAAATTTGTCTTTAACATTGAACATTGAGTACCAATAGAAGAAACGAAATCATCAAGAAAAGTGTCGAGAAACTACACAAAGCGCAAACTTCCACCAAACAGTGAAAAAACATAACTCTAATCTCGAGTAAGACATTACGCGAATACCAATGCATACGCGAAAAATCGATCGTCGTCTTAAATTCCTCACCCTTTTCGAGGGGGCTCCCCCAAAAAAACGAAAGAATGGAAGAGGGAAAAAATCTAAATCGTCTCATATCTCCCCCCGGGCCCGCGCCGCCCCCGGACACCTCCGACTTGAAGCGCCCTCCTTATTTCGTATGCGAGCTCCTCCGGCAATCATTATAAGGATATCGATTAGCCCTACGTCTCCAACCTGCCCAAATCTTAGTGAAAAACTTGTATGCACGATACTTGCAAATTATTTTAGTTTCATAGTTCTGACCAGCATTGGCCAGAGTTTTTTCTACTAAACTATAGATATTGAAGATGCATTGGCATTATTTATTGCCGTCATTACGATAGTTATTGTGTTTGATTTCAATAAATATTATGAAGAAAATCGGTAAAATGCGCCACGTTAACTTGTACTAAATTAAAAAAAAATATGTTATTCTACTTTTTTGTTCTTGTTTATACAAGACCCTGATAGATGATTACCTCATTTATTGTTTAGTTGCATAGACAGTGTATTTTCTTTGATAGATTCAAATATTACCGAAGGAATTTCGCCTTACGAATTCCCATTGCTTATATCGAGTGAACGGGGAAAAGGGCCTATAGTTAACAACGGAGGACGGGCCGCGTATAAGCAGATGCAAATTGTTCCCGTTAAACTATTTCGGAAGGTAAACACAGAGGGACCTAAGGCGGGGTGGCAGGGGGACAGGCCCCACGTGTTCGCCAAGATACAGCCAACGAGATTAAAAATGCTGGATGGCAGACCGCCGTGAGCCGGGTCGAATATGAGCAAAGATATATAGGAGTTTACGAAGAAAACCGCTTTGGAATATGTAAATAGGAAACTACAGAAGTAATGTTTGAGGTTGGACGCTCCGCCGTGCGAGTGAGTCGCCGCAATATTACTGGGACGCACTCGAAACAAAAGGACATCTCTCGTGTAATAAAGTAATACACTATCGCCTCAAACATTTAAATCTCACTAAGAACTAAATTTTATAATGACGACTAAGCTTAACAAATGATTAATGATAGTGATATAAAATATGAGAAACATTGCAAAAAATGAATTTATATGGTAGGAATTTTATTAATTTTAAACGCAGTTAGATATTTTTTAGAATTTCGTGAAATAAAATACTTACTTAATAATAATTTATTATTAATTATAGATATGATCTGCCGCTAAAGCTGAAATTGGGTAAAAGTATGTAAAATAGATTAATGGGCGGGCCTGTTGCAATTTATAAGAAGCTCTAAATGAACAATCAATCTGACATGGGTGATTTTATATTGCAAAGTGGCTACCGTTTTAGTGAAGGTCAACATTTATGCACTGTACAATATTTATGGTTTTCGGATTGTTATGCATTTTATATTGTCTACCCGCTATTGCATAGAATGTTTTAAATTTTAAGAACATTTTTTTACTTTTTGTTTAAATATATGCAATTGTTATTTGTTGAAATATAATAAATATAGATAGTGACAGCACAATGTAATAGGAAAAGAAAATTTCTACGGAAACGGCGAGAAAGAAAAAAAGCTCTAATGACAACTTGAGTTACTAGGAGAGTATGAAAGAGTGAATCTAAAATTGCTCTCGAGGAGACGTAAACAAGTCGCGCAAAGTCGAGTGCGCGGAGGAACCCTAAGTTGAAGATGGTCCTTGATAGTATTCGTTCGCACGAGTGACCTCGGCTAAGAAAGGGGTGAGACTAAGAAAATACAGAATGCGAACTGCTGCGAATGTCTACCATATCGTCTTTGTCTCGAGTTAGTGATTTTTCTGAATGTCGTAAAAGCAATTGCAAAGCTGCTGATATTTTTCTACGGGATCAACATTCGCCGAGTTTACGGTTTGAAAACGAATTAACTGCTCGTAGAACGTTATATACATATTTTCGAGATTAAACCGTATTATGTGAACAGCTTTTTGGAAATGTCATGTGTTATACAATTTATCAGTGTCTCCGTCGAGTGTTTAAAGTCTGTTAGTCGGGAGTGTGAAATTCAATCTAGAAGTAACGAGCCAAGAAATTCGTCACAAAATAAGTAATATATTAATCCGATGATCAGATATATGTCTAGGTATACGGAACCACACATCCGAGTTGCTTAATTCCGTTCGGTTAAATCTAATAAATCGGAGCGGGCGAGCGGCGGGCGCTCGCGGGTACATCTCAAAGCTGTTTCATTATTCGGCATTAGCCGGCGCGGTCGGCCACGCAAATCTTGGCGTCCCTCCCGCTCCAGCGAGAGCCCCCAATTTCCTTCATTACTTACCTCCAATCCGAGACAATGGCAAGACGACGGCAAGAGAAAAAAAATAATAATAATTTCAAGTGGGATAACGCTGAAAATCTTTTCATGGGAAGAAGAATTATTGTTGTTTTGCAAGCGAGCTCTCAGAGACAAAATGCACCATCCTTATTACGCCATTGTTCGGTGTTACGAGCTTTATTCATTTTTACTTGGCTCAACTTGAATGCTTATTAATTTAAGACCGTGATAAGCTCGAGTTCTTTTGAATGAAGGAAGGAAATGTCTTACCATTGTGAGTTATTATGCATTCTATTGAGTCAGGCGACATGCATTTTTAGTCTGAAATGTTTAAGTCGGCTGTAACAAGCGTGGAACGAAAATGCCTCACGCTTGCTGATGAAATGGCTCAATTTTTGTTTTCGTTGGGTTTTGTAGGATTTTCGTAAGGTTTTGTTTCGAGTGTCTCATCCTTTAGACAAGCCATTAAAATTATTGTAAAACAGTACTAGGCTTAAGTTTTTAAGCTTTGATTTTTCATTTTATAATGTTGAGATTAAAATGAATTCAACGTAGCCCTTCGGTAAGGAATCGCAAAGAAAACAGTAAAATAATGAAAGCACGTACTATGTATCACACGGAACGCTTTATGGTAATCGAAATATGCCCAAATATGTTGTTAAGAGGGCAGAAAACTACCGCAGCATGCGAGGGATGAGCCAAGCTTTCATATTTTGCGGGCAACCTGTAACGAAGCGAACCCTAACTTTCAGAACTAGCGTGCATGTAGAATTTTTAAAGCGTCTATAAACATTCCAACATGCCCGTCGCTGGAGCGAGTCTTTCCCCGTAATAAAGTCATTTAAGGAATGTAAAAATAACACGATTCTCTTACAAACGTATCAGAGAGCGAGGCCGTGGCTTAAATCTTAGCGTTTTGCCACAAAGAGGGCCTCTAAAGCAACTCGCTGCGCCCCCCGGGGGTGAGTCAAGAGTGATTACGAATTTTAATTATTTTTTTAAGCCGGTGGCGAAGAGGTGATGTTTCCCCAATGTCGGGGCTTATGCAAACAATCGACTCGCACTTGGAATTAATCCGACTCCCGGGTTTTTTTTCCTTCGCGACAAGGAATTAACGAGGAAAGAAGTCATTAAGTCAGAAGATATCCGAGGATTCCTTTTAATTGCGGTTTTCTTCACGTCCGGCTTTTCTAATTGGTCCGTGTCGTCGGGTGGCCTCGACAAATTTAATTTCCTAATTCCACTTATTTCGTTGTCATCACTTTAGATTACATTTACAATTTGATATTTTTATAGGGTTTCTAAAAATAAAGCATCAGCTGTTGCACATTTGTTTATAATTTGTATACGTATATGTATGTTTAGGAAAACAATAATTCCGATAACTTTTTAACAGTTTAAAAGATGTTGATCATTCTCTGTGAGACATGAAGTTTTTGTGCATATAGTTAAATATTTCAAGAAACTTCATTGTTGCTAACACGAGGCCTAGTTAGTAGGGAACATAATAAATAATTATCATAAGGTTTCACGAAAACGATAACATTGAAATAGTAGTAACACCCACAATGCAACCATGTAGAAGAATTCGGAATTCATAGACCACGCCGTGTCATTATAGTGCATAATAGGGTCCAATTATCCAATTATTTCTAACCTTTCAGCGTCGGCCGCTTCGGTGCAGTCGTAATTACTCCACTTGCTAAGTTTAAACGTCGTACATGACAGTGTAAGTGATTGTACGCGATGGCCCCACGGTCCGCTAATGAATTATTTGTGGCTCGCGTGCGCCAATCGCAATCCAGTCTAATTGTTCGAGTCGTTATGTTATGACGTGGCATCAGTTTAAATTTTATTCATTTGAAAAAAAGAAGAATATTTCTTATATCGCCGCGCCATTTCCGAAGACTGAATAATCAGTAAAGTAAAGTATCAGCCTATACGTGTCCCACTACTAGGCAAAGGCCTCCTCTGTACAGAGGGTATCAGGGCATAGTCCACCACGCAGCCCCACTGCGGATTGGAAGACTTCACATATCTTGGAAATAATTTTAATTTTGTTGTAATTTTATTATTTTGAAAATATGTAGGTTTCCTCACGATGTTTTCCTTCACCGCTGAGTACGTGATAATTCGGCACTTAAATTAGCAATTTCATTAGTGCTGGCACCGGGGATCGAACTCAGGTTGCTCCAGTATATTGAATTAAAGGCGAGTTCCCGGACACTGAGCTATCACGCCTGAGAAATCAGTGGTTGAGTGTAACTGGACGATGAAACACTTATAAAAGAAATGAGTACAGCTGAACAATGAACGGTAACAAATCTATTTGCTTGAGGTGGAAGAAAACCTACTCTATTTGCAAAAAATTCCTCTGGCACCTCCTAAAGAATTAACGAGAAGACAAAATGGCGGACGAAATGCCCGCGCTCAGCGATTCATTTATATAAACGACTGAACTTATCAATACTCATTCAGCCGATTCTGATCGTCCTACGAAGATCCTCCACTAATTGAAATTGAAATCTGATTTTCCTTCCCCTCGCCATTGAGCTGAGCCCAGTGATTAAAAGTATTCGAAAAAAATACAAATAATAAAATTACAATATCGCTAACGACGCCGCCGTCTCCCCAGAATCCTTTTGAATTTTCGGGGAATAAATTAAGGCATAGAAAAGAAAATAAATCCACCAGCCCGCAAACAACGACTAACGATTTGACGTTGTTAAGCCGGGCTTTTGCTATGGCTACTGCTATTATTACGAGTTGTTAATTTTCTCCCGCCAGAAAGCTAAAAACGTTTCGGCAAAAGTGTCCTAAATTAATTTCTCACATTTTGTCAAAAATAGGCGACTGTCACTGGCGAAAATCGAACCTGGACTTGGCGGTTTAAAAATCGGAGTTACAATAATTGCGCGGGAAGTTTGTTTTTTTCTATCGCAGTTACATGCGAGGTCTGCGTAGCCGAATGAAAAATTGCCCCATTTTGAGGATGGATGACGCGAATTAAGAAAGCAATTACTCATCGGAAGACGTACGGGGGCGGAATGTTAATAAGATGAGACTAAGAGTGAAAGATATTTTTCATTTGGACTCTATGGCCACCGATGAATCCGTAATTAAGATGGAAATAACCGCACGATATTTATTTACTGGCGCCGCGGAGACGCTTGCAAATATTTCTGATATTATTGAACACAGTATTATGATTACCTTTATATAGATTGTTGTTAATCAATCAAAAATTAATATGACAGATGAGCCAAAGAATTAATTGGTCTTAAATTTTTGTTAATGCCAAATCGTTAATATACTTTATATTATCTAGGATAATATTTTATTGTCTAGGACCTAACATCCTTTGAATAAAAAAAGGTCGTAAGCGTTACATTGTTTCTAGTAATTTACATTTTCAAATCACCCAATAAACATTCGAAAATAGTATGTTCCTTACAACACTATTCGAAAAGTATAGGTTGAATACACACTCATAAATAAATCCAATTAGGAACATTTATTTTCACTTTAAGTGGAATGTTATTTCGGCCAGCAATGGGTGGGTAGATAATTTCTCGAGGCGTTAATTAGATAGAGCTAACAAGAAACAGCTTTTTATCTTCGTCTCCCAAGGTCAGTCGAACTTGTTGTCTCTCACAGACAGAAAGCCCCCAGTGTGGCGGAACATCGCTGTAAGCTCAACATTTTCTTATCTCTAAGGCTGATCCTCTACTTAAGCGAACCAGGGATGGACATGGAGAAAATGAATTGACGTATTTAGTACCTTTCTCTGAAGTACATCACACTGTTGCTGTTGTTATATTAAATTGTGATTGGGCGTAGATGAAAGCTCTATGTTAGAATCATTTTTGCCGTAGTGAACGGGAGTCCTTAAGCTCTCGAATTTTCTTCCAACTTTTTCCGCTTCGGGCCACTTATCCCCCCCCCCCCAGCCCTACTCGACCTCCGCAGTCCATCGAGCCCGACCGCTAATTGCGTCCGTTAATTAGGAGACGTCATGAGTGTTTACGGAGAGAGCTAAGTGTGAAGTTTGGCCCCACTAATGCCTGGCGTGAAATTACTTCCGGGCAAGTTGAAACTTTTCCTGAAAATAAACTCTCCGGGATTAATTAGGTGATGGGGGAGTATTAGACGCTGCGTCTGCGGCTTAATAAGATTATGGCAGTTTTGTTTCACGAAGTTCTCAGTTATACTTTGCTTAATTTCTCTCCCGGCTAATTCCATTTACCGCGTAGAGTTTTTCATCAAGGTAAAAAAGTATGGTCGGCCGAACGAAAAGAGTATGTTCGAACCCAATTATAAAGGGAATAATGACTAATGAAGTTTATAATTATTAGTACTTTATGACACAAGTACAGTCAATAAACAAGGTTGTCATTTGTTATGAATTGGGTTCATGGTATTTAATTATGGAACTTACTTGTGATCTGCAATTTTTTTGGGCTTTTGGTAATAATTAAATTGGTAAAATCAAAGTAAAATGTTAAAATAATCTAAGTAAAGAGTGATATATTGCTAAGGATCAATTTATGTACCTACCTTTCATTGCATCTTCAAGGCCAAATACACAATTATAGATATATTTATATGTAGCATCCAAAAACCGTTTACTATTAAATTTTTATTTTAAGTATTTATAGTGCTATTCTCCGCACTTAAGGTGAAACATTAAAATTTGACATAACATTTTTCATTGCCGTCGGACTCGAATCAGCATCTTCTGGAATCGCAACAGACGCTTTTACCACTAAGCTAAAATGATGATGAAAATCTTAATGTATTTTTAGCATTTAATACGGTTCCAAAGGTTTTTTTTTACAATATTCCGCAATATGGAACTAATAATTAATCCGAAAGCAATTTTTATTGCCTTTTAACTTTTTATTTGTTACGCGGAAGAGAACTTTTTTATAAAAAACTAAGGGAAAATTACGTGGTGGCTTAAGTAGACAAGACAAACAAAGACAGTTGGCACGTCAAAGGGAATTAATCGGAGCTAGGTGTGGTGTGGGCCCCCAGCAATTAACACGTAGCTGGCTTAATTACAGGCCCGTATTGAGGCTAAGTGAAATGTGTCATCCGTGGTTGGCTTTATTGAGAACTGTCGCGACGCCTTACTACACTACTTAGAAGAGATAACAATTGAAGTAAACCAATCAAATATAATACATGATTTACTATAATTATATGTACCAGTGGTCGCCCAGTGGTCGAAATTCGACCATAATTAGTTAAAATTATAAGTTTGAACAATAATTATCTATATTAAATTTGACCACAGACTTACAATAAACAAAAGAGAATAATATGCGTTTGTGTACGAAACACATGACAGTGTGTATTTTTGATTTCATTTAATGTATTTATACATAATTAAAAAAAATATTAGCATTCTGCACTCCCTCTCTATATGAATTGTGAGTGTGGTAAATTTCATAGTCCGCGAAATTTTCTTAAAAACGGGTACAAAGTTTTTTCTTCACGTAATATGTAGATACTGTTAGATTCAATGTATTGAAGTTATACGAAAATATTCATCGCCATTCTGTCGTTTAAATTAAGCTCTTTGTACCGACTTTAACTTTGGATCTAACAACATAATGTATTCCTGATCTATTAATTTGTAATAATTATATTTTATGTAATTTTAATATTTTTGAAATAACAAGGAAGAAATTGCTGTAAGTAAGAAAAAAGTTCTTAATATTAATGTTTCGGAATATTTGTAAGTGTGACATTCGATTTTATTTTAACCAATCCCGAACTTTTCTGTCAACTTAGTACTTCGTCAATAAAGCGAGCATCTCTTAAATGTATTAAATTTATCACAGCTTTGTATTTGTCAATTATGAAAAATAAGGTCCAGGTTAGGGCTAGAGGTATCCAAATGACAGTACTCTACTCTAGAAGTAGACTGTAAACAAGTTCTCATAGCAAGATTTCTATTTTTCTAAATGAGCATGTCGCAACGGCCGCTCGGTCCGAGGTCTCGGCTGATTTTGTTTTGTTATGACAGTGCGAGTTGGCAACGCGGGTTCGGCGACCCCACTCCGGGTTTTAATGATAAAAAAATGCGTACAGAGGGGAGGCGAGTAAGTGCCATCGAAGGAGGGAAAAAACTACGGAGGAAAATATTTGGCGCGACAGGTTGGCCGCCCCCGCCCCGAGCGTCTCCCCCGCGGCGCCTTGATAAAAATTAAATCTTAACGACGGAAATTTAAAGATGACGCTCGAACGATCAAGAAGAGTGCGCATCTGAGCCCAGGGGTGCTTTAATTGGGCCGAGTGTATACTGAGGATGTAGCTACAAAAGGTATTTTTTAGGCAGCTGTCATTGATTGATGCCACCTATTTAAGAGTTTTGTATCGCTAAAATTTTGAGCGCCCACTGTGCTGTGGAGTCCTGGATATTCTTGAAATATGGTGATATTATTTTTAGCACGGAAAAGATTGATAAATAAAAGTTTTGACCTTTAAATACTACTAAATTAAGTGATAACTTGCATTGTGGTTCTAAAACTTTATAAGTAAGGCTGTTTAGTCTATTAAAACATTTATTCACATTGTTTTGACACGTTCAGAAGAATGTGTCGAAACTAGTAATTCCGTAATTTGTCATCTGTGAAGTTAATAGACTATTCACATCTATCATCATCATTTGAATACTAGCATCAGTACTGACTGAGCACATCGAGACGCTGTTACTATGAAACTATTTGAAATTATTTATAAGGTCGTTCAATATATACAGAATTAAGAAATATAAAATGTCGCCTTTCAAATACGCTACCGTGTTGAAATTCAAATCAAACGGGCTGCAGGAGATTTGCATCGGGCGGCATCGGCTATTGATTTTCCTACATCTTGGGGGCCAGCATTGCAATCCTACTTGTTTAAACTTTTTATTTCACTCTTCACGGGCGTTTTTTGTTTCAGCCACTCGCCCCAAGGCGAGCTCCCCTACGCACTCCCTCTTGCATAAAAAAGCTTCTAATCGATAATTTGTGTGGGGGTGCATTAGGCATAATATCGTCAGAAATGTTCTCGGCTGTTTTTCTCAATGCGTCTTGGAGTTATACCCGCGGCTATTCGTGTTCGTCGGACATCTGAGAAAATTAAACGGAATAAATTGAAATGTTTGATACACATGAATTGATTTTAATAAGCAACTAAATGTTTGTGGTGTCTATTTTTCAAACGTACCGGGGCCAAAATTTTATGAGAAAAACAGTTAAAAACGTAATATTCGTGAAACATTTTATTTTTGGCTTGTGAATTCAGCTTTCTTAGTTACAGTTATGCAATATACCTATATATAGTAGTATTGTATATACATTTTTTAACTGCTAAAGTTGTTAGTAGGTTAGAAATGGTTATTGCTATCTCTGAATTCCTACGCAGTATATTTCTTGGAAATCATTGAAGTCATTGCATGTTTTACAATCAAACAACGAAGCTCGCATTAATTTATTTTAATGAAAAACGAAATTAAATTTGATACGAATTATTTCATAACGAAAGTTAACGGTTGATATTTTAATAAAACTCCAATAGACCGTGTTGCGAAATGCTTCAATAACGATAAAAACACCATAACAGAAGTAAATGGGGCCGAATGAAAAAACAGAACTAACGGCTTTACAATTGAAATCACCCATAACGCCAGCCAGATGATCAGCACCCGCCAACGGATCTAATCAGCTAAGACGCATTGCGAGGATACTCCTAACTGCCAATATCTGATGCATGGCCGTCGCACTGTCCCATTGTGTTTGCTCTTTATGTTTTTTATGCGGAGGGACGCGACGATAATGTTTTTACGGCCAGAGGGCCCTAGCCATGATCAGGGAACGCTGTGATTAAACGTGGCGATGTTTTTGTTTGCGCTGTTTACGATACTCGCGTCGCGCTAGTCGCGTGAAGTTTTTTGTCTCCTATTCCGGCACAGTACGCTATTGACGATACGCGTAATAAGAGCGTCAAAGCAGTTCAGTGTTCAGGTTAACTATGGTATCAATTTGTTGTTGCAAAATCATAATTTATCTCTCCAAATGAAGCCTAAAATAAATAATTATTTTAGGCTTCATTTGGAGAGATAATGATTATAGTTCTGATTAAATCGATAACGATTATAGTCCAATAGGATTATTTTTCCAGTGGTGGCAGTAGTTTTTCTCGACGTTGGATGACGGTTTTAATGGCATGTCGACGAGGGGCACTCATTCCGCGCTTTAAGCACGAACACGCATCCATCGCGCATACCAACACAGCGTAACGACTCAAAACGGCAATTCAAGACAGAGTTTTTCATAAAACGAGGTATATGAGTCAAGAACATTGGGGCCATAAACATGAGAGCACCCCACGCGCTCACCCCTTGCACGAAAAAGTCACCCCCGCACGTACACAGGAGCACAAAAAAGGGCACCAGAGGGACGTTACGCATCCCAAGTAAGCGGAGCTCATTGCTGGGGTCTGCAGATGTCTTTAATGGCTTTAAATTATATGTAGAGAGAGTTAACTGCCGCCTCCATTGGCGAGTAGGTGATAGATCGCGTTCGGATATTGTCTGTGATTGCTTTGGTTGTGTTTCTCGGCGGTACCTCTATGGTATATGATATCAAATGGTATGATATAGAGACGAATTTATGAGGAGTTTAATTGTATTAATTTAGCAGTATAATATTTTTGTAATACACTGTCTCCAGAATTTGTGTTATTAATTTGTTCCATGAAATGTTATAAAATTCAGACGTAACATATTGCGTTTAAATAATCTATAACATTATATATATTACTGCATTAATTTGTATCTGAAATTTGTAAGAGTATGGACGCAAATATTTTCACTGCTGCGGGAATCGAACCCACGTGTTCCGGAATCAAACCCAAACGCTTAAAAACTAAGCTAAACAGTTGATTGCCACGTCGATGAAAATCTCAACGTATTATTCCTATAGATTTTAAAATTTCTTTCATCTTAAATGCAGAGATAAACACTTTAAAAACTACACTCTTTTGTGATCAGTCTGTATTCATTGCGTTTGCTATGTTTTGTTTGATAAGAAATTTAGATCCCTTGATCGTACTTTGGTAATTTTTCGTAAGTATAGATGATTATTATTGATAGTTTATTAGTAATTACAGAAGAAATAATTATATACAAGGTATATTACTTTATTTTCTTCGTATTTGTGATCACATGTTACTCGGTCATGTTAATGATATGTCTGCTTCAAACAAATTTCACTGCTTTAAATCCAACTTCCTTCATAAAGGTGATGGCAGATATGGATGATAATTTTTGTTTAGTTCATAGTATAAAATTACATTATCTTATGTATATGCTGTGCTCTTTACAATCTGCAATAGAGTTGATGTCATTCGCATAAATTGTATCAGTAAGAGACGCACAATCGTTGAGCAAAGGTGATAATTTCAACAAAGGATAATTTGTTCCAACTTTGCGGTTTATCGTTCTATCGCAATCTTTGCTAGAATAACAATTTGGTGGCGTTACGTAGCCTAGGCACAAATCGCGCCTCACAGGCGGCTGGCCACGATTTCGCGCGATTTCATTACGGCCGGAGGAAGAAAAAACGATGGGGAAATTGTAAAATAATGTCAATTACCGTGTACAGGCATGGAGTAGTAGGAACTAACGATCGTCATTACCCATTGTCGTGGTTGCGTAAATAGATACGATTTCGCGGGGTAGTGAGGCGGGGCGGTCCGCTACTGTTTTCCGCTTCGCTCGCCGACCGCGTTAATGTAATCACTGGTTTATTTTGTGTTAAATAGCCGTTGTACTAACGACGTCTAATTCGCGTATTGTTGTTTACCGTTGTGCGACGATTTATTGGTGGAGGAGCAACGGGAAATCGTGTTCGTTTTCTTATAAGACAAGGTTATCGATAAAGCCGCATCCGAAGTTGCCTTAGTCATGGCGATTATATATGTAAATGATTGACTGTGTACTAAAATAGAAGCTATTTAGGAATAGTTTCATCTAGTCATTTGCTTTAGCAAAATAATAAGCACATAGAAAGACAAATAGTGAAAATATGTACACTTTTGCGGATAAATGAGATTTAGTTAACTATTGTTTTTAATTCACCTGTAAGGCAGTACAACAGAAGCAACCGACATGGCTGAGAAGATTGTAAGTTGAAGTGGCAAATGGCCGGCCATATAACTCGTAGAACCGATAACCGATGGGGAAGAAAGGTTGTCAAGTAGCAGTCTCGTATTGAGCATCGAAGTGTAGGAAGGTCCCGCACTCGATGGAGTGACAATCTGAGCAAAAGTGCGCGAAGCCTATGGATGCAGGGGGCTCAGGATCGTGATTTGTGGCAGTCTGTGGGGAGGCCTATGTTCAGCAGTGGACTAACGCAGGCTGAAATGATGATGATGCTCGTAACATCACTAGCATTAGTGGGCGGTCGTTTCAAGAAGAATGATACTTATTAATTTATACGCAAAATTCTTAACCAAAACGTCATTGCAGTTCTTATTGTGCAGTTCTTATGTCATTGCGTCTTGCAATAGAAAAATTCTTAGAAAAAGTGCGAGGTTAAAAATGTAACGCTCCGAATATTGAATTAAGTTTATTTATTAAAATTATCTATAGATCGAGGTGGTCGCTTTCTATTTGGCTAAAAAAGTAGCTGACACGCGGCGGCCATTGAACCGGCTGACACAATAACGTGGGCAGGCAACGCATTGTTTTAGATGACACACAACTGCGGATGCATCGGTCACAGTCGATTGTGTTCACAAGCACTTGCTTCCACATTTTTGTATCGCGTAGCAACACACAAACAATGTTCGAGCTTTTAGGATCCAAACATCACTTCATTCATTTCATGTATACATATAGAGTATTTTACGCTCGGTCATCCGCTGTCTCAGGCTATTGGCTTCGGCGTTGAGGGTCATGGGTTCGATTCCCACACGGGACAGGTATTTGTGTAGCCCACAGATATTTGTTCCGGATCTGGATCTTTGTTTCCCAAGGAGGGTTGACAAAAGGCAGGCGGCCAGTCTAAACATGTTGAGCCAACCCCACCTAGGTGGGATAAGGGCAGGATGATGATGATATAGAATAATTTACGCAAAGTGCACTGCATTGAAGAATAATAATAAGCGCGTTGTTGGCGAAGAATTAAGTGAAATTATTACGCAATGTTTTCGAATTTATAATAAAGTAAGGTTACGAACGTACGGCTCGGAGGAAAGATGTTTCGATTTTTCCGCTAATATTACTTGTATTTTGCTTTCTGCGCTCACCTTCTGTAACAAAAGAGAATTCCCAACTTATTAAAAATATTCTCATAATCTCAGGGGGGAAAAAGACTTAATGCCGTAAACTTCACAAAGAATCTCCTGATATTAGCCTTTATTGTGCCCCGCAAAAGTAAACGGGCCCCTTCTTCACACAGATCGTTCCTACTATCAAAGAGCATGCCCTGAATGTGGAATAGGGGGGAGATTTTAAAATATGTGCGACAATTATCGATACACAACGTTAATAGTCTCCTTACATTGTTAAGAATACTGGAGATATCAAAAAAGTTCCCCTAATGTCGGAAGATTTATTCGCAAATTAGTTATAAATTTCGCCTCCGGTCTCCTTCCAGTTAGTACATTGGGCTCGCTTATAAAAATGTATTTAAAACGTCGCCGACGAAAGTGATTTATTGGTACGGCGTCGTAAATTTGTCCGTTTAGACTATAGGGGCCCATAAATATTAAAAGAAGCCTCGTGCAGTTTGCTTGTAGTGGAAAAAGCCACGAAAGTCGCATGATTTGTAAGTAGCCCTGTGATTGAGTTCAAGTCGTGTTAATTATCGTTGCCGTAGAAAACATTTTTGAAGTGTTTCGGTAACTTTTTTTAAATGTGCTTGTATGAACTAAAACTATCAGACGGGATTGTAAATAATCAAACCCTGAACAGTTAGAGAGTAAAAAAAAAGTCTAAATACTTAAACATATTATATATTCATGCTACTAAATTTAAAATAAGACTCATGTCGAAAAGATAAAACTTTTTTGAGGAAACTACATTCACATAAGAAAAATCTGTCAAAACTTTTTTGAGGAAACTACATTCACATAAGAAAAATCTGTCAAGCGGGACAAACAACAACATTTGCTATTATTAGTAAAAACAAATATGTTTTTCAGTAAACTATATCATATACCGTTAAAGTTACTAGTCTAAAAATATAAATTGCTTACTTATCGGAGATCACACTCAACAAATAATAATAGACCTGGGAATATTCATGTTCCGCTCCAATACGCATGCGTTAATTTATGCAAGGTGATCTTAGGCTTTTTTATTTAAAAAAAGTACAACAATGGTCTCCGTCAAATTGCGATCGGCGGTGTCACCCAACACTTCCTTGGGGAGAAGGAGAAACCCATCAACCCTAACCCGACGTGTCATTCATTGTGAACCTCTTATTTTGCCGCTTAAAGTTTTTTTTTTCACATTTCTATTTCAATGCGGAACAAAAACTGTCTAATTGTAACAGTTTCTTTCGCGTCGCAATTTTAAGGTCGATTATTTTTGCCATTGTGAATTTTAAAAGGAATGTTTTTAGCATTGTGCGGATGGTCTTATTGATTGACGTTTCGGGATTTTGTGCAACTGTTTTCTTTTTTCGTTTGTGTCGTCGTCGTTAATACTTTTTATAATTAAATTTAGTAATTGAAAAACAAATGTTCAAACTGAAATTGAAATGGAACTAAAAACCAAAATCAAGTACAACTTGTAAAACGTGAACAATAAAAAATGCGACGAACAAATACATAGAATTAAAAATTCAAAAACCACGCGACTTCTTAACGGTTATAATTTTGTTCATGAAATGTAGAATGAAACATTAATTTATATACTGGCATAAATTTTCTTCGTCTGGTTGTCGCCATATTGAATTTTGATGATTGTCATGTCTTTAGTGACAAGTTTTAGACAATTCAAGTGACGTAAGAATCATTAAAATCTGCCCACGCCTTTGGTATCTACAGCGCCACCAAATATCATACATACACACGGAATGATCATATACATACATACCTTTGCGACGCGCAATCGGGTAAAAAGGGTATTAAGTTTCTCTCACAAATTTTCTCATTTAAATTATTTTTAAATCTTAAGTTATTTGGATAAAAAGTCAAATTTCTCAATTTAAAAAGAACGGTTGATTTTTTTCAAATTTAAACAAATAAATATTTCAGATATATATCTACGATCTATTACTTATCGTTCCCTATATAATTAGTTTTATTATTCATTATATAATTTATTTATCTATATGCTTTTACTATTTTCATCTCTATGTTTTTATTTAGTGTTTGTGAACATATTAAGCTCTAACGATACGGATTTTGATCGGTTATTGTGTGAATAAGAAGTTTGTTGTGCGACAACAGGCAAGCCGTTCTTTCAGTTCTCGTATCCCACAGTAATTGTTCATTAGAAATGCGCCTATCGAACACACCTGCGTGACAAGAGGTGAAAATTCGAAAACGCGTTATTAAATCTATCCGATCGATTGGAAAGGGTTCCTTCGAATAAAGAACGCACAATAATTGTTGACAAAGGAGATCCGGCCCATCCTAGGGCGTCTATTATTTAAAGTTTCCGATCACAGTTTGAATACGCCTTAATTATCGGCTGCACACCTCACCGACGTCACACCCTTAAACTTTCTTTTGACGAAACATTTTAAACTTTCACGGGGTAAAAGTTCCCAGAGAAAAGTCGTTTGTGGTTAAAGCCATGTTCATTTACTAGTACTCAAATTATGCTGGAGACAACATTTTGATATTCGCAAGTATATTCTCACCAGAATTATAAAGTTTTCTTGAAAGATATCTTTTTTTCTCTCTCCGTTAAATTTTGATTAAGCTTTGGTGTGTCTATGACTCCGTGAAATTTGCAACAGAGAGAAAAAGTCCGCTTATAAATGAATTCAAAGCTTTTGTCATAGTTTTCAACCCGTTGACATGGACTGAGATTTTGGCACTAAATTGGTAACCTTGGCAAGCTACTTCTGCCTATCACTACATAGTATGAAACAAAATCGTCCCGCTGTCTGTCTGTCCCTATGTATGCTTAGATCTTTAAAACTACGCAACGGATCTTGATGCGGTTGTTTCTCGATAGAGTGATTCAAGAGGAAGGTTTATATGTATAATACATTGCAAGCCGGCGCGGGTTGCTAGTAAATTATATAAATTTTTAAACTTAAACAAACAACTGCTTATTGAAATGAATATGAATTGAAACTAATATTATGTATAAAAGGTTGTTTCCTTAAAAGCAAATTAATGCCATCGACAATTTTTTTTTATCGATATGATTCAATAAATAATCAATTCCCATAGAAATTGAGGCTTACCTTAAGGTTTAATCCTCGATAAAATAAAGGGGTTGAAAATCAAATGGTAGTCGGTTTTAATATACTAGAAATTGTTTTGAATGGTGATCAGTAAGCGTGAAGATTTTGTGAGGATTAATATGACCTTCGTCAATGTGACATTTGCCGTTGGTTCTCAAACCTTCTTTTCCTTGATATTCTTTAAAATATAATCAAGTCTAACTATGTTATTTAAAATCTTTGTAGGCTTACATTAACGTGATTCGATTTTTCCATTTTGTTTTTTTTTTTTAAATAATTTATGGTATCTAATTAGTAAATAAGTATTTTTGTAATAAGTTTCTGCGACCGTTGTCATATGTTTTGTATGTAGAGAGAATAACAATAAAATCATTAATAAAATTGTTATTTCTATAACATGTCTCTATTATAAGTGTGATTATCAACAATACTATAATGCCTATATTGCATTTAATGGGAACGAAAAAGGATTAGTTGATTGGCTAACTTGATTTATATGTAACCTTCAACTTTGAGTGCCGTATATTTAAGAAGTTAGTATTGTGCCGTTGGTTGATACCACAAATAGCAACAAACTTTCATAAAATTTTTAAAGCGACATATTTACATTATTTCCGTACCCCTGCCAAGTAATGTTCTATAAGAGATATAATTTCTGCTGGGGCCAATATGTGTTGTGTTTTGTGATTACAACCAGCATTAGGATAAAAGTTTTGTTTAAGGAGATACTTTAGTATCTTTGAAAAAGCTTGTATCTAAAACAATAAAATATCCATTGCCTGCAACATCAAGTTGGCATTTACTTGGTTTATTTGCGAAGTTCAAACATTATTATTAATTCATTAAAAAGCTGATATCATTCCATTCTAAATGAATTTTTTTATCGGCCTGATTATGATATTTATCCAAGCGGTATTTATTTATTCTAGAAACCTCTCTGCTGTTGTAATATATCATATGCGATTATAGAACGCTAAACAGAGTAAGAGTGTAAAAATATAACGCAACAGAGATTAAATGAAATTTAAATTGTTTATAGTGCTAATCTTTGCACTTAAGATTGAACATTAAAATGTGAAAAAGTGCGAAAAGATTGTCGCCGTTGTGGGAATCGAACCCACGTCTTCGGCATTCGCGGCCTGACGCTCTAGCCACTGAGCTAAACGGCTGATTGCCACACCGACGAAAATCTTAACGCATTCTTCCACATTGTTTTCTTAGCATTTGAAGCAATGCTTGGCGCCATCTATTGACTAGAGCGTCAGTGGCTAGAGCGTCAGGCCGCGAATGCCGAAGACGTGGGTTCGATTCCCACAACGGCGACAATCTTTTCGCACTTTTTCTACATATTTTAAGAGATTAAATGCTTTAATATGGATGTAGATCTATTTTAGGGGGGAAAAGAGGAAAAACTTAAAAAAAAAAAAATCGAATAGTTCGCCTATAATTTTTCAAGATAAAACTACGCTAACGTTAGCAAAAGCGATACCAAAGTTTAATGCCACCGTGATAAACTCTTATCACTTTACACGCACCCAAAATGACGTATCGAGAATCGAAAATGTTATGACATCGGAATCTGAACGCACCCCAACCGACGCTGGCACCATAAAATAACCATTTCTGACATGTTCTGACATGTTATACGGCCCCGTAAAAGACACATCCGATGTAGTTGATGTACGGGTTAAATAGCCATCTAAACGCGCATTAAAATCGCACCGATACAAACTATCCGAGTGGAAACCGTAAAAAAATCCCCGTCTTGTAGAGTTAAAAATGAATAGAGCCCCGAAGCTTTTAGCAATATTTACTACAAAAATAATAGTTTCGTTTCTTTGTACTTTGCGAACTAAATATAGCACACGTATTTTAAAAATTACTCCTGTTATATTTATATAAAACTATTTTGTTCGTTTAGTGAAGAAAACGGACTATGTATGTACTCGTATTTACGTAACAGTCTTATAAATGTCGATCGAATACAAAATTTCTTGCTTCCTAAATTTGTATATTTTATCTAAAATATAGTTGTAGTATTTATAATAGGCAATGTTATTTTGGTTTCTAGTCTATGTATATATATGTATATGCTTTATAAAAATTGCCGGTTCTCAACATTTCTATGTCTGCGTGCTCTACTAAACACCGCAAATCTTACACGCAGGTAGCGCCCGGGATAAGCATGTGAAAATTGTATGTTCAATACTAAAGAACCCATAAATAAGACATTAGCAGCTCGTATACCTTACTCTATTTAATTGCTTGCAAACCATTGTCGGCTATTATTTACGATGCAAGAAAAATATACGATGGTATTAGGCGTTTTAAGCAATCGATTCCTACAGAGTAAAATATCTTTATTATTTCAAATATAGAACGAAATTCTTTAAAAGTTAATGTTTAAGTTTTTGAAGTGTCATATATTGCTAGTTTGACGATGTTCCTGCATAATTAATCTTCATTATGTATATAAACATAACTATATACACCCGCAGTTCCCAAACGAACGGTTTGGTTATATTAAAGATGTTATTGTCTTATTATATTAACGTAATCTTTTGAACGGGGATTAAATTAAAGGCACACTTTTATGTAACCGTTACTAATTATTTTTAGTGGAAATTCATATTTTTGTCTCACTTTAAAAGACACTGCAATGCAAGGAATAACCGATCTATCATAGTGAAATGGAACGGCTTCAAAACGTCACAGATAAAACGTGTAATTACGATCGCTACACGTGTATATTTTAGTAGTATCGGTCGACATCACCGTTACGGAGGGTCCGAGGCGGTCAAGTGTCAAAAAGGCGCGTGGAGTGGTTGAGATGGAAGCTGATAAGTGCACCCCACCTGTGACGTTGTGCCGTCCTTTATAACATTCGGGAATATAATATCCGATTCATTAGGAACGTTCGCTGTTCTTACGGAAAAGTAAAAACCAATTTATTTAATATTCGATTTTTGTAATGCACCAACATTTCCTTCACTAACAAAATCATATCTTTATTTTCACTTTTTGCTCCTAAGCTTATAACATTGTATGGCAATAGCTGGTCTGGTAAAAGAAAATGATTCGAATTTTCGTATCGCTGGGATTTGAATTTGATTATAAAGAAACAATCGTACCATTTTTAATGGTATGTCAATCATAATAATTATTACCAAATATCTATTAGTATAGACTATAGTTTGTTGGACCCGAATTCACATGCTATTCGCGTGTAATCGATATATCGAGTACCGTTCAACAGTGGGCCACGTACTTCCGGCGTGCGGCGCCGGACCGTCCCTTAGAGAACTGACCCGTGTCAATCCCCGACACCTCTCGTTCCACCCTTGACGATAGTGATACGACAATGCGGACGTCGCCGAACACAAGTTTAAAAATCGTACCTTTGTTTCTCTTGTTATTATTTAAGTTATATATTAACATTTAAAAATCGATTAAAAACAAACAAATCAACGTTTACATTTGAAAGTGACTACGAACTATGTATGTATGTACGTGTTGAGAATTATTTTAGTTACATTATTTTTATCATAAAATAGTGTCGAGGTTTATAAAGGCAAAACCAAATTTACTTGGGTCGAGAATTTAACCACATTCTTACTTCGTTGGCAGACATACGATTTACTTATTTACATTTTGATGGTACTTAATTATCTAGTTTGTGTAAATAGTTCGCTATAAATTTCCGTTACCTTGCATCGCCGTGCGTTTGTAATCGCCTAGGGAATGTTTGTACTAGGCAATGCAAGCATTAAAAGTTGAGCTAATTACAGTTCATTCGATTGATTCCGCATATACTCGGCCGGTCTGACCGATACACCAAAGTAATAGAATAAACCAATTGAGTAAATCTTTCAAACACGAGCGACTCTTTATCCATGCTCGAAAATAAAATTCTATGGACGACGATTAATTACAGAACAGTTTGATATTTAACGAAAGCGATTTAACAAAACGGGCAATTAACTTCCAAGGGAAATAAATGAATAGAGCGCGGTGCCATATTCCAGTCGGGTCCACGGTGCAGCAAGATAAGAGCCCGTAGACGGTTGTATAAACTTAAGTGCATAAGAACTCTACGTGTTTCGTAGCTAATTAAGAGTCGTAAGGACACCTTCGTTATCGATCTGGGTACTGAAAGGTATGGGTGCGTCGGCATCCAACATATCCGACCGGATGACCCGTCCATCAGAACGTCTCCCGTTTGTGTTTCAACAATATTAAAATATTGCCTCGGATTGCCCAGTGAGTGACGACTTACTGAATCGTTAGGGTAAATATGTATATTAAAAAATTTGTTCTCATTTTCAGATACTGTTTTTTTTCTATGCAAGTTCTTGAACAATACTTTAAAGTCATCTCCGTGAAATGTCGTACTCAAGTACGAAAACATGTTATTAAATATTCAGGTCTGCATCGAAGTAACACTTGTATTATTGAAGGTTGAAATGCTAAAATTATACTCTTTCATGACTGATATTGATACATATGTGGGAACTGAATTCTCCTATCAGCTTTAAACTTCGTGACGAAAATTAAAATTTTCACTGAATTATTCTGTCTATGCACAAACGATGGTTTGCTTCTATAAGTGGGTATCGCTGAAGAAATTACTGACCATTTTCTAAATGTGTTTGTAAACTATGACATGAACACCATCGTATAGTATGAGCTATAATATGTAATATACATACTATAAGATCATTTATTAAGTAGATTTAATGCTTGAATGGGAAGCCTAAACAGATTATAACGTATTCAGAAAGCGACGCGGCATCTGACGGTTGATTGAATTAAGTAATTACATTGTATTTAATTACTGAGCTAGTTAATTTCCGAAGCCGTAGAGTGCCCGCTGCAACAGCGGTAGGGTTTCCTACGGCCTCGCTCATTTACACTTGCAACTTGTCTGCAGTTTTATGATTATTATACAACGGCTACCTATGTGTTCGCGAGTGTATTTTTATCGCATCGTCGCAGTTCAGAGTCAGAACGTTTGGTTAAACCAATCAAATATCTCTCTAATGTTGATAACCATCACACCAACGAAAATATCAACATATTTTATATTATTACATTGTTTTTTCGCATTTCAAGCAATGTTAACGTGTGACCAGACGTTAACATTGCTTGAATGTCGAATCCGAATGGCGCGGGTTCGATTTCCGCTGTGGCGAAAAACTACAATTTTTTATGTTTCATCGTAAGTGCAGATATGAGTACTATAAAAATTTAAATTTCAAATAGTGTTAAGTTGTTATCTAAATTCATTGATTTAATTCTACTAACTTGACTGCTGTTCAATCTTTGTAATTTACGATTTTCATCTATAATATGTATGCTTGACACATTTATTATTTGAAAAATATAAGACATTCAGCGAAGAAAAGGCGCATGAAAGATTAATTTATTAAAACATATACTTATTATTACTATATTGTTGAATTAAAATATTTTTATGCATTTTTTGTTTATTGATCTTGCATTTAGTTCTGTTTTTAAATTTCAAACGTTTTATTGATCATGATCAATAGATAAAGTGATAATAGACTAAACGACAATAAAGTGAAATGAAAACATTAATTTTATTGCTTTAACTTACGTGTACTTTGCATATTAAAAAGAAATGTCCTTATTACAATAGTTAATATTTATCTAACAAGCTAGGTTCGTACATAAACTGTATAATCTAAGTGCAGGATACCAAGGAGTCAGTTAAGTTAGCCGATTACGGCTTCAAACATCTGGCACAAAGGACCAAAATGTAAAATACGCTTATAAATGCAAATGGCCTATTACGAAGTATTTTAAAGGCGTTTGAAATTTAGGACCAGAAGGTCTTCGCAACAATGGGGCTCAACACTATTGATAAAATAGTAAAGGCGCTAAATGCAAATCGTGACGTCGGTAATACGGCGTATCTAGGCAAAGGTACGCAGAGATATGTTTTGCATACATTACCGAGCACGAGCCTATATTACATCTGTCTCGTGACGTACCCACGCGCTAAATGATTTCTTCCTCTAAGAAGGCATTAACATAACAGTCGCTCTTTTTTGGGTACGCAAATGACTGTCTACCCTTAACTAAAGGACATAACCAAAGGGGGTGGGCAAAGGGGAGGATCGGACGTTATACATGATAGAGACATATTTAATGGAATGTGGTTGAATATTAATTTGGAGACTAACATAACCAAGCTTTTGACACTTTCGGCTCAATATCAGTCATAATTCATTATCAGTCAGTCAGTCTTAAGGAATAGTTTCGGTTTTGTTTAATTAAAAAAGAAGTATTGTATCTTTAGAAATTCATTTAGAAAAATTTAACACTTAATTTAAGGAAACCTATGTTTAAGGAACGTCCTCCTGACATTTTTGTGTGTCGTTAAAAATTTCGTTTAAAATACTGCACATATCTAAGAGGGTTATGGTGTATTAGATAACCGTATGTAAATTAACAAGGCGTTACGACCAGCACGTGCCTTTTTTAAGATATTTAAATACATGTAAAGTATGAAGTACCTGGGCAGAGATGATGGTGCCAAAGAAATCTTAGATTTTATGATTGTTATGGTAATGCTCGTGGAAAATAAAGTTTTCTTTTTCGTTATGTCTTGGTTGATCATACAGCTTGTGTATGGTATGGGACAAGCACGAGCCTTAGTGTCAAAACAAGATGGCCACGTGCCATTGCTAGACTTTGTGTGTTATATAGGGACCTTCCGTTTGAAATTATTCATACATCATTTACTTTGGAAGACTGCTAGATACATTTCATTAAGTGCATTAGATATAATAATTGCAACCAAAACAAACAAAATTTTAGTAATTTTAAATCGACTGTTTGAAAGCTATAACTAATCATAATTTTATAATTCTTTAATTATTATAATTATTTTTGTTTGTTTAATATCAAGGTAACATTTCTTGCACACATTTTACATTTTTTTTATTATAATTTCTACGTTTGGTATGATTTTTGTTTTCTAAATTCAAATAGGTGTAGAACACTTTTGATAATATTGTACGGAAAATCTACTTTAAACCACATGAATACGGACAAGAACAATAGCTATTCAGAGGCATAGGTTGACAACGCTGAGAGAATATTGTGACGGGTTTTCAATGTTTTCACAGGCTCATGTAGCCACAATTAGTTTCTGTTCCAGATAGAACTTTAGTTTTATAATAGACTCAGACACGAATACATTACGTATCGTATAGAAATGTCGTCATAAATGCCTTATGCGAACAATATTTTTGTCTAGTAAAAAACAAAAATGCAAATCATTAGAGGTGCGAAATCATTATTTGAACAGCGACTAGAACTAAATAAGCTATTGTTGTATCAAATTACAAGAGCCGTAACGGATCGATCGAACGTTCAGAAACTTCGACGATTTGAATATTTTTTCAATCAATAACTGATATATGCAAATGTCTGACAAAAGCCCATTCGTACCGACTCCGCGCGACAATGGCGCGACCGTTATCGCAACAATTTGAAATTTCATCAAAGGTGCACCAGAAAATAATAATTGATCGGGCGCCATTGTCGCATGATACACGGTCGGACCCCTCGACTATCGAGAGGTTGAGAGAATCCGTAAATTAACCAACGATAGGTCTAAATTTAATTTCACGTCCCGATACCTGCCCTTGTCGGACAAAAGTTTCGTAATCAAATTATGCAGCCGATGCGACTATTGTTAAATACGTGCATAAATTTTGAGGAACATTGTAGACGCTCTGAAGGGTAAGGCACATAAAAACGGAGATGCAACGAGGAGGCCATTCAACGCTCCGGATTCGTATGGGAAGAAGGGTTAAGGATGATACTTATCTCGTAATTGTTACATATTAAGATCGGTCGGTTTAAATGTAACTCTAATTCCGGCATTGCCTACAACGTTCGCCTGTTGAAGTCGGTTTTACCGACCTAACCTGGCGGGCAAGAACGTTTTGCGGCAATTTTGTCACTTTCCCTACATCTCACCTCGTTAATCTTTAGAAACTCGATCCACAAAGCGATCGAACCGCCAATCGGGCGTTTGAAAATCACCCTTCGCGGAAACAACGCAAATATCGCATTACAAAAAGTTCGTTATGAAAAGAAACCGTTACTGTTACCAAAAGGGTATGACACCAGATGTAGGGTGGGCCGATTTTAGTGAGTTCTCGCTTCGATAATGTTATGGAGCACGGGCGTCGGGCGCTTAGGTGTCTGAAAAGGAATTTCGTAGCAGACGCTTCGAACATTGATATGTAGATGCGACGACACAGGTACGAAAGGGTGTTATTGAAATTAGAGATACAGAGAAAGGTAGGAAATCCGAGAATATCGGAGTGGTAGCGATCGACGACGCTCGGGGAGTGTCACTCGGTTAAGACAGGTGGGACGAACCGAACATGAATGGACGAAACATGTCTGTAGACGACAACTGCATTATCCAAGTAATACGTGTCTGCCCTTGTGAATAGATGCGATTACTGTTAACTGACTTTGATCTATCATAACGTAGAATAGTTTCTTAAAATTGGAGAAAATTCGAAGCAATTCATTATTTGATAACAGACGATTATGTTCCATTAAATTTTGCCAACGACCCTGCTATTTCAGGTGCCTTCGACTAGTCAGTGCGAGCATTAGTTAGCGAGGCGAATGTGATAATAAATTCCGAATATAATAGTCGAAAAGACGTCGCGGGACGTTCGCCGCTACATTCGCGGAAATCGAAGACGGTATACATTACGACGTTTACGTATTTAAAAATAATGCTAAACCCAAATTAAAACTTCCATTGCAAAATTTCATTATAAGCCACGTTACGGAGGTTTGTTTGATTTTTTTTAGTTTGTTCCCATTAGCTATGTTTCTAGTTTTACCACTGTCTTTATTAACTTTTTCAATTTCAAAATTCATTATTTAAACAGAAAGTTTTCGGCAGCAACTGCATTTATATCAACTCAGGTTTGTAAGGGATATGTTTTTAATTTCATTCAATAAAATACAACTTAAAAGTTGAAATCATAGGCTCTAACGGAGATAATCTAATCATGGAAATATCCTTTATGACTCTATTTTGCGGTGCTCGTTAAATTTTTGTGTTGAAAATTTGTACTTTGGCGTAACATGACACTATTCAATAAATTAAAAAAAAGTGAAAAAATGTTGAACATTAATATTGTTTTCACTACTGTTTATAAAAAGTAAAAAACATAATCTTCTGTCCTCCTAAAATAATTCAATTATATTTCAATTTAAAAAATATATAACCTAATTATTTTTGGAGGACAGAAGATTATGAGGTTTCAAAGGAAACATTGCAATTAAACAAATTAAATTAATATTTTTTTAAATATTACTTTAATTTTTCGAAGATATCCGCCACCCATATCCACCAGTGGATCCACCATCTTTCTACAGTACCTATGGGATTATTGATACGTAGCCAGCTTTAAAGAGTGACTTCCAGTTTTCTCACTCACCAAACAAAACGGTCTCTTATCGAGCTGTGGTAGGTACTTCCCCAAATGGATCTGGGTATTCGTAAAAATGTAAAAGCTGCTAAGAAGCCACAAAGAAAGGAAATTAAACTTTGATTAATATATATTTTTTCATACATAGTCATCCATCAAAACCGTTCTGGAAAATAGTTTTAAAGACAGCGAAAATCAACTAACCCCTACCCACTACTTTCCGATATAATTAACGCATACTTGTATGCGTGTGCTGGACAATACGTGAATGATCCTTGCATGTGTGCGGTACCTTAAAGAAATAAAGTTGACTAAAATTGTACTAAAATAACTTTCAATGCTGCAATTTAATAAGTAATAATCAATGCACCACAACAGCCATTGAAATTAATGAAAACTAGTGATCAAGGAGTTGTAACAGAACGTTCATGCATGAATCACGAAACACAATAACGAATTAAATTTAAACGAGGCTCGTAACTGTCGAAACTTTGCCATGTTCAAATGAATAATTATGGAAAATTATAACCGTCCCTTTACAGACGCCATTAGAGTGTCAAGCGAGGTGTTCGCGGCTGTTACCCAGTTAGCCCCTATAATTAAAGACCGACGACGGACGTATCGACTAAACAATCAATAGCTGCCTGATCTATAGGAAAGAACACAAAAGCTCGAGTAGATAACAATCCATACCCCATAGCCCTCGCACGCCGCCCTCATTAATAATATCGCCCCCCCCCCCCCCCCCCCTCGATTTCACTAATTATGTGTGTTGCGAATGCACGCCAACACTATCGCGTCGTACGTGTGCCGCGCGCACACGATCACGCACACATGCATCTGTTAATGGCTAGTGATGGCTCGCATTAAAAGTATTAAATGAAAAGAAAAAAAAATCAATACTATCGGAGTCATAGGGAGTTGGATACAGTTATTTCCTTTGTTTCGCCACGGCGCCGATCGCGTGCCGCCCGGCTGTTGTGATTGTTGAAATGTTAATCGGTGTCGGAGGCTCCGGAGATTTTATTAAGGAGGACTTAAAATTTTCCACGAATTTCAGCGGTACGAGGCGGCCGCGATGTTTGATTACAGAGGAACCCGGTAGTGACAAGTGGGCTGGGGTTAACCAAGGGCATTTGCACCTTGTTTGTGTCAGTTTTACTCGAGCTCGCCTTTCGGATGTCTTTGAGTAATCTTAGTGCCGAAGGATAGTTACAACAAACAGAAAACTTGTTGTCAGTGTCAGACAATAACTTTGTGCTAGTTAATAATGGCAAGAGTTAATTAGATCCATCAATAGTTCGGAATATTGTAAGTAATGATTAGGTATTTAAAACTTGATGGTGAATTCTTACCAAAAGTAGTTATTTTCATATTCACATTATTTCAAGAATGTAGCTCTAGTATAAGTAACGAGTACTGATATAAATTTGACATCGCGTCGGCTCTAAATCCGTCTCATATTACCATTAACGTTAAAATTAAAATTAAAATTTAGACTTTGTATATTATAAAATTTTTATATCAGTTTTGAGTAAGTAACAAACAGCAAATTTACTTAACTTGACTTAATGACTCCGTGGGGCAGTAGCCAAAGTATTGGCTTTGGCGCCGGGAGTCGCATACTCGATTCCCACACGGGACAACTGTTTAAGTGACCAACAGATAATCGTTTCAAATCTGCGTGTTTGTCTACGTGAAATTTATATTTGTTAAACGCTCTTGCTACTCACGATAATGTTATCCTTCAGTAAGGGCAATCGTAAAAAGAAAAAAAAAAGAAAATTTATTTCCCCGCGTAACAAGAGCACTAAATACGAGAGCGAGGTACCGGGGCGTGTGACTTGTGTTCGTTGGGGCGCGTGCGTTGGCCGTGTGTGAGTGCTTGGGCAAGGTCAGGGTTGCGCACTATCTGATCAATGGTCAGCCGATTCGCGAATCGGTCACACGTAACAACGCCATCGACTCTTTTACGTTTACGGGGAAAGCAGAAGTGCTCAACCGGCACCAACTGTGCGTGGATAACTGCTATCGCTTCTTTGTTATCTGTTACGGTGTATTCCAAATAAATTGCAAACTCCAGAGCGTTGTTACATTGATGCCAGACGAATCGAATTAGACCAATATAAGTTATTTTATTGCGATGTATTCAGAAAATTTTGCAGTCTACAATAACTTTGACAACAACTAACTTTGTATCATAGATGTCTGATGAACGGAATAACATCATTTCCTTCATCTTTACTCTGTTTTGCTTTCAGGTTTATTCGGGAACAATAGAAAGAAAAGTGATTATTAATTGATACGAAATAGGAACCGGAACAGTCCGGAAACATTTACGTCAACGGTAGTATAATTTTATGCATATACCAGAACTATTGTCGCTCTTGACCGACCTCACACATAAAAAAAAACATGGCTGCTTTCTAAAGCTAACTGCGATGCGCTGCGAGTACGTCCCGTATTTCGATATTCAAATTGTTTCGGCATTAAAACGCTCGCTGCGTTCGTTGCGGGCGGGGGCAGAGCGCCGACTCACGCACGTGAAAAAAGCGACAGCCCGCCGCGTCCTAATAGGAACTCGGTAATTAATCACTTGATTAATCAGTGTGACGAATAAAAGCGCCGTAATGAACGGTTTCCTTCGATCGATCGATGACGTCAACAACAATCCGCATGCAGAGTCACTGGCTAGCAACAGTTTTTAATTATATCAATAGCTTATTCGTCAATGCAAACAAATGATAGAACGTCGCATATTATCTCTTTAAGTAATTATTAGTTCGTGCGATTAATAAGCTTCAGGGGTAAAAAAATCATAGGTACTTGTCTTGTCAACAGACTAACTCTGTCAATTAACTTGAGATTTGTCTCTTTTTAATAGAAGTTTGTCTCTTTTACAATAGAATACAAATACAAACGATAGAAAATGTGAGGCAAAAATTGAGCACTAGGATATGAATAATTTAACGCATAAACTCACTGCAACTTTTAGAGGCGGTGAAAATTTCTTATGTCGTAATAAAATCAATAAGTTTTCTCTGTTAACATGGCGGGGGATAGGGTGATGTCTGTTTCTCGTGGGGTAGAAAAAAATGTGGAAAGCAATCAGTGTGGCGTAATTAGTGCGTTGTGAGTATGGGGCGCGTTGCCATGGCGACGGCGTCGGTGTCGATACCCGCTGCTTACCCGCCGCGTTAATTTCCAACTGAATTAATCGAATCAAGCGATCGCTCGATATCGACCCGCTCGATTGAAACGGAGTTTGCCCGTCTCTATTCACACATGCGATGTTTGCAAGGCGCCAGAGCTTTAACGGACTCAGAATCTAGGTTAAAAATCAACTCGCGTATTTATAGAGGTGAGCGAAGGTGAATGCGGCTCCGCGACTAAAAACCGTTTATAGACCATTTTAAGTGCATTAGATTACTAATGAGTGCTTTTTATTATTTTCATAATTTGATAGAAAATATGAACACACACAATTCTTGCACGTTCATAATTATTGAAAGTAGTATTCGATATTCAGCCTTTTCACCACTCACGGCTTCCATATTATGTTAACAATGGACGTGGCAAATGGCACGAAACTCACAACAAATATTAACAAGAAAACACTTGATTTAGAAGGCGGCACATAAATACGCTTACACGCTATTGTGTTATGCCTAACCAGGAATTAAGGCGACCATCTTTTAACCACCTACCGTATTCAAAAATTCGATAATTCATTGCCGAAATAATATAATTATGGTCGACTGACGGGACGGATTGGCTGAGAGCGGAAACTCCAAATTACCGGAGAAATTAAAGCGGAAACATTTGGCCACCGCCGCTAGCAAGATGGCGCGCCGGTTATTGTGACCGTTCGATTTTTAAATAATAATCGCCGCCGCTTATAATTGTTTGTTTAATCTATAATGATCGATCATCGACGAGTGCGCCTTCGGCTTTTTATTTCTTTCTTTCTTTAGGTATTTTTTGGAAACAATAAGAAAGGAATGATAAATCATTTGTAAAAGTATTTATTTATATTGGGTGTTTGAAGCATGTATAGTCAGAATTTACAAAACGGCCACAACGGTAATGATTTCAATGTAGTATTACTTTCCATTTAATCGTATTTTAAGATATTATGTCAAAGTGACGGGTCATCTCTTTCGTATTGATTTAAAGAGTTATTATTGCCTAAATTACTCTAAATAAAAATAATAATTCGTGAATTACGACATAAAAGACAAACTAGCTAGTGCTTTCATTTGCCACCATAAAAAAGTATCCTACGCCTTAACAGTGTTTTCAGTTGATCATTTCAGAAGAAATAATGTTAAACAGCAACATGCCACTAGTGTTCGTATCCCAATTAGACAGCAAATCAGATTCTCCCGTCTAGACGAACGAAGACAGCTTAAACCGTTGTCTGAACTTCAGCTGAATAGCATCTGCTAATCGGATAGGACATACGGATGGGCAATGAAATTAGGCATCGCGTGCATCCAATCCAATAGTCTGAGTGAATCCTAACTTTTTAATTTTCGCGAACTATTACCGGAAGGCTTACTTTGCTTTCGCTTTTTTTTTGCCTTTCTATTTTCGATTTGTATTCGTATTTTGAGAGCTTTCAATTCACTTTATCGAAATGGTTGTATTGATATAGTAAAAATGTAAGTTCTGAATTTTACAATTGTGATAATGTTTAATAACCATATACATGACCATTTTTTATATTATGCTATAGAATGTTTTACATTTTTTCTGATAAGAAACATTCGGTTATACCGGCAAAAGTAATCTAAACATAACATGAATCAATGAAATATTGTTGTAATTTTATTTTAAGCTACAAACGATCGATTTTGTTCTTTTGTAATGTTTTTAGATTTGTTGTCTTTTATATATGAATTTTGAACCCAATTTACTAATTGGGTTCAAAATTCATATCTTATTTTCGTAAATAATTATCTTATATTCTTATCAGTATTTTTTTACTTCCTTGCGATGAAAAAGCCCCTAATGTCGTTGACGTTCTAAAACATCTGAATCAATATATAGGGCGAGCTAGTTTTAGGAAACCATAATCAAGAAAGTATAATATTTGAAAAATTTACTAATAAAAGATAAAGACATATTTTTACTCTCATAAATATGATAACAAATCAGAATCAGATTTGTATAGAAGTCGATACAAATCAAAGTCATGAAAAGAATTGCGTGGTTACAATACAATACTACTTTAGTATTTCATAGTGATATAATTAAAATATTTAAATAGTGAAGTAAAGATTTAGAGGAAAATAAAAATAATCTATGAATTTTTTTTAAATATTACAAAAGCAGCACACGGGATTTCATCGAAAGTTCTGATTACACATTAGTTTAGTCATTAACTGTGGAAGGGTCACTTGTATCTTGTATCTTGTATTAACTGAAGTTTTTGCTTTCAGTTCCGCTACTATTAAAGCTTCATCTGACGCAGAACCGGTGGGCTAGCCAAAACCCACGGGTTTGGGCCCTCCGCTGTGGGTAGGCCGCGCATGTGCTCATGCGTGCGTTTAACTACGGTGTGTGATCTGAGGGCCGTTGAGGTCGCTGTTCGGACCGAGACCCCGATGGCCGTCGACTGTGCAATTAGCTAATCGAGGAAGGGTCACGCAATAGTCTTCACTGTTGTAATTGGGTATGTTCATACGGGTAAGTACCACAACCTCACAGAAGACCAGCGTGAAGTGTCAGTGTTATACTTCTGAATTTTATCTTGTGAGTGTGGTAGCCGAAGTTAATTAAATGGTGGCAAAGCTTCTGTAACTCTACGGGTGTTGCAAACGTCAATTGCCACCCATCACTCAGCATCTCTTCACACATAAAAAGGGACGAGAAAGATCTCAGTCAATAATATAAATATTTTCCTTGCGTGACATGCAAAAGTGATAGTCTTAGAATCTGCAGGAATTGATGATATATGTTCAAAATAACTTATTAACAACTAAGCTATTGAATAAAAAACCGGCAAAGTGCGAGTCGGACCCGTGCATGAAGGGTTCCGTACCAAAAACGGCAAAAAAATCATGTATGTTGCATGGGAGCGGAAAAAGAAATACATTTTCTGTGAAAATTTCAACTGTGTAACTATCACAGTTCATGAGATACAGCTTGGTGACAGATGAAAAGACAGACAGACAGACAGCGGAGGCTTATTTTATTACAACCCGTGTCACCCTATGGGTACGGAACCCTAAACAAGAAATCAGCCATAACTTGACGTATGCATTTCACGATGAACTAAGCTTAGTCGAGGAGAAAATTTGTTTCTGTGTTCATACCAGTTCTTACAATAGACGTATATATGTCACTATGCAGTAGTGTGAAACTCACCTGTTACCAATAATCATAAGACAAATCGCGTGAATGAACAAAATACGAAATTTAAACAACAACCCTTCACAACTTACCTTTTCGTAAGCAGCTCTGGAACATATTAAGTTGGCCATGCGTTGTTTATGTCGCTACCTTCACTGTCATACAAATGTCCGTTATGTAGCACTGGCAAATCTTTCGACTAATAAAAACCGTGAAACTATTCAAGGTTAATGGTACAAATGATTAATTAGTTATTTAATTTTATTATCAGCCAGGATTGACTAGATTCAAAATTGCACGTATTTAAAAATAAAGCTACGGGCTCTACCTAGACGCCTGGTAGAGATGTAGATTTTCGGAAGAAAAAATGAGTAGAGAATCAACAGGAATCAGCGTTCCAAACTCGGTCGTGTTAATAAATCATATAAAAATAAATCACTCACGGGGCTATAATGTGAAATACTTTCTCTAAACAAAAGGGCATTGTGTATGCAAAAACGCATTCCGTCGAGAACATATTTCGTCGCCTGCCTACCACCTCCGTCTTATTATTTTATTCGGGAGAACTTTTTTTTTACGGACATTCGCTTTATCGATAACTCTTGCATACGAAGCGTCGTGTTGCCCGATCACGATTGTTGTTTTTCTGTATGACGACAAGATATATTGAGAGTTCCTTATTATTAAAGGAACTTGAATAGTATCTTTGCTCTTTCTGCAGGAATTTATCAAATTATGCATGTGTCCGTCTTATTTGAAACTAAAATAAGTCTAGAGTAAATAATCTATTCAAATAAGAAATTGAATTGTGTAATTTTATAACAGAAATTATTCATTAAGAATTTCAAAATATATTGTCTACATTAAACATGGTGTTTATCAACGGCTGTTTAAGATCAATGAAATCAGCTTTATTTCTCTCCATACTTATTTATACTCTTCATTCTTTTATTATGCATATAATTAAAAAGCCACGATTACGTAAGTGTCTGTTGTTAAAACACAACTGTTCTTTTATAGCATACGAGAACTTAAACGTGTTTTCCTTTTAAAGACATAAAAACACTTTTGGTGTAAAGAAAGATAAGGTGTAAGAGGCTAATTTTGAGAAGTAACATAAAAATGTTAAAACACAAGTCTCCAGCGGGTATCGTTTCCATTGTTCGGTAATTAAGATTTATCGTTTGATGTATTGCACATCACTTGGGGGCTAATTAACACGGAACCTTAGATATTCAGAGGGCCAGGTCCGAAGCTGCTAACTCGAACATTTAATTTACGATCAACGCCATTCATTCGCGCGTAAACTTTCTAATTTGCAGTCCAAGAAGCCGAGGTATAAATTGGCCCAACAATAAAAACAACACCTCGCGGAAAAGCATAAAAATATATTGCCAATTGTCAATCTTCAATTTTGCACTGACCACACCCGAAATTTTCGTTTATACCCGGCCCTTAATGTCTGTCAAAGGGGCAATTAAACGTGTTTGATGCCGCCATAAAGCACGCGCGCTTCTTTCTTTGGATTTTGGTATTTAAGTTATTATAATTATGTCTTCGAGGTTTTACTTTATTGTTTTGACGCTGTAATCTTTGTTTAGTTCCTTTTTTAGTGTAATAAGCTGAAAATTATATGTGATTGTTGTGGTTTGAGATATACCTCATATATTGTATATCATAAAATGGTAAAAAAAAAAGTCTTTGTAAAAACCATATCAGAATAAAAAAAAATAATATTAATAAAACGTGTAACTATTCTTTGATAGACAGTAAAATAATTTCTGTATACCAGTCTAAAAATGTAAAACATTTTTGTTTACGTCTAGAAATGTTCACAATTTTTACAAAGCTTGTCCGTGATCCAGTTAACGGGGAAACTAGCGAATTTTACTGCTTTTTTTACAGCGGTCGTTGGTGAGTTATTTACGGCAGTGACTTTTGCGAAGGGTTGTACGATAATTATCAGCAATTATTATCCTATATTTTTATGAACTTGAAGTTAAAAAAATATATATGTAATAAAGACATTATTTAAACGTCATTGACAGGCTCTACAATGTTCTTAAAACTTTCAATGTCTATTAATAAGGCTATTGTAAATTTTTTACACAATAAAGCAATCCAAACGATTTATTTACCTTCGCCGTGCACTAATCGGGAATAAAATATTCACACGCGAAGTCTTGGAAATTGCGATTTAACCCGTCCGAGTCGAGTAATTTATTTTTAAGGCTCGTAAAATCTCACTCTTAAAGCAATAAAAGTAACATTTTAGCGAAGTTACTAACACGGCCCACGGTTATAGCGTCCGTTAAGTATGGCTCTTCCATTCAGAAATCACTGGCAAACATTGTCACACTGACAATCGGCGTTGGATTTGAATGCCGCGCTGATTCCAACCGGGCACGTCAAATTATACAACTGAAACGGCTCCGTGGAGCGTCGTTATTTTTATTATCGCTCATCCCAAAACAAACACACGCCGCGAACTACGGACGCGTATCCGCGTGTCGCACCGAGAACGTATTTCACAGAACAGCCCCGCGCTAACGACGCAGAACGGTGCGAAAAACTCGTGGAGGCGAGATGAGAAAAGTTACTTCAAGAATATACGGAAGTTAATTAGGAACGGAACGAAAAACAACCGTAACTGGTGGCGAAGTTTGCCGTTCTAGCGCGGCCAATGGTACAGGGCACACACACTGGCGCACCCTCCGCCGCCGTTAGGCATTTGCATACCGCCCGCCCAGGCGCGCGCCGCCGCCCAACCTGAGCGACAGGGATGGAGCACACGCCTTTGACCTTACGGGCCAGTGATATTTTTGAATATTTCAAATTTGGAACGCTCGTGACCGGCCGGCTATGAGCCAAATTAAAAACACGATCGATTCGAAATTTGAAACGTGGGCGCGGGCCGCTTTTTAGCGTTATTGATGTACGCAAATCGCAGTGCGCTGCGCAGCGACAAGGATGAAAGTAAATTTATCGCCGTCGCCGCGGAACAGACGCGGCCGCGATAAGTTTCGGAGACAATTCCGCGGAGAGCGCATGAATGGCCTAAGATGCGGCCGTAATGAGGACGCGCTAGTCATTGATTGTTTAGCGCGTGATCCAAATGATTTTTTTTCTCTCGCACCCCAGATCTGTTGCATTTATTATTGTCAATAGAGAAAGAAAATGTATCATAATCGTTTATGTTTTAATATTGTACTGTTGTTGCATTGATTATGAATGAGTTTGATCGAAATTTAAATATGTCAAAATTAAAACATTTTTAATAATTATTCCACAAACGCTGGTACATAATTTACACTGGAATATACAAGCAGACTATTTAAATAATATTTATCAGGAAATACTAATTGCGATATCACTTTAAGCTTATTGGCTTCGTTGTATTTAAAAAAAATCAAGGAATGTGATGTTCAGTACAGGGTGACAGACTAAAATAAAAATTTAATCTTTTTCCATATGCCATTATTATGTTACGATGTAATAGGCGTCAGCATATTTATGCATATCCAATGTAGCTCAATTATTTGTATGAAATGCAGATTTTTCTAGACCTACATATATGTACTAATAATAAAATAAATTCCCAGAATAAAGTGTGTACTCATATAAATTATGTAAAATGTCAATACTACCTGCGATAACTTTTTACCATTTTAAGTATAAAATTATATAAAAAACGAGAGGTATCGTGACACCCGGATGATGAGTCAATTTATTAAATAAAATGTATAATTAAAATAAGTCAATAATATTTCAAAGTAATTTAAATAAAAAAATAAATAAGAAATGATAATAAAATTGTTATGAAAATTTTTAGGGACGTTTATTAGATACACTTATAACCACACGAACACACAACGTACAAATTCGTAACGGTTCTAAATCTTTCACTTTTTCGGCCTGCATATCATTTGCCAAAAATATTAATAATAATATAAAATTGAATAACCGGAGGAAATTGGATGCTACAAACCTTAGTTAATGCGTATTTATTTTAAGTTAAAGAAATCTGCATGAACATAAGTAGCATGACTGCCCTCCCAACGTGACATTGCGGAATGAACATTGAAGTGAGTAATCGGTTTCTCTTGAAAAGAAATGCATATCGAATCAATTGAGGTTGCGTCCCGTTGAAATGTATCAAATTGAGCGGTGAGTATGTCCCTTCCTAATGAAAACACATAACAGACAAGAACATTGTAATTACGAGGAGTACAAGATTTATTACGCGGCTATAGGAAACTAACCACACGTGACCGACGGCCTAGACCAAAGGAAATAAGGCGAAGCGATTCACTGGAACCGAAACGATGTCTTATTCGGTAAGTAATTAGCACCAATTTCCCTAAAAAAACTCTTTACTTGGGACCTTCTTTCTTTCGACTCGCGTTTGTGCATATGCATTCTAGACACTCATGTGTGGGGGCGCCGCGAAAGCGGAACATGTAGTAGTTAATTTTTGCGCAAAGCTCGTGTGAGGGAGATATCCGCTCATTTACAAATGGTCTGCTCGAGTGCGAGGGAGACAGCGCGTTCGGGGGTTAATTAATGAACGTAGAAGCTTGCGCTCTTTATTGCTTTCGTGGCTGGACGCTAAGACGTCGACAGTTAAGGAGTTTTCCTCCGAGAAAATTGTGGCGCCGAGAGACAACGTTTGCTTTTTCCGAATTTATTATAACTAATTAATTTAATTGCTTTCTTGAATGTGTTGAATGCTATGAAATGATTACTAAGCAAAACATTTGTACTTATTACAAAAGCATGTATCGCAGCTCAGTGTTGATCCAGGATTCAAAATTAGGAAGATCGTTGCGATTATAAATCTAGAGAAAAAGGGAGAAGAAGCTTAGGAGAAGATATCAACGAGAATGAATTTTGAAGAAATATTATTAAGTCACGATATGTTTACTTCGACTGAGTCTCAGTGAACTCAGTGGTGCAGCTGCTGAGTTGTTGGCTCTGGCACTGGGGGTCATCGGTTCGATTTTAAAACGAGATAAAATATCCATTTTTCGGATCTGGGTGTTTATTTCTAACGAGGGTTGGTGTTAGGCAGGCGGCGAATAGTAAAAGTACTTAGTCGAAACAGCATGATTCACATTACTTTTATCCGACCCCACCCAACAGGAAGAAGGTTTATGTTTATTATTGTCTTATGTCGTGTCGAATACGCGTTCTGCTAATACCCCGATTACTTAATCGTCTAGATAATGTTAAAGTTTGTACATCAAAAAAAAGTTATTGCTACTTATTTAAAATTGACCGCTCAAATGACGCAATGGTTTATGTGGTCACTAAAATAATAATTATCTAAATACTAAAATATCATTAATTATTCCTAGTATAACTTAATTACAAAGCAACAGTTTTACCAATTCATTCTGCTTATCTTTTAAATGTTTTAAGTTTGATAAAAGTCAATACGTTATTGATATGTACAATACCTTTTGTCGGTATAAATGAGCCTTAAATAATAAAAGTTATTGTGTACTTGAATAACCAAATCTTTAGGTAATTTTGATGCAAGTTTTATTGAAATAGTTCTTAGAAGGCGAAAGAATATTTACGCAAGTTTTGTCAAAATAGTTCTTCGCCTTGTTATCAGGTAATCGATTCCCAACGTCACGTGGTGTATATTTTGACATGCGGTTCACTTGATGTTAAGTAATTATCTTATTTTATCTTTAAAGAGGTGAGCAAATTAACTTCACTTATCGGATAAAACACTAAAAACTTCTCTATTTTATGCTGTCTTCTATCTCAGGTCATAGACGCAACATCAGAAAGTATAGTGTGGCTTAGTCACAGTAAAAAAAATTCAATGTATTTTTACTTAAGTAATCTTGTATTTCGAAACAAAAGAAGTGAGACTTTATACACCCACATATTACGCTGCGGAGCTGTTAGTAATATTATTACAGTAAAAACCATCTCTATGTCAATAAAAAATACGTATAAATAAGCATTTAGACTTCATATGACCTGGAATTTACAATGTGCATTTACTTATGATTAAACCAACAACAAGTCCTTTCATGTTTTCAGAAAGTAAGCTTCAGACTGTTCTCTCAAAATATAAATAACGATTCAATCCAGAATCTATATTTTCGCACTAATTATTAATTAAAATAGTAAAGTTGACTCCGTGGCACAGTTGCCAAGGTATTGGCTTCGGCGTCGGGAGTCGTGGGTTCGATTCCCACACGGAACAACTATTTGTGTGACCCACAGATAGTTGTTTCGCATCTGGGCGTTTGTCCGCGTGAAATGTATGTTTGTAAAACGTCCCTACAACACAGGATAATGTTATCCTAAAGTAAGGGCAATGTTTTTTTTTTAAATAAAGTATATTTTTAATTCTTAAATTTGTTATATTTGATTAAATAAAGTTTTAACACAAACAAGTTTTTTGTTGTAACATTAGTCGATAACTTAATTGAAGTTTGTGTATACCTTTATTGTCAAAGTATTTTTTTTAATTTTGATTAATCTTATGTATTTTTATAGATGTTTTGCTATCGTCATATCTAATAATGCTAAAAAAAATTACCAATTTAATTAACATAGACATTTTCTTAGATTCATGAATTGGTTTCCGATCTATGGTTTCTATTAGTTTTATATTTATTTAAACGTCATTAATATATACAGTCAAATTACTGAAAGTAAACTAAAGACTAATGTGTTTCCTGCGTATTAAAGTAGGCTAAACTTTTTAGTTGTAAAACTGTTCGAATACTGAAATGACTTAACTATAAATATTAACCGCACAAAAACTTTTTGCGCTAACCATAGAGAATATAACAATAAATAGGGCCCACTTAACGTGTTGAATGTTTTCTTAATTTCACCCCGCTGCGGGATTCGTGGTTAAGAAATTAAGAAAGTGCCTCATCGTCTGCTAACCACTTAAGGATCAAGAAAAAGGTATTGTCTCTGTTTATGGCTTTTACCCCAAAGATACCTAGCCGTTAATAACAACGAGGAGTTACGTCTTCCACTAATATGCTCTTAAATAAGAACTGGTACATGTATTCCACCGTTGGGCAAAGGATTTGATTGTACTGAGGGTATTAGGCCACAGCCCGCTACTTGCCTTTAGAGTAGAATGTCAGTCTTCAGATAAGACTTAATACTTTTTATTTATCACTAGGACTTTTTAATTGATATTTAAATGTCCACTATTGAATACCGGCTTCAGGTTATTCAAAAGATATACATATTATTTTACGTGAAGAAATGGCAAACGAACTGGCGATTTACCTGATGTTAAGTGATAACCGCCTGCCCATGGACTCTTGCAACACCCGTAGGATTGCAGATGCGTTGCCACCTCTTAATAAAGTGGGCCCAAGCTACCTCACTCACCATTTTACCAATTTCTAACTTTCAATGCCAATCACAGACAATGTTTAAAATAATAAAAATGTAGGTATTTATTCCAGAAATAGATGATTGTAAATGAAGCCGCGAAATGACGTCTGCCTATCCTCAAATGATAGGGGAGGAGGAAAATGTTTGCGTGATAGTACAGTAACTCGTATTTAAAAGCGCACGGGCAAAAATTTTTGTATAGGCCTATAAAGGTTAATAGAACTTCTTGGCGTGAATTAATCCCCGTAAATTACTTAACCTTTACGGTTTAATTTTAACTGAAGTTTAAAACCGTTAAGTTGAAAAGCATATAGTTACTCTGTTCGAGACTACAAGAAACTCTAAACGGATAATTGAATTTGACGTTTATCGTGTTATTTATAAATAAAACGGGCAACGTGGAATAAGCTGAGAAATGTTATAACCCGCCGCTTTGCCGTATTGCATTTACTTGCAATAGCGTCATGAAAAAACGCCACGGCTTATAAATAGCGATGGAATTCCAACAATGTTGCAAAAAACCATTCGGCGAATAGAAACGTATATCGTAAATATGTTAGTGTGAGATACTAATAATTCATCGGCTCGTAGATGTGTGACGTGGTTTGTGGCTATATTATTCAATTCTAAGATAAACTCCGTGGTCATATTTTAGTGGAATGCAATTATAACCGGTCGAGGGTGTCGCTCGACATCTCATGGGGGAGAACGCAGTGTTGTCGTCACATGCCTACATTCAAATATTGATATAGTATACGTGTGACGTATTCAGGGCTATCGCTTACAACGAGCGCCGTACACGTTTTTACCATCGCGTCACTCTCGTCTAAAAGTGATGGATATAAATAAAAATCCAATTCGCCATTATATTATACAAAAATATAGTCGAATTAGATCAATAATCAATGAAGTTTCCTTACTAAAAGTGACTTAAAACGTCCAATTTATATTAACTAAATGATAAATAGAATGATGATAGTAAAATTAAACAATTCTATCAGAATGAAACAGTTTCTACTTATAATTAAAAGTATACGCACATTTTAGGATTCACATTAGTATACAATAAAGCACTTGAAAGCTTATATGAACGTATGAGGAAGTACCATGACTTGTAGGAAAGCCCCTTTGAAAGCAAATTGGCAGCCCTATTGTACAGTCTGGCACATGTAACCGGACGTCACCCTAAGGATTAGCGGCGTGGCTATGGGATTACCACATTGGCCGCAAATGAAGAATTACTGATTAGCTTTTACTTACGACGTACGAATACAGCCTAGTTTTGCAGTCACACCAAAACCTCCTGAAGTTTTCATTCGATAAAATATGTTAATTAATTCAGCGGAACACAAAACTCCTTAGCTGCATTCGTGCGAGATAAACTTATACATCTATCGGTTTCGTACACAAACTGGAGTTAATTGTAATAGACATATGACGTACAACAAACAGAAGAAAAAATAATAGAGCAGTATACAAATTTAACATATCAGCCGTATAGCACAAACGCAACTTACTCATTCAGTAAAAATCCAAAGAAAATCTTCCTTCGCTACACTCCGCGTTGAAATTAATCTTACATACTCGAGTTCATAACGCGTCACGGATCTCCTTAAATAACGTCCGAATCGTACGTACGAATTCCGAAATGTAACTGTGAACTTTTGTTTACGTTTCGGACGCGAAACGTCGCAAGTATCCGAGTTTTGACAGATGATCATAAAGGGCGAACACAAGCGCAGGGTCACATTTACATACGCGCCGCGAACGCGCACAACTCTGGATCGGAACGTACGTTAGCGTGAAGACACCGCACCTTTCGAGAACTATCCCCTCGGGATATACTTTGTTTTGCGTTCCGTTTTCAGCTCGTTTTTCGTGTGTCCGTCGCACAGTTTGCGTTAGCACTGACCACAGCTTAGGGCGCCGGCCACGCGGCGCTGTGTGCGTGTGTGGAGCTTTCTGCACGCGATCTCCTCGAGCTTAAACGAGTGGGGCGTGCGTTGGTGTGCGTGAGAAGTTTACATGTGGAAGTAGGAGGCTAGACTCATTGACTGCGACCCTTATTGTATGAATGTGGAAAAATTATAACGTCGCTCGCGCGATGTTTCGCCTGAAACGCCAACGCGTATTGTTTGTGGTCGCGATGCTCGGCCCGAGTCGAGAGCACTTAACAATCTCAATTTGCTCAGTGCGTTAATGTCCACTCGCTTTGTCTCCGAGGTCATTATAACTTATAAAGTACTGTTATTAAAACACTCATCGCTCGCGCGCCGTCGAAAACTTTTCTGGTAAATTATTTCGTGCCAGTAAAATATACTTCTTTTTTTTTCTATTTAATTATTTTTGATGATTGTTAAATGTTATGATTTTATGTATAATAAAGCAATTTTTGTGTTATTAGTGATTAGATTACTCATCAATAGAACATATATAAGTAATATTAGATAATGATTACGAAGACCACAATAAATTGAATAAATCCACCATAAATTAAACGTAATTCAAATTCAAAATTAGAAGCGATAAAATTCGTAAAAATGGTTTCCAAATCAATATATCTCTCAGTTTTCGTATCGTGGAGCATTTAATTATCCCTAAAAGATAAGTTATTGCGTACACAGATAGGCACGTAAATTTTTATATGATGCATTGTTAGGCTTAAAGAAACGTTTTCCACTTAAAAACGAGGCGTATCTCCCGATGTACACAATGAAGATATTGAGAGAGCGAGGCAAAAACTAACATTGTTAATCTAAACAATTACGTACCTTCCCCGCAAACAGTGTGGCATAAATACATATATCATCTGCAGTCAAAACTTGGTTCTTGCATTCCCAAAGTTAAAATTGCACATTTATCACCGACGGCCATGCGCGGGATGGTCCATTAAGAGATTTTTCTGAATCGTAAATCTCACTTCGCTTCATCTCTCTTCGATACAGATACGAAGTAAATACGCGCACCGGAGATATGTCATGTGAACTTTTCTGAAGGAAATTGAAAAATAAATTCTTGCAAATTTACCAGACCCGTTTCTTGACTAATGGATTATGTTGGGAAAATTATTTTTCATTGCTTTAACAAGACACTTATGTGGGATCGAATAGTTAGTTTCAAAGTGGAGTATAATTATGTAAATATGTAAATATGTAAATAATTTGGAATATAATTATGTAAATATAAACACATTTTGAAAACAAAACTTCGCAATATCGATGGCTGTGTATATTTAAAATATTTGTCGGTCTCTTCACAAAGTAAAAAGTACAGTACAGGCCTGTATTTGGCCCACTGCTGGGCAAAGGCTTCCTCTGTCCAGAGAGTATTATGGCGAACTCCACCACACGATCCCACTACGAACTGGCGGACTTCACTTGAAATATTTTTTGTTGTTATTTAAAAACTATACAGGTTTCCTCACGGTCTTTTCCTTCCTTGAGCACGTGATAAGTAAGTAATTGTTAAATTTAAGCACTGACTTATCACGTGCATTGGTGCCGGCTCTGGGATTTGAACACAGGACGCTCGAGTATATTGAATTAAAAGCTTGCGCCCGCACTGAGCTATCACGGTTCAGTCCCTTTAAACCCCACGGCTAATTATAAGCCGTATCCCTATAATCCGTCCACTTCTGTACGTACGTCATTCCTCCGCCCAACATTCAGTTTTAAGTACTGCCAGCCATTTAGCCAGTCTTTCTTCAACTTCCATGAATAAAGACGCCTTTTGTTTATGGCCCTATGAGAATGTTTTAATGAATGTGTTCTGATTGAGCGACTGGGCGGATAGAGGATGTAATTAAGTGATATTGAGAGCTTGACAGCACCTTTGTGCCGCACAGTTTTGCTCGTTAAATCAATTCTCTTAGGAATTCATTAATAATTTTTGTTTGATTTTATATTTTTAGGTTCTTTACCGTGTATGGTTTATGGTATAACATGCATTTTGTCCAAGGTTAATAAGACGGTGTTTTTTTTCAAAAAAATTTCACGGTAGTTTGTTTAGGCAGCATAATTATTGCTATATGCAAGATTCACTAGTTTTCTTAGTCCTTAGTTAACTGTGTTGAGCCACATTGCTAAAACTCAGCTACGAGTGGAAGGCATTCGTTTCGAGAAGTAAGGTTTCAATGAAATCTCTATATTATAAGACCGCCTGCCTAATTTAATGTAACGTTTCAACGCTTTAGTTCCGATATCATCGCCAAGGTGATATTTATTAATCCGATTATACCACGACATGCGAGTGAGAAGCACTCACAACCACAGGGCATTTGCTAGCGATAATATATTGAAATTTATTTAGTTAAGACTTCACTTTAAATTAGTTTTCTTTAATTTTACACTCTGTATGTAAAGTTATTCTAAAATTGTAAATAGTTTAAAAAAATCCATGGTCTGGTATCAAACGTAATGACTGCAGTGAAATAAAAACAATGTAGACTTTTAGCTACGAATTCTTTCAAATGTCAATATGTTTATAAAGCCTGGCATCAGTGGCAAGTTGTCTAATATAAAACCGGCCAAGTACGAGTCGGTCTCGCTCACGAAGGATTTCTTACCATTATCTAGAAAAATGGCAAAAAATCATATCTGTTGTATGGGAGACCCACTTAAATATTTTGTTATTCTATTTTTAGTAGTTATAGCGGCAACAGAAATACATCATCTGTGAAAATTTCAACTGTCTAACTATCATAGTTCATGAGATGATACAGACTGGGGACAGACGGACACACAGACAGACAGACAGACAGGCAGCGGAGTCTTAGTAATAGGATTCCGTTTGACCCTTTGGACACGGAATCCTAAAAATGCAACGAATAAGATGTCTGTTCACAAATTGCGAGCCAAAACAAAGCCGCTAAACCTTCAGGGGTAAATTATTTTATCTGAAAAAATCTAATACTCATTATTTATACATTTTTAGACCCCATAGAGAAAGTTATATCGATGCAAGTAAAATTATACCGTAGTGAACGCCAAGCATTCCTACGGATGTGTTCGCAGTCAATACTTGTTTAATACGAATATAATTGGCTCCATATCATTTTGTCTGTAATGCGCGAGGCGTCTTCGCATCTATACATGTTTTCGAACCGTTAAGGTTCTCCATTAGATACGGCAAAATGCATTTGCGTCTGTGGGAACGATCATAGGTACAGTGTGCACTTCGCAGATGTGGATGGGAGATTCGATCGCTTTTATTATACCAGGATGACATAAACCGTTGCTTTTAGTACTAATAGTTTCGCATTTAGAAGTTCGATAAGTAATTTTTGTCGTTTAATTTAATAGTAAAAATATATTATTTATGTTTGTATTTTTTAATTATTGATATGCTTCGCAGTTACAAATTCCTAATTATGGATATTTTATCAGACACTTTTATTAAGGACAAAATTAATATAAAGGCATTCAAACTCGCATCTTTCACATAATTTTCCGTTAATTCATCAATATAATTTAAGCAGTTTTTTTCATTCAATTTAAAATCAGTGTAAATACTGTTTTTATTCTAATTTTGGTGGACTCCCTTTTAACGTATATAAAACTCGTCCGCTGACAAAGCAAATGGTACTCCCCGTTAACAACTGAACAAATTCGAATGTCCTCGAGTGCGAATTTTTACAAAAATTACCGGCGCGTACAGAATTGAACTGCGTCACCGCCATCTGGCGGCCGACGGAAGTGCGTATCGCCTGTCAGACCTTTAATATTATAATGAAACGGTCCCATTTCTTTGCTGACCACTTACAAAGAAGACAATGCGATACAAACACCAGACAAGCGCCCATCCGGAGGGTTCCCCGCTCGCGGATTTCGAATTTCGAATACGTTTTGTGTCACAGTTCGGTGTGTGCGTGGGTATTTAAACACTGCCCGAACAGAAACTCGTTTAAAACGATTTAATTCCATACAATGTTATAAAAGGTGTGAGCTCTTTAGAAATAATGTTGTTTTTTTATGTTTGTATAAATTAAGTTCCAGCACAAAGGTTAATTGTAAAAAAAATGTATATTGAAAGATTTGAAATATTATTTTTTTATTTTATTGCTCGAATGGACAGGCTCGTACAACATCACAGGAAACTGAGGTAAAGTGGTACTAGTTCTTTTGTCTGGTTAGTGATATAACCGAGGTCCACTCTTTTAAAGGTTGGTAAACCTTCTGATTTTATCGAGTTCACGTCATGTGACGTCGTGTTAGAATTCCGCAGCAACTTTAACAAACACTATTTTAGAATTATTTAAACTGTTGACAGGTCGTCACCTCTGTTTCGAGAGCTTTTATTTCTTAATTTATTATACTTGTGTTTTTTTAACTATTTTTATTTTCGATTAACATAAAGCATGCTAAAGTGCAAGAATATAAAGTTGTCAGTTGCTAGTAAGTAGTCATAGCGGCGTGTGTAAGGCGGTATTTAGATTGTTTTATATATTAGCGTTGGGCTTAAGAATGGAACGTTTTACTGCGTAACACGGACAATCGCGACGCGAGAACTTTTACAGCGGGGGCGGTTAAAAAGCATCGCGTTAAGGCGGCCGCCTATCACACCGTATAACGCGAAAATAATCTTTTATTTGTTCAACTGTAACATTTTACTCCTTCCTTTATAATAATTTTTGTCTTATTATTGATTTTTTTTAATTTTATATTGTTACCACTTTAAGATTCTACGATTAAATTTGTGGATGCAAGGAAACTGCTATTTTTTAAATGTCAAATATGGTCAATTTATACGTTGAATTCTTTCATAGGCGATTTAAAGCAAATTGATTTAAAATAAGTCTGAAAGATCTTTATATCAAGAAAGCAAAATGGTAGTTTACGAATATTGCTTTACATATTTACAAAAACAATTTGATTGTTATTTTTTATTTTGTAGCAGAACACGAATCTGAAATTCTTCAAAGGGGTCAGTGTGAGAGTGAACCGTCTTTAAAATTGAAAGTGACGTAAGTGCTGTTTTAGTGCGCAATCGGCGGGCGAAAGTCGTAAATCAAAGTTTTAGTGTCGAAATGTTGGGATGCGCCGGCCACTGGGGTGGCCGGCCTTAAACATTTTTTCAGAGCCGTTTTAAAAAAAATAAGTTAAAGAAACAATATAACAATGTTCAGTTATTGGAGGCGTTCGGCTATTGTTCGACGTCTGACGACGTATGCCCGCACAGATACATCAAATATTCTATAAGAAATCGTTTTCCTTTACACTTGCTCTTAAAAAGTAAGTTAATAAACGATTGTAAAGAAAGGCCTTCATACACCTGATGAGCTCAAGTCTAAAGGGTATTATAGCGTAGCTTTACCTCTCCCTGTAATTCATGATGATTGAAGCACTTCTTCAACTGGAAAATATAAAGTACAGGAAATTATATTGTTATATTGCTAAAATTCAACCTTTTTAATATCTTATTATACATTTCAGAGCCGTGATAGCTCAGTATCCGGGCGCGCGCCTTTAATTCAATATACTCGAGCAACCTGAGTTCGATCCCCGGTGCCGGCACCAATGAAGTTTTTAACTTTAAGTGCTGACTTATCACGTGCTCCGCGGTGAAGGAAAACATCGTGAGGAAACCTGCATATTTTCGAAATAATAACAAAAAAATATATATTTCGAAAATATGTGAAGTCCGCCAACCCGCAATGGGACCGCGTGGTGGACTATGCCCAGATATCCTCGGTATAGAGGAGGACATTGCCCAGCAGTGGGACATGTATAGGCTGTTACTTTACATTTTTACTTTTATTATACATTTAAAATATCTGAGCGTAATGGCACAGGACAGTTAGCTTCTTGTAGCATTTAATTAAAGAACTTAATTTACGAAGATTAAAAAAGTAAGTGAATACGACCATGTGTGTAGCTTTTCTAGGAAACATTATACATTTGTTTCGACGAACGGCTAAAACAAGGTTTGGGTGAACATTTTATTTGTATTTTGCTCGATATTTTTTCAATAATTCTTTCTTAAAGAGAGTTTTGTGATGGATAATCAAATAACGGACATATAGCAAGCTTGTATAAACTTGTATAAGCCCCCACCTAGATACCTTCATAGATCGGTCCGCTTGAAATTTGTGAATGGAACAAGTCCTTTTAAAAGGTTAACATTATGGTCAATATTAGAAGTAAAATGCAAACGAAAATCCTGTATTTCTGTCGGCATAATGTTTGTCGTTATTGAACGAGGAGGTGTTAGAAATGTATGCAATATAGTGTGTAGTTCTTCTGCACTCTTTAGTCGTATCGAGCGGTTCCCGAGCGGTAATGGACTACAAAACTGCGCGGGACAAGTGATCGTGTCGCGTTTAAACCCCATTTCCGTCCCCCCATTCCACCGTTTGTTATTTTTTTAATAGACCGGTCGTCTCTCAGCACGGAGTCCCAGCTAGTTTATGATGAAGATCTATGACGGTGTTTGACAACGGTTTAAGTATGAGTAATGTTTAACGGGTTGGTTTTTGCGGTGTAAAAAGATAATTTCGATATAAAACATTAGTTTATCTTTCTGTTTTCATTAGTTTGATCCACATTCTATAAGAAAGTTGCCTTGACAATATTAGACCAAGGTCATTTGAAAGCCTTTTATAATTACTTGCTGAACCCAGCCAGGCTTTTCTTTTCTTTTCCGTTGGAAATTCGGAATAAAAAATATATGAAAACACTCTCCTGTTCAATAGATATGACTTGAACAATTATCGAGTCCTTCCATCGGCTACAGAAGCTAAATTCATAAATATAAAGATTTGATTCTGAGAATACTCGTAAAAATGATTAGCTGTTGTGCTTACAATAACAAACCGTGTCATTTTAAGCCCTTATGCAAAAGCCCACTCCCAACCTTCACGGCGTAAAGCAATAAAGCTCGTGGGGGAAATAAATAATAATTGCGGCTTGGTACGCGCCGTCTTAATCAGCACCATCCAGTAATAACAAAGTCGTCGTTGTACAGAAGTGATTAAATTACAACCAGCCGTAAAACAATGGCCACAAACCGCGACCGTCCGCAATTCTCGGAGAACGCTCGAAATTAGCCCGCTCGGTTGCCGAAGGGTATAACCGTGTAGCAGGTGTGAAAGGACGTATGTATGTAGTTGATACAAAAAAAGTATATCTAGCTAATATTAAATATGAATACGAGGAATCTAGGGAATGCGTGTGTCAAATAGCTGTAACTATTGTCGTTCATCTAAATTAACAGGTATGGAAGCTACAACTGTACCTAATTATCTTAAATAAATTTGGCCTAGATCTGTATTATTACGAAAGGGCTTGAGTGAGGAATTCGTGCTTAATATTAGTGATACAGTTTATCGGTTAATTCTTAAATATTTGTACGTATTGTAATTATTATTTAAAACATTTAATTCGGATCAAAAGTACGCAGTTGATAATAATTTTACTACAAGGTAAGTTTATCATTCATCAGTCATTATTAATAATTATTGTTAGCAATTTATATTTAAAAAGTTGATAACACGACTAAAAATTTTACACAATCATTTCATAATTTTTTGTTCGTCGTTTTCAGCTTTATAAATTTCAAAGCTTCTTCGTGCTTGCCAAATAAACTATTTGCGCGTAATGTTTTTGTGTTAGTTACAGTGTTCTCCAGTTGGACAGTGCTAACATTGTATAAAATGCTTTGGATGCGCGGATTTTAAGCTGTCGTAAAGTGATGAACAACCCAGGTGGCCCCGCTGAATAAGTGCGCGCCTATGCGGTATGACGCGGTTTTATAGTTGCGACACCCTTATAGCCTGTATTGTATTTCAGGGTGTTAATTTCCATGGTGGTGCCAATATTATATTTCCGAGTTATACAGCAACGATAATTGGATTTTTATAAGTATTTTTTTTTTATATTTTAAATTAAAATTAGACAAAAAGACTCGAGTTGAATATCATTTTTGTGTGTAAGATCCTTTTAATATTTGGACTGAGTTTTGTTTGCGCGGCGCACACTGCTGGACTGATCACCGACTTATTGTCACTACACTGCGACTCCGCCTCCGTAGACCACGTAGATTTCAAACAAGAAAGCCTGCGTCTTTGAACGTAGATAGGCTAAAAAATCGTGAGTTCAGGGAGATCTATGCTGAAGCCTTATCTCGAAATATGTCGCCAGTTAGTGAGATTGGTGATATCAGCTCTGCTTGGAGTGCGTTGTCTTCTCATCTCATGGAGACTGCCTCAGTTACTTTAGGTGTAAAACACCGACGTAATGAAGACTGGTTCGATGAGAATGACGGAGCTCTCAGAGCGGGGTTGGATAAGCACCGAGATCTTCTGCGACAGCATAAGAGACGAGGAGGAAGCGTTGCGGTGTTCAAAGAGAGTGACACTCAATGGCGTAAGCTGTCTCGAAGATTAAAAGATAAGTGGTGGCAAGACAAAGCCTGTCATATCCAGTGGCTTGCTGACACAAACCAGCTTGGGGAGTTCTACACCGAGTTACGCAAACTGATTAAAACACCCTACCGAGTTAAAGTGCCTTTGAGGTCTTCAAACGGAACGCACTTACTTACAAGCAAGGACGATGTACTGAAGCGTTGGGCCGAACATTTTAATATATTGCTCAACGTAGATCGATTAGCTGATCTTCAGAATATCAGTTTGATGCCTCAACTCCCCCTAGCCACTGAGCTGGATCAGCCTCTGTCGCGTGACGAGGTTGTGATTGCCATCAGACAGCAACAAAATCAACGGGCGGCTGGCATTGACCTTATACCAGGCGAGCTACTAAAGTACGGCGGTGAGGAGTTGCACACTTTGGTGTGGGAACTATTTGTTCGTATGTGGGAGGTGGAACGATTCCCGCATGATTTCAAAGTGTTGCGCATAATTGCACTCTATAAGAACAAGGGTGACCGGTCCGACTGCGACTCCCACCGTGGTATTTCGCTTCTGACAGCCCCCGGAAAGGTCTTCGCAAGAGCCCTTTTAAACCGCCTGAAGCTTTTGTCGGAAAAGATTTTGCCTGAAACCCAGTTTGGCTTCCGGCCTGACCGAGGCACCTGTGAAGCTATCTTCTCTGTGGTGCGCCAACTCCAAGAAAAAAGTAGAGAACAGGGACGTCAGCTATATCTCTGCTTTGTGGACTTAGAGAAAGCTTTCGACAGTGTGCCTCGTGAAGCTCTCTGGATGGTGCTAGGAAGGCTGGGGTGTACGGAAAAGTTTTTGAGGCTTCTGAGACTTCTGCATGACGATATGCAATGCTGCGTCTCCGTAGACGGTGAACAGTCAGATTTTTTCCCCATTACCTGTGGAGTGAAACAAGGGTGTGTCTTAGCGCCCACACTGTTTGCCCTTTATTTTGCAGTAGTAGTCAAAGAGGTCTTACAAACGGTTTCCGAAGGAGTTCGCATCCGCTTCCGAACAGATGGCAGTCTTTTCAACCTGGCCAGACTTAAGGCGCGCACCAAAGTCTCGTATGCATTAATTACAGAGATTATGTATGCTGATGACTTATGCTTTTTAGCAGAATCTCCACAAGGCCTACAAAAGCTGATGTCTGTCTTCCACCAAGCATGCTGTAAGTTTGGTCTGAAGATTAGTGTCAAAAAGACGGAGGTGATGTCCTTGGACACGCATGGTCGTGAGACACTGACCATTAAGCTTGGTGAGGATGAGCTGAACCAGGTCGATAAATTTCGATATCTGGGTAGCACTATAAAATCTTACTGCGACCTTGACGCTGAAATCAATAGCAGGATCAATGCTGCAGCTGCTGCATTTGGTAGGCTGCGATCTTAGGTCTTCTGCTCGCACGACCTTAAGCTGGCTACAAAAATCTCGGTGTACATGGCGATTGTGCTGCCAAGCCTCTTATATTCTTCAGAGACATGGTGTGTGTATCGCCACCACATTCGTACTCTGGATCGGTTCCACCTTAAATGCCTTCGTACCATCATGAAGATCAGATGGTCCAACCGGGTGCGTAATTCTGAAGTTTTGCGACGAGCCAATGTCGGTGGCATTGAGGCATATTTAATACGTCGGCAGCTTCGATGGTTTGGTCATGTGTCACGTATGGCGGAGGAACGAGTGGCGAAACGCATCTTTTACTCTGAACTAGAGGAGGGGAAGCGGAAACATGGCGGTCAACTCCTCAGATACAAAGATGTTCAGAAACGACATATGAAGAGATGCAACATAGAGCCATCCAATTGGGAGGTTTTGGCAGCGCAGCGTACGGAGTGGCGCGGAATTGTGCAGAGGCGTATCCGCGAGTTTGAAGATCAGCGTAAAGCTGAACTCGACGCTAAGCGCGATGACCTAAAGGCCCGTCCAACCGCCGCCATTAATTATAACTATGTAGGCGGCGTACTCACGTACCCTCACTGTGCAAGGGAGTTTGCCGCCAAGATTGGTTATATAAGCCATTTTCGGGCGCATCAGCGTCAAATCAATTAGGAGTTGAAGAGGTCGCCATGGCCGAAATCGGTCGGAATAATCATCATTGAGTTTTGTTTAAATATTGAAGGTTTAAGAAATTCATTTTCTCAAAAGAACAACAAATCACTTACAGAGAAAATACAAAAACTATAGTATGTAGAAAATTATACAAAAAAATTTTGTTATAATTGTATTTTTGTTTAGTTTGTTATGTTCAGTTCATTTTTCTTCTATAATGTTTAACAATGTTTGTGTTAGAAGAGAATTAATGTAGCCTATAGGAACGATCTCAGATTCATATCAGATGTAAATAAATCTCTTCTACGGTATAACTTAACATTAATTGTCATTTTACAGCTTTTCTCGGCGTTTGTAACTGAAGTCATGTCATGAAAATGTCCAGTAAACTATCGATTACTATAAAAACAAATTGTGCAACAAGTACAGATGTTAATTTATGGTTGCTGTTACAACAGCTCAGTTTATTCCTATAATAACATTTTATTACATCGGCACATTAGACACTCAGGATTTTGCCAGAAAAAGCTAACCAAAAAGGATCCGGTTAATATGTTAAAACCCAATAAGATGTATGTATTCTCTTGTCTTCTTGTTTTTCTTGGGTATGTATTCTCATGTTTTCTAGAAAGCTGTCTTAACATAGCTGATGTGCATTTAGCAACCATAACCATGTCTTAAAATAACCCTCGAAATACTTTGGAAGTATTTCAGAAGTTTTACCGGAAGCTCTTGATAAGCAGCAATGAATGTTGGTGCAAATGTTACTTTACTAATTTAAATAACGTGCACTTTACATAAGCAGAATTTTAAATAATGACGTATTGTATTGCATTCATTATCGGGGCTTGTAATTCAATGTATATTAGAAATTAAATTATTTAGCTGTATTTGAAGTATATCCCGAAATGGAAAGAACGACATTTCTCACACCGACAGTACCATGTCTTCTCAATTTTTTTATTGAAAAGGAATGATTCAACGATTTACTATTTAATAACATAAAACAAAAGACTGTATGTCCCTATGTGCCTTATTTAAACACGAGTATTAAGAAGATTAAGTTTTGAGATAACCGATGGGGATTTCTTGATTCCTCGTACAGGCCATCGCAGTGGCGGACACCCCGTTAGATGGAGCGAGAGTCTGCTGTCAAATTTTACCCAATAAAAATTATAGAATGTTAATAACAGACATATGAGAAAAAGCCAAAGACCAAAGTTTCAATTTTGCATAAGCTTCAACCCCGACGGAGTGTTCAAACGGCGCATTCGCTATTAAAAGCTCGCTCATCAACAGGTCCCGTGCAGTCCGTGGGTCGCAATTTTAAACTCTTAATAACGAATCGAACGAAACGTCCCGTCAACGCCGACACTTGCATTAATGAGGGCGCGCAACAAAAGGCAATAGCGGCGCGATTCATTTCGCCTGCGGTTAGTGAGAGCACCGCGGTCCCGGCGATATGAACCTGCGCTCAGCGGTATACGTATGTCTGTTATTAAAGACCCGTTCGTTAGTGGTGGGATTTGCTGAGTGTATACGTAATTCCGTAGGTCAATATTCCAATAATCACGCTGAACTGCGCAGGGAATATTGTTGCTCGCCAATGTAGATCTGTCTTAGAGATCTTCGAATATTATCGACACATATTGTTATTTGATTTCTGAAGTATTAAATGCACACTTGACGATTCCGAACTTATCATTTCTTAAACTTGTACATAGACATTGGTATTAAAATTTGGTACATTTTTATTTTTATTAATAATTATAGTCCTATTTTCTTTTATAAGTTTACCTACTTAACGAATTTAGGCATGGTAGTATTTTACAAACATATACAGCTCTTGTTTTATCAACTCGGTTAAAAACAACTGTCTTCGATCAAACAATCAAATAATTCACCTACCGAGCAATGTTGTTAAAGAATGTCAGACTGGACAAACTAGTTTTTCTTAAATCCAGACTGATCATTTGTAATATTATAAGGATAATTATCTGTATGCTGACTTCATTTCTTGCTAACCTATACACATCGTACAGCATATGGTCAAGATGTGGGTTTTCATGCGATCATAAAAAATAAATACGGCTACGATATTATTGAGTCCGAAAGATTGTCTCGAGTTGGATAATATTTTTTTCTGCTATTGTGTTAAATATTACATTAAATAAATGTCACTGGCAATATAAAATGAATTCCTAAAGTGGATTGATGTAAGTCGGGTCGAGAAAACACTATTAGCAATATTCATATGGCTTTAACACCTCTGCTTGATGTACGGTAGTGTGTAAGCACACATTGAAAATACTCCTACGTTTGTGCATGACATTATCATATTACAAGCAACAGACTAGACATTGAAAGGGCAAATATAATTTGCCTCTAAATAGATTTAATAAATTGTATCTGTGTTTACCTCTTGTTTGTAATATAACATTTAAGTGGAATGTTATCTTTCTGACTGGAATCAAGTTCTAATAAATAAAAAATATAAATCCCGCTACTTTACCATGTTCCCCGGTCGGGCCAGCCCAATCATGAAACATTGGGAGCTGAATCTTAAACTGTGAGAATATTATGTGCCAATATGCCAAGTATAACCAATAAAAGGAAGCCCTTGATAAGCAGCAATGAATGTTATATAGTCATTAGAATGTGATAGGCCCGCGCTTATACAACAAAGTAATACGAGATTTTGAAGTCATACGTAAGTTTAATACTTACAGAATGAAAAATTATATAACTAGTTTCATGATTGAACTAGTATCATGCTACTGAAAAAATTCTAGATACCATGAAGTAAAACACACACACACATATGGACACAAATAAAAACACGTATGGACACACACACACACACATATGGACACACGTAAACACACGTATGGACACACACACACACATATGGACACACAAACACACGTATGGACACACACACACACACACACACACACACACTTTATTATTTTAGAACTTTTTAAATAAGATCTAATTTGAAATAGAATAGGGCAGTGACATTTTTGATAACATGTAAAAATGTGAAATTTTGGATTACATGTAAAAATGTGAAGGGCACTGACTTCTGCAACACAGGGTAACCTAGCACAGGAGTCAGAGTTCAAAATATCGTACATTACCTCTTCCAATTTTATAAATGTGATTACATTAAGTTTTTTCTCTTTTTGTATTGGTTGCATGAATAAATAAATTATTATTATTAATGTTTCATTTTTTTGTTTTAGCTAAATTCCTCTACAGTCTCGTGGTCCGTACTTTTTTTTATTAGATTTTTTTTGTGCTGTCACCGCCGCTTAAATCACCCGGCCAGGTTACGGTACAGCAGTGAGTAAAAATTGATTGCAATGAGTGTTACATAATGTTGGTGCAAATGTTACTTATAATAATGTTTATGATTACAGCGCCGGTGGTTTTTGGGACCCACGAAGTTGATATGAACCTGGGTATTGTCCACGTGAAATTTATGATTGTACTTAAACTTTATTTCTATTTTGTGAATAAATACGTATTAAAGATATATCAATACCCAGACACTATTAAAACACACAAAATATATTTTCAATAGGGGGGATCGGACCCAGACCCTCTGGGTACAACAGGCCGGGTACTCATTGCGTCAATCGGGTTATTTGCATAGGCACTTTGGTCACTCTAAATTGTTTAAATGTCGTCCCTATAAATAAACATGTTATAAGGGTTTCAGCGTAATGCATTGGTACTTTGTTTACGCTAAATTATTTGAAATGCCGCCCCGTTAAATAGGCATTTAATTTCTGAAGTTTTCAGTGTAAAAATGCCCTCTGAGGCGATACTCGCCACCTTGTCTAAGCCCGCGCGTCTACAGCGTCGGCACGACTCATTTAGCATGCGGTCGGCTTACGCGTCGCCCCGTGGTAACACGAACGCGCACAGATAATATGGCTTTAACACCTCGCACTACGCGGTTTCCGATGAAGGTACTTACGTGGATGAACATACGAAGCACGGGGTGGGATGCCTGGATTATGTTTAACACTCCTACGAATGAAATAGGTTCTGCATGCTTCGCGCGAGCAAATTTCACAAAATTAGTCTCATTTGGCCCGACTCGGCTATAAGATTTGGAAATAGTGAAAAAAATGTAAGACTGTTTAAAAAATAAAGTAAAGTAACAACCTATAAATGTCCCAATGCTGGGCAAAGGCCTACTCAGTACAGACGGTATTAGGGCTTAGTCCAACACGAGACCCCACTACGGATTGGCAGACTTCACATATCTTCGAAATATATATTTTTTCTTCACCCCTGAGCACGTGATAAGTCGACACTTAAAAGTAATAATTTCATAAGGGCCGGCACTGGGGATTGAACTCAGGATTCTCAAGTGAACTCTCTGAGCTACGCGATCACAGCTGTTTGCCTGTGGTTAATTATGTCACCATGTCTCACCTGAATTAATGTTAGGCTCACTTTTATCATCGGACAACAATGGATGTTTGATCCTCATACTAATCTAGTACAGTCGGATCTCTCATAAAATAGTTATGCAATCTGTACGTTTTGACCGTCTTGCGCCAGATATATGAGGCGAGGCTTCTTCAGGTACTTGAAAGTTTTAACCGTCATGCACGAGGTTTTTTCCAGCTAATTGATTAAAACCCAATCGTGACAGGTTAACCTATCGTCATGCGACGTAAACTATACATATCAGCGGTTTTTGCATGTTATCAATCTGCAATATATATACGTGTAAGTGTATTGTTGCACACCATTCGAACTCGAATTTGTGGCTTCAATTCGCAAATTGCTGTTCCCGCTACTAAATTATCTATTTAAGATATAAGGCAATATTATGATATTAATATGTGATCCAATATGATCAAAGTTACATTTATATACAGTGTATTATAGTGTAATGCCATAAGTAATATACAAGTTACTACCCGGATATTTTGCGTAATGTATTATTTAAATGTTTATTACTAATTATTCATTACTTAAATGTAATCCTTACTAATATTATAAAGGCTAAAGTTTGTATGTATGGATAGATGTTTGTTACTCTTTCACACAAAAAGTACTGAATAGATTTTAATGAAACTTTACAATAACATAGCTTATACGTCAGAATAACACATAGGCTCCAATATATAAAGATATTGTGTGAATTATCCAAAATATAGGTAATGATAAGTTTCAACTTAGTAGTGTATAATAAAAGGCTAGTTGTTAATGTCCCTTTGGCCGCGCGGGTGAAGCCGCAGAACAGCTAGTTATTAATATTTACCGTTTATATACGCAGATCAAATAGTAAAGGTTCTGCTCTTTGGAATCATTTACATTCCTGCAGTTCGGATCTATTTAGTATTTAGTCATCAATCGACAAGATGGATATTGTACCTGCCCTTATTCTGTCTAGGTGGGGTCGGCACAACATATTGTTAGTGTTATTGCATTACGAGTGACTGCAATAATCCTTGGAAAAACACAAATTATCTGCCTTACATATACTTGTCCCATATGAGAATCGAACCCACGACTGACTTCTCTTGGTTCTAAGCAACTGCACTACCGAGTCATCTCTTTAAGTTTTTCAATCGTTGAAAAAATTCTACGTTGTCTATCGTAACCATCAAGGTTACAACTGATTTAAAACAACGCAACAAAATATGTGATGTAACAATTATTAGATTTAAATACAAACGTCATGTTTCTTCATAAATGTGTTATTAAGTGTAAAATACTATATGTTTATTTTCCATATTAATCGCTATAGGGGTTTCGGTCCATGCTGAAGGACAGCGGTTAAAATAGCATTTATATAGTCGAAAGTTATCGTCATTTACTGTCCGCTGTAAAAATTAAGAATCGAACGCGGACGTTTCGTCATTCGTAAAACAAAATGCAACAAGTTAATGTGTCGAGATAGAACAGAATGCGTGGAAGGCACTTCGCGCCAGCAATCGCCGTGTTCCACCGCTGCCAGTTGTCATCCGTGATGAACTTTATCGATCCCCGGCTCAGGAGTAACGACACGTCTCATACTGAGGAATCTTAAATCTGTAATCTCCACTTTTTGCATTCCCTCCCGCCTCGGGCTCCATAACGACACAATAAACGTATTTTATAAGCGCTCACACTTAACGTTTATATCGCCCTATAAGTAGATCGCGGAATAATAAAACTAAAGGAGAGCGAACATCAAGAAAGCAATAACATCATTATCATAGCGAGTCCGCCATCTCTTTCCAATAGGTCTCACCCCTCCTTTGGCCCCGCCCATGGCGTATCGCCTCTGTCACCTGTATATCTCAAAACATTACACATATGCAAAACTTTCGCGCTCGCATCTCTCGGCACACACCCAGCCTCCACGCACACACGGCCGCCCGAAGGCTTGCAGCTGCAGCGTGCGCGTGTGTGCGCGTGTGTGTACGGTCTGGTATAAATCTGCAAGATAAAAACTGTACTATATCGCGTCGCGACCGTGCTGCCCGGACGGGCTCCTCTTTTTTGCCGAGATAGTCGCCCGTAGGCGTGCCTAGTGAGTTGTTTGCACCTCGCACAGTGGTCGATATTTCACAATGCCGTGTCATCGACACGACATCTTCGCTGAAATATAGCTGCCGCGTGCGTTATCTTTGAGGATTGCAAACTTTTCTGCGGCCATCCTTCTTATCTCTAGTAAACTCTGTATTTAAATTAAACACGGAATGCTCATTTAATTAATTATAGTCCGCTCTTTTAAAATTTCTTTATTTTATCGAGTTTTACTATACTTATATATGTTCACAGCAAACAAAATCATCTTACAGATGTACGGGAGATATGATTTGACACATAAAAGGGTGTTCGATCGCAAGTGATTTGAACAATTTTACCATAAACATTGATTCCATCCAATAGCTATCGAGATTAAACGCTGTCAATTCAATCGGCAATTTTTCGTGCGTCTCCCCACTATGCATGCCTCGTGGACGATTTCAGTCACAGGAACGGCGGACGCCAATTATCCACATTGTGTACATGAAGCAGTTAGTGCACTGTAATTACGACACCGCGATTCAGCGCATTGTTCAAACGTCAAAGCCATGTCTGAATGGCGGACGTATGACATTTTCGATAGAATAAAACGGCCGATATTAGCGCGCGCGTTTAATATTATCAAAGGCAAATATAATTGCGCGCTCATAACGGAAACCGCAGCCATTGACAATTCAGTATTGTCTCTATTCAATGTAACATGAAAAATATTGTCATTCGCCGCAAGAGATTTAAAATATTTACTCCTACGTAAAGCGACGTACAAAGCGTTACAGTATCTCGCTCTTAGCCGACGCACTTACATAACCTGCAAAGACCAAAATGTACCCTAGTTTGGTAAATACAGAATTACCAAAAAAGTGATAACCGATTTCGGTAAATCTGACTAAATTTTAATTGTAAAACAAATTGCATCATTTGATCTTTAACTTAGGAAACTACGAAGGATTAAATATAAATGATAATATACCACTCAAAACTGAACCAGTGACCTTTAAATCGCTTGTCCAAGGCTGCAGATATTAACTGGTTCATCACTGACAATAAATCGTACCGCCTAAAATAACCATACACAAGGGAAAGGAAAAGATTGAAATCCAATTTTTAACCCTTGTTGTTTATTCTTTACGTGCTTAATTACAATTGTAATAGCCCATGTACATTTATGTGCATTTTCATTCCGTAATTACTATAGCTTTAGACAAAACTGTAGCGCACATTGCCTCAGCGATTACGTCCGCTTACCGTTCCTGTAATTAAACATTTTAATAACAGTTTTGTTTAAGCCTTGCTTCCATTTTCACATGCTGTTCCATGAGCAATTTATATATTCTACAATTTGAATGAATTGTTTTTAGATTTGTTTTCTTACAGTTCAAGTATAAAATATACTTTATAAATAAAGCAATAGTTTCAGCAGATCGGTTTTGGTACTAACTTTATTTTGTTAATTGCGACACTTAGATTGCTATAAATAAAAGTAAAAAACTTATAAAAATTGAAGCATGTTTCGGTGCGTTCGTAAATAATAATTGATGTGCGTTAATTACCATTAATAATAATAATAAAGAACAATATCGAAAATCTGAAAGTAAGTGCGAGTGACGTATGACTCTTTCTCCAAATCCGAAGAATGCGACCGTGGCCTTAAGCAGTTCGTTAAAACGGCCCGAAATCTGTGACATTTCCGAAATGCGACGGAATATTCGAGAATGCGAGCGTTGCGATGGAAGTGTACTTTAATAAAAATTTAAATAGGCCCCGGCACCGTGTCACGCTTAGTTTAAATAAGCACACGGCTGCACTAATTACTGCGCATTGCTTGACGACAATTTATTTCCCATTAGGCGAGGTGCGCGGCGGCCTTCTGCGGATTTCGGTCGCCCACCTCTGCGTCGTAATGATGATTATTTTAATTTCGCTAATAACACTTTAATTATAAACGCAGACGAGGCCGTTCGGATTTTGCCGCGCGATAGTAAATATGTTATTATGCTTCATTGATGCCTTTGCTTGATTATTAATTTTTTTTTGCCGCGTCGCTTTTAATGGCCAATGCTTTTTTGCTGGTCGCGATTAATTTTTTGAATTAGACGCGGCGACTCTCGGTTTTGGATGGTAGTTTGTTTGATTGATAGTCGTGTAATGTGTATTTTGCATTCGCAATTGAAAATCTTTGGGTGAAATGTTTTGCTTGATGTCATTTCCACAAGCTTGCGAATTCAACAAAACTGCTGTTTAGTTGTATTTTTTATTAAAAATGTATTGGATGCATATAAAGCAAGCTTATAAATCTTTATCAATATTCAAGAATTTTTTATAATAGGCAAAACTAACATAAAAATTGCAACATTGGCCCTGCATCCCTGCCAACCAAATATTGGTTGTTAGAATCGTGTGTATCGAAATGACATCTGACTTATATGGTATCCACGTCGGTGACAATATTTTGACAACCAGTGAATGACATGCTTTAGTTCAACAGGTAAACATACTTTTTAATTGTTGATGGAACCAATGATATTATTATACAAAAATATGACACTAGCACACCGAAAGCGCACTTATATATGTCATATAAAGTAAAGCGGAACAATTGCTGAACGCCGCATAGTATGGACATGCGTCATCTATATTATCAAACATCATTGGATAGCTCAAAGATTGATCTTTAGCAGGGGTTCTAAGACATTTTAACTCTATTTGCTGTCTCATTTCGTTAGATATGTCGATTTTTAACAAAGCATAGCAGCAATACTTTTGGCTGACACCAGCTGTGTTTTCTGTTTTTGATACTAAGGTTTTTTCCCATTTTCTATCAAAAGTATCAATGCTAGGAATAATAAAGCACTGTAATATGTTTGCAAATTTCGGTACAATCAATAGCAACCTGAGTTCAATTCCTGGTAACTAATGACATTATTAATTATAATTTTAAGTGCAGAATTATCATATGAATTATCATGCAGTGAAGAGAAAAATCATGAACCGAGGCATATTTTCGAAATTATTACAGAAAAAATATTTTGAAAATATGTTAAGTTTGCCAATCCGCAGGGGGTTTGCGTGGTGGTCTATGCCCTAACCCTCTGTACAAACTAGGCTTTTGCCCATCGGTGGGACATAATATATAGGCTCTTTACTTACCTGTGGTAGTTTTACTTATGACCGATCTCAGTACAGAGACAAAAAATAAATACAGAAAAGAATTCGCTTTTAATATACGGTGCCTGACCGAAACGTCTCGAACAATGCCACCCTATCGCGGAGGCCGATTTACACGGGCCTTTTGACCGTCCGATTCCCCGCAAGATTGGCTTTGTCTAACCGGAGTTTCAATTCGTCGCCCATTGTGGCGCCCCCGAGATGAGTGGATGTCGTTAGCGAGATTTCTCGCCGGCGAGATAAGGCTCTAGTACAAAAGAGATCGGTGTAATCGCCGTGTGCGCGCACATTTAGCAACGGTGCCCTTTGTGTGCTCGAGTGTGGTGTCAATTTTTTACCACCGCCATTAGAACGCTTCGGTTCCTTCGTGTACTCTGTCGCTGTGCTTAAGACAATTGCGCCAATAAGGCGCGTGCATAGGTTCGTCGAATATCAATGAAAATAAATATCATTTGTCGAAAATTGGCTCTCGTTATGTCTATAATGTCTAACGTACTCTACTGCATATACGAATAAGAAAAGTCTTGAACAGATGTTACTATTTACGATCGTTCCTGTTTGATAGATATATGTTATCCAATTACCATGTGAAATACAGCGTAATCTATTCTTTACGAACACCATAATGTGTGGTCGTGTGCTCGCGTACAAATCTTCGAGTTAGGCAACCGCGATAATTTGGACTTAGGTAACTTAATCGGGAGATGGAAGACGTAACCGTATACATTCGATTGGTAATTGTATCTAAATCGACAGTATTAGTTCTCAGACAAGCTCCATCGTACGGAGGACGAGAGACATTCATCGATACTACGGAGACATATTCATTAGAGGCACTCACACATAAGTAACGCCACTTCACACAAACAGGGTGTATTAGACGTAGAAACGTAGCTACAGCTAAGAAAAATAATAGATGTGGCATCGTAGTAATAATAATCTTGCTTTTATTAAATGTTCTTAACAAGTAACTTTATGACGTTTCAAATATGAAAATATTTTTTTTACATTTTATACGTTTACATATAAAGCCAATGTGCTCTTTTCTCTTACATATTTCTTAAAAAAATATATATTGATATATTCATGAGGTCGCCGTTAGAATATTATAAAAAATGACGACGATATATTTTAGATATGTTCGTTTAAAAGTTTTGCGTAGTGTCGCATCTAGTATCGCAATCGCTCGTCTTATGGAACATCTTGGAATGTCATACTTGAAGCAAGTAATCAAGCAATATTCTTCTTAATCAACCCCACCCACTACGGCGGGGGTCGATTCAACCAACAAAGGAATTGATTAACTAACTATGCCACGATATTACCCCGTCGTATTATTCCACTATAATAAAGAGGGCTCGGTAACCGTGGTACTTAATGAGAGAAAACTCGATTAGAATTCATATTAATCTTATAATAACCCGATAGAAAGAAAGTTTCTTGATTAAACCATTTGCCCATGGAATGTTTAGATCAGATATTCTCAAAGTGTGAAGTAGCAAGGCAAATTTAAATTGCTAAAATGAATAACGGTAATTTTTTATGTGGTTAAATGAACTGGATCTTTGAATTACTGAAGTGAATCGCAGTAAATTTTCATGTGGGTATGAGCTAGATCTATATACCTTTTTTAACTCGAACACTGGCCAGTAACAGCAGTATTCACTCTGAAAGGTCAGAGACTTTACAAGGGTACTTGTTACATGTATATTGTATGAATTGTTTAAACTTGTGTTAATAAAATGCAGTAATATACTTGCATTTGTTTCTTGTAAGATGCTCGACTTTACAAAGATTAAAATAGCAGATTATTAATTTAGTATGAATTATCTGTTTAAACAAAAACGCTATTTAACAATGACCCTATTTTTTCGTGGTTAAATTTCATATTTTGGTTTATGAGAATTCGATACAAAATAAACATAAATCATTATACAATACATATTATTTCATGTTTTTGTGAAAATTACATATATTCATAGCTAAGTTGCCGCAATTGCTGAGTAATGGGTTCGATTTCCGCAAGGGACACGTATTTATACGATCTACAAATAACTGGTTCGGATTTGGGCGTTACCATTAGTAATTTATGTATCTGAGATGTTAATGTGATCCCCCTATACGGGAAGAAAAACCTATTCTTATATTTAAGAAACAGTGCATTGTCTGTCTTATCTGTAAAGATGTACCAACTAGAAACGTTATATTCGCACTCAGTTACTATGTATTTACATAGTAACTGAGATGTATTTACATAGTAACCAATCTGTCTTGAGCGAGTAACCATTTGGTTACTCGCTCAAGACAGATTGGTAAGTTAAATGCACGGCAAGCGAACTCTGAACACAATTATAAGTTCTGTGTCGCCCAACAATAAGCATCTGGTGCGGCGCGTCATAAAGCCAACCAAGTTCGCTAATTAAGTTCGGGAACGATACGGGGCAAGTTAGACGCGCGTTAAGAACGAACGCGCTAAGTAGTCTAACTTGGGCTTGTGTTAGACTGAAAGTTACGGTGTTATCTAAATGAGACCATCTTTCGTTATATAAGCTAACTTAATTAAGAACTAGCAGATGAGAGTGGGCGCCGACGGGTGGTGGGAAATGCGTTTATGTAAGATGCTGTTTGAAAAATCGGAATCAATGCACACGAATAGAGAGAGCATTGCATATATTTTCAGTTATACCTAGCAATGATGTATAAAGTAAAAATTGTATACTTGTGTTTAATAGGATTTGTTTTATATAATCATTTTTTAATTCAGTAGTACATCGTCTTAATAGTATTTTACCAGACACCTTCCTATTAACGTTTATAAGCTTAAAATCAGTACAGAATTGGAGTGTTGCCGGTCACATGATTAATAAATTACATGTATCCTTAAAATAAGTCTCTTCTTGTGATGTTTATATCATGGTGTTATTGTTCTTAATTATCTAGAGGCGTATATCACGCCTTTAAATTTGTCTGGATACTACTTACTTCAATGTAACCACGGAGCCTGCTAAACTAAGTGCCGTCACTTATGTGTGTGTATTCAGCATGATGTGATAGTGTGGGGAAGCGACGTCGTCGTGTGCGTAGAATGTGTGCAATGGATTAGTCTTATAATAAAAGTTTTTGTAACAGATGTCAGATATTAAACACTGCTCCATATTAATAGCCGCGAGAGTCGACCGAGGAAAATATATAAAAAGTTCGAAGATTAGCTCCTTTCACCATAATTTCTTGTTTATTGTCGTCTCTCAGTTAATTTGATTGTTTATTTTGTGTATTTGTGAAAGAAAGCCGAAGTTATGTTAACATATGCTAAATTTCATCATTAAAAAGACTTTGTTAATGCATTGAGAAAAATAAAATTTGTCTTTGAATGAGTCCATTCTCAATCGCATTCTATACGCATGTTTACAGTTTTGTAATCCCAAAAGATTTTTTTTTAAACTTTCTTTTCACGACAACATTATTTCTAGGGTTACTAATAAGATGTAGGAAAATGCCGTTATCACTATCAGCTACGACGTAGCCGCGTAGCACGTAAGTAAATAAAGCTGCCCACAATACTGACTAATCCGCAGTGTAATCCATCCAGCGACTCCCTCCCCGTGGTATAACATCGGTTAATTACTTATGTAAACTGTTTGCTCTTTTGTGGCTCGTACGAGATGAAACTAATTTTGGCCGCAAACATTATGAGATACGTTTAAAAGTTTGTCTAATCACGGCATGTTAGAATCTTGAAAAGGTGGGGAAATAAAACATGCTAGCTTTATAACTTTGTGTCGTTTAAAAAGTTACACTTCAAGTATCACAGTCTAAAATTGCATTTGCAATAATAAGCAGTTAAGTATTTTGTTCGTGTTGCGCGATAGTTCGGTCCAAAGTTCGCAAAATGTCACTTATCATCAATGTCAAATTTGCCGTATATGGTTTTGTGTATGGCATAAGAATTCCTGGAAAATCACTCCGTAATAGCATTTTTTTACTACTGTTTGGCAGCGGTATTCAATCTGTTCATACTTAGACTGTTAATTGCTTAGGGAACATGGTATAGGGAATTTAAGTGTTGCTAGTTGAGTCGAGCTGTAACTCTTCGACGTCTCACCGCAGAACTCGTTAGCCCGTGAGACAGATGTCGTTAAAGGGTGTCACTTCTCCGACGATTACACCCGAAACGTATAATTTACGAGAAATTACACTCACACCGAACAATTTCAGTTGCAGCGATAGGTAAGTTTAAAATAATTGATCTGGCCTGACGCCTTTTATTTTTTCATTTGCAAATGACGGTTGAGGAAGAGTTAGAAAGGGTTAGAATAATTTTAACGGTTATTCTCGAATCACTTTTAAAATTACGGATCGAGGAAAATGAAATGAAAAAAGAAGATATCTAATGCACACTTTAATTGAAACCCTAGTAATTGACGTTCAATGAATTAAAGTTATTAATTAATATATAAAAAAACGGTCAAGTGCGATTAAATATTTTTTTATTCTGCTTTTTAGTATTTGTTGTTATAGCGGCAACTGAAATACATCATTTGTGAAAATATCCCCTGTTGAATTTTCATGGGTTGTGAGATAGAGCCTGACAGACAGGCAGATGAACAGACAGACAGACAGAGTACTCTTTGTAATAGGGTCCCGTTTTACCCTTTGGTTACGGAACCCTAAAATATGCAAACCTTTGACAATAAGACCCCTGTCGGAGCTTTTGAATTGCAATATATCACGGCTCAGTTCTGAAGATTGAACTTAGATGGGTCATTTGTCTTTACATCTAATCAATTAAAACCTCGACGAAAATTAAACAAAAACCCTGAACATTAAAGATGCGAATGGGCATCGGTTAAGGGGAATTTCTGCATTAAAGACAATTTACAAACAAGAAAAATTAAAAAAGAAAGATACAACAAACATTACCTCACCGATTTCGGGTGTCAGTCACTTTTTCAATATATTACCCACGGCCGCATTATAACCAACGCAACTTTTTATTCAGTTTTTATCCCGAACATAATTAAAGGAGCGCTGGTTAGGTGTAAAAAACCAGCGACGTAATGACATTTTAATTGTCTGAGTGATTACTGGGCGTTCGCGACGCGTCTCTGTCGCGTACTCTCATCCTGTTATTACGAATAATTGCATTACGCTTCGTTACGGAAGAAAAAAGGCGAATGCGGCCACGTTTAATTGACACGTAACTTTCTTTGTTCACGCATAACACGTGATGAGTTCACACATGTTTGGGCTACGCGGGCACAGATTATAATTGATGGCTAGATGAAGTATTCAAGGATGTTTGAATAGACTGAACATGAATGAAGGTAGAGTTTCACATTTCATTACTGAAATTGTGATTTTAATAAAGATAAACGGTCATTCAATTTACATTATTTGTCTTATACTTTACAGAAACAAGGAAATAATTGGAAAGGAAGATATATGCAAACGATGTACTTTTTATATTGGTACGAACAACTTGTCGATAGTTCTACGTCGAAATAGAAATAAGGCAAGCGACAAATTAACTTTCACGAGCTGCGAACTCGAAGAGTTCCAGAAAACAGTTGACTAAAGCGTAAAAAATCAAATAATATCTCACGTTTTGAACAAACCTCGTGGCACCATTGTGAGTAAAAAAGAAATTTAATCATGAGAAACAATAATAACGACTGCTAAGAAATTAGACTGGGTGTAAGTACGGGAGCCACGCAAGTTAAACTTGATTGTTATTTTTGAATAACCACGGCGGTGCCGTCAAGTTTATATAAACTTTAAAATTAACGACTTACGGCTCATTTTGATTTGGATCGCGACGATGATTTTACTATTGTTAAGTCTGTATGACTATCAATTATGTCCATAGTGTATGAGAGTGTGCATTGTGATCGAACAGTAGCTTTCAGTCGGTCACTCCGGCGATTGAAAATTAAAGAACCGATATAATTTGATGCGCGTGTAGTGTTGTGCTTCGTCAATAATGCGATTTTTTAAATAAATATCTGTTTAAGATAAATGTTTCTGATAAACAGCAAATGTAACTGGATGGAAATAATTACATAGATCACCTTTCAAATTTATATTCAGAGTAAAGTAGTCATTTAAATTCAGATAATAAATTGCCTTATTAATTATTCTTTAAGTCATGCTTATGAATTTAAAGTGAATTTTTTCGTTCATTGTGATAATTTTTTTTATTCTAATATTAATCCTGACTCAATTTATCTATTAAACCCACGTTTTCGTTCATAATATTTTTGCGCAGTCTGCCTGAAATTCTTTTTGCACTTTCGTTTTCACGAATTCAAGAAGATACTGGAGTATATTTTAAGAGATCAATCGACATTTTTAAGGGCAAATTAAAGAAAAGATTTTAAAATTCACTTGACAATTATTGTTCTATGTGTTTATTGTGTTTTCTCAAATCACAATAAACACATAGAAAAAAAATGTCATGTTCAGACAAGTTCAAATTCGATCGATAGTTTAAATAATTTTTCAATCGAAATGTTCACATCACTAGTCGTGCGGCATTAACACGTCATTCGTGGAGATGATAATAGCTCAGGAGCTGTGCCCCAGTTAATTGCTTTAATAACTTCCTGTGTCAAAATAACAAAAGAGCTATGCGGTATTAACAAAACGAGAAGTGACGGCGGCTCGTATCTCGCCGCTGGATTATGTTTGGAGCGATGTGCGTGCATGTTTACGTGTGAAATCGAATGTTTTGCGCGCATCAAAGCTCTGTGGTCATAAAAACACTTGTAATCATTTGTAAAAGTGGCGTGTTGGCGTCTAATTTTCGAGTTAATACTAAGAGTCATGTTCTATGAGAACTTGAAAAAAAAAAAACAATATTTTTATAATCTTCACGAATGAATAAATACATCGCTTATAGATTTTTTAATATACTGTATACGAAGAAAAATGCGACGGTATATGTATGATTGCAAATTCGATACTGATAATAATGATTTGGATGCAGTGTGTATGATCACGTGTCCAAATAGTTCCAAATCAAGTTCAAACAACTCTGGTTGTGTGTATCGAGATGCCTCAATCAACTGTCTTCCTCCCAATAGACTCGCTATTTTATTATTTTCGTTACATGATTATTTTGACGTCACAAGCTTTGAAACCTCCCGTTCAACAATAACTAATGACCTGTTAGCGCATTCAATTCCGCTTTTTAGGGTTCCGTACCCAAACGGTAAAACGGTACCCTGTCTGTCTGACTGTCTATCCGTCAGTCACCAGGCTGTATCTCATGAATCGTGATAGTTAGAACGTTGAAATTTTCACAGATGATGTATTTCTGTTGCCGCTATAACGACTGTAGTGGGGCTCTCGTACAACAGACATGATTTTTTTTGCCGTTTTTATAGTGCGGAACCCTTCGTGCGCGAGTCCGACTCGCACTTGGCAGGTATTTATTAGTTTAGCGTGTTTAAAAGCGGGCTTTATTCGGGACTGATTGATATCTCGCACGGCTTCCTCGTTGTAATTGCGCTTCAAACTATTCAAGGCGCAGTTCGGCGTGATTAGAAAGCGTTCTTATTGCATTGACGCAAACGTATTGACATTAAGAGCGTACAGCGATTCTCCTATATAAACGGCGGGCATAATGTTCCTAAATCCGTATAACAGCATCTACGAAATAGCCCCGCATGCTGTTCGATTTTAACATTAAACCATTGAACACATTGAAATATAATGTTATCGACCTCTTTTAGGTGAGTGGAACAACTGTTATAGCGATGATGTATATTTTTACCATAAATTTCATTGTTAATTAAAACTGCTTACGTTTTTTATCGTATTGATGCTTCGAGCATTTGGAGACTTCACGATGATAAGAGATATTGACCAGTGACCATGGGACTTTGTAACACGCGCTGAAATACGTAAATTAATTTTATTTAATTTTAATCAACGTTCACTTAGTATTCTTAGATATTCTTCTTAAATTATAAGAGTCTAATAACCAGTGGTTAAAGAAATTATGTATTGTTTTGGGCCATATTACGCCTGAGAGACAAGGCTACAACTCTCACTTAGTCTATCATTTCACAACTATTCACTTGCGAAACAACCGAATTCAAAAAAGGAGGACGTTCTCAACTCGGTTGTTTTTGTGTTTGTATTTGTTATCTTAGATCTCAGTCATTTTGAACCGATTTTAAAATCTATTATTCGATTGTGCTCGGTTTAGCTTCCATATTAATTTAATTGGTAACTTGGTTTGGACTTCGGGTATAAATACTAGAACAGCTCAAATTAAATAAAAAACCAATCGTTAGTAACATATTAGAACTTGGTTTTCTTTTGTGTTAGTAAATATGCATGGCTTAGGTGTATAAAAAACTTAATAAACTTATGATGACAATAATAAAAAGAAGTTATGGCTCTGTTGTCAAGTTGCTAAGTTATTGGATTCATGGGCTAAATTCTATATTTTCATATTCCACATGTATTTGTGAGACGATGCGCATCTATGCATATTGGGTTTTGTAAAACTTCCTTAAAAAACAGGATACGGTAACCTAAAGTATGAGAAATAAAAAAGAAAAATACACGCATAATATAGTTGATTTGTGTTCATGGTTTTTAATAATTTTGTTTAATGTTTTTTTTGCTTATGTGCCGATGAAGGATTTCGTTCTAGAATACCATTAACAGAATTATGTGACAATCTGTAGTGCAATGCAACATAATTTGTCACATAATGAAACTTTGTTTACTGGTAATGCGCTTTGTAATGAAGTTTATCAGATGTACCTATTTGTATTTTAATAGCTTTCTTTATATAATAAAGAAAACTATTAAAATTAGTACCATTGTTTTGTTGTAAAGTATTTACAACAAAACAATGGAAGTATTTAACAAAAAAAAAACGACTTCAAACCGAAGACTAAAAAACATTGTTAAAACCTATGACATTTGAGAATTGCCCTCGATTTCTCTGGGATGACATCTTCAGATCCGGGTTAATCAATTTACCACCCTTGGGATATGTCCTTTCCAACAAAAAAAGAATCATCAAAATTGGTTCATAAACGACGAAGTTATCTGCAAACACACATAAAAAATAAAAATATACGCGGTCGAATTGAGAAACCTCCTTCTTTTTTGAAGTCGGTTAAAAACAAGATACGTTGTAGTAACATTCCTACAAGCGACTTACATTACGCGACTACAGAGGTGAATTTGATTTAACAAGATGTTAACAACTTATAGACATCACTGGATGAGTAAATTCTTCAAGAACAAAACATATTTATGAAGTAATAGCTCTGATGCAATTATTTTTCAAGGCTGTTATAAGAAAATCGAAAAAAAAAAAAACTGACAATTATAGTTTTTTTTTTCTATTGTCTTATAACTTAATTATTTCGTCAAGAATTTTCTAAAATATGACCTGTTGAATGTAGACTTCAGTTAAAGCAGCAAAACAGTTTGTTTTGTTTTTGTTATTGAATTTTGCGCTTTCATTGCGTAGGTTATGAAAGTTTCGGCAAAACGGTGTCGTTCTTTGTAAGTTCGTTGTAAAAGTGGTGATAAAAGGTAACTGGTGTCGCAATCCGAATGTGTCTCCGTTCCGTGAAGAGTTAGAGACAGAGACAATATTTCTTGTATTTACGCGAATACTATACGTGATGAAATCAGACGCTTTACAGATTTTATCGCTTTTTACTATAATTTTAAATGGTCTGTGTTTCATTGTCACAGGCCCAATCTGTCCACGTCAACATTGTATACTGTTCGAAACGGCGGAAATTGCATACATAACGCGATAAGTTATAAGTTCTGTCAAATAGTTCACGGCAGTTACCTATTTCTAGACTTAACTAAGCAGAGCTTGTACTATTGCTTTTAAAAGTATTAGAAGGAAATAATTCTTACAGGAAGGGTATAATCCTTTTATAGCTGTTATAAGAAAAAGTATATTACGCCTAGATGAGTCAATCAGTGGTCTACCACGTTTCGGCGAACACTGTTGTTGTTTCGTAGTTTAACGATACTTTTTTCATCACATCTGAGTGTAATTTGAATATCGTTACGACATACCTAAGACAAATCTGTTCTCAATCGACTGCTAAGAGTAAGAATACTGTCCAATCGGATGTATTGAGTCACAAACGCAAATTCTTTTCATTGAGTCACAAACGCAAAATCTTGTAACTTGGAGTATAATTAGGCTCCGAGCAAGGAAGAGTGCGTCAGTTACAACCAACAATTCCGAAGGGTCGGGCGTCACGGACCGGTGCGTAGTGTACAACAATTATAATCACTGCATCCTTTCATAGCACTGTGTCGATTTGTTTGACCAACAAATTTTTCTGTTGCATTACAATTAAATGAATATTTTTAACAAAAAGACTAAAATTAAAAATCAGAAAAAAATTAGAATCCTATAGACACACGCACCTAGGTAAAATCCATTCATTCTTTATTACATCGAAACTAGGTTTCACGGTGGTAGGACCACGCAGCAGCCTCGGCTGTCGCACGAATGGGCAGGCTCCTCCGGGTAAGTACTACGACCTCACAGAAGACCGGCGTAAAGTGAACTTTCGCGTTTCGTCTGGTGAGTGAGGTGGCCGGAGCCCAATCTTCAAAAGCTTGTCAACGCATCTGCAGCCCTCGGCTGTAGCAGATGTCTATGGGCGGCGGTATTCACTTAACATCAGGTGAACCGTCTGCTCGCTTGGCAACTTATCACATTTAAAAAAAAAAAACTAGTTAAACACCATATAAAAAAAACATATTTTAAAATTAAACAAATTGATGGATTAGTTCATTGCACATTATCCATGTTTAATTATCAGTTTACGTCTGTCCTAATTTCCTATTATATTTTACCCTTTCACGATTGCTCATTGTCGGGAATCAAATCAAACGATTCAAGAAGCGATACGCAATCCCCATCTACAAAGAGATTAAAAAAACACGTGTGTTTCGACCTTGTTCTACAAAAATCATAAAAGCCCTTAATTACCTTTGTCTCGAGCTCTGCATGTGCGAACACGTGGTGGCAGTTACGTTCCGCTTTAGAAAAGTAATTGAATCAAACACAATCATTGAAACTGTTTTAATACCAGTAAAAAAAAGTATAATAAAGACTTCTAAAGATTTTCTGAATGAATTTCGACGGCCGTGCCAGTAAAACTTACTATTATCTAACGTAACATCAGTTAATACAAGATATTATCTAACGACCTGTATCATATGATTAAGAATAATAACGATGTTACCCTGACTATAAAATATTTTAATCATTAAATAGAAAAGAAATGTTTAATTATTAAATATGTAATCTGCAGTCGAAAGATGAAATAAGGAATCAGAAGATGAAGAATTTTATTATATATTTGAGTATCTATCCGTTATTATCATTCTTAATCATTATCTATACTGTTTAAAATAAACAAAAGAAAAAGGAATGGTTATGCCTCAACAAATAACTATATACAACAATTAAAAATTTGTGCTATTTGATGTGTCTTTTCTTGGGCCTAAAGAAATTGGTCCGGTAAAAAGGTCGAGGCCTGAATTTAACGTGAATACAAGAATAACACGTTAACAAAATACCTTATATTATAAGTTGGTTTATTTGAATTGATTATTTCACAACGTAGTGTCTCATTGTAATTACATGAATTCCGTAATTAAGATAATTGTGTACAATTGTTACGATGCGATGAAACCTGGACTGTGAAATTACTAACGACGTTACATACAATAAGTGCTAATTGCGAGGTATCACAACAGAAACATCCTCGGATGCTATCTACTTAAGTTCCATTATAACTTAACAGACACTTAACGCCAATTATATTTAGCAAAACACATAATGCTATAATACATTAAGTTTCAAAAGCTATATTAGCTTCTATTGCAAACCAATAAAGTCTGCGTCGAACGCAGTTGGAAGGCATTAGCGGTAATTATAACTTTGTTAAGCATACTAGAGAAAGGGGGAAGACTGGTTCCTTGATAAATTACAATAGAATTTTAATGTTCTGAACGATTAGGTAATGCATTTATAATTTGTTTGTTTTATTGTGTGATTTGCATTTTATTGTACTTAATTGGGCACGGTTTATATCCTAGAGTGGTTTTAGAGTTCAGTAAATGCTAAAAGAAATCTACGCTTTAATAGTTGTGGAATATCAATTAAAAAAAGTATATTTTATCAAATCATGTATGAGACACTGTTTATTAAAATAAGATATAGTATTATTTCATTTATATTGATTTTTGTTCATATAAAATTTTTCAATTCACTAGCTCGGTGCGAAAAAATATCTCTATCGAAAAAAAGGTCCGTGTATATTTAAATGCAAAACATTTTTCTAATAATTATTAAACATTAGCGTATGAACATAGAATTATTTTCAATATTTCATATTTTATTGAGTAAGATGATTTCTTTAAATTAAAATTGATGACTATGGTAAAATGTTTGTCAAAAACAATTATCTTATACTACTTGTACTGAACCCTTTTATACATATTCTGACTCTTGCCGATTTCTATTGTTTTCGAGACACGTGTGTTGTTGTTCTTTCTCGTAAACTACTTTTACAATTTTATGTGTAAATACGTCTAGTGGAAGTCAATTACAATTGATAAGTGTACAATTTCGGGCTATCGTAAATGGTTCTATAAATATTCACCTGGCACACGATAATATCGAACGTTTGAATCTTCGAAGCATCTACGTCAGAAAGAGAAAACAAATATTTATGTTTTAAGCCCTCACACGACTTTAAAGTTCCCTTTAGGAATTACAAAAGATTTCAACAGTTGTCGGTTCAGTTTAAGAAATGGTACATTTGTCGAGGTGATAAAAAGGTTATTCCTACCTAAGATTATAAATGCGAAATTACGTTTGTCGGTTTTAAATTATTTAACATAGTAAAATCTACAAATAAATAGTTATGGTCCAGGATGCGTCTCCAGCAATAAGTTATATTAGAACATTACATGCTTCTGGGATATAATGATATTTCCTTCATGGAATGGTAATTCTGGGACCGTATCAACAAAATCGAATTTTGGTTAAACGAAGCTGTGAGTATGTAAGTATTGAAAGGGAAAAAATACAAAATTCTTCCAAAAATTCATATTATAAATTTCATATTGAACTTTATTTTATTTTTAATGCTAGCCTTCATTAGCATTAAAAATCAAATTGATCATAAATTTGTCAAACGTTGCAGATTATTTCGAAATATTTATTCTAGGCGTGATCCAACTACAGACCTGAAGTTTGTAATCTACAATCTGTTACTATAACAAGTATGCTAAATGCACCTGGAAACTGAGTTTCGATTAATTTTTATCATTGCTATATACAGCGTGACGGTACAACCGCGACAATAAATTAACACACATATAGAGGATATCTTTTTAAAATTGTATTAAACATTTACATTCTTTAACATCAATATTTACCGAGTTATAAAATTTTTCAAAACAAACAATTTAAGAACACCCTTACGTATAAAACGGTAACGTAAAGTTCATTTGTAAAGGTCACAAAGCATATGAAAGGGTTGAATGAATTTGAAAGAGATAAAACATACTGTTAGAAGGAGATATTTGTATTGCGACGCCGCGGCAACGAATAAAAAAGTGTCTGAATGTATGAATCAGTAAGTTGTAGTTGTATAGGATGTTACAAATTTTGTTTCTTTTTTATTTAATTAGTTTGTTTGAAAAATGTATTTTTTTAATTATGTATTTTTATCGTTGTACATTTTTTTATGATTATTGGCAAGTAGCGTTAGACGTGTGTAAATTTATTGTCGCGGTTGTAACGACACGCTGTATAATATTACTCGTCCAGAGTTTCATCCTATGTCATGGTCATTTAACTGATGATGGTGATACAGTGGTCGGTGATATATAAATACGATATCTTAAAAAAAGCCTATTTCTACCTACTAGCAAAGTGTACCGTGCTAAAGATATTAACAATGTTATTGTAAAAAATAAACATATTTAAGAAAACATCAAGAGTTAGTCTAATGAAAAATTAAGTTTACAATAAACATCGGTTTATAATAAATATGTAGTTGAATGGAACAAAGTAGTAACAATACAAAAACACGACAAAAAAAGAAAAGGTACGACGATATCACCATTACAGGCAGCTATCCAAGAAACCATGTAAATACAGTCGCAGACCGCAAGGCAAATTTAACAAATTATTCATTATTAACGACCGCTAACGAAGCAAAAGTATGGAAAATGAGGCGTTTATTAAAACTCACGTACAGTGAAGAGCCGCCCCACCTCCGGGAAGGATTAATTGATGCCTTGCATCGACTACAAAACGGTTAATTGTAGCTCCAAGTGCGTATTGTGTATGACTTTGCCATAAAGTCGAATGGAGTTGTCTTTTATGGATTGGATATGGTATTTTTTACATTCGCGCTCGTTAAATATTACGAGAATTTTATAACACGTTGGCGAGCATTAATTAAAGTACAATTTGATGGTTTGATCGTATATCGCTATTTTGCTTGATATTATCGGAGTTATTAAAAAAATTCAAAATAATAAATAAACCAATAGATTTTGAGTCTTTTTATTATTTAATTATCCTAAATAGAAAACTCAAGGATTACAAGGACATCATAGTTTACCGACAGAATCAAAAACGTATGCCGTGAAGAACTTTAATTGTCTTCTAAAAATGACGCTTCTAGAGTTTACTGCCCTTTGTATTTATCGTTCTTCTTGATTTCTGCAAGCTCTTGCCCTCGAGCGAATTGAGTGAGACCGCAACGAGATATAATGGTTGTAAATGTAACTGCGATTTACTTATTCTTATAATGAACTTAAGAAATTTCTTACATTATTTAGTAGTACACAATGTAATATTTTCTTTATAAATTATCTAGGAAAATGTTTTCTTTATACTAAATGAACTCTAAATCACATTGGTACTTCATATTGGAACTTAATTCTTCATATTGACCTTTTCCTTTGAAATGTCATAAAATATTGGTAGCTTGGCATTATAGTGGTGATAGATTTTTTCCGTTTTGATTAAAGTTGTACTTGAGGTAAATAAAAAATCTTAAATAAACCTAACCACTACCACGCAACGGTCTTTGCTGTTGCACGTTGACGATGGGCAGTTCCGTCCGGGTACTTACAGCGTGGTACTTACCACGACCTCACAGGAGACCGGCGTGAAGTGGGAGTGTTATACTTCCACGTTTCGTCCGGTGAGTGAGGTAGCCAGGGCCCAATTAATTTAAACGTGGCAACGCATCTGCAACCATAAGGATGTTGAAAATGTCCATGGGTGGTGGTTATCACTTCAGCTCGGCCAGCTCGCTTGCCACCGTCTTACAATAAAAAAGGAAATTTAAGTATAGTGAATGTAGCTCACCAGCACTACACTATTCAGTCACGAGGAAGCGGATTGTTCGCCCATAGATACCATGCTAGTGAAACCGTGTGGTACAGCCCAGTATAGTTTTTTAATTATATTTATAATTGAAAAATGTGACCAATTAAAAAAAAATTGAAAAGACATAATATGAGGATTGAAAAAATTCTTCTTGACGAAATCTCGAATGATTTTTTTTTAAAGAAAGCAATCGACCTGGATTGCTAATAAATCTTAAAGCAGCTTAGGCGCTGCAGCTTATATTATATTCTGTTTTTTAATTAGGGTAATTTTGATGCGGTTTTATAAACCGACGCGAGCTGTTATATCCTCTTTGTTATAAGTACAATGCCATCGTTCTGCACAAAAACGGGAACCAGCCAAATGGCAGAGCGATGTATTCACTTAAGATGCTTTATTGGATATTTAATGGTAATACTATTGTTTGCTTCTGTCTTGAAAGAGTTATAAAGATTTGCAAATCCCTATTTATGAAATGTGATGAGAAAGATTGTTTTGTGATAGCATAAACTCTTAAATAATGGTAATAGCGAAATAAATATACCGTTATCTTTTAAAATATACGGCCTTGAATTTCGCTTGTTTGTATAATAATGTTGCCAAATTGTTTGGAAATAGATTTTCAGTCCGATTTTAAGATTTATTTGGAAAATATTTATGAAGTATTTTCTTGGATTTTAATTAAAATTAATTAAAATGTCAACCTTACACAGTTTAACTTGCGATCACTTATGCAGTCTGTAATTACTAAAATTTATTTGAAATAAGTATTTGATCTTAAATAAGAAAAGACTGATATCTTTATTATTTTAATAAAATATAACTTCATAAAAAAATTATCGTTAAAGACGTTTGAGTATTTAATATTGGCAAAATAAATTAGAACAGCAACATATTTACTGATATATTTTCATGGAATAACCGAAAAATGGATACACACACGATCCACACAGATATAGAATAAACAAACCCACGCGCTAAATCAAGACGTTGTTAAAAACTAGAAATGCCGCCGTTCCACTGCCGGGCAATAAATAGACAACTCCTGATCCACCACCCCGTTATTAAACAGAATAAACATCACCCACACATCCCTATCTAACCCTAAATCGCGGGGGCGGCGCCTTAATGACTGCTAATGAGTGTTTTTATTATTTAACAGTTGTAAAATAATTTCTTATACGGCGCCTCTTTATACCTAGATAAACATCGAAACTCGCTTCGCACCTCGATCTGATAATCGAATTAATGCTCTCATAGCATTTCACGCTGTTTTATTGCTTTCTGTGCGCTTAATGCGGGGTCTTGGACTCGTAATTTCGGGCTATCGGGGCACTCGATTGAATCGATCTGGATTTTTTGAGCAATTGTTGAGGCCGCCGCCGAAACGCCGTCGATGTTATTTACGCGAAATTGGACGTGAGTTACGCGCGGCGTACGGCGTACGGTAGTCAGAAAAGAACCACGATTTGAATTCATCTGAAAGTTATTTTCTAACACAGCGCTTTGTACGGTCCGAAAAAAGTGTAGTGATTATATTTAATCAGTGCTTCAGTGCTTGGTATCATGCAATACCATATCTTCGGATAGTCATTTGCCTATGTTGTTTGATTTGTCTCTATTATGATACCTACGGACATTTTTCTTGTAGACGTCATTAGGCCCGAATGGCATTGCAGCATTTTTAAAATTAATCTCACATAAAATTCTTGTGTTATATTTAAGAAGTTTGGGCGATAGCAAAATTTACATTCGTAGAAATTTACTTCGTTGATACGGTGCAAAATTAAAATCATGCTTGAGTGGTGCGACGCAAAACACTGTCCGTTGTTACCGAAACAAAACAATCGGTGCCAGCGATCGACTGATCCTCCGCGTAGATAACGCCCAACTCCCAAATAACGTGAGTATTAAGCAAAACGTACCATATAAATTCATACTGTTTATCTTTCGCCCCGTAACGACCGTCGAGTGTTGATGTTTGTTAATAACATATAATTTTCCCTCCTCCGTTTCCGACTCCTATTCGACATCGCCTAATTTCAGATTCGATACCAAATTTCTTAGAATTTTGATGAGGTCAAGGTGTAAAAACTGCTCCCGATAAACATCTTTGTTCCTTCCACGGCAAAGAAGGCCGACAATTAATTCAGCATCGTTCGGAATTTGAAAATTTTCAAACAAACGTACAGCGCACAAAAAAGTACACCATTTTTTATGTTTGGACGCGATGTGATGACTTCCACTGAAGCTGTAACGAAACTAATCTGTATTCAGTACGCGGATAAAACAACATTCGTCCGGTGTCGGTAGTGATTAGTGCGGTATTAACAAAACACGAAAACTCCGATTGATAGATTCCAAATAAAAATGACAGATATAAGGCGTCGAAAGCGAGCGCGCACGTTCGGCCACTTGCCGAATTCTAAATTTAAATAGTATTTACACAGGGCTATTGGGAGCGCGTAATTAATACAATCTTTGTTAGAGGGTAATTTGCCAGAGCTAATGCCGGCCTGTGTAATCTTCAAAGGGGATTTAGAAACACGCGTTCTAGTCTATTTTGGTCGTGTACTGAAACAGAGAAATATTTACAATCTCTCTGGAACACTTCGGCGCATCCGACGGTCGTTATGCGCGAACGCATCGATTCTGAGTCAGTCGCGGCGTGCGATTGGGATCGCGGCGGGTCGGGCGCGTTCATTAACGTTGATGGCTTCTTGCATTCTCGATATCTGCGCACTGCACGTTCCCGTTTATTGTATTAATTCAGATATCCATAGAATCTTTTGGAGTTGTGATCCGTAGACATTTGTAATATTTGCACACTGAGGTATTATGAGAAGAATATACCGATATAAATATAAAATTACCACCATAACATGTATCTATATTAATAAATTATATTATTACTGAACGCTTAGGGATAAACCTCAATAAACGACTTCATTTTAACACGTAAAATGACTTATTTAGGCTTAATTCACAAAAGCTTTTTTCCCATTTAATAAAACGTTTTTAAGACGACTTAATAAATATAAAACCCGTCGTTTAAGATTTCTTTCAAGTTTTTGCAAACAATTGGTATTAATCATAACTATTAATTCAAAATAAAATTTCCAAGCCAACACGCCTTGTAGTCGACAAGTTTGCTTGGAAATTTTTCTTAAGTTATAATACTCTTAATAATTCATCCTCCGCCCACCGTCTGCAGTAATAGCAAATTTTTAACGTAACCGATTTGAAAACAATTCGATGAATACGTAACATTGACGCAAACGGCAACCGAGACAAATTAGATGTAATCACGTGAGCACCGTTTATAAAAATCCTAACGATGCTCTAGTTCGAATTCCCCGGTGTCATTTCCATTGCGGCCCACGCTTGGAGTAATTAAAAACGAAAATAAACAGAGCGCCTCCAATCGTAAAAGAATATCTACGTCAGCTATAAATGAGTGCAGATGAACGTAGAAGCTATAAAACTGATTCAAGTCACAGAAATAAATCTTATGAGTATTCGAAAGCACCTTAGGTGAGAAGATTCTGGCGTTTATTGTAATACTTCTGTTAGTAGTCGCTCTGACGCTCCAGTCGTCCCGGAATGCCATAAAAATAAAACATCCTAACAGCTAACGCCACGTGTTGTTAAATTATTGCGAAACTATTATTAAGAGGATGTTAAAAATCGAAATATTATTATAGGACAATAAAATTTTTGCTCGCTCGCGATAAATAAACTTTGATCGGGGAAAATAGACATGTTTACGGTTAGCGAGACAAGAAATCACCTATCGAGTTTTATCAGGGCAACGCTTGAACTTGCGGTCTACCATAGACTGTTGAAGTTACCTTTCATCTCTGTTCTAGAGAATTCTGTGGATTTATAGATTAATTTGTACAATGCATCTAAGCAAGTGTTAAGTCAAGCGAGCCTTATCACTATTTTCGAACGCTGCAATAAAAATTGGTCCAGATTCCACATCGAAAATAAGACGTTTTTGGTCGCCTGCCAAGTTCATTATGAGCGTTCATGAAATTTCACATTTGAATTATTTTACTGTCTGACTTATGGCCGTTACTTAAATATTTGGTAAACAGGAAAAATATAGCTCAGATCGATCAAATTTAATGCGTTCCGCTGAAATAGCATCTATAAGTGGATCGTAGCATTATTTTAATAAAAAGTTTATAAGAGCTCTGTACTGGAATTTTTAAACTGGAATAAAACCTGATGATGCAATTATGCTTCTAATGGATTGTGTAAGGATTTGATTTTTCTTCGATAAATTTATTTTGTCTTATATCACCTCGAATGTACATTAGTGTAATGTATGCAACATAAATAATGATGCAGTACTGAATGATGCGATAAGTGTTTGCATAAACAAGGTGGTATTCGCTGGACATCCTATTTATCCGATGAAACATTTCTAGGCATCCGGATCAACATTCAGCCGATCTATTAGAGGAGTAAACGTAATGTTTACTAGTAAGTTCCAAAAATCAATAATATTTGTGCTAAACAAACATTAGTTCAAGTTGGATTTGGTCTTTGAATGTAAGATTTGACAGTTAGCAAACAGCAGTCCAGCCGTATCATTGTAATTGCCTAACAAAGCAAATAGACTTCGCATAATCTCTGACTGTAAGATGCCATCCAACAATAGAACGGAACATTATGAATCATCTCCGACTGATCCATGCGCTAGTCGAAGATTATCGAACTAGAACGGCTAACACTCGCGGGATGCATTAAAACGCACGTGAACCTAATTTACGCGTTAAATAATCCCCTCGACGTAGCTCAGCCTAACAAAGTAGTAGTTGATGCATCAAACGATACGACATTCGTAGCTAATAAGTTCTTGGACATTAAAATATCTCGACTGCCGTTTTCCATCCACGTTAAAACGGAACGGTGAAAATCCGCCGTGCGCTTCCACCGGAGCTCCCTTATTTATAGTGTGCCATCTGTCAGATCGTAACCGTTCCAATTTCAAATTCAAACAGAGTTCTAATTGGATTGTATTTTTGTTTAAAGTACTTCTAATAAGCTGGCTGGAATCACGCACATTGTTACAGTCGTAACAAACACATTGACGTGTGTTTACGCGTTCGCAATTAGACTACCCATTGATGTATTGGTAGGCTGGTGTGTTGGTGTGTGAGTGAGTCCGATTGAGAAGTAACACGAGGTCTGGATCTGGAACTGATTAGCGGCCGCGCATGTGTTAGTCCGTCCGTAGTTATGAATAGAATCGTATGTGTTGTTGCGCATTAAGTATGCTTTGGATTTTATTATTTAATGATTCATCTTAGGGATATAGAAATAGTCAGGAATGCTTGCTCCGTTCGCGTTGAAAAGCCAGTAATAATAGAATATTGGCGCATCTGCCCCACTGTATAAGTTTTAATGTTATTACTACTCGCTCGTATGATATTTCGTTCCAGGTTTATTTTAAGAGTGTTTTATGTTTTTAATTGCGACCCACGGATGATTTTTCCGTCGCGATCTAAAAAAAATTTACAGCTGTTTTTATAACGTCCACCTGACCGACGACAGAATTAAGAGTATTTATGAAAGATACCGAAGTGAATTATAATTTTTTTCTGATAGTTTTTCATTGTCGCTGTCACTCGGTCCGAAAAGTAATAAAATGTTGACCACATACTCCAGCTTCGCTCTTTAATATAAGTCATTTCGAAATTATGTTGTTTATTAATTACAGATTAAATTAATGAATGCTGTCAGTTCTATTTAGAATCCTGACAGACAACTTTCATTTATTAAATGTAGTGTCATTTATATCATAGGATTATACATGATGCGTACCACCTCTCGAATCACGTTGACTTAATGTTCAAGGTTTTGGTAGACAAAAATCATCGTGTCAGATTTGTATCTGGTATAATAATTATGACACGATGCGCATCGTTTGTTATTTACATCTCAAAATGTTGTGATATGGTATTTTTTGGGTTCCGTACGTAAAGGGTAAAACGGAACACTATTACTAAGACTCCGCTGTCTGTCTGTCTGTCTGTCAGTATGTCACCAGGCTGTATCTCATGAGATGTGATAGGTAGACAGTTGAAATTTTCACAGATGATGTATTTTTGTTGTCGTTATAACAAAAAATACTCAAAACAGAATAAAAAATATTTAAGTCGAGCACCCATACAACAGACATGATTTTGTTTGCCGTTTTATATAGAAAATGGTACGGAACACTTCGTGCCCGAGTCCGACTCGCACGTTGGTCGTTTTTTTTTCTTATCCGGCATTGCACCAAGCATTGCTAAAAATGCAGTAACATAAAGTAGTTAATATAGAGATTAACGCCGGGTGAAGATATCGACCGCTTAGCCCAGTGGTTAGAGCATCTGGGCACTTTACCTAGAAACTGCAGGTTCGCATACTAGCAGCGGCGAAAAATTATTCGATGATAAGTCTACAAATTTTATGGTTCATCTTAAAATATAGCACGAAATATAAAATTAGTATTAGTTAAATTATAATATCCGCCTTGCGTGAAAAGCGTGAGCTTTAATGAATTACTTTCTTTCGCTAAACTTTTGTTCTTCTGTTTTATCTTTAAGGTTTAATAAAGAATTTGTCATGTTTTATGAGAGAAGGAGGCGAGCGAGCTGACGATTCACCTGATGGTAAGTAATAACCGCCGCCCATGGAAACCTACAACATCCGACGTGTTGCATCTGCAACGCATCTGCGTTGCCAACTTTTAAGAAAGTTGGCCCCAATACCACACTCACGAGACGAAACGCAGAAGTGTAACACTTCTACTTCACACCGGCCTTCTATGAGGTCGTGGCGGATGAACTTGCCCACTCGCGCAACAGTGAAGACTGTTGCATGGCTCTATCACAGTTGAAATTTTAATATAATATTAAATGATAGGAAAGTATTTCGCCGCTGCTTGGACAAACACGGCAACGTTATGCCGTTTTGCTCAATGGCTAGAGCGTCGGGCGAGCAATCCGCGGGGCGCAGGTTAAATTACTCGCAGTGGCGTAAAACTTTTCTTGTCAACTGTGAATTTGTCAACGAATTTTGAATTTCATCTTAAGTGCAGATAATTGCACTGCGAAATTGGTATCATTTATTAAATTAGTATCAAAATATCTGTGTGCGGTTACTATTGTAAACAACTTTTTGTTATTTAATGAAATTAATTTAATACGTTTCTTATTTCTTCGGAATGACTCAACTTTGCTAATATTATAATATGGCGAAATTTATTTGTTGATTGTTCATAGAAGGAGACCCATTTTCTCCTATATTATTCACAGCTGTCTTAGAAGAAATGAAGAGAAAATAAAAGGAGGATCATTACGGGCTAAACATAAACGGAAAAAGACTGTCCCACTTATGGTTCGATGACGACATGATATTAATCACCGAAACAAAGGAGCACCTACGAAACATGCCATAGACCTGGAAAGAGGAAGCCTGTAGTCGCTGGCTTACAGAGGCTTAAGGGGATACCTTACGTATTCTTGTCGTAAAAGGCGACTAAAGGGGGACACGGATTGGCAGCAGCTCGAAGTAGTCTCGAGCTGATGCAAGATGGCGAGGGAATCGGGGAAATACCTTCCATACTTCTCCAAGGCGTACTAACATGCAGTACCGAGGGACACCGGTGCGGTCCACGAGAGATCCCAGAGTCCCGTCAAACGTATAGGAGGTTGCCACCGAGGGGGTTTTAGTGAGTAAGAACCCCGTATAACCCTGTCATGTAAGATGAAGGATGCACGGTATCTTTTGAAGATTTCCCCCCGATACAAAAAAAAGGCCTAACAATGAACGCTTCCAAAACTAAAGCACTAACAAATGCGTCCGAAGGCCCCATTTTTATAAACGGCGTACCAATTGAGTACGTCAAAAAATACACTTACTTAGGCCAACAAATTTCAATAACTGATATAATTTCAAAGTAAATAGACACTAGAATTGGGAATGCATGTAAGTGCTACTGGCGGCTAAAAATAAATTATGAATAATAAATAAATAAAATAAAATTATGAAGAAAGAATAAATAAGATGTCTGTGAAATCAAAACTGTACTACACTTGCGTGCTTTAAATTTTGTAGATTTCATAGCGTTCAATTTGACGTATTAAAAACCGTCCAAAGCGAGTCGGACTCGCGCACGAAGAGTTCCGTACCATTTATCTATAAAAACGGCAAAAAATAACGTTGTATGGGAGCCCCATTTAAATATTTTTGTTCCGTTCTTTAGTGTTTGTTGTTAAAACGGCAACCGAAATACATAATCTGTGAAAATTTCAACTGTCCAACTATCACGGTTCATGCGATACAGTTGGTGACAGATGAACAGACAGATAGACAGGTATCGTAATCTTAGTAATAGAGCCCCGTTAGACTGTTTGGGTATGCTACCTTAAAAATAAAAAAAAATAAAAATCCGAATAAAATTGTCTCCACTAAACACTAAAAATGACCGAAGACTAGAATCGTTATGGAGACGTGAGAGGACCTAGGGGAGTAAATCGCATTCTCGATTAATAATTTGTTTAATTCCCCATTTCAATGATATACCTGCAATCAGGCTTTAACTAAATGGCTTGTAACACACTTACGAGTACATAGAAAGCCTTTTTATTATAATGATGCCTTCACTGTATCGCTGGTACACTTTGGATACGATCCTAAGAAACATTTGTTAGTAGGGCGTTCTGTTAGATTCCTCTACCTTTATGTCTTATTTCTGCTGCACCCACGCACTTAATATATACAGCGTGTCGTTACAACCGCGACAATAAATGAACACACATATAGAGGATAACTTTTTAAAATTGTTTTAAGCATTTACATTCTTTAAACATCAATATTTACAGAGTTATTAAATTTTACAAAACAAACAATTTTAGAACAGCCTTACGCATAAAACTGTAACGTAAAGTTCATTTGTAAAGGTCACAAAGCATATGAATGGGTTGAATGAATTTAAAAGAGATCAAACATACTATTAGAAAGAGAGATTTGTAATGCGACGCTGTGACAACGAATGAAAAAGTCTCTGAATGTATGAATCAGTCAGTTATAGTTGTATAGGTGTTACAAAATTTGTTTCTTATTTATTTAATTAGTAAAATATTTTTTCTATTATGTTTTTTTTAACCTTTTATATTGAAGTGAAACTTCTTTATCGGGGTTGGAAAAAAATTTAGTGTAACATTTTTGCGTTACGCGCCATCTTGTTCTTAGTGGTTTTAATAGTTGACGCTAGATGGCGTTAGTTCCTTTGTGTGTTCATAACAATATATATATATATATATATATATATATATATATATATATATATATATATATGTTATATTAAAGTGATCAGCAAAATCAAAGGGTTTATTTTAATTCTAGTATGTAAACAATATATTTCGTATTTCAGTTACCATAAGCCATTAATAACACAAATATATAATAACGACATCAATGATAGTAATAATTCTATTACAATTAATGAAATTCAATAATAATATTTGTAGTAATGACAGTGCTAGCTCTAATACTTCAGAGCACGACACTGTAGAGACTTCCTCTTCTCCAAAGGCAGGCACCGCCCACCGTGACCTGACTGCGCCTTCCACCGAAGACACAATCTGAAGCTGACCGATAATGCTCTTCGAAGCCTCGATCAGCTCCTGGAACTTGCGGTTGCGACGTCGATCCAACGTCCGCAAGTTCGGTTTTCCAAAAAAACTTAACTCACAACACTCGCGCGCGAGTCGAATGTCTGCCTTCTACTCACTGGCTGACTATTCGGCAACGAAGGACCATGTACAAATTCAAAGCGGTTGTATTTTGGGTCCGTGAGGTTCATTGAAATAAACAAGGTTCACGTTGCAAGTTTTTTAATCGACAATTTTTGCGGACCCTCATACTAATTACAACGGTCAAACCATAGTGTGTTTTAATTTACTACTAACGCCAGGTGGCATGTGTATTACAAATAAGAAACTAAATATTATACAAAGCTAAAATGAAATAATTGTAGAATTTGTATTTATGTCTATGATAATAAAAGCCTTTTATTAAACTTTATCTAATTTAACTTTATTTAACCAATTTCTGTAAAGTTGCATATAGTACATTATTTTTTGAAAAATAACGTCATAAAAAAGTTTCACTTGTTACGAGTGTACGCTAGTACACGCACACATTTTTTTTTATATGATTATTGGCAAGTAGCGTTAGACGTGTGTTCATTTATTGTCGCGGTTGTAACGACACGCTGTATAACAACCACATTCTCACACACTGTCATACTAAGACACACATAACAATACATATTAAGTGGACATTAAATTATGTAGTTAAGGGAAGTAGCGAGCCATTCCCACTACAAGTATCTATTAGATTACTTACTGGGAAGACTCTATAAACCATCACTGTAGAATAAATTTTGAATTAAACAACATTTTATTTACTTACTATTTAGGATAATAATACGAATTCATGAAGCAATAACAACATTTAAATGCAATTATAAACCGTCCACTTCAACATTGCGGTATCTTACGTACGACCAATAATCCACTTTATAGGAACACTGGGATGTAAACAATATTTCATCGTAACTCACCAGTCAACGCTCATTTTCACAATCATGGTGCACTTACGATACAATAGAGCGGGCGTTTCGTAACGCCATCACGAAAATGGCGCCCAAATTTGAAATTAACGTGCACAATAAACCAGTTCACGTAAGCCCCGTCGACAATCGTTAATTGGGAAATTGAAAGAAAACCGAGGGCTCACCGTAAAGTGGTCGTTGCATCTGCTCGGCCCGAAGCAGTGCCATTAATGTCGATCATTAAATATGAATTATAAATATAAAAGAAAGCATAAGAAAAGCAATCAGGGCCGTCCATTATTAGATTAAATATCTCGTGGTTCCGTGAACGCGGCCTGCGTTGGTGTGAGTTAATGTCGAGATTTTAATAAAATCATGCGAAAGTGTGTATGTTTGATTTATTAATTTCATTCCGACGTTTTATTTCACCTATCGCTTCTGTTTTAAGAAAAGGGTATCTTCTTTGAAATCACCTATTTGTAACTAAACTATCTCTAATGTATCGTTTTATTTCATTAGTATAACCTTACAGATGTAAGCCATACGTAGTTAATAATTTTTAAATATCCCATTCTATTTAACATATCACCCATTGTTATATATTAATTATTTCGTACAGTTAAAATTTATTATTAATATAAGTAACAATAAAAACAAAAACAAATTAAAAATATAAGAGTTCTAACTTTTTTACCTTGATTCTAATATTTTAACTATTACTGAACTTTAATATTAACGACTATTATAACGACAAGCAGCACTAGTGGCTGTATCACTGTTCGCGAACGCAACCGAAATCCAAGTGACCGCTGCTACATGCGACCATGTGTCCCTTGGCTCGAGTAGATAACGTCATATCCGGTATACAGTGTTGCCAGCGCCAACAAAAACGTAACTTGTTACGTTTAGTCTCTATTTTTATAACTAATCAAACCTTATTGGTACTGTAGGTCGTGAGGTTAGAGAGAAATAAATTGTTCACTGAGTTCCAAAGTAGTTATTAAATATAAATTTGATATATATAATAAAATAATATTTACTATGTATCCCACAGTACTTAGTGTTAAAGGAGGTTTCTGTAAAAAAAGGCATCACGTAAACTATTCAACAGGTACTCACAATAAAAGAAACTGTTAATTTTTGTCATCTATATTTCTATTAATATTTGTATTATTAATCTAAATTAACGCTTTTTAGGCATAACAATTTCTTAACAATATTCACCAGATGCTCCTCATAAAAGTCATACATAATAGCTGGATAAAAATTCCTGGTTTAACGCTGTGGTCTTGCAAATATTAATAAATCATGCACTCCTCTTGAGTTTAAATTCACGGTAAACTAGTTTTTAGGAAATATTCAACTTTCAAAGAACCTTATTGCACTGACAACAATTTTAAGGTTTTTTCGTATCGTCATTGTATCAGTCAAAAAAGAAGAGTATATAGACCAGTGATTCTCAACCACTGTGCCGCGGCACTTTTGTGTGCCGCCAAATTTCAAAAGTGTGCCGCCAAATTTTGCAAATATATAATAATGTTAATATTATTAAATTATATCATTTAAAAAGAAAAACATTTTTTGGCATTAGCCAACATTAAAACTAAAAAAAGATCAAGATTGTTAAATGTAGAAGACGATATGAGAGTAGCATTGTCATTTTTACGACCAAATATAAATGAAATTATCAAAAAACATCAAGCTCAAATTTCGCATTAAAAATATTTTTATTATGTAATTGTAATTAATATCTTAACAAACGTTTAGTTATTATTGTAGTATATATTAGTTTATTTCGTATATTTAAAATTTTTGTCATAAACTATTTATGCAGTGTGTTGTAGTAAGTTAATAATTTTTATCTTTTTCTTTGTGTGCCGCCAAATTTTGAAATCGTTTAATATGTGCCGCAACAAAAAAAAGGTTGAGAATCACTGTATAGACACTCGTCTCAACAGGATACTGATTCGTTCTTTTTTTGAAATATCTTATATTATTTATGGAATACAATATTTGTATAAAATCCATAAAAATAGTAGTATTTGCGTAGATATACTAGTATGTATGTAATTCCAGGGTCACAATACCATTAAGTTCCCTTGTTTTTATCGCATAATCCGTGTCATAATAATTATTAACGCTTGTTAGACATAATATGTTATATATGAATGTTATATGAAAATAAAATAAATCACATATTTTCGTAATACTTTTTTTTTTGTTATTATTTCGAAAATGTACAGGTTTCCTCACAATGTTTTTCTTCATCGCCGAGCACGTGATAAGTCAGCACTTAAAGTTAACATTGGTGCTGGCACCAGGGATCGAACTCAGGTGCTCGAGTAAATTGAATTAAAGACGAGCACCCGGACACTGAGCTATCACGGCTCTCGAAGTGTTACTATTGTTTGACATTTTGCACAGGTGCGGAAGAGGCAAATAATATGTTATAATATACTGTCTTAAATTAAAATAATAATATTGTATGCCGTAGCCCTACCAGAGTAGTGTATTTTTTTTTTAATTTTAGTCTTGAATTTCCCTAATTAATTTTATTTCATATTTTTCAAGCTGTTTTGGAACTTGGATCTATTAGAGCTGGATTTACCTGGGCTCCTTCAATGGAAATACATATGGGAACTTTATATAATACACTTTAAATACTCATCAAAGGATTTAATAGTGTTTTTATTTCGTAAGAGCCTAATAAGTAATGAGAGATTTTATTACTGGTTGCTATGAAAAAATTTGATCCTGAATGGTAAAATTGCTCTATAAATAGCGACCTCTAACGATCAGCAATCGCAGTATTTCATTTGTTGCGTTCACAACGAACTTTGTCCGTCTAGAAACCATTGTCCAAGTCATTTGCCACGCTTTAATCGGGGCCTGTTAGAGCCAGAAAATTATCAGATTCCGTCACACTCTGGGCAATTTCGTTGTGACTCCCTAATGAGTTACAACAACGCAATGAAGCAAGCACTTACGATTATGAGTACACCGGCCATTATGGCCCTTGGCATTTATGAAAGTAATTACACTACGAATTGGATTCGTTTTTGTGACAAAAATTATTACAAGTTGCTTGCGTCTGTTACTAACACGGATACGGAATAGATTCATTGCTTTCCATGACGTACATTAAAATTGTAATAACAGCAATTATACCGTCAGATTGTAAACGCTGCTCGGTACATTTGTATGTAATTATAATGTCCGCTTAATAAAATCATGAGTAAAAACAAGGATAAAACAACTCGTATGTGCGCAAAAAATCCTTTTATTAAACATGCGTTTCCTTGAAGTGTTAAAATAGTAATTAATAGAGATAATTAATGGCACAATCGTGTACGTGGGTAGATAGGTAAGCATAAGTTATGGCGTATTCATCGTCGTTTGTTTGTCTGATTTGAATACAAATCCTTAAATAATGCATGTCTAATTTAACTTTTGACTTGTAAGAATATTTTCTGAATAATTATTAAAAAGGATTTCGATTTAAACATATTTGTTTTAATGAAAAAAATAGCTGAAGCAATTGAAATGTACAAAAAAATACAGTTCGATTGTCTAGTTCAATTGGCAAGGTGTAACCACACCCAGCTTCCTTTTTCAACTTGTTTAACTGAACGCCAATACAAAATTACTAAAATAATGTTGCGCATCGCAAAGGAAATAATATCTGTCAGTTAATCATTCATATTTCGACCAGGATAGACATTTAGTACAGTTCATTAGTCACAGAGAAGTATTCACTGAAGGACCGTCTTCCGCACGTCTTCCCGATAACTCTCCATCAGTGGTAATTTATTAATTTCGCTATCTTTGTTTGTTCCCTTGTGATCAATGTTACGCTCTCCCCTCAAACGTTTACCGCGATAAGACTTTTGTTTTCATGATTGCTCTTTGTTAATCATACTTTCTTAATTAAGGGAAACGTCACAGGAAAATTAGGTTCGATCATGCGATAAAGGAAATTTTGACAATAATAAGTTGACCGCGTTAAGGGTAGTTAAAGGCAAATGTTGATATCTGAGATTCTTACAGCTCATATTTATAGTGTCATTTAAACATCATGAAGTTTAAAAATAAAATAATACTATTGAAAAACGTGTGGTTTTATTATATCTCAGACTTAAGATTTAAAATTTGATCTTAGAAATAATTCAATCAGTTTAAATATGAATTAGTAAAGCAAGTAGCAAATATTAAAAATAATAAAAATTTCGATGTCTGATTTATTGTACTTTAAGAGTATTATATTAAGATAAGATGGAGACGGTAGCGGTGGGCCTTGTAGCAGTTGGCATTTACTTGCTATCGTGGTATACCGTCAGGAGTTTTCTGATATTTAACTGAAATATCTCATTTATGTCTGATATTAAGCGACAGGCTCACAGCACTCATGTGTTGATATATGTAGTTTAAATCTATTTATTCTAATTTAATTATAGTATTGTCAAATGTGGATCACATTAATCTGTCCACCCCTGTAGTTAGTTCACGAATGACTTCGCACGATAATAGGACCTAATTCAAGTTTAATAGCCGCCAAACTCTTTACACTCGCTTCATATTTTTTCCGGGTGATTCAGTCCTCTGCCAGCACACGCGGTAACGGAGCTAAACGCTAACGCCTAATGAATTCCCGCTCAATCCGCATAAGGATCAGCGCATCGCGGCGCGGGTCCCTAGCCGTCGGGCTATTCCCCTATCAATCTCGCAGATGATAGCCCACTATCGGACGAAGAGGCACGAGATGCATAATGCTCGCCTCAGATAGCTGTCTCGGGCACGAAGCCTCGGAGCTTCGCAATTTATTGTTTCACGATCTCGGGGCCGGCTCATTATTAACGGTTTGATATGTTCAGAGGTGTTGCTGTAGCCCGCGGCCAATTACTCCGCTCGCGGTGCCCCGTTGCACTTGTTTGTCTACAGGAACGCCCTGCTCGACGTTTACTCGCGCCCCGTCTTCTGCGTCTACGATTTCATCGTTCCAGAAACTTCTCTACAGACTCCTAATCTGACCGCCGTCGGGCCTTGTGTTCGGAGTACTTGATGTGTATTGAGTTTGATTCTAAGGAATTTACTTTGGACTTCTTGATTGGTTGCATACAAAAGTCACGCTTTTTATAAGTATGTGATAATTAGCACTAAAACTTATTTATTTTATTAAAATAAAGAAGTTTCAGTTCGATAACATTTAACAAAAATATATTGAAATATATTGAATTGTTAGCGTGGAAGTATTATAGTATTTTAAAAGGTACTTTATGCATATAAACCATATTTACTTTACATGTACGTGTATATTAGATATGGAATCTAATAAAATAAGCAAAGAAATATTGTCGGAAACAAAATATCTCGGATATTATTTAAGATTTTTATTTGCATACGCGCATATTTTCCATAAATTGAAAGATAAACGCGTAAAATTAAACAAAAAAAAATAGTATCATTTATACTAAAGTAAAAAAAAATCATAACATGAACAAAAAGTTATAATTGAAAATTCAACAATCGATGCCACTAAATAAAAAATAATTATCTTCCCCTAATGAAAAATAACACGGGTCAATTCGGATGACGTGGAATCCATTAGTGGTACAAATCGACGCCGATCAACCGTCGAACTAAAACAATTTCCAACAACTTCAACAAACAAAATCGATTGGGCTTAATTGTGGGCTGATCAATAACTAATTGCGGCCGCCACACGTATGTGCCGCCGAGGAATAATAATTGGCCGACGGCCAAATGAATCGATCCGCATCAAAACGCGAGGTTAATCCATCATTTAGATATTACGCCGCGATTGAAGCTTACCGTTTTTAATTTCCCAAAATTACGCCCGCGCCGCCCGCAACTCGGTCGCGGGCGTCTAACACGTACACGTAATTACAACGCCGTAAATTGTCGAACGGCTGGGGTCGCGGCGGAGTCCTAACGCGACCTGTCGCGTTACTCCCGTAATCATTTTCATTTCGTATAACGCGACATTAATTAAAATTTAGTTTCAGACCATTAGCCGCCGTCGGTTTTCTTTTCGCCCCCGTCTTATAATTATGGAGCGCGGGCGCGCGGCTAAATGGGCATTGTAATGACAAATAACATTGTATAGGAGTTAGCCATGAATTTCGTATTCAAATTAGTGCGACTAATAGGTGCTAGGTGTGTGTTTAAAGCTTCGTGTGTTCGTCGAGCCACTTTTGCTTTGGAAACGCGATTTAAAGTGAAGCGGCGCGGATGCATAGCGTACTTTGCTAGCGACATCCATACGAATCCATTACCGTGTGATTAGAAATCGAGAGCCGAAGCCGAAAACTGGTTTAGGTCAGTGTGGACTCGTGACTTGTGAGATTTTACCGGTAATAAGGCTGTGTATACACTGCTCGCCGAGTTATTAATTAACAGGTCGACAGCAAACAGAAAGTGGCTACCGGCCTGCGCTGGGCACACAGGCTTGTTTGCTCGGCGAGACCTCGGCGCACCGCGGCGTGTAGAATCTCATTACCGTGTTTCTGAGAAAATTGGAAGTGAGAAATGAACTTAAAAAGATAATACCAGTGTGCCTATGTTGCGAGCGGTTTTGTTCGGTTATTATCACCCGTCTCAAAGAGTACGATATTGGGCATTCCCGGAATGGCGTTAAGAAAGGAAGCGGTGACGTTGTCGTGTGAAAAGGCAGAGATGAACATGAATATATGGCAGCTGACAAGATTAATTTTTATGTATCACAACCTCAACCACGTTGTTTTATTATACCTATTGCTTACACAATTGTTCTTATATTAGATTTGTACTAGGTATATACTAGGCATTGGATTAAATTATATACTAGGATTGGATAGGACATGGCTTGAATGGAGAATGTCATCATCTCTCCCTCATTTCGTCGTTAATAAGTTAATATCCATTCTTTCTAATATGGGAAGTAAAATAACTATGCTGCTTGAAAATGTATCAAGAAGCTGGTGCATCAGCATGAAATAAAATACATCTGTCTATAAGACGTCACGATACATCTCTTATCTCTTAGTATTCTATCTGTTGTGCTCTGCACTCAGCCTTCATCGATAGAACTACCATTATCCCAGTTTTCAAAGAAATAATAAGAACTTGAAATCGAAATTAAACCTAAAACTTTATTTCGCTAAAATATTATTTGATAAACAGGAAAATAGAGAAAACACTTTTCAAATGCTTAACCCAAAACTTATAAAAGATTTTTATTATAACAGCTTCCCGAAAGATATTCTTTTACAGCTGCTTACCTAGGCTAAGGTTGACAATCACATAAACACAAATAAACAACATACGCTACTTAATCACAGCTAACCTTAACATGGTAAAAAAATTCAAAGTTACCTCTTCGGAAACAAAGGCACTCCGACAAATTGAGCTTCCATAACCAGCGAAGAGTTCTTGACAGTTATCGTTTGTTAGCTGCACACGCACTCGTGGACGTGGGGACGTCGGAGCGGTGGTTTCGGATTCGTTAAAAAAAAATTCTCGCGGCTCACTTATTGACAGCGCAAACATTTGCCCGCGACCGGCCGCGGGGCTTGCTCGTCAGACGTCATGCGCGTTGTTCACACACTACTGACGAAGATCCCGATATCAGTCGAGGCACGGCACTTGCGGGGATCTCGGGTATCGTTAGGGCGGGCGGCGTCGAGGCGTGCGCCAGCGCCGAACTCTGATCGGTTTTGGCATCAGACGCCCTCCGATAGTCCGCTCTTACTTAGCGTTAGGTTCGCTGCGTTTCGTCGAACGCGTCCGCCCGTCCCTTGCGGCTTGCGGCTCAGCAAAGTCTACAAAGATCAACCAACACGAATAAAGACTATTTCACCAGCGCTACGTTGGAATGCACGCCCGTTCGGATGATCCAAATTTAAATTTCCAGCTGCAACTGTTGCTGGTGGTTTTTGAGACGCTTATTAATAATTAAAAAAAATGCACTCATAATTTTTCATATCATTGTCGTAACGGTGCAGCCAATTCGACTTTTTCTCACTTTTTTTACAGAACACATTTCTAGACGTCTACGTTACTAAGCGAAATAAAACGAACGATTTGAAATAATCACGCGCAAACGTAACGGATGGCTCCGTTACATTTTTTATCTGAACGCAGCAAGCTATAATGAGATAGATTCTATTTCGGACAACACTCAGTGTAAGAATACACAGCACGAGAATATTGGCCTGCTTATTCCAGTCCGACCTTGCAGGTTTAATTGAAAGTGTTGACACAAAACATTGATTTATACATTTCGTAAAGCTCGATTCAAGCGCCGTAAAATTAAACGCAGTTGTGTCGACTAATCGGGAACGCAGGCCTCTTAGTTTGGGCGAGATGTGTTCATCTGGTATGATATGGTTAAATATGCAAAGGTTCGGCTGGTTTTTATTGCAACCATCGATTTTACTTTTTATATATCACCTGATGAGATTAATGAGTAGGAAAGTTTTGTGATGTGATGAAAAAAATTGAAAATATTTAGAATATTTTCAATTTTTTTTGGCTAACATAAAAGTAAAAAGTAAAGTAGTACAGCCTATACATATCCCACTGCTGGTCAAAGGCCTCCTCTTCTCTCTCACAGAGGGTATCAGGGCATAGTCCACCACGCGGCCCCAAACCTTTAAGCAATCTTTGTTCAAAGTAACAGCCTATAAATGTCCCACTGCTGGGCAAAGGCCTCCTCTGTACAAAGGGTATCAGAGCATAGTCCACCACGTGGTCCCACTGCAGATTGGCGAACTTCACATAATTAATTATCTTCGAAATATTTATTTGTTATTTCGAAAATATCCAGCTTTCCTCACGATGTTTTTCTTCACCACTGAGCACGTGATAAATTCAGCACTTAAAATTAACAATTTCATTAGTGCTGGGATCGGGGATCGAAATCAGGTTGTTCGAGTATATTGCATTAAAGGCGAGCGCCCAGATACTGAGCTATCACGGCTCTAGCTATAACGGCTGGCTAATATATCAACGTTGATTTTACTGTCATTAAATGGTTATGGAATTGAATTTATAAACGGAGACAATTTTCGCTTTAAGAAACAAGCACAGAGGTTAAATATAGCTATTTCTTGTTATTATTATAGTAACCTAGATTAACTAGGAAGTAAAACAACTCGGTCTCAAACGTACCCATGAAAGTGTTAGTAAGGTCGAAATTTTAAAAAACAAAATAAAACTTTGCTAATAGTTTTACCTATGTGTAGCTTTATCGACTAAATAGTTGTCGTGTCTGAACTGTGTGTTTCTTCAAACAACTTTTTTACGGAGAGAGGGTTTGATTGTCATTTAAGGGATATATAGTGTTAAAATAAAGGTCAAACAGTGGAATATTTGCATCTAAATATAAACACAAATTCGGTCCTATCTGATTCTAAATCGGCCCTGGTATTCACCTTCAACAAATATTAATTAGTCCATGCGCTAATAAAACTCTTGTTAGTAATTAACCTAATTACATCGAATGACACCGGGTTAATTGCGTCAATTCTTGCTTCGCCAAATCTGACTCGAGTATCAATTTGTTTAAGTGAATAATGGATCTTTTCCTGACTAATCTTTTATTTTACATGTATGATTTCTTTCCGTTCGATATTTTAGTGACTGGAACGTAAACTAGCAATTTTATTGAAATGTAATGTAATGGTAAATTTCGCAATGACGAGAAGTTTGGACTTTGATTTTTCACACGTTTAAATTTTGATTTTTAATTCCCGACGTTTCGAAGAGCATTTAGGCCATATTGTTTCGTTATTGGATTTGTTTCGTTAACTCCGTGGTGCAATTGTCGAGGTTTTGGCTTCGGCGTCGATTTTTGAGTGACCCACAGATAGCTGTTTCGCATCTGCGTGTTTTTCCATGTGACATTTATGTTTGTAAAACGCACTTACAACACAGGATAATGTAATGTAAGTGCAACGTTTTTTTTAAAAAAAAAAAAAAACTAAACAAAAGAATGTCCCGGTACATACAATCTTCTTGGCGCTTCCAAAGTTATCCTGTCTTGTGTTTAGGGTGACTCTCCAGTAGAAGTCGATTCCTTGCTTATTACCTAAAGCGGTAAAAAAAATAAACGAAACTATAGAAGAATTACGGTAGGAGAACAGCAGCAAAACAGAGTGCAAACTTTCTTTCTCCCTCTTTACATATATATAACAAAACTAAAACAAATATTGGTCGTTATCAACAATATTTTGAATGTCATTAATATTTAGGGACTTATAATATTAGAACTTTCACGATCACTTTGTAGCCGTCAACGAACTTTAACACATGTTTATGCCCTTTTCCTCTACAAATAAGCGTAATAGCGAGACAAAGAGGGTAAATTGTGATTTAGTGTAGGTCAATTAGAGTTTTAATCACGACAATAGTATGCAATATAATGTGTTAAGTATAGACGCTCGTGTACCGATCGTTCGAAGAGCTACAAAAGCGGTACAGTTGCCACAGACGTAATATATTATGCATCAACATACAGACAAGAAAGGAATTTTTGAAGGATTACCGTGATTTTTCATACAATTTCAATATAGTTTTTTGTATATTAAGCCATAATGCGTAAGTGAGAATGCATTGCTACTGCTATGTTATATCCTTGTCTTAACTGGCTTATTCAATTCCTACATGTATGGATTTAAATCATGGATTCAAACACCTCCTCACAATCAGATTTGGCATTATTTAGTAATCAAAGAATTACAATTAATTGTAATTGTAATTCTTTGATTACTAAAACTAATGATACTGATTCAACCAGTTTGCAATGCAGTAATTATTTATTGGAGAATATAAAGATTTCTTTAGGTTGTTTTTGAAATGTTATTATAAATAACTGAAATAGCTATAAATCAAAATTAAAATTTGATGTTTAGAGGGTAAATTAGTAATAAAGGCATAATTTCGAAACTTATAAAGCGCAATGCCGTGTCTAATACATTAGGAGGACGGCCTTAACATTTTACTGTCTACAAAGCTTTCGAAATGCGGGCATCGGCCATCTAATTGTTGTGAATTAATTGTTACATCCATTTAAAAACCACAAGCGACATCTATTGTGTCTCCGACAATTGCTGTCCGAACTCGTGGAAAGTGATTGAAAAGTTAATTCCTATAAATAATTTCCGTAACGTGACGTATTGATTGAGCGTCAGGTTTTTGTATTATAAACGTATGTACTTCGGCTTCGTACGGATCGACAAAACTAAAGTATTTTAAAATATACAGTTATTTAAAAGAAAAAAAAATCGATAATTTATCGAAAATCTTTTCGTTGCTGCCAGGAATCGAACCTACTTGTTACAGCTACTAAGCTAAGGGGTCAATGACCTCTTCGCGTGAAAATCTCGTGGTCTTAGCTATCTATTTTCTCTTTACTGCATTTGTAGCATTGCTTACGACAACCATTTTGCTTCCTCTACAAAAATCTAAAATGATATTTTTAAGAGAAAAAGTTAAACAACTGATTACGGGAAGATAAAAATTAACTTATCTGAACAAATTTTTGAGTAATAGTTAACTGGATCACACGAGTCACTGTAACCGAATAAAATATATGAATCACGAAAAAATCTCATACTTTCTATTTAAACAAATTTAGTTTTCTCACTAAAATTAAGTCATATCTTTTTAACGCAAACGTGTACGTGAGATCAAATTATAGCAGGTTCAATTCGTAAATAACATTCAACAGACTGGAACATTAATCCTGCTCAAACGAATATTTCCGCATCATTATTTCGCAGGCACCTTATTAAAATAACGTGTTGTTTAGTATTATTCTGGTTCGGAAATAGAAAATACAAATGAATGTGCGTAATCGACATCAAAAGATCTTACTTTTCCCCCCAACTATTAACGTGTGTTAAGGCGAATAACTCATAAATAAGATTAGAGAGGTCGTACGTCCTCATTTCGTGTCGCATTTAGCAATCGTTACATTTTTCAAGGCTCGTTTATCATTAAAACGTTAACAACGACCTCGGTCAGTTCCCGCCTTAAGAAAAAAGATTTTTTTTTTTCATTAAATAAATTAATAACGAAAGACTCATTCTCTATGACGGCTTAATGTGACGTGAAGCTGTTTTTCGACTAAATTTAATAGAATCTAACCAATAAAAATAACGAAAATAACCTTTTCATCCCACAGTTTACGTTGCCGACCAGGTCGCCGCTAAATACCCTCAGTTTAATTGTATCATTTTTTACGAAAATAATCTAGCTAATTTTAAATGGATCTCTTATTTCTGAACGCGATACATCAAGACAGATTCCCGATTTTACACGCAAGAGCGCCTGCGTCACGTCGAAATCAACGCATGAAGTGTGGAAACGCGAAATAAAAGCAATTCTTTCTAATTAACTCCCGTCTGAGATTGAGTCGGGCGGCTTGAAATAGACGCAACGACGAACACGGGCTGATTTACGCGCGGCGACTGTTTCTTGTTTCTGAACGCATCTGAATAATTAACGTTCGGTATTTATTCGATTGTTTTGATTTGTACGGCTTAGCGTGACGCGGTGCACTTGCGGAATGCTCGGATACTTCGCGATTCGAGGGCTCTCCTAACTCCAATACGTGATTTCTTTTGAATTTTATTTCCTTGTGCTATTTACAAAATTGGGATAACTGTTTAGTCAATGTTCTGTCTCCTAAAACTGCCTGTTATTAGTTTTTTTTATGTAGCAGATGATAAGCGACCCGGCGGTTCGCCAGATGTTAAGCGATGACCGCCGCTTATGGGCATTTGCAACACCCGTAAGTTTGCAAAGATGTTGCCACCTTTCTAAAAAAGTGGGCACCGGTTACCTCACTTACCAGAAAAAACGCAAAAGCATAACACTTCCACTTCCACCGGTCTTCAGTGAGATCGTTGTACTTCATGCAACAGCGAAGACTGCATGGCCCTACCACAGTAAATATAACACTAATGCTATTAAATTTTCTTGTAAAAGTTTAAATAAAATTGGGTCAAAGTAATACGATTCCGTCCGCCTATGAAAATGGGATTTTACATGTTTTGACATTTTTCTTGGGCACTCTAAAACTATTTTTTCAAGTGTCATTTTTCTTTTGTGAGATTTATAGTAACAAAAAAAAATGGAGTTGGATATTTGTTGCTGGTGCATATTTAGACATTACCGTAAATTTATGTGTAGGAATAAACAATAAAAAGAGCTTCTCTAAGGAAAGGGAAAACATATTATGGGTTTTAAATAATTTTGTACAAGAATCCGTTGTAACAATATTATTTCTTTGTTCAAATCTATGCGTCCGTTCAAGTAACTGGACCGGGAAGCACTGCGTCGGTCACGTCGCGTCGTCTCGATGGCCAGCAAAGGCATGTGTCGAAAAGGTAAAAAAAAAGTTGACAAAAAAACACGAAGCGTAACAAATGACAGATCACGAGTTGATTAAACTTACGCCGTCATCGGCGCACCGGTCGTGCACTTGGTGCAGTAACCCCGCCACATCGTTAATTAGCCTTTTCATCACGGCCGTATTTAATTAACGCGTTTTAAGTTCAGGAATCGCATTAGCCTTTCTGTATTTTGATATATTTGAACAACTGTGTCAATCTTGTTTATTCATTTATCGAAAATATGTACTGTAAGGCGAAGAAATGATGATAGGTAAAGAAACGTGGAACGTCATAACGATATGTTAGTTCACTGTTTGTAACTTAAATATGGGCGTTGATTACTGTTTCTTATCTTGGTCTCTGTTTCTATAAATTTTTCAACAACTACTACAGGCTACTGTAATAGGTATATTTCCTATAATATTCCGGCTGGAGCGGCGTTAGGTTCATCGCGTTTCGCACTGAAGTTGGAGTAGACTACATCCGGGATAGGATGCCCTCTTGTGAGGTTCAGCTACGATCAACAAGACCTACTTAATGATCATACCTAAAATTCTGTGGTGTGTCTTAGAAGAGACTGAAGACTAATGTCGTGAGCTGGTGATATTAATGATTAATACCAATTATTTGTGCTCAACCAAATTATGCTTCAAATTCAACTGAACTGTGTATTCTATTACTGACTTTAGAACCGTCCAAAATCTTTTGGTTTTCAATTTCATCCATCTTTACCACAAACATTTATTCAATATTGCATCAATATACGAATTAGGTCAAAATTATACTGGAGCGATTGTTTATCTCAGTATAATTTGAATGCATGCGTAACACAACCTATCCCGGCGTCATGGAAAAGTTTGGATTATTTTATAATGGATTATACAAATCGAACCCGGCGGGATCCCACTATTAACACAAATTAACATACACGCGATCAGAAATCGTTCGCGTTCAACTCCAGTAACATTAGATTTACAAACTTTCTACCTCACGTTTATCAGCTGTTAATATGCAATGTATTAACTGTTTTCTCACGAATTAAACATAACTTAGCCTGACACGTAACTTATTGTTTCCTCGTTAAAATTCTGAATAGCGGGAAAGTCAGATGACACGGATTGGAGGCATAATATTTATTTGACGTCTTGGCAGCTTACGTTGGACAACACGGCAATATAGAAACCGATCAGGATCATTGGTAAGGACGAGGGTAGCAAATTTTATTAGGAAGAGTAACCGTTATTTAAATAGAAACTTATTTAACGTGTCACTGTTATGTAAATGTAAAATTTGAAGATGCTTTTAAAGCCAACGACTTATCCAAAAGAGTGAGTGAGCCCTGTTGTAACGGGGATCATTTGATTTTAGGGACATTATTAATCCAAAATAATTATCATCATCACACCTCTAAAATCCACTGATAGACATAAACTTATATTGGACTTTCGGAAACTGAGAATAAAATGTTGCCAAATCCTATCGTTTCCGACTTCAATTTCAAACGTAGAGAATTTCGACAAGTAACGGAGGCCGTAGACGGTCTCTTGAGGTGAACTTTTGTACCAAAATATTTAACTTATTTGTATTCGAAATAAAATTAAAGCATATACGCCTAAGAGTACATCTTTTGCGAAAATATTGAAATAATTTACATGTTATTGTTACAAAAATGTTAAATGATGACGATCAACTCTTATTATTTATTACTCTTTTATTCAAAACCTAAAATTACGAAAATTTATTAGTTGACATTGCAAGATAATATGAAATAGTAGTGCTAATGTGAAAAACTGTCTTTAAATTTGAAATGTTTTAAATTCCGCTCGATTACCACAAAAATTACCACAACACCGTACCGTTATCGGCTCCAGAAATTCCGTCTAAAACTTGCGTCCATAAAATTACCATGATAATGGTAAAATGTCACTCCACATTCGGACGAGCGCGGTATGCGCCCATAAATTGTTCGATTTGTTTTCTTTCAATTTTATCATGACACTTATAGATAGCGGCCCTAATTCTTTCCGAGGTCGATAATTTATTACCAAATCTAGTTGCTTTCGCGAATGCTCCAATAACACAACTTAATGTGTTTCTTTAACGGCAGCAACGGCGTATCAAAGAATAACACATAATAAATACGCATAAATATTTATTTTATATTTTCCAACATATTTATATCTTCATTTCCAACCGACCGCTAAGCCCCACCGCTGGATTAAAGTTCTCATATTAATGTTATAGTTAACGGTGTTCGTCGTAATCACGACGTTTGTGTTAAAACCAATTTTTATTACCCGTCTCTTTATAGAATAAAATTATCACCGCCTTCGACATTATAAATCGACGTGGTTACCTATCGATATAGGATATAAACGAAAAAGACTTATATTGTAAATACGTAGCACTTTTAAAAAGACTATAATAAATGTTTGTAAAACTATTTAAGAGAAATAAATAATTTACGTAAATTTATTTAAGAATAACCGTTTCAATCAAAGGTGATTTATTATTTTTTAATGAAAAGGAACACCATTTATTCTGTTAAGTGGATAGTATTATTTTTCGTATAGTAAGGACGTGGAATTAATGTGGAAGGAAAATACAATAAAAGTTAGCAGGTAACTTTTTTATCATGCAAGAAGTATTTTTTGTTATTTTTCAACTTAAACAAACTATAAATGTTTGGGTTTGGTTTGTTAATTTTCGAATTACACTATAATGTTTGATATTAGTGAGACTGGATATATTGATGCGTCTCAGTTATTGATTTGTTGTTATAAACCTATTGATAATAATATCATTAATACATATCGTCACCTTAACGCCTCTCGTTGATTATTCACAGAGAACCTCGTAAAATCAAGTTACCTTTGGCAGTTAACGCGCCACGTAATTTCGGTTGAAATATTGACCGGCCATGTGACAGGTGGAATTTACCTTCTACTCGCGTAGGACCCGTCCGCGTATAGGAAATTGAAAATTTTGTCTTTACTCAAATTACTAATCGAATACTTAATGGCGACGTCGGATTTTGTTACTATTACTATTCAATTATTTGTGACGTGTGTGGCTTGTTGGAGAAGACGCCTGATTTGCATTTAACTTACGTCTGTGTGGTGTAACAAAGCGGTTTTTCTATCTGGTAACTCGAGGTTGACTTTAGTTTTTTGACAATTGATTGAGTGATGTGTGATTCTTTGATTGCAATTAGTAGTATATAGGTAGTCTAGTATAAAATTGAGTAATATTCAATGTTAAATAAAATTGTGGCATTTGAAAGTTATCGATTAATGTTAATTTTTTTTTTATTGTTTATACTTGGTGAACCTTTAGGAACGATAAACAATTAAATTATAAAAAAACAAATGAAAGCTGCTATAGAAAGCATACTTATTAATATTGGAATAATTATCTATATTTACATTTAGTATACAATTTCAGTAATTACAGGTTCTTTATTACTGGTTGGATTTATTTTCATTTATTTTTTTTATGTGAGAAGGCGGCAAACGAAATAGTTATTCACCTGATGTTAAGTGATAACCCTCGCTCATTGACAATTGCAACACCCTTATGGTTATAGATACGTTTCCACCTTTTAAATAAAGTGGGACCCGGGTACCTCACTCACCAGATGAAACGCAGGAGTATAACACTTACTATTCACGCCGGTTTTTTGTGAGGTCGTGGTACTTACTCCGATGGACCTGCTCATTCGTGCCACAGAGAAGACTGTAATACAAATAAAATACTAATAATGTATAAATGAATGAACATTTTTCTAAAACTTCCTCAGTACCTATTGGACAACTGCAACTAAACTCATAAATAATAAAAAAATAATACTCAATTTAACCTTACTTATTTTGTAAACATGTAGACATATGTAGCTTAATGTCCAAAATATGTATTGAACAAGAATTTTAAGTGTCGAGTCATATAACTTAAATCAGTTTTAATTAAAAATGCTCAGTTCTACACGGCGTTCGAATTTCAAATCGATCCGGCCGTTCCATAGATTTTATTGATGCGCGTGCCGATTATTTACTGTTGTCGAGGACGCATAATGGAGATTCTTTATCTTTATTGTTCCGGGGTGACGCAAACAAGAATGAATCTATGCTAATAAAAATTCAAAAGCGACACTCACGAATACGCCTAAAACATTATCGGGCCATTAATTAGCGGAATTTCCTGACGCGATAAATATTCAATTCTCTTAGACGTCTCAATAACGATACTCGAAATCCATTCGCCGATAGCGTTCTGCACAGTCGGAGTTGGTAAGAGATAATTTAGATGCGGGTGTCAATAGGCATGATCCTTATTTGTAAGTTATTAGAATGTAGGGTCAGATTATTCAGAAAACGGCGAACGGCACCCACTCGCAACTTTATAAATAAAATTTCCTTTTCGCTGTTTTACGTGGTTCCCCAAGAATAGTTGATCAGCACCTGTGTTCACAAGTTTACTTGGTGATTAAATGATTTCGATAAGTGATAGCATTTAACTGCCTCATAGAATTCAGTGGTTTCACTACGTACCCGACAGTCTTGAGTCTATTGTTTTTATTAAAATGTGATATAAACTAACCTAACCAAACGTAATGAAAGGTGTGTAAGAATACTTAATAAACACACATTCGCTCTTTTGATGGACAAGTTGTTGGCGTTTTCGGCGACCAAAGACTGTTTTATGATTCGGCAGTCGCTGGTGCTATTTCCGGGCAACTTAGGAGCCTTCGAGAAGAAAGCCTATTCTAGCCTGGAAGGCCTACAACGCACCTCCAACTTCTCAGATGGCGATTGCTTACGAGGGACAGTGATCATATATTTAGTTTCTGATTTGCAGCCTGCTATTAAGAAAGGCAATTCTTTCAGTGCGCAACAGTATGGAGCCTAATGTAAACTTTTGAATAAAAAAACATATTTGAGTTTCGGATTAGATCTGAATCTAGATATTTTTTATGGAAAAGGAAGAGGCATTCACAACAACAAACAATAATTGCATTCAAATGCATGATATCGCCAGACCTTGATGCTAAAATGATCACACGACAATTATGTGTCAAAAATAGGCACACTGCTGGTGAGAAACTCGAGGTGTCGTGCGTACAATCAATTAAAACCTGCCTTCTGAAGTATATCACGTATTAAATAACAACCACAGCGAAATAAATTAACAGCGTTTGAAAGTGAGTGAAAGAAAATTAATAAAGCCAATAAGCTAGATTTGTTAGTGAAATTTCAATTAAATGCTATTAATGAAAAATAAGAGCAAGGTTTTGCTCCCGTTTTAAATTGTTCTGTGCGTGTTACTAAGAGCGAGTGAGATCAAGTCACCGCAAGCCGTGTTAAGGATCTTCGTTCAAATTAATCAGGAAACACAAGGAATTCATATTAATGGATATTACAGTTTAATTATTATATTTATAGGTTAGGAATGTTTTATTATTATGTTTTAATATTGTTGCATGAACGTAGCTCATTGTCCGGGCCCTCGCTTTTCAGCGACCTTTTGTTTAGTTTCACATATCCCGATGTTTGTCATCAAATCTTGCAAATTAAATTTGATCCAATTCCCGGTTGCCGATTGTGCTGAAATTTTGCATACATGTGTAAATCAAGTGACAATGCAATATTATAGTGCTGATCTGATGATGGGTCGGGAAGGTGGTAACTCAGTAAAGAAATGACGTAAAAGGATCTAACGAGTCTCGGTTCGTTTGATTCGTCTTGATGAGTACTTTGATAACCAGGGTCTGATGATGGAGCTGGAAGGTGGCCTAAGGAACTCAGTAACTAAGCGACACAACCTCGTCGAGTTTCATTCGTTTTAATGGGTGGACCGTTATTGATGGGTGGTTTGATGGACGTGAAAATTCGACCACATCTTCGGGAAAAGTTAAAATTCGTTCGTTCCGTTTGTTTTGAATGTGGATTCTGTCTTTGGTTGATGGAACTACTGTAGATCATGCTATTATTTATCTTAGTGCGAAATTGTTTGCTTCAGGTCCAGCTTATGTGGCTTTAAGCTGAGTTCGGTCTTTAGCGGTTCTTCAAATCGAAGAACTTGACTGCTTCAAGTTGACTTCGAAGAAACCTTGTAATAGTGACGCATTAAATGTAAGGTAGAATGAGAAATGTTAAAAACAACTTAACAGTAATTACATAACTAACTGATATGTAGAGTTTTTAAATAATAAAATAATGCTAAAAATTTAAAAATAAGATTAAAAGAAAACAAAACTTTTTAAATACAAGCTTTTATTTTGTTCTAGTTAATTAAAAAAACTAAAAACGTTAAAATTATAATTTAAACCAGATAAGAAAAATATCATTATAGTACCCACATTGCAAACTTTAACAATAATTAGCAATATTCTTCTACGTCACAATAATCCCATATCGTAAGTAGGTGACATACTCGTACCTATTAAACATTTTTATTAAACCCTTTTGACTTAAACTTTACACATTATATTAAATCTTTGCGTTTTTATCATATATTCGATTCAAATTTGTCTTGGAAGAAGTCACACAGATATAAGTGACGCAGAACTCGTGAGATAGCCAGATCCCACGAACTTGATACAGCCATTGGGTAGGTCTCATAACCAACACAACAGACGCACCGATAAATATAAAAAAGCTTAGTATTTGAGGAAAATCTACAACAATGATCTAGAAGTACCAACAGTCTAAATTTATTTTGACGAAAATTTTAACAAATATAAACCCTGTGTATTAAAAATCCCCTTGCAGTGCAAGGTCTGTGATAATTATAATCTTGCTACGGCCATATTGGAAATCCGATAAAATAACAATTAAGGCTACATTAATGGACGATACAATGGAGACTCTTGACTCGCGCCTACGTTTCTCTGATAAATGACCAATCCCAGAGACCGGTACGGTGTATATTTGATTTATAACATTATTTGTTAAAAAAACACACAAAAGAATTGTTTATTCAGTCGTAATCGATACGAATGATCTTTCGGAATGTTCATAAGGTTAGTAGAAAGTTGTTTTGTTTTCGTTTTCTTTAACGAAAATTAACATTTTAATTGATGAACTCAAATCATAAAGTTTATTTAATAAACTTAATAAGTGGCTTAATATTGCGAAACAAATACTTGGATTAGATAATGTTTCACTTATTTCCTATAGAATAGATAACATATGAAGTTTAAAAACTTCATTTGTGTTTACCACGATACTTGTAATAAAAGCAAGTAAAACATAATTTAGAGTTCGCATTGACTTTGCAAACTCTACTCTTTATCAAAAAAACATTATGGCTAATGTTTAATCAGTGATCCTTAAGTTATTTCGAAAATTCATCACCCAAAATCAAATCGTTACGATAACAAACGTGCGTGCTTAAAGACACTTAAAAAAGCAATTAATAATTAAACCTTACATCTAGATCAAATATTTAAATCCCACTGCAGGTGATCCTGTAAGTTGAAAAGGGTACAAGCCCAATTTTACGACCAACATAAATGCCACATAAAAAAGGATAAGTAGTTTTAATTTCTCCCGCACTCAAATGAGGCGGCGTTAATTTTAACTCATACGAGACGCAGCATATATTAAATATCTCATACTAATTCTTTGTCATTATAAGAAATTTTATGTTTTTTGCTGCATAGCTGGCACTCGTAAATAACGGGCGGTTATATTTGTTGGTTTAACTTTAATGCGTTCCGTACAGATTAAAGTCTAATTTATTTTACAGAATTTCATCGGTAGGTATGAGTGAGGTGACGTGGGATTTTTTTTTTAATTTTTGTTAATCGTGAAAGATGAGGTGCCACAGAAACGACTTACGAGCGATCGAACGGTCTTCGACCGTTACCTTTGGAACGGACGTAAGATAATTTATGTAAAAATACTATATGTAATTGATGACAAATAAAATATAGCGTTTATGTTAATTTTATAAAACATATGTGTGTGAGGTTTTTAAACAAAACGGACTTTATATAAATACTATTTCAAATGTTTTCAATATCGAAAAAAAAAAAAAACGTGTTTACTTCGATACATAACTGTCAACATTCTTATTGAAATAAGCCACGAGGAGACGCATTTATCCCATGTTTAATCTAAATTAATAAAAGTTGTTAGGTATTTTCGATTGCGAAAACGATTCCTGCTCATGAAAAATCTAAAATAAAAAAGCGCACGTGCCGTCTGTGTATCTCTGTAACTTTGTATCGAAATTCGAAGTCAGCACTATGGATATATGCACATATGTTTTTGGATGCATTAGGGCGTTATCTTCAACGGGACCGGGTCATAACCTCGCAATTTCAGCGGTCGTAATTATTTCCGTTTGCGTATAAGATAAAAATTCGCGCGCCAGTAAAGTTTTAAGAGTTATGTTGTATGTGATTTCTTATATTACAGTAAACCATGAATTTTAGCCTGATTGCTGGTATTTCCTTGGTAATTAGACTTCGGCGTCTTTATTCAAAATACGCGACAGTGCTTTACATGTTTATTTATATCAAAAAAAGATATTAATAAATAATAAAAAAATAAGAAATGAAATATCTATAATATATATATATAACTATCGCAAAGATTTCTTGTGCAATCTGAGTTCTCGACCATATTTGATTAAGGGTGAAATGGAAGTATTACACTTTCACGTTTACTCTTTTGAGTGAGGTAACCAGGGCACACTATTTCAAAGGTTGGTAACGCATCTGTAACACCTCAAGTGTTGTCGATGTCCCAGCGCGGTAGTAATCACTAAACATCAAGTGAACCACCTGTTCATTTTTCAATGAAATAAAATTATTTCTTTAGATAGTTAATTTTTGAAGAAATAAGCTTACGGTGCCCCATAATTTGCTATCAACAAATCTATGTAGGTACCTGGTTGCAAATGTTTTCTATATGGTAAGTTTATTATTTGACCGCGTTTATTTATATGACCGCGTCAATGACACCTACGTTTAGTGGGAAATTTCCACTTCCTGCCAGTTGGATCCCCACTGGCTTTTTATTACTGCACGCAAGTGTATTACGGCGTACACGGACCTCCCTTTCCATTCATGCTTTAGCGTTGAATGAAAATCACCGAAACCAGTTTACGTTTTATGACGTCTCCTCGCGTCTGTAAAAATTTAACATGTCGCATATTGGCCCTTTTTTTTTTATTCAATAAAAAAGCAATTACTTGTACGCGGGCGATTTGACCGCATTATAAATTGAAAGCGATCCGCGTTTTGTCGCGGTTGTAAATTGGTCGGAAATATTGGACGCTCCACGGGCGTATGGCTTGGCGGTGCTTGACCTATAATATCGTTCGCAACTTGCGTCAGATTATGGTCAATGTACTTTCTAAGAAGATAACACATTGAGTCGACACGAAACTGTTAATCACGAGTCATCCTCGTTCTGTCTCACGTGTCACCAATTTTTCTTTCAATACAGTGTACTAAGGTAATGGTGGGTCAGTACCCAAAAATAAATTCACTCTCATTAGCATAAACCGTGTAAATTATTCATTAACGTAAGTCTTATCCAATCTGTTTCATTTTCGTGTAACTAGCATATTAGTGACTTTGTATCGAAACTACTTGTTGCATTTTATCCCGTTCAATTTCAAGATTTTATTCAAGACGTTTTAAGCTGATAGTCCAGTTTAATAGCGAAGACTATCAATAAGATGGAAAACATCGGTAAATATCGGCTATATGCGATTCGGAATCGCACACGAAGGGTTCCGTACCATTATCTATAATAAACCACTTCACGCTTATTGTATGGGGGCCCTCTTAAATATTTTTTATTTTATTCTGTTTTTAGTATTTGTTGTTATGTAGAAATACATCAGCTGTGAAAATTTGATTCATGTCTAATTTCATGATTCTTGAGATACAGCCTGTTGACAGACGGACAGACAGTCAGGGGAGCTTTAGTAATAGCGTCCCGTTTTACCTTTTGGGTACGGAACCCTGAAAAGTAAAGTAAAGTATCAGCCACATTTCCCACAGCTGGGGAAAGGCTTACTCTGTACAACGGTTATTGGGGCATAGTTCACCACGCGACACCACTGCAGATAGGCAGACTTTATATTTCTTCGAAATATTATTTTTTATTATTATATCGAAAATATGCAGGTTTCCTCAGGATGTTTTCCGATATGCACGCGATTACTCAGCACGTAATATTAACGATTTAATTGGTGCTGGCACCGGTATATGAATTCAGTTTGCTTGAGTATAATAAGTTAAAAGCGAGCGCCTGGACAAATCAATCGCAGCTCTATTTTACTCATATGTAAATAAAATTATATTCAAATAAAAAAAAATATTATAACAGTGACACTTTACTATCAAATAGATAGAAGCCAATTTTATTTTACACAAGCTTAATTTTTTGAAAGGTGTCGTTCCATAATATAAAAATTATAGGCACGCTGTAAAATGACATACCTAAATATTAATCGAGAATATCGATTTTGTTTTGTGTGGGCATACAATTTATTTGTTAATTTATCAAGGTGTATATTTAATTAAAAAGTATACAAATTAGGTGCGATAACTATTATATGAAGTATGTATACGAATAATGGAGGACACCTCCGATTCCATTAGTGGGACTTGTCACAAAACAAACATCGCACGGAAAAATTCTCCAATTTGCGTTACCATTAAATGCAAGCGCAGCGATTGAGACTAATTATCTAAAATAAAGACTTTCATGAAGCCTCCTCACACATTAAAGACACCAGTTTAAAAGGTTTCCCTTCCAAAAACTTTAAAATCACGCTGTATTGCTGCGTCAACAAGTTAATAACCTCATATGCATTAATAAAATAATTACAATTAACTCTTAAGCACTTCTATAGCGATCGGTGAGCGATCAAAATTCCGACACGTAATACCGTCTTGACCCTACCGAGCCGTACCCATATATTTACTTTATCTTGTTCAATACACTTAAATACAAATTAATACAACCGAAGGACCGGGCCTTAATGGCGGCTCGGACTGTTTATTTTACACCTCGGATGGGACATGCTGGTTTTATATTTTCTTTTTTTTATTGGGCATACTCGGCAACAGCCAGGGCTTCACGGCTTTTAGCGCCTTCTAAAATGGAGGAACCATCTCACATGCATTACGAAAAACAAAGTGATTAATGCAAACAAAAGATAAGCAAAATACCTGGCAATTATCCAATTTTATATTAATAAATTTGTAATTTTCTTAAGTGAAAAAAATATTGTTTTTTTAACTCAATTTTTAATAGAAATTTAAATTGTTTATAGTGCTAATCTTTGCACTTAAGATTGAACATTAAAATATGTAGAAAAAGTGCGAAAAGATTGTCGCCGCTGTGAGAATCGCTGTGAGAATCCCACACTCTTTCTATCTTTTCGCACTTTTTCTACATATTTTAATGTTCAATTTTTAATGATTGAAATTGAGATTGTGTGTTTTCATTTGTAAACATTTTCTGACAATCAGGAGAAAGCAACATTTTCATCTGTATATATCTTTTGGAGGGTAAAACAGGTTTATTAATCTAAATGACTATCATTTGAATGTTAAATTTCTATATTGTTTGAATAGTTTTATAAAAATTAAAAATATGTACTTACGAATTACAATATTTTATTACAAATACCGTTTGCTAAAACAGCTTAGTGTAATATTCATTAAATATTTATTGATCACAAATTATAAAACTAATCTGCAATGATAAATTTAGATAAAAGCACGTCATTTTTCGGTGGTAGGGCCACGCAGCAGCCTCGGCTGTTGCACGAATGGGCAGGCTCGTCCAGGTAAGTACCACGACCTCACAGAAGACCGGCGTAAAGTGGAAGTATAATACTTTTGCGTTTCGTATGGTGAGTGCGGTGGCCGGAGCCCAATTTTCAAAAGGTTTTTAACGCATCTACAACCATCGGGTGTAGCAGATGTCTATGGGCGGCGGCGTTCACTTAACATCAGGTGAACAGACGGTTTTTAATTTGAAAGTCGCCAAACGAGCCGTCTGCTCGTTTGGTGACTTTCAAATAAAAAAAAATTAACTTTTATTTTTGTTACCTAATTATGTTTAATTTAAAAAATCTACACAACAAAAAATTTTACAAAAACAAAATATAATTGTAATTTTAAGTCTAACAAATAGTTACAAAATCAAAGTAAATTTTCCAAGCTCGAAACAATCAGTTAAAAGAATACGCCTAGTCAAAGGGGAACAGATTAAAGGCACAATAAATAACCTCTAAATTATTTTGCGGTACACGTGCACCCACTGAGGGATTATCAATATTACTTTAATATTCAAATATATTGTCAAAGCGCCCCGATGGCCGATAAGAATGCCCGGCCACACGCAGTAGGTCATTAGACACCTCGGCGAAGGAAATAAATTAAAGTAAACGAGATATCTCCGCCAACAATCTCATTCCGAAGGCGTTACCTTCATTCATAACATGAAACAACTGCATTCACCTTCATCGCTACTCGAATGGGGGACGATTACAAATTTGTCACGCCGCTGCCTTGGAGCCGATATGGATATTCTTAAATTAATTGCTGTTATTAAAGTGAGGAAGAAACCAACTTCCGTGTTTTGTATCGTATATGACTTTCTATAAATAGGGAATATGACTTGGATTTAAACTCATTGAAAAGAATCTGATAGGCTTCCTCTATGATGAATTTGTCATTTACATCGTGATAATTCCGAAATAAAAAAAAATTACGCTCACATATAGAAAAAACAAATTTAAAATAAGAATTAACTCAAATATAAATTGAATTAACTCAAATATAACCATAACTAAGAATTAATGATCTGATTATTAGAGTATTAATTTCAACAAGATATTCGATAATTTCAACGAGATATTAGATAATGTTATTATAAACAACACCTGTTTATGGAGATACTTTTAATTATCCTGATATTATCTAGTATCGAATAATTAATAACAGAAATATCTCACTTTAAAGGATAGTCCGACATAAGTAAGTTTTAGTAGTTGTAGTAAGTAACGTGAGACAGAACTTTTGGTCATGGATGATCAAAAAATCAAAACTCAGGATAGCATAAACGACTACCCCTGAATTTTATCTACAAATCATATAATAAGAATATCGTTAAAACGGCACTATATCCCAATGTCAATCACGTGCGCAGTACTTTAATAGCTTAAAACATTATCGGAACAATCTGTCGGTTGTACTAAAAAGGAATTTATGTCAAAACCACCAAGCACTTAAAAGCGCGCCCTTCGGATTCCTAGAATATCAATGATCCTTCATTATTCAAACGGACATTGTGAACAATTAAAAATCTATTCGGTATGCATACAGAGACGTAGGTCAGCTTAACTATCGGTTCGCCTGACGCTTTTGTTACCAATAAAAAGTATTTGTTAAGGCTGTTGCTATAAAACGACCATTCCGATGCTGGTCAGCGTTGGAGTGAAAAAATAAAAACGGTCCTGTAGGTAATCGATGTCCGGCACTAAATTGAACTATTTTACAGTTTACATGTCACTTAATTACAGCTCTTAGGACGTGCACGGAGATGCGTACGTCGATCATAAAAGTCTCAGGGCCAACGACCTCGTAAATATTTGATCACACTTATTACATACGATTGCGTCTAAACTGCCTCTTGCACCTTCGTCCACACATTTCCTCTCGTTTCAAACGCTTCTCTTGCTACATTTCAACTTGCCTGCAGTTCAAAATAAATATTGAAAACAAAAAGAATATTGAAATTATTTAAAAATCGAATTCGAATAATTAAATGCACAATCATCTTAGATAGCAAAAATTACGGCTGTATGACTCCTAGCTATTATAAATCCATTTCCTTATTGTTACCAAAATGGAGGTGTTTGTTGTTCGAACTGTTTATTTTTTTGATTTTCCTGGTTATGTTTATAATGTTTTAATGACTCCGTGGCGCAGTTTCCAAGGTGTTGGCTTTGGCGTCTGGGTTCGTGGGTTCGATTCCCACACGGGACAACTATATTTGTGACCCACAGATAGTTGTTTCGCATCTGGGTGTTTGTCCACATGAAATCAATGTTTGTAAAATCACACATTACTATACAGGATAATGATATCCTAAAGAATGTCTTTAAAAATTACAAAATAGTTATAAAATAATAATGTTTTTAACAATAAAATATATAATTGAAGCCTTGCACATATACATACATTATAATAACGCCACTGAACTAACATAATCACTGATCTTTTAAAGTTATCTCGTGGTGAATGTAAGCCACATATTATCTTACAGTTACAATTAATTTTGTAATGTCTCTGCACATTCATATATTACGGGAGGTTAAATTCAAGAGGCTTGTACTTTTCATCATTATGAAGAATATTTGCGATGATTATCTGATCTGTCAGACTAACTATTAAACTTCATATATGTGATATAATAAGATGTAAGTCAGTTTAAGCAAACAGAAGATCAAACAATAATGTTCTGTGATATCTTAAAAGCTTTCGATATGAAAATAAGCATCATTGAATAACCAATAATATATTATCTTTCAGCATTTCTGCTCTTAATTTTTGAACCCCTTTCACCGTGGCTTTTAAATCAAAATTGGTAAGCTACAAACTTAAAATTGTGCTCAGCGGTGAAGGAAAACATCGTGTGGAAACCTGCATATTTTAGAAATAATAATAAAAAATATTTCGAAGATATGCGAAGTCCGCGTGGGGCTGCGTGGGGGATTATGCCCTTATACCCTTTGGATAGAGGAGGCCTTTACCCAGTAGTGGGACATGAATAAGCTGTTACTTTACTATAATATAGCTCATAAACGGGTACTCATAGAAGAATATAGCATGTGTGTGGGATACCTACATTAATTATTAAATATTCATTAGGCGTCGTCCCGAAATCATGGGAGGCCGCTTTAGTACGCCTGATCCCTAAAAGGGGCAACCGCTCGGATCCGTCCAATAACGGGCCTGTAGCCACCAGCTCCTTTTTCTCCATTAAAATGGAGTCCATTATCAATTGACGGTTCCTGCGGTATCTAAAGGAGCACCGGCTGATTAGCGACCGCCAGTACAGCTTTCGTCGGTGTTGCTCTGCCGGTGATCTTCTGGTCTACCTTACGCATAGATGGACAGAAACAGTTCAGAGCAAGAGGGAGGCGTTTGCAGCCCATCGTAAGGCACAAATTCGGACCCACGTGGAGTACTGTTGTCATCTCTGGGCGGGAGCCTCCTATTACCAGCTTCTTCTATTTGACAGCATTCAACGTAGGGTGGCTAGGGTTATCGACGATCAAAGTGTTTCCGATGGGCTTGATCCTTTGGCTCTGCGTAAAGATGTTGGATCATTCATTAATTTCACCATTGGACATCGCGCCAAAAACCGCATTTCCTACCTCGCACAACCACTCTGTGGCACCAGCTGCTGCGAGTGGTTTTTCCGAACCGTTACGCCCTGGGAACCTTCAAGAAGAGAGCATACTCTTTCCTAATAGGCCGACAACGCATTTGTACACTCTCGGACGTTGCAGGTATTCATGGGCGGCTGTAATCACTTACGATCAGGTGAGCCTCCTGCTCGTTTGCCGCTGTTCACCATAAAAACATGATGTAGTGCACACAACTTGTGCTATCAACTTGTTATTTAGTCCTAAAATTACAGGCATCGGATCTATCGCTATACTCAGCGACAGACCCAATTCCTAAAATTGTTTTAAATTTTAATCATTATTAACAATAAATGCATAATATTTGTATCGTGTTTAAAAAACATTCAAGTCACATTTATTGCTTTATCGCATCTAGAAGACTATAATATAACATAACTAGAAAATCACAAAAGTTTATACAGACTTTCTTCTCTACATTTAATTCAATCTAATTTTTCATCTTAATAGGTATTAAAACATGATTTACGAAGTAATAATGAGTCGAATGGACGGTCTTGCACACCAAACAAAGGCGATTATCAATTAAATTTATCAATCCAAGTCTACTTTAGATCTCTGAAGATTAGAAAGTGCTACTCAGTACGCTCCGGTTCGCAGCAATGGTGGAATGACGGATCATTAATTATTCCAATGTGCTCTTAGTCAACCGCTTTTAATAAGCTATCGGTATCAACGGTCTTAATTTTCTCAGAACAATACAATTGGGAACTACTAATGAGTCACAATGTGACGCAAGGCGTGCTCAGGTTATCTGCGATTGATCTAAATTCATTTAGAATGACAACAATGCAGCCAGGCGCTGCTGTTTTCTCGGCTTTAAAATGCAGTTAGTTATATGCGCTTAATGATTGGCACTTGGAAAGCGGTGTTGAAGAAGCCTCTCGTGGCCTACATATCAGTACCGATGTTGCGAGTATAACGATTCCATTCTTGCGTCATGACTCTTCTTACGGCTAAATTAATATGGATTGTATTACATTTTTCTTTTATTGCTTCAAAGAAAACTAAACTCTTAACAAAAGATCATTCATCAGATCATCTTTTCGTACTTTTTCTACATGTTTTAATGTTCAATCTTAAGTGCAGAGATTAGCACTATAAAAACTTTAAAATTTATAAAAAGCAATGGCGACATCTCTCGTTCGAATTATCGTTGTAAAACGATATTCGAAATTGTTTGTATGCTGGAAAGGATATAACAATAGATGCGCCAAGCATTGCTTCAAATGTTAAATAACAATGTAGAAAGAAGGCGTTAAGATTTTCGTCTCTGTGGTTATCAGCCGTTTAGCTCAGTGGCTAGAGCGTCAGGCCGCGAATGCCGAAGACGTGGGTTCGATTCCCACAGCGAGAAAATCTTTTCGTACTTTTTCTACATGTTTTAAAAGATCATTTTTAATATTTGCATGCTTATCAGCGATTTCTCTCTGCTGAATTTCTTCCGGTGTTATTTACGGCCATATGTAGTTTGCGTGACATACATGAAGTAAATGGTTTTATTTACGAACAAAATTAGATCGATGCATGTAATATATTTAAGGATTTTGCCTTTTAACATTTTCTATTTTCGCTAAACACAGTTTTTTAAGAAGTAGGAACGAATTATCCTCATGGTATAAATATCTAAAATATGGCTTAAAAACAATTCCTGGACTAAAAACTTCTTATATGCAGGGCTGTTTAAGTTCTTCATATAGGAAATAACACTGAAATAGAAAACGTATATGTGAATAAGATATAAAATGTTTGACGTGTTGCACATTGATTTGTGTTCGATGCCCAAAGAAAGTGTGACCTGGCTTAACGTGTAAGCCAACTTGCGAATGTTTGTCGGATTACGTCATTTAAATATACGAACGTATTTTACCGCTAACAAACAAACATTAATATGGAAAGCTCGCCTCTGCCAATGTGCCAGCCAACGCTGCCCCCACGAAGATGGCTATTGTTTCTCCAAAACGTGACTTCAAATGTTAATTGGACGATTAAAAGCCGAATGCGGGTCATTTGGGCCGTTACTGGCGGAGCCCTTTTGAATATGTATATTAAAATTATTAGATGAAGCGGGCGAACAATTTGAGCTAGGTTTCTAATGAGGTTATGTGCTTTCTTGTCACAGATGGCGCTTGTGTTTTGAATGCGCAAGCGCCGAGCCGGATGCGCGAAATGGTATTTGCTGTGTGCGTAACTGTGCGAATCGGATGCAGAATTTATATTAGAGCCCTTGCCTTGCTTGTGGGACCAAAGTTGAGTGTGAATTGCTTAGTCATACTGGGTATTGATTATGTTATGGCAAGACGCTTGTTGCCGATGAATTAAATTAATATAAAACTCTTTTGAATCTTGTGTAGCATGTTTTGTTGAATGCTATATGTTTTTATGTGCGATTTCGTATGGTTTTCATTAGATAGTTTAAGAGATTAATCCAGTATTCACTGATCCAATGTCAAGAGGGAGCAGATGTATTAAAAGAAATCCATAGCCTAAATAAAGTTTGTACATTTTAGTTAGCTCATGGCATGACAAACACAGATATCCACAAAGCGTATTAAAATGTTTATAGTGAGTGTACTGACTTGGAAATTTTTTGGGCGAATGGTTGTTCCATATATGAGGAAAATAATTAAGAAGTCAACACACGTGTGTCAATCTGAATCGCTGACGAATTCTTCCTATTAAACTTCGACCACACCTTTATGCCTCTAGTCATGATTATGTCAATAACAAAATAGAAATCGTTACGAAAATTATAAATCTCAGACTCAGAATCACTAGCTTTTGACATGCGGCATCAGTTACGTTTAAGAGTGAAGAAGTTATTGAAGATTACTAATGTGTGATATTAACTCTGTTATACAGCCGAATGGCAGTATATATATATATATTTATGGGAGTGATAGTGTTTCCAACCCATGCACGTATAGAGCCACGTATAAAGTTGCTGCAACAAAACAGCATATGCTGTACTTAACACAATAACTTTTGATTTTGTACTCCTTCACAAAACTTTTATATCTTGTAATAATATCAATGAAAGTATACTAAAGAATATAAGAGCAAGATCCTTTTAATTTCTGTTAGCTTAAGACTTTTATTTTTCGCTTTATATAGTCTCATTAATTAATTTATTCATTATTTTTTTCATGAATTGCTTATGACCTAAGATTTTTATAATATCATCTTCTTTCTCATCTTTCTTTCTGATTCTTCTTTCTTTTCCACTCGAAATTGACAAAATGTGTTAAGTTATGACATTAACTGGCGTGTAACTTTTATCATTATATCATCCTTATGGCTCTTCATAGCTTTTGTGTTGTAAGTTTTTTTTTTTTTTGAAAGAATGTTAACTGAGCTTAAATAATGGTAAGAGGGGACTACAGCCTATGGGCCACATAACACCAAAGATGTAACAGGTGTGTTGGCAAAAACTACGAAAATGAGCCTATATTTATTTCACTCACTGGACGAAATGCAACATTCCAAATATTTTATTATGACAGTAAAGAGACCGTAGTACTCTGGCGTACTTTATGTAAACTGTCGATACTTTAAAACCTATACGAACAATACAATAAAATGTTTCTTCCCTCTCACAAGTACAACGTTTCTCTCTCATTGTATTACAGTATAAAAACCACACCTTCCAATGAAAACATTTTCGAATAACAAATCAAGGCAACTCATGCCTAAAAACTCCATGAAGCTATCAGCATAGTGGTGGGTCTAATGGGATAAGTGTAATCCTTGTTCAGACAAAGTAGTACATTTGCATAGCCTCCGGTTTATTATCTGTATAGTTCTTTTTTTCGTTTGCAGAAAGCTTCGTTGGTTAACTGCCAGCGAAATATAATCTATGCTGAATAAATTTACATTAATACCTTGAAATTTGCTAAAGCACGTAGCATTTAATGCTAATTTCGTGAGCAGTAGATGTAAGAATCTTTCACACTGAAATCTGACTATAAGAATATAATTAGGCCCGAATATTTGTAGGGCTCTCTTATGAGCCTTCATTGTTAACGTATCGAGCAACAATGTTGAGTTGATTAAGGAAAATTACCTTTTTAGAGCTAGAGTAACGGTGGATTCAATTGGATTCAATATATAAAAAAATTGGAGGGCAGACTATTTTTTTTTTCTGGCCGCACATGATATGAATTAAGAATCAACTTTGATTTATTTACTATAATAAAAACTGTTTGTTTCTATGTTTTATAGTCTGCAAAGTTTATTTTTAAGGATAATGAATGGATAATTTAAACGTTTTCACAAATGTAAGGCATATTCTATGTACATAAAATAGTAAAAAAAGCTTATGAAATATTTTTATGGGCAACATCGTCGGTACATTATTGATGTGGCTTTACTCTGTGTAATTCAAATAGATATAGAAGTGAGGAACTTTGAGCTTTTCGTTAGCTTTTTAAAATTTTTAATTTATCATTAACAATAACATTCCTTACATTTAAAAGTGCAAACAATGTAAATGGGATTTTTACAGCAAATTATAAGTTGGACCTTTTATCACCGCATTACCACTGCTTGTTATTCGCGACGGGTAAATAGTAAATTTATTACAGATATAAAACAAAGATGAATTTTAAATTTACAAGTAATATAAATACTTTTAAAATAAGTTTACTCGGATGCCTTCGGAATATGCAGTCGGCTTTGCGAAGGTTCCTCGACCTTAGCGCGAAAGGTAAATTTTAGCAGATTATACAAGTTTTCGCAACAAATGAGGAATGACTAATGCGCGAAATATCCTTTCCGAGTATCCTTCGTGACATTGCAAACAGAAGTAATAAAAGGCGCGCGCTGAATCGACAATTGGGCGGTCATCGGTCGAATGGGATTTCGTAAACGCGGTGAAAAAACAATGCCTTAGGTGTGGTATAAATTGTGCCGCCGTATATAATGAGACCGGCGGGCCATCTGTCAGTGTTGGCGTGCGGTACGCGGCATATTTTATAATTGTACCGGGTTACACGCGGAATGGTAATCACTCATTGGTTCGATCGCGCGAATGTCCTGCGAGAAATGCGACACGCATTCCGAATGCGCGCGGGACGTTGTAAGACGCTAAACTGCTGACCGCTATACACAAACAGGTGTTGACACCTCACAGTAAGTTATCCTTAAACCGTAAGATCCTAAACCCAATGGTAAAACAACAACACAATGGTAAAAGAGGCTGTTTAATTAGATTAAATCCAAGACAACGCTGAAACAAAATCCTGTAAGATACTTTTGCTTAGAACGGACCAGAAATAAGTAGTCGAAAATGTGATGGTAGCCTAGGTAGCCTTGATAGAATCTATTTAGTGACCAAAGAATCCAAAGATACTATAAAATATTCGAAACTCAAACTCAATCCAAAGATACTATAAAATATTCGAAACTCGGGCAATTACAAAAAAAATGTAACGCAATAAACTACCTACAATAAAAACTAAGTACTTTCAAATTAACGTGAAAAAGGTTTAAAGTGAAAGAATGAGAGTGTTTAATAATCTTTAATTCATTTGATTTTCTGTGACTGAAGTAAACCTCGTCGCCAAAGTTACAAAAACAATTATGGCCTTGTTGCTTAATTCGATGTTTTGAATAACTAGATAAATGCTTATTAAATAAAGAGATGGGGTAAAAAGTTTCAATATTGGATACATGAAAAGTTGCAACGGGTTGCGTGATATAATGTGTTTATATTTATTATTCAAATATTCGTAAATTGGGAAAACGCGGTAGTCTTAATTATTACAAGAAATAAAAAGGTCTTAAAGGTTAACATTAAAAAATCGATATTTATCCTACTTATTATTGCAGTCACGGTTAGATAGGAGCGCTAATACATGTTGCTTAGCGGTAAACTTCAACAGGGGACCGGTGCCAAATGTGCGAGCGGTAACAATTTTGAGGCCATATACGGGACATAGAGAAGGACCGAACGTAGCAGGGAGATACTAAGATGCAATGTTTTGTACGTATTTAATTTCTGACTTTATGCTTATCTAAACTGTGATTGTTTAAGTGAAGTGCTCTAGTCGTTTCTGATTGGCGATCACAACTATGGCACGTGACTTTATGATGTGGCGGCAGTTAATCAATAACGATACCAGTTCAGGGCCGTAAATGGCATTACTTAAATTACTGCTTCAGTTTTACATTTAGCGTCAGGAAGTAGATTAAAATTGCATTTATCTTAATTGGCATTAATTAATTCAGAAGAACTCATCTGCGATACAGTCACGTTGCGGTTTCAGCTACTGTATGAATGAGATGTCTTGTCCAGAAAAGTGCCTACGCCTTCACTGCCGACCGTTGCAAAGTAGAAGTATTTGTACGTCTGGCAGCCCTCTTAAAAGTCACTAAAGCAGTTACTTCTACTAGTCAAGGAGGTCCTTTTTAGTGTAAAGTTGGCAAGCGAGCAATCGGTTCACGTAATTTGGAATGATTACCACCGTCCAAGGATATTTACAATAGCTGAAATTGCAATGTACTTTGGTGATAAAACTAAATTTCCTTAAGAGTCCTTGGACAAGCGGCAGGCTGAGTTCATTTATTAGTGTCTTTGTGTACACAGATAAAATCATCTTTTTAATGCTCTTCTATTACCAAAGGGTAATTATCGTGAATGACTTATCATATATCTTTACTATAATATATCCTTCATATTTGTTTAGTAAGATCGTTTGAGTACTGTTCAAAATGTTGTGTATCCATATAACCTTTTACTAATGAACATGTAGTCATTTTTCATCCTCTTTATCATTATTATTGACTGGAAGAAGTCCACTATTACATAGGCATAACCACTTATACTTCATGTAATCACCAGCTACATGACTGCCCAAGCAATATACCCGTGAAACTATTCTGTAATCCACACACATACGGCTGCTCCCTGGCAAATTGGTAGAGAAGGCGGTATCAGCTCATCATTTGATGCGTCCGCTTACCCGAATCATAAAACGACCGTTTTAAGTGTTCCGCGGTTTAAGAAAGAGGCGACCAGTTTTGGAGATTCGCTCTTTAATAACGAGCCCCGCTCTCCCGCGGCATCTTATAGTGCGCCGGTCGGTACTTTTATTCTGTCTAAGATATCCATCGCAAACGTGAGTGTTGTTCGTAACAACACGGGATACATCTATGAATGTCTTTATTACTGTGCTTTTAGTCATTTGTAAGATTTTCTCATAATGATTGTCCCCGAAACGAGTGCTCGCGCCGTCAAAAGCCTTTGTCTAATCGCTGTCGCGGAATGTATCTTCACATGTACATTGCATCCTGCTTTTAAAGACCGGTGTTTTTTTTCCTCTGGCTTAATTTGCTCAACATATTCTCTCTTAAGAATCTACATACTGACTAAAGTGCACTGGTTCAACTGTAGAGTTCATAGAAAACCTCCATTGACCATTTCATTATCACGTCGTAAATCGGGCAAAGTTTTTAGATCGGCGTGCATTTAATCGACAAGAATTGTGTACCACATTTTTGACCTACAAATGAATGAGGCGGACACAATTTAAAAAATTTTAGCTGACTATACAAATACCTAACCTTAACATCGTGTATTCATTTAACAAGAAACTTTAAAAGTCAAGTATCGGAACTAAATTATTTTTAAAATATTATAATTTTTTACTGGGTTTGGTTTAGTTGATGATCATATAGTTTGCTTGATAAAAAAAAACTTGGCTAATCAATAAACAGTTAATCATTTATCCTAACTGGTCATTTTGGAGTTTGAGTATTTCATAGTATACTTTGGTTTTGAAAACATGTAAGATTCCTACCATCTCATAATAACTGGTTTAGTTCATATACTAAAATAAATATAAATAAAAGGTTCATACAAAATTTGTTTGTACTTCTCCTGATTGGCAAATGATAAATCAAAACTTTATTTAATAAAATGGATACACAACGCATACTGAATGCGTTGTCATTACTAGATTTAGTAACATTTATCTAAAAAGTATGTCAAGATCATTTAAGCAAAAGTAAAAGAGTTTTAGTACGTATAAAGTTTTTATGTTCTTTATCGCATTTCATTTAAATTTAAATTTCTGACATTTCGAGAGCTATATCCCAACCATGTTCACGGGAATAATACAATTTTTGACGTCCTAGTGTTAAAATAACCGATCTCAAAATAATGTTCAAGTGGACCTTACAAACTTAATGTGTTAAAATATCGCGCTAGCATATTGCCGTGTTTAATTAAATCAGTGTCGTTCATTCATGGCTGTTTATACGAAGAGGAAGGAGTTTCTTCAGCGATGTTGTAAAGAAAGCGGTGTTGGCTCGTGGAAAATTGCCAAAATCGCGGCTGTATACGGCAGTGGGTTTTACACAAGCCGTTACGGTATGAGACAAGTGTTTTATCACATTAGTTAGTAAGGTATCAATAATTCATAGCGTAGCGATATTATGCGTATCGGCGACCGTTACTTGGAAGCCTTACACCGTTCATTAGTAGTTTCACCGCGGTCTGCTTTGGCAAAACCGCTGGGCCACATAATATCGAACCCAGATATAAAATAAAACAGAATGCGGCAAACGTTTGACATCGTGTTTAGATAAACATTTAAAAATATTCTTCTTTCTCTCCTGGCTTGGGGGATATGCTCCGTTACAACATGTGAATCACACACTCACTCTCACACTCACTCCGTTACACATTGGCTAAAAAAAACTAAACTAGATAGTATATATTGTATAAAAAAACTTTATATAGCTACTTAAATGAAATTATGTTTACGGAATTACTGCATTAATTTTTAATTTTATTTCCCGACGTTTCGAAGCACAAGAAAAGCGGCATTGAAAGTTTAGAATTAAAAATAAACGCGATAAATCCGTAAACAGAGATTCGTTTAGTCTAATCGCGTAAATATGTTTGGTTACTATATTAGATTGATCATTTATTATCTCCAGATTCCACCTTTCAAGATCATTTATTATTTACTACCACCTCATTTCCCTTCTAAGATACTTATAAAAACATGCAGCGAGAAAGCGCGTCCGGTTGTTCAAAATTATAAGCCCATTGTGGCGGTCGATGTTTTATATCTGTGTTGACATTGGTAGGCCGTTCGTATAACGTTCGTGTATTGACGATTTAATTACCTTTTGATCCGGCTGCCTGGTGATATTGCGATGTGGGTGTCCGATATACGTATGCTAATATGCTACGGGTTTGGACACAGGACGAGGCGTAACATTAGCGGGCCTTTAGATTGCCAAACCCGGAGTTACTTTTGACAGTAACGGACGTCGTCAGTTAATTACTATCGTCACTAGTTTAAAAACAAGTTTACTGTTAGTTTGCTAACGCTATTATAATACAAATGTTTAATGTTAAATTTATGTTAATCAAAAGTAACAATATTGCTAAAGTATGAATATTTAATAAGGCTTATAATAAGCATAACAAATTATTGCATATGCGAGCTCCGTTATACGTGTTTCCTTTACGCCTCTCTAGAATGTGTTTACTGGATTCTAAATTCTATTAATATTAAGAATATGCAGACCCTGTGTTGTAATCAAACACACGACCCCCGCCGCCGAAGCCAAAAGCTTAACAAACGCCACTAATTCACCAAACAACCTATATTAAAAAGTACATATTTTATTTTAAAAAAAAAACAAATTAAGCTATATAGTAGGTACATATTTTACAAACGGTCAAACGTGTATCTCAACGACATACAGAAGGTTGATCAACACTTTAATTGGTAATATGAACCTTAACGTTGCAGTTTTTTTGATTGGAATTCAAATTTGAAGAATTCAAATTCGACGGCGGCGGTCGTGGGTTTGATTCCCTCGCGGGACAACAATTTGTGTGACCCACAGATAGTTTTTTCGCATCTGGGAGTTTGTCCACGTGAAATGTATGTTTGTAAAACGTCTTTATAACAAAGGATAATGTTATCCTAAAGTAAGGGCAATGTTTTTAAAAAAACGAAAGAAAAAACAAAAAGTAAAAGTAAGTATAAACATCCCTAACAACGTGTAATAATACGTTGCCAAATGTAAAGTTATAAATACTTCACAGCTTCACGCCGGTTTCTGAAAAGCTATGATAATTTCCCCGTCGAACTAGCATATTCGTGCAATATCGCATACCGTATCGTTATTATCATCGTTTCCACCCATAGATTGCAACGTAGCACAATCCTGGGCCACCACCACCCATCGACTTCCCACCACCGTCAATGTTGAGACGCATTTCGAACAGCGAATGCGCTGAGGCTTTAATCTAAACGTGTCCCAAACATCAATTACGTTTAATAATCCATACTCTGTAATTCGCTGGGTGTTCCACAACAGTCCCACATTGGAATTTTCGCCTCGAAAATGCATTTTCCGCGCACATTACTGCTCGCATAGAGCGCCGACCGCCGAGCTGCATTTAAGTTAATTATAGGATTACACCGGGTTGCATTTAAAGTGGTATTTTGGTAATATAATAGTCAGATGGCACGCCCGATAAGTGCCAACCCGATACTTGGAAAGCCTCGCTCATTACGCATTCGGGTCGCAAACAAAACGTACTCAGCCGCGAGGAACAACCGAATATAATAATTATGAGCCGAATGGATTAGGTCGAATTAACCGTTGCTTCGTTACATGATTATTTTTTCGACACGTAGCACAAGCGGATGGCTTTTTTATGTGCCTATACGAGAATAATTGCCAACAGAGACTTTATTACATTTATCATCATAATTTCGGGTTATGAATTTATCACGATTTCATATATTATACAGGATAAGTATATTTCTGATTGTATGGTTCTTTATTTATACCATATATCTAAAGGTAACACATATTCTATCAATAACACTTTAACTGGTTCTAGGAAAAAAAAAGAAAACCAATCAAACTATTTTATGAATACAGGATATCATTATTTAGTATTCAGAACTTCAGGAGCAAAGCAAGAATAATACATTGATTTATATTAATTTTAATAGCTAAATACAAATAACGTGATTTCCGCCAAAGGCCTCCACATCTGTTACAGACGATCTATTAATCATCTAAACATTATTTCAAAGATTCATTGAATGAATATGACATAAAAGCCCTAAGAACAATATTCCTGGGTGATATCATACAGATTGCTTATGCTGTTCACCTTTAAGATTCAAACACTAATTCTTCCTAACTACGCAAATTATGACAGAGGTCAAATTATATAATTATAATTTCCATTAATGAGGAGCAGCCGAAATATAATGGATATAGCAACAGCATAGTGGCATGTTTTAATTTCCGTTTAGTATATATGTTTTTAAAATATAACTTTTAATATAAGCGCCTGGTGTGACGATTTTTCTGTTGGAGGCATAAAGATACTCGTAGTAAACTCAATAATTGAGGGCGTGAAAGGTTTTCACTTTAATTTATTTATAAATTTTGTGTGGTAGGCCACGCCATGAAATAGTCTTCGCTGCTGCATGAATGGGCAGGTCTGTCCGCGTCAGTACCACGATCTCACAGAAGACCGGCGTGAAGTTAAGTGTAAGTGTAGTTATATTTCTGCGTTTCGTCTGGTGAGTTAGGTAGCCGGGAGCCACTATTAAAAGGTGGCAACGCATCTGCAACCCTACGGGTGTTACAGATGGCATTGGGTGGCGGTTATAGCTTAATATCAGGCGTGCCTCCAGCTCGTTTGCCACCTTCTCACATTAAAAAAATGTGTAAAATAGCACCATCAGATTTAACGATTTCAGATATGTAGATTTCACAAGTAGAAAGTTGTAAGATTTTGAACGGATTTCTCTTGACACGCAGACATACTGTGATATGGTCAACTATCAGATGTAAGAGAAAATTATTTAACCAAAACCCTTATGTGATATCTATAAATAATTGCACTCATGTATTTTTCAAAATTAGTTTTGATTCACTCGGTGGCGCAGTTTCTAAGGTTTGGGCGCCGGTGATCGTGGTTTCGATTACAACACGGAACAAGTATTTGTGTGACCCACAGATAATTGTCCCAGATCTGGGTGTTTAGTTCCAAGGATGGCGCGGCCTTAAAAAACCTAAGTCGTAAAAACCAAAACCACTAACAACATGATTCACATGTAGTGCATACATGATGATGAGTTTTGATTTACACGTTCAATTGAAATGCTCAAGGTGCAAATAATTTTCGATGCAAATAATCCCTTACCTCGCCATTACTTGCAACAGTACAGCTAATTGAACACATCAATGCAGATAATAATTTATAAATAGAACGGAACGGTATTATCTGTCCTTTATTAATCGTGATTGTTTAAATGCTACGGGTAAACGTTTGACTAAAGGTTAAATCCAGTAATTAAATCTGCGTGATACCGTCTCCGTTAGCGTTCCCACACCCTTTGAAGTGAACGATCGGTTAAGATATTTTAGCGCTTAAAGCCTAAGAAACGACAGATTCGATCTGAATGCTCACCTACATTGCTTTATACTTAATTAAAGTTTGCATTCTCGTTTTAAAGTTACGAAACAAACCAGCCATCTAATAAATAGATACAGATACGTTGTTTTTTCTTAAAGGAATTGTTTTTTTTTTTTGTATAACTTGATTAAGTTTGAATAAATTTACATATTGTACTAAATTTTGGTTCAGCTCAATAGAAAAGTTGGTCCACAACTAAAGCAAGAATTATGGGAAAGTATTTTATGTAATAATTTAATTTTTTACATGTTTTAATGTTCAATCTTAAGTGCAGAGATTAGCACTATAAAAAACTTTAAAAATTAATTTTCCTCTTCACAAAATGTAATAATCAGAGCATTATAAGACTAAAGTTAGCTTAAACTATAAGAACGCCTTAAGCGCTTTGCGCTGTACGTTTCCACTCGCAGCGATTACAAGTAATTGCAACACAATTAGGACAAACCGTGCCAGCGCAGCACTGCAGCGTAATATCTGCATGCGCTAATTACGGACTCCAGCGATAATTACCGCTTGAGGTCGGTTTCGTGGCTTGTACGAATTCAAAGATTTAACTGACGGTAATTAATGAATATTCTGATCGCTTTGATAAATTGACACAATATTCACCTTTTTATTATATTTAAATGAAAAAATAAAATAAAAGAAACGTCCCATAAATAGGTATATTACACTCATCATTAGTTTTAATAGTAGTAAAATAATTATAACAAGTTTCGCTAGCGTAATTTTTATCTGTGTTATTTAATTATAATATGCCAAAGACTATAAAAGTGTAGAGGGACTTAGGTTTTTAAAATCAATGTCATTGAGTGGGATTTAATCTGTTAATCGAACGAATACGACGACTGCGTCATGGTATAATAAAATCAAAAAGATTGACATTAACATTTTCATTTGTAACCTCTAAATAATTAACTTCCACATCTGTCATATTTGAAAATAACCTAATTTATTTGTCATAACTTGTCATATTGATAAAGTGTCTCTTAATTATGCTTTGCCAAGTTTTAATGACGCAAATGTTAACATCCGTAATGACTAAGTTTACGAGCTATAAAAATATTTCGCAGAAACCTATTAATTAAGATAATTTAGTTGCGCCTATTAAAATAATAATTGGCGATTTTCATAATTCAAGCTTTCTTGCATCCGCATAAAAATGCTACGATGAAAGGTTAAATGCCACGAAAACATAAAGCAAAGTCGAATGTCGGTCGTTATCGTACAAATAGTACTTGTTTTAAGTAATTGTATTACACCTCGGAAATCAATTATTGAATAATTGTTGGTATTTTAAGGTAATTAAGGATTTAAGGCTTTAGGACAAATTAAAACTCTTTTATGCGGTCAGGAAAATGGTTTAAAACGGATTACCTTTTAAGCGTTTCTAGCATTTAAGGTTAGTAATAGTCTTTTTTCTTGAAGCAAGTCGTTATCAGTCCATAAATATCGTCAGTGACAACTGATTTCATACATTTTTGAAAAGAGAACGGTGGCAGGCTGCCAAGGCTGAGTTGATGATGTATGGCCTATTGTAGTATGTAGTATGCGGTGGTACCAGGTATAAATAAATACATTCAGGGCACTCCCCATGGTGAAAGCGATAAACTGAATAAACTCTATTTCTTTCTCTTGTTAACTGATGTTTTCACTTTCATTCCATAGACTTTTGATCTTCATCGCAAGCAGAATTCATGGAATGGCCAGATTTAAGAACTTTACCCAACTCTCCACACGCCAGGTGAACAGGTGTTGGTTTCTCCAAGCTCGTGGGATGAACTGTTTGATATGTATGAATGGTGTTCCTGGTGGACCCTTGATGGGGCCGGAAGCTTTCATTACACATAAAGCGAAGTAAAAATTCTTTGCAGGGCCAGAGGATCTGGGCTATCTGATACTACGGTAGATGCGGTAAAATGAAGCAGGAACTGGTGTGCCTCAGCCCAGAGATGATTTTCTATTGTTTTTTTTTATTTGGGATATGACCAGATAAAATGTGCATTTAATATTTAAATTTGTCTTCTGACGGCAGTTCAGTTCTAAATGATAAAAGTTCACGAACAGCAACTTAACGAATGTTAATGTTATTTAAATGTTACAGCAAACAAACAACTTCTTGCTTAATTGTATTCCATGTACGATAACAACAATTGTGCAGCGAATTCTGAATCTTGTAAGTTAATTTGATGTGTTATCAATGTATATAACTTTTAACATAGACATTCCTCATGTAAATAAAAAAGCAGGAAATCGTTACCAAAAAAGTCTTCGAGAAGAAAATACGCCTATCTTCTTCTTTAGAATTTTAGTTTTTATTAAACCTCTGATATCATTTGCTGCCAATCCCGCCAACTACGTATATTTTTATTATAATAGGGCGTTAATGAAGCCGCTATTTCGTTATAAAACATTAGTGCTGGCTCCTTGAACTCATTATGTTCACGTGATACGTCAAGTATGTGGTTTAGCAAAAAAAGTACGTCAGTCTGTAGAAAGCCCAGAAATATAAGTCAATGCTTTCTCTCGCATTTGTTTAAAAAGATTAATGAATTTTAAAACATTTCTCGATGATGATAAGCATTACGTTTCATAAATGTCTTAGCTCTCAGTAGGTAATGAAATATACTTACTAGATGAAACAAAATAATACATTCAAATTAAACATTTAAAAAGTACCACAAGTGCTAATGTGCATATTCTGCTAGTGTCTAATATTACAAACTTGAATCTATTGCGAAATTTAAGTATTAATAGAAATAGAAAATCAAAATGAATAACAAACTATTATATTAGTACAAGAAAAAAAAAATGGTGAAAGAGCAGTTGCAACAAATATTTTCCAAATCTAAAAGATTCGTACGACATGTGTAACAGTATATGTAGTGAAATCCCGTTACAATAATTCTATTCACAAGTGTGCATTCCTTCAGGTATATAGGTGCACGTACATTTATCTTCTTCGCCAATCTTTTAACTTGGTGTTATTTGTATGCAAGTCGATACGACATTCAAAAACTTAAAGCAAAACACATTAAGGCTGAACAAGGACATTCAAATGCACGAATAACGGAATCCAGTGAACAAATACTTGAAAACTTGGCACAGGACCAGTTTGTGGTCACAATGTCTAAAAAAGTAGTATCGTCTGAAATATATTGCATTTCTAATTAACATGTATATGGTAGAGTTACAAATGTTGATGTGCATACAAATTTGTACGTTTTAAAATATTCGAAGCCTCAATTCAGATGGTTCGTACTACTTTTAGAGCAACTGCTTGATTTTATTATAAGTTATTTTTTTTTATAATTAAAATAGTCAAGTTTGCAGAATAAAAGTAATATTAATAAGAGAAATTGAAGATTGTAAAATCCATCAGTGAATTTTGGGATCGCAGAATACAGAATACAGAAGGCCAACTGTGGAATGTATAATATACGGACTGTTATTGTAACTACGTGTACATTTTTTGACGAAGACAAAAAGCACTTACCCACATTCATATCTAATCCATAATCCATGTTTCTAGCTTTGGGATAAAATTTGTTGATGGAATAATTTTTAACTAAAAAGCGAAATGCTTTGCATAATCTTCGTATTGAGCAACGTAAAACGTTTTTTTAACAATTGATTCGATAATTTTCCCGTTAGGAGGGCCTTGTGGTAACTGCAACCCTGGATATCCGCCGCCTGAAACCAGGGTGCCGGAGGCTGGCCTACGTGCAACATTCCCCCTGATAGTGAGCCTTCTAGTGGCAGGCATGGGGATGTCTGCCGCTTAAGATGGGGATCGTTACGAGTGCTATGTCAATTGCACCGGCACAGCACCATTTTGACGGAGTGGGTGAGGTAACACCCGAGTAAAGGAGGCCCAAGAAGGCCATTGTCGCACCGGAGTCGCGAAAAATTGCGTCTCCATGTTCACGAACCCCCGGCCAATGGTATAGCGTAGTTTAGTGATGCAAAGTGGTTTTTTAGTGGGTACCTATACTGTCCGAGACTACCACATACCACTGCCACTCCTCCGATCCTGTGGCAGGGATCCATAAAGGATTTTACCCACGTTGTTCAAAAAGGAGGAGGGCCTAAGTCGGAAAAATATAACATACATAACTATGCTCTTTAAACATTTACAGATAGGCTTATTTACTAAACAGGAACAACAAATTATTATCCCAATTTACAAAACTGAAGTTGTGCTGCAATTTAATTGTAAACAATTTAAAACAATAGGGAGAAAAATTCAGTGATCATAACAGACCGCATGTACGGTACCTAGCTTTATGTAATAAATATCTTTGTATATGAAATATCTTGTTTATAATATTTTATACAAGTAATTGCCTTCTGTCTTTGTTTAGTTATAAAAAAGAGACCGATACAATTTCAAACAGTAGATACAACTATTATAAAACTGTAATTACGTCAAAATGTAACGACAAACGTGTGGGTTGGGTCTTTTAAAAGGCAGTAAACAAAATTATATCAACCCACGCCGGCAATTAGTTCGACTAGAATTAAATCGGACGTTCCCTCGAAACTTTGAATTAAAACCTTGCACGCCGGGTAAATGTGAATAATTACGTATTTAATAACGCTTTTGTTCTCGAAGAGTCGACGAGAAAATTCAAGTAATTCAATTGTGTGTAAGACTATTTAATTCGACTCGGGCAACATGCCGCTTGCTTTCTAAAACAGCTTTTTGTTCGTTCATTTAGGGCTCCGCAATGAGAACATGTATTTTCTTTTTTAAATTGACACATCGTATTCTATGAATAATTTAACTATAGTATATAATATGTTTGTTAATCATTTAAATTTGTCATAAATTACATAATTGTAATTATATATGTTATGTCAAGTGACATGGTACTAAGCTTAGAAATCTGCTACGAAACTTGGGTCTTCTAATTAATAATAGGGCTAATTTGATACTTACAGGGTTCTTAAATCTAAAGTCTCTCATCGGAGAAGGTGGCTAACAAGCGGATGGTTTACTTGATTAGTGATTACCTTCCTTCATGGACATTGTTAGTGGCCGTAAATACTATTTATTTAATGTGCTATGTATACGTAGCTGTTTGCTGTTGCATGAATCAGCAAAGGTCACGGTAATTACTTACTATCAAATAAGCCGCCTGCTCATAATAAATAAGTTAAAGGAGCATGTACTTCTAAATTCAATTGTATAGTTCGTTGAGTTTTCATGGCGTGTCACTTCCGGACAAAACGGACAATACATCATCTAAATGATCGGCCAGGTCCCATCTTTAAAAGATAATTAATATGGGCCTACCACCAGTGGTAGGGCCACACAGCAGCCGATGATGATGTATGATGATGATGTACGAAGCTGGCGCGAGGCCTGCTTTTATTCGAGTGTCGGGGCATCCCCCATGACAGCAGCCTCGACTGTTGCATGGATGGGTAGGTCCGGAAAGTACCATAGAGAAGACCGGCGCGAAGTAGACGTTTTATACGTCTGCGTTTCGTCAGGTGAGTGAGGTAGCCAACGCCCTAGTGGCGGATTTGCAGTCTTAGCCGCCCTAGGCCCCAGGTCATGATTTAGGAACATGATCGTTAAACGAAGTGTGGCCCGCCCGTAATTTGCGCGAGCCTTTACAATATTTAAGTACTTTGAGTTATTTATTGTGATCATCATTGAGATTTTGTCACGACAAAACGAAGCCTAAAATCTGGCCGCCCTAGGCCCGGGCGTAAGCTCGGGCCTAAGAGCAAATCCGCCACTCCGAGGCCTATTTTATTAAAAAGGTTTACTAACACTTTATTGCAAATGTCTATGGGCGGCGGTTATCACTTGCCAGCCAGCTCGCTTGCAGCCTTCTCACAAAAAAAAAAGACAAATCTGTAACAAAATAAGCCATATTGTTGTTTCATTGCATACTGTTTTAATTATTCGATCATCACAGATTTACGCAATATTCAATGAAATCCTCCAGTTGGCTGTTGTGATGTACAGTAACTCCATCCACTAACAATTTCCTCCGTGATCATTAGCCATTCGCTCCCAGATTTCGATCTATATTCGGGTCCTTATCGAAAATTACAGTTACTAAGTATTTAGATAAATAAAACGATGCGCAATTTTATGTCAAACATATTAAAAAAAAAAAAAGCTCTTCAACCAACAGCCACGCAGCACCTTCCTCTGTTGCATGAATGGGCAGACTCGATCTGGAAAATACGCAAACGAAGTAATGAATATGTATTTGGATGGTTTCAAATACTTCACATCAGGTGAAACGCTTGCTTGTTTGCTTCTTTCCCTCAGAAAAACTTCCCAGACTGAAGTACTATCCTAGTAAATAATCTCTTCTTTTCTATCGTAAAAAGTAATACTATACAGAACCCATCTTGATCTAAAAGGCAACGACAGCTTTTTTGTTATCTTATTACACGTAGGCTCAAAGTGTTAACAGACCGCGAATTCCGCTCTAGTTAACTCATTGCGCGTAATGTCAAGTGTTTATGGAGTGTTTAGAAATTTTGCTACGAAAATAACGAAAAGTGAGATGTTTCGTAAACTTTGTGTTTCACGGTTTAAAAATTTAACAATGTGCTTTTCCGTTTCAACAGTCAAGTTTTTTGTCAATTTAAATCCTGCCGTTTCGAAAACAATTTGTCACTATGTGTAGATGAGCTATGGCATTACGGGAGTTTTTTTTTAAATATTCACAAGCGAGCAGGCTATTTAGTGATTTTGTGATTATCGACGCCCATGGACTGATATATATTATTATAGTTTAACGAAGAGGGGCTACGACAATTTATTTTACATATAAGAATGTCACAATAGAAAAATACAATTACTAAAAATCTAATGTCGTGTACCTAATGCAAATAACGTCACAATATGTCCGAAAAAAGACAGATGTAATTATCCTTTACTTTAATTTTCTGTATAATCGTAGTTTACTTTTTAGTAAATTAAAACACAAAGTTTTAAGTCACAAAATTTTATGAAAAAAAAAAAAAAACAATATATAAGAGTATTGCAACATTTAATTCAATTATGCAATAGAAGACTGTACACATTTTTAAAGGTAAGAGTAACATTTATCAAGTGTAAAATTATATCTAATTATTTTCATATATTTTATTTCTGAAAATAAAAAACCGGTTGACGAGTTTTGGTTCATTTTTAAAATTAACGTTGTTTCGAATAAATGGCTGTAAAGTAGTTTGTAGTGTCTGAAAGCAAATCCTTAAACATTTTTATTTATAACTAGCTGACTCGGCAAACGTTGTTTTGCCATATAAATTATTTCTAGAGGAATCGGAACGCACGCATAAAGTGTTTGACAGGTTACACAGACATAGTTGACAGGTACAGTTTGTATGGGAAAATAAATTTGTTGCAATTTTTCCATAATTTCTCATCGTTTAAACGTTCCCTGGACTGCCACAAATATTTCAAAAGCAAAATTAGCCAAATCGGTCCAGCCGTTCTCGAGTTTTAGCGAGACTAACGAACAGCAATCCATTTTTATATATAAGATTTATGATTAACCTAAATCCAAGACATACTAGCTAGTTTTTATTACTATATAGGGATATATTATAAAGAGTAGTTATGCGTTTATTACATAACACTTTAAATTAAAAATGTCTTAAAACAGGATAACTTCCCTTTTTCAATCTGAAAATAAAAAGCTCTTGGAAATCGTTTAAAATACTTTATTCTATAAATCAAATTTATCACTTGAAGGGGCGATATAGTTAATCTGGCCCAGGAAATTAAACGCGGAATTACCATAATTGATACGGTTCCAGGGAATCAGAGCAGAAAACTGATCTCCTTTATAAGATCTTTTGAAGGGAGTTCTCTGAAACTGTCTGAAGTACTGTGAGGAAAAAATATTCATTAAAAACAAGATTCATTACGTAACGAGGAGGTAGAAGATTTAACTATCGCTTTAGAGACGCTTTGGAGATTTAATTGACCGAAACTACATTAATTCTCAAATTATTTGGGAACTGAAAACTTTATTAATGTTTCATTTACACCTAAAATTCTGAACACAAAATAATTTTTAAAACTCCTGTGATAAATTTCTAGTATACCCATTTATAAGTATAAAATATACGCACCCAAATATTACCATATTACTAAAGTTTAAAATTCCAAACTTAATGACGAAAAATAATCATAATAAAATCATTAAAATGATTAATAACATAAGGCAAGCAACGCAGATTAATATCGACACGCGTCAGCAATAAAAATACTTAACCCTTCCCATTCTTTGTATTAAAGCCTTGTTTGAATTAATCAAATCATTCTACAGATTCTTATCTGTGGGAGAGTGTGTCTTAAAAATTAGAGCAGGATGGAACATTCGACATTGTTTTCTTTCGCCCACAAGTGAACGTCTGGCTTGTAGTTATTTTATGTTCTATAGCTAGGTATAAAGGATTGTAATCATCTTATTGTGCGAGCTAAGATGTATCTGTATTGAACGTTGGACTGACATGAAGTCCCGGCCCATTTTTAATACAAAGTTACACAAACTCCAGCAAAGGTACACTTAAAGTAAAATGCAATACTGAAACAAAAATTATTTTGTACATTGTACAAAATACAAGGTTTTAGAGGATTTATATATACATAATATACATTAATACATATTTGAACAATAGAGTTATCACTATAAAACTATACAGTATAAAACAAAGTCCCGCTGTCTGTCTGCCCCTATGTATGCTTAGATCATTAAAACTAATCAACGGATCTTTATGCGGTTTTTTTTACTAGATAGAGTGATTCAAGATGAAGGTTTATATGTATAATTCATGAATAATATAGTAGAGAAACACTGATAATTTTAGAGGTTTCTAATGCGATGTCGAAAACAAACATTCAGCATTGCACCCGTTCGAAGCCGAGGCGGGTCGCTAGTTAACAATAAGCCACATTTAACACAATGAAACAATACATCGGGCAAACATCTTTTTATTGGGTGTAATCAATCAATCAATATTCAAATCAATATACACCGTCATTCTGAATGTTTTGGTTAATCATTATTTTTGATTAATTGGCTTAGTTTTCACAGCCCTTTTATAATTTAACCTAAGGTTTCACAAGAAAGGATGATAATACATTCACTTGATAACAGCACCGTACTTTCCGCTGGCCGTACCGATAGCCGATTCGATAAAACAACATGTGTTTCTTCACCTAACGAATCTTCCACAGCATAATGAGTACGACAATGTAAAGTAGGGACGTATTTACATAATGTCAACTAAGTAGGTGTAGGAGTGTCACTAGAGGCACACTCTCGAATGTCATTAATCGAACGGTTCAGGAATGCTATTGTTGTTGCTCGCCTGTGTATTTTTTAACCGATGCCGGATCGTGATTGTATATCTGATTATGACAGGTCGCCGAGAAAGTACACGCTGATGCAACTGTTTTTGTGTGCACTATCGCCTTATCTGTGAAATATGTACAACATCAATATGACATCGAAAATATCGACATCGAACGGGCGTGGAAAATGCGCAGTGCAATTAAAACTCCGACTGTGACGTAACCACAGGTTTTAATATTATGCTGTGTGTTAACAGTTCTGTAAAAAATACATTGATGATGACAATTTGTCTCCTCAGACTATTTCGTGGTATAGTTTTCTTCATGCAAATATTTTATCTGACAACACATTGACATTCCCTTTATGTGCAAAAATTGTTGATCCCTAATTCAATCATCATTTATGTTCTATCAAGATGCATCTTGTCTCATAAACCAAATTATTCCGTGTAGTTCAGATTTTGGTCTTCAATGATAATAGTTTTCAACATTAAAAACCCAAAGGGGCAACAATTCAAAAGGTGCTGAACTATCACACATTCCCCAGGACTAAACTGAATTAGTGCGGCACTAGAGGGATTATACGTAAAGTTATAATTTTAGAACGCGACGTCCAAGAGTAAAATGATCGTGGACGGGCACAATGGTTGTGGATCGCCGGTATCGACGCCCCGCGGTGAAGCCGCGCATGCACCACACAAAATGAGATAAAAGCATGAATAAAATCCTTATGTAAATTTAATTTGTAGATCTACGCCTTTCGGATACAAATAAATTTAAAGAATATCACGAAGTTTATTAGCAATTCTCGTGGATATTTGACAGCGAATGAGATTTGGTCGCGCACGTAATGTGGGTGGTAAGTTGTCCAGCTACTGCGCATTCTGTTAAAGGTTTGGTAGTTTCTGTTTTTAATTACGTTTCTCATCTGATCTCTTCTATTTCAGTAAATAAAAGAACTGGATCTACGAAAATGTTGTCGTCAAAAACAAATCTAAGTAAATACGAAAAACAGAGATTACAAGTTAGTTAAAGGATTTCCTTATATTTATATACTATTTATGTTTTGACGACAGGCTGGCATAGGAAACCATTGAATAAAATATTGAATAATATTCAATATTTTTTGGTTGCGTAACAACTGATTGCAAATTAAAGTTCAACTTTACACTTTGAAAAGGCACTCCTACATAATATCATAAAACACGAGAAAAAATTGTCATTGGCGTTCGAATTGCATCAAAATTCAATGGTGTTACGGTCTCGGCTTTTAAATCAAACTAGTATGTAATAAATCTTAACAGGGCAAACCAACTGTAATTTAACACTGGCACGTCTAGACAACAGACGAAAGTGATTTACCGCCTAATAAACAGGTTATAATTTATTACTAAATACAAAACCCGATCAAGATCCGATCATAAAAATAATGAACACAGTTCTTAATGTCGTGTTTGATTAGCGCCCTTTATCTTGATCGTTTTAGAAGATTTCAAAGCAAGAATAAATATATTCACAGGTGCCTTAGACAGTTTTAGACAACCCAATGTGATACAAGTGATTGAGACCAAGGGATATTATTTTTTGTCCATTATTTTTTTTTAAATGAAAAACAAGTCCACCGAGCAAGTGGGTCATCTTATGGTTAGTGTTCACCACCACCCATGGATAATCGCAATACCGCAGGATCCATAAATTAGTACTTCGTATCGGTGCGGAAATGCCAATTGTGTGACAACTGATTCCAAAAATTGGTAGTGCGTATTAAAAATATAAATAATAAATATACAACAATTAATTGATACATTTCTAAACAAACGTTCTCTAATCCCAAACTAAGCAACGCTTGTACTGTCGGTACTAGATAACTGATAAACATACTTTTTATACATTTCTTTTGTAAATAAATACTATTATATACTAAATACTACTATACGTATTATTTATACATATTATATGTATATAAACACGCAAACATTAGAAAAACACTATGTTTATCTCATTATATTTTTCCAGTAGTGGGGATCGAATCCGCACCCTCTGACGCAGGAAGCAGCTACACTACTCACTACGCCGTTCGGGTCGGTATAGTGAGAAATACACAGTGTGGGACGGCCAGTCATTGAGATAGGAGTGATAATATTTGGCAATTTTACGTGTCGCACAGAGTTAAAATGTAGCATCAGGTTTTAATCCAAATAACTCCTCAGAGCACGCTGCGTGATAGATACGATAGAAATGTAATAAAAACTAAAAATATTCTCAACAAAAACAATTGAATTTTATTCTATGGAAAGAGGTAACATTAAACAGGTATAACACTTCAAAAGGAAAATTACTAACAATAGACTAAAACATATTTTAATTTATATCTAATAAGTATAGATTAGGACTAAGTATCACTTATTAACCTGCATATTAGTGTAAGTGAAAAAGGAAACAATAAAAGCTTATAGATCATGTTAATAAAATCATAACACCAGAAGCGACAATTGTATATTCATCTAAAGACTAGGCAATTATTAAATAAAATTGCAAAATATGTCTTTTCTAAACATTTATCATTTCAATGTCGATTCTGCCATCTATTACGTTTAGTCAAATTGTTGTTACATATATTATTTTTTGAATGTATGCATTTCTATATCGCAAGTATTTGCAAGTAAAATGTCATTAATTTTGTTACTTTTGTTTTTTTATTATTTTTCACATGATTTACAAAATCAATACTAAACTTGTTTTTAAACGATGTTACCATAAAATGTTATTACATTTGTATTAGTGGTTTATTAATTTGCGAATTAATTTATTTTAGCTTTTAATTTGGATTATTGAACTAGGTATTTATTGCTACTGATATTTGAGACTCCTTTTATAAAAAAATTATATTATATAAGGTACAAAAGTATTGAAATCAAAGCATTTTGTAAAATGATTTTGTTTTCAACAATGATCTTAACAAATATTATCATTTTTATTAGAAAGGTATATTAGTATCCAATATTTGATAATTTCATAACTTTGTTAGAATTCACTCGAACTTCTATATTGTGTGATACACCATACCATAAGCGACCATACCATAATATGAAGCGACCACCCATTGATATCTACAATAACATATTATGGGGTCGCAGATGTGTTGTAAAAGTAGTAAGTATAAAATAAAACCAAGTTATAAAAATACATTACCTATAAGAGGTTAGTAGTGTAGTGAGGACTACTACTACGAAATGTATAATTATCACTTTCTCATCAAACTGGCCTTCTATGAGACCTGACAATACTTATAGGGCTACCAATTTTGCAACATAAGAAGCCCCTGTGTTTAATATTGGCCCTAAATACGAAAGTCTACCCAAGTTATAAAAAGATAAGGTGTGGCAAATTCTTCCAATCCATCCAGTATTTGTATGAAATCCAGCAAAGCCCGATAAATAAATTTTGTGAAATTAAGTAACATTCCCAAGACCAAGTCCAGTGATGCGGTTAGTTCACTACTTTACTATTGATAAAAAAAAAAACAACAACTTAATGCAACAAAGAAGACTGAAGCCGCGAAATACAAACTGTCCAAACATTCACGTAGAGAAAATATCTTATTGTCTCAATAGGTAAGTGTCATTAGTGTAAAAGTTTACTATTACTACATATTTAAAATTGCGATAAGTCAATAGATTTGTTATCTATTGACTTATCGCAATTTTAAACGCCCATGGTCTACTGAGGTTAGGTTTGTTATATAAACGATCATGCTACGTATTGTGTCTTCAGCTTTACATTGCTTCAACAGCGATTCTCAAATTAGTCATAATTTCATATGTATCCAGAATGACGATGGCTCCTCCAGGTACTTGAGCAAAATCTTAATTTAATTTTTGGGCTTATAAGAAAATTCATCGTTCATCGTTATAAGTTGTTAATGTTAAAATTTGTTATACTTTTATACGGTGAAAGTAAATATTAATAAGTACTGAAAGGAATACAAAAATACTGAAATGTAATTTTGGCTCTAGTACATGAATTATACTGCAAGAAATCTAAGTATGTAGGCAACATTAGAAGGACTATAAATACAAGGAAAAAATGGAAATCTTCAATCTATTTTGATACTAGCGGAATTTATCATACATTTGCCGTACAAGCAAATTATGTTCACTTCAATATGCCTCAGCTTATCATCTCGTGCAGAAGTCAGATGATCACTAACAGATGTACAAAATTCTTATTAATGAATATAAAATTTTTGAGAGCCGTGATAGCTCAGTGAGAGCCGTGATAGCTCAGTGTCCGGGCGCTCGCCTTTAATTCAATATACTCGAGCAACCTGAGTTCGATCCACGGTACCGGGACCAATGAAGTTTTTAACTTTAAGTGTTGACTTATCACGTGCTCCGCGGTGAAGGAAAACATCGTGAGGAAACCTGCATATTTTCGAAATAATAACAAAAAATATATATATTTCGAAGATATGTGAAGTCCGCCAATCCGCAGTGGGGCCGCGTGGTGGACTAAGCCCTGATACCCTCTGTATAGAGGAGACCTTTGCCCAGCAGTGGGACATGTATAGGCTGTTACTTTCCTTTTTACTTTTATAAAATTTCTAAATTATACGGCATGTACTGTTTGGAAACATGTATGTATATATATATATATATATATATATATATATATATATATATATACTTTTATAAGTATAATAAGAATAACCACGGGTAAGTCACGGGCCGCATCTGCCGGTTAAATTTGCATAGCCGCTGATTGGGATGCAAGATTAATTCCTATAATATTTTTTGTTTCGATCACCATTTAGGAGCAATCAGGCGGGTGAAGGAAAAAACGATCATTATCATACTTCAGCCCTTAAGCTATTTTTTCAGACGCCAAACAATGGGGCGCTTGTTTGTTATTAGGTTGGGGGCGATAATGTAATACAATTACTTTTTTTTTCCCGCAACATATAAAAATCTAAAAATTCATCATTCAAATCCGCCAGCTGATCAAACGGTGGAACGAGGAGATTATTAATTTTTTTTTGCTATACACACCTACGTTTTCGAACTGCCACATCACTTTATAGGAACACAGACGATAATATAAAGTAATGAATGAAGCATAACGACCCCAAAGAACGACCGAGAGAAATTCATTGAGTGACTTATCACTTCATCTCGCAACAGTAACAACCCCTATTGCAAAGGCATCATTAGGCGAAATAAGACCATTAGCAGTCCTTTCTCTTAGCAGCCATGAAAGGGTTGAATCGGCCCTCCTGGCACAATAGCTTTATTCTATTACGGCCGCTTACACGCGCGATGTAATAAATATGAATGTTGAACAACGTGGATTATGCTCCTTTGCCGGGGGTCAAAATATTTGAATATGCGTCGGAACAATTTGCGAGGGGTTAATTGGCAGTTGCGTGTTGCCTTTATAAAGTTCTTTGCGGCGATGTAGACGGTTAACGATGTAGCCAAACTGATGATTTTAATGTTCGAAGTCTCCCAAATGTCTCCCTATATACATATAATATACGACTAATCTTTAATATTATTACATTTTATGAATGTCTTATTTTTTTAGACTTCAAACTTTATTATTATATTCTCAACCATGTATATTTCTGTGTATGGTGTCTAAGGTTTCACTAAGCTAACCGGTAGTAGGATATATAACACAACATTCTAATCCGAATTAACCCTTATAATAACAGAAACATTTTGAGTGCTCTTCAAAATCCAGCGAGTCTGCCATCGCCGTCCAACTGGTTCCGTACAATAATTATTCAGAGAGAATCAACGTCAGCGTCGATGGCTAATTACAAAGCGCTGAATGGGGCTTTGCTTAGTGAAAAGAGTAAAAAAAAAAACAATTATTAACGATACAGTGGCCGTCGGAGTGGCCCGGTGCACGATGTCACATCTGTTCCACTGCTAACCCTCGCAGATTAAAGTGATAATTATTCTGCAGCCATAATTATTGGATTTAAGCTTACATCCCTTTGTGTTGTGTTAGACTGCTGCGAACAATAGCTTTAAATCCGTGGACGCTTTTTTCCCATTTGGGCTGGCCAGGAGGCTAATAAAGACAACGGGAAAATTTGACAAAATGATTCACATTACGAGGTACCGCGTTTCAAATTTTATACCTCTAATTTCTGTTCTACACATAATTTAATATAATTAGAGCGTGGAATTAATGAGAGATGTTTTTAAGTGCGTGATCAGTACACATTTATAAATGAATGGGAAATGGAAGTCTAGCCGTGACCAAGAATTCTGTACTATTCGAAATATCGGGAATGTAAGTTAAAAAAAACTGGTTGTGTCCTAAAAATTTTTAATAACTTATAATCAGGTTTAACAAAAATATCACGTCTATTACATCTTTATTTAAAAATATGTCCCAATTGGCAGTGTGCATCGTTTTCAAAAATCGAACGGATATTTTTTTAATGTTTCGTTTAAACGCACCCTAACCTTAAAAGCATATGGCGAGCCACGTGCCGAAAGGGTTAGATCTTTTGTTTCATCTCTTTGATGGAAAAAAAAAACGAAAAACAAACTCTAACGATGGTATCGTTTTCAATGCACACTGTAATTACTGTGATTCGACTAATTGTTGCGTCGAGGGCCGCCTCGCTTTTGTTTAAAGCGCGATTTCGCTTTGACCGTGTTTCCGCATGCCGTATTGAGATTGAAGTGTTCCCTTTGCCGTTTATATTAACAGCGCTAAACATTTATGGGGTGAGTACACCCAGTAAATTTTAATGCGAAACTGTAAATTGAGATATATCAGAACAAAGTTTGTACGTATGGATAGAGAGAGGGAGAAAGAGAGAGAAAAAAAAAGTGAAAAAGTTGTACAAGAATGAGTTTTGCATGGTAAAATTCTAAAAAAGGGAAACTGATCTGCACACTTCTTATTTAATAACAATAATAATAATAATAATCCCATAATAATCCTAGATAATATTTATATACTGTTTTAACTACTTATTCTAACAGCTGATACTATAATAAAAATAAAACTAACTAAAAAACAAACATAATTATTTTATCGCTAAAAGACTATCTTTTTTACGAGTAAAAAAAAATTATAACAGGCAGAGGTTAAAACAGGGATGACGTACGTCATGACGTTATATTTATAAAATTGCAAGTACGTACTGCTTGATTCCTAATTTTAACTGTTAATACTTGATTTTCATTATTATTAATATAAAAAATGACATGATGAAAATTAGTTAAAAGTATTATAACAAAGGAATTTTCATTGTGTAAACGTAGTTTAAGTTTATTTTGTTATATTTTTAAATTCTTCTGCTCCGTTGGTCTAAACGTTTCTCAAATAAGTCACTAAAAGGAATACAATTAGGACAGTATTATTTTAGGGCGTATTTAGTCAAATTACTACAAGCTGGATTATCTTTACATTTGCGCTTTGTTAACAAATTGATTAAAGATCTAAACATACACAGAGACAGACAGACTACGGGACGACTTTGTTTTATACTATGTAGTGATATTCAACACTAGGTTTTACCCTCGGATTTTATCGTATGACTTTAATTTAAATGAAATAGTTGATAGGTAAAATTTGAGTCGAATTAAAGTAATAAAGAACAAGTAAATTTAGCATAACATTAATAAAGCGTAACTTACCACCTACTCAAGGACTTGGATGATTTATCGTTGGAGATAAGCAAACCTACTGTTACGAAGACATTATCCATATTAATATTATAAATGCGAAAGTAACTCTGTCTGTCTGTCTCACTTTCACTCAAAAACTACTGAACCGATTTAAATGAAATTTGGTACACAGATCTTGAGAAAGGACATAGGCCATTTTGTAATTGGAAAAAAGTGTTGTAAAGGTTCGAAAGATATTTATTTAAGCGTTTCAACGCGAGCGAAGCCGCGGGCGAAAAGCTATTTATTGTATACACTGTTCGGTTGTAAACAGAACAGATTGCATACAATTTTTGTGCCGTTATAAGGAATTGAAAATCTCAAATTTTCTATTCAAATTCGTTCTAGTATGAAATTTAATGTTATTGTACACCAACCAATCAGCTGTTAGTACAACGGAGTAACGCGACTAATTAAACCAGTTGAGCGACAGTATGCCTCCAATTTTTATCACCCAAAAACGATTATCCAATCCGTGTGGATATTCTATACGAGTCCGTTTTCAATAAGTGTGTATATATGTAGTATATTGCACGTATTTACATCTGCAATCAATTCGCAGTATGGGCGCGGGAGAATTTCTACCTTATCTCGGACGTCGGACGGTTGAGTTTCGCGAAACCACCTAAAGTGTTTTGCATTCACATCGTAGTTTAATTACACATTCATATGCAAATGTGTAGGCGAATGCCGCAAAGATTCGTACGTACATTTTACCAGTAAATATGCATTCATGCGTGCACCGGTACATGTCGGCACCATAATTAGCACCGATATGAATGGAAGGTTTTTGTCAGAAATTGCCAGAGTTTGAATGTCGGCGAATGCAAAGTGGGCTTTTTAATTTCCATGCGAGTCGTGGTGGTTCTATTTTTTATACAGAGCTGCACACTGAAGATAGCTGACGGACTGAGTTACGTTTTTGTATTACTTTAGAAGAATGGTGCAGGTTAAAGAATTTCTTTATACTTTTTAAGAGAAAAAAATTATCTTTGTGTAATCATTTGTACGTTTATAATTGTTGGTGTCGATAAAAATAACACAATATAAAAAAAGGTTTCATCGTAAGTAAACACGTTTAGTGATTTTCGTTATAGGTAAATGGAAACTTTTGTTGGAATGCTTGTTATTTTTTCCTGTAATTAACATCCTTAAGAGGTTCGCGGCGTTTCGTGGAACCTTTATTCGCCAGATCGGCTATAAAACGTAGATGCGTGCTCTTTCCGTGGCCGCTCGCGGGCGACGATTCAAAAGCTGTGCACAGAGCGATAAAATAAATTCCCCGCTAAGAGGCATACCTGATCCGGGCCCTAAACAAGCGCCGCGTTCGTTACGGGCTTAATTAAAAAACAAAATCAATTTTATTAATTGGAAGTGTTAAAAACGGGCGGAAGAGCCGCCCGGGTCCCGTATCTCGCTCGTATCTCTTCTTTAATCCGACAGAGAATGTGTTATTTTTACTCCTCTCAGTGGATTTCGAATAAATTTTATCGCTCGGGACTAATTTGGTTACAAATTTATTTGGCTGCGGGATCGTTAACAAGGGAGTACGCCTCATGGCTATCGGGACTGCACTCTTTAGTACTCTGACATGGCCATTATAACAATATATCGACACTTGAAGCTTGATAAAATGAAGACGACACTTCACTTAGGATTAAATAATAATCTTTTCTCTCTCCCTCCCTCTCGAAGAGTAATAACACGGTGGGTTTTGGAGAGCACGAGTTTCCGAAGTATAAAATTTTTTATTGTTACGATCGGTCCGCGATCGGTTTTACACTTTTAAAATATACGGACGCAGAGACATTGATATCCGATTGTTTATATTATTGTTGTTTTAATAACTATGTCACGGTCCTCATATTCTGGCCCAGTAATAAAACGAGCCGTTTACGCTTAGCCGTAAAAAAATGTATCCAGCGAGTTTTTTTTTCGAAAGCGAAAATATCGAGCATCGAGCCGAAATACTCACCTTTTGAGGCGCTGTGACTTCGATAATTTTAATTTGACCAGCTGCAAGAGGTATACGCATCGTAAATTCTCATTGATAACCGCTCGCGCCTTGTCCGAGGAATGCTCCAATAAATTACGCATAACTTTTTCTCTTGCGCAACCATTTATTTTTGAAAAGAAAGGGTCGACAGATATAATAATATCATAGTTAGTATGTGCTTAATCTTAAATGAGTTTTGTTATGAACTGGATCGCGGTTCAAGCATGTTTAATTGGAACAAAGGAGGTCGCAATTCAACTCTTTTTATGAATCCATTCGAATTAAATAAGCACATATAAGGTGTCCAGTACGATAAAATGGAGGTAGGTACTCAAAGATATATTCGTAACAAGCCTACTAAAAATGATAACTATGTAGTATAAAGCTATATTTATATAAGCTATATTTAACAATGTAAAATAAGGTTACAGTATTTTTGTCAAATTATGAATAAATTTTGTGAGAGATCCAACACCCACAAATAAATATAGTAATTGCGTAGCATATTAGTATTAATTTTTATTTTTAGTGCTAGTGTCTGCACTCGAGATGAAACTTTAATTAAAAAGTTTTGTGGATAAATGAACAAAACATTTCAAGCGGTACTCAGCTCAGTTGATAAAGCGTCTGGGCGCGAAAAGAAGACACATGTTCAAATTGCAGCGCCGAAAGTTTTTGTTCACTTATCTACAAAAAAATATAATTTAAATAATAGTAATAATTAAACTGCTGATATTTACATAAAACGAACCAAATTGTTACATTACTATAATTGCGTGTAATAAAATTTTAACCCTATAGTAGATAATTTGGCCTGGCTGTAATAATGCCTAGGCAGTTCCATAACGTTGTCTCCTGTCAAGGCTTAACGCTTCCAGTTAATCTGGCATAAGATCCGAGTTGTTCGGAATAAACAGATCAAGGCATATCGTTGTGTGGGACGGCGCTGAACAAGGCGCTGCCGCGTTGTAACTCTCGGCGTTCAATACTGCATTTGCACAGGGCTGGATTTGAGCCTAAAAAATTTGGCAATTTAAATTGCCTTTGTTTTAATGGTCCCGCAACTGGAAGCCACCTGCGGTAGTTTTAAAACATACTCATTTTTTTTAATTGGATAAGATGAAAGCCTTACATTCGTGAAACACGCGACAAAGTCGAAAGAAAAACTTTTGGCGATAGATTTAACAAGACAGGACATTTTAAAAAGATAGGAAGAAGGCCATAATTAAAATCAAATCACAAATTTCTTTCTAAGAATTGCAAGTCAGGAATGTGATTGTTATACTCAATTCGTTCAGTCATATACCACCGTAAAAGACCAGGATGTATATACAAAAATACCCCGAGTTTCAGAGCTCCGGAAGAGGAAGAGACGATTAAAACAAAATCATGTTACCATCCGTATTTAAAGACTACATAAGAAGAGGAATTTCGAGCACGATCTGTTTAAATGCTTTATCACATTCGAGACTCGCTACTTAACGAACATTTTAATATTGATGTGTTAATAATATAAAACGCAAAATATTCAAAACGTCGAAAGCTTAGAACTGCCGTGTCAGTTATCGATGTAAAATAACGATTCTCCGTTTAAATTTTCCAAGCAAATTCGCCCCTTGCATATGCGAAGTGCAAAACACTGTCTTTGCTGGAGCATCGGTGATATAATATATAGCGCGGAGGCAGACGCACGTACTGACACGTGGGTTGCCGCTGGTATTTGCGTTAGTTCCGGTGTTTTTAATGGAAAAATAGCAATGAATAAAAAATAAAGATATCAATAACGCATTAGTCGTGGTTGCCAAACTTAATTTAAGTGATGATTTACCTCGAGCTTCGTGTTGGAAAATATCATGGAGAGATAATTTTAAAAGTATTTTGAACGTGTGCGAAATCAACCTGTTTAGGAGCCCTAGGACATAATTATGTAAAGGCTGTTACTTTTTTAAAAACCATCTTTAAATTCATCAATTCAGCCGCCAAACGTGGTAAATTTGAGCAGCCTCTATAACAAACTTTGCCTTCGGTTATGAGAGTAACGTAAAGTAACAGCCTAAGTACAAACAACTGCTGGGTTCCTCAAATCCAAAGACGTATTATGGCGTACTCCGTCACGCGATCTCACGTAGCCGAAGCTTGGCAAACTTCAAATATCTTCAAAGCATATTTTTTCTAATTTTATTACGAAGATATGTAGGTTTTCTCACGATTTTTTCTTCTAACTTGATCACCGGGACTTGAATTCGCGTTGCTCCAGTACGCTAAATCAAACGCCCGGACACTGAGCTGTCACGGCTGGGAACTGTCAGAAACTGCTGTCAGAACGTGAACATTAATTATCGATGTAATCGATGAAAAATCTCTATCTAAGCAGCGGAATGTAGCAACTGGGAACTTTCGATTTCAAGAACTGTGTAAAATAAAGTGATACACGACAATATAATTGATACAATTAGTACACGTTCGTAAACTACTAGACATATCAAGAAAAAGGTTAGGTTACTAGGTTCCTTATAGATTCCTGATAAAAAATGTGTTCTTAATATTGACTACTTTTTATTGATGAAGTGAATAATAAATATATGCAACTGCATGTAAGCATGCTACCGTCTACATTCAATGGCTGTGTCTTAATGAAATAACTGCTTAACGCATCACGTCGTCCTTTAACGAAAGAAAATTTAATTGACAAATAAATTAATCTCAATATTCGGTCAAAATGACTTGAAAAAAATCATGGCATAGTTCTTTAATAAAATAATGAATACTTTCTTCTACCTTATAACTTAATTTGGAAACCAAGTTTTGATAAAATTTATCTCAGTGGGGCAATAAGAATTTAAAAACGCATACCGTATAAATCAACGGTCATCTTAATTTCTGTGCCACGCATCCTGTTCTTCAATCATTAATTTATTACATTTTCCGTATTATTGTATTTTAAAAACTCGTTAACAGTTTCTTAGCACAATGCGGAGCACAAGATTTATCGTTTAAAAAAATCCTGATAGCATTTAAAAGCCTCGAATTTGTAATTAAAACATAAATCAAACAATCTGCAGGTGTTATTTTAATGGCCGGTCGGTGTTAAATAAATGTTCAATCAGTACATGAGAAGCACTTCGGCGAACCGTTGTGCGGGATCCGTGACGTCACTCAATCGAGTTTTTTATCTATGACTTCGTTTGACCCCAGGTCTCCCACCCACGAAGACGAGATTCAGAATCGTTTGATACGCTTGTAAGCGGGAATTATCCCCGACTTTAATCCTTTTGTAACCGAAAGTCCTCAATAGAACGGGCTTCGGAGCTAAAAAACAAGAAATTAACTAAATGCTTTAAGTATTTCATAACAAAGTGTATATTAAATAACAGTTTTTTTGGCCAAAGGACGATTTTAACAAATATTATAAAATACAAACTGCTCCTTTGAATTTGATTTCAAGTTTCGTTATCACCGAAAGCCTCAAATCTTAGATGTCAAAAGCAGTATTCCGACTGCTGGTAATGGCAAAGGATTGTTCTACCTTTTTTTCAGCCCACGTGGACAACCTAGTTTCTTTTTCCGGTTTTAGTAATGGTAAATGGCATATTCGTTTAACAGAATACTGTCTGATATGATTCAATAAACCTTGCGCAAAAGGTAAACTACATGCTTGTAAAAATCATTACCCAACAAAACTTAAGTTCTGGTTTGGCACCAGCCTAATTTTTGGCATTTTGTTATAATTTTTATGGACAGGTCCGTCCGGGTAAGTACCGCGACCTCACAGAAGATCGGCGAGAAGTGGAACTTTTACACTTCTGCGTTTCGTCTGGTGAGTTATGTAGCCGGAGCCCACTTTATTTAAACGTGGCAACGCATCTGCAACGCTATGGGTGTTGCAAATGTCAATGGACGGAGGTTATCACGTAACATCAGATGAACCACAAGCTCGCTTGCCAAATGCTCATATAAAAAATTTTGATAAAGAAATTTTCTCATCACTAATTCATTCGCTATTAGTTTCATCAAAACAACAACCGTGCATTAGTTAATGAATAGTTAAATAATAGAATTTGATGTAAATGTTCATGAGGTTGAACAATCTCATCGGTTAGTTTCAAAGGTTCTCTGGCTAACAAAAAGTATGCTGTGGATTCGATGCCATCAATATGTGTGTTACAAGTATATATACCAATATTTTACTTGAACTGTAAATAATAAATGATTATAACAACTCTTTAAATGTCCCGAAATAAAGCGTTGCTAAAGTGATATTCGTTCAAACGGCTAAACATGTTCCACAAGAATTCATTTGCATTCGGTGTTTCGCGCGAAAATTGATTACTTCAACAGCTAAACAAACACTGAGAAGTATCGAGGAGCGTATAATGAGATTTAAACAAGATGGGAATCCGTGTATATTTTTAAAGTCACGTGTGCCACATTCGGCCGAACTGGGTTGACCCCCGGGGTCGGGCTCTCGCCGTCCGTATCATAATTACCAGTGAAATAACCTGATTGTGATCACCTCACGCACACTCTGGCGCTTTTGTATTTGCTGCGCCAGCGGTACTCAAATATTTATCTTTTTTTCTCTTATTTGCCGATGCAAAAGATATCATTATTTCATATTGTGTTAAATCTTTTCAGACGCATAAGATTGTGAATAAGATGATATTTGTTATAAATCATCAATTTCGAAAAAAAAATACTAATGACTCTGTATTTATACTTATTATAAATAAATATGTAGTCGCATGATTATCTATGCTATAAGGTAACGCGATATGCCATGTCATATATGAGGTTTGATTGCCATGTAATTAATTTATTAAGATTTAACTGTTAAATTTGATACAATAAAAACTTATCATGTGGATTAAGTTGATCAAGAGACTGATATAAAAGATTATTTTTAACGCGAGTGTTATGGGAAGTTCGGCGATTGATTTTTATTTAAACTATTGGTATAATTAATATTTTCTATATCAAAGTGAGAGAATATAACCGTTTAGACCGATTAAAAAAAGTTTGAGAAACTCACGAAACAACAATGTATGCCAATGTCCAAGCCAATCGGTGTACTAGTAAGGCACCCCGACGTCTTTCACATACCGATTCGACTTCACCATTTTGTCTAACCGCCTGTTAAATAGCCGACTCGGGCCGTCGATACATCAATCACGCAAACAAACACGTATCATTTGAGAATCGTTCGTTTTTTTTCGCTTCAATTAGATCTTTTGTAATGGCGGGATAAAACGGACACAGTCCGAAATAAAATTAAACGCGTCGTTTAACACTGGCTTTGGTCATGTTCGAAATCTTTTGTCGGTTACGGATTGATTTTTTATTCCTGATTATTTATTATCTGTGATGTTTGTTAATGTTTCGATCGTTTCGTAAAATAAGACAAATTAAAATGTCACTCGAACGTACCTCTCACGTCAGTCGAGTGTGTAATGCAATTTAAATTCGCAACGTTTTGTTTAAAAACTTTATATATTTTTAAAACAAAACAATCATTTAAAAAAGCATAATTTATTTTTACTTCTATAAATAGTAATGGATAACTGTGTGAGGTAAATCTGTATCTGAGGTAGTAAATTAGAAATCAGAACATTAAGGCGTTAGGTACCTTACATTATAAGATTATATTTTGGATCATAGATTTATTAGAAAATAAATATTCAAAATTTCAAATACTATTTTTCACATGGTCACGCTTAATTTATCACCATCTTCGTTAACTGGCAAATTCTTTAATCTCAAGAACATAATCAATTCATACAGGTCACAAGCGAAACACTTCATCATGCATTTTGCCTAAGAATAAATATATAAAACAGAAGCGACATTTACGAAACTTTTCGTTTTAGTTAGAAATCCTTGGATTAAAACTTACCAAAGCTATCAAAGTTCTAAGCTAGTTGATGAATATAAATAAATAATAAAACAAAACAATATTTTATATGTACAAAGCGTCAATTCACTGCAAAAATAATTTAATTAAGGGTAAAAATGGAAGGAACATTGAATTTTCTAATTAGTTCCGAATTTTACGCCTAATTTAACCATTTAATTTGTGGCAAACATATTAACATTTTTCATTTCTTAAAGCAATGTTTTCGGAGTTGAATGTGGCATATGAAATACGGAACGAAATGTCACAACTGCATTTACTAATCATCACTGCGACGGCTGACAATTCGTCAGCATTGTCTGAGAATTCAGTAAAGGGCAATCTTTAGTCGATTGGGTGCGACCTTATCTCGCTTTATGGTTCGATCTTAAAAAAGATTTATGATAACGCACGGCGAAGTCGAAGCCCACAAACACTTTAAAATAAATGACAAGGAGTCACTTCCAATTGTGATGGAAATGCTTTCTGCAGTAAAATTAAACGATAACCCCGCCGTTTAGAGAGATTTAAATGGCTTAGAGGCTTTTATTGGGCCAGCCTACGTTTAGTTTTGTTGGGTTGTGATCGTGTCCAACTTTATGTGTCCCACCTGAGACGCTCAGGGTTTTATTTATGTTTATCACTTTTATGTCTTCGCAATGTCTTTTATTAAACGCCGTCATTTGGTTCCTACTTATTATTGTGGTGGCTCCATTTCCTTTGCAGGGCTAATTTTGTAAGGAAAACGTGCCTAGGTGTATTTCGCGAACATGCTTCATTCAATTTCTTCAACTTGCAGAATTAGTACTGACAGCCAGCCTTACAGATTTAATCACCGATTTTAATAAATTGCGCGTAGATGTGCACGTGTTCTTCAAATTTAGGCCGTGCAAAATGCGCCAATGTTAAATCATTTAGAACTTAGTAAATATAAAATAAAATATATATTTTAAAATATTTTAGCAATTACACGTCACATAACAAAATCTGGTGATTATTATTATACTTCAGGTATTACCATCATCGTGTGAATATAATCTACTCGCATATGAAGAAACGTATTTATAGTTCAATTAAGTACTTACATTTTGTATCTAATGTCATTCTACACTTAAACTATTATGTTTCTCCCATCTTACATCTAAATTTTATAACATTAATGTTTTAGAATTTGCATTCAAAATATTATGCACAAATTCATTTAAGTCTCGCGATATACATGAGTGGAAAAATTTATTATTTTGTTTTATCTTCTTTTACTTCAATTGCGATTACTTCAAATCACTGATAAGTCTCTTGGACTAGTCTCTACACTGGTGAAAACTTTTCGCCAAATATGCAATGGTACCATCAGATTTTTATGTTAATTACAATGCGGATAGTTTAAGGAAATATGGAGCATTTTTTTTACATGACTTTTGTTTTAGACAAAATTATTTAAGACATTTTTTCATCATCATCATTTCAGCCTGAGTCCATACATCGACAAAAGTCCAAACATTTTTTAAAAGGGTACAATTGTCAAACGACACACACAATAAAGCTCGAATTCACGTTTCCATCTTCGGATAACATGCAAACTTTGATCGTTCATTTAAATTCATCATTACTTCTCACGCCGCGACATTAACCGATGAACATCGAAGTTACTATCGAGGCCCAAGAAAGGAGTGATTCTCGCAAACAAGATAATCTCGAACTCGGTGAGCCATCGCCATTGAAATAATTTTATCCCGCATTGTAAAGGAGGAACGTCAGGTTACATATGAAATAATAATAACATTATAATATTTTGTGCATTAAGTGCTTTAGGGGTGTGGTATCTTGGATAAGTGAGAGGACGGCTTATGTGTTCCCTCAAGATACGGGACTATTGCGTTTAATAAAAACTAGAAGCGACAAATTTAATAATTCTCATTATAAACACGGAGTTTAATTGTTAAGTTGGGACACATTTTGGTCTTATTTTGATGAAATCAATAAAGTTTCAAGACATTACGGGCAATTGCCACACTGCTTGGCATCCAATAGGTATATTGGTCATAAATTACTTATAATATAAACTTATATTTACCCGTACAGTAATTGCTATAATTCAAAGGAAATGTAAGAAACTTGATAAAAATTATTGTTCTTTGTAATAAAAATTTTAATAATGATGTCTTCCTTTTGCAATTCTTATAAACAATTTTTAATATGATAACTTTTATATCGATCGCATATTATTGCGTTTGTATTTTAATTCCCGTCGTTTCTAACACTTTGCAGTCTGTTTATGAAGCAGGATGTCCAATAACGTGATGGCATAAAATAGTTTTATTCGACAAAACTACATATATATATACCTTAGTCCTTTCTAGTTGTTCAAGCACCATCACAGAATCGAACCGTAGGCGTCACTAACGACTTCCAAACCTCAGCAAACCGTGGAGAGTAGCCCCACACAACGCCAACGGTGTTATTCTTATTTTATAGCCCGCCTGTAGCCGCGACGATAATTTGTTTTATTAACGACACTTAAACAGTACTTATTAAAAATGTAGGTGGGAATTATTTTCATTTCAATACTGTCCTTACTTTGGTGCGCGTTGAAATTGAAATAATAAGTTCGACGCGGGCTGGCGTTAAATATTTACTTTAACGCATCTTGTTGTTTATGTGCACTCCTTAAGAGGTAAAAGGTGAGGCAATTAAAGTCTTTTATAATGTAAGCAAGTGATTTTACTGCTCGGGTCCTAACAGGTAACGGTGTTGGTGCCAGGAGAGCGATAAATGTGTACAGCTTTGAAATTAAAGAAGTTTTAAATTCACGTGCTAAAAAAATTTACCTTTTTTTTAGTTCCCTCGAACGGCACTGTTGCTGGTATTAGATCGCGCCTTGTTACGTGGTTTCGATTACTAAAAATAAATACTTGTCCCACACAGGGCAAGTATTTGATACACAGATAACTATTCCAGGTCAGTCTGTTTGCTCATATGGAATTTGTGTATTTAAAATACCCTAACGCCACAGAATAATACTATCCTGCAGTAAGAGAAATACTGTCAGGTTGATAGTTCTTTGACAGATTGTACATGTATACTCCAATCTACGGGAGGGTATTCACTCGTTTCAAAACAAGCAATTGTCCTTATTTCTAATTTAACGTGTATCAGCTGAAAGAATCTCCAAAAATAAACTGATTGAAATAATAAATATAGTACTAACATTTCGGCACGCCCATTGGTCGAAATTTGACAGAAATTCATTAAATTTAAAATTCTTTGACAATAATCTTTACTCTGTGCAAATGTGTGACAAAGAATTATTATATGTTCGGCATCGAGATTAAGAACGTAAAAATTAAATGTTTTATATTACTTCATTATGTATTTGTAATTCATCATCATCATCATCTCAACCTGTTCTTTTTTTTAATGTGAAAAGTTGCCCAGCGAGCAGACGGTTCATCTGGTGTTAAGTGAATACCGCTGCTCATGGACATCTGCTACACCCGAGAGTTCCAGATGCGTTGACAACCTTTTGAAAATTGGACTCCGGACACCTCACTCACCAGACGAAATGCGAAAGTATTATACTTCCACTTTACGCTGGTCCACTGCTGAACATAGGCCACCCCATTTGTTAATAATAGGTGTTACATTGTATATTATTATTAATTTTTGTTCTTCTTTTTCGTATAAACATTAAGATATGCCTAATCTCCCAATCCTCCATGTGCGCAATGTTTTTAAAAAAGTTTTCATATTTTTTTTTATAAACCGGCTTACAAAGATAAATAATATATTTGTACGAGTACAAACTGTATTCCGTTGATGAATTCTGATTTCCCTTGCCTCAAATTAACCTTCGTTGACGACTCATTGACACTAACGACTGCAGCCCCATTTCGTACCAATTAAAACAATTATTGTTCGATTCGATCTCATCAACAATCTTAGTCTCATTCTTTGATCGTTTCTATTTCTTTGTTCGTCCATATCATGCTGACGATACCGTTATTAATTCAATTTAATATACTATCACGTGCCACTAATTTACAATTTCAACGTGCACAGACCTTTCCAATTTAACAAACCGAGTCATCAAATCGTTATTTCTATCCGCAAAGAGTTATATTTCATAACAAACTTACCTGCTTACCGGTCTTTATAGACTTTTTAAAATATATTTCTTGATGTTTAACATGGAGATGTTGTTGAAATGGAATAAGCTACAACATAAAAGGACACCAGATATGAAAACTTGCAAAAGTCAGCCTTAAAAAAGAGGCATTTCAAATCCGAAGAAGATTATGGCAACCTTTAAATACCGAAGCCGTTAGAGACCGCGAAACAATCTGTCGGTGATCGTAAAAAAGGCCCGAAACACAACGCGCCAACAATGAGGAGCCCACGAATATTTATTGGTTGATTTTATTGGTCGCTCGAAGAAATTAAACGTGCACATATATCACGAAGACTGATGGGCAACGTGCGTATGTAGCTAAGTAGTGCGTTTTATGGGTTAAATTTATTTACAAGTATTTAAGTACCGCGCCGCGCGTAGCTTTCATGAGCTCATGAAAACGGTTTTATTTTTTTATGTAAGGAGATGACAAGCGAGCTGGCAGTTCACCTGATTTTAAGCGATAACCCCTGCCCAGGGACGTTTACAACGTCCACATGGTAAAAAATGCGTTGCCACCTTTCAATAAATTGGCGGTTACCCCACTTACCAGACGAAACCTCGACGTATAACACTTCCACTCCACGCCGGTCTCGGTTGGACCGGCCATTCGTGCAATAGCGAAGACTGCTGTGTGGTCCTACCGCAGCAACATGATACCTTATTCTGATGTTTTGACGTTTATCTCCTTTACAAACGTGAGTTCACAAATTACAAGTTGGTTTTCCAGAGACAAATAGATAAATTCTTCGCAAATAAAAAACGTGCATGGTGGTCACCTGATGAAAAGCACCGTAATAGAAATATGTAAAAATAAATATATCTTTTTATGTATGAAGAAGGCATGCGAGCTAGCGGTGCAGCTGACCTTAAGTAATAACCGTCACCCATGGACATTTGCAACACCGATAGAGTTGCAGATGATGATATAACACTTCCACTTCATGCAAGTCTTCTGTTAAGTCTTGTTACTTCTCCGGACGGACCTACCCATTCGTGCAACAGCGAGGACTGTTGCGTGACCCTATCACAGACTAAAGGCCCATTTACACGGTGCCAGTTTCTTGCCTGTTGTATACAATTAAATTGAAGCAATAAATAAGTTGCATGGTCTAAACAACAAATGGTCTAACCAATTATTGCGCGCAATTTATTGCATTCAATTATTGCTCTTGTATGTACAAGAAAATGGCATCGTGTAAATGGGCCTTTAGTGACGTAAATTAAATCTTAATTTCTTGTTATTTTTCTTAAAAAGTTAAAGTTACCTTATATTTAATGTACAAACTATTTTAACGTTTTAGATTCTCTCAGAACCTGACATTTAAGAGTCCTGTTATAAAATAGGAATATTTGTATGATAATATTGCTTTCGGTATTACAACTTCCCGTAATCTTCAACCATATAAAACAATAATGATGAGGTACGACCTCCGATTGTAAATGTATTTCTGGGCTATTTATACCAGTCCATAAAATAAAAAAAAACACCACTTTTACCATGTATGACAAAATTCGTTGAAAAGACCCTATGTAAAAAGAAATGGAAATATTTTATAGCATGAAACATTTTAAATTGGATCATTTTAAAAACAGCATACGAAACAAATAGTTAAACCGCCTCACGGTATACACGTAGTATAAAATACAAATAGAAATTTCCATATCCTTACAATGTAGGTACAAAAACCAATAACCAATAACGTAAAAAACTGACACTAATACATATTAATACATTCTGAACTAATTTCAATGAGGTGGAGCGTATCTATAATTTCCTTACAATCTTACGAATACCATCACTGTCTTCAAAGAAAATTTTATGCTACTGCAATAGAGTTTATAATTAAACAACACGCATTGTTATGACAGAATAAAAATATTTGTAAGAATGCAAACAGCTGGAGACGTGTTGAGATTTAAGTCCGGGGTGTCAAGTCATCTCTAGTTAATCTATATTAAAATAAAGTTCATTGTTTCGCTTCATTATTTAAACTTAATTAAAGGCTTACCTCTGAACAGGCTACATTTAGAAAGAGACGTGATTAAATTTGTTAATGCTTTTGCTGCGCCCATTTGAACTGTAGACGTTGAACGATGAAAGGAACGATGAAATTATTGTTGTTGAAATAAAAACACTTTTTTTATTTGAAGAGAAATTTCTTTAAACAAATCTTAAAAAATGGTAATTGAAAACCGATTTCTCATCATATAATCATATAATGTCAACATGGCCTGGTATGCGTTCAAGTCGGGAATCAATATTTTTTTTATTTCCCACGTATAAATATATACTGCTCAAATCATAAATCAAAAAACACTAATATACGCAAATTTCTATTGATCTAAAAAGATGCAAGGAATAAATCGTGATCATAAATAAATTGATCATTAAAATGTTAATTTAAATAGAAATTTAAAATAAGTTTTAATATTTTTAGGCAGAATTATTCATATTATGCTTTAATATTTGCATTTCATTACGTTTTCAGTTAAATTAACATCATCATCAGTGTTTTATAGGAAAGAAATAATAAATTACAAAGTGGGTAAATCCCGAAGAGGCGACATAACGCACATTAACAAACGAGGATAAACTTAGCGCGCACGTCGACAGAATCTAAATTTCGAAATTCAATGGAGCCCGCTCGAAACAATTCACAGCAGTAAAGCTCCAAGCTAATCAGAACGCTAAAGATTGTGTCGGAAGACAAGAAATAAAATACAAAAAGGCACCACAATCATAACTACAATACGGCAAGTCATAGAGTTTCCGACGTCGGCTCTCAATAGATTGTGGTGATATTCCTCGCTGGGTGTTTGCCAGTACAATTATCATTACCGACTCGAGTTTCGGCCGAGTCACCGTGCTGTGGGTGACCCGCATTAAATCGGTTAATTCAAACTATTTATCATCCCTATTCGTTATGCATAGGATCAGATTTTGAAATTGTTTGATGTTGTTATGGCATTCGATGCTATTGTGCGGGGACGGCTTAGTTTGGTGGGAGTGCACTTGTTAGCGTTGGTCCGGTTGAATATATAATTGAATGTCTTTCCGGACTTAACAGGGTAATGAAATAATGAGGTATCTTTCGAAAGGTGTCACGTGGCACGGTGAACGTCCAAAAGCGAGGCATGAGCGTAAGCACAATGAGGCGATTGTTCGAGCCCAATGAATAGATTTACAATGCACGCTTGACACAAATGAGCACCTAATTGGAACGTTACGGCATCACACACTAAAACCGTGCTGGATCGTGCGATTGCCTTAATTCCCACATACCGAAGGATTCGATGTCGCCTTGCGTAAACGAGCTGGACGTGCTTTATCTTACATTTTGAAAAACACTTCATAGTTATAACATATTTTGGAACGGCGATCACATTGATAATGGTTATTTTTTTGTATATGTAGCATAAATTGGTATAGCAATGAAAATAGTTAGTCAATCTATTTTACGGAAATATCTCATCAGTAGATATAAACACTTAGATCGATTATTAGGTACTTTTAACTAATTTAGCGTTCAAGTACTATGTGGATCTAATAATACCTTTAGTAGTTTTATATTTGGTATGAATAACAATGAATTGACGAAACATTCACTTGCAAAGGAATGTACGAGAAAGTATCTGTTAGCCGTTATTTGGAAAATATCACAAGGCTTAATGGTTCTCGTAAAACAATGTAAACGGTCCTTTAGTTAAACGAACGATGGTTGTCTAAGGCAAGAACAAGGCGTAAGCCATTAGCGATCGCAGATAACCTCGCGGACTATTTGGTGACATTTTGAAGTGTGTCAGTCAGCGTTCGTGTAGCATCGCTTCGTGACGCCCCTAGTGGCGACTTCGTGATCCAAATTAATTAAAACGGAGACACAAAACTAAACTTATCACGATTGACTTTAACGGAGGACAGTAGCATGGACATTACCAATGCACTAATATCGAATCTCGTCTTAAAGAAAATCTCTCACCAGGTGTTATAGAGAGACGTAAAGGTTAATAGAAGTTCTAAAATACAGATTTTAAATAAGCATTGAAAAATGCGGCAACGCAAGGAGCGTTGAAATTAATTGAATAATTTAGAAAATAAAAAGAATATAAAATAACCATCACGGTAAATATTGATGACGTATTTAATTTTACAAAAGGCTTTGTAGGTGATACTTGATTTTTTTCATATAAATTAATACGGAACTTCTACTATTAATTCACAATTTAAATTTAGATTTACCTATAACTATAACATAAGCAAATGTGGACATTCAAACATAAGTTGTAGCTATAAATATAGCGTATTCTTTTAATTCAGGATGAAAAAATAAATAACCAATTAAAATTTCGCATCCACACTTTGATTTAATAAAGTATCTTGACATCAGCCCACCGCTGAGCGGTATGAAGCTCCACACGCCAACCGTCACATTTCAAAAGCACAATATGCTAATTAACATCGCTCTTTTTTGATTTGCACTACGGACTCTCAGAAACGAATGCAAATTCACGACGGGCCTTTAATTACGCTCCAAACACGACCGGCGACGGGCGTTAAAGATGCAGTTTTGAGAATCGTCAGTGTTTGCCCAGCGCGTATGTACGCGGCGGGATTTAAATAGTAAGCGGATTTAGCACGACCGCATTCACAGTGACTATGGAAATATTAACTGCATCATTATCAGGGCTGGCTACCGGCACTTATTGACTTTCATGTCGCGGTGGAAACTATCCAACTATCATTTAGAATTATTTATTAATTTTGAAAATATTTCGAAAGGGCCTTCCAATAACGCACAAGATTGAGCCATTTTAATTACTTTAAGGTTTTATTTTGAGGTTTTAAATAAAAGGAGTAGAGTTACAACACAATGGTGCAGTTTAGATACTTAAGTATGGTAATTTTTTTTTTACTAAGTACATGTCTTTTAATTTACTTTCAGATGTTCGTCTCTTATAAACACATTTGTAAAAACCCATGATATATCTACGTATATCGGTACAGTAATATTTTATTTCTTCGTAAAATGTAATCTTAAAATCTTACAAAAACTTTAACGTTAAGTGTCAATCCAATTCAACATCAATCAAAGTTCACGATCATAATAAACATTCAAGAGTGTCACCAATCAACAATAGGAGGCGACATTAATTCTATCCATCATCGGAACCAAAAAAGGGTAGAAGTTCATTAAAGGATGCATTCCTCGAGTATTATTCTTTGAAAACTGGTAATAAAAATAATAACAAGAGGGCCACCCTGCCAAGTGCTATCAGCTCCATCTGTTGTCGCTGCGGACAAACTCGCCTAATGAACGATGATAAATCATATTCGAGAGGCGGCTTGCCGGCTCTTCCATGTTGCTTTAGACGTTTGCATTTCTGCGGCATTCATTATTTGTTTGAATGCCATCGCTTTGTCATTTCAAGCTTCAGATGGTGGGTACCGTTGCAAGCGAGCAATGGAAACGCTTATGATTTTATGTTCCGATCTTTGTAAGATAAACGTAGGTAAAATTGTAAGGTGTCTCTCGCCCCGTGTCCCTGCCCGCAGAGCATTGTGCTTACTAATGATTTTATGCAAATGCAGCCTCTTTAGATCGAAGTCTTAGCGCGATCTCGAACCGTCAGGTACGAAGCTCATTATTAACAATTTGAAATATGACTTGGGAATTTTTAACAATGTGTGGAGCAGATAAATTGGTTTTTTATCAAATATCAAGTTGCAGAATTTGTTTTGGCCTCCTTTGCGCTAAGCAAGCAAAGTCGTTTCTGATTTGATTAGTTAGTTATTTATTGGTCACTCCAAAGTTAGTTTTTGCTTATCAAGATGATCCGAACTTTGTACGACAACCGGATACTTATCTCTGACCGCTGTGTTAGGTTTTAAAAAACAAAATGTACAAGAAAAAAGGATATCTGTACATTCACTGCATTATATATAGTTTGAGTTGTTGAACTCATTAGTGTAAACGGTGCAATGAATATTGTTTGCTGACGGTAACCAATAACAGTATTGAAAGTTCATAAAAAGCAATAACTATATATCCGAGCGTTGGCATGCCAAATATGGCAATAAAGAAAGTAAAATATATAAAAATAAATATATAATCCCGATAACTCTCATATATTGAAAGGTGCATTAGCTCTAGGTGCTACAATTTTCATTAGTTTTATTTTTTAATCAAATATATTTTAACGTATTGGTTCATAAAAAGGTAAGATAAAAGTCAAAGTCAATTCTGAATGGCTTTAATTATACAAATATAAATGTTTTAGGGAAAATTATAAGTGCATCGCTTAAATTACAAGGTCTTACAACCCTGGTGGAGTGACATGGAAAGCAAGAGCTATACGTTTTTGAAGATTTTGGGTGTTAAAACTGATAGGCGGCTCATCAGCTACCGGTTAAAAGTGAAGCACGAATTTTTCATCTGTCATTCTCGACAGCAGTTCTCCTAATAGCGCGTCCACATTTATTGCCTTTTTTCACAAAGTCAAAATATCTTTATTGAATATAGTCTTAACTTGAGCTCTTATTGTACGTCAAAAAGCTACCACCGGTTCACTAAACTAGACCTTTTTTTGTGATGCAATTGTACAAACTTATTTAGGTATAAAATTACAGCATGTTTACTTTTTTTATTTACGAAAACACACATCGTGAGTAAACTTAGACGATGAAAGTATATGTGCCATGATCACTCATGAAGCATGTTGACGACGAAAGTGAACGTGCTACGAGCGTGATCAAGCAGCATCAAGTAGACCGTTACACGAGTACCACTTTCACAGTGGTAGGGCCACGCAGCAGCCTCGGCTATTGCACGAACGGGTACCACCTTCACAGCAGGCTCGTCTCACAACACTGCGTAAAGTGGAAGTGTGTGTGGAGTTAATACTGTTGATACCGGGTAAGTAGGACGACTTCACAGAAAACCGGCGTAAAGTGGAAGTATAATACTGTCACGTTTCGCGTGGCCGGAGCCCAATTTTCAAAAGGTTGTCAACGCATCTGCAACCCTCGGGTGTAGCAAATGCCTAAGGGCAGCGGTATTCACTTAACATCAGGTGAACCGTCTGCTCGCTTGGCAACTGTTCACATAAAAAAAAAACCTTGACCAGCACAAGGTCGGGCATTCCGGCGGCACGGCGTCTTAACAAGGATGAATAATTAACGCAGTCGACGGTGCGGCGTCGGCGATCCCACGTTCTTCCGTCAACGTAGAACAAAGGACGTGCTTAATCGTTACTTAACCTTAATTTCTGTAATTACGAAACGCTCGGCAGTCGGTGACGGTTCGCGCGGTTGTGATTTATCACCGCCACGAGCAGTGGCCGACCAGCTAAGAGGGCCACGAATATTTCGCTAATGTCCTCCTTTGAAGACGCGACTCGGGCGTGGGAATTTCTGAAGTTCCGTAGAGTCGAATTAATGAAACGGGTAATTTGGAAAGTTTGTAACGGTGAGTAATGTTTGCCTAATGCTGTGAATGATGCGGGGACAACACTGTCCAGTGAAGAAATGCTTTTGAATTTTAACCAACGGTTTTGGGATATTATTCAGCTCGGTTTTAATGACTTCATTTTCACATCGCGGGTTATTTTCCCATACTTTTAACGAGTGTAATATTTGTTAATTGGTTGCCAGCCTAACATTATATTTCTTTGCCACACTTTACGTAAATGAAATTTAACAGCCATATGTTATAAATTAAGCAAGTTTATGAATTATATATTTCAGTTTGCAACACAATGTTTTCTTAATTCTTGTAACCCTAACATATCTCCCTCCTTATATCTATATAAAAAAAACTTCTTTGAGTTTTAAGGGGGATAACTATCTTGCTATTTAAACGGTGAATAATTACAGTATTCGTTATAAAACATAGACAAATATGTCGTCACAATGGAAGCTAATAAAAATAAGTGCCTGTAAAAAGAAAATCCTACGAACTGTAACATTTATTAATTAGTACGAAAATTTTAAAAACGAAATGGTCGATATCAGGTCATATTTGAAAAGTTCAGATGTAATGCATAATTATCGGTTAAAGTGATGCTTATTTGTTTGTAACAAAAATCCGGTACTAAAATCAATCCCTTTTTTAACTCAATTGCGTTTAAACATCGATTGGGTTTATAACTCGAGATGTCGATGAAAATACCAGGACAACAAGAAAATAGGATAGCGTACTTAAAGAGCAAAGATGTGACCCCTGTTGTCAGGTGCTCGTGTCGGCGATATTGTGTTTCACGTCCATTGTATTCGCTTATATTAATTAGCGACGCAAGCATAAAGCTTTGACGAACATTCCTGTCACTTTGACTTATGCTATTTCGTGGTCAATCGCGACTTTAAGCGACTGCAAAGCCAGAAATCTGGCGAATGAATAATAACCGTGGTTTGTTCCTGAATATAAGATCACATAAACAAAGAAGTTTTTCTCGGGAATTAGAATTCAATTTAACGACCAAAATATAAATCAGAAATTCAGATATATAAAATCAGCTTCTCAAATTCGGCAAACAACGGTTTTCTTTTTAAATATTGTCAACATATCGAATCGAAAGTCAAATAAAATATGCAATATTTTATTTGACTTTCGATTAGTCTTTTTATATAAATTTTATTTCATGATATGTAAATGAATGAAATAAAAATAATATAGTAAGTAAAGATAATATACGACAACGGTGACAATAAACTCGCTAGATGAAAACTAAACACAATAAAACGTTAATCAAACAATTAATCTAAACAATTTGTCGAATTTGGCAGGCCATAAAAACAATTGACGAAAGTATGTTAATGGAAAGCGTACATTCAACAAAACACAGTAAAGGCTTGTCATAGCGGTCCGCATTAGTAAGACACAAACAAAGATTCACAATTTCAAATCTTTTAATTGGCATTAAGTATGACGACAGACGGTGACTTGCCTAATCCGAATCGTTGAGATATATCTATTGAGCTGTAAGAAAAGATAACTCATTTATTCAATGATATCCACTATACTTTTCTTCAAACATAATATGGATTTAAATTAAGAATTTATTTATTTCTTTTATTTATAAAAGAGCAATTAAAAATATTTTACACAGTTTATTTCCATTCAATTTTCATAAATAAAACACATAAACAGATAAATACAATAAAAAACATCAAATAATTAATATATAGGTGACCTGAAGTAAGTCCTTATGATTCAAATACAGTGCAGAAAAGGGCTGGGCAACTTAATCAAAATTAGAAATAGGTTGAAGAGTCTTGAAGACAATTTTTTAAGATCGTTGAGATTAGATTTCTCATAGCTAGTTCCGTGTTGTATCCACTCTGTAAACAGCAATGCGTCAATAGCATTTAGATCTGTCACGTCTAGGAGGTCGACCGGTGTAAAGTTCATCAATGCTGAATTCAATTATCGATTACACCATTGTGTTCCGCTCTTTCGATTTATATTTAAATACCAGACGTTTACTAGAAACTTATTGTGAAATTAGATAAGTGTTTTGTTGTATTTGATAAAATGGACCGCCCGCTTTGGCGATATTGAATCCCGCTTGCTATTTTAAATGATTTAAAAAAAAAACTTTATAGTCTTTTTCAGATCAACTTAACAATGCATTGTACAATAATTATTTTCTCTTCCCTAGTGATTGCAACCAATACGTTAACAACTTAATTTAGAATAATTCGTGTTTGAAACATTCTAAACTACCAAGGATGATTCGAAAATGACAAGGATGACTATAAAAGAAGGTCAAATTTTGCCCGTAAACAGAATTGTATCAAGAATACGGGTCTGTTTTACATCTACGCTTACAGACAAAACACGTATTACTATTTCGAGACTAAGATTATCTATATAAGGGTTGTTGAAGTCAACAGTATATAAAATATCTATTATATCATATATGTATAATGAAAAAAGATATTCAAATATAAGAAAAGTGTGTTTAATAGTAATTATTTAAGAGTTGTTAATAAAATTCATTCAGATAAAATTTTAAACCTGATGCAAACAAAAGGCCCTTTAGTTACATTAAACTAAGATGATTTGATTTTTATGAATATTTTATATACTGATGAAGATGAAATTTAAAAAGTGATGTTTTGTAGATAAATGGTGAAATAATTTCAGTGTTGTAGAACTCAAACGCGAAACGCGGAATTCAAATGTGTATTTTTAATAAAGCTCTAAATCAACTGAGGTACTGGATGGAAAATCCATTTATCTCGAAGAAATCACATTTTAATATGATTTGAAGCAATATCTGATGCAGCTTTATGACCAAAGAACAGTGTATCAACAACAACTCGTTCAAATCACTGACATCTTTAACCATCACGCTCGATCAGACACGGAGACACTTTAGTTTTGACAACGCGCGTGTACACCGTACGCGTGGGCGGCTAGCTGGCCGTCTTTAAGCACGGAAGCCCTCCAATTAAGCGATAACGTTGTCTCATAAACAAAAATGTATCGGTCGACGGTCGAAGCGACAATTTCTTTGGTGGTCCCCATGGCTCGTTGTAATCTGTCATCCCAACTGTCAAATTACTAACGGGCGAACGAGCGATCGGCTACCGAACTTGTTGTAGCTAACGCGGCTGCACCGGGCCACAGAATACTGTATCACAGAGAGGCTAAATTAAGACATTAAGACATTTAATCCGACACTTCATCTGCACACATATTACATTTGGTTACAATGTTTATAATTATCTACAAAATAAAAAACAAAAAAAAAATAAAATAAAAATAAAATAAGCAAATAAATTAAATAACCTAAGAGTAATTACAACAGGGAAAAAATAATAATATAAAAACAAAAGAAAAGTAAAACAAAGAATAAAAATAAAAGAAATTTATAAATAAGGACGTAGTGATGTAGGGATGTAAATCAAATACAAATTTTGAAAAGAATTGTGTAGACGTTGCAATACCTATGTTTCAAGAAGAAGACGTGTGAGATGAAATTGTGAAATGTGAATTAAAGACTTTCTGCATTGTGTTCTAAGATTTCCTTTGTACATCACTTTGGAAATATGGCCGAAATTACATTTTGTGAACACAAAAATGACACATCATAACGACTCTTCAACATTACTATACGTACATACATGCCAACTACATAAGAAAACATACTAATGTAAATACAAAATTAAAAGCAGGAATAAATTAATCTTAAATTTTAACGTAAACTCTCTGAATTTTTATTCTTTGCTCATGCACAAAATAAAATGAATGAATGTAGGCGTATCCACCAAAAGACACCTGATTACACTTATTGGATTTTTTACATGGAATGTTAATTAATTTTTGCTGTCGACCGTAGCCAAACGAAATGTAACAAATGATTAATTACAGGTTTTAAACTTTAGACAAGATTTATAACATACTGCTTAAATTAATTGGTCGTTTAATATACTAAAGACAGTAGGCTATTTCGAACCTTGACTTGTGAGCTTGAACGCACACGTCTTGAAACGCCATATCGTGGTTAAGATAATATAGTCGACTAGTATCTGATACAGGATTTAACTTACGATAAAATAAACAAGACGAGAAAAGGTTGCGTTTTATTTTGCATAAGACTGTGCTTGACATTTGTTTTAATAGACGCTTCACAGGGACTGCAAAGTGCCGAATTGAGTCATTCACCCTTATGGGCAGAAAATTGATGAACAATTCTCAGATTACGTAGAGAATTTTGATGACTTTTCTAAGCTGCCATAGACATCTACTATTAACAGTTACGACCTATTTCACTATTCGGTATAGCTTTACATGGTGGTCCCAGCATTATTTCCACTGTAAGTGTCACAATTTCCATAAGTGATGGTATATTATACTTTCGTAATCATAAAATAAATCTAAGCTTATTGCAGAGCGTATTAGGTTTATTAGTCTTACTAAGTTTTCCGTTATATTCTTTAAAAAGCCCAGTATCACTTTTATGTATCAATTCCCACTTTATTTAATTACAAAAATCTATAATGTAATGCAAATTAAGTAGACTTCCAGTAAATGTATTTGAAATAAGTCCACGCTTTCCCAACTTTTGGTTGGTTAATTATAATTTAAAAAGATTAACCAGTATCAAAATAAATTTTATAATTGGCATAGATTCCAGGTCTAAATTCTAAAATTGAAACAATTCTTAAATTAGATTAATGATATACAAATTATTCTAAAGCATGATCCAGCCAGTGGTCTCGAGCCTATAAATATTCATTGTTATATAGCTCCGAGTTCAATGTAGCCACGATTGTGAATTATAAATATAAACAAATACAATCACGTATTGCATTATCGCTGTTGAATGAAGAATAATTCCCAATATATGCCATGCAATCAGCAGTTTAATGGCGTGAGTAACACGTGGTCTTATTGGAATGAATGGCCGCGCTTAGAGAAAACGTCTTAGGTTCTTATTTATATATGTACATTAAACATAAGTATGGCATAGCAAGGTCTTGAGATAATGTAATGTCTTTTTGATTGGATAAAAGAAATAGTCAAATTCGAAAAGTTTACCGTTGTCTGGCTATATTCAACAATGACGTTAAATCGAATTTAAGACCGTGAAAAGTTTTCTGATCATTTTAATAATTGGAATTCAAAGATAAACTAGGTAGTGTTTTAGAAACAATTTTATGCGATATGTTCATTTATAATTTTAATTAAAATTATACTTATGTGCATTATTAAATATGTTCGTATGTACTCACCTTGTTCCATTAATTATTTTAGCTTATTTCATAGATGTTTATAACCAAAGCCTCGGCAAAAATCTCGTATTTCCTTCTATTGATTTAACCATAACCAGTCCAATGCTTCTATTTCTCAAACGTTGTAAGCGCAGACCTCGACTGAATTATTGCGATCGGCAAATCCATCAATCGCAATGTAAAAAGATCATCCAGATCCATAGGGTCAAAGGAATCTGCGCACTCATAATTCCAATGATTACGTGTCATTACTCATCTTCAAATAATAGTTTGCACCCCATAGTTTACCGAGATTTTAACTCTTATGAAGAACATCGGTTGGCATATAGCATGTTCTGTTTTCCATATTAAGTCTTGTACTTCACTTTTGTATTTCCTTCCTCTATTTTATCACTCTTAATAAGGTTCTAAGGACCTTAGGATTTTTGTATCAGCAAAAGTCAGTAGCTTGGCGTGTATGATAGATTAATTACTGATAGTGTTATTTCTTCTCAAATATTAATTTCTCTACTTAAAGATAAAACTTGTGGGAAATGTGTAAAAATAACCACAGTAATGATGTAACAGACAATTATAAAGTTGTTGTTATTTCTAAACTAACTTCAATAACCTATTTAGAGATCTAAGATTTTATGACTAACTAATCATAAGTCGCCTTAGTATAAACGGTGATTTTAAACGGTAACGCCATAATACGGATAACGATAAATAACGAAATGAATATAATGTCAAATAACAATGTATAGATCAACAACGCATTTCGAACAGGCTGTACATCACAGCAAGACGCAATTCCATCCACACTTTCATTAATTATTCCAAGTTAGATAAGACACTGCATTCTTAATGACTCTCGGACCGGGGCCATTGCTCATCGACGTGTGACTGTGGGCCCTCTTGCTTTTATTCTGTCGAGTGGAATCATTAAGCTTTGTGGGCATCAAGTGGTTATGTTTCTTTAAGAGAACCCATAATGGCCTTATTGTCGATGGGCATTCCGAATTGGTTGTATGGATGTCGTGCCTTTAACTTTTGGAACAACTTAGTGAGAAAAGAGATGTAAGGCGAAAATTCTACTCACTGACCTGTTGTGGATATTTATCTGCGTGTCAGAATGTTACCAAGCGATATAATGCAGTCATGCAAATGAAAAAATTGTCGATCCTTAAAGAGTAAAATTTTTTTTCAGATTAAAATAGTTAATGGTTGGAAAACTTTGTGGTCGGACAACTGAACTCACTCAAATCACGTCAGTTAATACATCATAAAGACAAAATATAAAGCAATAGTGTGATCATTCAAATTTTGGAGGTATTGATCGTTACCTCATAACGTAAGACATTGGAATAACATTGATAGAATGCTGATATCTTATTGCTGGAAAAATGCCTCTTTTGGACAGATTGAATAGTGCATAATGTGGTTCGCGAACCCAGTGCGGGCTGTCAACTTATGCTCTCGAAATATTTTTAACTTTGTTTGTTAGATATGCAGATGTAGATTGAAATCCATTATGTTTTCCTTCGCCGTCAAGCAAGGAAGTTTCATTTGGATAAACTTCTTCACTAAACGATATTCAATAAGATCAAATTTGAAGTCTCTTCTGGCCTTTTAATAACGAAACGATGTAATTAAACACGGAACTTGAGATATTCCTTATTTACGTAAGCTGACTATATTTCACGCCGTAACTACTGTCATATTTTGAAAAAAGTACCATAAACCCTAATAAAGACGACGGCTCCTTAAAACCATTCCGAGCCTGATAGTGTAGGAAAAAAAATAATATTAAAAGTGAAATCCTCCAGAGCTTTGATTGACCACAAATCAATATTAATGATCAAAGTCAGCGGGTGTTCTGGCCCGTGGCCGCGTCCTTTTCGTTCCCGTTGAGATAAACGAGACGGCGAATGTTTGGACACCTCGCCCTTAAAGCGTTTTAAGTGCTAAACGAATAAAACCATTAATTACACGCAATTCAATGTACATATTGAATTTATTCAAATTGTGATAAATGGTGGGGATGGGAGCAAGAAGCGCGAAGGAGATGTGTTGCTAGCTCTTTTATAAGACTTGTTTGATGCCCCATTGGAATGCCTTGTTGCATGATTCACTGTCAGCCCCGAAGAGAAACGAATGTTTAACAAGCATTTTAATCACTACAATGATCGCAATGAAATCAATTATATAAATGTTAGTACATTGACATTTGGTCAGTTTAATTTCTGTGTAAAGTACTTAGTAAATAAACACTTTATGATACATTTTTTTTCGGTGAGGGATACCATAAGACGCAGGTTCGAATTCCGCAGTGCCAAAATTTTTCAATAATTTATCTAAAAGAATGTACACTTAGTAATTAATCAGTGAAAAGTATGATTGCGATTTAACAATGAATAGATTAATTAAATCAGTGCAGAAAACATCTTTTTCTAACTTCCACGAATGCGTTATTTATAGGATAAAAAGTCTACAACAGTGTTTCGTTATGCATTGTTATATAACGTATATTTAAATGAAATAGCCTTATAAATCCTAATGTAATAGACGTACATGAAAATTGAAAAAACAAAAGGACTAGGGGAGAGGTGGCAGCTAGCGCCATCTAGTAGTTGCATAAGTTCGAGAGAGTAAATGGATAATATCCAATTAGTAACTCAACACTTAACACAACCAAATTCGGTTCTAATCCGAAAGAATTGTCCTCTTTACAAAAAAATAGAGCTTTATCTCAATCTAAATTAAAACAGTCCCCGATTTCTGCCCCCAGCTCTTATTAAGCTGAGAGGCTCGTTAGAGAGGCCTACAAATCTTTGCTAAATCCGCAGTGTGACAAACACAAAAACCATAAAATTAAATTAATGTCTTTCCTGCGCAGGGAATAGTTGAGATCGTTAAGGAAAACTTGCGGAATCGAGAGATTATACTATTTGTTTTGTTACAGAGACTAGGCCTAGTGTTTTGAAATTGACAAAATATATTATATTACATATTAATATACACTTATTAATTTTTTGCAACGTAAAAAATGTGTGATTTGCATACTTATGTATATTTACAATAAGTGGTCATTTTTTATTTGATTAATTTTAATTTTAATCTTAATATTTCTTGACATTATTGTTTTTATTAAAAGATTTGGAAAATTTTACCGTCTGTGGCATTAAATTTGATAAAACATTAGAACATAAGGGGCAAAAGAGGAACAGAAATATTTTATTTGAAATATAGGTTTAGTAATATACCTATTATGTTTATCATTTTGTTGTGCGCTTAAATTCGTCGGTTTAAATTAGTCATAAATATGATGACAACAATTGATCATTTTTCAAATAGCAATTTGGAGCATCAATAAAGCCTCTTTTTCTAAAAGCTGTTTCTATTGCTTTTTAATTTCTCTATTATTATTAATTCCCAATGATGTTTTTTTTTAATATTTTATTTTATACTTTTTTGGCAACGAGCTGTTTCTTTAAGACAATGTAGATTTAATTTAAACATAAATGTAGATATATTTACCTAGTCTTTATAATATAACACCATAAAATACTCTAAAAATAATTAAAAATAATAAATATAACACAATTACCTAATAACTAAATAAACAATAAATTATTCTAACAGTAGCTTTAACTTTAGCATCGAATGTAATGTTACTGTGGCGCCATCTATTGACGGATAGCAGCCATAAAGTATAAAAGGTATCAAATTAAAAGAAATATTTGTATTCTTTAAAAGGCAAAACTCAAGTAAAATTGACTCAAAATGGGTATATTGTATAATTTATTTCATTACACTTTTTGATAAAGTTACTATAGTTGCTACACTTTGATAACAGTTCGTAGCGGTGTTATAACGACAGCTTTGCAATGTTTTTGAGATTTAAAGACTTATTAGTAATTGTTAATACCACTTATTACTAAACAATAGAAAAAGTTATGGAGTCGTTTAACACTATTGTACAATATTATTTTAAAACAGCTTTAATACTACAAAGGCTCTCTGAAGGCTAAGCAAGATGAATGCTCTGTACATAGTTATAAACATTTTGCGCGTTAATGTTTTCTTCTTCATATAGGTCACAACACATTTAATGTGTTTTTCCTGTATTCACGCGAATACTATACATGATTAAATCACACAGTTTACGGATTTTATCACGTGCAATGTGTTTTCAAAATGGACAGGCTATAAACGTTTTACGTGAAGAGGACTGTGTCTATGTAAGCTGTCAATTTTTGTCTAGTCAAAGTTTTATTTAAAATTAAAAACACAATCATCAGAAGGAGTGTTGTACATACGTATTTCAAATAATTTAAACTAATGAAGCTCAATAAACAGATGAAATAAAAATAAACTATTACCTATTTACGGATGTTATAAATTCATGTCAGCTTTGAGCATATGTCGTACCAGTTGCGATACAGTGGGTCTTACGATTATAAATGTATTCATTACTTGAGGAGAACTTTTTCTCGTTTACTATATTGTTAGTTGTCAGATACGCTATTGTCTCTTGAAAGAACCTTAAATAAAGGAGCGCCTAATACGCTCCTTTACCCCTGTTTTACTTTTTAATGAAGCTGGTTTTAATTTATCGTGGATTGAGCAATAGTGGTCCTTACAAATAACCGTTTAGCTGTCTACTTTTGCTAATTGCCCCGAGCTTCGGATCGGAGCCGAACCCACCCTTTGGAATCTTATCAATCGGGGTTGAAGGCGATAAGCGTCGTATCTTTAATTAATCAGGCCTCGCCCACACGTTAAACCATTTTACGATTGTTCGATACACTTGATACCTAAACGCGGAAAACTAAATTCTAACTACTTGCTTACTTTGTTGTTCAGAAAATAAAATTCACAGCATTTATTTTAAAAATATAGAAAATAGCTTAACTATAATAAAATTAGTTTAACTAAAGTATTCTCCCCATTTTAAAAGAAAATATATACATCACTTGTAATAATTACTGTAAAAACAGTTACGTAACGTAAAATATTATTTTTAATTAACTTGCAAAGCTGTTTTGAACCGTAGCCAATAGTGAATGAAGACTATAACTACTCTAATATATACCATAATAAAAAGAATAAATAAAATCATTGCTCTCATTGAACCAAATTAGCTTGATTCGCCAAAAACATTTCGAAACAAGATCTTCCCACCTGATAGAAAGCCTCACTCCTTTGTCGAAGTCCCCGAAAAGATTTCCCGCACCGTTTCCCTATGAAGACATATTGCTTTTCTCGTTTTTGAACTCGCGATCTCGAAACGTATTTACGTATTCACACTCGCATTACTGCTAGTAGTATATTCGAGATGAGATGTGGGCCTGTGTGAAGTTTTCTATGTGTTGCAAGCGTTAGCTTAACGATACCGCTTCGACTAGATCCACCTCGCCCCCCGACTGCGTATGCAAAGCGCGACTAAAATCGGATAACGAATGCAGGCGTAGAGGTCTGAATCTAGTGGTGATATACGACGTAGGCTTTCACGGCCGTGTGTGCGTGTGTGTTGGTATGCCAGTCGCCTCTAGGCGCGCAATAGACGGGGGTGGGCAGCCCGAGAGGATGGGGTATAAAGGAAAACCATTTACATTTGAGCGATTCGTCCAATTTAAAATTCCTACAAGATAGCTCAGACACGGGTGCCATTCTTTTGAAGAGGCGGGCATTATGCAAGGGACGGTCGCGCGCGATTCTTTAGGCGATAGAGAAGAGGCAGATAGTATTAGTTTTAACGAGTTATCGAACGCAAACTTGTTATCTCCATATCGTATTGGCTTAAATTAGAAAATTTATTTATAAAGGTCGACAGATTGGCTCCGTTCTCGGGTGCTGCGGTGGCTGGCTATGAATATGAATCTGGGGCGCTGGAATCGGTCGGGATATGTTCCATCAAAACGTCATAGGTCGCTCTCAGGACAAATTCGCCCGCTTGCCCACGTCCCGCTTTTTACGAGCCGCGCCGACGAAGACTCAGCACCCGAGGGAGACATTCCGCCTCCAAAAACTTTACCCGTTACAAATTTGTTTTTTTCTGCCTTATCTGCCCCCCGCGCTTTTGGCAAACCTAATTCCGTATTCAAAAATATTTCTGCAAGTATTGTGCTCGTACGGGAACGAACGTTTTATTGCTGCCCATATAACGTTTTAAAAGTTAGTCCGTTTCGCCCCGCCGCCGGCTTGTTGGACGGCACATTCTGTGGGCCTTGTATGGTAGCTTTTCTATCGACCGTAATTGCTACACGGGTTTTTATGTAGTTATCTTATGTGAGTAATTTCTTTTGATGTTTTAATCAACGTTTTATATCGATAAATAGAACAAAAATTGACAAGGAAAAATTTATATACGCTGTAAAATATAACTATAAAAATTCCTTGTACCCTCTTCCAGTATATGCCACATAATTCCATTTTGTCTATGATACTCAAATCGAACCACGAATAGATACAATGGCGACATTTCGCTTTCCGACGCATAACTTTTCGAAACGCGACGTAAACTGCAGTACACACAATCTACAGTAAGTTCTAATCAAGCGAAACACGGACGGGGACAATATGTTGCCATTGCTAGTGGCTTATTTTGCATTCATGGAATTTTCTTAAGCGCTCAGTAGGACAGGGCGGCGGGCGCGCGACGCCCCGCCGTCCAATTTACCATTCATATTTCGAATCCAATCGCCGAGGTAATTCCAAAGGTCGACACGTTGACGTACGTAACGGCGTACATGCGATAGAATTTTGTATTGTACCAGCGAGCTGCTCCAGCCCGCCAGCACCGGGATTATTACGGGCCGTGCGCGCCGAATATTCGGAAATTTTCGATTTATGCATGAAGTGAGACGGCAATATTCTCTGTCGCAAGCGAAGGATGTACTGCTCTCTTTTGTCCAATCTATTGGATAAATATTTGAATGGATGGGTAGCATTCTTATAAACAATGTTTTTTTTATGTGAAAGGTTGCCAAGCGAGCAGACGGTTCACCTGATATTAAGTGACTACCGCCGCCCATGGACATCTGCTACACCCGAAGGTTTATAGATGCGTTGACAACCTTTTTGAAAATTGGGCTCCGGCCACCTTACTCACCAAACGAAACGCAAAAGTATTATTCTTTTACTTTACGCCGGTCTTCTGTGAGGTCGTGGTACTTACCCGCACGAGCCTGCCCATTCGTGCAACAGCCGAGGCTGCTGAGTGGCCCTACCACCATCAAAAATGAAAATCTAACCTGCTTATGTCCCCGTATTTACCTTAACACTTGATTACTTAACCTATTACGGGTAAGAAATGGAAGAGTAAAATCGTATATATATTTTATTTTTGTAATAATAAATAAATAACGCTATCACATTCTTCCTCCTTAATTGTATCTTAATGTGAATAAGACAGAAATCCGATCAAAAACTATTACTCATCACTTCAAAGTGAACTTGCCACGCAGCCACATCAAAATTATCAAAAAAATCGACTATAAAAAAATCGACTATGACAGTCCGCAAGCATTTCATTCTGAGATGGATGATAAAGACCTTGTTGTTATCACTACAGTTTGTCGATACTCTGGAGGTACAAATGCGGCAGACCTACCAGCTAATCTTTGACAGTAGTGAAACAGCAACATTGTTACGTTCTGTCGGATACTAGGGACTTTTGTTAAGACCTATTGACTGCGGTACTGCACACTCGGCGAACAGTCGCAGATTTATTTTTGCGGCCACAAAGAGATTGTAAAGTTCATGCTTAAATTTATTGAAGGAGGTGTTCGAAAGTCAATATTGAATATATTTTGTTGTGACGCATCTGTGCTACGTTTGAATGTTGTAAATAGACTATTGAAATACCTATTCAAGCAAACCAGAATAATATTCAATATCATTTAATTGTAACATGGTTTTTCTTATTTAAAATATTAGTATTTGTTCTTACGCGAAGCAGGTATTCGTTAGCTGGAAACTTTATCAGTACTATATTCAATAAAAGTATTGTATAACAAATGATTTCTGTTTTTAAGAGCGCCCTGTACATTTTGTTACGAGCTGGTGTAACAATATGATTGGTTTTATGCTTGCTTATTTTTATCGGTGGATCTTTTTGGTCGACTAAACTTTATATAGGAAAAATTAGATCTGGATCTACTATCTATAAGTCTGAAAAATAATTATCCTGCGCCGAGTCTTACCGCTGCTGAACTAAGCCTATAACTTTTTTTAAAGTTCCAGTGAGAAATATTATACGAACTGGTGCTATTGGTGATATACTGATGGTGCTAAGGAAAACAATCCTGAAATATAAAAAAAAATCGTCCACATGAAGATAAGTCATTAAGTTCAGTGGTTAGAGCATCGGGCATATATCCTAGGTTGATCCTCTCTGCGGCGAAAAGATTTTCGTCCATTTCCTTCAAATTTCATTGCGATTTCACTTAAGTGCAGAAAATAATCCGTTATAAATTAATATTCTTTTAAAAATATATGTAGTATATACAATAATCTCAGCCGAATTATCGCAGACGAAATTATATAAAAATCTCTCGGCAACCGTGACGTCACCAAACGACATTTCAGCGCCGCCATGCACAGTTTCAATTTGATTTCCTTCGATCGTCGACATTTCATTTTTAAGTAGCAATCACGACATGTGATTTCCTTTCCTTGCCGATTTGAAAGTACGTTTATATTTTTATTTTCAAAAAACCAAAAAGGAATTGAGCAATTAATCAAACGATATATGATTTTTACATTTATAAAGATTATTGTTTTATTATTTTCTATCTCTACAAAAACCTAAAATCTTTTTTGAATTAAAAAAAAATTTAACGTCAGCAAGTTTTAACGCTATCACCCTAACCTAAATACAAATTTCGATACATATCTTTTCACACCACAAAATGGAACTTCATTGATGTATACAACGGATTCTTAAACACGCAGATACTCAAACTCCCTATCTTTTAAAATCGTTAACTTTTCCCAACATCATATTTGAATCAATAAAAATGAAATAGCCAGTAGATTTCCAGTTTGTACATCTTAAACATCAAGCATTATAGACTATATTTGTCTTATATACAGCTAAACTGAAAATAGGTTACATTATTTCGTACAAGTACCTCTTGGATAAAATCACAAACACTTTAGAGGTCACGATAAACTGGCCAACCTGAACATTCATAACGTTTTTAATCCATTTTATATGTTAATCAATTGCTAATCGGTTCTCTCCGGATAGATCAAATTTATTGTATACATAACCTTTAGTCCAAAGCACTTTCCTATCATAATCTATTAGTGAGATTTCCCATTTGGAGGACCGTTACTCAGTCATTCGTAAATGATTGGATTAAAAATATTTCGTCTACGTATAATAATAGAATATTACAAAATTCCATCCGACTAAACAAATTGTTTGTTTAAAGTTAATAGATTTCAAATATTTATGGCTATCGTAAACTATGTCGACATTCCTAAAACATTTACACGTCCGAATAAACGGATAGATGGTAGGTATAATAAGATTATGTTAATTTTAGTAAGGAGTAGGAATTCTACATGGCCGTTTATAATAATTAAGATTCATAAACATATGCAATAATATTGCCTTTCATAATATATTCTAAGGTGTTTAACTTATCTACAAATACTTCTTGTTATAAAGCACTTATACTGTGACTTAACTATCTTTGTAATTTTTTGAATAAAAGAACTATAAATATAATATGAAGAAACGGTAACGGAAGACTTCTTTGGCTTTAATTTTCAACACAATTCTTTGTCTTACCCGCCATGAATAAAAATTTCCCTCCATATGTCCTGGATTATTATTTGAATGCGAAATCAATTTTGCGTTTACTCAATCGCTCCAACAGCGGCTAGAAAAGGAATTGCCTTCTGTTTTATTATCCGCAATCCAGTCGAAGCCGGCTTAAATTTTTAATACGAGGTTTATAATTCTATTTGCTTCCTTGTTGCTTAAAATTGTAGTAGAAAATAGCATTTTAATCCATTAAAAATTTAAATTTACCTAGAAAAGATTTAATGACATGTGATTTTCCTAAACGATGCATAAAACTATTTGGAATGTTCTCAAATTCGAATGCTTTTACAGCATGCACGAGGGACATTAAATGCAATTGAAAAATCGAAAAGTTGTTATCAGTTGCCATGGTAATACTGAGAAGTTGGTCGCTTTGCAACCAATTTCATCATGTCATTGTCGGTGTGCGCGCGCATCGTAAAAATTTCACTTTCATAGCTTTTTCTATACGCGCCAAAAAAGAGTAAGTCAAAAAAAAAAAATAACACTATATAAAAACTCACATTTTTCTATTAGAGAATTTAAGTGCTTTATGAATTTCAACCTACTACCACTATAATTCAATTCAAGTGTTGGTGACACTGACCGCCTACTCGCTTCCCAACTTTTCAGATTAAAAGAAATGTTTTAAGAGTATACAATATAGCACAGACACAGGAAATATATTTTTATATAATTTGATTTGTTTCCAATTCCAAGTTATTAAACCGTGTGGCCATCACATGTTAAGCATTCAGAACAGTAAAATAACCACGATTTGCTAAAGCAATTGTTTCAAAGGCTGTTTAAGCTATTTGCAAAGACAATAATCCCTGTTGATGGGGAACGGCGACGATATATGAAAGCTCGGAGGCCTATTACGCAAAATTGTCTGCAATTTCCTCGGTATCCGTTAAACGATTTGCGAATGCCGATTTCGCATACGTCATAATTCTTCAGCACACAATGAAATTGCAACTCACTTTTTAACGTTTCCTCGTATTTGAGAGGTGAACGCGTTTACTGCGATCTCTCTTTAGATTTACGAAGCGAATAATGAACCATCACTTACGTACATTGTCATTGTTTTGTAGTTTGAGAAAACTTATAAATATGTCTAAGATAAACTTTATTTACTGATTATTATTTTACATTGATTTTTTGTAAATATACAAAAAGCTAGTGTTTTCACAATGCTTTTCATGTGTAGCACCCATAAATAGATTTGCATACTTCTTGTTCGAATTGGAACAGTTTTTATTTTATCTCTTATATATTTATATAATACACACATTGTTTTAGAGCATTTGTTGACTTATTCTTTAGCATTTGTTTGTCCCGATATTTTAGTTATGATATGATCATCATAAGAATTTGATGATCCTTCTTCTTTCTTCTACCCTTATCCTAGGTGGGATCAGTACCATATTATGTAAATCATGTTTTTTATGCTATTAGCTAAGTTTTTTTTACGACCCGCCCCCTATCTGGTGTCAACCCTTCTTGAATACAAACACCTAGATGCGAAACAATTATCTGAGGATCTTGACAAACTTGTCCCGCATGGGAAACGAACTCACGACTCACCGCAACGTACCAATGGCTTAGCAACCTCGCCTCAAAGTCATCCAATCTGTTTCACTTTATTATAATATTTTAAATGACACAGTGGACCGAAATAACCATCGCTCAAATTGCAGAACGTTATGCAATTGGAATTTCATTTTGAATATCAATTACTGAAAAACGTTTTCTCAATAGCCTCAGAATAGCCTCAACCATCCAAGTTGAATAGCTGAAATGTTGAATTTGGCCTGCGGTTAAGCTTTGAATAGATGATCGGTTAACTGTGTCATTTATCCCCAACGTTTTGGTACTTAACGTGCATAGTTAACTATTGGCCTAGCCTACAAGCATTTGGCATTTGGCACAGCCGTGTTGATTTAGTAAATATAATATTATTTACTACTTTTATACTTAAGGTCTCGTAAAAAAAAAATCATGTTTATCATTTGTTTTAAAGACTTGCGTATTATTTAATAAAAAATCTTGCGGATCGGAAATTTACAATTCTGGAAGTGCGATTATTTATTCAAATTATGTATCCACTTTTATATTTTGTGAAATCAGGTGTTTTGAAATTGGCAAAAACTCCAATGTTACATAGTCACATAGTTGAGTTTTAATACTAGAACGGAAATTAAATTTAACACATAATTGAATTTTCACACCTATAATGGTAAAATTAATTAAAATTGTACCCTGGAAAATGAAAGTGGTAAGCTCTCGAGGTTTTTTGTTTTTATTGTGACTAATAAACATCTAAAGGTGCCTTGGACCTCTTAAAATGACTTTGACACCATCCCATCCCATTCCCATCGTGAATTAAAGTAATTTCGCTTAACGTGCCCCGTTTTTCGATGCAACATGCTCTAAATCTGTATGAAGAGACTCGTCGCTTAAACCCGAAAACTAGGTAATGTGGTGTACGTTCCACATCAGCTCGTGACGACCGCTTTATCGTCTTAGTAATTTTAAGAAATCGTTTCCTTACCGTCGTCGAGATCCGTTAGTGGCTTCAAATCTCCAGGGGTGTGAATGTTGGTGAGCGTATGGTGAGAAAACGTATGGAAAAAGGTAATTAAAAAGCCTGAAGACCAGCTGTGCCCCACAGCTCAGAGTACCTCGACTTCGCATTGTAACTAGTCTCTTGAGCAGTGGACNGAGGGTTTTCTTTACAGACAAATGCAGGATCGCATTGCATGATCCTGATTATTACCACTTCAACAGTGAGTTTTTGTGGAGACTCTATATCGATAGGGGATGGCGTTTTTAGAATTGATTATCGGTAATAACAAGTTAACTACGACCTCAAATGCTGAGGAGAACCTTCAAGGACACGTTGTACCCTTTGGAGGGTTTATATTCATCGGAAATCCAACAGGGCGTACTCTTCTCATTGTATGGTAATAAGATAGAAATCATCCTTTATGAATTAGAACTACATAAAATGCTGGGCAAAGATTAACCTAATAAACCCTGTCTGCCAAGGATATTCGTCTAAGGAAAAAATTGGTATCACTTAATAAAGTATAAGAACTCGGTTTCACTTATGATGCTTCTCTCACGCTATTCAATGTTGTATATCGAAAAAAACTAAATCCACTTTCTACATTCAAATCTTAAGCTTGATATCGCATGTTGCGTAATAGTCGAAGTCAACCCTACTAATGTAAAAATACACAAAACTCGCTTCACTCCCAAACCTCAACGTAACCCATTCAGTAAATTGCCTCCACGGCGAAATTAATGACAAACTTAGATTATAATATGTCACACATTACGACCCTAGCGTACCTAATAGGAAGCATTAAGTAGGAGACACGAAGCTAAACCCCACTAAATACGGCAAGAAAAAGAAAAAAATAACGACTACGGATCACGCACGATAAACTTATCCAAATTAAAAGTTGACTGCAATAAACAATAAAAATTCCGAATAGGCCCTTCTTTCATTTGGTACGAGTTTTGTAATATCAGGATCATCACAAGTTTCTTGTTGTGGGTCGTACGGCGAAGTATTCAGTATAGTTTCAACGCCACCGACAATCGTCATTATTCCAAGAATTTTTTCTCATTAGTTCAAGAATTTTTTCTGTTTAACTTTTTCTGTCGTGTTTTCAATTTCAAAAATTAGTTATTTCGAGCATAAGTATTTGAAAAAAAAAATATTTCTTCGCCAATCTTGTGACATTGAATTCAATAATTAAAAAAAATTAAAACCCAACGGTGGTTTGGCCATGCAGACCTTGGCCTCACAGAAAACTGACGTGATGTGGAAGGTTAGTTTAGGCTTTCGAGTTTGATCTGGCGAGTGAGCTAATTAGGACTCACTTTTCTTAATGTTGGCAACTCATCTGCAATCTGTCAGGTGTCATAGATGTAGATAGGCGGAGGTATTTACATAACATCAGGTTAGCAGCCAACTTTCCACTTAAGCAACCCTGTCTGTGGTACGAAAAAAAAATTTGAAAACCTACCATTTTGGCACTAAAATGATTTTTCGTTGTTTATTTCCACTGTTTTGATATTTTAAATTTATCATTTAACATACACTGGTGTGATACACACTAATGTAAAGTTAATATATCATAAATCAAAATCGGTTATACATACAGGTCAAAGACTAACCTTACTTTTTTTTCTTCGCCACAGTTGGGTAAAATGTACACTCGTTGAACTGTCTATTTTTTGCAATTATTATGGAAAAAGGGCCAACGGGCAAGAGGATCACCTGATGGGTGATCGTGAACATCTGATACACATAGCTCAAAATAATCCAATAAATGTGTAAAAATTATTAGGTCATCACAATGACGTCATCAAATATAACAATATTATGTGTGTAAGTATACATTATTAGAGAAATTCATAAACGCCTCAAGTTTGCATCGATGGGATGAGTTTTGAAAAACATTGTCATAACAAGTAGATGACCTTGTTTCGAAATTGTTTAGTAATTTTTTATTAACTATAAGAAAAAACGTTTTATCCATCTATCACATAAAAGTTATCTCACAATTCATATTGTTTTGAAAAGCTAGAAAATGTGAATCTTTAAAATGATTATAAAAAACCATTGGTTTTTTGTTTGGACGTTTATGTACTCAGAAAGTGACTTATAAGAAAAATATAATGTCAAACCATCCCTAAGTATATCTCGGCTACAAATTACTGTAACAAGTGACCGTTTAAGCCGTAAGCAAAGTAAAAAATTGCTGTAAGAGCGTAGTAATTACAAAATAGCCATAATGAGCCTGGTTAGCTATGCACAAACGACTTCGGAAATTCTTAATACGACATTGATTAGCTTGTATCCATGAATACCGAGTTACACGTAAATAATGACAATTTAAAGACTTAAAGGTCGATTTTATTATCGTATTGTATGATTCTTGTAGAACTATTAGCCCTTATGACAACAACGTAATGGCTTCGGCACACGCGAGCAATTTTTCTTTTTGCTTCCTCATTGCATTAGCGAAGTTTTTCTCTCCAAGGAAAATTTTGAAAAAATTTCAACACCTCTAATATAAAAGTTAATTACTGTTGCTAATTAACGTAAAACAATTTAATATGTAAGCTCAGAAGTGTGACATTCTTATCAGTTGAATAAAATAGGATTGTATTTAAAAAAATCATCTTAAAAATTAAAAATAAATCTTTCGTGACTCACATATTTTATATACAAACCACCTTTAAAGATGTGTGAAAATATCTCCGTACTTTATTGTCTTGTTAAATTTTATTAAGTATCTTTATTAATTGTCTTGTTAAATTTACTAACACACTTTTAAAGTAAATTAGTGATCCATAATGGGCCAATTGCTTTCTAATATTCTAAATCAGTCATTAAGACGAAACGTGCTAATCATGTGTGTTATTGGTAAACCTTTCTGTCGATATGACAACGTATTAAAAGAAAAAAAAATGTTTTGTTTGGACTTTATTGTGTAGTATTTGGATACACCAAATGGATATAATTCGCTAATTATAATAAAAATAATAATTAAAGATTTATTAAATTGAGGAAGACGGTTTTAAGATGAGGTGTTAGTTATTAAAACAATTTGATAATTAAAACTAGGCTACCATTGTGCCCCTACGTGTTTGTAACTTAGGAATCTAAATATAACCATAAGTATTAATTAATGAAAATGACTTTGGAGTATAGCAAAACAACAAAAAGTCTGTTAAAAGGTACGTCTGTTAAAAGTATAATTTCTGTTCGTTAACTATCTATCATAACGGTGACCAATGACATATTACATAATATAGATATATGTATATTATTACGTAATAAATAAAATGAAAGAGTTAAATGTGAAATATCTTATTATTAAAACTACATATATAAACTATTCGCTCACGAAAGAAATTCTTTTTGTAAACTAAATAAGGCAGCAGAAAAAATAAAGTAATTTGGCGTATTGAACATCACTTAATTTTTCAACGTTGTACGTTGATGACACGTGTATACAAAATGTTTATAGACAAGAACACATGGAGTAATGAGAAAGTTAAGTATCTTAAGTAACGAGAGGGCGGGTCGCGGAACCACTAATTTATTAACAACAGCTATCGATGGGCCACCCATACAGAAATTAACTTCTCTATATTGCCTTCATAGTACTTACTGTATCGCGGCCAAGAATTTTGACGCATACGCTTTTGGAATAGTAAATTATTCACTTTCAAATACTGCTTTTACTCATTTGAAAACTTTGTAACGAGTTCATCGTGTGAAAATATCATTTCAAGGCATGTTATGTTTTCAATTCTTAGTATGAAAAGGACCGAATTTAAATTAGTAATTTATAGTCGTTAGCAATTTTTCAGGTGTTATTACTAGCGATACGTTAAAAAAACGTAAGTCCTACGTTGAAAAATAAAAAGTTTTAAAAATATATTTATATCAAACAACAAGGCGGAACAAGTGTTTATGGAATATTTTTTCAACAAGTTATCAGATCCGGTTTTCCGGTCTTATCGCTGTGGTAGGACCACGCAACAGTCTTCGCTGTTGTATAAATGTGCAGGACCGTCAGGAGAAATACCAGGACCTCACAGAAGACTGGCGTGAAGTGGAGATATTATACTTCTGTGTTTCTTCTGGTGAGTGAGGTAGCCGGGGCCCATTGTATTAAAACGTCGTAGCAACGCATCTACAACTCTACAGGTGTTGCAAAAGTCAATGGGCGGCGGTTATCACTTAACATCAGGTGAACCGCTAGCACAGTTGCTACCATTTACATAAAAAAACGGTGTCGTTGCCAGCGATGACTTACCTGATAGTAAATTATCAACATAGACACTTGAAACACCAAGGGAGTAACAAATGCTTTACTGGCCTCTGATGTAAGAAAAGTTTGCCTCCTTGAACGTCTCTAAGTGTTATCGTTCGAGAAATACTTTCAAGTATCAAGATCGTTATTTCCCGTACAATAGTTCGTCACGGCAATCACTAACAGGCTTGATGCTTCGTTATAGCTTAAGTTTAACATAGATTTTCTTATACCACGTCGGGGCTGTTATTTCAACCACCATTGGTATGTCTATTAAGGCTATTACAACTCTAATCTAAATTGATGGGGTGTCCAGCACGGGGTATTTTCCATAATATTAGTTTTTTCCCGCGTAAAATATTGTAATAAGCGAAAGCCCGGGTTTCATTACTTAACGATAACTGTCAAATTGCTCGAAGACGTTGTAACTATAACGTCACTTATATTAAGTTCCTTGTAACTCAGATCAAATATGCCACTTTTTATTTTCACTGTACTCATAAAAATTACCAAAAAAGTCACAGTCAATACTTGGATTTAATTTTTGACTGTAAGGTTTGATTCATTCAAAGATTTAAAAATAATCCAATCGACATTAGAGGGACATATTTACCTGAACCGCAGAAATGGAAAGCCAGGCTATGTCAGACTGGCACGAACTAAATCCGCACGCGTTGGTCGCCGTCAGCTGTAATGAAGGTCAGGGTAATGAGGTCACGGGATTTCCATTCAGTATCTGAAGATGCCCATGTTCAGTCCACAATCCGCTTCCACTGCCATTGCACGCGAATTCTTTCACATGCCCCCTGATTCAGTCGGAGCCACACTCAGGGGTTGCCACACCCCTGTAAAATGTCTCACCAATTGCGGCTGTCCTCATTTAACCGCGTGCACTGCCTGATCAGTTACCATTCTTTTGTAATAAAAATACAACAAAAATATTAAGGACACTCGAAAAATGCCCCACTTTCCCGTTGATAATTTTTTTTTAATGCGAAAAGTTGCCAAACGAGCAGACGGGTCACCTGAGGTTAAGTGAATACCGCCGCCCATGGACATCTGCTACACCCGAGGGTTACAGATGCGTTGACAACCTTTTTGGAAACGTTGACAACCTTTTTGGAAATTGGGCTCCGGCTACCTCACTCACCAGACGAAACGCGAAAGTATTTGTCATACTTCCACTTTACGCTGGTCTTCTGTGAGGTCGTGGTACTTACCCGGACGGGCCTGCCCATTCGTGCAACGGCCGAGGCTGCTGCGTGGCCCTACCACCGTAAAATAAGCAATACGTCACATAATGTCATCTAAATGGGCTATCTATACACATACATTGGTAAATAATGATACAGCGCATATTTTCGGGTGTGGATGCAGGTCACGCGACCAAACTCCTTGCCGATCAATTATCCGCAATTTGAAGCACTCATAGATAGCATGTCAACCATACGGACAATTTGTAAGCGGGCACTAATTGCACAGAGTAGTGAGACTTTCACAGAGGATCGCCGTATACTATTTAGCGCGACCGAGCTAATTAATTTAGAAATTTCGACTTTTTAAAACGTTCCAAATTTATCTGACCGTTTACTGCTACTTTTTAATGGACGAACGAAAGTGTTCACCTGTTGCTCTATTTATTGTGATTTTAGCAAGACAGAACATGTTTAAATGTACTTGGACACGCGTATCGCAATAATTATCAGATTTAAAAATTAATTTTATGTTTGCTAAGTTACTAGAAAGATAAGAACGCTTTTTTAGCAGATTATAAAACAACAGCTATGGTAAAAAAAATTATATTTCAAACTGCTATTTGCTGAATTCGTGTGCGGGTTGAATGGTGCCTGATGATTCATTAGATCTTTAAAAGTCACATTAGGTTACAGGACGACCAAAAAAATGTGTATATATGTAATATATATTCCTTGACAACATGGGTCGTAATTTCGATTTCCACACGGGACAATAATTTGTGTGACTTGCAGATTGTTCCAGTTCTGGGTGTTTGTTCCCAAGGAGGGTTGACGTCTGCAGGCCACTGGTCGTAAAAATCCCCTAATTATTACCACTAACAAGATGATTCCCATTTGTTACATTGTGCCGACCCCGCATGAGTGGGATAACGGCAGAAGGAAAGAAAGAATAAAGATTCCTTAATTTTCTTCAAAGTATATTAATTAAATCGAAGAGAGGCTCTTCCTAAATATATAAAATATTCCTTAACATATAAATTAGAAAGACCAAGTTTTTATCATAATCCTTCTTTTGAATTTCCTCTATGAATCTTGTCTCTAACAAAAAATCTGATTATTTTGAAATGTGAAGGTTTCTATGATACTACCTACGCTAGAAATTAATCTTGTCCTATCATAAATTTTATTACTCTGTACAATTAGTCTAGATTGCTCATTAAAACTGTCAGAGATTCATGCAAATGACCTGGTGCTGCGCCACATATATTGTGAGCGAACAATCAGCACCAATCAATAATGTATTGGCAAGCTTAATGACTCGTCAAGGCTGTGCGCCGTTCGCCGCTGCTGGTAATTGAAAGCCAACGATTGGAATAATTGGACGATCGCAATAATCAGTGAGCTGATTAAAAGAATCACATCTGTGATACAAATGATTAATTTGTTTTTAAAACATTTCATAAGAAAATTGTCCTGATAAAGCAACTAGTAAACACTATCAAATCAAAAGATCCTATATCCCAACATTCTTTTTGCCGGTCTCTGTAGTACGCTATGTCTTTGCAGAAGTTGATCCGGTTCTACCTTTAACCAGTGGGCCTTTAACATTATTTTCCATAATATCGATAAAGAAAAGAGAAATTATTGATTTGATATCATTTGAAACGAACACGTATATGACATCGTCAATTTTTAAAGTTCAAAACAAACAATTAGCTTTGGTTAGACTCATCAAGTGAATTTTAGATATTATAACAGCGCTGTAGGACATATTTTTAAACAGCGTATGTGTACTACCTTTCTGATAAACATACTTAACTTACTACTTATTCTTTTATTTTACGATGGAGCAAAACTATGCTTTCATTTGTGATGATCGAACCCACTGCCTCAGGTGCAAAAGAAAAGTTCACTATCCACTACGCCAATCGAGTCGTCAATTACTTTGAACAACTCCTCTATTAATTTTAAAGTTTTTTATAGTGCTAATCTCTGCACTTAATATTGAACATTTGAACAACATCAGCCGTTTAGCTCAGTGGCTAGAGCGTCAGGCCGCGAATGCCGAAGACGTGGGTTCGATTCCCACAGCGGCGACAATCTTTTCGTACTTTTTCTACATGTTTTAACTCCTCTATTGTTTTACTAAAATCCTATCACTTAAAGACTCCAGATTTACAAACATACTTTGTTTTTTTCCTACTTTTAGTTACAGTTTCGTTACCTTGAAAATGATGTCAGGCCATAACGTCTCATTTACGTTAATACATTTAAATTATTAAATATTGAAAGTATTCCATCGATAAGTTACATAAAAACCAGAAACTATACCGTATAAAATAATTATGCTTGAACATTAGACCACCATGCGCCATCGTCAAGCCCACGCACAGTCCAATGTCCCATAAACTAGAGGAGTAAGGAATCCCACACTTTGCCGAGCAATTGTTGTCCGGTGTTAATAAAACGCCGTATATTTTAGCTATTTTGACAGTTTTAAGCTATTTCCAGCATTATACACACGGTCACAACCTTCAGCTAGCAATGACAAATCAAAGCACATTATTAGCATGTGGAGTGCCTAGCCTTAAACTTCTTTAACGGTCAGATACACAGATAATACAGAGAACAAGTAAAGTCAGTCAACTACTGTATTAATTCTTTGTTAGCATTTAACATACTTCAATTATTATTTTTTATTATTCCTTTTTAGCAGTTTTCAATATAATAACTTTTGAATGTCGTTTCACCTGTAATTGAGATACCATTTAGTTTAAGATACTATGTACTTATTTATGTTCTAAGCTTGTTTTGATGTGTATCTTCTTGGTGAAGTAAATAAATAAATAAACACTCGCTTTCACATGTCATATGTGAAGCACATAATATCACTAATAGCACTTCATATCATAATATCTTCTCCAGATTTTAATGAACTGCTACAACACATCAGATCAGAATTTTTATTTAATACAAAAAAAATACATTTCTTTAAAATACAGAAGATAATTTAAATCTACGTAATGTGTATTCTGTGTTCCTAATAACATTCAAAGCGCACTTAAAAGACGGTACAACACTTTAAAAAATAATAAAGTGTGAGAAATAATAAAAAAATATTTGGATAACAAGAAAGTTGTAATCACTGGGAATATAATTGCTTAAATAGAAAAATACTCAGCAGCAACATAGTTTGTACGGCCAACATTAAACTGCAACTACAGCGCCCGTGAATCACCAAGGAATGGCTGGAAGCGACTGGAGAACCGCCTACAGTACTCGTGAAAGCGTTCAGCTTACAACTTGATTTGTGATTTCAAAGATTATTGCTTGTAAACTCCATTATTGAGTTTCTGTAATTTAGTTTTGAGCTTCAATTGCTTTGTAGTGTCGATCCATAAAATCATCACGGCATTACCTGCTAAATGTTTAGTTACCTGTAAGTCACCAAGTAACTAGGTACAAAATAACAAACATACAAACTAACAAATATATATGTTTAATAAAATTACATACGGTACATGTTAATATCATTTCACCATAGGGAATTAGGTTCAAGGATTCCAGTACTTCATTTCTGAATTTTATGTTACCTAGCTTCTACCAGTGTTCTGCCTTCTATTATTTTTAAAAGAATCTAGGTCAAAAAAACTTAGTTAAATTAAGCACTTGATTGGATAGATGTCATTATGAATTAATTAAATTTGATTTGAACAATAACCTATGAAATTGAAATCAATATGTATCGAATGTCAAAAGATTCTTTGCAATTTTAATAAAATCTCCCTCTCAAATTCTAACAAAGAAGTGCATTGACTTATACCTTTTTTATCTCTACTAAGACGTCATATTTTTCAACGTTTGTCTTACCTTTATGACAATTTTATTGGGCATGGGTGGTGCCTACGCGTTGTCTCACTCATTCATTACAACGAAAGAACCGTGAAACGGGCTTAGCTATAGTACTATACATTTAGAAAAAGGAGAATAAGGTACTGGTCGTTACGAATTGAATATATGTAATTCTATTAATTTTCTAAACGATTTAGACATAGACATAGACATTCTAAATAAAAAAGTATAAATCTTGAGACTAGTTTAATACATTATTTATAGTTAATTATACCATAATATTTAAATAAAACATTAATTTAAAGCGAGATTCGTCAATTTATTTCCTCAGAGAAAGATTTTTAAGAAGAATTTTAACGAACCCTAGAAAACTGTGACATATGTTTATGTAATGTGTTGTATACATTTGTCGATATTTATTATTTCATGTGAAATAAATGGCTAAATTTGGCATTTTGGTTAAATTTATTATGATCTATTATAAGAGCCTTGCATCTGTAATATAAACCATTGCGTTTATGTTTTGGAAAAAATAAGATAATTGAATCATATGAAGACTATTACATTTTTAAAAATAAAAAGGTAGGGATTTAAAAAAAAGAGGATTATTTTAAACTTTCATTTCTAAACGGAGTTTTTTGTGTGCAGTATGTCTTTATGAATTTGTTGTGACTTAATTTTTGAAATTTAAATTTGATTCAATTAACAAAAGGTCATAGAGATTGGGTTTTCAGTAGGATTTTACTAACGCGGATTTAAAAAAAAGCTTTTAGATTCAGTTGGAAGATAAGAAAAACTGTTTGATGTTGCATTAAAAGTCTTTCAATGCAAGTTCAAACATTTGGTGTTCAAGTTCTTCTTGTATATGTTATTTTATTTTATAAAACATATTGAAAATATTAACCAATTGTTACATACATAAATTTCTATACGAACTTTAGACAGTTTCGCTTAAAAACAATGATACGACATGATTTATAGGTTAGAATGCAAACAAAATCTGAATGCGTATTGCGAATTGAACTCACCTCGAACAGATAACTTATCTTTTCACATCTCATCGCAAATGCTTGGACTCAAATGGATTATTTCATTACCAGCGACTTGACAAAACAACAAACTCTTGACGGCAACATACCAACACGCTACCAGGCCGCGATGGCGCTGCTTTATTATGCGTCGTAAGATTTAACAGTTTTTTTTTCTTCGTGTCACTCGATAGCCGCGCCTTCTTCTAGCTTAAAATTTTATAATAAATTGGATGGAAATAATACAAGTTTCTACAATTCACAACACAAAAGAACTAGTATTTTCAAACGAACCGGTTAGGTTGTATTGGAAATTTTACACCTATGATAGGTCAGATTCATTTTCGATTGTGTGTGTTAGCATTAACATAATAGTTGTCAGTTAATTGAATTTTTAAACCGTTCTTTTATCCACGTTTTCATAAAAAAGAAATTCGTGCCTAATTGTAATGCGTAATTTTTATATAGAAATAGACCATATCATTACAATTGGTTAAAATAATTGAATTATAAACCGAGGTAGGTACGTATTTATTACCGAGATTTATAAAAAACATTCAATACTAGCTTATATATACAAACAACTTTCTTTACATCTTCAAGGAAATAAATCAACCTGTACTAAAAAGGTTGCAACCTTTTCGGTACAATCCTTATAATGATCCCCTAAATTGACATTTGATATTTTTACAAAAGGTGTCAAGCATTAATTGTTCTCTACTCGTTGTTTTGAGCGTTTCATTTTTAAAATTACGTCGATGATATAACGAATTTTGTAGCGGCATAGCCACTCGGGAGAAGTGGAAAATACGATTATACGATAGAAAGAATTAAAATTTTAAAATATATGAAAAAAAAGTATACAGGTAAAATGCATGAAAATATATTAAAGTTAAACAATCTACAAGAATAGATGATCTTAGTACATTAACAATAACTATAAATACAATACCTATTCAATAGTATTCTATTGAATAGGTATTGTATTTATAGTAGTAGTATAGGTATTGTTGTTGTTTTTTTAATAAACGTTATGTTGATGGACTTAACTCATCTAAATATATTGAAGTCAAAGTTGTGGTACATTTAAAGTGTATTAAAAGTGTCGTATTTTATTTAATATTATATTCTGTGGAGAACAAAACATTGCACACAAATAACGTTGTAAATTTATTTAGCTACTGTAAAAACAGCGATATATCACGGCTTGCAAGCGACACCAGATAATATTTCTCGTATTTCAAAAACACCAGATTAAGGTATGTATCACACGCCTAATTGTGATTCTGCCCACGCCGCCTCGCCTCTGTCTCCAAGAATGCATTAAAAATATCGCTGCAGGCCTTTTTCGCACGGGAATTATTATTATGTCTTTAAGTAATTGTGGTAGGCAACGAGCATTGTTAAGATTATGATGTCATGTTCATTGGCAGGTGAGCGGGCGATTTGGCCACGGAAAGTTATACGTAGCGACATCTATTGTAGAGTAGCCCAAATTGCAAGGGCTACAGCGTTAAAAGCGTTATTTTCTAGGTTTCATCGTTGGTTTTTGTTTAAATTTAAGTAAAACTCATTTATGAACAGACGATCATGATTTACTAAATGAAACAAAACCTTGGGCTTGAGATCATACGTATTTCATATAATAAAAATGTTCAAAGTCCTGATTTGCGACAAAAACTGTCAACAATTTGCGATAAGAAGTAACATTGAAAGTGTGGAATAAACGATACATGAAATTCTCGATAAATCACACAATACACCTATTTTAACGGTTTGTTTTATGATCGTTCTGTTTTACATAAAAAAAAAAACTCATTAATAAAGTTTATTTGTTTAGACTGATGATTTTAATCAAACCGTATACGGAACAAAAGACCCTTCTATCCAATTAAGCCAGAGGTCCGCGGTTCTGCAAAATTCCTCACAAAAGTTTCAATATGTGTTGATCCCAAGTAAGTGTAAATAGGAAACCTTTTGAAGTGGTCATGTACCTAATGAAAATTTGTTAAAATGCAAATACTTTAGCAGGTGCGCTGACTTGTAATTGTAACGTGCTCAATTTTATGACCGGGAATATGTATATAAATTTATCTATCATAAAAAATAACTATTTTGAAAACGCTAAATAATATTACATTCTATAAAATAGGATAGGAAGATTTGAAGTGATGAAACATTATTAAATAATCATGGATCCACTGCAAAATCCTTAAAAAAATTTTCAATAATGTGTCGTGTTCGCGTAAATAAAAATATTCAAATAAAATCGATACATAATCGTGGATCAACAACCAAAAAGTTTAAAATCGGCTGAACCAAAACGCTGAGAATTTCTACCGTCAAATGGAACATTTTAAGCGTAATTTTTAGTTATCAATACTCTGTATTCAGCGTATCTTCAAAACGTTATGCCGCAGATAAACGCGGATGGGGTAAAAAAAAGAAATACTAAATGAAATATAAGGAATATTAAATGAAACTATGTTAACGGTTTTATAGCAAAATTTTTAGTTTTATTTATTTATTTCCTTTATTCATGAATGCTATAATGTTTTCTTGCATTAAAGTGAACCATTTATTGTTAACTATAACTAATTTGACATTGTGTTACGATCGTGATGGATAAGTTAATGCTTAAGTCAAATAGTGAAAATTCAACGCGACACCAATATATAAGAGCAGTTACATTTGACGGAGTTAACAGTAACGGCTGTTACAAATGTCGTTCGGGGCGCGAACAGTTTTGTGGCCGCAAACTTCGGGCCTTGAAGCGGTGAAATGAACTCTCGTAGGTGGGGCCGTATCGTTGTGATCAGCGCCGATGTCAGCGTCGCCGCAGCGGCACGTATTAAGCGTTTTCCCGGTAAAGCGGGCGTTGTTTTAGAGTTATCTCACCTGGACGCAAAGCGTACGGTTATTATGTCACGTATGAAGAACGACGGTGACGTCTTGGAAACGCCAGTGTGTTGTCCAGGTCGATTGAGCCCTTTTATTAGGACTCGCCGTAAAGGCATTCTTAACTTTTTATTCTTATGCATCTATGTGGCGGTAGAACACATATTTTCGTGGCAATGGAGCCTCTAGATACTAGGATAGTCATCGCTCAAGAGAGTTCCAAAGGCGTTACCGGTCATTTAAGCAAGAATAGGTTCTCTCATTGAAGATCCATAACCGTATTGGTCCAGAACGTTACTTTACTTGTGAGTATCGACGATGACTTTTTGGAACCGCTGACGTGTGGTCCTGTTTTATTAGGCCGTTTTGCTAGGAAGCGGCGTCAATATTATTCTTAACGTTTTATTTGTATGCACCTATGTTTGTCTCTTTACACTACCGATACAAATTGGCTACTAGTGTCATAAGGTACATTACTTGCGGTTATTGACGATGACGTTTTTCGAACCGCTGCCGTTTAGTCCAGTCTTGATTTAGCCGTTATATTTTTGATGGCAATGGAGCCAGACAGTCACCACTCTAGAGAGTTGCAAGGCATTACCGGCAGTTAAAGGAAGAATAGGTTATTTTATTGAAGGAGTCGTAATGGTCCAGAAACATAATAAAAAGGTTTTTTGTCTCTTTACTTACAATATACTTACTTTCGATTATTACAAGATCATAAATACAATATAATAATATGCATTAACTATTATCTTATCTATAACATATAAGTTAATATTTTTTACCAACAAAATTGAACACAGAAAATGCAAAGCTATTACACAAAAAATAAACATTGTATTCGATATATTTATGTTATAATTATATAAATATTGTTCAGTGAAGTTTTTATTTAAATTAAATAAAGGCCATAGAGAAAAAGTAACTGGACAACTAAAAATAAAAAGAATCATAATGAACAAGAAACAGAATAACTGATAGGAAAGCACGAATCCTTTAGGTGCCTTTCGCATGGCACCACTCAACTTGCCGACGTAAAATTTCATATACAACCCTATTAACGTTGGATTACAATGATGTATTTTAATATCATGCAACTTTATTTATATTCCCAGAAAAAACACCAGCCCATGTACTAAATTGTACTCGTTGTGCGTCACTAAAGTTTCGTGCATCAGCGCACCAATAAATAAGAGAATTAATGGATCGTGCCGTCGAAACACCGATTTTAATGCTTCGTGACGAGCTTCGACAAGCCATATATTCATTTGCGACTTGACAATTGATAAGTGAGCCCCGCCAAAAATATCTAAGAAAGTATTATCAATTACGTTTCCAGTTAAAGGGCTTATTTGGATTTATTTATTTTTAAAGAAATGCCGGCAATAGTAAATATTTAAATTAAAAGAAAACAATTGTATTTGTAAAAGAAGTACTATGTCTGTTTGAAATATAAATTTAACATAATTTTAATCTATACCATATTTATTTAAATTTAACTGGTTGTCTTCATTTATTAAATCGTAAAAACCTGTGAACAGAGTCCTGTAGAATCATACACGTTCACAATTTCATTAAATGATAATTTTAGAATCCATAATTGCCTGTAAGGACTAACTTTACTTGCCAATTATTCGAAAAGCACGCCTAAAATTGTCACAACTTGCATTATGGTGGGGAAGCGCTCGCCAGGTTGTGGGTAAAAAAAATGTTTATAACAAAAAAAACTCGAGGCATCACGAGTATAAATTCTCACGCTACCCGTTACGAAACAAAAGTGTTGACAACTACGCAGTCAAGAAGCTCGTAACGTTTTTGATTCGCTGGATTCGTAGACGATCCACTTGAATCCAATTTGTTACAACGGCCACGTTTTGATTTTCTCACGACGGTAGCTTAATAACGTTGCATCTATACGAATACTAAGTGATCGTTTTATTCACTTTTTTACAAAAGGGTGACCAACTGAATTACAACAACCCTTCGAATATCAATAACGCTTTGGAAAAGCACGTATCAGAAAAGAGAGTATAAAATTGACGTAAAAGAATTCAAGTGACTCATCTCAGACCAAAAAGTACTTCTACCCACATAATATTCAAGCTTAAAACATCTAAATCGATAAATAAATATTCCTTAAGCTATATCCTCCGGATAGCATTAATAACCTTACGTCCACCACCACGTGTCTGTTGATTATATCTTTATTGTTTTTAAGATTATTCATAATATATAGTTTGTCAAATTTCTTACAGTAATTTCCACAGCGTGTTCACATGTTCATGTGTCTGCTCGTTTGGCAACTTTTCACATAAAAAATGTTCTATTCTTGGCTGTTTCCATGTCTTCTGTCGAGGGAAACAGTTTATTCTCCTCGTCATGATTATATTCTCACGATAAAACATGCTTAACGACAAGTGCCATTGACACTAGAACAAAAATAAATAAAAATAGTGTACTTTTGCCATGACAATTATATATAGCTTTTTAATGTTAAAACTTGGCAAGCGAGCAAATGATTAACCTAAAGTTAAGTGACCACCGCCACCCGTAGGCATACATAACACCTGGTGGGTAGCAGTTGCGCTGCCAACCTATTTTAAAACGGACTCGGGATACCCCACTCACCAAACGAAACGCGAAAGTATAATAATTCCACTTCGCGCTGGTCTCTGTGATGCTGTGGTACTTCCCCGGAAGAACGTACGCATTCTTTCTTCAATCTAATCAAAAAATCTAATTCAGTTTGTCGAGTCATGCCTAATTTTTTTTTATTACTTTTATGTACCTATTTTTTTCTCCATTATTCTTTTTTAATTTAAGCTTTCGTGCAATAATTTGTTTTATTTTGTAACTGACAACTTATTTTTTTTAACTTTGTATCTTTCTCGCTCATTATATCGTATGTAATTTGTAATGTACTTACAATTGATGTGTAATTTATGTTTAACTACTTTTGTCTCTAATTGTGTACATCATTTTATTTTATTTTATCATGTTCGTGTACATAACGTTCGTGTACTTATAATAAATAAATAAATAAAACCATACGAAGTCAATTTCGAAACGGCTGGTTAATATTCGCGCCGGCGGGGCGAGCTTCCGTGCGCCACGGGCCCTAATGCTATTCATGCGTCTAGCTATTTGTATTAGTTACAAATGAACGGTTACCGAAATCATTTAAATGCTAATTCAATAATTAAGCCGATCCACCCGTTGCCGCGTGCCCGACGTCTATCGATCCCACCACAGTTATCGTATTGTATTGCCATTGTAATTTACATGCCCGCTACGCACTTGCACAACAGGCTTTGGCTGTTTCTGGAGTTTGTGTGTCATAAAGCGATATTACTAAAATCGCTACTTGTGTTATATTAATGTCAGAACCACAAGTAATAAAACTGCTTAACAGTGTTTTACCGTATAAGTTTGCTGCTGACCTTTGATGACGTTAATCAATCAAATGATTAGCAATTCTTCAAAGTAATGCTCTCCTGTATAGTTCTTAAACGTTTTGATTCGCAATCATAGAGTTCCATAGGAAAGAATGTTACGTTTCATTTTATATCGAATAATAAAACTTTTTAAGCAATAAGTATAAATTCAAGGTACTGTATAATAAATTTTATAATAATATACATAATTCGGGTTGTACAACTCGTACCTGTACAAAAGACGAGAATTTTCACACCGGCTCAAAAACCAATCAAAATAAAAACACGATAATGATAAATGATTAATCGAATTTGTGAATTCGTACAAATAGTATGTACGGCAAGGCTTCCGTTAATCGGAACAAAAATCAACCGTTAAAAAACTCAATTATGAACAAGTATCAGCTCTGATTAAAATTACTCCTACTTATTACATCGAATGCCATTCCGAAACGTCACAAGCCGTTACATAGGCCCGAACGAGTGAGCGAGCTCCAAAAGTGATCTCTTGTTAGGAAGCTTAAATAAATTAAACTCATCATTCGGACGGAGTCGCGGGAGCGAATTAGTCCGCTCTTTGTGCAATCAAGCGGGCCCTTCGCGCCCTAATGAATATGAATACGGCTGAATTCGCCCGGAATACTGGCATCCACCCGCGACCGTCGACGCAACTCATTAGATAGGCCGCCCCTCACACCGTTATGCAAAGGACTACACTAAAATAATCAATACTGTTACTTTAATTTTCTAACAAATGTATGACATCTGTTAACATACGTCTAAAGAAACCTTAACTTAACCGTTTAACAAGCTGATTTATACAATTTTTTTAAATTAAAAAATTCTGTGGATGTAGCACGTGAATTGGATTCCCATAACACAAAAAAATATTAAAAGACTTTTTTAGTAATTTTGTGATTTATTGAAAAAAAAATGTATATAATTGTTGTTCGACGTACGTAGTGACTATTAAAGTTATTTTCGTAAATTGTTACAGTACTGTGTGATATGCAGCTGTCTTGCTGTTATGAATACGCAAATACAGCATCTGTTTCACTCAACTCTCTGCTCATTTTAGTTCGAGTTCAGAGCGAATTTGTTGTTTTAATGAACTGCACTTTTCTACCATGTTGACAATGTTCATGTCCTCAGAATAAGTAGACTGTATCGTCTACTGCGTAAACTTTAATTAGTCTTTTAAATATAGGCATTTAATTGGTTTTCAATTTAATTCTTTTATTCAATTAAACATCGGTCAATACTAAAATGAAATTTATAGTGATGAAAGTATTATAATGTTTTTATAATCTCGACGACGCCAATGTGTGGAGTTGATACTCACGTAGGCTAGAATAAGACTATTGTACCTGTTTATTATATTGTAAATTGATACTTTTGAAAAAGAGCAACTGTTGAGTTTCTTGCCGGTCTCTTCTCAACAGAAACTGCTTTCCGAACCGGTGGTACCTTACGAACCTATACACATAATCTTTGATGTAAAATTTGACGATTCATAAGAGCGCGCAAGCGTCTATTTGAATGAATATATTTTTGATTTTGATTTTGATTTAATGCAAGATATTTTTGTATTTACTTGCTTAATAGGTATAAATTATAGTACAGTGAATATAATAAATTATAGTACAATGCTGTAATTTTTGCTTGTTCAAGGCGAATTTGATGAGTATATAAATTGTTTCTTGTAAAAATAAGATAATTACCTAATATTCGTTTCATTCAATTCAATTTTTTTTTGTATACAATTTTTAGAATTGTTTAATCATAATTAAGCTTCAATGTGCATGCCGTACAACATTTTCAAATTGTTTTATGAGATTAGTTCTTAACGAAAAAGACATCGCTCGCGTTGTACGCTATTAAAAGAAAATATTTTAAGAATATTAATGAAATGCGGAAAAAATTATCACGTGTTCGATAGGAGTAGAATTTTAAATTAAATCTGAAAATTTTATATCCTATGTCGTGTACTTCGCTCGAACCACAAAAGAACAGTTAATTTTAATAGCACCTTATCTATATCCAACGTAATATAATAAGTTTTGTTGACGTTATAAGTTAAAGTTGTAATAAAACCCACCAACGGAACCATTATCACGCTACGAATATAACATAGAACGCCACTTGTATATTAACTGTGATACAACAATGGCAGTTAAGAAATCTTAATGACATAAAAAATGAGTAAAAAAAAAAACAACGGAGCGAGTCACACAATCGCGGCGACTCCATTATCTCCTTCATTACCAAGAAAACACGAACCACTCACTTTCCCGCCAAATTGTACCGACAAAAGTCCAAAATGGCGGAACAGAGGCGAGTTCCCATGAAGACATAGATTATATCCACGATAGTGGAGGTATGATAATTAAACGTAGGTTGGTTTACAGAAGAAGAAAAAAAAAAGACGTCGGCAGAACCGGTAGCGAGCGTGCCGCCAATATTAAAGAGGTTTCAACACGTCCCGGGGCCAACTTAACAAAGGTTTACGCGTTCCATGTAAAATTAAACCGATGTTTATCTAAATGCAGTAATATTCGTGCTCGTCATCGCACGTGCACTAGTTAAAACTAACGAACGTCTCTGTGGCCTTTTGTTTGATGAGGACGAATAAGGCTGGGGGTACACTGTTTCAATTATCATAATGTTGCTAATTGTGTGGAATGTAAATTTGATCTTTTATGCCGCCTTGTAGCAAACGCAACACATGAAATAATATTAGTTCTGTCTCTTTTATTGAATAAAAGCAATTTGTTTTGGGGAACACTGAAGATAACGGAAATTTATAGGATTATTATAGGAAAATTTATATTAACTACTATATATTATTTATTATATTTTATATATTAACTACTAGATCGAAAAATTGGAAAAGAAAACTTAATTGTAAGTTTTTAAGGTCACGTTAAATCTCGGTAAACAATTAAGTTTACCGATATTTAACGAGATCTGTACAGAGGAGGCCTTCGCCCAGCAGTGGGATGTGTATAGGCTGTATACTTTACTTATTATATTTACACTGCTATATGCATATGCTGAATGCTAAATGCTATATGCTAAATGAGGAAAAACCAACAATGCTTCATAGATGTACAAGTCTAAAACATCTACGCTTAATGCTATTTTTATATGATAAATAAATATTGATCCTTTAAAATTTCACCAAATTTATATGTTTTATCGAAAATACTGTATTTTACTTCGAAACTCAGTATTTTTATTGGGAAGTATACAGCAATGTTACATGCATATTTAAAATACAAATTTATGAGTTTGTTGTTTACTGTTCTCGAATTTTAAATCTACATTTCACTTTTGTACATAAGTAAATGGATTAAAAAAATACAAATACACTGGAACTGAAAACTATTAAAAATAAAATTCAAATTTTTGTAATATGGTAGAGCCACACATCATCAGCGGAAAAGCTCGTCCCGAGAAGAATCAAATTCTCATAGAAGAAAGACGTTATGTACGATAAAATCGTAAAGTCAGTAGGGTAAATCGGTAGAGTTTTAAATTTGTCTTTTAGTGTGTATTGCGGTGTAGTGGTAGTGCAGTATTTGAGCATATCGTCTTAAAGGTTGACAATGCAACTGATGCCCCATTTGCCGTCTGTATAACCTGAACATGCCGTGATCAATAGCCCACCACTTGACCCCGCTGCGGATTGGCAGACTTCATATCTTCTAAATTTTATTTGTTATTGTTTCGAAAATATGCAGGTTTATATAGTTTATAAGATGTTTTCTTTCCCCGCTGAGCACATGATAAGAAAGCACTTAAAATTGCAATAAAAAATTTCATTTGTGCCGGCATCGGGATTTAAATCCAGATTACTCGATTGTGTAAAAAAAAAGCAGTGAGCTATCATGACTCTTATGGAGTAAGCCTTATGTTATTATTAAACAAGTTTTGGGCAATATAATAAAGTGAATCAGTCAAAAACATGTTCCCCTTCACAATCAGTACCATACAATATCTTAATAATCTTTTCGTAATTGTGCTTGGTCGACCTCTTTTTGGTGATGACGAAATTCCGAGATTCACGAGTTTACTTAATATATGATTTATCCACCGTCCTGTAGATAAAAGAACAGATTCTTAGAAATATGTGGCTTTATATATGAGTTTTCTATCAATTACATTAAGCATAATTTAAACACTTCTATTTACATGAGAAGATAAGTAAGAGTAATTTTATTTGGTTTACAAAGTTTTAACAGTTTATTTATAATAACGAACGTATAAAGAACGTATAACTGAATAAAGAACGTATATTTAATACAATGAGTTCAAGTTTTTATAAAAAAATCAATGTTGCGAATTAAATACGAAAAAATATCTATGATGACATGTGTTACTCAGACGTCGATTACCATGAAAATGATAGAAACCTATTTAAAATTTCATCTAACTTAATACCAAAAAACCTTACACATATTGTCCTGTCAAGTATATTCATTTATTTAACTTAGGCTCTTATCAAGTCGAATGGATTTTTATCGATTTGTTTAAAAATAATAAAGCCGTTAAACATGGAGCCAAATCATATGACGAAAAGAAAAGCTGAGTATTTAACGTATGGTTTATATCTATAAACAAAACGGATACCATGAATAAGGCCTAGTAAATACTGTCCGGTGAGAAAAAATAATTTTATAAAATTGTACAAAAGTAAAAAAATTGTACAACAGTAAAAGCTTCTTAGAGTCCATCAAATCTGAGCATATACTTTAACGTCTCACATTTTTCCAGTTCGAATAGCATTGTTTAATCCTGTAGACACAATTTTATACAAAAAAAAAAATGAGTAATGCTAAGAAATTATGAGTTTAATTGCTTATCATTACAACGTGTGACATTATCGTATAATAATTTTATCTTGATGTTATTACGACGTTACGTCGTTAATACAGCAATCAATATTATTACACAGATAATATTAAAGTGTATTATGTAAGTATGTCATTTCTTTATTTTTCATATCTTATTTTTTATGCTTTGGTTAGACAAATATCGTCAACTTTTGCCTGGGCCACAAAAGTACCAGCTCCTTCTATTTCACCTCATTCGCGTATCTTCCACGGCCAGGTCCTGTCCGATCACTTCGACCCTTGGGCCTAGCAAAGAGATGTTTCAATATCACGGATATATCGGATATATCACGGGGACTTCTACAAGAAATTGTTGGAACTGATACCTGCTGCCCAATTTCACCATCGCTACAACTAGACCAACCACCAATTACCATCGTCACCGCCTTGATGGTTGTCGGTCCACTACTCTGCGGTTTCCGCAATTTTCTGCCTCATACAGCTACTTTGCGGAACGAGTTGTCGCCAGAGGTATTGCTGGATCTACTTCTATTTCCAAGGCCGGCAACGCAGTTGACTCCTCCGATGCTGCAAGTGTCCATGAGGGCGGTAATCGCTTACTATCTGGTAACCTTGCTCGTTTACCTCCTTACTCCATAAAGAAAATTCTAAAATAAGGTTCTTTTGTGCATTATATAATAATCTATATTAAATAATAAAAAAAATCATAATTATAATTGTTTGTAATAAAAAAATAGTTGACTGGTACCTATATTTTGTGATAAAACAATTCCGCTATCGATTCATAACATTTAAACTATAATCTTTGTATTTTTGTTCTGTTTTGTTTTTTTTTTTTTTTTTTTTTGATTAAAGATATTGATTTGTATTTTGTTAATAGATATAGGTTAATTTGAACACCGAACGGTAGTGTCACAATAACTTAATATGCAACAGGCTCTAAAATGTTATTCGTAGAGTATTAGATACACATTGTTTGTTACAAACGGGATGACTGAAACGGGGACTAAAATAAAAAAGGGGTAAGTAAATTGCGAGGAGAGCTTCTCTATCTATTATCAACGGCATTATCGGGTGACGCGCCCTCAGACCAATATAATGTACGCGAACTATCCGCAGCGCCTCCGCTCTACAGACAACTCGTTCAGAGAGTTTAGAATTCGTTTTGAGCTCGGTCAAACATCGGAGGTGGCTTCTGACTGTCTTAGGAACAACTATTAAACATACATAATGAACCAATTTAAATATATATTTTTTTAATTTTGCTGGATTTGTTTCAACTTACACTTACTTAATTAAGCCATATACGATAGAACAGGTTTTATCTGAATTAATAATGTCAACGTTTTTTATTATAATTTTTATAGGACGAAGGTTTGAAAGAGTCTGTAAGTTCCATAATTTTTCTACAGATGGCGGTCGTACGGATATTGTCACACTTTCATAACTTTTGTCATCGCAGTTAAACAATCAATTACTGTTATTATAATTTTTTTAATCCAACCATTCCTTGTTGTTACAATTTGTTGCACTTGTTTTTACGATTCACATTATAATCACAAACATAATATTGATTTTATGTGTTGTTTACTTGTTCTACATATAACACCAATTCACAAAATCTTATGTATTTCCGTTCTTTTATTTATCACATTTTTATAGCTACTAAAAATAAGAAGTGCTTAATTAAAATAAAAGTATTAATGATTAGAGTTTAAAATAATAAAAAACAATTTTTGAGCCACTGCCATGCGTAGTTGGTTCAGCTAGTAGATTATAAAAACAAGATTAATTACTTATCTAAGGTACCTCCAAATTTGTATTAGATTATAAATGTAATATGAAAATTTCGTAGCTCCGGACTCGGCGAGGAGTGAAACTTATTATTCGAAATGCAAATTCTTTTCCTATATTACTCCGATAGTAGCGAACTGGCGAGAGTCGGTCACCCGTCTCGTCCCGACCCAAAGGTCCCGTTTTTAAGATTATTGCAAACGTCTCGCGATCCGCTGACAATGGGCGGCTGTTGTTTAAAGAAAAAGAAGTATCCGTTTCTATTTATGTCTACGGCAGAAATAGAGTCGAGGTAATATCAAATTTACTCTGGCACTAACTTAAGACATGCACGTTTAGGTTTCAATAATATTATATAGGCAAATATTTGTGTACTTCGGACGGAAGCTATTCATGTTTTATGGATTTTTGAAGATAAATATATTTCCAGGTATACATTTTGTCCCTTATTTATTAATTATATCTCGAAAGGTTAACACTATCGGTTAGAAGTCGAAAAGTAGTCCATTTTTGACAGGTTTATGGTTATAACATAAATGTCATTTCAAATAAGTCTAAGTAAATTTCATTTTGTTAAAAAAAACCTGAAATACGGAAGGAGTGAAAATTTTCATGGAAGCAAGGGCGTTGCCGCAAGCCATCGATTCCTGGAATAGATATAAAATTGAGTTAGCAGAAAAAGTTTTCAATTTACTGTGTTTGCGAAGAGCGTTTAAGATTTTATGATTTTTATGATATCCAGTTCAAATGTCCGCTTGCAAATCTGTGCAAGCGGATCAACTAAACTTTTTTAATTCGTTTTCCGTGACAGAGATGAAAGGTATTCAAATAAATTAAATTTAAATGAAGCAAAAAGGACACTCTTAATCTACAAATGAAAAGGACTCGGATGCGCCGAAAACTCTCTTGTGATTTGTAATTAATACGACCTCACGATCGTGGGTACGGAGATCAGGAAATATCTTCGCACTCGAACAAACTCGGGGACGTTACTACAAAGGCAATCGGAACGGCACCGTCGAAATTAAACCGTGCGAATTGTGATGGGCGCGGATTCCCCGAATATCTCGCAAGCTGGTGGGCCCGGCGACCCTTGCCTTTTAACCCTTCTTGTCATTGGGCAGAACAAATTAATCATCATCATTAGCATGCAGCGTCAGTAGCCAGATTTGTTTCTGCGATTACGTCACCCCCACTTGTTAGCGAGGGGCGGCGCGGAACAGATTATGAGGACCTGTTTCAACATTTTCAAATGTTAATTAAACAAATCGTAAACCATTGTTTTGTGTAAGCGTTCCACTTTGCAGTTTATTTTGTGTATTCTTTTATGATTTATAGCTTCCTTCTTGAGTGCGCTTAGCGCACAAGCTGTGTCTTGATTAAATCGTGATATCCCGTAGCTGCAGAAACAGCCTTTTGTCTTTTGATTTATATTTTCATCAAAAGTACATACCACGTTTGGCTTCCTACTATTTGTTTGTTGTCTTTCACCATAAACTAAATTCCAAGTAAGTGGAAAGATAATACTAAATTAAGTAAAGTTACTTTACTTTACTGTACGTTTTATAAAGTTTTCCTTAAAAAAAAGGAAAGTAACAGCCTATACATGTTCCACTGCTGGGCAAAGGCCTCCTCTATACAGAGGGTATCAGGGCATAGTCCACCACGCGGCCCCACTGCGGATTGGCGGACTTCACCTATAATCAAACGGACTATATCTTCGAAATATATTTTTTTTTGTTATTATTTCGAAAATATGTAGGTTTCCTCACGATGTTTTATCTTCACCGCAGAGCACGTGATAAGTCAGCACTTAAAGTTAAAAACGTCATTGGTGCCGGCACCGGGGATCGAGCGAGCGTCCGGACACTGAGCTATCACGGCTCTTCTTAATTTACAACAAATAACATATCTAAATTATGATATAACTAAATTAAGACAACAAAAAGAAATAATTCTAAATATTTAATATTTTTTTTAAATAATTTTATGGTAAACTTTTAGTTTCGGCCTCTCCACAATTTTCTGAATTCCATATAACCCCAACAATAGCCATAGGTCGCAGTGAATGTGTAACGACAATTATTGCGTTCATTTGGATTTAGCACAGCGGGCCCCACGGGCGAGTTACGGTCACTGAAGGGTTGACAAAGGGGCGCGTGACGAATTGTCCTTCTTGACGGCAAAATTAGTGTAACGTTCCATACGTGTAACGTCCGTGCTTTCATAACTTTAGCAATCACTTACTCTTAATTGTGACGACTCACAAACTGCTAACGCAGGGGCATACATAGGCTACATACCTATTCGCCAGATTTGAGAGATATAATAGAGAGAGTGGTTCCTTGAGAGACGTGACAATTTTCCTTCGGCTCATTAGTTCTTTCCCCTTTTCCCGTTACCGCCAACAGATTGGAAAGGAACTTTCGCGGAGATGTTTGCAGTACTCTTAATATTCCAGGATTAACGACACCCTTTTAAACCAAAAGCGAAATGAGTTTTGACGACAAACTTCCAGCCGATCGCTTGAGAGCTTTCAGTCCCAACGGCAACGACTCTTGTTAATATGAAATTTATTGCTCGAAGTTGAAAATTATTCGTTCCTATTGTTCCGCTCAAGAAATGTGACCCGAACAATGCCTCCATAATTTATTTTTCGACTCATCCCTCTCCTATACCGCAGATAAAGTCGTGATAACAAATGGTAACTAAAATAATAAAATGAAACGCGGCTCTGTAGCGACATATTTCACTAATAAAGACAAAACAACCGACGTGGTATCATATGGGCTCACTTCGCAGTGTCCATACGTTACTGAGATAAAACAAAAGATTCGGACCCGTTGAATTTATGCGTTATCGAACATAGACTGATGTTGGGGTCCGAACAATGGGCGATCGTGGCGCCCCATGCGGCGATCTGCTGCGGCACGGTACGCCGCGGCCATTTAGCGACACCTATTATGGAGTAGCGGAAAATATTTACATGTACAGCCTTGAAAGATCTAAACTTTAAATAAATCCCATGCTCTACAATGAATGTAAAGTTGTTGTAAAAGAAAAAGAGATATGTTCAACACCGACAGCCCAACATAATCTCGGGTTCAGATGTAATCCACACAAACTGCAAGATTAAATTTCTAAAAGTAACTAACTAAAAGTTCTAAAGTTTCTAACTGAACAAGAAACATCGCTTCATTGGATAGTGCAGTAAATTTTGGCAAAAATATTCATAAGCCGTCATCGTACGACTGGACCTACGCCAGATGCGGCAAACCGACGGCAAAATATTTCGCCGCAAAATACTCACTCGGGCAAATCACCCGGCCGCTCTTTAAAAACACTTCACCGCTTGAGCGGTAAATATTTAAAAATTGAGTTAAAACTAAGCATCGTAATTTTTGGGAAACCGAACATTCCTATAATGGTTAGATAACAAGCAATTACTGCTGGATGATTTGATTTGATATTGCAAGTGATTGCTTTGTCTTTGAGACTTGGCAGCGGAAGAAGTAATTTCGTAAAATGTTATACACATAATTACATAATTATAAATAATTTTTTTCTTAGCGGCTTAAATACATTTTTTTATTATTACATTATTTTTTTATTTCTTTTCACCCTACGAGGCAACTCTAATCGCAGTAGCGTACAGTTACGCACTATTTCCTAAACGAGCGATTACCGCCATTCGCCCATCGCGCCGTTATTTATGCCTCGCATTAAAAACAAAATGATATGCCTCCGCCGCTGAAAATCTAAAAAGAATAAGCAATAAAACGATAAAACCCAAATCTGATACATAGTAGGACCGTGGCACCCCGCCGTGCGCGCGAGAGGGACGGAGCGATACATTTGCGGAATGAATGCGACGCTACTGTTTCATCTCTCACCTCTATCGGGCCGCGATCTCCGAAGCGTCCTAACTCGTCGCGCAATAAAAGAAAAACGGACCTTAGCACCACGATTCAGGATTCCAATATCGATCGCAGATTATAACAAATGGATTCGAGATTAATATAGTACGAAAGCCACCCCCGCCCCACACCACCCCATTTGGCGTTCGGCATTCAAATAGGAATCGAACGGATGACCAAAACATAATATCGCCGGAGGATTCAGCCGCCATAAATCAAATGAGAAATAATCTGTTTCGGAACGAGATAGTCGCCGATGGCGCGCCACCGTAAAAACGCAAAACGTTTTGTCTGATTGAAATCGTAGCGTTACATGCGGCTTTTTCTTCGCTGTTCACGCAATTTCTACTTTTTTTATTTTTTTCCCTTGATGTATAATCAATGCGTTAACGGATGGCTGCCAGCCGAGGGCCCTCAGTAGATTTGACACACAAAAGGTTCAGATATCGAGTTTGGAAAGTAGTTTATTTTTATCTATCCCATGTTAATAGTGTTTTCATCGGCGTTATAATAGCATATCATTATTTTTGTCACATTCTTCATCGAGCTTTTGTCGCCTGTTATTAAAACAAGTTTGCTTTATTTATTATCATGAACTTATTGCATCATATTTATGACCTACATTAATTTGATAGTAAATATGCTACTACATATTGTGTTTCATATATGTATATGTATGAAGTTGTATACTAGACAGATTGTTAAGTTTCGAAGATTAGGAATACCGAATCGGATTCAAGTTACTGACACCTGAACTTAAGACATTCTCCTCTTAACTTTACTCTTACCTAACAAATTAGATTAATCCAAACGGGCCGATTAACCCGTCAAAATACAAACCATAAAAAAGACGATAAAATACGCGGCAAATTGCACCACATGTGGTCAACCTGTCTCATAACCGTGGCACATGCCATGCCTACCTTCGACAGTTACCAGATATAAAAAAACTCTAAGGAAGTATGCGAACATAATAAAGGACAATAAATCTTGCAGCTCAAATCGTAGAGTCCAAAATACATTCAGCAGGGAATGCCAAGACATCGGCCATCTGTTCCGGATGATAGTTATCGAAAAATTAACAATTTGTTTAATGTAAATGAAGCGAGGTCAAGCCGTCGATAAATTATCGGAACGTTTAGCGAGGCGTCTCGACTCTTATGCTCACCGAATGTCACCTTTCCTGTACCGAGTATTCGCTTATCTGTTTTAATCGGGGAAACGAAAATTTTATTGCGTTTTTTATTGGCCGCCCCATGCATCTTTCAACAGCTGCGTCGCACTTCGTGTTTCGACTTTAACACCGCTCTTTAGCATTTCTAGTCATGTTCGAAATCAATGAGTAAACAAAATAGTAGTCTGAATTGTTGTATTCTGCAATCGGCGTTTTTTTGTTCGTTATCGATTGAAAATCTGATGAACGTATTCTGTAGAATTTAAACATGTATGTGGTTTTAAAGTTTTTTATAGTGCTAATCTCTGCACTTAAGATTGAACATTAAAACATATATAACAGGCCCATGTATAACATGCGCCAAATGCTTGGCGCATGTTATACATGCTTCAACTGCTAAATAACAATGTAGAAAGAAGGCGTTAAGATTTTCGTTGCTGTGGCTATCAGCCGTTTAGCTCAGTGGCTAGAGCGTCAGGCCGCGAATGGCGAAGACGTGGAAATAGTAAAAAATAGTAGTAATAAGTTTATAATCTCAAATAATAATAGCTTGGATTGTTAAATGATTTAATTTAATAATCCAAGCTATCACTATTTTAAGCTATCATCTACGCATGCTTCTGCACCGTTGCCCATGGTTACTTTCGTGACAGCTCTTCATTTTGGCGTCAATAACAGAAACGATATATTAACGACGAATAAAAGAAGCCGAATTAACCAACCGCTAGTCCCGAATAGACAATCGCATGATGACAAGTAATTATCAAACGGTTCGCTTTCGAACTTTTTTATTATCGTGACTGTTCGAACAATAAATCTCGTTGTAATGAGGTATTTATGCGAGACCAGTCATTCTGTCAACGATTAATCCTTCATCGTACTAACTACCGTCGGCCGTTTTAACGTTTGTTTGTTTAGAAATTTTCGATAATTCGGTATTTTAATGAAATTGACATAGTATTTTTGGAACGTTGGTACTCATTCAAACACGACTTTAATATATTTTTTTAAAACATATTAAACCATTACTTTAAGGATAAAATTATCGTGTGTTATAAGAACGTTTTACGAGTACAAACTGGCAACTTCGACAAGAAGTCACAATATATGTCTTGTCACTTCACATTCTGCTAACGACTCAGCAGAACGCCATAAAATAAAACTCATTTGATGTTAGAAAAACGTCTAAATACCTTTCCGTTCCAAGACTATGAATATTGTAAAGTATTCGAAACGAAATTAAAAGTTGCCAATATCAAAAGAAAAATTTCATTACACAATGAGCGATTAATATTTTATGTATTGATGGCTGATTATGTAGTGAAATCGCAAACACATTGGCTGCTTTTATGGTAGGCAAAGGCCATGTTCTTGAAGGTCTTTTTTATACTCTTCCGGAAATACCGCTGACAACAACTGATTCCCCGAAGCCTTAGTGGCTACTTAATGTGGGTGAACCAAACATCAAGGTGGTATCAACATCAGCGAGGATAGTATTACAAATAAAACTGATAAATAATAGTAACTCTTTTTAAAAGAAACTTTCTCAACGGCAGTGATAACTCAGTAGACTGAACATTATAATGTAATCTGCGGGTAATGCCTGGTTTCTGAAACACTGATCAACGTAGAAGTTAACTAATCTGCTGTTAAATGGCTTTTCAAATGTTATTTGAGTTGCCAAAAGGATTGTTAAGCTCTCTGAATTGATCAGAATGATCAACTTAATGATCAGAATGATCAAATCAAACGGGCGTAACTCATAGAAACCTTTGAAAATCACTGTCTCATAGTTCTTTTTTCTATGTGAGAAGGCGGCAAGCGAGTTGGCGCATGGTGGTTCAACTGATGTTAAGTGATAACCACCGCCAATGGATAATTGCAACACCCGTAGGGTTGCAGTTACCTCATAATAAAGTAGGTCCCGACTACCTCACTCATCAGACGAAAGACAGAATTATGACACTTCTACTGTTGATGCTTCGCATCTCTTTTTCCACCATTAGGATTTAAAAAAAAAACCTGATGCATCCAGAAACGAGATTTAGCATACAAGCAGTGTTTGTTGTGGGGTCTTATTAACAAGTATTTATGTTGAACTTCGCATATGACTGGGTTAAATACCGATTTAGGTCTAGTTGACGTATCTAAATACGCGCTTCTATTGTTCACGCCAACAATTAACGTAATAACAAATAATATTCCTTTTACGGCAACTGTAAATCATGTTTTAAGGGAGTTAAAAACTGGCTGCAATACTTGTGGGGTGCATCTAATTAAAGTCCAACGCTGACGTGTTTAATTGGCGTGTAATTGACGTTTAGCAGACTACGTATGTACGGTTGTCTATCCTAGATAATATCTGCTTGTGCTCGTCACAGTCGCTTAGTCTAGCTTTGTCCGAACCATTTCAAACGTGTCTTCGCTCATTTTTTATCTTCTAATTGAATTAATTTACATCAAAAGTTCGTTGTTGGTTTAATGTTAACGATTTTTATCATCGGACATTTATCTTCTATCATTTTGATTAGTGTAGGCAAAAACCTTTTTAATTCTTTACAAAAATGTTTCATATAGTAAGTAAGCGAACTTGAAAATTGAAAGACAAATAACCCTTTATCTGCAAGAAAATGTGTAGATGTGAGGATATAGAAGAAGAAAAAGGGTAGTATCGGGATAGCGATAATTCAACAATAATTCTGCACAGTCACTTGGGTTAACGGCGTGATGCCCCAAGACAACAGTAATTAGGCCTTTAATGCTCAAGTGACTCGTTTTGAGAAAAAATTGACGGAAAATCAATCTTGATATTGAAAAATTATCCGATACAGTCCCGAGAAATTAACTATTAAAGACTAATCGAGTTTATAACATGAAAAAAAAAACCAGCCAAGCGCGAATCGGACTCGCGCATGAAGGGTTCCGTACCATTATCTATAAAAGGGTAAAAAAAAGATGTTCATATGGGAGCCCCAATGAAATATTTTTTATTCTGTTTTTAGTATTTGTTGTTATAGCAGGATCAAAAATCAAAAAATCTGTGAAAATTTCAACTGTCTAACTATGACCGTTCATGTTATACAGCCTGGTGATAGACGGACAGAGAGACAGACGATTTTTGATGATTTTAATATTCCATTTTCTTTTATATCCCTCCAATCAAAACATCGATTTTTTTCCATAATGTATAATAAATAGTACTACTCACTACTGTTGGTTGCATTTAGGAAATCGTTGAGGTTACTTATAAACTATATTTGACATATATGTATATCACAAATATATGTGTATCTCGCAATTACCTATATTATTACATTTAACATATATTTACCAATGATATTATATGACAATACGAGGTAGATATAGCACTATTGCACCGACATCAAGGCACTCATATTACACCAATTGGTGTAATTAGATTGCAATTCCATAGACTGCTATCTCTCTCCGTATCATACGCTCTATATCATCTGTCACATTCACTTATATATGTCATATAATGTAAAGCGGAACAATTTTTAAACGCCGCGTAGTATGGACACGCGTCATTTATAATATCATCATTGATGTTTACATTAATACGAAGAGTATTTTCAAAGAGATTATAATGTATTTTCAAAGAAGCGGGTTCTAAGAAAAGATTCGGTTGTTTTTTTTTGCTCGTTTCTAGTAAACTAATATTAATAAAATGAGAGTAAGGTTAACAGGCTTTAATATTCATTTGCGTTAAAGAACCACCGAGCTAGTGTAACAGTGAATAACAGAATCACACGGCATTTTAGAACATGACTCCGCCGTTTAATGATTGTCGTTACAATTACTTGACTCCATTCCAAATCCATTTGCATATTGGACATGTAGTTTCAGTGAAGATACACTTCATGGCATAATAAGCTACCCGATCTGAATATGCGGCATAAGCAGACAAATTGGTAACCAGTGCGTATGCGCCATTAAAACAGTTAATGGAATCGAATTCCGTGGCGTCTTTTCGACGAAGTATATCCTAAATCAAGCAACGCGGTCCCATCTGCATTCCGTGGCCATTGGGGCGAACTTCCTTCAATTAACATAAGCGCCTCTTAACATAAACAAATTGATGAGACGATAAACTCGATCGTCACGTAATGTTAGCCATTCATTACCGTAATTAACACCCTGGGCCATAAATTAAATGGGCAGTCCGGCATGACGGGCGCGTCTTGTAATGCGAACGGTTACGGTTATCTGGACGATCGCCTCGGTTATTGATGGCCGTTATTGGCGAACGGGTGTTGACAATGAAAATTAAAAGTACATATTTTCAATGATCGAATCTTTACATGGAGTAAAAGTTACTGATGAAGTTAGAATGTTAGTTACTTTAGGTTAAAAAGAAACACATTTATTTTAATTAACACTGTTATTGCAGGTGTTGTAAATTTCGGGAAGAAAACAAGCAATAAATAATTTTATTTGAAAAGCAATTACATTGTACCATAATGTATTTCACATTCCCCATACCCATATGAAAAGACAGTAGTCGAACAGATATTGAAATGCTTTTTTTTTATACTATGGGTACTAGATAATTGATAAACATACTCAAACATTATTTTGCTTTTGTAAATAAACATATATTATGCATCATATAAACACAAAGACACTGCAAAAACACAATGTTAATCACACAACATTTTTCCAGTAGTGGGGATCGAACCTCTGTTGCAAGAGGCAGGTGCACTCCCCACTACGCCAATCGGGTCGTCATAGTGTTATATTTCTTATCATAATCTCCACATTTATTTAGTTCATGTTATATATTACGTTAAATTAACCCAACTGAATAGGCTTGCAAACACCCATTCGACCCGAGTGAAGAATGAGGGAGACATTATTGATTCTCTTGAAAATTCACAAAATTGAACAAGAAAAAAAAACGCAGAAGTTATCACTGCATTACTCATCGAGATACATGCGAAATTACCGAATTACCGTTATAAATCCGAAAGCGGAATCCTCTTACGGCCAACTCGCGGTAATTTATGGTGGAGCGACGAATAATCACGGAGGTGTCGTATAAATCGTGGACCATTTGTAAAATAGGAATTACGGCTCGCCATCCGGGGCATTGTCACCCTCCCCGGAGGTGGCTTAGCCTCACCCGGTCCGGATATCGGCGTAGTCGCCGCCTCGGTTTTTTTATACGCTCCGTTATTTCCATTTCAGTCTTATTCGCTGCCTTACGATCGGTCCAGCTAATTCGCACCACGTTTCTCTATGACGTAGCCTAACCAAAGTTATGTCACGGTTAATCTTAGTATGACTGGTAATTCGTCGTTTGACCAATTTTCTAATTTCGTTGAAACTTGTGTGTAATAATGTCTTCTATAGGGACTAATTGTACTCTTTAATTATTAAGATATTAGGAATCTGTCATTGCAAAAACATGTGAAAATCTAAAAAACTTGTTTGTTGTTGTAAACATTTTTACGTTGATGTTATGATATAATATGTAATTAACTACATTTAGGAAGTTAACGGCTAATATGACAACAGATGGGAATGTCACAGACAGTCTGATCGTTGGGAAATCGGAGTGTGTGTATGGTGTTCGAACCGTCGGGAATTTAAGGTTGAACTTCAACCCGAGAAAATACACATACAGGTTTCATTGACTTAAATGCATACATATGACAAATTGTTATACAAACTGATTATTGATTCTGGCAACACTAACAAAGTTAAGAATACATCGAGATATCAGCTTTTGTGAAAAACTAAATAAACATAGTCTGTTAAGCTCTCATAAATCATAATATTCCACATTGTAATGGGATATTTAAGAAAGCGTTGTTATAGTATTAAAAAAACAAAGAAATAACTTATCCATAACAGCATTGATAAATATTGTTATATTTTATACATAAAAATGGCCAAGGAGCCTATTACTACATTGAATTTTTCCTAATAATAACCTTCATCTTGTACATTATATAACCTAGTATTACGAGTCGTCTGCTAGTTATTTGTATCGCAGAATTTCTAATAAGTCTCGCATGCTCCACGACCCCGGGAAAGTACACAAAGTTTCATTGCTCTCGTGGAATTTTTAATAGTCTCACCCCTTCACTGCTGGGAGGCGTCACAGCCTAATGTATTTGGAATCTGTCTCGGGCTTTATCTATCTGGAGTTACTGTTTGCAACTACCGTTAGCCCTCAGAACCACTTTTGACTACAAATAATAAATCCAACGTAAGACCGGATAGATCGCGCGAGTCTGCATTGTGGGGACGTCGAAACGACATAGACGAAATTAATAAAAATATGGACTTGTTATTAACGAAAAACAAAACCGATTTCAAATATCTCGCTTTGTATTAATTTTATAATTTACTTTCAGGAGTTCCCTAAGCATCTCCGGAGCCCAAGATCCAATACAAATGAAATAATAATAATATGGGACCACATTGGAAGCACCAACTTACAAATAAAAAAAAATAATCCTTAAAATCGGTTCAATCAGTCAATTAGTTCTGAGGTAACAAACATAAAAAAAAATAGTTGAATTGAGGACCTCCCCCTTTTTTGAAGTCGGTTCAAAACATAAAGTTCCTTCTTATAAATGATACGTCGTAAAACTCGGCAAATTATTACACAACGTCCGAGCCATTCTAGAAACTAACAACGGTTGTGGATAAACTGGTACAATTAAAATTTTAAGTAATTGTCCCGACCTGGTCTGGCTTCCCCGTAGCGGTGTATCGCAGACTGGGGCTTTATGCGATTCTCTCCTCTCCACGAAAATGCACATTAATATTAAATGGCTCGGAAATGCTGCGTCGTGGGGGATGGGTAGCGTTTAGGGGGGGAGGGGTGCAATAAAAAAACTCTCGTCCATGATACAACCGCCTTGGTATTAGGTATTCATTGCTTTATGTGTGCTGTTCTTTAATTGTCGATATATTTGTTTAAATAATAATAGACGTTCACAAATAGGAAATGTTAGAACGTTGATAAAGAAGCTTGAAATGCACAGGTTTTCAATTGGTATGCTGGTATTCTAATGGAAACATATAACTAGTTTTCTTCTCCTATTGTATGGTCAATCATCCAGTCATTAAATCTACAACCTGCCAACCAAAGTAGGGACTTGTTATTGCAAAGAGATAACAAAATGAAGTCAGCGCACGAATGAAGCCTGTATTTTACCACATTCTCCGTCATTTATTCGATAATATTTACATTTGATAACACTTTAGTATTTGCTTACATATATACATTTTACAAGTCACCTTTTTAATGATGTTTTAAAGCAGAGAAATAGTGACTATGTAGCGGGAAGCAAGTAAACGTTGATAGAACCTAATGCATGTAAAACGTTCACACATCCTGGCAAGGGGATTAGTTTACGAGCGTCACATACTACCAACGTCATAGTAACGTCAACCGACCCATTTCCCTCACAGATCCGCTACGTGTTTTCCTTGTGTTAAATACCCGGCACTATCCCCCTACACCCTACCCCCCTATAGTTCCGGTATCCAATAAGAGATGGCGCTACAAACTAGCTCCGGTCTCTCTCACGAGCAATTTACTCCTTACACTAATTAAAAGAGCGAGCGAGAGAAGCCACGCCTACAGTCGAGAACAAACAGACGGGGGGATCGTTTCCCGCCAATCCGGGAGCTTGATTATTTGTAATTAGACCTGCGTCTCTTCCTCCCGACGAGATGACCAATGGCAACCAGCATTCAGCGACATTAATTCTGTAGACAAAAACGATTTAATTAAAAACAAACTCCGCTATACAGCCTCATTTGCACAGGACAATTTCGCATGACGTCACTTTTTATATAGATGCCACGAGAGCATTAATATTGTTGCTTTACGGCGCTTTCTATGAAATATATATGAGATTTGATTAATTTTCCAATCTCGAAGAAACTTGTTTGTTATAATGCCTTCTGTAGGGTCTTATTGGATTAAGGGTTAGATGAGTTATATTGCGGATGATCAGATTTCTAATAAAGGAAAATATGCAAATATATTTAAGCTTCGTAGGGTAGGTTTAGTATTGAGTTATTGAAAGATATTCATAGCTATATTTTCGGTTTATAATTTTTGATATATTAAGTAACGTATTGTCTATGAGGCTGGGCTCTTTCAAAGTGACAGGAAGAACATACAATAATGGTGTACCTTTATTTATAAATAAAGGACAAACGACTACAGAGTTTTAAACTTACTTTGAGTTTTTGTAAACAAATCATTGTTATGTGTTGTGTTTCAACCCAAGCGAGTGAGTAAAAATAAAATGATGGCAGTAGTATACTAGTTTATGCAAGACCGATGTCTTTAGATCGTGGATCTAAAGACACTCATTTTTATATTATAGATTAATTTTTATCGAAGTAAGCACACATTTATTTTAAAATTTATTGTAATAGAATACGGTGGTAAGGCCACGCAGCAGCCTCGGCTGTTGCACGAATAGGTATAGAAATAGGTATAATAACATTACATAAGAATTTCATGAAAATTCGTCACGATTACAAATTCTCAGGCGTTTTTATATCTGTACTTAGCTCTCGTAAGTAGATCTCTTTATTTAATATACTGGTTTTACAACCTCCCGGAAATTTCGTCGGTCATTTTCTTGATGTTACTTAATTTTTGCCCATTGTAACAATTTTCCTAGTATTTAAATATAAAAGTGGCAGATGATAAAATATCACACATAAGTCGATAATATTCCATCATTAGTCATTAGGCATTTTCACTTACGCACAATTATTTAAAACATTTCCTATAACTTGCCGTCCAATCATAATTACATTCTTCCATGTGTCTCTGCGAGATGCAAGTATTTGTCGTTTTTCCTGATATCATCACCTACATTTGTACCTATTAAACGTACGATTGTTTATATACCATTAAAAAAAAATGCCTTTAAATTCAAAACTATAACATGGATACGTAAGGTGATCCCGAAAGCGGAATTAACTTCCAGACAGATAAAATTAAGCGTATTCGTTGACGTTTTTTTGCCGTCGACTGGCAGCTTGGCTCAACAAAAAACTTTCTCATTCCGCCGCCATTGAAACAGCGCAATCATTCACGATAGAAACTTCTGGAGGAAGATCGTGCCGGCCACAATGAGCGGACCAACTTCCAGCTGCCAGTTTGCATATAGAGATAAAAGTGGGGAATATTAATGTGAATCGCCTTTCCCGAGTACCCCCTTTCTCCCCTGTCTCCCTCCCTTGGTGTGTTGGTGTGGGCAGGGAGGGGTGGGGGAGGGCACTTTCTTACACAACGAGTGGACCGCGGGACAGTCGTGATTTTAATTATATTGCGACGTGAGACCGTCGAGAGTTATGGCTCCTTAGAACTTTCTGGACCATTCTACATAACTACAATGTAACAGTTACCAATCGACGTTCTTTTTATATGATATAAGAAAATATTTATTACAAATAAATCGTTCAGTCAAATAAAAAATATATCAAATTAGGCACATAAATTAATTCCTAACAATACGTACAACTTTTATTAACAGATAATCTGGCATTTTTAATGTTTTATTGAGAAATAACATGACATTACTATTTCTTGGCAAAATCTCCAAGATAGGCACATTAAAAGTACCACAATGGCAACGTAAACTTAACCCCTTATTCAACTGTACGTCCAACTCGCATAAATTTCTTTCGACAAACTAATGTCAATGTAAGAACACCATTAAACAAATTCCGAGCCCTCACTACATCTAAATGTATCGGTGTGCACGAGATCGCTACAAGAGATGAGCGGATGTGTGAGTATTGTTCTACAGAGCACGTTTGCTACAGAGCATCGGAATTATGATAATTGAAAAACAAAAACATAAAGAATTAAAAAAAATTGGTACGTGAACTTTAGGACGCGCGTGAGAAGTTATAGCATTGGCATCATTAAAAATAGTTTTTAATTGCATGCAAATAATTAAGTACAATAAAATAATAAAAGGACTGGAAAAGGATATAAATAATAAAATTATGAAAACGCCATCTACATTCTTTACTGAGAACTGTAATGTGCGAATGTGATTGAGAAAATGCTGTCATCTATAAAAAATAAGTAGTATAACATCAAAAAACAAAGGAAGGTTTTATATTGGCCTATAATATTTTTTACTATTTACACAGCTTTTGTTTACACAGCCTTAGATACCATTTTATTCATATACCGGTAAAACCAAGTAAATTTAGGGTGTGCATTATGAATAATTTTCAAGAAATAATAAATGAATAATTTTCAAGAATTCTACTGTCTATCATGCTTAAAATGGCGGCATTTTAGGTTTATGTTAAGTGATTTTTTCTAGATCCAGCAATTTTGTACTGTTTGGGGATCATACCTGTAGTGGAGAGCATTATTGGACACAACTATTTGATTCCCTTTCTCTCTATTTATAAATGCAAAGAAACAGAAGATGGGCCAGAGTCCGATGGCAACAATATTTTATTTTGTTATTTGTCTGCCTACTTATAGTTTATTTTTACGAACACATTTAATATATACATATTTGAGGTGGATTTAGTAATTACGCACTGAGCTCTTGACTTTAGCTAATTTTGCTACTTAACCAGAGAATGAACTTTCGCCTATACTCATAAAAATATGAGTAAAAAAGCCCCACCAAACACGATACGCGTCTGCTCTGCGGCGAAGTTGATCTATGCGTTACACATACGTCACCGTTAAAGGGCGCATATGCATATGTGGGGGCGTATGTAAATACGTGAACGTTAAACTGTGAGGATGTGTGACGTTGAGGCTCCAGAGCGAGAGGTCTCTCTCATTATCGACCTCAGGTCACGGCGCATGCTCCAACTCCGGTCTGTACCCTAACGAACGCCTTATTGCGACAGCGGTTCATCGGCGTAATTGAGTTACGACTTTTTACGGAGCAATTTCGTTTTTCTCTTAGAACCGGGTCGCTCGCTAATTGGGACGAATATTTTCTCTCTGTCTTCACTTCGGCTCCACAAATATTGGATTAGCTTTGTAACTTTAACTTGGTCATGTATAGGTTTCAATTTAATATTTCAATGTACCTATTACGGCAGTTTCATAAGGTATGAAATTGAAGGTCCGAAACTTAAAAGTCTCATGTTAATAATAAATCATAGAGTAACGAAATTCGAAATTCGATATGATGTGAGAAAACTAGCATGTAATTTAGGTTAAGACGAAGTTAATTAAGACAGTGGTAGCGTATTGCCTGAGTATGTTGTGAGATCTGAAGTCGCCGGTTCGAATATACATATGTTCGTGGTCTGCAATATTATAGACAATTTTAAATTTAAATTTTCTCGTCCTTTATGCAACACTCTTTGCATCTAGTTTGTTTCATTTGGTTCAGTAAAACGTGAATAGCTAACTAAATATAAGTGCTATCATAAGAAATGAAATAAAAAAACGGTCAAGTGCGAGTCGGACTCGTGCACAAAAGGTTACTTTCACCATTATCTATTAAAAGGGCAAAAAACATGTCTGTTGTATGGGGGCCCGACTTAAATATTTATTTATTCTGTTTTTTAGTTTTTGTTGTTATAGCGGTAACAGAAATTTTCAAAAGTTTGTCCAACGCATCTGCAACGCTCAGATGTAGCATATGTCCATGGGCGGCGGTATTCACTTAACATCAGGTGAACCGCCTATTCGCTTGGCAACTATTCACATAAAAAAAAAAAGAAATGTATCATCTGTGAAAATTTCAAGAGTCTAACTATCACGGTTTATGGGATACAGCCTGGTGACAGACAAACGGACGGACAAACAGACAGACAGGCAGACAGTAGAGTCTTAGTAATACTGTCCCGTTTACCCTTTTGGTACGGAACCCTAATTATCATATAATATTTGCTATCATAAATTTTAATATCATTGTTATAGTAAACCATAGTATATGGATTGAAGTTATGGGCCTACAGAATAGCACCAAGGTAAAAGACGACTTAAAGGTTCATGAGTAATCAGGGCAGGGATCTAATTAATTATTGTTAAAATAATAATCCCTATGTTTTTGATAAAAAAAATTGATGAGCTTAAAATAGCAAAGGAGGACCAAAAATACGGTATTTCATGGTTATGCATGCATAATGAATCTAAATAACGTGAAATACCATGTTTTGTTAAAATTACAATCAAGAACAGCAGATGTCGAAATCCTCAACCTTTATTTCCGGCTTCATCGAAAAGTATTTGTATTTTCAGCCCGAAAAAATAAGTTACTTCATTAAATATATTACGTTCTGATTGTGTTATCTTTATTTTCTTACAAATAACCTAGCTCTACATTAAGAAAAGAAAAATGAAAATGGTTTAATAATTCCGTAGGATGAGCACTTGCAGACATAAATGTATTGAGCCTTTCAAATTTAGATCGTAATTCACATCGTTTCGAATTCCACACGTAGCTCAAACGCCGAATGCAGTTATTGGAACAAAGATACAATTGATTCGAATGTGGCATTCGCATGCGACCGGTTGCAAAGGGATCAAATATTCATTAAATGGCCGCTGTCGGCGGACCCGGCTTCATATTCAGCAGACACCGTTGTTAATAGTTCGCCCGGCCGGTCTTATCTTCGACACTCAGACTGATAGCGCGCTCCAATGCACTTGACACTAGGAAGGTTGTAAAGTTTTTTTTTTATGTCAAAAGTTGCCAAACGAGCAGACGGTTCACCTGATGTTAAGTGAATACCGCCGCCCATGGACATCTGTTACACCCGAGGGTTACAGATGCGTTGACAACCTTTTGAAAATTGGGCTCCGGCTACCTCACTCACCAGACGAAACGCGAAAGTATTTGTCATACTTCCACTTTACGCCGGTCTTCTGTCAGGTCGTGGTACTTACCCGGACGGGCCTGCCCATTCGAGCAACAGTCGAGGCTGCTGTGTGGCCCTACCACCGATAAAGTAAGTTAGTTTTTAATAGCTGTTTACATGAAAGTTCAAATAGCCTTGTTTTAAAAGGTGCCATAGGAACAAACGGTTCACTTGTTAAGTGATGATCGCCGCCAGTTGAAACCATCAACATTGGTGATACAATGCTAAAAACACTGGTGGTACAGCATTGGTTGTAGATAGCTTGCCATCTTTTCACAGCTTTAAGCATTTCTATCTCACCCACCATACGAATCACAAAGTAGTTGGTTGCAATTTCAATATCATATACCAATTCATTTTCTGATATTTGGATTCTTCATATGCCGTTAGTATAGTTAGAGCCTTAATAAGCTCGTTGGAAACATTGATGGTTTTTTTATATATCTGTCAGAAAAGAACAGAATAGTTATATTTTATGTAGTCGTGACTGGAACTCGTATTATTTTTAAAGTTTCTTTATTGTTATTTTTTATTTGTCTGAGATTAGATGTATACTGGTTAACGATTACGTTTAAACTGGTGTAAAAAGTCTTTTATTATTTAAAATTTTAATAAATTTACGCTCAAGAACTCGCTTTATGTTTTAGTATGTCTTATAACTTACGTCATTCTTATTGTATATTATGTTAGCTATAAATAATGCTATTTGTAGTAAGTAGAAGAATAAAATAAAGTGAAAATAAAGAGAAAAATCAAAGAAGGAAATAAAAGTTAATCGGAGTTCTTACACCGTTGCGGAACCCGAGAAAACCACTCTTTTTTTACTAATTCCTTTTTTTAACAAATTAAAAATTATCAAGTCGTTTTGGTTACAGTAAATTACTCAGTTTCTTACCTTATATACTAAGCTCTCTACAAGGGTGGCGAGGGATGGGGTTATTCGTTTGTTAACAGCCACAGTAATAAGAGCTAGTGATGGAGCCCTTTAGAAATTTATTTTAATTTTTTTTTTAATAGGAATGTGCATTTGGATGTAGTTCAAGGAATTTTGATCAGAAGAAGACGATAGAAGTAGGTTAGAAAATAATAGAATTAAATAGAAAAATGACAACTGTGTAGAAATTCTAGAAAGAGCAATCTGGTAAGTTATAGGAGGAGCCTTCTGTTCTTCCAACTTTTTTGTGGTTAATGTAGTTACGTAGCTAAATAAATTCTTAAAATATGCTACAACTTAACCTAATTGTAGCATAATTTAATCGTTAACATTTTTGTTTCGAACCGGTATTCCTTCTAACCTTATATTACAAAAATAAAGTAACTGCCTATACATTCCCACAGCTGAACGTTTCCTCACGATGTTTTCCTTCACCGTTGAGCATGTGATAAGTCAGCACTTAAAATTAACAATTTAATTGGTGCCAGCACCGGGGATCGAACTCAGGCTGCTCGAGCATATTGAATTAAAGGTGAGCGCCCGGACACTGAGCTATCACGGCTCTTTTATTTTATAATGGTGAAATATTCTCAAGTGTATGAAAGCGTGCGGTAGCATATGATAGATAATGGTGTTACTAGTTTTAATGATATTTATTCTCTGAACCGCCCGGGTTCTGTTCACAGCGATATTCATTTCTCAAAGGGTTTCAGATTTTATAGACGGGTGAAATGCTACTGTAAATAAAGGTAACTGTAATATAACATATTATGTGCCTAGGAATACTATTACAATTCATGCGAATAAAATGTGTTAGAATTAAATATTTTAAATTCGTAAATAAACGAGACCTAATTAGGTGTATGGACTAGTGAAACTAAGTCATACGGCGGTATGACTTAGTTTTACTAGTCCATACAAACGTAATGTAAAACTCACATTGAACGCCTTAAATGTGAGTTTTACTTATTTAGTGACATTGTATAAAACTAAGTCGTTCCGCTGTCCGTCTGTCCCTATATATGCTTAGATCTTTAAAACTACACAACAGATTTTGATGCGGTTTTCTTTAATAGATGGAGTGATTCAAGAGGATGTTTTATATGTTTTATATATTGCATCCGCGCGAATCCGGGGCGGGAGATGAATTGTAGAATTTTTCCCCGCTGCAGAGCTATGCTGCCGACTCTGTTCTTCCAATTAGAGTAAAACAAGTTTTGGACTACACCTAAATTAAAAGCAAATCGTAGAGTAAATTGTTATAAGGATATTAAAAAATATCTTATCAGATCGATATTTACTTCCTAACCAAGACATAAAAGATTTTAAAATGTTTTAGATCTTCGTTTATTTGAGAATTAGCAATACGTATATGTTTAACAGTGTTAAGTTACTTGCGATTTTGGTTTTTTTTTTTTTTATTTTGACCACCGTGACAGAACGAAAATCTTAACAAAAAAAAGGTCAAAATTGTTTGTTATGATGTAAATCTCCATCTTAGAAGCTCTATCGTCTAACTACTCAAGCTCACCCGTTTCGATGCAAGACTATTTTCAGCAGCAGCAAACCCTCCCCATTCTGATGAGAGTTTACTCTCAAGCACCATTTATTTGAACAATATCCACGACAATAATGTATGGAGATTAGGTAGCGGACAGACGCGCGCCCGCCGGTTGATCCGACAAGATACATCAACGTCGCACTGGACAGTGGACATCCCCCTTTATGTTTGCAAACAGACGTAACAGTTAAGTGTGGAAGAGGACCTTTTAAAAAAAATATCCTGGCAGCTTACATATGCTAATTTGAGACATATCAAAGTGAAACATTTCTTCACTTTGCTATGCTGCCAAATCCCAAATTATATTATGAACAAGCTGTGCCCGCGACTTCATCCGCGTGGAATTAAAAATCTAAAATAAAAGTAGCCTACGCTACTCCTTATTCCATCAGCTATCTATCTGTCAGTGAAAGTCCCGTCCAAATCGGTCCAGCCGTTTCTGAGATTAGCCGGAACAAATAGACAGACAGAGAGACAAAAATCGTAAAAAATGTTATTTTAGTATGTGTACCGTGTAAACATCCAGATACATTTAGTAAAAAGCGGTTATTTTAATATTACAAACAGACACCCCAATTTTATTTATCTGTATAGATTTCGAACTCTCTGACTTTTTTTCAGATTTATATATCTTGTTCAATTAATGTATCTATAAGAACATTTTACAATTCTACAGATAAAACGTGCAAGAGAATTATCGTTTAATTCTCCTTTCGTGTTACGTGTATTTTTTTTAATGTGGAAAAAGTGACAAACTAGCTGGCGGTTCACCTGATGTTAAGTAATAACCGCCGCCTATAGGGAAATAACCGCCGTCGATAGAAATAAATTGGGCCCCTGCTACCTCACTCACCAGACGAAACTCAGAAGTGTAAGTGCAGTTATGCCGGTCTTCTGTGAGGTCGTGGTAATTACTTCTGTGAGGACCTGCCCATTCGTGCAACAGTGAAACTATTGCGTTGCCCTACCACAGTTAAACATTTATCATATTATGCGGATAATATTTACCTATTACGCGCATTTTAAAAGTAAAACCGTATAAAATAATATAGAAACTTAATTTCTGAAAAGTATTGTTTATTGGTTCAAATTGTCAGAAATAGGATTAATCTTTGGCAAAACACAGTCATTCCAGTTTTAAGTTTTCACTTCTATCGGCAGTCCCCATGAGTGTTTATTATTTATTTTAACTTTTATTATTCGGTTTTCCAATTACGGTAAATGGTTCATTTAGTTGAATTTTTGACATAACTTTGTGTGTATTAATATAATTCTCTCCTTAATGCTCATTCCTCACCGTCAATTTTATTTTAAACTTTTGGACTTTTTGGTAAGAAAGTTACATTTAAATAATTATTCTTTTTAAAAACTTAAAAAGCCCACTCCCTACTTAGCAGCTAAAGCCAAAAGAGTAATAGCCTGGTGGACATTTAGACATGGCTTTGCATACCTAAGCATGCTTGTTAACTTTAGATATTAGCGCTGACCACAACGCCTGGCAACTTTTAGTTGTCTTTAAAGACATTATTTAAAATTACCAAAATGTAATAGAATAATGCCTTACGTTTGTCCACAATTATCTTATAATACAAAATGAAATTAATATTATAAAGCATGCCAGTCATCTCACCATACACCTTTACTTTAAGGGCACAATTAATTAGATTACGATGTGTAATTTTATTACATTTTTTCAGTTCACCCCTGTCATAGTGACGCTGTGGTCGCATCAGTGAAACCACCGGTTAAAAGCACTGAAGTTTTCTTTTGCGAAGAACGCTCGAAAGATTTAATAGAGCAACTTGACGTTCAATGTAAGGCTTTGCTAATAAAAATACACCTCGAGTCTTCGTAACGTAAAACGGTGCTGAACACAGATATAGGTAACTAACTGTACTGGATGAATGCATTTAACCCTTTCTGAAATTTCGAAGTCAGTCTGTTGTGTAACACTATGTTCACCAGTGGTCTAGAACGGGCTGAAATGATGACGAGGATTTTCAAAGTGTGAATATGAAAAACACTTTTGAAAAGTTGGACAAAACAAATATAAAAGCATAAATGGGAAAACGTATCGTGATTCTGTCGAACTTTATTTTTGAAATTTAGCCTTGTGTCACTTCCATTTGTTCTTTGAATCCCTGAGCAGCCTCGTACAATGTTTTCGTTCGATCAGTGGCTCGTGCCTCTGAAATGAAATTGAGTATTAGAAACGCAGTCGACGCAAGGACTGTTTCCAATTTGTTTGCTAACTTTTCCGCTTTCCCGAATCATCCCACCTATTAAAAATCCGCTCATCGTGTGACTATTGTTAACATTTATATATTTTATTTTATTAGATTAAGTCAATCGACATTTGTGCGATGCTTAAACTACTTACTTACATAAGTAAATAATGAAGAAGCAAATGTGACAAACAATTAATTTCCTTCGTTAATAAGTACTACATGCAGCAAATAGAAAAAAAAACACGTTTTACATTTTGATATAAAATATGACTAGTACGTCAAATTTAAAAAGAAATACAAAAAATTAAACACCTTCAATATATATTAACAGAAAAACGTAACTTATGTGGTATTTATCTGGATTATATTTCGAAAATCCGTTTCAACGTACCTATGTAACCTACCTAACTAATATTAAACGATATTTGTCATTCTCCGAAAAATATCTTTCATCAAATTTTTGTTCATCAACAAACAAAGAAGCGTCGGATTGAAATAATCGAAATTAGAATTTATTAGAAGGAACCCAAGGGCGATCCAATTCCGCTTCCGTGTGTAGCAATAATGCGTAAAAAACTCATCTCCGCCACCCAAAGTCCCACCGCGCCCCCGACGCCTCCGCTGCGGTGAAATATGATGTTTTCCCATTCCGAGCGGACACGATTAGAAAACTCGTACGGAATGTTTTCGCGATGTTCTGTTACGTGCATGAGCGAATGAAGGAGCCCAACTTTAATCGTTCATTCGTATTTCGGGAAAATTATTCGTTCACTCATTTTTATATTAATGAAATCATCTTTTTACGTGTTTAAAATTAAACTTCGATTGATTCAGGAAGGAGTTCGAATGTTTAATCAATTGTCGAAACGAATTAAGTCCTTTTTGAACCTGCTGTTACAAAATAGCTTGACGTCCTGTGTCACGAGGACTAATGTAGTGAATGTTGTAATACCGCGAACATGGGATAATGTAATCTATGTAAGAAATTGATTGTTTCTTGAATTGAGTTTCATGGGTCAGGTTAATAGCGTATATAGACTTGTCCTTGACATTCTGACACACTTTTTTTTAGTGAAATCCTATAATATTCTTCTCATCGTCCACATAATTATACCAAGTCAAAAAATGAAGTTTATTTTTTATTTTAAACAAAAAAAAAGGAAACACTACTCAACGCAATCATTCGTCGTAGCGCTTGCAGTCACGTCGATATCTCATTTCTTTCCGTTTTGATAATATTAGCATAAATCATCGATGTCGGCCGGTCGAAACCGAAGGATCAGGGCCTATATATCAAGCTAATGCTGATATGATATGTTAAATAAATAGCGACGCCTACAGGATATTGGGTTTGGGGTGGGAATCGATAACGAATGTGACACCAGAACAAAGACAAATATGTACGTCATATGCTCATATACGTTCATAAATGCACGGATGTAGCGAGTGAACAATTATTAGCTGGAATAATTAATTAAAATAAAATTTTACTGAACATGAAATATTGCAAACTCATTCGGTAAGATTCTATTTTAATATTCAGCTTAAAAAGTTATAATTTAAACTACGTATATTATAATGGTCCAAATTAAAATAATTTACTAACATATCATAAGATTTATTTGCATTAGAATGATCATGTAAGCAATTGCTAGAGCGAGGTTATATTCAATTTGGCAAAAGCGACATGCTCAGATGATTTTTTTATGAAAAAGTTGATAAACGTTCAATCGGCTCACCCGACGTTAAATTATCACCATAGCTCATAGACATTCTTTGCACCAAAGTAGTTATAAACGCCTTACCAGCCTTAACATTAGGATGTCTAATAGAGCAGTAGACGCTTTAGTGCTCGGAATCCCATAAAGACAATCAAATCATCATTCTTTCAGTATAAAAAAACTCAAGATTCACACTTATTGAAAAGTTGTCGAGTGAGCTGACGATACCTGATAATAACCACCGAGATCAACACACAAATCAATATCAAAAGTTAAAAGAACAAAATATGTTGATGTCTACGAACCTATACAAGGTTAAGGTTGCCTGGAAGAAATTGATACCTTAGCAATAACGCCGCCTATATGTACACTAGGTTTCCTGTTCCTTTTGTATATTTCCTTTGCAATAAAATATATTCTATCCTATTCTAGACGATTCGTATTGCACTGTATTCCCTTTTCCCTCTCAACATTTGAAAGCATTACCTAATGTCACTGGGTATTCATGTCATCAGGCTTCAGCTAAATTTCACTATCAATACATCGCTTCGGAGTAAATAAGGTGTGTCGCTTCGCACTATCTGGGAAGAAATTACACGTTCCCCTCCACCGGTTGGGGGTGGCGGGCGGCCGTGACGTCACCGTAGTGGCAGCCTCGAATAAATGCGATGGAAATTGGAGGATTTGTTTACCCACATTCTTCTCACACTTTTGACACTAAAAGGTGGAGCGGGCAATGCCGCACTTTGGGTGTGACTGTTGTCTTACGCGAATACGTTCAAGTGCGTACGTAGAAAGCAGTGTCGTGCTCATTAGATTCAATGATTGCTTTGTTTTTTTAATCAAATTTCATTGATCATATGATGAAATTGAGATATATGTTACCGCAACGACCAGTAAGACTCACCTGAAAGATAGTCAGATTTTTTTTAATACGAGACTACATTCGCTTAATACGATTACACACCTATAACTTTAGACTTTTCATAGTGAGATAGTCGACTCAATATCAATATCACAAAATCCGAAGAACTTACAAATATTGATATAAACGCTTTGATTCCAATTTAGTACTTCAAGGAAATTTTGTGCTTCGCTATCTGAGGTCACAGTTACGAGTCCAGGTGGGCTTAATTATGTTTCAGCGAGTAAACTGAAATAGAAATAACCGTTTATCCCGTGAAAGTAAGAACTTGTATTATATTCAATCTCGTATTTGTGACCAGACAGTAAAATATTGGATCTGCAAAATATTGCACAATCATACTATGTAATGTGTGTTATCTAATCTGAAAAGCGATTATTTTCTGTTGTTGTCTTCAGTACATAGTTAAACTTCATGTTAACAGTACTGTGACCGTCATATAAATTGATCTTAAGACGATTGGTACCAACGTAGGTATCACGCTTATGTAACAAAACCTTTATGTTAATTACACTTTAAACTGGTTTTAATAGTCCCCATTCTCATGATTAGCAGGCGTTTATAAAGAAGCGGGTATGCCCCTGATAAGAATCAATGAAGTTTTGGGCGTTTTTCATAACGTTCAGATAGTTAAATAAGAAAGATAATATACAATACGAAAATGTAATCTGTTAACGCGTTCATTTCTCGATATAGGAATAATTAATAAATGAATGATATTGCAACATCGTGTAAATAATTTCAACTCATGAAATGTAGAAAATGACTGTGATCATTAATAGAAATTGCAAGTGTGTTTTCTGCATTTGTAAATGCAAAAGTATAGATAACTCTACTTAATAAAGGTTCCATTAGTTTGAAGTACTCCGATAGGGTCGCAATTCTCACTGTTAAAGTTTTTTCGTGTGTGAATGAATTCCGTCAAATAACTCTCAAAACGAGGTGATTACATTCTCTTTGGTAGCTCTCTTCTCTACTTAGCGCCATATTTTATTTGAAGGAGATTGCAACCGAAATTTGAGTTCTCTTTTTGCGCGTTTATTTTTCTATATAGGAATGGTGACAAGTGACAATGATGTTTAATAATATAGCCGACGCATCTCTATACTGCGCGGCGTTTAAAAATTGTTCCGCTTTACATTATATCCTTACTTCTTTACTAATATTATAAACGCGAAAGTTTGTATGTATGGATGGATGTTTGGTACTCTTTCACGCAAAAACTATTAAAACTACTGAATAGATTTTAATGAAACTTTACAATAATAGAGCTTATACATCAGAATAACACATATAGGCTATAATTTACAAAGATATTGTGTGAATTGTCAAAAATAACAATAAGTTTAAAACAATTAACAATAAGTTTTTTTATTATACACCTAGTATAATAAAAAAAACTTATTGTTAATTCCCTTTGGAAATCGGGCGAAGCGGCGGTTAAAAGCTAGTGACATGTATAAGTAAATGTGACAATCTTAGTAAATGTGACAATATTTATTATAAAGTATTTCTTTAGTTATTATAAACAAGAACAATACCGCGAAACCAACTAGATTTATTCACCAATGTTCGGAACAAAATGTCGGGTAGGTGTATTTATCAATGTTCGGTGGTGGAGGCGTCGCAAAACCAACACATTGAGCCGGCAACCTCACACACGAACTAGAGTGCGATTACCTAATATATTCCGGTGTCGTGTGCCCCTTCCATTTTTCTATTAGTCTCAACAAGGGTCTCCAACAATTTTTCTCTCTACAGGACAGTTTTCGTTATTAATATTTGGAATTGAGATTGGCCCGTGTCAATATTTCACATTTTCAGTCACATGGTTACGAATTGTCTCAGAAAAATACAGATTTTTCTTAAATTTCCTTAGGGAAAAAGGATACTTTGTAATAGCTTTAATAGCTTTAGAGACAGTAGTTACACAATTAGGATTAAGAAAATAGTAAAATATTTAGTAGCACGAATAGGCAGGCTCGTCAGGCGATGTATAACCGCCTTTCAGAAGTTCAGCGAGAATTAAAGAAAGAGAGAAAGTATAGTATCAGCTTATACATGTCTCACTGCTGGGCAAAGGCTTCCACTGTATAGAGGGTATCAGGGCACAGTACATCACGCGGCCCCACTGCGGATTCGCAGACTTCACATATCTTCGAAACATTTTTTTATTGTTTCGAAATATGCAGGTCTCCTCAAGATGTTTTCCTTCACCGTTGAGCACGTGATAATTCGGCACTTAAAATTAACAATTATATTGGTGCCAGCAACGGGGATCAAACTCAGGTTGCTCGAGTATATATTGAATTAAAGGCGAGCGCCCGGACACTGAGCTATCACGGCTCTTAAACATACATAACATAATATAAAATAATACAAAATAAAATTAACTTAATATAAAACATTACATAATATAAAATAATTGTAATAAAATAAGAATTAAAAAATTTTGACAGTACTTCTGCTAGTAAAAAAACATCGCAAGAAATCGACCGAAGGCCTCAAATTTAGACTTAGCTATGTTCATCTTAAGGATTTCCCTTTCCCATAATATTGGGATTTTTTTGAATTATAGTCCGAAGAAAACCATTTTATATGCAATCGCGTAGGGAAAACTTAATAGAAAGGTCGGGGAAATAGACCATGCTTATCTAAGAGTGCGTAAAATTTATGTTAATAATGCCTACACGACGGGAAATAACACACAGTTAAACCAAAGGAGAAGAAAACATCCCTCGACAAAGCGTGCCCGTTAAATGAACACGAGGGGTGTTATTATTAAAGCCTAAAAAACGCAATAAAATTGCTTTTTAAATTTAATCCTGAAGTACACGCCTTTTTTGAAACAAAGCCTTTTTTGAGCATTTTTGTAGAAACATTTTATTCGATGGGCATAGGATCGAACCTGATGTCTGTGGCATTTATATTATGTAGTTTGGGATAAAACTATTGACGGAATTACGGAATAAATGATGTAATTTTAGGTATGTTAAACCGAATTCGGATTTGCAAGAAATTACGTATCGCACACGGTAAAACGACGGGAGCTAACGATCGATTACAGAATAGCCGACGAAAAACTACGAAAGCACGCAGAAAACGTCGCTTCGAGCGACCAATTCATTTCTCTCCATATCCGGTTATCGCCGGTTTATCATACGCCGCCGGGCACACTGCAACTACATTCGAGATTATTTTAAGCTCCATCCCTTAACGTTTGATTAAATCGTCGGTTTTACGTCGATTGGTCTGCACTTGCAGGTCTTCAGACCGTTGGAAACTTTATCTTTAATTCTTTAAATTGCTTCTTACGCAGAATTTCTTCCCACTTTTTCATCGAACAGGTCTTAACTTGAGAGCTGATTGAGAGTTTGATGTTCAAAAGTACCTAAATCGAACCAAATTTAATAAAATATTTTGACTCTGACTAGGATTGTAACAAGAAAATGGGTGTTATAGGAAGACTTCCACTTTTTATTCGACAATAGACCAATATTCTTGGTAGTAGTATTAGGTACAATGAAATCTGTGTAAAGCCCATAATATATACGTATTACACCTTCTCCTTCTTTTTATTTCTTGTTTCAACATCACGGCCCATGGATACTTGAGAGTAATACTTACATCAGCGCTACTGGCCTTTTAGGTAACAGAAAGCTCGAAGTGTTTATACTTGACAGATAAACATAAAAACCATCGTTGCATTAAAAAAATGTTAATGAAGTTGAGACCATTTTTACAGTTCTCGTTAGTTTTCAATTTGAATACGTACGATCTCAATATACAGTTACGCTTCCAGTATTAGAACTTTTCATACATACGTAACAAAGAAAACTATTAAAACTGTTCACAATATAAGTATAAAACACAATGGTTTACATTAATAACGGACTAGCAGGCCCTCCGAGCTTCGGTGAAAGTGCGCAATCATGCGAACGTAGGATACATTGCTCTTGTCCTTTTTTCCCCCTTTTTTCTATGACGGCTTTTTTTAATTTTCCCGCTTCGGCTACTGTAGGCGGTCGAGTCTTAAAAGAGTCTGTATTTAATTTAATTTTCTGACTAATTAATAAGAAATGCAGGTAATAATGGGCATCCATGTAATGGTCGTACTAATTACATCGACTCTTTTAAATAAGATGCTATCATAACGTAGTATACCCATCGTATTATTACATTATTCATTTTATATTTTTTCAAAACAAGAAATGATTTGGATATCATAGTTGTGTATTCGACACCCATTATATACCGATTAGTTTTCTTTTTTCGGACTTAATACTTTTGAAGTAGTTAGACCTAGGGACTACATTCAACTCGATGCGATATACGCTATATAACTTACTCTTTTTTAGGAATTTCAATTCTTAGAAAAGAAACTAAGTAAGTAACTACTTCTATAATATGTTAAATTGCTAAATATATTATATATGTAAATAAGTAAATCATAAACTATTGAATGTTTATGTACTAAATATCAAATCAGAGAAACAAACATATTCAAGGTTATTATATATATTGGTTTCTCTAGGGTCCTTTTATTTTGCTGATTTTTTTAACTTCTGTCGTGATTTAGACGGCATTACAATTTGATAAGAGTTTTTCAGATACAAGTCATTACTAGTTAGCGCGTGGTAAATTAATATTTAAAAATTTCATGATGGTTGACAATAGAAGTCGATTGGGTATCAATGTTAATGTTTAAAAACAATGACACTATTTCTACCATTTTGATTATCAAAATTAATTCGTGTTGTTTATTTGCTTGGCTTTGAATCCTGCCCTTCGTAGCTATCGAATCGATTCTTAGTAGGAGTCCATAAAAAATGGAAAAATATGATCCCACACTTCGACATAGAAAGAAGCATAAGGTGAATATACAATAATTTTAAAACATTGAAATATTTATGACTCAATTTCCAATGTGGTCTCTCAACTATTCCAAACAAACGGTATACCACCGACAGAAAAGAAACCTGGGGAAAAGAAAAAAAATATAATAATTCAAAATGGCGTCTGGCCACTTAATAACTGGCTGACACCATTGGGAAATATAATTTAATTTTTCTTCGCTACCATCTCCCTCTACAATGAGTGTGTTACATGCGTCCGTCTCTCTCTAGCATTTCCTTACTCCGACTCCATGCCCCCTTTCTCCTGAAGCATTTGCTTGTTCGGGAGGTCCCGTGTCACAGTGTTCTGGACAAGAAATATTTGCGATATTGTATATTAGGTGATTTGTGTATACGGAATGTACGCAAAACGAATTTATTGCCCTACTAGATTTCCATTAGACGGATAGTGGAATTGCGGAAAAGAAAATATAGAACAAAGCTGTTTCAACATTGCTAGTAGCTAAATCAGGACATGAAATATCATCTAGGCGTGGAAAACTATGTTTTGTACAAATATAGGCCGACTTTATAATAATCGTACGTTGCTTTTTATTCCTGTCTCCGTAATAAATGACAGTTGATTAATATGAACGTTATTAATGTAGATATGCTATATTATTTTTTATGTTATCTTATAATTGCTATAATTATTGATACAGCAATCCACATTTTGGCATTTGGCTCTAATTTATTGTAAAAATTTACATGGCTAGGCTATAAAAATGCAATACATTAAAATTACTGTTACTCTTATTAATATTTAAATGTTATTAAGCTTTCCATGAAGGATAGCCAAGCTTTCTGGATCATAGCGTTAAGTTCACTGATAATAAAGAAGTTTACTATTAATTAACATTACCTTGTTTATAGCTGACGCCAGAAAGTTTGAAATTTGACTTTCGCACTTGCCCGCTTACATCTTTTTATTTCAAAATGTTATAAAACACAATAAAGCCACCAGTACAAGTCGGGGCAAAAACTGTATTTACGGATGTCGCCATGGGGCCAGGTGTGAGCATAATATTCTAATGTCGGTAAGAGCGACCCGCCATCCATAATAATATAACAGCCGCCACACTCCCCCACGGGTGGCGGTAAGTCCGTGGCACCCACACGTGCTTTAAATTTGTGCATACATACGTTTTATACAGGTACTTAATAGTTTGTAACTCATTTAAAACGCACGTTTTTCCTTTTAAATCTTTACCTCTACATTAATACGATTTTTATTGCATGGAGATTGTAATCAGGTATGGGTATCAAACCGCAACGCTGAAGCCAAATCCCGAGCACACATCCCAAGTACACCAAGCAATCAAATGACAAAAAGCAACGCATTATCTTGATTATTTTAAATCAGAAGCTCTTATCATGGTTAAATGAAATTATTTTACAGATTTTGTTATACTAGTGGTCGCACCGAAGTCAAAATTCGACCATAATTAATTATACATGCTAGTATGTATTTTTTTTTTTATTTATTCAATGTGTTTTTAATGCGTAATTTAGAACATCATTCATGCTTTCTTCACTCCTTCTCTATATAAACTATAACTGTGACAAATTTCATACTCCCCCGTCCGCGCAATTTTCTTAAAAAGGGGTACAAAGTCTTTACTTGACGTATTAATACATAGATTACTTCATATTTTCTATGTTGGTAAGGACTTAAGGACTCATATTAAGTTTTTGTAACACTACTGACATTCCATACATTTTTCTATAAAGTTATCCATAAATTCCTGAAAAGGATTACTTATGAAATGGGATTCGATATAGAGTTATTCATTGTAAAGGCTAGTTGTTGGCCGCTCTTTCATAATCGTTTTTAAATTTTCGTGGAGGTAGAAAGTAAGTTACGGTGGAGTAATAAATAATAACAATTTTTATTATTTAATACAAAATTTAACAGTTCTTCGAATGAAAATATATATATAAGCGCCATCTAACAAATGTTACAAAAACTCTCTTAACCAGAATGTTTAGGTATTAATTCTCAGGAATTTCTCAGGTTCAAACAACATCTGTTAGATGGCAGCTATAATATATAAAATAATTGAACACATCGAGACGTCATCAATCACAAAGGAAGTCAATGAAAACAATTAAACTTAGCAGATTTAATTGAACTCTTTTTGTAAATTTTTGTAAGTCTGGCACTATTCCTTGAGATTATATTTAATAATTATAATAATCTCTTATGAACTTTTTTCAAAAACTCTGAATAAATTGACTTTAAATATAAAATAAAACAATAATTGATTAAAGACTACTACTATCCATACTTTTTTATGATTGTCAAAAACGTCATGTTTGTAATTATCCTAATCGCAAGCTAAATACGATACCTTCCGTATCTGCTATATTTACAATGTCTATAGCATTATTTACAATATGATTACAACTGTAGTTTGTACAATTACGTTTAAAGAATTCCATGAGTACATTTGCGTATATTGTGGCGCGAGTACGGCGTCAATGACACCTACCGTTATTCAATGACGATGTGCTAGCTATTTCTTGCCCGCAAATCATTAAATCTTCCCTAAAAATACTAAGATAGAGAATGGAATAGCAATTGTGACAGATTTTATTAAGTTTATTGAACTAGAGCTAATCTTTCGTTTGCGTTTCTTAAATTTAGCATTAATATTTTGTAGTTATACTAATAATACTATGTCATTGTACTATATAATATTGTATTATATAATTTATCATTGTTGTCGCTTTAATTATTATGACTTAAATTAGGTAATTAATTAGATACCACCACAGTAATATTATTTATAGGGCTAGGCTACAGTCTTCGCTGTTGCAAGAATGGGCAGGTCGGTCCGGTTAAGTACCTCGACCTCACAGAAGGACGGCGTGAAGTGAAAATGATGTACTTCTGCTTTTCGTCTGGTGAGTGAGAGGCGGGGCCCACTTCATAATAAGATGGCAACGAATTTGCAACCCTACGGGTGTTCCAAATGTCAATGAGCGGCGGTTATCACTTAAAATCAGGTGAACAGTCAGCTCGCTTGAAACCTTCTTACATAGAAAAACAACTCGTTTGTAAGGAGTGTAACTGAGTGTTGTTAAAAATAATTTATTTATTTAAAATTTTAAAGTCTCATACGAGTCTAAAACGTTATAGTTAAAATCCCCTAAATAGTCACGCCGAAATGCTTTTCGCACTTGTTTGAAGAGAGATTGAATAGAAATCCACTTTTATCTCTAATATCTTTCTTATTGTTGGAACAGAACCGTTGATATCGAGTCTACTATTGCGAAGAGACATCAGTTACGTCTCTCACCGCTCTGTGTCGGTATCTTGTGATATTAAATTTTGTATAAGCGTAGCGTTGGAGAAAATGAGAAACACTACTCCAATTGTTTCGCCAATATATTTCAACGTTGCTGAATACTGTTTGTTCGGTATTAACCTTGGTGTTATTATCGGAATCATATTGTATTTCATTGTGGTGAATAAAAAGTATAATACAGTCGCCGGATTTCTCTTTGGAGGGAAAAATATGTCTGTTATATCTATTTCGCTCGCTCTCGTTGCTAGGTGAGTTGTTTGTTTGTTTGTTTTTCTGTAAAGTCTTTTGTTTATTATAATATTCTTACTTATGATTTTTTATTAAAGTTATTTATTAATGATAATCAATCAACTAAAATCTGAAAGATGTACATAAAAATATGGAAATGATAGTATGAAACCACAGTATTTTAAGATATAACAGATTGTGACAGAATTTATTATGTTTACAATATGATTTAAGCGTTACAAATAACTGTTATTAATTATAATAATTAGAGTGTAATTTAAAATAACACTAACTTAATTATTAATCTACCTAAAACAATGTTTTGGTTTAAATTATAAGTATATTTAATCACTTTTTAATTTTGAAAACTGTCTGTTTGTCTTTCAAAATGACAACTTTGAAAATAATGAATGAATAATATGTATATCATAATCACATATATCAATTTATATGTTTTGCGTGTATATGCTTTTTATATATTATAAGTATTGATTTCTGACATACTTTTTCTTATGATAATAGTAGAGAATGCCATTAGGCATTAAGCCCTTTGCTTAAGGTATTGCAATTGAGTTTAAATAAAAAAAAATGTTTTGCGTTTTGTTTCAGCCATTTAACAAGTATAACACTGCTAGGCGTGCCTGTTGAAATATACCTTAGAGGTACGCAGTATTGGGCATCGGCGCTTTCGCTCATAGTTGTCACTTTCCTTACGGCTGTCATTTATTTGCCAGGTAAATATTGATGAACGGACATCTTCAGGGTACAACAAAATGAGTCACCTTCACAAGTATCACGTCTTCGCATATCAGTTATTTACGATCTTGTGTGATAGACTGACTCTTATAAGTATTATGAAATATGATGATGTAAAGGATGAAAAAAAATGATTTAAACCCGTCAGGATTGTGTGGAAGTAAATGGGATTGCCTCCTCCTCTATGTAAATCTATTGTCTTGATTATTACTATACTCTCTTTATTTTTCTGACTTTCTGAGTTTGACCCACTTGATAATTTGTGCATTAAACAATTTTATTTCAGCCTCTATTTTGTGTAAACGCTTTAAGGAGACGAAGACATTGTCATCGTTTCGTATTCTGCGACATTTTCATAATGTTAGTATCATTTCAGCAATAGAATTTCTTTAACGGCAAGTGAAAACATTTTTGTGATGATAAAAATAGTCACAGGGACAATACAGTACCGTTTCAACTTTGTCATGCTAATAATATCTTTCAAAGACTTGCATTATCGTTGAGGTCTGAAGGAGTAATTGAGCGAGGCAAAGATGCCATCTTTCATCAATATTCCATTCCCATTAGTATGGAAGCTCAATAAATAATTGAAGCTTGAAGACATATCTTCGAACGTGCAAAACTCTTGTCAACAATATTAAGGCCCAAATTTTATTCGAAGATTTCAATTTAATCTTCTGTTATTTATAAATCCCAATTTATTTATTAGATATAGATAACTCAATTACTCTATTTTAAATATGTACAGTGAACGATGGTCATTATATTACAATGATAGATTTCTATTATATAATTGTGAATCATATTATAGATTTTTTTTTTTAAATCCAATATAGAGATTAGTATACGATATATCTGCTTAAATTCATCAAATGATATTTTATTTAATTTAGCAGAACCAGCTTTGAAACTGTTTTCGTTTGTACTCCATTAAATATAAATTTATTAATTACTTTCAGTATTTCACAAACTGCAACTTTCATCTAGTTTCGAATATCTAGAAATTAGATTCTCGACTCACACTCGTACTATTGCGGCTGTTTTGTTTGTGATTAGTAAGTTGATGCTTCTGCCGATAGTACCATATGTACCACTACTGGCATTTAGATTGGGTATGTATTCGTACAAGAAATTAAAAATATTATTTTACTGACATCTCATGATTTTATGATTTTAACTAATCACCCACTAAAGCTTATGGAGCGGACTTTCTCAGTTAAAAAAAAATTCTGTCTATTACAGTCACAAACCCTTTCGCTGGTAGAATAACAGCAGTCATCTGCGTAATCTGCGCAACTTTTAGTTCAGTTGGCGGTCTACGCGCTATAGTCAGCATTGGAATCGTAACAACTTTCCTGTCTGTTGCTGGAACGGCGCTACCAAGTGGACTCGCTTTGCTGCCAATGGGGTTTAAGAGGATGTGGGAAATCGCCAGTTATGGAGGTCGGCTTGTGTTTTACGAGTAAGTGTGCATTATCATATCAGTGATAACTTTTTCAATTACTGAGAGTTGGTGAATTTACCATTTGATATATTTATTTCATTCGCTTTTAAATATGGCTTACATTTATATATCTCATGGCTTACATCCGTCATTAACGTTTCCTTATCATTTTCCTATTCATTTTTGATTTACAAACATTAGAGTCCTCTATAGCTTACGATGTCATGTCACTGTTTTATCTATTGACACCTAAATATCTGATTATAAAGTGGTTAATTGGACATTCGTGTTCGTAACTCATTTATAAGCAAACTAGCTGCTGCCCGCGACTACGACTGCGTATAGGGGTGAAAATTTAGGGTTGTATGTATTTTTGTATGCTGTGTCATAAAAAAAATAGAAACAAAAAGTTTTTTATAAAAAAAAAAAAATTAGGGGTGGACTACCCCCTTAACATTTAGGGGGACGAAAAATAGATAGTAGCCGATTCTCAGACCTACTGAATACGCATATAAAATTTGGTAAAAATCGGTCGAGCCGTTTCGAAGCAGTTCAAGTTCGAACCCCGTGACACGAGAATTTTATATATTATATAGATGTATACTAAAACTTTTCTAACAAATAAACAACTTCTACAAGCAACAACGAAATTTCTAGTCCTGATCCCGAATTGGCACATCACACCTCGTTTTTCGCTGTAACTTTGGCACTTAGCACCAATTGGCTATGGAAGATAGCATTAAGTCAATCCACGCTCCAGAAGTTATTGGCCGTACCCACCATTGGCAAGGCTAGACTTTGTTTAGCGATATCCTGTGTTGGAGTCATATTGATGAAGCTGTTATCGTGTTTCCTTGGCTTGGCTCTTTACGCTTGGTACGCAGGCTGCGACCCGCTTCTTACAGGGCAAATAAAGAAACATGAACAGGTAAAAACATCTTATTAGTATCACACAGTTTGAAATTATAACTTTGATATAAAATCAAGTATACTGTTGTATTTCATTTTTATTTAATTCAAATTACGTAAATTACAAATCTTAAAAGGTTACAGTCGGTTATCCAATATAAGTATTATTATATATATATACGAAATGTCTTTAAAATATACGAAAACAAAACTTTGTAATAAACTTTTAAGGTTAAAAATAATATACATTCATCTTGCAGTTGGTACCACACTTTTTGAACAACCTGGCTGCGATGTTTCCTGGAATTTGTGGAATTTTCATAATCGCGATATTTAGCGCAACTGCAGGGTTAGTGTGAAAATTTACATTGTTAGTACCTGTAAAATGGTGCCTTCCATAGAAAATATGTGATAATTCGTTTGTGTTTTCAGATGTATTGCATCTCTCATAAACTCAGTGTCTGGAGTTCTTTTCGAAGAATTTATTAGACCATGGATGCCTCAAAATACTAGTGAATTAACATGCTGTAAAATAATGAAAGTAAGTTTTATTGTATTTTTTGAGTTGGCAAGCGAGCTGGCGGTTTCGGTTTAATCGATTTTCGCCGGCCATTGACGTTTCTAGGGTTGCTGATGCGTCGCTACCTATTAACAAAGTGGGCACCGGCTATCTCACTCACCAGACGAAACGCAGAAGTAAAAAACTTCAGTTTCACGCCGGTCTTCTGTGAGGTCGTAGTACTTACCTGGTCGGACCTGCTAATTCGTGCAACAACGAAGATGAGGAAGAATACGTGGTCCAACCACAATATTTCGGGATCTGATGGTTTTACAATACATAAATTTTAGTATCCGTATTAATTGTCGTTATATTTTATTGCAAATCAATAATATATTTACTTAAATACATTTTCTTGATTAGCGAAAAAGAATTGTTTCAGGTATTATGTGTATTAGTCGGTCTCTACTGCGCCAGTGTGGTATGGACAGCTAAAGAATTGGATCGTTTACAACACGTTGCATCAGGTGTTACGGGTGTAACTGCTGGGACGTTGTTGGGCCTGTTCACTCTCGGAATTGTATTTTCCCGTGCTAACTGCTCAGTAAGTTCTAACTAAGCGCCATCTACTTGTTGGGAAATGAAATTAAAACTTCTTAGCATTTCGTAGGAAATGTTAACTCTGAGAATTGTATTTTCCCGTGCTAACTGCTCAGTAAATAGCGCCATCTATTGGTTTAGAAATGAAATTAAACAACCTAGCAGTTTTGTTATACTTGGTTATAATGCCATCTGTCATCGCAAACATGAAATTGCTCTTACACTGAATAATTAATTCAAAGAAAGGCTTATATCATTGAGCAGATGTCGCCTATAAAAAAATTGAGTCAGAAATTGCTTTCTTATTCTGATTTTTGTTATGATATCTACTTAATTCTAATTTAACTGGATATGTTAATTATCAAAGCCATAAGTTCTTTAGTAACATTAAACATCAATATACGTAGTGAAATTTTAATATATTCTTCTACTCAAAATAATTCAGTAAGATACGGTACATTTTTTGATAGGTACAGATTATACAGATATGCGGTTTTTTTTAATTGATTTTCATATTATAATAATATTTTTATTGATTTGACTGCAGTTTCATTATGTTTTATTTGCTCCGTCCACGTAACAGGGAGCACTTAGTGGCTGTCTATTAAGCTTGCTACTGTGCGGCTGGCTTCTGATAGGGGCTGAAAACGCTCTAGCAACGGGAGCGTTGACCTTTCAGGGAAAGCCTTTGGTCACCTCTGGTTGCGGCAAAGCGAATTTTACGCACATTTTCGCCAACATGACAACAATTATTCCCAACGCCGCGTGAGTATCTAATTAAATGTTATTTATAGGCAGTTAACAGTGAATTATTTGTTTTATAACGCACGTCGCTGTATTGCGTAATTAAAGTGCTTAAATTAACGAGGCTTTGTCAGCAGCATTCGTTTCAAAGTTAATTTGTTTGTTTTGGATATAGTCTTTTTTATATTATTAAATATTTATAACATTCCCGGGATTATTATATACTAACTGGGAACTACAACAAACGAACAAACGAGTATTATAAAAGACGGTCGGTCGGTTTATTTGATATTTTATCTCACCTACAATTCAAAAACTTTTGAAAGATGAATTATTGTCATTATAAATATTTTTTTTAATGTGGGTATAATATTTGTGTAAAGCGTATGTTCAAGTAATTACTAAGAAAACTTGGGTGACGGGGTGAATTTGGCAAATATCTTATTCTTGTTTTGTCAAAAGGCATTAGTGAGGTCATGTAATAATTACAATTTTATTAATCACACACATACAGGGAGAGAAACCATCTTTCAACTTGAACTCTAATTTATTCATAAATTTGTTATTGTTTACTCAAAAAAAATTTTTTCTCTTTCATACAAAATTCTTTTACGGCGGCTATCGCGGTTATTCTTTCATTGGCAGTCTTTGAAGTTCTCCTTTTACATTTCCGGATTTTATTTAAGAACATAAAACTATAATTATCAATTTTATTTTCAGCTCAGGTTATAATTTCTACATCTAAACAAATCCTAACCAGAATATTGGAAACAAGTGTCAAGTTATGCAAAAACTGTTTTAGTTAGAACCCAGTGATATTATATACAAGTGATATTATATACAAATGCACGAGCGCACCGAAATTGAGACAATGAAATAACACCAATTGGTGTACTTACATTTCAATTCTATAGACTACTATCTCTTTCCATATTATACGTTCTAAGTATATCATCTGTCACATTCACACAAATATGTCATTTATTAAACATCATTTTTAAAACCAAATCTTTTTCTAAATGTCAAAAGCATACTAAATTTGTCAAATGGAACTATTTTATCGCGTTTTGAGATTTTTAATTATCGACGTTTCGAACCCTTCCCAGCGTTCATGGTCACGGAACAGACAGTGCACCTTATATTTCTGCGTTTCGTCTGCTGAGTGAGATAGCCGTGGCCCTCTTTGGCGAATACGTGGCGACGCATCTGCACCTTACGGGTGATGCAAATTTCCATGGGTAGCGGTTATCACTTAACGTCAGGTGAACCGCCAGCACGCATGCCTCCTTCTTACATAAAAAATGTTAAAATTTAATAATAATTAAATACTTGAGTTGAGGTCTGCTAAAGCTCTTACCGGCTCACAATGAACTCTATTGCATTTACGCATACTTTTAGTAGGTACGTTATATACTTTTTAATAACAACAAACGGATATATTCCATACTTGTTAGATAAGCATAAATTTGGGTAAAGGTAACTTTATCGCTGATTTTGTATCGTTAAGGAAACGTTAGGCCATAAATAACAATCGTTATAAATTGAAGACGTAGGGTAGGGTCTACTCTCCAAGGCGAATCTCTCGGGAATTTGTGCTATACATTACGCCTATGGGGCGAAATCTAACGTAAAGATCAACTCCGCACCAAAATTCGGCCGTAACTTCACCCACTTATTAATTTATAAGCATGAGCAAAATACTGATATTGAACGGAGCAGCTAAAATTTTAGCCGAGTTCTAAATGTAGTTTGTCATCCTCTGATACTTTTTGACATTTAATCGTCAATCAGTATTACGGCTGGACGTTGAAATGGAAATAGTGACTGATAGGGGTATCCGAAAAAGCTTTTAAAAAATGCTGCACCATTTAATATTAGAGTGGCCGAAGTGTACAACAGAATAGTTAAAAATATTTTTTCTTTTCGTATTTGTTTTAAAAAATATTTTGTTCCAACGAGAAAAGACTAAACCATTGGCTGTTCTAATACTAACAAAATATTCAGTTTAAGCTAATTTTAAAGTATTTTAACAGACCTTTTTTTATCATTTTAAGGGTGCCGTACCTCAAAAGGAAATAAAGGAACCCTTTTAAGATCACTCTCTTGTCCATCTGTTTATATGTATTCCTAAATGAGTTCACGGTGGTAGGGACACGCAGCAGCCTCGGCTGTTGCACGAATGGGCAGGCTCGTCCGGGTAAGTACTACGACCTCACGACCTCACAGAAGACCGGCGTAAAGTGGAAGTATAATACTTTCACGTTTCATCAGGTGAGTAATGTGGCCGGAGCTCAATTTTCAAAAGGTTGTCAACGCATCTGGAACCCTCGGGTGTAGCAGATGTCCATGGGCGGCGGTATTCATTAACATCAGGTGAACCGTCTGCTCGCTTGGCAACTTTTCACATAGAAAAAAATGAGTAATAGAGTAACCTACCTTATCTGAGGAGTATACAAGTAGCGAATTGAGCGTTCTGTTCAATTGGCGGTTGATCTTAACGAAACAATTTTTAATTCTGACTTTTCTTCCCCAGCACCCAGCTTCCGACGAAGCCGCTGCAGTCTCTGTTTCGCATATCATTCACGTACTGTCCGTTCGCCGGCGCGATTGCGGTGCTCGTCATAGGAGTGCCAATGAGCTACCTCACAGGCAAGTCGAGGACCGACTCCATGAACCCGGACGTCTTCTGCCCGCTAACTCAGAGCTTTCTGCACAAATCGATGCAGAGAAGCACTTCGGTATCCATGGAAACGAGGGCGCCGAACACCCAAGAAGTCTACATGGCTCTGGATGAAGCTCTGAAACATTTGAAGGAGGTCATAGAGAGATAATATTGATACAGTGCGTTTTTATTTGCATTCGAAATACATACCTATATGAATGTGAGATGTATCACTAAGACTAACGGACTTTTATATGTATTTAAAACACAAATATTGTTTTTCTTTTGTATATTATGGGTCATCTTTGAAAGGATGTGAGTTGATTCTATCGTTTTAAGATTTGTTAAGCTTGATTAACATATAATGTATTCATAGATTTTGGTTAGCTAAAAGTATATTTATTATTAGAAATTGCTAAATTTATTTATTTATCAATTTAGGGGAAAACCGGGGATTGATTTTTAAATTGACTATGTTTTAGTTTGCACTTCTTGACATTTTTATTTATTTTTATCAATAAAATAATTTTCCTCATACTGTACACCATCAATACACTGACAAAGTGTCTACTTTGTGCCCATGGGTGGCAAAAAAACTATTTTAGTTGTCTTAGCATGCCTCACTCTCAAACCGTAAAAGTTAAAATTTTATATTTGCATTCCCAAAATAAAAATTAACGAAAAACATTTTCACCATTAAATTGTAAATAAAATTTAATGGTGCAAATGGTGTATACATTTACATTTTTTTATGTGAAAAGTTGCCAAGCGAGCAGTTGGTTCACCTGATGTTAAGTGAATACCGCCACCCATAGACACGGGCTAAACCGGAGAGTTTGTAGATGCATTAAAATGTGGCCCCGACTAACTCACTCACACGCAAGTATTCAATTCAATCTAGACTTCAGCTTTGAGGTCGTGGTACTTCCCCGGACGAGCCTGACTATTGGTTCAATAGAAGAAGCTGTACATACTAACCACAGAACCATTGCCGTTATTTTATCGGAATTTCGATTCTGAACCCGAGGATTTTACGTTTACTAGTGCTTGAAGTATGACAAAAAGAGGATACCTACGGAGTTTCTTTCGCCTGTTTCTTCTCCGTTAGCTGAATCTCATTACGAAACGGTGGTAGATTTCAAAAAATGACTATAGATATATGAAATGTATATTTCTTAGAAATTAACATTTTTTTAGTGCTAATCTCTGCACTTAAGATTAAATAGTAAAATTTGTAGAAAAAGGAACGAAACGTTTTTCGCCTGTATATATATTTCTTACTTCGATGAATAAAATTTTTGATTTGATTTATGCCTGAAGAGGACATAATTTACTTCGATCTCACTCGGAAATTAGTCATAATAACGACGATAGGGAAACATTTTATTAGTTAGTATTGAAGTTTGTTAAGAGTTCTACTTAAATCACAAAATGTTGGGTGGCCTTGATGAATCCAAAATATCGTTTGCGATGACAAGGTTTGGTCATTTTAATCCACCCTGAAAATCGAGAACTTTTCCACGGTTTACGTTGACTTTCAATCGTTACCGGTTTATGCAAATTGAATTATGTGTAAGATATTTAATTTTTTCAATATATTTTTATCTGAGATCAGAAGTGTAGGTATTACAACGCAGTAGTTTTCACTGTTGCACGAATGGGCAGGTCCGATCGGGGCAGGACCCCACAGAATACCGGTGAGAAGTGGAAGTTTCGTCTGGTGCGTGAGGTAACCGTAACACTTTATTAAAAGGTAGAAAAACATCTGAACCCAACGCGTGTTGCAAAGGTGCAAATAAAAAGTATTAACATTCTTCAGGTCTCAGTTATCATATAAAATTACTATTTATAAATGACTGGTAAGCTGTAAGACGATTTAGTTAATAAAATTCACTTGAAATTCACAAAAATCTTAAACCGCTTAATAAATGGCGCATAGTTAATTAGCGATTGCACAAGGAGTCTACTTTAAAGTGTAAGATCTCCTTTGCAATGCAAATTCTAATTGCAGAGTCTAGTTATGACCGGCAGACGGTATTCCAAGAGGGCAGAATCGATTAGGCGGGTCTTAAGGAATGTATGTTAATTCTCAGTTCACTGTTCACAGGGAATTTCTACGTCGTCTAACGCAGCTTCTAAGTTATGTAACTTACAAATTCTCAGATTTCTCCAGATGAGAGTTTAACTGAATGGTGGCCTGCCGCAGAAATACGTAATCTAAGTCCGAAACTCAGTTGTGTCTGTTTTCATTAATTTTAAAACATTCTATTGTATTTTGTATTTCTATTGGAAACAGCCAATATTTTTAAAAATATACTACGTAATTATTTGAATCTTGCTCCAGTGATATGACGGTATGTTGTTAAACCATAATATATATATATTAATACGTGAAACAAACACTTAGTACCACTTTTTAGGAAAAATGTGTGGGCGTAGGAGTTTGTAATTGCCCACACTTATAGTTTATATAGAGGAGTGCAGAATGCTGATATTTACAACCGACTTCAAAAGGAGGAGGTTCTCAATTCGAATGTATTTTTTTTATATTGTTTTCTTGATTTTACGCGAATATTATACATATTAAATGAAACTACTTTACGGATTTTATCGCGTTTTTATTTTGATTTAAATTCCCGACGTTTCGAACCGTTTCCAGCGTTCATGGTCACGGGACCGACGTAGTTTCATTTATTATGTATTTTTTTTATGTTTGTCACCCCATAACTTTCTACGGGGTAGACCGATTTTGATGATTCTTTGTTTATTTGAAAGCTGGCGTTTCCCATGTGGTCCCATATTAATTTCATTGATAACTCCCGAAAATCAATCATAAAATAAATGCAAAGCGAGATTTTAAGTTGGTTTTGTTTTTCGTTAAAAAGAACTTGTCTTAAAATGATGTATAAAAAAAACATTAAAACATTTAAAAAAAACTTACACACACTACCAAGGTCGTTTTTTAATTTCGACCACTAGGCTACCACAAGTAAAGCTTAATTTTTAAACTTAAAGTATTTTACCATTCCATTCACTGCCATTGAAAACTTTGTTCATTAATGCTAATGCATGTAACGTTGTTAACCTCACCATATAAATTAACTGCAAGGCTGCAAGCATCTTCAAAGTGTTGCTTTGATAGTTACTGATGTGTTTCTGTTGCCGTTGTGAATGAAAAAAAAAAATAAGCGGTGCTCCCATAATACATACAGACATGCTTTTTTTGCCGTTTTTATTGTTGTATCGAGTGCGACTCGCGCTTGGCCGGTTTTATATAGTCTATTTTAGGTGTTCTTTTTTTTCGTATAATAGCCTTATATAGGACTTATTTAAATGGGTTAATCTCATTACTCATATCAATGCCCGGCCATAACTGTAATTAATCTTAATGCTTCCCATATGAATGGAAATGGACGTGTGACTGCCGTGACCGCAATGGCGCAATTAGCCTTATTGTCGCCCGATCGACCATTTCTGGACTATTACATCAAATTGCCATCGGAGGAGGAGAAATAATCGTTTATATGTATACCACATATATATTTATACTACATATGTGCTCTGGTATGTGCCTACAATCGTAAAATTAGATGCAATAAGATGCGCTTCAGGGCATTATATAAGCCTAGACGTCGTATCACACGCCTGATCGAATTCAAATTACTGAAACGGTCCTCGGACTCTAATATCAGTAGTAGGAGAGCAGATTTTAAATTCTTATATTACACTGGCCCGCAAAAATCGTGATAGTTCAATAAGTACCTATTCGTAAAACTATTCTATGTTGTAGATGACTTATTGATACATGAAAGAAAATACGAGGATATAATTGTTTTGATCAAACAGAAAACTAACTAGTGACAGCATAAAATCGTATCGTTGTTTACAAAAAGTACAGTTTTATGTAGTTTTAATACTTTCTATTTCTTATATTATAGAATATTCTTTAAAATGACGATGTGGCATGCTGTAAGTTTTTATACGATTTTGGTATACGAGTATGTCTGATCTTTCTTGCGTTGTATAGCACATCTCCCCAAGTTCGTTCCATAATGTTCTATGCGATTGAAGCCACTTTCTTGAATATATACCTTGTCCAAATGAGCACTACAAGGGTGCGCATTATCATGTACAAGAGTGGAATTTGCGCCAATACTAACTAAGAATAGCACGTATGCTCTTGCTTACAAGAGCATTCTCATTTAACATCCTCTCTACGTATCTGAGAGCCGGCAAAGATCTGTTTTCTGTCTGCCCTTACGACTCTCTGAAGATATTTCAGCCCACACTATTATCGATTCTCTACCGATACTATATTTTTTCATAAAACGGTTTTTGGTACCGTTCTCCTGGTCGACCGATAAGTGAGACTGTGGTAGGGCCACGCAGCTTACTGGCTGTTGCACGAATGGGCAGGCTCATCCGGGTTAATACCACGTCCTTACAGAAGACCAGCATTTTTTTTTATGTGAAAAGTTGCCAAACGGGCAGACGGTTCACCTGATGTTAAGTGGATCCCGCCGCCCATAGATATCTACTACACCCGAGGGTTACAGATGCGTTGACAACCTTTTGAAAATTGGGCTCCGGCTACCTCACTCCTTAAAAAAATTTTTGCATTCATGTTTTGGAACGTAACAACATTTAATATAAGGTAAACGCAAATGAATTGGTAAACGCAAATTCTTTATTGATATCACATCAAACAAATTAAAAATGAGAATAGATAATAGTATTCTCCCACCGAGGCGAATTCAAATTTCAAAATTAAGTTATGCCCGGCGGACTACAATCCTTTCGGCCTGAATCGGTGAGGTGGAATTCAAAGGACGTATGTTAATATAAAGCTAGCGAGCTTTAAATTAAGAGCGAAATTCTCAGTCGAGTATTAAAATGTCTTCGTTCTCTTTCTTATTTTATTCTAGTTTTACTAAGTAAATTTAAATATGCATGTACTTATTTAAATTTTGTATCGTTCTGTAAGCCGTTTTATTAAGGGTGCATCTGCAAACCTGCGGGTGTTGCAAATGTCAATGGGCAGCGGTTATCACTTAACATCAAATGTACCTCCATTTCGGTGGCAAACACCTTTTGACATAAATAACAATTGTAATGCAAATATTAATAATAATTAAATACATGAGTTAAGGTCTGCTAAAGCCATTACCGCCTCACAATGAACTTTCGTACATTTACGCATACTGTAAATAGGTACGTTATACACTTTTTAATTGCAATAATTAGTTTTAAAAAATAATAGAAATTTTAAAAAATCATAAAAAGTTATTAGTTTTAATAACAAACTTTTTAAAATGTTGATTTTTTTTAATGATAAATGTTATTCAATGAACTATATCGTTTGTAGAAAACAGGTCATTTTTAGGGTTCCGTACCCAATGGCGTAAAACGGAAAGCGTAACGGGACAATATTACTAAGACCGCGCCGCCTACCTGTCTGTCTCTCCGTCTGTCACCAGGCTGTATAAGTAAATCTCAAAATAAAATATTCGGCAAAATTACCGAATATTGTGCTATAAATTCATGTATGTACAATACTCGTAGTTTTGTTATGTTAAAATAAACAAATGTATAAGCGAAAAAAATTGTCTTTTTTAAATATTAATGCTGAAAATATTATAACATAAAAAACTTTGAATGCTTTATTTGCTCAATCTCTTTGGCTTTAATTGAAATACCAGTTTTTTATAAAAGCCAAACGTTTTAATCGGTTTGATTTTCAATCTAAAATATTTAATACTCATTGATTACGTGTTTAAAAGTATATGAAGGAAGATATAATGCATTTGTTAAAAATGTGACGTTCATGTTTATAGTGCTAATCTCTGCACTTAAGATGAAACATTAAAATTTATAGAAAAAAGTAGGCTAGGCAATGTGTGACGGCGTCTTGTGTGACGTTGAGAAATGAGAAAAAACAATGTAGATAAAAGACGTTGAGACTTTCATCTGTGTGCGGTATAATTGGGTAGACGTGGGTTCGATTCCCGTAGCAGCGAAAAGCTTTTCGTCCCCATTTCTACAAAATTTTATGTTTCACCATTTCTACAAAATTTTATGTTTTCAAGCGCAGAGTATTGCACTATAAAAATTAAATTATAATAAAATATTCGCAAAAATAATGTGACATAATTTTATTAACATGTTAATTTTTTACAAAAATTAGAGGATTGTTTGGCATATATAGTCAATTTATAGTCGATTTTAATGTAATTTTTCATCGTCATCATGACAGTTTGGAATCGGAACCTGCCCATGAGGAAAGAAAACTTGTTTGATGGAATATGGCAAAATTTATACTCAAAATATTTTTTTGAACATGAATTTTGATAAATGATTTTGATATATGGATATACATGGACCTTACGGGGGAGCGACTGGATGGTTCTTTACAAAATGTCCTTTTCCCTAGAACCTGGAATATAAGTCAAGGTATTCATTCATAAATGTTAGTTCAATTCCAGTTATATAAATACATGAATTAATTTAAAATTTAGCACAAATATTTATTTTCGGGTCATGAAATGATATATATCTTTAGAACCATAACAAAATAATTTATATTACTTGTCATCATATTGATGAAAGAAACCAAAAAATATAACTTTTAAATAATCATATGACGTTTCGCAGCTTATAATATGTTCAGAATATCTATAAAAATATTGTTCCGTCAGCGATTCTGCCATTTGTCGTAGGCAAATCGAAGGTTTTTTTTTTATGTGAAAAGTTGCCAAGCGAGTAGACGGTTCACCTGATGTTAAGTGAATACCGCTGCCCATTGACATCTGCTACAGCCGAGGGTTACAGATGCGTGGACAACTTTTTGAAAATTGGGCTCCGGCCACCTCACTCACCGCCGAGCACGTGATAAGTCAGCACTTAAAATTAATAATTTCATTGGTGCTGGCACCGGGGATCGAACTAAGGTTGCTCGAGTAAATTGGATTAAACTAACACTGAGCTATCACGGCTCTACATCGTGAGGAAACCTGCATGTTTTCAAAATAAAAAGAAAAAAAAATATTTTGAAAATATGTGAAGTCCGCCTATCCGCAGTGGGGCCGCGTGGTCTTGTATCTTGTATTAACTGATGTTTTTGCTTTCAGTCCCGAGATTATTAAAGCTTCATCTGACGCAGAACCGGTGGGCTAGCCAGAACCCATGGGTATGGGCCCTCTGCTGTGGGTAGGGCCACGCATGTGCTCATGCGTGCGTTTAAAACTATGGTGTGTCATCTAAGGGCCATCGAGGTCGCGCTTCGGACCGAAACCCCGATGGCCGTCGATGGCCGCGTGGTGGACTGTGCCCTGATACCCTCTGTACAGAGGAGGCCTTTGCCCTGCAGTGGGTCATTTATAGGCTGTTACTTTACTTTACATCTCATTCACCAGACGAAACGCGAAAGTATTATACTTACAGTTTACGCCGGTCTTACCCGGAGGAGCCAGCCCATTAGTGCAACAGCCGAGGCCGCGTGGCCCTACCACCGTAGGTGGGTGATGTATTTGCCATTGATGTTAATACCACTTCCTTTTCTGTTCAAAACCTCTTCCAATGCAGCGGTGAAGAGTTTGGGGGATATAAAATCACCCTGTCTTATCCTCATTGCAGTTGTAAAGCTTGTTTACTACTGGACTGTGTTCAGATGGACATCGTACTAAAGTCAAACACCTCATAGTCTGTGTCATAGTCAATTTGGCACAGTTCGTAATAAAGACATCCGTAGTAGATCAAAGTTAACCGACATAGCTCAGAGGATTAGTAGGCTGAAGTGGAAATGGTCCAACCACGCAGCTCGACGAACCAATGACCGATGTGGAAAAAAAAAACTTCTCGAGTGGAAGCCTCTTATTGGTCATCGTATTGTAGGACGACTAGATGGAATGGCCTCCTATGCAAATGTGCGGATAGTCGATGGAAGCAGGCTCTGGATCGTGCTTCGTGCCATTCTATGGGGAAAGCCTATTTCAAGCAGTGAACTATAAAAGGCTGATATGATAAAAGTCGGAGAACAATAATTGTTTATCTCTATTGTGATGCTCTATGACGACAGTGGTGATCCAAGCCGATAATATACTGAGCTAGGCCAGTGTTAGATTTTTAAAAAAAATTGACTATCGATAGATGAAATGTAAGTTTCTTATGTAGATGAATAAATGATTTTGATTTGAGCTACTTTTTAATTACTCAACAATCGTTCATATACAGCGTGTCGTTACAATCGCGACGATAAATGAACACACGTCTAACGCTACTTGCCAATAATCATAAAAAATATAAACGTTAAAAATCCATAATTAAAAAAAATAGTTTTCAAACTAATTAAATAAAAAAGAAACAAAATTTGTAACGTCCTATACAACTACAACTGACTGATTCATACATTATATACGTATATGTATATTTTATCAATAAAAAAATATACGTATAAGTATATTTTTTTATTTACAAATCTTCACAAAACCTTTCAAATACTCGTATTATTCTAACACTTGTATTATACTAATACACAGAAATAACTAATATATCGGTGATATTACTCCGTTCCAAGACAATGACAATTAGTATTTAGGATAGGTTTTTATATGCAAAATTGCTATTTAATAAAAAATTTCATATCAGGCAAAATGGCTATGAAATAATGACTTTAATAGAATTCATAAAAATGCTTCAATACTTAATAAAATTAATTTTCCGGTAATAAGACCATCAGTTGATTTAGCGACTCCGTGGCGCAGTCATCAAGGTATTAAGGCTTCGGCGTCGGGGGTCTTGGGTTCGATTCCCACACGGGACAACTATTTGTGTGACCCACAGATAGTTGTTTCGCATCTGGGTGTTTGTCCACTTGAAATTTATGTCTGTAAAACGTCCTTGCAACACAGGATAATGTTATCCTAAAGTGAGGGCAATGTTTTTACAAAAAAAAAAAAAAAAAAAAAAGAGTTGATTAGTCTGGCTAATGTAAAATCAGTTTTTAATTACGTGATGCGGAAGTAAATCTATCAACATGATTTATGTATGTAACCATTTCTTTCTGCAATAAAATACAACTTAAGAAAATAGATGTTTAAAAAATTGAAACGCAAAAGAAAGAAAGCAGATGCAAAATGTATGTCTATCCTTTGAAATAGGTTTGCGGTATTTTAAATGTACAAATTGTCCAGTATTATTCGATAAAATTGATCGCATACTCCAGAACACTAACCCGAGGCTGTGATGAGTCATTTAAAATTCTCGTCACGTTTCGAACACCACATGTATGCTCTTTAAGGGTAGATTTATTCAGGGTCCGTGTAAACTTTACCTTTGCGATAATACGCGAGAATCCCTAGTATGACGATATAAGCCACACCAAATAAAATGAGTATAAGTAGTGTTTTGGTCATTGTTTGAATAATTTCCATTACGACACTATACTAGATGAAAATTTTGATTAAAGTAAAATTAAATTTAAAGTTTAAAAAGAAGGTTTACCTCACCACTCATTTCAGAAAAACCGAAAAAAACTCATATAAATAAACTAATCAACTCTCAATACCAAGCTTTGAACTCAAATTGCTCGAGTTTATTTAACAATAACTTAACATGATAACAGCTGTGTGATTCACCTGTAACTGTTAGCTAAGTTACGGCGTCGCTCATGACGGAACTGTATTTAATCTGAGTGCAGTTATAGAATAGAATAACCAGTAACTACGAGCATATGTATGCTTAGTTTCAATTGTGATTATGTCAATATGTGAAAAATAAAACACACAAAATGGAAGACCTTTAGGATATCCATCATCATTATCATGTTTTTTTTTCGTGATGTCGCGGGCGTCGACATGTCAAAATCACTTTATGTACAGGATTGATGGTTGTTATGATACCCACGGTTACATTTGGTGTATGTTGTAGTTGATATAATTATCATGTTTATTTTTTCTGCGTTCTATTATGTTTATTGTAATAATATTCTTAAGAAAACAATATTTTTATAATATAAAATAATTAATTTATTTATTTCATCGTAAATTACATTGCACCACACAATCTATAAAACAGACACAGTTAAACTACAATTTAATCAGACAATTACTCGATAAAAGCTACTACATTTTATGGAACAAAAGAAAAAAAATGAAAACAAATTACAGAGAAGCAAATGAATTATTATTAATAAAAATGTATATGTATAGGTAGAAATATTAACATAACTAATTGGCGGTATCCTGGTAAAAATTCTTTACCTTCCGTGCTAGTCAAAAACTGTTACGGCAAGGTAAGGATTCTCGTTTCAGAAATACTTTCTTTACGCTAATTGTAATAAGGACATTTTTTTTTATTAGTGGTTATATTACTGAAGCCAACAAAACATTTTCAAAACGTCCACTAATGAGTTTGGTGCAAACAAGTAGTACAAGAGGCAGACAAAACGAAAAACTATTGTTATTCTTAATTGAATTATTTTATAATGTACACATGATGATATTGGTTTTTCCGTATTATTCTTCAGGCGGTATAATAATTGGTCAGGCTTTCAACCGAAACACTCCCGATTTCGGTTGGAAGTCGTAGTTTGAGCCTTTTGAATACGATATGTTCATAAAGACTGATTGACGAGGCTGATGGGGCGATAGCCAGTGGTTAGGCGGCTTATTCCACTTGCGAAAGCCGATGACATAGTCAATGATATATATTTTTACGTGAAAAATTGTCAAGCAAGCAGGCGGTTCACCTGATGTTAAGTGAATATCGCCGCCAATGTACGTCTACTACACCTGTTGGCTTGCAGATGCATGCATAGACAACCTTAAAAAAGCCCACTTACCTCAAGCACCAGGCGACACGCGAAACTTTAATACTTCCACTTCACACCGGTTAAGGTCGTGGTACTTCCCCGGATGGGCCTGCCTATTTGTACAACAGCAGCCTACCACAGCTCTAATTATTACAGCTCTAAAATATCAATTATGAACACTGTCTCTAGTGGTGAGGAGTCGTAGCGATATAAAACTGGTTTACATGTTTAGGCTACCAAGTTATAGCCCTGTAGTCTCGGGCTCATAGAATGAGGCTAGGGCGTGTCGGAAAAGGCGACTAAAAGGGCACATGGACTGGCAGCAGTACGAAATGGTCTCGAGCTGTTGCAAGATGTTGGGGGAATCGGGGAAAGTTTACCCTTCTCTGATGCGTGTTTATGCGCAGTACTGAGGGGCAGCAGTCGATCCCGGAGTCCGTCCAAAAGTACGGAAAGTGGCAACCGAAGGGGTTTTAGTGGGTAAAAACCCCACATTTCTTTTGAAGAACAAATTAGTTCTTTAGAACGTGTATGCTAGTAATTAAAGAAAGATATTTCTGCTCAGGAAAATAAAACAGCAATTGCATCCAGTGCTGAACGCACTGGATGCAACTAAAAGTACACAGTACTGTGTACAAATAACAACCTGTTTAATTCTGAAACTCTTTGGCATAGAATGCTTTATTCTTTTTTTTTTTGTGCTTTGCTTTTAAAACCCTGAATACCAAGCAATATTCAATGTAACTACGTTAATTTCACAATAATTTGACATTCCATTGCTAGACAAAAATGTATGGATATAAGAAATTAAAACTGTAGTAGGACCACGAAACAACTTCGGCTGTTGCATGACTGGGCAGCTCTGTCCAAGTAAATATAACCTCACAGAAGACCGGCGTGAAGTGGAAGCGTTATACTTCTGCGTTTCGTCTGGTGAATGAGGAAGCCGGTGCCCAATTTATTAAAAGGTGGCAACGCATCTGCAACCCTATGGGTGTAGCAAATGTCCATGGGCGGCGCTTATCACTTAACATCAGGACCCGCCAACACACTTGCCACCTTTTCGCATATAAGCGACCAGAAAGAGTTTTGCGATCCGTTGGAGAACTAATTTTAGTGCCGCACGAGTATAAAACTAAATATTACAAGAACTCCTTTACAGTCAAGGCCATCTGCTTGTGGAATGAACTTCCTCAGCAAACTCTTCGTGCAAAAGAGCTAGACAAGTTTAAACTTCACAAGTTTAAAAATGACGCAAAAAGCATTAACTTTCCCTCTGTAATCCATAGTTACATTGCCAACATTCAGTTTTAATTATTCTCTCTTATATTTATTTGTGTTAACTATATGTATTATCTATTTATTTATGTTTATGTATGTTTTCGTATGTTTATTATAGTTTTATTTTGTTATTATCAAGTAAGTTTATTAAGGACACCACCTCTCACTATTCATAAGCTTAATTTTCAAGTACTAAGGTTGTCTGGAAGAGATAGCTCTTTAGCGTTAAGACCGCCTTATTGTACATAACTTTTGTGATTTATTTTATATCAACTGTGTGAAATTATTTGTGGTGTAATTATTGATGGTGAAAAAAAAGCACTTAATTTTTTTTAGGTTTCCCTTTAAGTTAGCGATCGACGGTGTAAAAAGGCATAAGTTTAAGTAACTTAGATTTATTTAACCATGCGTGGCCAGAGCGAGCAAGTAAAGCACATTACACAGGAAAACGTAAAAATGTGAAATGGTTAGCAAAACCGACGCATTAAGTGCTCAAAGTAGTGTCTAAATGGCCATTTTCCTTTATGGTTGCTGTTTTAGATATTTTCTAACGTGTCATTTAAAGTTAAATGGCTTGTATGGCGTATCTGTCGCATCGTCAATATATTTTTATTGCGACGGAAAATTTCCAGCTCATTTCTTGTTAACGCCACTATTCTCATGTTTTATCATTAAGTTTGCGAATATATTGTGAGGGCTTAATTTTTTTTATATTTTAATGTTAACTTGCTTTTTTTTCCATCATTTTATTTTTGTCTCATCTAAGGAAAGGAGGAAGATAAATTTGTCGCAAGAGAAAATTAGGTATGTTTTATTATATATTTAAAACATTTAAGCCTAACATATCTAAGTAGCTATGCATTATTCTGTATTGCATAGTACTTGGGAATAGCGGGAACAGCTGAACGGATTTTAATTAAAATATAATTCAAAATATTTAAATATTTTATTAATAACTAAAATCACGTGGGTGAAGCTAAAAATTAAAATGGAAATTACAATTTATTTGGAGTTCTTATTTCGAAGGTAAATATTCCATTTAATTAATTACACATTAATTTATTTCATAATAATCCGGGGCGGGTCGCTAGTAGCGTATAATGGAGTTTTGTGTATTGTTTACATACGAGTATAAACTAAAACACGCATCTTCATTTTGGAGATATACGTCTACGTTTTATTTAATACCGATCTCATTAGAGCTTTGCTTCAGCATAAGTCAGCTTATCGCATACAAAATCACAGATAATTTACCAAAGGATTCAAATAGGGATAAACTTTATTCATTATTATAAAGAGCAATTACGAGTTGATTCTGATAGTTAAGAGAAACTAGTATTTTCGTTTCTTTTCATGCTACTTGCGATCTTCAAAAAAATATGTTTCAAATTAAATAAACGTTACTGTCAAGAACCGTTCTCGCTTAATGGCGGCGGGTTTCAATTCCAAGTGCACATACGTGAGTGCGGAATTCGCAATTAGTTTGTAATATGAAATTTTAATATCCGATGCTAGCTAGCTATTTTTGCGATTCTCTCTCCCTCGTTTTGCCACGGGGAAAAACATAACGGAAGTAGAGCTGATATGTTTAGTACTTCTCCCACCTTCAATGTATGGAACGTGTATCTTTATTTTATATCAACTCATTCAATTGAACGATAAAAGTGACAACGCCACATATTATTATATTTCTCTAATAATAGGTAAAACGCAGTTAGTGGATTCAAAAAGAATGTTAAAGTTATTTGAATAATTGTGATATGTTCCCCAAAGTATATAAATATCTCAATAAATAATGTAAACGTTTCCTCTGTCTACTAGACAGAAATTTGTTTTTAAAACCATTTACCGCGCGCCGCAAAGTGCTATTATTGTCCAATACTGTCCATGTATTGATAGGCTATCGTATAAACTTACTAAAGTTGATCGCAAACAAGCCGTATGAGTTTAGTCGATTGCTTTATAACCATTTATGTTATGATACAGTACGTAGATATTTTTCCCTATTTATTTCAAATATATTTTGTTGAATTTAAATAGTTTACCTATTTTAATAGTCTACCTATTTCAATTCAAAATTTTAAATTTTGAACTGAAATAGGTAGATCATCATACATGTATATTTATACATATGTATATGTATATTATGAATAACGACGATCAAAGTATCTGTACTCCTTTCATTCGTCTATATTTCACGTCATTAGGTTTTTTTTGGGCTGGGTGAACCACTGTTGGCCTCAGGGGCCTTCACAGTTTCGACGGGCTTGAGGTGGCCTAGCGCACGGGGCGCCTAGCTTGAACCTCGGCGTATTATTATTACGCGTTATGGTGACTAAGCTCGAGGACTCCCGAGGGAGCCTCAGCTCGGGCCGTCACGCTATTGTTATCACCGGTTTGGGAGGCCGCGAAGCTCTTAGGGCGCTCCATGGAGTGATTAGGGCCGGACCTTGGCTCGATCGGTAGCTATTATCTGACTGGGGCAATTTCTAGATCTAACATTACTAACACTTCGGAAAGCGTTGGCGCTGGGAGAAGAAGTGGCGGAAGAAACTCGAGCAACGCTTCTATCATTAACGGGGGAAAACCTGCCAGGTACGTGGCGGAACTTAGTATATGTTTGCCGCACTCGCCGGTGAGTGCGGTGTGTGTTGGTGTGCTTGCGTAGTTTTTTTATCCTTTCAATGGCGATAGTCGTCTCATCGTTAGGAGAGTCGTTAAGAGAGAACGTGTGGTGGTCTGTGGTAATCGCGTGGTCTGTAGGTGACGGCACCTACGATTAGCGGGTTGGGATGCGCGGAGGCGGATGGGAAGTATCGGCGCGACGCCGACTTCAGGAATTGAGCGATGGTGGGCAAATCTAAATCGACATGTAGGTCGATACTGCGCATGAACCAGGGTGCTCCCGTGGCTCTGCGCAAGAACCGATTCTGAATGACCTGAAGCCGGTGTATTTGCTTCGGAGAAATGTGCGCGAAGACTGGACTCGCGTACGTCATACATAATAAGGCGAACTACTGCCTTGTATAAGGTCACCTTGTTCCGAAGGGACATTTTTGACGTTTTATTGAGAAGCGGATAGAGGCGACCGAGTAGAAACGCTGCCTAGTTCCTGACCTGGGTTACATACTGGGCAAATTTAAGCTGGGAGTCGAGGACGACGCCTAGGTGTTCGACTTTATTTACCCGTGGTACTGGGCTGTCCATGAGTTTAACGAGGGTAGATTAGGTACATTATTTTTATGTGGAAAAAGGACGGCCGCGCTTTTAGCGGGATTGATCTCGATCTTCCATTGCCGAAACCAGTCACCGGTGGTGATGGCTGCAGCTTTAAGGCGTCGATGGATTAATTCTGGTGTTCTACTTGTGGTAAAGAGACAGGTCTCGTCGGCAAAAAGGGCAAGTTCTACATCTTTGTCATTGGTGTACAGCGTGAGCAAGACTGGGCCCAACACCGACCCTTGGGGCACCCCAGTTCGAACGGGATGTGTGGTCGAACACACGCCCTCGACGCAATAGCGAAAGGTTCGATTACGTAGGAAGTCTCGTATTATGCATACGAGATGGTCGGGCACTCCCTACCCGTATAACTTGAATACGTGCCCGTTGTGCCAGACTTTATCGAACGCCTTTGCCACATCCAGGAAGAGAGCTCCGGTGTTGAGTCCGCGTTGGCGTTTGGTTAGAATGTGCTCTGTGATGCGGTGCTCTTGGTGGATACATGAATGTTTGGCTCTAAATCCAAACTGTTCTGGGATGGCGAGTCCTGTGGTCCATGAGGGATCTTAAGCGGGCTAATATTAGTCACGTAGTATTATTAAATAAAAAAAAATCTGATTTTTTTTTTATTTTGTTAGAAAATTTAAATTAAAGGATTTATATAAAAAGCAATAAAACACAAGTTCGGGCACGTACAATGTCGTCCGCTGCGACTTTTGACAATTGAGTTGTCGGACAAGGTTTACATGAAGGACCGAGCGTGCATAGAATGATAAAACAATTGTAATAGCGTCGTATTTCATGAAAATTATCTTTAACCTTCAATGAATTTGTTCAACGGCAGGATTTAATTAATTTGCATACTAAATATTCATATTTCATATCCGGGATGATTGACGATCATCCTCGGATTAACAGACAAGCCCAAATCTAAGCCTGGTTCTCAAGAATGTGCATTAAATTATTTATCAACAAGTGATTTTGGAGTCTCTATAAAACTTACTCAAAAACATATCATATATGAATTTAGGTATAACTACATGTTACCTCTATACTGAAGTGACGTTTTTATAACAGACTAGCGATCCGCCCCGACTACGCACGGGTGCAATGTATTATACATATAAACCTTTCTCTTGAATCACTCTATCTAGTTAAAAAAAACCGCATCAAGATCCGTTGCCTAGTTTTAAAGATCTAAGCATACAAATGAACAGACAGACAGTGGGACGACTTTGTTTTATACTATGTATGAACGGTGAAGGTTTTAGCACAGTATTTATGAGTAACAAATGTTTAAGGTGTTTCGACTTTAAAAAGAAAGTTAACCATCATTAATTTAAGTTAAATAGTGACTATACTATGAGTGATATTTTATGTCACGTACATTAAAAGCTAATAGATAAAAGCTGTTCGCATAAAGTAAAACCTGTGAATACATTTGCTGAACCAAAAAATTTTCGACGCTACGGGATCGAACCTGCGTCTTTTAAGTAATGCGCCCAGACGTTTTAACAATCAAACTTCGCGGCCGACAACCTCACGAAGTGAAAATCTTGATACATTTTTTGCTACGAACCTCGTTCGTAACATGGGCGGGAAACGTTTGATATTTTATTTTAGGCCTTATTAATGTTTATCCGCGAGGGTTTTTATTGCTCTCATTACTTGTCCTATTTAAGAAAGTCCACAGTCACAGTGAAGCTTGTACGCTCGTATTTATTGTACGCTTGTATGCTCCTGGATCTTCGAGAGAGATGCTGCACTTGACAGATGGTAAAACTGACCACTCTTCTTCAGCGGCTCGTAGAATTTATTGTTTTGAGCCTGCTTCAAGATATAGCTTAAATAAGTTAAAAAAATAAAAAAGGTTAGAAAATGTATGTGCAAGTTATAAATTTAATACTAAAGTAATAAATACAATTCATGTTATATTCAAAGTATTTTCTTGGTTAATTATTTTAATTTTTTTTCTCGTTACTTTCAAAACGTTATCTAGTTTCGTCTTATCTGACGGCTTTGTGATATCGCCCAACCATGTCAGAAACACACACTTTAACTTTTGAAATTTTTGAAGCGCGTCTTAAGCCCTGGCGCGAACTAACTGCTAGAATAGCGCCCTTCCCTTGCCCCAAGCTTTTTGTGTAGTTTGAGTGACAGCATGTTGTACGCTTTAAAAAACGTTGTGCAACCAAAATTAAAAGTGTAACTTACAGCCCGGTTAGAACAGTATAAAGCCGCTTTGGCGTAGCGTTGGAATGTTTTAATCTGTTGTATTTTTAAAACTTCGCCATTCCTCTATTTGTTATATATTAAAATTATATTTTTTTATAAGCCTTATTTTTTTTTTTATAAGTAAAACGTTGTCAAGTGTGGAGGCCAGCTTTGAAAGTGCAACTTCATGACATGGACATGATTGGCAAAGAGACCACAGGGCAACGTTTACTATAAAGTGTTCGTATTATATATATTAATTTTATTATTATATTTAATACTTTTATAAATAACTACCTATATGGGAAACAATTTATTCATAATTTTCATATGTAGTAATTTATTGAATCGTAACACAATTTATATGTATCAACGTGGATATATAAAATGTCTTGTTTCCTTTTGTATCGCTGAGATCCATGTAGTAAGGCGTGCCACATTAATTCCAATACGGCACCGTCCCGAGGGTTTCGTAAATCGGAAACACAAGTCGTAGCATTAAAACAGAGTTTAGATTTCAATATTTTACCTATCGAATACAAGCAAGAGCCGGTAATGTACAATGCGGTAACGTAATGGTTTAAAAACGTTTTATAGCGTGAACAAACAATGATAGTTAAAATGTTTAATTTGTAAACACTTATGCTATCATGTTTATAAAGTGTTGGTAGAAGTTGTATCTATTATACGTTAAATGTGATGTTTAATTTTAAGGTATAAGTTATATATTACGTGTGTTGCCAGTGATGTCCTACGGAGCCGAGGCGTGGTCCTTCACTGCTGGCTGTATACGGAAGTTCAAAGTCATTCAGCGATCTGTGGAGCGAGCTATGCTTGTTATTTCTTCGCATGATAAGAGTTCGCAACGAAGACATCCGAAATATAAAAAAGATAAAGGATATAACTCTGTGGATTAGTAAGTTGAAGTGGCGATGGGCCGCCCATATAGCTCATAGAACCGATAACCGTTGGGGAAGAAAGGTTCTCCAGTGGCAGCCTCGTACTGGTCATTGCAGTGTAGGAGGACTTCCTCCCCAAACATGAAGTGACGACCTGAGCAAGTGTATGAGTATTCAATGGATGCAGGTGGCTTAGAATCATGCTTCGTGGCAGCCTGTAGGGGAGGCCTATACCTCCCCTACAGGCTGTGGAATCAAAGAAGTCAGCAGTGGAATCAAAGAAGCTGAAATGATGATGATGATGGTTATAATCACCAACATGTAGAAAATTATTCGTACATAGTAATATACAGTTATCAAATAATTATTCATACTAAACGTTATTGAAAGCAGTAAAAGACAAATTTTAAAAAATTATAGAATATAATATTCTGACAGTGACAAATTTCGTGATAAGATTATGAAACATCCTCTTGCATTGGATTGTTTCATAATCTTAACATAAAATTTGTTCAGAAAACCAACCGCATTATGCTTTAATGAATGTGTCACAAACGTTTTACCCTACTCAATATGTTAATTTTCGTAGTTTCATTTGTTATAGTATCGTTTGTCAAGATTTTATTTCGGTATCTGCACGAGACAGGAAACATAAATAAACTCTATTGTAAAATGTTGGATGTTTATTTATATTTTGATGTTTCTATTTTACTGTCCTACTTTTAAAGCGTTTAGTTGGTTTTCTATTTTTATATTGACGAGGTGATTCATCTCCAGCCTAATTTTTTTATCCATACTTTAGAAGTTATACACTTTACGAAGTGTGAATATGTAAAAAGATGCAAACATAAACTTGTTTTATATTTATAATGCCGTATTGAAATGTAGACGCCATTCAAATACTAGTGCAGCTTCAGATGAGTTTTTAAAGCGTTATAAGCTAACCGAACTAAACAGTTTTACTTCTCAAAACTTACTAACAGGAAAGAAAACTGTTAGATATGAAATAAAAGGCATTTAGCAGAAAGCCCGCCTACTTGAGTCACAATTTCCATAAGGGTCGAAATTACTAGATTTTCTCTTTTTTATTATATCGGCTTTAGTGATGTTCACGTGAATATAGTATTAACGATTACTAGAATATGTTAAATAAATAATAAAAAATATGTAAATAAAAAGAATATATTTAATTTAAAAATCATGTCAATGAACTTGTCGCTATTGCCAGAGTGTTTTGTTTATTATTTACATTTAATGTGAACTTAGTCATTAATTTTAAAATTATAATAACGTGCATTATTACCTACTCTAGTAAATTACGAGAAATGCAATTAGATTAAAACACAAAGAACTTTAAAACATGTAGAAAAACCAAAGAACCTTGAAAAAATTCTAGTGATACTGCATTCTTGTATAAAATATTGGTTACGCAACATATATTATGTGGAATCATCATTTCAGCCTTTTTGAGTCCACTGCTGAACATAGGCCTCCTCCGTAAACTGCCACGAAGTACGATCCTGAGCCACCTGCATCCATCGACTTCCCGTCAAGCACATTTTGAAACACACAATGAACATAGCTAACAAATTGAGTTTTTAGAAATATCGTTACTCACTGAAAATGTGAACATAAAGTAGTTTTTTTTTTTTTTTCTGATAAACATACATTTTGTAATTATTATTTTATTATTTTGTGTTTTTAGTAAACCGCTTGCTTGTTTGTATTTTAAGAACATGGTTATAAGACATGTATTACAATTGAATAGATTTTACATAGATACTGCATACATACTTGGATATCTGAACTGCTAACAATACGAGGCATATTATTACACGTTCATAACACCCAAAAAAATTATGCACTTGAAGACGGCGCGTTAAAAAATTCTTCGTTTAGACTTAACTAAACAAGCAAAGTATAATATGGTTAAGATACTTGAACCGTATTTATACCATTTGAATTTACAGGCGATAATATATCGTAAACGAACATACTTACGTCAATCGATCACTCACCAAGAATATTAAACATTATCAGTCAATATTGACACATTTTTGTACTATATAATGTTGAAGCAATAAGCGTGTAAGAGACTCATGACTGTAATTTGAAATATTCATATTCTCTACTTCTTTCTCTAGTCAGAGATTTTTATTGATTGATTTAACTCTAACTTTTTACTACGGAAAATAATTGCTAAAAGTGGAAATAAATTAAATAAATAAATAATAAAGTTTATTAAAGTCCAAAGTAACAATATACATTTGAATCTAAGATTTCCAATTATCAAATTAACATACATTTCGAAATTTACAATTTATTTTTCTGTACTACTTTTAGGTAGTTCCAGAGAGAATAAAATTTTATAGTTTCAGTTACCTGACAAAACATTTATTCATTTTGCACCTTATTGGAGAACCCAACCTTTTTTATGTCTACGTACGTCACTGTGCAGTTTAAGTGTGTAGAACATTTTAAACATCGGCTGGGGTTTTTTTTTATGTGAAAAGTTGCCAAACGAGCAGACGGTTCACTTGATGGTAAGTGAATACCACCGCCCATGGACATCCGCTACACTCGAGGGTTGCAGATGCGTTGACCTTTTGAAAATTGGGCTTCAGCTACCTCACTCACCAGACGAAACGGTCTTCTGTGAGTACTTATCTAGACTTATTATTATCTTATCTTCGTGGTACTTATCTAGACGAGCCTGCCCATTCGTGCAACAGCCGAATTGCTGCGTGGCCCTACCACCGTGAAAATGTACTTACTGTAAACGAAGCACTTTATTTGCTTTGTGCTGTTTTGAAATTTGACATACATTCCTAGTCCGTTTTCATCAATATATGTGCAACGCAAACCTAAAGGCGCATGTCTGGAATGCTTTAATCAGTTGCGTTTTAGAATTTGCCATTTAGTATTAGATTATCATCATCCTTAAAAGACGTTGAAGAATTTGAAACTTTTTTAAGAAATGAAAGCGATCTACATGTTCTTTCTCAGTAAGTTTCGCAGTAGTTGCCTTCATGCGTTCTTTTTCAAACTCATATTTATTTTTTATAATATATTGTTAAAAGGATTTGAATAGTAAATAATAATATTTCAATACCATATAGAAATGAATAAGTCCTTAAAACAGTACACAGTTCGTTGAATTCAATTAAAATTTTAAATAGGATATGCACACATTTACGAAAGTCCACTTTTTTTCCCGATCTACACGTCCCTTTGACGATGTTATGTTATCGTATAATACAGACAGTTATTCTATAACACCACAAATATCTCGACGATATTACTAATAAACTTAAAATGTCTTTATTTTTATGATTGCTTTCAAAATTTTAAATACCCTACCAAATTACCGCTTTGAATTGGAAATTTCTGAAATAGAAATAACTTAAAATTACATAAGATTAAAAAAGCCGGAATGTATGTTAAAACTCAAAGAAATTTATATTATTTAAATGAATAAATCCTTGGTTTATTTGTGTGCTGGAATGTGGCTCGAATATGGCGATAATAATCTTATTCTCATCGCGTATTTTCATCCTTAGAGATATCATGACATCCTAATTCCTAAAGCCTAAGGCATATTTGCATAAACATCTCTTTATAGACCCTTTATGAAAAGATCGATTCACATATTACGCGTTTTTTTTTTTTTTTCAGTCATTTTATTTTTGAAATAGTTGTGGTCTTCTTTCGATACCTAACTATTTTGAAAGAATTGTTTACCTTTTCAAGAAAAGAGTTAATTTACTGATCAGTCAATGTTAAATTCCGACCAGTTAGTGTTTCTCAGGAAATATCCACTGCATCAAAAACGCCTTGTTTTTAAACCAATCAAGTTACTTCTTTTACCAGGACAACTGCTAAATGTATGTTTCATGTATTAGTTACTTATAATTTATGTACATAATGTTGTTAAACGACATTCTTCAAATTATGACGACGTTAACAATACTCTCTCCACTGTAGTGCATTGGTTTAGTGCTAATAACTTAATGTTGAATAGTAAAAAAACGAAATGTATTAAATTTACAACTCCCAACGTAAAAAATGTAAAACTGATGTACTTTTACATGGGGAAGCGTTAGACCTCATTGACTCGACTGTATTTCTTGGCATAACCGTAGATGCCAAATTGCAGTGGGGCCCCCATATTAATAAACTGTCGAGTAGACTTAGCTCAGCAGTCTTTGCAGTCAAAAAAATTAGACAGTTGACTGATGTGGATACGGCTCGTCTGGTATATTTTAGCTATTTCGACAGTATAATGTCTTATGGCATTCTACTTTGGGGAAATTCAGCCGACATAAATACTATTTTCATCCTGCAAAAGAGAGCTATTCGAGCGGTTTATAACCTGGGCCCCAAAGACTCACTAAGAAACCTGTTTAAAGAAATAAAAATATTGACTGTAGCTTCTCAGTACATACTTGCTAATGTTATGTATGTCCACAAAAATAAGAATGACTTTTAAAAATTTAGTAATGTGCATGATGTAAATACTAGGAACAAGCATAAATTAGTTCTACCCTCAACTAGATTGCGTAGAATAAGTAAATCTTTTATGGGACAATGTATACGCTTTTACAACAAAAAATCTCAGAAAACGTTCAAAATGAATCCGTTGCTAAATTCAAAAAACTTGTAAAGGAACGTTTGTGTGTTAATGGCTATTATAGTATTAGTGATTATATGAATGATAACACACTCTGGAAATTAATTGATCGCTCCAGGCTCTTTCAAGTGGAGTTTAATAGGAGTTTAATAATTGTACACATATTTGTAATTTTTTTGGCAAGTAAAAAAAAAAAATAATGTCCCGCTGAGTTTCTCACGCCGGTTCTTCTCAGGTCAGTGGCTTACCTTCCGAACTGGTGGTAGAGTTTTTTGACTATCAATAAGTAAGTGAATGCTTCTATATTGAATAAAGATATTTGACTTTGACTTTGAATGAAAAATAAATAATTATAAAATTAAGGAAAACTTTATAAAACGTACAGTATGATTCACAAGCTAAGATTAGTCAATATGTCAGTATGTATCATGATTTACAATATGTTATGTGAGATAAATTGTCGATTAATTGGCAAAATGCTGTATGGCAGATAAGGGAGGAGAGAAATGTCCAGAATGCCAACTAAGCGGAGTAGTGAAGATTTGATCAAAGCTGAGAAAAAAGTTACTGGAAGTGTCACCAAAAAGATATGTCAGAATTGACTAATGAAACAATTTTCTTTATGCTTAAGCATAAGAGAAAAAGCCGTAACAAGGATTTATATTTTTGAAATCATTATAACATCATATTTAACCAATTGTACGGACGCATGAGTTTTTCATTACCTTACCCAAATTAAGACATACAGTACTACAAAAATTATATATATACATAATAAATATATATGTGTATTGTACAAATATATTTTAACCGCAGATTCGCCCACGTGGTCAAAGGGAATTAATAACGAGCTTTTTATTATTCACCAGATGCATATGGCAGAAGTTTTTCCCTACTTACTTGACATATTTCTATCTCTATAAATTATAGCCTATGTGTGATTTTGATGTATAAGCTATATTATTGTGCTGTGGATTTTTTTAGTTGCGTGGTCCTACCACAGTTAGGTCGAAACTATTATAATATTAAGCTATTTGATATAAAAGAAATTAAGAAGGCAGAGATTTATTTCGGTTACTTTTTCCTGCGACGAACCACCTCTTTCCACAAAAAATCTATCAAATTGCGGATTTGCATCAATTCGTACATAATCCATTTTCAAATTTACGAAACAATACATATGAAGATCAATTTCTTTGCGAAAAACAGTATTTTAAACAAAATAAATTCAGACATAACTGAGTGAAGTATAATGAGATATGACGAGTACGAGTGTTTATCACTATACACAGTTATGGACAGGAAACAAAGCATGCCATATGCCCAACAGTTTCTAAATGCGCTTGAGCTGTGAAGTGTATCCTCACCGAAGATTAGGCGTCCCGGTCATACTTATGTGAAATAAAGAATAGAACAGAATATAATATAATATACTTTATTGCAAACAAGGAAATACATAGAAAGAAAATACAGAAAGCATAGCGTACACATAAGTGGACTAATTGCTAATTTAGCAAAAAATCCACACATTGACAGCCTTTATTAAGACTTCATGTCATACCTATAACTTGGACGGAAAGTAATTAGTATCACCATCTTAACCGGCGTAAGAAAGGGTGAAAATGTAATGATCCCACTAATCCCTATAATTCCTAGTTTCGCTATGACCATGCAAAGCGCAAGGGCAAACATTAATGATAGCGGGGCCGGGGGTGAACATAGAAAAACCGTGTTTCTGCTACGTTCAATACCATGTATGCAGTGGTGGATTTGCCCTAAGACCCAATAGGCTTAGGCCTAGGGCGGCCACATATTAGGGGCGGCCAGTAGTTACAAAAAAATCACTGATGATAACAAGATAATATGATGGGCGCTGAGAAAGGCCTAGGGCGGCCAACACTACAAATCCGCCACTACATATATTTTGCATGTTCGCGTATGTCCAATGTCCAGAATATCCTCAAATGGTAAAACTTGACTGCGGTAAAGCCACGCAACAGTTCCCTGTTGCACATGGGCAGGTACGTCCGGGGAAGTCGTAGAAAACCGGAGTGAAGTGGTAGTTTTATATTTCCGCAATTCGTTTGGTGATTGAGATAGCCGGGGCCCACTTCATTAAAAGGTGGAAACGCATCTACAACCCTACCGGTGTTGCCCATGTCCATGGGTGGCGGTCATTACTTAAAATCACGGTAGCTCGCTTGCCATCTTCTTACTTTAAAAAATAAAATAAATTTGTACAAAATATATTAAAATTTGTAGAAAATAAAATAAAGTTTTTGCCTTGCTCGGCTTCTCTAATGATCAATTTGCCTGATACGCCTCAAGCAGATATCCAAAAGGACCCTGAAAGTACACCGTTAAACATATGGTATAACTCTCAATTATAAAGGCCTTAATAAAATTATAACATAATCGTAATTACGAAATTATGTCTGTCCATTTCATTTTGTTCTTTAATACAAATAAATGAATGAAATATAAGCATAATTAATATAGGTAATTTCCTCCGTAATATCTTCGGCTGACATTGTGATAAAATATGTATAATATGTAGTCAATCAAATTGTAAATATTTTGAAGCCATAAAAAGTACAGATACAAATTTACTGAATTATTTCATACCCATGTTAAGGAATCAAAAGATACGTACGTATCTTCTTAAAAATAAAATACAAAACATAGTAAGCTCGGGCACGTACAACCCGTCTCATTTTGACTTTTTGTGAAAATTGAGTTGTCCAACAGAGTTTATAGGAAGGCCTGAGCGTGCACGGAATAATAAGTCGATAGTAACACAGTCGAATTTAATGAAGGTTATCTTAAATCTTCAATAAGTGGAATCCAGGGTAGGATTTACAATATCGATACTAATATTATAAACGCGAAAGTACCTCTGTCTTTATTTACCTTGTCTAAATTTGGTACACAGTTTAGAGCCTGAGAAAGGACATTATACTTTTTAACTGGAAAATATTTTGTTAAGGGTTGAAAGAGAGTCTAACGGTGGTAGGGCCACGCAGTAGCCTCGGCTGTTGCACGAATGGGCAAGCTCGTCTAGGTAAGTACCACTACCTCACAGAAGACCGGCGTAGTGGAAGTATAATACTTTCGCGTTTCGTCTGGTGAGTGAGGTAGTCGAAGCCCAATTTTCAAAAGGTTGTCAACGCATCTGCAACCCTCGGGTGTAGCGGATGTCCATGGGCGGTGGTATTCACTTAACATCAGGTGAACCGTCTGCTCGTTTGGCAACTTTCACATAAAAAAAAAAGATATTTATTTAGGGGCTTCAAAGCGAACGTCGCCGCGGACGAAAAGCTAGTTTAATATATGTACTATACTTTATGCCCTTTTTCCTCAGGCTTAAGTATACAGCAAAATGCGCATTGGTCGATTCTGATACGTATTTTCGCTAGGCCCATCCATTAACTTTTTTCTCAGCTTTGGTCTCTGGTCAAAATGTCACTGGTCTGCTTAATTAACGCTCTGACACTTTCCCTTCCGCATATACTACAAACATGTATTATTAATCTTTCTTATCTGCTTACTTCATTCGCTATTATTTTTACATTATTTGTACACCAGCTAAATTCTAATTCAAACAATATTGAAGTGACATTATACTCGTAGCATATTGTAAATCGTTGTATTGAGTTAGCTATGCTTAGCCTATAATTATTCTTTACCAAATCATTTTTATTACCACATAATCTTTATTTTTAAAAATTAATTTAGATCTCTTCGGTAATCTTTATTTACTTCGTAGTAAATGAAAATTATTGTAATTTATTGCTGATAGTAAAAGTAACAACGAAAAAACATTTTACACGATCAACTTAAGTATAAAAGCTTATTGTATATTTGCAGGGATTTTGTATGGGGAAAGAGGGGGATTTGGGAACATTTAATTTCAAACGCTCAAAAATAATAGAAAAAATTTAGAGATATAATCAACTTTTATTACAACGTAAACTATGCTGATCTATCTACTTATTAGTGACAAAATATTATGAGAAATCAACGTTTTATAAAAGATAAAAACAAAAAACATTCGTTCTTTTGTTATCTGTTAAAAAAAATTATGGGGGTAATTGATATCAGTCCGCGGGGGAATGGTAGTGGTATGGGGTAATTAGGAACGACATACTTAAATCTTTAAAATGTACTACAATATTTTTTGGTTGGCACAAATCACACATGTCGTAACGTCTACTAGTCTTGCCGGCAATACATTATTCGTGCCAGAGTTTACAGTTGGCGCACATGATCCAATCCTCTGTCGGTGGGGATTCATATTTTCATTACACATTATGCAATAAAATTCCTCTTCGTATTCATTTTCTTGTAAAGCCTTTTTCAAATTTCTTACTCATTTACCTTTGACTCGTGGCTTCTTTTGTGTGGTGTTAGTGTTCTTTTTCGGTTCTTTTTTTTGGGACGTATTCCTTTTTATTATTTATTATTATTAGCTTTTCTCTCCATTTGTCTTTTCTATTTTTCCTCGAGTTGAATTTTTATTGGTGTGCTGGATAAAATCTGAGAAATCCTCTTATTATGTCGCACAGAACTGCTTTTAAGAATGACATGCACATTGATAATTTCGGTAATAGGCACAGAAGTGTGTGGAGAAGGAGTGTTCGGCTTAAAGAACTTTATTTCTTATAAAAACTACAACAGATTGATTAAAATATGATCATAATTTAAATTTCATTATCGAATATTATGGTTACACTTCTGGCATAGGCATTTTAAAAGAGTATTAAAATTATTTTAGGCAGTATTAAAATTTAAAATTATTGTAATATAATAAATAATTAGATTATTTTTTTTTTCATATTTCATTAATATTAGTATAGTACAATAAAATTAATATAAGTATAGTATATATTAGTAATGGTAATGTTCTTATCCTTGGCATTGTTAGGAATAGAAGTGGCATCTTGTGCTCGTGTTAGACTCTCACAGTATTAACGGACTCATTCAAACTTCGTTTAACTGCAGTTTTAGTTAGACATAAAGCCATAGTACCAGTTTTTGGACTTGAACTTGGTTTTATACCATAAAAAGACTTGCAGCAATCAAGTATGTATTTTTTTAGCTGATCTTCTTTTTCTTTGTTAAATAAAGCAGACCGACCTTTTTTGGGATTTTTAATACGTTTTGGTTTTGGTATTGAGTATCTAGTAACAGTTTTGTCTAATGTGTGCTTTTTACTTTCATATCTTCGATTGCACAGCGAAGATATTCAATTTTATATTTTTGTTTATTCTTTCGTATGTAACTTCGAGGCATCTAAAACAAATTACTCGCCTAATTACCCAAATACCCAAAGTAGTTAATAAATAAATAAATAAAATGGCCACCAATTTAAAGTTTTTTATAGTGCACTCTGCACTTAAGATTAAACATTAAAACTTTTAATAAAATGGCCTCCAAAAATTTTTAATAAAAAGTTTTAATAAAATGGCCTCCATCTTGTGTGAGTGGGGGGGGGGGGGGAATTAATATTTACCTAGCAGTTCCCAAGAACCCGCCATTCTTAACTACCCCACTCTCCCCTAGCCCTAGCAATTATATTTATATTTTTTGCCACCTGCTATTAAATGATAACCGCCGCTCATGGATATTTGCAACAGGAAACGCAGAAGTATACATCTTACACTTTACGGCGGTCTTTTGTGAGATCATGGTACATACCCGTATGTACCTGCCCATTCGTGTAAAAGTGAGGACTATCGCGTGGCTCTAGAGCAGTCCCTAATCTAAACATCTCAACAAAACATTTGAATATGACTTTTAAGGCACGTAGCTTTTATTTAATTTAAGGTGCGACTTGTTAAACTTGACTAAAAATTAAAATGGCTATATGATTTCGTAATTTTTCTTATAAGGGATTGCCTACTGCTTTACCACCTTATGGTAAGTGACAATACAGTTATAGATGGTAAGCGTATTAGCGCAACAAAAGCCTATTTACTAATATTATTTAACTTAAATCATCTTATCATTACAATTTTATATAACAAGCTGGCAAAACTCTATGCAGATTTTAAATCTTTTGGCGGAGATTTTTAATCATCATCATCATCATTTCAACCTGTTTGAGTCCACTGCTGAACATAGGCCTCCCCCACAGACTGCCACGAAGTACGATCCTGAGCCACCTGCATCCATCGACTTCCCGCACATTTGCACAGGTCGTCACTCCATTAGTGGGGGGTCGTCCTACACTGCGATGGCCAGTATGAGGCTGCCACTCGAGAACCTTTCTTCCCCAACGGTTATCGGTTCTACGAGCTATATGGCCGGCCCATCGCCACTTCAGCTTGCTAATCCTCTGAGCTATGTCGGTTACCTTGGTTCTACTGCGGATGTCTTAGTTACGAACTCTATCACTTTATCTATTTTAAATACGTGTACTAAAATATTCGCAAAAAAATTAAAGAAATCAAAAACAAAAAGATCGATAAGTTCCAAAAATTGAGTTGGCAGCTAGCGTTTAATGAAGGACTCAGCATACACGTAATAGTAAAATTTAATGAACTATGATGTCCTTCACTTTCAATAAATTTGTTTATGCAGGGGATTTTCATGATTAGCATGCCAAATATTTACAGGTTGCAGCCGGAACGATTGATCATCATCCTCGAATTACTCTTCCTTATTATATCTTCGAGGGCGCCAACAGGTTTCAAAATAGTGTTCCCCGCGGCTGCATCTATTCTCCTGTTCTATTTTCTATCTTTATAAATCTTATCACGCATGAACTCCGCTGTGCGTCATGCGCTTGAGATACAACTTTACGCTCATGCAACCACCGATAGCCTCCCAGAAGTCAGTCCCAAGGTAAATTGTGATTTAAATGCTATAAAAATTGGTCTGATAGGTTTGAACAGATTGTTAAAGTATCAATAAGCCAAGCGAAAGTGATCGGGAGTTCCCGTATATTAAGTAAAGGGGATATAAATAATCTTCCTACCTGTATTGTATGACAACTCGGCCTTCATGTTGGTGTAGTTTTGTATCCAGTTATCCTGCATAGTAATTTCTGATATTTATTATGTATAAATTGTCTTTCTTTTATGTGTATTATTTATTATTTCTCTTGCTTCACTGGTTCACCTGTAAATGGCAGAAAATGCCTTTGGCATTAAGTGCGCCGTTATAAATTATTAAGACATTTTTCTTTTATGTTCATAAAGTTTTAAATAAAGAAATAAACAAAGGATGTATTAATATTATATATATATATATATATTATAATTCCTGGAACAGAAAACCAATACCGATTTTGTGAGTTTGCTTGATACGGTGTCACCTTAATCAAAATACTTTTAATAATCGAGACCTAAATAAGAATTAATATTACGAAATTAAACCCCTGAGCCAAGTTCTTAAGTCATATATAAACTTCTCTATATATACTAGTTATGTCCAGCTACCTATAAAACTTTCGGATTGAATGTATGAAGCGGGCAGATATGTATGTTAATTTAATGTTCATTGCATACAAGGAATTTCACAATCTCCCAATAAAGCTCCGGCAGTACTGAAAGGGCTTCGTTTCCCCATTTCTATTACACTGTGATAAGTGAAAACACAAGTAAAAATTCCATTAAAAATCCTCTCGTTATTGTGACGCTTGAATAATGTACCGCAGCACTCAATACGTGTTTGCTAGTATGATTCGCTTTTTATTTTTTCCAATTTGTTTTAAGTGAACTAAATTTATTTTTTCACTCACACTGAAGCCTACCGCTTACTCTGATCACTGATCTGGTTTGCGATGGATCTGCTTCAACGGTCGCCTTTAATTCTTCGATGTCAATTGGTTTCCGATCGTCCACGGGGCTTGTTCTGTAACAAAATAAAAAGGTCAACATTTTCAGGACAAAAAGTTGGAACCGAAAACTTACGGTGTTTTCTTTCTGCATATTCATTAAAGTTTTATATATTGTGGACAGATCGATGTCAAATAAACATGAAATAGAGTGAAAACAAATTAAAAACACACATACGCAAGATTAAATTTAAAATAAATTCAGAATTCCTAGCCAAACGCCTGATATTTGAGATCAAAGTGGTCAGTTCAATAAAACGCCAATTTCATATGTGTGACCTAGTATTAGTGTCAAATAATTTATAATATTTCCAATAGTCGAGGCATTTTCAAGTGCAGAGCAAGAGCTATTTCCACATTTGTTGTTGTTGTGTTTCTGTAACGTTTTATTAAAATACAAGGTATAAATATAACATTTTCAGTAAATTTACTGAATAATAAATATAATTCATTACGTTAATTATTCTTATTAGTATATTTCTTAACGCGACATTAATCCATCAAATATTTTACAACATGGTTTTCTTACACATTAGTGGTAAACCCACAACTTTTTTTCCTAGTGTTGACTTAACTTTAGTAGTTTTGTGATATCGTCCAACACTGCCGATAACACACTTTGAACTTCTAAAATTTATGAAGCGCGTCTTAAGCCTTGGCGCAGTCTTACTAAGAGCAAAGCACGCTCCCTTTGCCTCAAGCCTATGTAGTTTGACAGACGGCTGTTGTACGTTTTAAAAAAATATTTTTATGGACACAAAAGTTCATGCTTTGCATCTTACGTAGTGGTTAGAACATTATGTAGTCGTTTACTACTGTTCGATATGTTTAAAACAGTTGCAGTTTGAAAAATGCGCCGTTCCTACCCGTTTGTTACATAAAGAACTTTATGACAGTTTAAACGTGTCGCTTCAACTAAATATTATTGTTAAATCGCCTAATAATTCTTCTTCGTTATTTGTTAATTAGTATCGCAATAGTACAGTTAAAGACATTGCAAAATTAATTATTTGAACCTAATTTTGTGTTTAACATGTTTGCTTTAACTCACAGAGTACAATATTCATTCATCTAAGATTCTAAGATTTGATCATGGTATTTATAATTATAATTTTAATCAAGTTCAATTTGTCATTAAGGTATGTCTTGGTTTCGACTGCTGATTTGGTAGAGTTGAGATCACACGCAACATCCTTTTTGCGTGTCACAATACTATTTGGTAAATAATAAATTATTACATTATCGCCATGAATCGAAATAATTTGTGTATTTTGCACGCCTCCGCCGAAGCCGTTGAGGTTGTGCTCTACTTTGGACACGCCAAAGTAAAGCAATTTTTTCTCTTAAACTGCCTCTACCACATTAAAATTTGTAAAAAAAGTACGAAAAGATTGTCGCCGCTGTGGGAATTGAAACCACGTCTTCGGCATTCGTGGCCTGACGCTTTAGCCACTAAGCTAAACGGCTGATTGCCACATCGACGAAAATCTTAACGTCTTTTATCTACATTGTTTTTTTTTAGCATTTGAAGCAAGAATTGCTTGATTTGAAGTTTTTTCAGCAGTGGGACATGTATAGGCTGTTACTTTACTTTTTTCAAGAAAACAGTTTAAATAATCTACCTCATACTCCGTAATCATTTTATTTTGTTATTTAAACAACCTGTTTAAAAAAAACATGTGTGTAATTATACGCACGCAAAAATTTATACTTCTTTAGGGTAACAAAAGAAAAATAACAAAAAATGATGTCCCCTGAGACCACTCTTCGTTTGTGAAAAATATATTAAGTGCAATTGTTAGCAGCTTAATTAAGTAAGTTGGAATCATAAGCCAAAAAGTTGTTATTGGTGGCTATGGTAATAATACCATGAAGTTGGTAGAAGTTTGTCGCTTCGCAACCAACTTTATGAAGTCACTTTTTGCCTGTAGGCATGCCCGCGCGTCGTATAAAACTTACTCTCATACTTTTTTCTAAACGTGCCAGAAGAATTGTAACTTAGCAAAAATTTTACGTGGAAATCCGGATTTTTTGATTTTATAAATTGTTTAGGTAAGTACAAGTAAGTCGATTGCGAGAATCGTTTTGTTTTTCTTAAAAATTAATAGAGCGGTATGACGCATGCACTTTTGGGTTTTCCAAAGTTTTAGCTTTAATTGTTCCTCATTTTTGTAACTTTTGATGTGAGCTTATTTATTGTAGCCATTATTTGTAATTCTAGACCACTTTATGAAAAGATATTTTCTTTACAGATTAACAAATTGTAAGTAATACGACCTATTTCATTTTAAATTTATTGCATCGCTAGGCAACGAAATATTTATGTATGCTTACACTAAGACCTATATAGAGAGACGTGCCACATTAATTCCAATTCGACGCCGTCCCGAGGGTTACGTAAATCGTCCGTCCCGTGAGCAGTATTAAAAAAGGGTTGAGATTTCAAAGTTTTACCTATCAGATACCAGCACGGGGTACAATGTTTCACGGGAACACGTAACGGGCAATGTACGCTGTGGTAACGGAATGTGTTAAGAACGTTTTATAACGCAACTCAGTTGTTAAATATTTTTGTACTGAAAAACAATTGTTAAAGTTTTTAGTATATTAATTTTATCATGAATATGCTAAATGCTATAAATGAATATTTTGCAAATTAGAGAAATTAAAGCACCATAAGATCGCGCACCGCATTTGCCTCAATAAATGAGTCCATAATTGTTTAACCCTACTCAATATGCTAATTTTCGTAGATTTTTTTAGTCACGTGTTTTTCAAGATTTCATTAAGGTATCAACTTGAGACAAGAAACATATTATAAACTGTAGTTTCATATTTTGGTGTACTAATTTTGAACTTTGAGCGTTAATTTATGAGCAATTTTGACCCGAATATCCCGGGATATTCCTCTCAATTCTCCTAACCAATTAGATCTATGGGCGTTTTGTTATGGGAAATTTTGGCTCGATTAAAGTTATTAAAGAGGTGTCCTTAACAATATCTTTTTTTATTTATTTATGATCGTTCCATCAAAGCTTTTAAAAACCATAAGAAGATTAAGGAAATTTATTAAGATACTAGCTGCTGCCCACGACTACGTCTGCGTAGGCTGAAGGTGTAATTAAGACAGAAAGACAGATATACATAAAATATGTTTATAAATTATTTATATTAAATTATTTATTAATTGCCTATGTCTTATTCTGATATATAAGCTATATTATTGTAAAGTTTCATTAAAATCCATTCAGTAGTATTTGCGTGAAAGAGTAACAAAAATCCATCGATACATACAAACTTTCGCCTTTATAATATTAGTAAGGAAGTAAGTATATTCATGCCACTGGGATGACTATTTTCGGTTATTAAGGTTGCCTGAAGAATTTCTACCTTAGCACTTTATTAATTAAAACTTTTAAGAGCATAAGATATCGATTGTTATTTTACTGAGCAATATCAATAGCTGTGAATTGTCATGTGTACAGCTAAATGGCGGAGCGCATTTATTTTTAATTTGACTTTCTCCTTACCTTATTATGATGTAATAGCAGTAGAAAGGTGGGTAAGAGTTTTGATCTGCTTATGCAGAAGGGGCTATGCTAGTGTGTCCCTGTTGTAAGAAAGAATAATGATGAACTCACCTTTTCTCCCTCTTTTTAGAACTGCCATCCCCAATGTAGATAAGCCCAATTAACTATTCCACTGCGGCAGCAAATATCGGTAAAACGGTAGCTAACGAAAAGCAATGGCTCTGGCCTAAAACAGATTATTAGCGGTATTACAGGTAATACGTTTGATCGTGTGCTTCTCCTTAAAAAAAAAATTGGTCTCTGTTATTACTCTAAAGGACGGGGCGCCCACTTCAGATCCCGAGTTATAATTTTAGGAATGCTCCAAGCGCGTAGTCAATGAAATATTATCATTTTCCGTATCTTTTGAAGAATTCTCCTTTAATATTAAAAAAAAACAAATCCGTTGGCATTAAAATGGCTTTCGTATTATCAATACTTATTTATGACTAATACAATAATAATATCAATTATTAAAAAAACAAATGAATATCCCCATAATATCAATTATAATATAAGAATAAAATTATATTCGCAGAACTTAATAACCAAATAGAATCAATGCAATTTAACTATGAGTGTAGGTACTTTGATTTCATTTCTCTCAAAAGTTTGTAAGACCTGAAAAGGAACATCGAAAGCCACTAGCCATTAGCGTTGGAAACCGTCTCCCGTTTGAACATTGAATTCAATGTAACGAAGAAAATAGAGCAGATGGATGAAAATATTTAGTATGAATTTTTATTTTCCGAATATAATTATAACTATTACAGTTGTTAGTTAGTTTGCTTAGCCTGAGGGTTTTAGCTTATTTTGTTTTGAAGATATGTTAAAGACATTTAAGCTATTAAATTTGTTAAGGATCACGCAAACTCGAAATAGTTTTGTCAGGTTTTTACATATTTTCTTGGAAACAAGTCTTTTAAGCATCTCTCCGATACACGGGTTTTCTTGAGACGTTTTACTACACGGCTAAATCTGGTGTGAAGTGGAACATAATGCTATTAACAATTTCGTTAGTGCGTACTTAGACATTAAAACCAGGCTCTGAAATGGACCTAATGTGCTATTAAAATTTTCATTTGCTACATCGATCTTTAAACCAGACTGTTTTTATATATTGAACTTAAAAAGGAACGATTGATCTTGTATAATGCCCGGTTCTTAAAAGGCCGAACATAGCTAAAATTAACTTAAATAACCATCAAATATATTATTTTATGGCTATTTATTTGATGAACATATGTTTAACGACTTTGATTTGACCGTAACATCAATTTGATAACCGAGCTGGCAAAATTTTCTTCAAAAATAGTAAATAATACGCCTTTTTGGGATTTTTTTGCAGTTGTAAGTTATGACAATCACTTTGTACAAGTAGACAAATGTCATGAAATTGTTGCTTGTAGGCGTGAAGTGTAGGCGGGCTTACTGTTTACTCGATTGTTAGATTTTTTTCTAATATTTTATATTCGTTTTTTAGTTTTCTTTCTAATTTACGTGGCATAAGAACCCGTAAGCAGTAATGATGAAGAGAAAAGGGACGAATTCACAGAGAAGTATAAATCCATCGCAGACCAGAGGCCTCAGTTTAACTCGACGCCCTGTACAGAACAAGATAAAAATAGAATAAAGCATAATTGATCATTCTTAAGATTACAAGTTACATCGTTATCGCTTAAATTATATACCGATGAGAAAATGTTGCGAATATTACACAATTTTTTGTGTCATCTGATGTCTTGGATATCCGACCAATTTCATGTATGTATTTTATACCTGCCCAACATATTGCCCGGACACAGAGCCGTGATAGCTCAGTGTCCGGGCGCTCGCCTTTAATTCAAAATACTCGAGCAACGTGAGTTCGATCCCCGGTGCCGGCACCAATGAAGTTTTTAACTTTAAGTGCTGACTTATCACGTGCTCCGCGGTGAAGGAAAACATCGTGAGGAAACCTGCATATTTTCGAAATAATAACAAAAAAAAAATGTATTTCGAAGATATGTGAAGTCCGCCAATCCGCAGTGGGGCCGCGTGGTGGACTATGCCCTGATACCCTCTGTATAGTGGAGGTCTTTGCCCAGCAGTGAGACATGTATAGGCTGTTACTTTACTTTACTTTACAACATATTATGTATACCATGTGTAGACGCTGATTGACAGATTAGCCTTTTATACTCGTATATATGCCAGAAATAACTCGGTATATTTATAAATGTCGCTTTTTCCCTCGCCTTCAAATATTTTTGTAGCAAAAAATAATTATCTTCAGGATTTTTATATTTAATAAAACGAAGGTTGTTTACGTTTAAGGTTAGTATTGGTTTATGATCTAACCATATTAGAAGCATAATTATGGTTCTCGGGCTCACACTATTAAAACTTTTAATTTATTAAACTATAACAAAAAAACCGTCTTGAAATACATCACTCTCTGTACATATAAGGCTCCGTACCCAAAGGGTAAAACGCGACTCTATAATTAACACTCCGTTGTCTGTCTGTGTTTCTCTGTTTATCTGTCTGGCTGTCTGTGAGTCTATCTCTGTATTCGTCTGTCACTAGGCTGTATCCTATGAAGCGTAATTGTTAGACATTTGAAATTTTCACAGATGATGTATTTCTGTTGCCGTTAGAATCACAAAAATACTAAAAAACGGAATAAATATATTTAAATGGGGCTGCCATACAACAGACATTATTTTTTGCCGTTTTATAGATAATGGTGATGAACCCATCGAGTGCCAGTCCGATTCGCACTTGGCCAGTTTTTTTTTAAATCATTGCAAAAATGACAGAGATCTGAGACAACGAACATAAAAAAGGAATATACAGCTGAATTGACAACCTCCTCCTTTTTGAAGCGACTTGAAAATACTACCTTTTTCCATATACTACATCATTTGAAAGTTTTCATAAAATATTTTTGCCATGTTAACGTTGTCAATCCCCGAAAAAAATTTTCTTTGTTCAAGTTAATCGAGCTATTTACAAATTGAATTACATTTAGCTTTACGAAAATTTAATCTTTTACTAACATTCCTTATGTCGTAACGATGGGTTTTTGTGTTTTTATTATTAGTTATGTTTAGCTAAATTTAGTCTGCTGGTAGCAGCAGATTATCTTATATCATGATAATATCTTTTGACAAATGAGAACGAATTATTTAATCGTTTACTAAATAATTTTAAAAATACGATCACTTTACTAAATAAACGTCAAATTTAATTGATCATAGACTAGTAAATGTTTCTCGATCAATGTTTTAGGAACTGATGAATTTGACAGAGCTGTTATTTTTAAGAGCAGTGTTATTCCTTTTTAGTTAACTAAAGAGCAGAAGTGTTTAGTTAACTGAATAAGAATTCTATTTTACAACAATTACTTTTTATACCCTCTAACCTTCACTCCACCATAACTGTTCAATATTTTTCAAATCGACCACATTTGATCACAGTCTTTATGTCTTCATACATAGGATGCATTTGAAAAGCCTGTTAACGCAAGCGGCTTTTCGTAAATTTTACGAGTCATTGTCTTTCTTTTGCCGATGTCTATATATTAGTTTGGGGAAAAACTGTTTTCGCAAATAGTATGTATGTACTTATAATATAATCTCTTTGACTATACCATTTGTATCTGGCTGGTTTTGGTATTATTAAATTTTAAAAAAGATAATTCCAAATTAAAATGTAAGATTTTCATTTGTTTTTCTTACTGTTAAGATGAGTGATGTTAGTTCTAATGAAGAAATTCGATACATTTTAAAATTTTAAAATAAAAATCGTAAAAATGCAATGCAAACCGCGAAAAAGTTGTGATATTTATGGACCTAGTGCAGTGTCTGTGAGCGTAGCACAAATTTGGTTTAAGCGTTTTCAATCCGGAAATTTTAATGTCAAAGATGCACCTCGCTCTGGGCGCCCAGTTATAGATAAAATGGATGCCATCAGCAGTTTCGATGTAGCTGAAGAACTGAGAATTGAAGACAAAACAGTTTTGGCGCATTTGAAAAAAGCTGGGTACACAAAAAAGCTCGATATTTGGGTGCCTCATGAGCTCACTGAAATAAACCTAATGAACCGTGTACTCATTTGTGATTCTTTATTACGACGTAATGAAAACGAACCATTTTTGAAAAACCTGATAACTGGTGATGAAAAGTGGTGCTGTCACTTACGACAAGAACGTGCGAAAAAGGTCGTGGTCAAAGGCTGGTCATGCCTCACAGACTCTGGCAAAACCCAGGTTATCTCGCAACAAGGTAATGCTGTGTGTATGGTGGGATTGAAAGAGCATTATTCATTCTGAGCTGTTACCACCAGGCAGAACCATTGATTCTGATCTTTACTGCGAACAACTGATGAGATTAAAGCAAGAAGTTGAGACAAAGCGGCCGAAATTAATCACCAGAAGCGGTGTGGTTTTTCATCATGATAACGCTAGACCTCACACATCTTTAGCCTTTCAGCAAAAATTAAGAGAGATTGGATGGAGGGATTTATGCATCCCCCGTATAATCCTGGCCTTAAAACATAAAATCTGAATAAGTTTGGGCTGTATTATTTTTTTTAAGTCGGTTATCCCACAGCATTAACGTGAACTTGAACATTTTTATCCAAAATATTTACTCCTGTGATAGTATGAAAGCTGTAAAAATAATATAATCTTATGGAAAGAAGTGTTAAAGTAGTGTTAATCTAAGTAAAGTTAATTTACTTTTAATTCAGATTCATTAAAAATAATTTAATGATACTTTGCATAACTCTGGAGTAATAAACTTTGATTTGGGACATTTTTAACTAATTAGTATATAATTAAATCATAACTAATAGGCTTTGCATTGATTCTTTATAAATAATTGATATATTTTCCAACAGCTTATGATCCTACGCAATCATAAGTACCAATTACTTTTATTATGCAATATTTAGCGCTGTTATGCGATAAAATTTATAGATGAATAATTCATCGGTACTCGTTCGGTAGATACATCGTCTCCTCTAGTTTTATACAATACTTTCTTTAGCGCTACATGTAAATTCAAAACTAGTATTTGGGATATATTACAAGGTTTAAATTGTTGTAGGCAAAAACATTTTTTAATAAAAGTCTTCTTCAGGACTTTGTTTATAAGAAGTCTAGCTCTAAAACGGGTTTTTTATCATTTATTTATTTATTACACACATTTATTTATTATACAACTATTGTTACAGGCTGATTGGGTCAGCGATAGTGTAACCAAAAATTAAAAAAATAGTCGAAAAAAATTAAATAATCTGTATAGATATATGGAAATAAACGTTACCCAGATTATGATTCAGTGATGCAGTGACATCATCCATTCTCATAACAAGAATAGTCTCAAGTGAATGCCAAAAAAAACTATTTCACCAAACTGAAATTTAAAAGCACATAAAAATATGTTGTTTACATGAATAATTTATCAGTCTTATAAATTTCTCAAATGCTTTTACTACCTTAAGGATGAGCAATTTAGTCTATAGCAGAAGAAAGTTAGCTACATTCGCGGAAGTCTTGAAATATTTAGAAAGTTTTTCACTTCAACCGGAAGCAGTAACTGTAGTTTTTACCAATGCAGAGAAAATGTTGAATTGGCTGTGTTTTAAAGAACGTAGTTTGTTCTTTCGTTTTACTATAGTGGAAGAATGTATGTGTATTCGCTTAGACCGACATAACATTGTAAAAGTTAGTCTATCTATAATTATTTAAGTTGATAAATTATATTTACTAAAAAAAAGATTATGCGGAAAATCAATGAGGATTTTATGCATTATCATCATTATCATCATCATCGGCCTGTTTGAGTCACCGCTGAACATAAGCTCCCTCCCCCACAAATTGCCACAAATCACGAACCTGACCACCTCTATCCATTCACCTCCCACACAATTTTCACTTCATCTAGGAGAGGTTCTATTGCTACAAATAACAAAAATATATTAATCAAATATTGATACAGCACCAGTTAAACACAAAATCAAAGAAACCTTCAAGCATTTCACGTAAAATAAATAAAAATTGTGAGTATGTCAGTTGACCCATGCGAAATTTTCGCACAGCACGGTGAGCAGTTACCACGTGGTAATATAATGTGTAAATAAGTACTTATCAACGATGGGTATCTTATTTTGAAGAATAAAGCTGACATTCAGTCCGCTTTGCTATCTTTCATTTATATATAATCCACTCTCCAATGCAATTTTAATCTACTTTCTGTTGTAATTTCTAATATCCACCCATATATCCCTTTTGCTTATCGGAAAACCTTCAGGTGGGATCGTAGTCAAATATTAGCCTGTCTCTTGTTTTGATCCTTCATGATAGTTTCCTTTACCGATTAGCAAGTGATAAATCAGCACTAAAAATTACCTTCATGATTTCAATCAACGATTTCATGGTATCCGTGCTGTGAATTAGATTATTTTTTTTTATTCAAGAATTTCCCGCTGGTCTTTTGTGAGGTTGTGGTATTTACCCAGGCGGATCTGCCCATTCGCGTAGTAGAAAAGACTTTTGCGTTGACCTAAAAAAAATTAAGGATTATTCACACACAAAAAATGTTTGGAATAAGATATTTTCAATTACAATTTATTAAAACTGACATATAATATCATTGTTTACAAATTTCTCCTTTTTATAACAGTAGACTCTTAAATCTAAACGATTTTGAATTTAAGAATAAAGCTTCATACGAACGCAAATTCAAGGTTATGAAGCACCGTTACCAATATAATCCTTATAAACCATTTATAATAAATCCTATTAATATGATCCTTGCACACTGAACAATGCGCCGTAACTTAAAGTATATGCAATATATGGCTCACGGTTCACAGAAAATTCTGCAATCTTCCAACGCAGTCCAAATGTAAGTGTGTTACAAATGTATGGTTCATTCTGCTAATAGCTTATATTTCATATGTAGCTTAATATACATTCTCGTTGCGCCAAACATTGCTGTAGAAAAAACAATGTAGATAAAATCAGTTGACATTTTAGTTAGTGTGGCAATCAGCTGTTTAGCTTAGTGGTTCAAGCGTCTAGGTGGTTATCTTAGGTATCACGGCTTTATAGGTCGCAAACCTTTTAAAAATTATGCCCTTATTACCTCATCAGCAGTAATGCAAATAACTTATTTACGTTTATAGTGCTGATTTGGATGACGTTGCTCATTTCATGCTTTAACAAAACCTCTTGCTTGGCTATATTACAGATAGACTGTTAGTTAGACCATAGTATTATAATGGACTCCTTAGTCTATTACTATATTTTAAACAATTATTGTATGAAAGATATACAGCAGTATTTATTAAATCATATTTTCATTACCATAATACGCCTTTGCAGTCCAGTAACGTAACGTCATCTTTTTTGTTCTGTGTAAAAATAGTACTTCTGTAATTGACGAAAAAATTCAATATAAAATAAAATTGGTGAACATAAACTCCCTTGACATAGCCTACCTTGAATAGCAGTGTATGTAGCTTAAAAATTTATGGAGCGTGTTTTAAACCTTGGCACGGACTAACTGTAAGCACGGCGCGCTTCCTTTGCCTTGAGCCTGTTGTGGAATTTGAGCGACATTATGTCGTACCATTTTCAAAAATATTTGTGCTAGGAAAGCTGAAATATTATGTTATGCATAGCGGAGTTTACGTCTACAGCTGCGGTTCTAAAATTGTAGTCGCTTTTGCATGGCTTGGAATGCTTTCATTAGGTTCGTCTTAAAAACCATACCGTTACGTATGTCATATTTTTAAACGAAATAATGTTATCAAAGTATGAAATTACCATCATTACCATCCAACTATCTAATTAATAGTCATTTTCCAATTCACATACCATCACTATGTGAAATTATTTGAACATAGTCATATATCCTTAGGTTTAGGACGAATGAATGGATAGCCCGTCACTTTGTTTGTTTGCTTGCAAGTCACAAATTAAACTTGCTTCTAAGGTTACGTCGTCTTTCACTTTCCTGAATTGGAAGTATGTATTGCCTTGTGCTGGAGTTCTTTTCTGATATTGAACATACAGATTCATTAATTTACAAATTGTTGCAGTTGATGTCTTCAAACCATTAAAAAAATAGACTTCATATTTGCTATTGGATTAATTATCGGAAATAATTTTTTTATCGCATGTTATTGATAATTGGCGGATACATTATGTGTAGGCCGATATATTTGTAAGACTGACGTGAAGTGGAAGTGTAAGTAATCAGTAAGAGTAATCAGTTTCTCCTGCGTTTCGCCTGATGTGTAAAGTAGCCAGCTGGGGCCCACTTTATCAAAAGGTGGCAACCCTACGGGTCTTATAGATGTCCGGGATCTGCAGCTGAACCACCAGTTTGCTTGTCACCTCGTCATATAAATGATGAACGTAGAATATTTATACACTTTTATTGTAAACTGCGTTACGTAAATTGTCTCTTTCTCTTAAGGGTTAAGAGTACAATTGTGCTGTGAAATGTGTTCTATTCGAAGATTTCTCTTGGGATTAAAGCTCTAAAATTCTAAAATGTAACAGTGAGACAAAGAGTAACTAAATATTTTTATATATCTTAAGGTTTGAATAATAAAAGCTCGAGAAAAATTGAATTGAACGATGACTCCGTGGCACAGTTGCCATTGTACATACTTTGGCGCCGGGGTCGTTGGTTCGATTCCCACTCATGACGACTATTCGTGTGACCCACAGATAATTGTTCCGTATCTGGGTATTTGTCCACGTGAAATTTAAGTCATATTTATGAATAACCTTTTTTTATTTTTATAATAATATAATATAAAATAATAAATTAATTTAATTTAAGGGCAATGTTTATAAAAAAAATATAAAGAAAACGACTATTTAGCCATTGTATTGTAGAGCTAAAGCTACTTTAAAAAATCTCTATCAGCAAAAAGATAGCAAAACAAAGTTTTATACGGCATTGGTCAGTGGCTAATTAATCTGTAATTAGCTGCCTGCCACGTCATTTTCTCTTCACGTGCCTTTTCCGTGTGCGGTTTCCATTTGCTTCGGCTATTGAACTATTCAAATAATTTCTTTGGAGCTCTTATTCTTAAAATAAAATATCTCACGTTTTGTGTGGCTTTTGATGAAAATTTCTTTTTATTTTTTTGGTTTGGAAATCACAAATATTTAGAATAATCACACATACAGTAAAGTAAAGTAACAGTGTATATATTTCCCACTGCTGGGCAAAGACCTCCTCTGAGTAGAGGGTATTAGGGCATACTCCACCACAGACCTCCACTGCGGATTAGCGGACTTCACATATATTCTAAATCCCGAATGCGGGTTCCATTTCTTGTCACGCATTTTTTCAACGCTCAACGCGCAAATTCATCATCACATGACCTCAGCAATAATTTAACGCACACACAAGTCTTTTAGCCTCTGCGGGTATCCATTTGCTGCCCCAGCTACCTTCAGTTCGGATTATATGCAATGAAATATTTTAACAGGTAAAATTAAGAAACTAGCATAGACCTTGTTTGATGGAAGACAATTTCAGAGTTTCACTGATTAATTCTCGCAATATTATCGACTTACTACGAGTACACTTTTTAAATATTTTAAGAACTGAGTTAGCCAACAAGCCTATTTTTAGTAACGAAAAACAAAATCGACTTGAAATATCTCGCTCCGTATTCATTTCATAATAGATTTTTAGAAATTCCCTAAGTATCTCCGGAGCCCAAGATCCAATACCAATGAAATTAATATGGAACCACATGAGAAAAACCAGCTTTCAAATAAAAGAATCATCAAAATCGTATCGATTTTGATGATTCTTTTATTTCAGACTCAGTCGAAATTTTTGAGGTAACAAACAATAAAAAAAATACAGTCGAATTGAGAACCACCTCCTATTGAAGTCAGTTAAAGAATTTAAAATTTCATGTTTTAATGTTGTACCTTCCAAAAAGCTTGTAAATTATTAAAATGTATAGGTATAGGAAATATAAAACAAAAACCGTTAGACAGGAGAAAATATGATGGTAAAAACATATAAATTCGTAACAATTGATTCCTCACTAAAGCTATGTGACATCTTTCTTGTTTTATTAATAATATTACTTCAAATATAAAAGTAAAAAAGTCTTTAATTCTTTATTTAGAGATCGGTATACATTTTACGTCTACGCATTAGACAAGTATCATCGTTAACACTCTAAACATACTTGTACATATCGGACAAACGGTAAATCGACGTCTTCTTAACTGCAAGGGGCATCATTCTGACAAGTGGACGATCAACCGGCTTTACGTTTGCGGTTGCAAATTACTCGATATTTCTAGATCAGATAGATATAGATAGATTTTATATTTCTTGATTAAGAAATCTTTATAGACGTGTTACTGTTTGTGAATAATATTTTTGTTAACTGTGGTAGGTCCACCAAACAGCTTTCGCTGTTGCAGGAATGGGCAGGCTCGTCTGAGGAAGTACCACAGCCTCGCATAAGACTGGCGTGAAGCCAAAGTGTTAAAATTTCACGTTTCGTCTGATGAGTGATGTAACCGGGGCCCACATATTTAAAGTTTGTCAATGCATCAGCAAGCCATCGGGTGTTGCAGAAGTTCATGGGCGGCAGGGCGGTAATCATTTATCATCGAGTGAATCGCCTGCTCGCTTGTCAACTTTTCACATAAAAAAAAATTGTTAATCAATATTTCTGTCACAATGGGATCTCACGTATTTGATTATAAAACTGTATACTTTTAAGAAGTAGGGGTGATGGATTAGTAGCACATAAGTTATGTGTACACATTTTTCTACTTTATTTTTGAATTATAAAATCTAACTGTAATGGAAGAAGTATGCATTTTCACTATACCGATTTAATTAAGATAGTGGTGAATTATAGTAGTGAATTAAATAAGATAGTATCTTTGTGCGGGATCCTGAAGGTACTGCTCCTTGATACAGTTTTTGGGATTTGATATTCAGTATAGACGGAAAAAGAAATACGGTTCCAGCTTGACAAACGGTTTAGTGCGAAGTGACATTAAATTATAACAAAAGAAAACAAAAAGAGTAAGCAGAAACTACCAGATGGACGTTGCTATTAAAAATTTAGCAGGCGTTCCGAACATCTTACATTAAATCGGTTTAGTTAAAATGCAGACATCTACCATTAGTTTCTTTATGTACAGATTCTCTCAGAACATTTACATACATACACAATATATGGTGAGTTGAGCTGTTGTATATAAAGACGAAAGAAGGATATCTTGTATCCTTTGGCCAATATCCTTTACATTCTGAATTTATTGTATCGTTAGACTAAATGTATCGAGTGCCAGTATTCTTTTGGCGCTTATACCGAGACCCATATTGCAAAACGTGCCACAATTATTCTAATACTGCCCTGTCCCAAGGGTTGCGTAAATCCAAACTGTAAGACATATAGTATTAAACCAGAGTTTAGATCTGAACATTTTTGCAATCACATATAAAAATAACTACATTTTTTTTTATCTCTATAAACAATAGCTTCGGGAAGAAGTAACTGATAATGTATGTGTTTACAGAATGCGCTACCGTTGTGAACACGTTGGTAGTATCTGATAGTTAGAATTCTTCTACGTATTAATTTTATATTTCATATTTACCTTGAATGTAGTTACGGCCAGAAGTAGGTACAAAATATGATCATAAATATAAAATTAAGTGTAATCGTAAACCATTTTTTGTAAGACTGTTTAATAGGTCGTCTACATAATTCGTAGGTTTGTGACATCTGTTTTTAGTTTAGTTTGTAGTTGTATATATTATTATGTGTTCGGTTTATGACCATGTTTATATTAATGATGCCGGTTAAACAGCCGTTATTTTTTGGTTGACGTTATAGAAATGTAACATAGCGAACCGAGAGGGGTTAGATGCTTGTAATAAATCAAACATATAAAACATTTAACTAGCAAAAAGCTGAGCTTTGTGAGGGCTCGCGTAGTTTTTCTACCGGGTAATAATTTTTAAAACAGTTTTATTAATTATTATTTTTGATATCACATTTTTTTTTATTTATCAAAGTCAAAGTCAGAGTCAAGTAATCTTTATTCAATATAGGCTTAACTTAAGCTCTTATTAAACATCAACAAAAAATGTACCACCAGTTCACTAACCTAGACCTGAACAGAGAAGAACCGACAAGAAAGTCTGCGGTCTTGTTCTTTTTGTTATTTTTTTTTTTGTGATGCAATTATACAAACTTATCTAGGTATAAAATCAGCAGCAGCCAGGGGTCTTGCAAGCGCAGAGCAAGAGTCATTTCCACACATCCTTATCCTCAATGTATTCTTGGACATTATAGTAGGCCCTTGCCTTTAAGGTAGCTTTTACAAATTATTTGAAATTTTTTATACTTAGTTGTTTGTGGATGTCACCTATTTTATTATAAAAGTTGATGCATCTACCAAGAAATGACTTTGGTTTTAGCCGGTCTAAAACTCGATACTTCCAGATTGTCACCACGGCCCCGACGGGATGTGGAATGTTTTTTCGTAAATAGGTGGATATTATTACGTACATACATGATGTTCTCAAGTATGAAAAGCGACGGGAGCGTTAAAACATTTATTTGCTTAAATAAATGCCGTAGTAACTCACGTGGACCCAAGCCATAGACAGCCCGTATAGCCAGCTTTTTCAATACAAATATTGTGTCTAAACCGGATGCGGAACCCCAAAGTAAGACACCAGAAGACATTATGCTGTGAAAATAAGCATAATAAACTATGGTTATGAAATTATAATTTTTTGACAGATAACAAACACATCTAATTTTAAAGTTTTTTATAGTGCTAATCTCTGCACCTAAGATTGAACATTAAAACATGTAGAAAAAGTACGAAAAGATTGTCGCCGCTGTGGGAATCGAACCCACGTCTTCGGCATTCGCGGCCTGACGCTCTAGCCACTGAGCTAAACGGCTAGAGCGTCAGGCCGCGAATGCCGAAGACGTAGGTTCGATTCCCACAGCGGCGACAATCTTTTCGTACTTTTTCTACATGTTTTAAAGATAACACATCTAGACATGAAAGGTAGTTTTTCAGTAAAGTGTACCACAAAAATGCTCAGGTTGTGGGATAGTGTTAGGTCTCGCTTCACTCGCCCTAATAAAAGTCCTAATTTACGTACTACACTAATAGTATCGTCCAGAATAATTAACTTGTATTAACTATCTGTATTTGGCAATAATTGCACATAGGACATCAACTTAGATCGCTATTTCAAATGTCAGTAATTGGGACCTTCGTATATGAGTGCTCATTCTATTCTATTTTGATGTAAATTAGACCTCTAAAACATTTATTACATTAAGATTTTAAGACACATTATTAGTGTTATAAAAAAGTATACATTATGAAAAAGTATACATTATTTAAAAGTTACAATGAAAATCCAATTCAACAAATAAATAAAAATAAAGTTTCTTAGAACACTTTTCACGAAAGCAATATTACTAAATTTGAGATGAGTTTCACTTCTCAAAACGTTTGTAAAATCTGTAAAGAAGTTTTGAAAGTCACCAGCACTTATAAAGTTGAAATTCGTCTCCGTTTCAAGCTTTAAATGTAATGAAACTTATAAAATAAAACGAACACACTGAAATATTTGTCAAAATGTTTAAAGAACTTTTACTTTAACAAGTATGGTTAAAGTATCTTTGAGAGCTTGATTTAATTGTACGTTATTTGTACAAATAAGGGCTGAATAATCAAAATATTTTCACAATAATTCAGCTTGTGCTTGTACTTCTCCAAAAGCGGTGCATTGCATACATTGTGATAAATATATAGAGAATGAATAACAGAATAAGCTCTTCAGATAAGAACATGGTTTGCATTAATACGGACTTAAAACGTGGTTATGACATAAAATTGTAACATCAAAACCAATACATACAAATGCGGGCAATGAGAATTCATTATAATAGTTAACAAGCATTCAGTATACATATATATAGGGTCATTCAACAACAGATGCGGGTATCCAATTTAGGGTATAGTCTGTGACTTATACAAAGCTTATGATTGTGTACTCTGGTCATGAAATTACACTATCATGGTGTAATAGATGCCACGGTAAATCTTCTGACATCGTACTTGAGCCATCCATTTCAGAGAGTTGACTTGAATGACAAGATATCTCCCAGGTCCCTAGTTAATATGGGGGTTAATAATAATCATGAGATAGTATTAGTTGCTGATGAGATTTCTACAGATTTTGGGTTCCGTACCCAAAGGGTAAAACGGGACCCTTTTACTAAAACTCCGCTATCTGTCTGTTTGTCGGTCTGTCCATCTTTCACCAGGCTGAGACGAAATTTTCACCGATTATGTTGCCACTATAACAAAAAATACTAAAAAACAGAATAAAATATTATTTAAGTGGGGCTCTGATACAACAGATATGATTTTTTTGGCGTTTTTATAAATAATAGTACGGAACCCTTCGTGCGGGAGTCCGACTTGCACTTCGCCGGTTTTTAAAGTAAAACGACATTCTATAACTTATTACTCTCGCAGTGTATTGGGTTAGTACTAACCTGTTTGTACTAGTTTTACTACTTACTAGTAGTAAAATTAGTACAAACTTACTAGTCTACTTAGTAGTAGTAAAACTAGTAGAAACAGGCGAAAGAAACTCTGTAGGTATAAAAATATGAATAACAAAACATTGTTATTCATGTTTTTTTTTAGAAACAGTTTATGAGCGATCATCTCATTCCCAGGTGTTAATTATCGTTAATGTATTCTTTTATATTATAATAAGCCTTTTTAAAAGTTCTTTAATAAATTTCTTAAACCTGTTAATAGATAGGCTTTGCACACAGCGTTCCATGAACGAGTTACTGACTCTATGGAGTCTAGGAACCGGCGTAAAAAACGTGTAAAAAATTATTCGCTTTTTATACGGGAATATGCTATACCCTATTGAGTAGACTGTATTCCTTGGAATAACTATAGATGCCAAACTAAAATTGGGCCCCCATATTAATAAGCTGGCGAGTATACTTTGCTCAGCAGCCTTCGTGGTTATAAAAAATAAGACAGTTGACTGAGTGTACATGGTTTATTTGGTATATTTCAGTTATTTCCAGAGTATAATGTCTTTTGGCATTCTACTTTGGGGAAACGCGGCTGACATAAATAAGCTGACATAAATACAATTACAATCTTCATCCTCCAAAAGAGAGCTATTCGTATTACGCTTTTCGAAATTCGTATAGTAGTTTATATTTTATACAATATGACATAAATGCTTTGTTCATTGCATAATTAGAGCAGTTAAGTGTAGCTTGAATATTCATGAGAAGCAAATTGTGCAGAAAAACGATTCGCTGATGTATAAATATTACCTGTGTCAATGTTTGTTAGTTACCAGGTTTTTTAAAACATACTGTCGCTTTGATTCTTTTGTAAACCCCGCGCCACAATGAATATCTAGGAGGATCCTGATCCATTGAACTTTATCGGCTTTGCTGTTTGCTACAATATTCTGGTAATAGAAATTTTTAGATAGAATTGGGTACAACTGCAACAGTGTGTAATATCGGCTTCACTCATACACCTTCGCGGCAAGCTCGGGATCTAATTATTAATTAACATTTTATAATTAATCTATATAAAAATTTATTGATGCAATCATATTAGGTAGTCAATAAACTTTATCTCTGTAAAACGAATATTTTTAAGTTATTTATTTATACAACCTTAGTAATTTCCCTATGGCTCAAGACAAATACGCTGCGGTATAGAAATTAATGTCACTTGCTACAGACCTTGGCAGTGGCTTATAGTAAGCTGCATACAACATTCCTGCTTTGTTTGTGTATTTCGTTATAAAATATTTGTTGTCATAATGAATATACAATGAAATCTTCACTTGTAAAATACATTTATATAATTCACATATTTACATCATATGCAACGTGTAGTGTGACCTGAGTATATGGAATTGAACAACGCCGTTTTAACTTTAAATTAAAATTTTCTATGAAATGACTAAATTTGTTGTGGTTAACATCTATAGAAAGTATATATATATATATATATATATATATATATATATATATATATATATATATATTTATATATACCATATAAACAGAAGGGAACGATAAGTGGACAAAAGCCATTTAACGGAAATTTATTTTTAAATAAATTATGAGTAAAAAATAGAAAGAATCATAATATAGAGATAAGATGTTCAGGGAGGAAAAAAGTGAGCTTTAACCTTTAGTGAGCTTTTAGGATTATTGTAATCCTTATTAAATGGTTGTGTTCTTTTTTATAAAATCACTATAAATCATTTCTTTAGATATATATATATATATATATATATATATATGTTTATTTTATTCATTTATTTGTGTATAGTAGTGTTGTGTACATGTATCTATAATACCTATATTTACAATAGCGTATACCTCAAACTCTTCTCACTGATCATTGTATCCTCAGTAACATGGTTGCCTGGAAGAAATCGCTTCTAAGCGATAAGGCCGCCAATTGTACCTTTATGTAGTTGTTTGTTACTTTTGTAATTTTGTCTGGTGTACAATAAAGCGTATTTCATTCATTCATTCAATCCTAGTTACAATTACAATCGAATTATCAGGTGTCTTTTATCGGTCGATTTTGCATGTGTTCAGTTGCGGTTACATAATTATGCTAAACTAAAATTTCAGTAGCAAGAGGGATACCTCCAGTTTTCAAATATTCATTGCAAAACCTCCTTGAGAAAGTATACTTGCTGTAAAAGTAGCGCATTAGATGACGCTAAGCATTTACCGCCAGCTCGTTTGCCACATTCTCACATAAAAAAGGTATTTCAAGACTTCCACGAAAACAGTTCAACAAGCTTCTACGTCCTCTCATCCATGAAAAACTTTATAATAGTGTTAAGTCGCTCGTTTTAGAAGCCGTATTTATGCGAAAGTGTAACAGTCAGGAATCGGTAAAAATTATTCAGTTTCCATTTTTCGTGATATGTTGATACGCGAGCAGATTTACCTGATCTTAAATGGCTATCACCGATCATGGGCACATCCTCGTACTAACTGGGAGGTTGCAGATGCATTGCCAACCTTTTGAAAGTGGGCACTGGCAACCCCGCTTATCAAACGAACCACAGGTCTCTTGTGAAATTGAAGGACTTACTTGCCCCACATTCATTCAACACCAGAAACTGCGACAGCGCTCCATTACGACACTCAGAATGGATAAGATCACTGTAACAGAGTTATTGAGTAAATTCTGTTAAAATTTGTTTTGATAAATTCATTCAGTCTTCATGAATTTGGCAGAAAACACAATGGACTACATTATATTTTCGGTACATTAATCAGTACATTATATTTTCGGCCAAATCGTAAAAAAGCCTAATGTGTAAGCTAAATAGTTTGATCGCAATATTTTGTTATCTAGTTATAAATGCCATGTAGTGTTAAGATTTATTTTTAATCCGTGATAATTCAAATCACCTATTTGTTTACTTAAATAAGTTTTTCTTTATTTTGCACGTAAGCGTTACTGTAGGAACGATTGATTCGATTGTAATAAATTAATTATGGAAGATCCTTATAAAATTAATGAAAAAAAATTACATTAATAGTCCGACTCTTCGTTAACGCTACATCGTTAATAATCCTGCACAATCACTTTAAAAACACTTTAATACGATAAAATTTATGATTTTATTGCAAATATTTCTAACTAATTGAGATATGTAAGTCGTTTGCCATTGCAGTCACGTTGCTCGCAGATTTTTAACTGCGTCATACTTTTAATTGAATTTTTCTCACTTCTCGTGGTTTTAAATTCATTACATGGTTTTAATTTTAGTTGGAGATTTTTATGCCATAAAATGTGAACTATTTCATGACTGTTTCAGAATTAAAACTGTTTAAAAGTTTAAAAACTTTGAGTGTAACGTAAAAGGCACTGCTGAGTGTAACGTAAAAGGCACGTAACGTAAAAGTAGGGTTATAGAAAATTCAAGGAGCCATGACTTTGTAACATTTCGTGATTACAGTTAGAAACCTTGTTTCAGGGTCAACAACAACAAACCAGATAAATATTACCAGCCACTACTTAAGTAAAGCCAATACGTCGCTGTGCTCTCTATTTTTTCAGTAGAGACGGTAGATATATTTAAAAATAATCATCACCAAAAATTGTTCTGAGAAAACTTTTGGTTCTTAATGTTTCACATTTTAACTTTTAATTTATCAAAAACTGCATTTTAAGATGTAAAACCTTTAAAAAAAACGAGCAAGCCCTATAGTAGTCGGATGTGACGTCTAATATTTGACTCATTGGTAATGAGTAACATAACTGCCCACTCAGCAAAATATTTTCCTAACAATGGGCAGCGAATTTAAAACGTCTAGTGCATGTTCTGTCCGTCTAGTAGACGTTAAATAAATAAAAAGGGCTTTGATTTCGGCAAGTATGACAAAATTAAAAAAGTAAAGTAAAGTAATATGTCCCACAGCTGGACAAAAGCCTCTCCTGTTCATAAAGTATCAGGTCATAGTCCCCAGCGTGGATTGGCGGACTTCACATAATTAATTATCTACGAAATATAAATATTTTTTTAATTTTTCGAAAATCTTCCAGGTTTCCAGGTTTCTTCACGACGTTTTCCTTCACCGCCGAGCACGTGATATGTCAGCACTTAAATTAAACAATTTCTTTGGTGCCGGCATCGGGGATGGAACTCAAGGTGCTCGAGTATATTGAATATTAGCTCTGTGAATATTATGAATGAATCTTTATGTCAAAATGAAATATATGAAAAAATGCCTTCAATATTGTAGTCCCTGAAGGGAACAAATACTTCTCATTACTCTTTAATATTATTCTATGCACGGTCAGTCCTATCCATAAACTCTGTCGGACTACTCAATTTTCCTAAAAAAGTCATGACGAGACGGGATATAGTACGTGCCGTGAGCACTTTATCGTGTTTTTTTCATCATCATTAAATCTAATGTAAAAGAAATCAAAGAAAAGTAATTTTTTAAAAATTTAGTTATAAATTCGCTATCTTTTAAAACATTTTGCCGTTATATTGGACAGAAAGAGAGAATAATTTGACCGTAAATACTTATATGAAATTATTGTAAGTAGTGGTCAAAATTAATGTTAATTAGCCTGTTGAATTAATTTCGGCCGTGAAGGAAAACATCTGGAAGGAATCTTATGCAGATTTCGAAATAAAAAAAAATATTTCAAAAATGTGTATGTTCACCACGGTTTCACAGTGGACAGACTTGAATAAACGTAATTTATAATTTTTTGTTTTATAATCGTTCGTTTCGTCCGAGTAAAGCACCGCACTTTCACATTCTCAGCTATTGTCGATATCTATTTACAGAAATTTCACTAACTATCGGCTCAGTTTCGTTACCATTTCTTTGAATAATAGTTAAAGGCCCTCACCATACATAATCGTCATGTGCTTAGTCTCCGGCACTACTAAATCGATTGAACCTTGCAGTGTGTAGGTACTCCATTAAAAAAACTGGCCAAGTGCGAGTCGGACTCGCGCACGAAGGGTTCCGTACCTTTATTTATAAAACGGACCTTTATTTATATAACGGCAAGAACACACATGTCTGTTGTATGGGACCCCACTTAAATATTCTGTTTTTTAGTATTCGTTGTTATAGCGGCAACAGAAATCCAACGTCTGTGAAAATTTCAACTAACTATCACGGTTCATGAAATACAGCTTGGTGGCAGACGGACAGACAGACAACGGAGTCAACGGAGTAATGCGGGCCCGTTTTACACCCTTTGGGTACGGAACCCTAAAAAAAGCAACAAAACCATGCGTATTCTGGGAAAAGACAGATTAATAAAAAGTATTATTAATTAACACCTCTCCCAACAACGAGCATTTGGAGTCACTAGGAGATTTTTCTGTGTGTTTATTAAGTGTAACTGACCATCCTCTTTTTTATTTTTTTTGCGTCGGGAAAATGTACATACCCACCCTTACTTCTTCACGTTTGCTATGTCGGACGTTTCGTCCAACCGGTTTCCCACCTTGTCGTAGCGGAGGATATTAATAGCCGATATTGGTCACATGATATATTTTAATCTTATTTAACAAACCCCTGAGGAAATACTTTCATTGACTTATTTCTTGGTAAAAAAAAACTGTAGAAATGGTACAGTCTATAGCGTATTATATTAATTCGCCAAGTATTCAATAGATAATAAATAAACCTAGATGTTTGAAAAAAAAACCACCCCGATGGCATTACGGCTACTTGTTTGACGGATCTTGATATCCTCGGACGGATATTTGATTGATTTATTTTCACATTAGTTACAACATAGCCCAATAAGTAAAGAGCCTACACAGCAGCGGCCCCGATACATTCCAGTGGCACGAGGCGCAACTCAGCAGAACGTGAGCATTGACGTCAACGGATGCAATCGGAGCTCGCCAATATTCAATTTCCTAATTTTTGTTCTAATAATTATATTCATTCTAGATCTAGCATCGATCAGATTCAATACCTTTTTTAGTTATAATAATTATATTGTAATTCTTATATTATAATAAAGTATTTTTTAAATTAGTTTCGGTTTTTTTTGGGTCCTTCGGCTGCAGTTAACGTAATTGGCGCAGTCGGTAGGATACTCAAAAGTTAGCTAGGCTATCGTAGCTTTCAAGCTTTGAACGAGTATTCGAACTTACTACGGACCAACTGCAAAGCCAAGAGGATATATCAAGACATCGATCCCGAGAGAACCGAGATGAAATCTATGTAAGTACACCAGAATTTTTTTTCTAGTGTTGCTTCCTTCTTCCTAGTTTATATCTTTCCCGTCAAAATTTTCCATCCAAGGAAATCGTCCCAGTGTGTTCCTACATCGCGTAGGCAGTCACTTAGACAAACGTTAGATAATAGTAGAGATTTAGATTCTCATTTAGAATTAGATATAATTACCGAAGAACCAAAAATGGCCAAAAATAGCTGGCATGGCATTCGTACAGCTTTAATAAATAACTTTTCGGACCAACGAGACGAAACAGCTTTCTACAATGACCTCTCATTAGCTACTCAGGGAAATAGCACACCACAGGAATTTTATGCACAATGTCAGACACTGTTCAGCACGATCATGACGTATGTGACTCTTCACGAAACCTTGCCTACGACTATAGAAGCTAAACGTACGCTATATAAAAAATCTTACAAAGCAAGCGTTTGTACGCGGTTTAAAGGAACCTCTTGGTTCTCGTATTCGATGCATGCGTCCTGATACAGTTGAAAAAGCCTTGGAGTTTGTACAGGAGGAACTGAATGTCATGTACTTACAACAACGCGGTGAACCTTTTGCTGAGAGGAAACCTCAAACACCTAAACCTATTCAACCGAGTTATATGACCCTATCTATGCAAAAACCATTCAGTTTTCCTGCACCGATGCCAATGCCTAATTTACAGCGCCCTTTATAGGTACCACAACAGCAAGGTTTTAGGCCTAATATTCCACCACAGTTTAACATGCCTACACGAACCCAACAGATGTTCCGCGCTTTACCTCCTAATTATACACCTCAGAGTAATGTGTTTAGATTACCGAATCGGAATCCATCCCATAACCCAGGCCCGAAACCTATGAGTGGCGTTAGCCACTACGTACCTAAACCATTGCCTCCGACAGGTTTGACTGGCCATGACTGGCGTAAATACGGTAACCCGCCTCCTTCAAATTACTTTAAGACTAGAGAGATGAATTTTAACGAATGCGCAGATTACGATAGTTACTATTACCCCGAAAACCAATTTGACTATGACTACTACGACTATCAGGATAATGACGACTATAATAATACTATGACTTATGAATATGATGACTCACAGCATTACCAACACTATAACGCGTCCGAGATAACCGAAAAGGATAACGTTGACTACCAACCTTCCGCGAGCAATTCGACTCAGGATTTTCAGAAGACTCGCTCGTCAAAAAAGCCAAAATGGAATTAAATTTACATACGCAGAGACAGCTTCCATATATATGTATTTCTAACCCCCCACTAAAACTTCTTATTGATACCGGCGCGAATCAGTCATTTATAAATCCAGAAGCGATAGAAAGATATTTTTCGCAAATACCTTTAAATTACGATCCGTTCGAGGTTACTAACGTGCATGCCACCACGAGAAATAAATATTCGATAACTATTCCATGCTTTTCTGAATTCCAAGAACCTGATGACATTAAATTATATATTTATAAATTCCATGATTACTTCGATGGCCTTATTGGTCTCGACCTTTTAGAGAAATGGGAAGCCAGGATAGATTTGAAAGACAGGTTACTGATAACACGATTAGCTAGCAACCCTATCTTAATGTATAATTCCAGAAATGTAAATTTTTACGAGGACGTGATACCATCTCAATCATCGAAATTAATAAAATTACCTATTAATGTTCATGACGGAGAAGCATTAGTTAGTGAGCAGTATATTTCAAATTGCGTCATAAACGAATGCCTAACGATAGTGTCGAATAACCGCGGTATTATAGAGGTTTTTAACCCGACTCCGCACGATATAATTTTCTCCTTAGATCGTCCAATATGTGCCGAGACGTACAACATAGAATCCTTTAATAGCACTCAATCACTCCCACGTCATAAGGAAGTATTATCACGTTTGCGCACCGACCATCTAAATGTTGAAGAACGTTCTAACTTAGAAAGATTATGCGCTAAATACGCTGACGTGTTTTATATAGAAGGAGAACAACTAACATTCACTAATAAAATAAAGCACAGCATTCGGACTACTGACGAGATACCAATATATACTAAAAGCTATCGGTATCCGTACATCCATAGAGACGAAGTCAAACAACAGATAAGTAAAATGTTAGAGCAAGGTATCATTCGGCCATCCGAATCCGCGTGGAGCTCTCCCATATGGATAGTTCCTAAAAAAGTTGACGCTTCCGGCAAGACAAAATGGCGACTCGTAGTAGATTTTAGGAAACTGAACGAAAAGACTATTAACGACAAATACCCAATCCCTAATATATCGGATGTGCTAGACAAGTTAGGAAATTGCCAATATTTCACCACCTTGGATTTGGCCAGTGGATTTTACCAAGTCGAGATGAACCCTAGTGACATCCCGAAAACTGCGTTCAATGTTGAACATGGGCATTTCGAGTTCTTACGAATGCCCATGGGGCTTAAGAACTCGCCATCCACGTTCCAGCGTGTCATGGATAACGTGCTCCGCGATCTCCAAAATACAGTTTGTCTCGTGTATCTTGACGATATTATTGTGTTCAGTACATCACTGCAGGAGCACATGGTAAATCTTGAAAAGGTATTTCAAAAACTACGTGAATCTAATTTTAAGATTCAAATGGACAAGTCCGAGTTCCTTAAATTAGAAACTGCTTACCTAGGACACATCATTAGTAAAGATGGTATTAAGCCAAATCCAGATAAAATATCTGCCATAAAAAATTATCCCCTTCCCAAAACCGCGAAGGAAATTAAACAGTTTTTAGGCCTCATAGGATATTATCGCAAATTCATCCCAGACTTCGCTAGAATCACCAAACCTTTGACACAGTGTTTGAAAAAAGGACGGAAAATAACTCTTGACAAAGACTATACTCACTGCTTCGAAAAGTGCAAGACTCTCCTGACTAACGACCCAATCCTCCAATATCCTGATTTGAATAAAGAATTCATCTTAACTACTGACGCATCAAACGTAGCAATAGGAGCAATCCTGTCTCAGGGACCTATAGGCTCAGATAAACCTGTATGTTACGCTTCTAGAACTCTAGACGAGAGCGAAGTCAATTACAGCACAATAGAAAAGGAACTACTTGCTATTGTATGGGCAACCAAATATTTCAGACCCTATCTGTTTGGCCGTACTTTTAAGATCTTAACAGATCACAAACCTCTTCAGTGGGTAATGAACCTTAAGGAACCCAACTCACGACTTACTAGGTGGAAATTAAAATTAAGTGAATATGATTTCTCTGTAATTTACAAAAAGGGTAAATGTAATACCAATGCCGATGCGCTTTCTCGAGTAGAGATACACAACGAAGAATCATGTTCTATGATAGCCAACCCGTCAGTAAAAATAGGCAACGGATCCACTACCAAAACTGCCCACACAGGCTCTACTACTCAGACAACCCACACAAGTCAAGAGAATCCAATCCTTGAGATTCCTATCACCGACGAACCTCTTAATAAATTCCACAGACAACTAATACTAACAATTGTAGGCGACATAAAAAGACGACCAATAGCAACAAAACCTTTCGACACGCATACTTGAACATCTGTACAAATAAGACAACCAGAAATGGAAGTAGACCTTGTTAACGCCATAAAAGAATACGTGAATCCGAAAGTCAAAACCGGATTATTAATCAACCCCCCGCTTTGCATGTCATTCCAATACTACAAGAAAAATTTAAAAGCTCATATATGAATCTCGTTTTAACTAAAGTTGAGGTCGAAAATGTAAAAGAATATTTGAATCAGCAGGAAATAATAAAAAATTACCACGAAGGTAAAACCAACCATCGCGGTATTAATGAGTGTTTCCTGGCCCTTTCCAAACGATATTACTGGCCCAAGATGAGGGAACACATAACAAAACACAAAAATGAGTGCACCATATGTGGCCAAGCCAAGTACGATAGGAAACCTGTAAAACCACAGTTCAATATCGTGCCCCCCGCGACCAAACCATTCGAGATTATCCATATGGACATGTTCACTGTACATAACGAAAAGTATCTCACCTTCATAGACGTATTTTCCAAATATGCTCAAGCGTACCACTTAAGGGACGGAACAGCATTGAGTATTTTGCAAAGCTTACTTACCTTTTGTACGCATCATGGTCTTCCTTTGACTATACACTAGTCACTGACAATGGGACCGAATTTACGAACCAATTATTTACTGAATTCGTACAATTACACAAAATCAACCATCATAAAACATTAGCCCACTGTCCTAATGATAACGGCAATATAGAACGCTTTCACTCAACTCTACTGGAACATCTGCGAATTCTAAAACTACAAAAGAAAGACGAACATGTAGTAAACCTAATGCCTTATGCTATCTTGGGATACAACAGTTCTGTGCATAGCTTTAGCAAATGCAGGCCGTATGACATTATCAATGGACATTTCGACCCTAGAGACCCAATCGACATCGACTTGACAAAACAATTACTACAGCAGTACATACTAACACACCGCGATCAAATGAAAACCGTGTATGATTTAATTAACGAACGTTCTCTATCCGAACGCTCAACACTTATAAATAACCGGAATAAATCCCGGGAGCCCGAAGTTGAATACCAACCAAACCAACAGGTTTTTATTTATAACCCCTTAGCTAGCCGACAAAAACTGGCCCCGCGTTACACCCATGACAATGTACTAGCTGACTTACCAATACACATCTATACGTCTAGGAAACGCGGACCGATAGGGAAATCTAGACTTAAGCGTGTACCTAAAAGTGCCGGATTGTTACAGGACTCTAAACATACTGACTGTACTGACCGTACTGACGACCGAAGCCCAGGAGATAAAACTTGAATACCTCGAAGACGGACCAGGCTTACTACCATTTAGACTTGAACCAACTACTCTTATAACCCACTATCATACCTTTCTTCAATATGTAAAACTTGACGACATCAGAGACAAAGTAACCATGTTACAGGTACAGCTACAGAACTATAAAAGCAGACTTAGTAATGACACCAACTTACTTTACGAATTACAAATGGATAGTCCATTTGTAATTCGTAAAGTAAGTTGGTAATTCGTAAAGTAAGTTGCTCTCTAGCAAATTAAATAAAGTACTAACGCAACTAAATAGCTTAGAGCCTAATCGCGCTAAGAGAGGTCTAGTAGACGGATTAGGTTCTCTAATCAAAAGCGTAACCGGTAACCTAGATTATTTAACGATGCTGCTAAATATGACAATGCCATAAAAGTTTTGAGGGATAACCAGGACAAGATCGAATCAGAATTTAATAGTCACATTAGCATTAGTAAGGAGTGGATGTTACAACATAATAGTGTAATATCCCAGATAACTGAAAATGAAAATAAAATTAATTAAATAGTTGCTAATAGCAACTAATAGAGAAAAATTCGTGTACATGGAGACAGAATGTCCGAAGTTAAGTTCTCGGTATCTATGCGAAAAAGAAACGTACACTCAAAACCGAACACAATTCGACTGTATCCAGAACCTAATCGTTAATCAGTCGATAGCAAAATCCTGTAAGATGACTAAGATCATACTATCAAAAGAAGCCATGGAACGCCTAGATGACAAGCACTACACCATATCCTTCCCTCAACCAACTACGGTCCATACAGTATGCGGGCGTGAAGATATAACTACATTACAAGGCAGTTATTTAGCCACAATACCCATCAATTGCTTCCTGCGAACGAAGGAATTTACCATCACTAATATTAACGACCAAGTGGATGGTCATCCGCTGAAACTGATGAAAATACCGATGGATTTAAACGCAGAAGAAACCCCGGCGCTACCACGAATCAGCCTAAACAGAATCAACCTAAAAGAACTACATGCAGCCCAGAATCAACTTATGATGCAAGAACCACTTCACCTGCGGAGGATGCATCTCCAGGCCCTTTATCATACATTTCCTTTTTACGCCTTACTATCAAGCATAGTAGTAATTGCTATAATTATCTCAGCTCGTTACTACTACAAGACTGAAAAGCAAGAACCGGTCCAGAATCACATGCAACATAACTATGAAAAGCCCGGAGAATCGAAAATGGAAAAGGGATTACCAGCAACTTTTTCGCTCAAAGTTCTGAAATAGTTGCTGTTCTGAGGGCGGAGGAGTTACAACATAGCCCAATAAGTAAAGAGCCTACACAGCAGCGGCCCCGATACATTCCAGTGGCACGAGGCGCAACTCAGCAGAACGTGAGCATTGACGTCAACGGATGCAATCGGAGCTCGCCAATATTCAATTTCCTAATTTTTGTTCTAATAATTATATTCATTCTAGATCTAGCATCGATCAGATTCTTAATATGTTCTTAATATGGTAATTTGATGTTTGATTCGCAATAGCAACACTGGCCTGGTGAACATGTCAAATTTGTAGCTCCGTATTTTTAAAGTTTAATTTAAAGTAAATTGTATTATTTCATTATTTCTTAATCGTAGTAAACTACTTAGGTGTATGTAATAAAAAAATAAAAACTAATAAGTGATAATATTGTGCACTACGGAAGAAAATTTGCAAAAACCGAAGCCATCTCCGAGCTGTCACTGACCTAACCGACGAATTTTCAAAATTCTACGACTCAATCCCGGGGAGTATCTTTATATTATCTCCTTCTTCTTAATTTTTTTTAATTTTTTAATTTTTTTTAATTTTTCTTAATTTTTTGCTAAGGATCTTGAAAACAAATTAAGAAATACATTACAAGAACTGAAAGTTTCTCAAGACCTTTGCAAACAGCTGATGAAAGAGCGTGAAGAAAGTGAGGAGGAAATTCAGATCATTATTAAAAAAAAAACTGAATTAAAATGTGAACTCGCTGAACTCCATATATATGGACATAGTTGATCAGCGGGACAAGTTAAGTGAAATTGTGAGTGCATTCAACCAGTGCAGCAATGAGCATGAAAGGGCTTTAAATAAAATAACAGAACTAGAAATTAATTTAAAAGAGGCAAACAACTCCATTCTTGAATTAGAACAGATCAATTTATCTTGTGGCGCTAAACAAACCCAAAATTTATATGCTGAGCTGGTGGACTGTAATTCTCAAATGTTTATAGACTTGACAAAAGATGACTCTTGCATCAAGCAATCTTGTTTTTCACATAATAAACTTAAAAAATACATTAAAGTTAAAAGATTTATTAATAAAACAAATAAATTATTAAACAATAGATACACATTCAAACAAATTTATGAAATGAAAAATGAACAGTTAAAATTGTTTAAGAAAGTAAAAATGTATAAATATAAATTAGATCAAAGTAGGTTTAAGTATGACCAAGAAACACTTCAACTTCAAAGTGAAATTAAAAACTTAAATAGTACACTACAAACATTAACTGCTAAATATGAATCTTCACAAAAACAAATACAGGAACATATTTTAGCAGCTAATAATTTATTAGATCTCTGTAATTATAATTACAACAAATTTGAATCATTCACAAGCAAAAATACATGTTGTTGCTCCAACTCACATTCTCCAAAGAAATTAAAAATGCAGAATATATCTGCAGATAAGTGTAGTGACTTGGTCATACATAAAGAACACAATCAGCCATCTAATTACAAATGTGAAAATAAATTACATTCATCAGCTGTCAAATTGTCTAATATGTCCAACAATAAAATAATAATTGTATCAGATATTATAGGGCAAGGTTTTGGTTCTTTATTATCCAGGCATGTAAGTAATGTGTACAATATATGTTCACCAGGTGCCAGTTTCCATAATAATATAAATAAGATATTAACATTACATTTAAATAAGAATAGTACAATTGTACTTCTTCATGGGGATAGTTCGTCTGTAAGGAAAAAGGAAATTATTAATAATATGGAAATGTTACTTGGCTTACATTAGAAGACTAAGTGTAAATTTATAATATGCTCATTTCCATATTCCTCTTTCCTTACAGAGGAACAAAATAAATACATATATAGTCTTAACATGACTATATATATAATACAACTCACCGTCATAGTGACGCTTTCTTTTATGATGACATGAATAATTTTATTAAATCTAGTTTTAAGGTGACAAAAAATACTTGGTATTTGCCATTATATTATAAGAAACAAATTGCTACTTTAGTAGCATACAATATACAGAACCCAGTTGTACATAGTAAAACTAAGAATATTTTAACATGTAATAACAATGTTAGTTTAAACTAAACATTGAGACAACACCTAGGCCACAGAAATTAAATATTGTACATCAGAATATACAAGGCTTGGGTGGCAAAGAACCTGAAATAGAAACTGTTCCTTAGGAAATTTAATATTCATGTCATCTGCTTCACAGAGACATGGTTACATAAGAATTGTAATATTGTAAATATAGAGAATTATAAAATGTTAAGTTCATTCGTAAGAGTAAGTGCTATACGCGGTGGCTCTCTTGTGTTAGTTAGAAATGATATAGTCTGTAAAAATCGACAGGATATAATGGCACTCTCTGTCGAACGTTCTATTGAATTATCCTGCGTTGAGAGTCAACAGTATATTATATTATGCGTGTATCGACCCCCCTCCGGTGATTTCGACCAGTTTGAGTGTATCATGGATGATGTCCTTAAAAACTGTGTTTAACTAGTAAATCAGTCATAGTTTGTGGAGATTTTAATGTGGATTTATTACAAGTAACACAACTTAGTAAGCGGCTTTTAAATTTATTTAATTCATTCAAACTTAAAAATCTTTTTTATGAACCAACTCGTGTTACTAACTTATCCTCCACATGTATCGATAACGTTTTCTGTCACAATGAAGTATATGACAAATCTATTATAAATTATCTGAGCTCTGATCATCTTGGTTTAAAATTTTCAATAAATGAAAACATTACTACAAGTGAAATTAAGATCAGGTGTAGACCAGTCACTGCTAGGAGACTAAATTCTTTTAAAGATAAAGTAGCACAGCATTTATTCCATAAAGATATCGGAGTCAATAACGCTAATGATTGTTATAGATCAATGGTTGATTTTCTCATAACTTCCTATAATCATATTTTTAAACCCCGCACAATTGTTAAAAAATCAAAATTAAAATTTAGTGACTGGGCAACAGTGGGTATATATAAAAGTAGGGATTCACTGTATGAATTATATAATATGAGGCAGTGGAATCACGACCCTAACTTCCATAAACGGGTACAAAATTTTTCAAAAATATTTAAAAAAGTCTGTATACATGCAAAATCTATCTACATAAGAAATAGGATTTTAAATTCTAGTAATAAAATAAAAGCTACATGGGACATCATTACCTGTATATCTGGAAGACCCAAGATATTCAGGGAACCTATAAAGCTAGTGATAGGCAATACACCCATAACTTCAGATAACGAAATTGCAGGTAGTTTTGAAAGTTATTTTTCAGAAATTGCAATTAATGTTACATGCACGTTAAAATCCTCTCCCATTGATGCAATTAATGTATTAAAAAATAATGTTACCTATTCTCGACAAACGTTTAAATTTAATCACATAGATACTAATGATATTATAAAAGTTTTGAATTCTATTAATCTTAAAAATACAGGAGATTTGTGGGGCATGTCCATAAAATTAATGAGTACAATAATGCCGTATATTGCACCATATTTGGCAAATATTTTTAACAAATGTATAGATTCTGGAATATTTCCAGATCTTATGAAATTCAGTAAGATAATCCCCGTTTTCAAAAGTGGGGATAAAAATGATCCAGGAAATTACAGACCTATCTCCATATTGCCATCTCTGAGTAAAATTTTTGAAAATCTAATTTTAAATCAACTCTTAGTACATTTTAATATGAACAAAATTTTCCACAATGAGCAATATGGATCACTAAAGGCAGATCGACAACGGATGCGGGTGTCGCACTTGTCAAGCATATTTATAACGCCTGGGAAAGGTCACAAGATGCAATAGGTGTCTTTTGCGACCTTTCAAAGGCTTTCGACTGTGTAGACCACGAAACCCTCCTTCAAAAGTTAGATTATTATGGCATTCGTGACATCGCCCTCAATCTCATTGCCTCTTACCTTAGTAATAGAATTCAAAAAGTATCTATAAATGATGTAAATTCCGCAGGGTCCCCCATGAAAATGGGTGTCCCACAAGGATCAATCTTGGGTCCATTATTATTCTTAGTGTATATAAATGATCTCCCCTTTTATGCCAGTGAGTTATGTGATGTTGTACTGTTTACACATCGCTCATTTTTAAGGTTGACCGAAACGTGTCGGATTATGACGACGTAAATAGTGCACTTTCGCGTATCCTCCACTGGTTTACCGTTAATAATATGGTGTTAAATGCTAAAAAAACTAAATGCCTTCTTTTTTTACCCTTCCCAGCGTAAGAAGGCGAAGTTTTAGCTTAACATTAAATAGCGTAACCCTTAATCCTGTTGAGTCCGCTGTATTCTTGGGAATTACAGTGGATTCAAAGCTCCAATGGAGTCCCCATCTATCATCTCTTGCGAACAGGTTAAGCTCCGCTGTTTTTTGCAATTAGGAAGGTTAGGCAGCTATCAGACATCGACACTGCCAGACTTGTTTATTTCAGTTATTTCCACAGCATCTTGTCTTACGGCATTTTGTTGTGGGGTAGTGCATCTGATATAAATTCTATATTTATTCTTCAAAAAAGAGCTGTCCGAGCAATCTATAACATCGGAGCCCGGAATACACTCAAAGACCTTTTTAAAGAGATTAATATACTCACTGTTGCGTCTCAATATATTTATTGTAATATTTTGCATGTTAAACATAATATTAATAGTTATCTAAAGAATAGTGACAGACATAAACTAAATACTAGAAATAAGGACAAACTAACTAACTACGCCGTTGTTTCGTCTACAAAAAGTAAACAGGTCGTTCATGGGGCAAAGTGTGCGCATGTATAATAAAATCCCACAGTCGATATTAAGTCTGCCACTTGACGAATTTAAACGAAAAATTAAAAGTAAACTTATGGCTAAAGCCTATTATTCTATTGCCGAATATCTTGACGACTGCAATGTGTGGGGTTAATACTGTTGATACCCACGTAGGCTAAAACAAGACTATTGTACCTGTACTATTATATTGTAAACCGATTTTTTTAAAAAGAGCAACTGTTGAGTTTCTTGCCGGTTTCTTCTCAACAGAAACTGCTTTCCGAACCGGTGGTAACTTACGAACGTGTTAATTTCTTGTAAAATTTTGACGTTTCATAAGAACGCGCAAGCGTCTATGTGAATAAAGATATATTATTATTATTATTCAATACCTTTTTTAGTTATAATAATTATATTGTAATTCTTATATTATAATAAAGTATTTTTTAAATTAGTTTCGGTTTTTTTTGGGTCCTTCGGCTGCTGTTAACGTAATTCATTTATGCTAACTATTTGAAAGTTCGATTCGTTACCGACTTTTTAATCAGATTTATTAAAAAGTCGATAACTTATCAAATCACATCCTACTATAATAGTATTTGTTCGTTCCAAAAGCTAATCTACATATAGCAAGTTCGCTTAGTCAACACCGTTTCAATAGTTCCTAAGACCATTATTCACTCTAATGATTATTTCTCTATGCTATGACCCAATTTAGTTTTTGGTCGGAAGATGCTGCAACCATTGTAATAATTATACAAGGTGCAAGAAACTTGTGCCTTAAATCAGATGATTTTGTTCATTTCAACTATATTCATGAAAAGTCCTTAGATAACACACACGCATAGATAACACACATTTACTGGTATAGACGTTTGTTTCTATGAGATATTCGTCTTTTATTAAAAACATTTCATAATCTTGCTTTATTTTTATACGAGAATGTGAATTAAATGCATTGTGTATTGTAAGTGATTACCGATATGAATAGCTACACAACCAGTAGTGCTACATTGACTTTGCCATTTTTAAAGACGATTTTTCTCTTTTTTTCAGAGCATTAATGCTTCTACTTATCGCCGATCTCTAGCCTTTTTATAAACCAAAGAAATCTGTGTTACATCGCTCTATGAAAGTAAAGAAGAATAAACTTTAATATAAAAAAAAAAATCATCTTATTTTTAAACTACCAGCCACTTTTAAAGTAAACAGTTTTACAATGTAATCACTTACAGAATAAATATGAAGTCGTATATAATTATGAAACTGAAATAAAACGTTTAGCTCTGTTATACAAAATAATTTTTCAACTTATTAAAGCAAACAAGATTTTTTTGCTTTGATCAAAGTGCTCAAAGCTTTTTATGGAGTCCACCGGCTTTATTGCTTAGGGAAAAAGCTAATTTATCCACGTAATAGACCAATTTTTAATGCGTGTTTGTAACCGTAATTGTACGAGATTCAATGTTAGAAATTCTTTTCCTTCTTTTAAAGAGAATAAAGACCCTAACCTAATAAATATTTTGGGATAAACATGTTAAATAAAATATTAATATTTAATGCATAAACTTAAATCGTATTAATTTAAATTTGTAAACTATTGCCATTTACCATTGCCATTAACTGTATATCATATTAGGTTAAAATAAATCTTTGAATAGTGTATCCTTCAGTACACGACACCATTTACGTAAAAATTTAACTATGGTAGGATCACGCAAGAGTCTTCTCTATAGTAAGTACTACGACCTCACAGAATTATAGTTATATTTCTGCAAGTTTTCTTCTTCTGAGTTTTGTTTCTTCTGCGAGTTTTGTTTCTTCTGGTGAGTGAGGTAGCCGAATCCCATTTTGTATATAATATTTATAGTTATCTTAATCATACTTATTAAGAATTAATACTATTAATTTTAGTTATATTTTTTCCTCATAAGTGGTGACATTTTATAGTTTCATGTTTAAGCAAAGTTTGCTACTCAGGTTTTAAAAATATGTAGGAAGTTGTTCCCCTTAACTGAAAATAGTAACTTTAGTTTCTACCGATGCAGAGAAAATGTTGAATTCGCTGTAATTTAAAGGAAGTCCGAGTAGTTGTTTTCTAAAGTTTCATAGAAATAGAAAAAGTAAGCAACCTTCTTTCTATTTACCCCAGCCGGCTTTAGTAAAGAAATGTAGTACCTTGAGTTTAGACATTCAAATAACATCATCGTTATAAACATAACAAATAACAACAATATAATTTATACGTACTACAAAACTCCACTATAATTTCTTGACTTATTAAATTAATTCGTCAACAGGTTCCGTAGACATGATCTTCGTCTTATCCATGTTCATCTCAAAGATAGGCCATTGGGAGACACAGTTGAGCATAGTAGCGAGGTCCTCTGCGTCGCCCATAGCTTGACGGGGTGAGAATGCCTTAGGCATTAAGTCTTCCTATACGCAATGTTTATGTTTATGTAAAAGTTTAAATAAATAAATAAATGACTATTACAAAGATATGAAACCATTTTTACGATTTTATTTCGTTTTATATCTGTTTTAATACCTTTTTAAACCGAGGCATGGATACATTCCGTACATCGAGAATTAAGTACATAATTCAACGCAAAAAATCAGTGAAATAGAATTTTTCTCTGATAGGTTGGACGATATTAATGTAATGGCCTTAAAGGGGGCATTGAGTTTTGTTTGTTTGGGGCCGGATATGTCGAGAAAACATCCCGTGGCCCCTTCATCTTGTTTCTTAAATAGGTGACTGTTGGTCAATAAAATAACCTGCAGTATATAAATGGCGTATATTTATAAGTTGTTCGACTTATTACACTGAACGTTAAGGCTATCCGATGGCACAGTATCTGCTATTGTTGCAATGCAAAATCTGTGAGCCATAATGGACCAAATATCCAATTTTTTCCAAGACGTCTGCCAAGTCAAGTGTCAACTCACGTGAAAAAGAAAACGCGTCGACCCACAGATAATCATCTTAAGACGCCACACCACCCCCCCACGGAGAGGTTAAAATTGTTAGTAAAACAACACAACACACATTAGTATAATAAAATAAAATAGAGCAGTTACAAATATCAAATTAACACAAATTTTTCATAACAGATCTAAAATTTCTCTAAATTTAACCTTTCTTCCAGCTCTAGTAACGTAAGGTGCTGGGGCTGAAGGTGTTCGGTCTGGTTTGGAAATGGATGGTGAGGAAGGTACTTCGGGAGTCGGCGTTGGAGCAAAAGATGTTTGAGGAGAAATTGGGCTCTGCAGAATTTTAGGTTGGGAGTTCGGAGTTGAGCTGCTGGGATCCAAAAAAGCCGGTTTAACTCGGTCAATACTGACAGTGACTTGTCTGTCTTTTATTTCCAGCGTCACGGATTTTCCATCATCAGCCCGATGCGTTATTCTGTATGGACCTGTGTATGGAGGTTGCAGGGGTTTTCTTACAGCGTCATCTCTGAGGAAAACATGAGTTGCCGATGCGAGATCTTTAAAGATGAAAGAAGCAGGTTGACAATGTCTAGATGCAGGCACCGGACGCAATGATGACATTTTTTACGGAGTTGGCTGACAAAGTCAGTGGGGTCGTTAAGAAAATCTGGCTCTGAGGCAGAGACTAGTAATTCCCCTGGCAATCTAAGTGGTTCTCCATAAACCAATTCAGCGGCTGTGGTTTTTAAATCTTCCTTGAAGGCGGAACGCATGCCAAGGAGAACCATGGGAAGTGATCGAACCCAAGAATCGCTGTGGCACATGAGGGCTGCTTTGAGTTGTCGGTGAACCCGCTCTATTATGCCATTTGAGCTAGGGTGATAGGGAGTAGTCCTGACTCGCTGGGTTGCACATAAATTCGTTAATCGCCGGAATAATGCTGATTCGAATTGACGCCCTTGGTCTGTAGTCAGAATACTCGGGACGCCAAAACGTGATATCCAACCCGATACGAATGTGTCTGCAACTTCTTCTGAAGTAATCGAGGTCATAGGCCATACTTCTGGCCAACGCGTAAATCTAGCGATCGCGGTAAGGCAGTAGTTGAAGCCATTGGATGGTGGCAGTGGACCTATGATGTCGATGTGGACGTGTCTGAATCTCCCAGTAGATGCGTCAAAATCGCCATGTGGTGACATGGTATGCCGGGTAACTTTATTACGCTGACAGTCAAGACAAGTGCGTGCCCACTGACGGCAGTTGGCGTTGACTTTAGGCCATACGTAGCGATCCGTCACTAAGCGAACGGTTGCTCTTACGCCGGGATGGCTTAAATTGTGACAACGACTAAAAACGGCTCGACGAAATGCTGGTGTTAGATAGGGACGAGGCCTGCCAGTAGAAATGTCACAAGTGACGGAGGTGTTCGTACCAGGCATGATAACTTCGGTGAGATGCATGCTAGAACCTTGTTGTCGCAAGTTGGCTAACTCCCGATCTGACTGTTGAGCCATGGCCAGTGCTCCGTAATCCAGTTCAAGGGCAATAGCTTCTATCCGTGACATCGTGTCTGCTACCACATGTTCTTCTCCCTTTATGTATTGGATGTCTGTGGTGAATTGACTGATGAAAGATAGTTGATTTAATTGCGCTGGTGGCAGTTTTTCACGACGCTGTAAGAATGCGTACAACAGCGGCTTGTGATCCGTGTATATGGTTGTGTGTTGAACTTCCAGTATGTGACGAAAGTGTTGTACACTCGTACACTGCCAGTAACTCCCTGTAATAGGCTGGCCACTGCGCTTGTTGGGAAGTTAATTTCCGACTAATAAAAGCAAGTGGGCACCATTCGCCTTTGACTTTCTGTTGCAAGCATGACCCAATGTGGACATTAGATGCGTCTGTGAATAGTCCAAGAGGCGCGTTAACAACTGGATGTTGTAACAAGGTGGCTTTGGACACACCCTTTTTGCAGGCATCAAAGTGTTCTAAAAGCTCGGGTGTCCATAAAAATGGTTTTGCACCCTTAGCATTGGTGGCCACTAAAGCATCTATATATAATCGGAGCTTGGTATTTTGCTGCATCTGGTATGAAGCGGCGATAGTAATTTAGCATGCCGAGAAATCGTCGAACGCCCTGAACAGTTTTTGGAGGGGGAAATTCTAAGATAGCTTGAATACGACCTGGTGGAGGTTGAGTACCTTCTGGGCTGATATGATATCCTAAGAAAGTAGTCTCATGGACACCAAGAACACATTTGGAAGGGTTAACGACTACACCATAATCCCGAAGCCGAGCGAAGAGGATTCGCAAGTGCTCATTATGGACAGTTTCACTGGGTGAGAAAATTAGGATGTCATCAACGTAAGGGAAACAAAAATCGAGACCCCGTGTGACCTCGTCTATAAATCGTTGAAAGGTTTGACCCGCATTTCGAAGACCGAAGGTCATGAAAGGGAATTCGAAGAGGCCAAATGGAGTAGTGATGGATGGCCGTCTTTGGAATATCTTCTTCAACGACTGGTATCTGATGATAGGCCTTCACGAGGTCGATGGTACTAAATATGGATGCCCCAGAAAGGTTGTGTGCAAAGTCATGTATGTGTCGAACAGGATATCGATCCGGTACAGTCCTAGCATTTAACGCGCGATAGTCTCCGCATGGGCGCCATGTGTTGTCTTTTTTGCGAGCCATATGTAACGGAGATGACCACGCGCTTTTAGATGGTCGAGCTGTGCCTGATTTTACCATGTCCTCAAACTCTTTCTTTGCTGTTATTAATTTCTGTGGGGCCAGACGGCGAGGACGACAAGAAATCGGTGGACCATCTGTGGTTTTAATATAATGCACGGTATCGTGTTTTATGACCCTCGGGAGGCCAGGTGGACGTGTTATTTCGGGGAATTCCATTAGCACTTGTGCAAAAACGGATTTCGTTGAGGCTACAGCTTTCACGCTTTGTTGATCTGAAGGTACGTATGAAACGGATGCTGACCTGTTGGTAAGGCCGTCGACCAATTTCTTGCTACGACAATCCGGAAGTAGGTGGTAGTAAGACAGGAAGTCTGAGCCTATGATGGCTGCAGTGACATCTGCTACTACGAATGACCACACGAATGGTCGGTGAAGGTCTAAGTCCAAAGTCAGGTTTATGTTACCGTAGGTCTTAATACCGCTGCCATTAGCTGCACTGAGCACATAGTCGGAAACTCTCCTCCGTTCTGCGAGCCAACAGCGAGGGTAGCAGCACAGATCAGAACCAGTATCTACCAAAAATTGACGTTTAGTAACCTGGTCCGTCACAAAGAGGCGACGGCTAGATTTTTTCCATTCGCAATCAGCTGCCGCCACTACTGACTGCATGTCGAGTTTTTTTCTTTCCAGCTGCAGGGTGGAATGCATTTGATCGCCTTTGCCCCATATGACCTGTGGTACCAGCAGTACCTGTGCGATTGACGGGGGCTGGTGCTGCGTGGAGATAGGTTTGCGGATGGTATTCGACGCCCAGATTGAGACGACAAAGCGGCAATTTGCTTAGTTGTGTTTTCCACCCAGTCCATTAGAGAGTTCGGAAGTGATGAGGATGATGCGTAAAACATTTGTCGCACTTGCAGCAAGTTTGGCCAGTTCATCTAGTGGAATGTTATGTTGAGTTGCTAGGATGCCCTGCACATGATGGGGTAAGCGGCGAAGCCAAAGTTGACGAAGAATATTATTATCATAAACCGTGTTCCCTGCAAGTGCGCGAAGATATCGAAGAAACTGTGAAGGCCTTCTATCACCAAGCTCATTTTCACCCAGTAGGAGTCGAATCCTCTGATCATCCGATGGTGAAAAGCGATTTATTAGGGCCCTCTCCTTGAGTTTCAAATACTTCCCGTCCCGTGGAGGGTTGGAGTAGATATCTTCAATTTCGCTGGCGATTGTATGATCAATTTGACTAAGTACATAATAATATTTGGTTTCGTCGGTATTGATGCCCGCAAGGTGGAATTGTGCTTCTGCTTGAACGAACCAACCTGTGACATTCCCAGTCCACAAAGGGGGTAGCTTGACGGCTATTCGGTATACAGCTGGTGCATTGGTTGTCTCTGTTTGGCCTTGACTATGACTATGTTCTTGTCGGGAACGAAGGAAATTATTTTCTGCCTCCAGAGCTGCTAAGCGTTCTAGAAGCTCCATTGTGACAAGCAAAATAATAAAAATAAAGAGAGAGGTAAAGGTAGAAAATGCTGCCAAAACCAAACCGTCACCGTTTGACAACAATGTTTAAAAATAATTATAAAAATACAGATGAACAACCACACTAATATACACATGTAATATTAGAAAAATCAATTCTGTTTAAAAGCGATAAATATGTTTACGAAAAGACAGAAAAAACAAAAATATAATGGCAAATAAGGAAAACTTACTAATCAGTTACAAGAAAAGTTAATATTAGTGTTAAATGTAAGCCGTAAAATGCAAAGCACTATTGTGTAATATCCGCTGTCTTAATGTAGACGCTGGTAGTTTGCAGTTTGTAGCTTGATACAGACACTGATTGTCACAAATGTTTCCACTTGGCGGAAAGGGCGTTACTGAGGCATCCTCCGTCCACGAAAACTTCAATTTGCTAGCGAATACACGGGGAAAATGACGAAAAATGTTTATGAATCTGCATGCGCTTCGATATTTCGTTGTCTCCCATGAAGCTGAAATTGTGGGTGTGGTCTTCAGTACGCGTCGCTGGCCTAAAACTAAAACATCCCGTGGCCCCTTCATCTTGTTTCTTAAATAGGTGACTGTTGGTCAATAAAATAACCTGCAGTATATAAATGGCGTATATTTATAAGATGTTCGACTTATTACACTGAACGTTAAGGCTATCCGATGGCACAGTAGCAGATCTGCTATTGTTGCAATGCAAAATCTGTGAGCCATAATGGACCAAATATCCAATTTTTTCCAAGACGTCTGCCAAGTCAAGTGTCAACTCACGTGAAAAAGAAAACGCGTCGACCCACAGATAATCATCTTAAGACGCCACACCACCCCCCCCACGGAGAGGTTAAAATTGTTAGTAAAACAACACAACACACATTAGTATAATAAAATAAAATAGAGCAGTTACAAATATCAAATTAACACAAATTTTTCATAACAGATCTAAAATTTCTCTAAATTTAACCTTTCTTCCAGCTCTAGTAACGTAAGGTGCTGGGGCTGAAGGTGTTCGGTCTGGTTTGGAAATGGATGGTGAGGAAGGTACTTCGGGAGTCGGCGTTGGAGCAAAAGATGTTTGAGGAGAAATTGGGCTCTGCAGAATTTTAGGTTGGGAGTTCGGAGTTGAGCTGCTGGGATCCAAAAAAGCCGGTTTAACTCGGTCAATACTGACAGTGACTTGTCTGTCTTTTATTTCCAGCGTCACGGATTTTCCATCATCAGCCCGATGCGTTATTCTGTATGGACCTGTGTATGGAGGTTGCAGGGGTTTTCTTACAGCGTCATCTCTGAGGAAAACATGAGTTGCCGATGCGAGATCTTTAAAGATGAAAGAAGCAGGTTGACAATGTCTAGATGCAGGCACCGGACGCAATGATGACATTTTTTACGGAGTTGGCTGACAAAGTCAGTGGGGTCGTTAAGAAAATCTGGCTCTGAGGCAGAGACTAGTAATTCCCCTGGCAATCTAAGTGGTTCTCCATAAACCAATTCAGCGGCTGTGGTTTTTTAAATCTTCCTTGAAGGCGGAACGCATGCCAAGGAGAACCATGGGGAAGTGATCGAACCCAAGAATCACTGTGGCACATGAGGGCTGCTTTGAGTTGTCGGTGAACCCGCTCTATTATGCCATTTGAGCTAGGGTGATAGGGAGTAGTCCTGACTCGCTGGGTTGCACATAAATTCGTTAATCGCCGGAATAATGCTGATTCGAATTGACGCCCTTGGTCTGTAGTCAGAATACTCGGGACGCCAAAACGTGATATCCAACCCGATACGAATGTGTCTGCAACTTCTTCTGAAGTAATCGAGGTCATAGGCCATACTTCTGGCCAACGCGTAAATCTAGCGATCGCGGTAAGGCAGTAGTTGAAGCCATTGGATGGTGGCAGTGGACCTATGATGTCGATGTGGACGTGTCTGAATCTCCCAGTAGATGCGTCAAAATCGCCATGTGGTGACATGGTATGCCGGGTAACTTTATTACGCTGACAGTCAAGACAAGTGCGTGCCCACTGACGGCAGTTGGCGTTGACTTTAGGCCATACGTAGCGATCCGTCACTAAGCGAACGGTTGCTCTTACGCCGGGATGGCTTAAATTGTGACAACGACTAAAAAACGGCTCGACGAAATGCTGGTGTTAGATAGGGACGAGGCCTGCCAGTAGAAATGTCACAAGTGACGGAGGTGTTCGTACCAGGCATGATAACTTCGGTGAGATGCATGCTAGAACCTTGTTGTCGCAAGTTGGCTAACTCCCGATCTGACTGTTGAGCCATGGCCAGTGCTCCGTAATCCAGTTCAAGGGCAATAGCTTCTATCCGTGACATCGTGTCTGCTACCACATGTTTCTTCTCCCTTTATGTATTGGATGTCTGTGGTGAATTGACTGATGAAAGATAGTTGATTTAATTGCGCTGGTGGCAGTTTTTCACGACGCTGTAAGAATGCGTACAACAGCGGCTTGTGATCCGTGTATATGGTTGTGTGTTGAACTTCCAGTATGTGACGAAAGTGTTGTACACTCGTACACTGCCAGTAACTCCCTGTAATAGGCTGGCCACTGCGCTTGTTGGGAAGTTAATTTCCGACTAATAAAAGCAAGTGGGCACCATTCGCCTTTGACTTTCTGTTGCAAGCATGACCCAATGTGGACATTAGATGCGTCTGTGAATAGTCCAAGAGGCGCGTTAACAACTGGATGTTGTAACAAGGTGGCTTTGGACACACCCTTTTTGCAGGCATCAAAGTGTTCTAAAAGCTCGGGTGTCCATAAAAATGGTTTTGCACCCTTAGCATTGGTGGCCACTAAAGCATCTATATATAATCGGAGCTTGGTATTTTGCTGCATCTGGTATGAAGCGGCGATAGTAATTTAGCATGCCGAGAAATCGTCGAACGCCCTGAACAGTTTTTGGAGGGGGAAATTCTAAGATAGCTTGAATACGACCTGGTGGAGGTTGAGTACCTTCTGGGCTGATATGATATCCTAAGAAAGTAGTCTCATGGACACCAAGAACACATTTGGAAGGGTTAACGACTACACCATAATCCCGAAGCCGAGCGAAGAGGATTCGCAAGTGCTCATTATGGACAGTTTCACTGGGTGAGAAAATTAGGATGTCATCAACGTAAGGGAAACAAAAATCGAGACCCCGTGTGACCTCGTCTATAAATCGTTGAAAGGTTTGACCCGCATTTCGAAGACCGAAGGTCATGAAAGGGAATTCGAAGAGGCCAAATGGAGTAGTGATGGCCGTCTTTGGAATATCTTCTTCAACGACTGGTATCTGATGATAGGCCTTCACGAGGTCGATGGTACTAAATATGGATGCCCCAGAAAGGTTGTGTGCAAAGTCATGTATGTGTCGAACAGGATATCGATCCGGTACAGTCCTAGCATTTAACGCGCGATAGTCTCCGCATGGGCGCCATGTGTTGTCTTTTTTGCGAGCCATATGTAACGGAGATGACCACGCGCTTTTAGATGGTCGAGCTGTGCCTGATTTTACCATGTCCTCAAACTCTTTCTTTGCTGTTATTAATTTCTGTGGGGCCAGACGGCGAGGACGACAAGAAATCGGTGGACCATCTGTGGTTTTAATATAATGCACGGTATCGTGTTTTATGACCCTCGGGAGGCCAGGTGGACGTGTTATTTCGGGGAATTCCATTAGCACTTGTGCAAAAACGGATTTCGTTGAGGCTACAGCTTTCACACTTTGTTGATCTGAAGGTACGTATGAAACGGATGCTGACCTGTTGGTAAGGCCGTCGACCAATTTCTTGCTACGACAATCCGGAAGTAGGTGGTAGTAAGACAGGAAGTCTGAGCCTATGATGGCTGCAGTGACATCTGCTACTACGAATGACCACACGAATTGTCGGTGAAGGTCTAAGTCCAAAGTCAGGTTTATGTTACCGTAGGTCTTAATACCGCTGCCATTAGCTGCACTGAGCACATAGTCGGAAACTCTCCTCCGTTCTGCGAGCCAACAGCGAGGGTAGCAGCACAGATCAGAACCAGTATCTACCAAAAATTGACGTTTAGTAACCTGGTCCGTCACAAAGAGGCGACGGCTAGATTTTTTCCATTCGCAATCAGCTGCCGCCACTACTGACTGCATGTCGAGTTTTTTTCTTTCCAGCTGCAGGGTGGAATGCATTTGATCGCCTTTGCCCCATATGACCTGTGGTACCAGCAGTACCTGTGCGATTGACGGGGGCTGGTGCTGCGTGGAGATAGGTTTGCGGATGGTATTCGACGCCCAGATTGAGACGACAAAGCGGCAATTTGCTTAGTTGTGTTTTCCACCCAGTCCATTAGAGAGTTCGGAAGTGATGAGGATGATGCGTAAAACATTTGTCGCACTTGCAGCAAGTTTGGCCAGTTCATCTAGTGGAATGTTATGTTGAGTTGCTAGGATGCCCTGCACATGATGGGGTAAGCGGCGAAGCCAAAGTTGACGAAGAATATTATTATCATAAACCGTGTTCCCTGCAAGTGCGCGAAGATATCGAAGAAACTGTGAAGGCCTTCTATCACCAAGCTCATTTTCACCGAGTAGGAGTCGAATCCTCTGATCATCCGATGGTGAAAAGCGATTTATTAGGGCCTCCTTGAGTTTCAAATACTTCCCGTCCCGTGGAGGGTTGGAGTAGATATCTTCAATTTCGCTGGCGATTGTATGATCAATTTGACTAAGTACATAATAATATTTGGTTTCGTCGGTATTGATGCCCGCAAGGTGGAATTGTGCTTCTGCTTGAACGAACCAACCTGTGACATTCCCAGTCCACAAAGGGGGTAGCTTGACGGCTATTCGGTATACAGCTGGTGCATTGGTTGTCTCTGTTTGGCCTTGACTATGACTATGTTCTTGTCGGGAACGAAGGAAATTATTTTCTGCCTCCAGAGCTGCTAAGCGTTCTAGAAGCTCCATTGTGACAAGCAAAATAATAAAAATAAAGAGAGAGGTAAAGGTAGAAAATGCTGCCAAAACCAAACCGTCACCGTTTGACAACAATGTTTAAAAATAATTATAAAAATACAGATGAACAACCACACTAATATACACATGTAATATTAGAAAAATCAATTCTGTTTAAAAGCGATAAATATGTTTACGAAAAGACAGAAAAACAAAAATATAATGGCAAATAAGGAAAACTTACTAATCAGTTACAAGAAAAGTTAATATTAGTGTTAAATGTAAGCCGTAAAATGCAAAGCACTATTGTGTAATATCCGCTGTCTTAATGTAGACGCTGGTAGTTTGCAGTTTGTAGCTTGATACAGACACTGATTGTCACAAATGTTTCCACTTGGCGGAAAGGGCGTTACTGAGGCATCCGTCCCACGAAAACTTCAATTTGCTAGCGAATACACGGGGAAAATGACGAAAATGTTTATGAATCTGCATGCGCTTCGATATTTCGTTGTCTCCCACTGAAGCTGAAATTGTGGGCGTGGTCTTCAGTACGCGTCGCTGGCCTAAAACTAAAACATCCCGTGGCCCCTTCATCTTGTTTCTTAAATAGGTGACTGTTGGTCAATAAAATAACCTGCAGTATATAAATGGCGTATATTTACAAGTTGTTCGACTTATTACACTGAACGTTAAGGCTATCCGATGGCACAGTCTAGCAGATACTGATCTGCTATTGTTGCAATGCAAAATCTGTGAGCCATAATGGACCAAATATCCAATTTTTTCCAATACGTCTGCCAAGTCCCACGTCAAGTGTCAACTCACGTGAAAAAGAAAACGCGTCGACCCACAGATAATCATCTTAAGACGCCACATTTGTTTTAACAATATCTTTGCTAGGTCATATTAAAAGTCACGAACTATGAATGTTTCCATTTCTGCCTATTTTACCCTGTGTCACGATCCTGAGCTACCTGCATCCATCGACTTCCCGCACATATGCAGGTCGTCACTCCTTCTAGTGAGGGGGTCGTCCTACACTGCAATGGCCAATACGAGGTAGCCACTCAAGAAACCTTTTTCCCCATCAGTTATCGGTTCTACGAACTATATGGCCGGCCCATCGCCACTTCAGCTTTCTAATCTCCTGAGCTATGTTGGTTATTTGGGAGCCGGCAGGAAGGAATAATTAAGATGCAGTACAAAGAACAAGCCGTGTTGAGAAAAACATAATCTTTTATATTTATTTCGTCACTCGTTGCTATAGAAATTTGTCAATAAAAGGGTAATGCTAGACCGATGAGAGTAAGGGTGTAAAAGATAAGAGCGGTGCTACACAGTAGCAAATGAGTCGCCACATGACCCCCCTACGGAGAAAAATAAGTACACATTGAAGGCAATACAAGTATAAAATGTAACAATCAAATAATTATACACTGTTATTATAAAAGTACAAGCAACATTATTTAGGATAATTTTTAACTAATGGAATTTTAATTTATACAACGAAAAAATAAACATTGGAAACTTAAAATTGAAAAAACTCTGCTTTAACAAAAAATAACGTATTAAAAAACTAGTACTTATAAATCTAAAATATCTTTAAATTTAACTTTGCGACCTGACCGGGTTGTTACAGGCTGTGCGGGCGTTTTAATGGGCACGGCCGTTTTGCTAATAGGAGGTGAAAGAGTCGGAAGGACTGGGGGCTCCGGTGCCAAGTTGTTAGGGGACGGATTGCCGTCTGGGTCAGGTGTAATATACGCAGGTTTTGTTCTGTCGATGCTAACCTCAGATCTTCGGCCAGAAATGTCTAAGGTAAGTGTCTTTTCAGATCTCTTCAACACTCTGTAGGGGCCTGTATAAGGTGGCTGTAGAGGGCGTCGAACGGAATCTTCGCGGAGGAACACGTGAGTAGCATCAGGTAAGTCCTTGAAAACGAAAGTTTTAGAATTCGTGTGACGTGATGCTGGAACGGGGCGAGGTTCTGCCATCCGTTTTCGCAACTGTGCAACAAAATCATCGTCCACGGTCTGAGGGGAATTGCTAGCCACCAGGAACTCGCCTGGTAGGCGTAGCGGTTCCCCATACAAAACTTCTGCAGCTGACGTTTTGATGTCATTTTTTAGTGCCGCCCTGATTCCGAGAAGAACGAAAGGTAGGGCATGGTACCAAGAACTCTTGTGACACATTAAAGCGGCCTTTAAATGGCGGTGGAAACGCTCTATCATCCCATTAGCTTGGGGATGATAGCTCGTAGTACGAACGCGTTTTATGGCTACTAAATCCATCAGTCAAAGTCAAAAATCATCAAATTGACGTCCCTGGTCCGTTGTGACAGTGATCGGTACACCAAAGCGAGCGGCCATGGGTGAATTGATCAGCGACTTCTACTGCGGTTATCGACGACATAGGCCAAACTTCGGGCCAGCGTGAGAAACGGTCTACTGCTGTTAGGCAATAAGTGAATCCGTTTAAAAAAGGCATCGGTCCAATAATGTCCAGGTGAACATGACGGAATCTGCCTGAAGGTGTGCTAATGTTGCCAAGCGGTGAAACGACATGGCGCGTTACTTTGCTGCTCTGGCAGGCGAGACACTCGCGTGCCCAGGAGCGGCAGTCTTTAGCAATGCGCGCGGAAGCGCGTGCGCCGGGGTGGCTGAGACCATGTAGGCGATCGAAGACGGCTCGCCGATATTGTTTTGGCAAAAAGGGTCTAGGTTTGCCTGTTGACACATCACACAAAACGGAAATGTTGGATCCAGGTATGAGGGTTGGCTCTAACTGTAAAGAAGAATGGTCCTTTACGGTTTTAAGTTCGTCGTCCGTTTGCTGAGCTTTTGCCAGGGCTGCGAAATCGTCATCGAGCGTGATAGCCTCAATGCGGGACATTGTGTCAGCAACGATGTTGTCTTCCCCCTTCACATGTTTGATATCAGTTGTAAACTGGGAAATAAACGTGAGTTGGTTAAGTTGAGCAGGGGGCAATTTTTCACGGCGTTGGACGAAAGCAAAAAGAAGCGGCTTGTGGTCCGTGTAGATTGTCGCGTGTTGTGCCTCTAGTATATGCCGGAAATGCTGTACGGCCGCGTACACTGCGAGAAGTTCGCGGTAATACGCGGGCCATGTACTTTGGCTCTGTGTTAGCTTTTTGCTAAAGAATGCCAACGGCTGCCAGCCTTGATCAGACCTTTGCTGTAAGGCAGCGCCGACATGAGTGCTGGAGGCGTCCGTGTACAACCCTAAACGAGCATTTCGTTGCGGATGTACAAGCATGGTGGCCTCTGAGAGACTGTCGCGACACTCGTAGAAAGCACGCTCCAAGTCTGCTGTCCAGGGCATAGCTTTTGAACCTTTTAGGTTGCTGACTGTTAAAAAATCCACAAGTGGAGCTTGGAGCTTGGCAGCTTTGGGAAGAAATTGGCGGTAATAATTTACCATCCCCAGGAAGCGTCTCAAACCTTGAGCTGTTTTGGGAAGCGATAACTCGCGGAGAGCAGCGATCTTCTCTTCAGGTGGGCAGATACCATCCTTGGTTATCTTATAACCTAGGAAGATTACCTCACATGTCCCCAATACGCACTTATCCACATTGACACGGAGCACACGACGCCATAGTCCACCAGTCTTTGCAGGATTATGCGCAGGTGTTTGGCGTGCTCTTCAGCATCCCGTGAGAATACCAAAATATCGTCAATGTAGGGAAAAGCGAAGTCTAGTCCGCGCAAGATCTCATCGATGAAACGCTGGAAGGTTTGGCCAGCGTTGCGTAACCCAAATGACATATAGAAAAACTCGAAAAGACCAAATGGCGTTATTATGGCCGTTTTGCAAACATCTGGACCAGCTACCGGAATCTGCTGGTAGGCCTTTACTAGATCTAATGTGCTAAATATAGTAGAACCAGCCAGATTATGACTGAAGTCTCCTATATGACGCACAGGGTACCGATCGGGAACTGTCCGAGCGTTTAAGAGCCTGTAGTCACCGCAAGGACGCCACATGCCATCCTTTTTGGGTGCTAAATGCAGTGGTGACGACCAGGGGCTTTTAGATGGGCGAGCAGTACCCGCCGACACCATGTCATTAAATTCCTTCTCAGCAATTTTTAGCTTGTTGGGTGCTAGTCGACGAGGACTCGACGTGACAGGCGGCCCACTAGTTGTCGTTATATAGTGAACAGTGCTGTGTTTTATTTGACGGTCAGCTGTAGGTGGGCGCGTCACTTCCGGAAATTCTAAAAAGAGTTGACTGAACAGGGAATCGCGAGACGGTTTTTTTACGGTCCTAATACTTGGCTGCATTATATTGCGGTTACAACAATATGCGGATAAGTTTGTAAGCTCATCGCGCAGTGTGCCGCTACGGCAGTCGGGTAGGAGGTGGAAGAAAGCTAGGAAATCCGAACCGATAATTGGGACATCCACGTCAGCACAAATAAACTCCCAGCGAAATTCACGGCGCAGTCCTAAATTGAGGTTCAGATTAACTGTGCCGTAAGTTTTAATGGAGCTGCCATTTGCCGCATTGAGAGTAAGTCCTGTATTTGAGAAACGTCCTTTTATAAGTTTTCGTGGAAAACAACAAATGTCCGAACCGGTATCTATCAAAAAATTAATTTTGGTATTTTGATCGGTAATAAAAAGGCGTTTACTGGACTGTGCGCGGTCGGTACTTGCCACGTCCGACCGCTCCCTTAGTTTAAAGGTTTGGTAGCTCCTTCAATGGTCCAGCTGCATCCTGGTATGCATTTGCTTGCTTTGTTGCCGAAACGATCGTAGTACCAGCAAAGCTTCTGATTACGTGGGCGTGAGCGCGATCGAGAGCGGCTCCGCTTTTGATTAACGCGTGAGCTCCCAGATCGTTCATGGGTGTTTGTTCTGAGCGCTGCGACTGTTCGCGTCAATTCCTCGATCTGCCGCTGCATTGACGCGAGAGTGGGCTCAAAGGTATGATGCGCCGAAACCTGGCTCACGGTGGTAGGCCTCTCGGTCAACTCCACCAACTGGTCGGCCATCTCCGCCAACTCCGTCAAGTCCTGGATCTTCTGTGCGGCCAACACAATTTGAACCTGCCGGGGAAGCCGATTGGCCCAAATTGATCGCAGCAAGTCAGCGAGGAACGATTGCCCAGCCAGACTCTTCAAGTGTCGCATGAACGAAGATGGCTTGCGGTCACCAAACTGTTCCTTTTCTAGTAAGCGCCGCACCTTCTCCTCGAAGGAATCGGAGAATCTAGATATGACTGCGCTTTTTAAAGCAACTCGGGACGATGTGTGATAATATCTTCGACCTCCTTCGTACACTCGGTATCTAAATGCGCCACGGCGAAATGAAACTTCGTCATTTCGACGGTAATTTGGTTAATGTGGAACTGCGCCTCTAGGCTAGCAAACCACAATGCGGGCCGATCCTTGCTAAAAGGCGGGGTCCTAATTGCGACCCTGTTTACGTAAATGGGACTGCCACCGACTAGTGCAGTAGCATCACCCTCGTTGCCAACGTGGCCTTCTGAAACGTTAGATTCTCCTTGACTCGCCATGGTTTAAAGGTAAAATCAGAAACGGTCAAATCGCAAAAAAAAAAAAAACGCTTTACACATACACGCAGTGGAACAAATCGATAAATACACAAACGAAACAATTTCAGTATTGCGCAGCAAACGTAATAATAAAATTGGTAGAAAAGTAAAGTAAGTCTAAATACAACATAAAATGATACTATCTTAAGTGTAAAATAGCACTAAACTTTCACTTGAACGAGTGTTAACGCAGCATCCACGCAGCTCGCAGGCTATACCATAGTCTCACTCGCAGGTGGCTTTTCTAGTTTCCCTAGCAGACTTCTCTGCACGGAGGGAAAAAGGTGTTATATAATGCCCACTTATACCTAACTTTATATAAAATCCTTTTATATAGTTTCCTATACATAATCATAACTCTATATTAAGTTACTATATAAACCAATGTTTATTGTTTATCTGATTCTAATGTATTTACCATTCTCACATTCACAAATTACTGTTATTTTCCAAATGCATATTTACTATATCAATGTACCAAGTCACTACCAAATCTTTTGTTATCCTAATTGACTAATGATCTGTTTACCACTTCAATACTATTTCCTTTGTTACCATTTCCCGTGTACTTTGCTATTTATCTAGTAATTAAGCAATTAGTCAATAAGTCACTTAGTTTAGAATATTGTTTACAAATCTCATGTTACTTTTCGTATATAAACCACTTTGTATTAGATCATAAGTCAGTTACCATTTCAATCTCGTGGAGTTACCAATTCAACCTCAAGTAATTATTATATCTCTGTGTCATTTACTATTTCTATATCAATTTCTATTTCGTGTTATTGTTAATTCTATTTCAAGTGTTATTTTATAGTACTAAAAATTATAAATTAGTTTATGTGTGAACAATATTAAATAAATTATTTTTTAAAATCATTCTATCACTGACCACATAACAAATTTGGCGCAGTCGGTAGGATCGTGTACGTAGTGCATAAAGACAAAGTGAACGTGTAAACTTCGAAGGACAAACATCGCCGAGTGAAGAAACGCGGTAGCCGAAGGCTTTTGATCAGCTTTGCCGAACCTGCACCATGAGAAGGACGATCTGTATTTTATTGTTGTGGTAAGTGGTTAGACTTTGCTCTGTTATCATAATCCTATATCAAATTCTCTCCTATTTTCCATCCTATTTTTCGCATATTTTTATATTTTTCTCACGTATTTTAGAATATTTTTTTTTTATTTTATCATTCAAAATGTCAAAATCTGATATCTCTTCAGACTTTAAAAAGGTAGAAATGCCTATCGCTACTCTTTTACAACTCATTCCGGACTTCGACACTACAGCAAATAACGAAATATATCGATACATACGCGTTCGTGTGACGCCGCATTCAATTTAGCAAGTATCACCCAACAGCAAATCATTTTAGTATACGCTTTAAATAAAATAATAGGTCCCTATTCTGCAGACGTTCATGCTAAACATTTTACGAATTGGACAGATTTAAAAATATTTTTGATTCAAAAATTTTCGCAAACAAAAACTCTAGCTCACCTTAACCTCGAACTACAGTCAATGTTTCAAAAGCCCAACGAATCAATAACCGAATATTACCACCGAGTAGAACTTTGTCGTAGCAAGATTATAGAAAAGCTAAATACAGAAATTCTTGACAACACATTAACAGGGCGTCTTGCTACCACAGAAGAAAAACGGCGTTAAATGTTTTTATTAACGGACTAAGCTCAGACATAGGTACTATGCTGAGAAATAAGGGCTTCAATAATCTTGCAGAGTCAGGTAGTTTTGCTATGCAAGAAGAAAGAATTAGAGCCATGAACAACGCTCGCCAATCACTATTTAAGTTGACTACCTCGCATTCCTCGTATATACCAAGCAAACCTCCGTTCCGCACAAATTTTCAAAATCAACATCCCATAACATATTCACAACATAGACCAACAATGACAAGTAATAATCCTAAATCGGCGCAACAGTATATTAAAATTTGCAATTATTGTAAAAAACCGGGGCACGTAATTACTGAATGTCGCAAAAGAGCATATAACAACAATTTTAAAACTCAAAATCAAATCGCTCTTCCAGCACCAGCGAATATCAGTAATTTAAACTGCTGGGCGACCAACGAGATGGGCAACTCGTCGGGAATCGCTACTTGCCCAGAGACTCCCACATTAATCAAAGATCTCAACGACCTCCAAATCTAGAACACCGCCGAATTAACATGTCAGGGCAAAATACATCTCTAAATAACAAACCAGTCTATCGGAGACAATTTAGAGACGTATACGTTCAAACCGAAGGACACACCCAAACAATTAGTTTAAATGAAACCCACGAACAGGGTAGCCAGCCCCAAACTCTCGGTTTCCCCACAAAATCATCTAAATCTACTAACTCTACTAAATCCACTGAATCCTCTAACTTAACTAAATCCATTGACTCAAATCAAATTACCAAATCCTCTGAATCTACTAACTCTACTAAATCCATTGACTCAAATCAAATTATCAAATACTCTGAATCCACTAACTCTACTAAATCCACTGACTCAATTGAAATGAATGCCTCTACTGAATCTTCCAACTCTACTACAATCACTAAGCCAAATAATGTTACCAAATCCATTCAATCTCCTAAACTTACTACCTCTACAAAGTTTTCCAAATCCAACTCGCATACTAAATCGAAACTTAAATCAAAAACGCAACGAAAAAATTCTAAATCCGAACACAAGCCAGTCACTGAATCTTACAATATCAAATCACTAAACATTCCTCCCGAAAACTTATTACATTGCAAATTCCACGTCGATGGTCAACCACTCGTATTGTTAGTTGATACTGGTGCCGCGATCTCTGTTATTCGAAAAGACAAAATTGGTAACCATTCAATCGACTCTGGAAAGAAGGTATCTATAATAGGTGTCTCCAATGCCGAATCTACTATTCAAACTTACGGCACATCTGAAATATCTCTCGACCGATTTCCTAAACACAAATTCCATATTGCCGATTTAAATATTGCTGCAGACGGTATTCTAGGTAACGATTTCATGTCAAAATTTAACGTTAACATTTATGTCCAATCAAAAACTATGCGAGTCCGCGATACTTCTTACAAACTCTTCTTTTTGGGTGAAGAACCCGATAATCGAACCGACGACAAACAACTTATTCCAAAACGATCCGAAACCGTCATTATCTGTTACAGCGACGTGACTCTTAATGGACCCGCCATTATTGACAAACAATCAATAGGCGAAGATCTTACTATTCCCAACGCGCTCATTAACATTAACAACAATAAATTTTTGATAACATGTGTTAATTCCAGTGATGAAGATAAATATATTTATACCCCGAATATTTCTAATGTAAGGCCTTATAACGAATCAAAAGATAGTTTTCAAATCAACTCCATAAATTCTAATAATTCAATCCATCGAAACACGTCGTATTACGAAAAGATAGATAAATTGATAAGACGCGATCATTTAAATCATGAAGAATGCGAATCCCTTAATAAAATAGTATACAATTACGCAGATATCTTCTACACCGAAGGTGACAAACTAACATTCACAAATCACACAAAACACACTATCCCTACCACATCAGAAACACCTATTAACACAAAAACATATCGATTTCCTTATGTACATCAGCAAGAAGTAAAGTCCCAAGTAGATAAAATGTTAAATGAAAATATTATACGTCCAAGTACATCACCATGGAGCAGCCCCATCTGGGTAGTTCCCAAGAAAACAGACGCTTCTGGAAAACAGAAGTGGAGAGTCGTAATAGACTACCGCAAATTAAACGACATAACGGTAGGTGATAGCTATCCTTTGCCTAACATCACAGATATACTCGATAAATTAGGACACTCAGTCTATTTCACTACACTAGATCTTGCCTCCGGATTTCATCAAATCGAACTTGATTCAAAAGATATCCCTAAAACAGCATTCAATACACCTTACGGACATTATGAATTTTTGCGAATGCCATTCGGATTAAAAAATGCACCTGCGACTTTCCAACGTGCTATGGATAGCGTACTCTATGGACTTCAAGGTGAAAGATGTTTCGTTTACCTAGATGACATTGTAGTATTCGCTTCCAGTCTCCAAGAACACGAACAAAAAACTAATCGAAGTTTTCGATCGACTCAGGAAACACGGCTTAAAAGTCCAACCAGATAAATGTGAGTTCCTTAGGAAGGAAGTTGCCTACTTAGGACACATAATATCTAACGAAGGTGTCAAACCAAATCCAGACAAAGTTCAAGCAGTAAAAGACTTTCCAGTTCCTAAATCATGTAAAGACATTAAATCATTTCTAGGTCTCGCGGGTTACTACCGTCGCTTTATAGCTAACTTCAGCCAAATCACAAAGCCTATGACAAGCCTTCTAAAGAAAGACGTCCCATTCATATGGGGTGAATCTCAACAACATGCTTTCGATACTTGTAAATCTATTCTTACTACAACCCCTATCTTGCAATATCCCGACTTCAGTAAGGAATTTGTCCTAACAACAGATGCTTCAATTCACGCTATCGGTGCTATTCTATCTCAGGGAGAAGTTGGTAAAGACTTGCCAATAGCATACGCATCTCGCACTTTAAATAAAGCAGAATCCAACTATTCCACAATCGAACGCGAACTTCTAGCGATCGTGTGGGCCGTGAAACACTTCCGTCCCTATCTATTCGGGCGAAAGTTTAAAATCGTTACCGATCATAAACCTCTTACATGGCTGTTCTCAATTAAAGACCCAGGCAGTCGACTCGTACGATGGAGGTTAAATTAGAAGAATACAACTACGAAATTGTCTACAAAGCCGGAAAGATAAACACAAACGCAGACGCACTATCACGTCCCCCTATCTATAATTCTAATGTTATTGACTTGACTTCAGATAACTCAAACCAAGCTAGCCCTAATGACTATTTACAAATGAACTACGAACATTTTATTTCCCAAGAACGATCCTTTGATAGCCCAAAATTAAAAATATCTCCCGACAATATCTTAGATAAAAAACACAAAAATATATTTATTCCCATTTCATGCCACAACTCTGATCAAAACCACATCTTCAATGAAGCCATACATTCTTGCTCTCAAGTAGAACCTTACCTAGAGAAAACGAAATCCCTATACGACGTTGACCTTCTAATCTCAAATGAAAATCAAAATCTATTCCTTTGCCCCACAAGACCGAACCATTTTGACCCATGGGATTCCGAAAGTTACTTCAAGGCTCTATTATCATGTCTTCAACAAAATAATATTCAAAATCTCTATGTTCCCGATTTTAAAAATGACCCTACTTGTAAATTACTAGGTAATGAACAACTACGAATAACTGCATACCTGGCAGATTCGTATAACTGCGAAATCACAATTTGTCAAAATAACGTAAAGTATCCTAAGCCCGAAGAAATCCCTAACATATTAAAAACTTATCATGATGAACCCCTCTCAGGTCATCGTGGTATTATAGAAACAACTAGAAAAATCCGTGATGAATATTTTTGGAAAGGCATGACCAGCGATATAAAAAATTATATTGAATCATGCGTCACTTGCCAGCGAAACAAAATTCAAAGGAAAAACTTCCAAGCACCTATGGTTATAACATCACAATCCACAGAGCCTTTCGAACGAGTTTCAATGGATCTCGTCTCCTATTCTGATATAAGTGATAACAATAATAAGTATGTCCTAACTCTTCAAGATGACTTAACTCGATTTGTTCAAGCATATCCAATTCCTGATAAAGAAGCCACCTCTGTAGCTAAAGAACTACTTCACTTTTGCCAACATTTCGGTGTACCTAAGAGATTTCATTCAGATCAAGGTACCGAATTCACTAATAATGTTCTCAAACAATTAACCAAATTCCTAGGCTCCAACCATACTTTTAACACGGCATATCATCCCCAAACGAATGGTGCCCTTGAAAGATTTCATGCTACTTTACGTGACCATATTCGCATGTATCATAGCCGCCGTCTCAAAAATTGGGATAAGATAATTCCTTTTTTTGCAATTATGTGTCACAATACATCAGTAAACAGTTCCACTTATTATACACCCCATGAATTATTGTTCGGTTACAAACCACGTCCATTTTACTCTATGAAAAACATACCTGATTATACAGCTTGTGATTATCTTAAAGATCTAAACGAACGTCTTAGAGTTGCTAGAGACTCTGCTTTAAGAAATATTCAAACCATGAAAGAAAAAGCTAAGGAGAGATACGACAGTCAAATAAAGAATTTAATTCAGTATAAAGTAGGAAGCAAAGTAATGCTGCAAGTTCCAAATCCAATAATTTAGACCCAAAATGGGATGGACCTTTTGAAGTCATACGTGTCGGTTTTAATCATAATTACGTTATTCAAAAATCAAATCGCAATCAACTCGTGCATGCAAATCGACTCCGACCATACCATATGCATGAAACACTAGTTTAATACGCAACCTTTACACCCATATTAAATATTTAGTTAATTTAGAAATAATTACATTTACAGGGTCAGCTGCTCTACAGCAACCCATACCCCTAGTTCCTTAGAAATCCTATTCAATATATTTTATTTAAATAACCCTTATATTAGTTTCATAATAATGTCAATTTTAAAACTTATCTTATACATTATCATATACAAGTTATACACATATATTAGAAATTATTTAAGAATTAAAAATAAAATACAAAGTCCTAACATAGAACCTTCTCCTATTTCAGTGCAACAACGGGAATCGTTGCCAGTATAAATCAATTCGCTGAAAAATTACCACCTCACGCCAGTCTTTTCTATAAAGAAAGAAGGAACAATCTCAATTTCCGATGAATCGTGGAAACTTATCATATATCGTGACCTAAAACCTCTATTTCTGGCACAAGAATCTCTTCTACGTCTATCAAGTAGCTTTCAACAACTTACTTCAAAACACGCGTCGCTTCCAAATGTCTTCTCTACAAAATCGTATTTAAAAATAAATCTAGAAAAAATTGATAACCGATTATCCGAATTAAACATGTATCTCGGTAAGAACTCTAGACAGAAAAGGGAACTGTTAGACGGTCTTGGTTCATTATTAAAATATCTCATAGGTACTCCGGATGCAAAAGATGCGAAACACTATGACGAATGTATCGATTTATTTGAAAAACGCGAATTAGATCTTACATCTTTAATGCAAAAACAAGTACAAATAACTTCATCAACAATAAAAACTTTCAATGAAACGATCCATAAAATTAGATTCGATGAGCAAATTATTAACGAAAATATCGATAGACTAAATAATTATTTAAATAAATCAAACAAACTTATATTCGATGTCAAAGCAAGCGAAGACATTTCTTCTATCTCTATACAAATTCTTGAGACTATTACAAACCTAGAATATGAAATCAATGATGTCCTTACTAGCATTCTATTTGCCAAAGCTAATATAATACACCCTTCTATTATTTCTCTTAATAAGTTATACCAAGAACTTCTTTTATCTAATCATGCTAGATCAAATAAACAATTAGTCCTCCCTATTACCATTAATAACATTAATAACATATTAGATTCGTCCCAACTATCCGCTTATGTATATTCTGACAGATTAATTTATATATTAGATTTCCCACTTGTAAAATCCGAACCCTTAAAACTCTATCATATTTATTCAATTCCTATCCAGCATCCTAATTCCTCTCTATATACAACAATCCTGCCAGAGCACAAGTTTCTAGCTACGAACCCCAGCGGTGAGTTATACATTTCGACGAGTTCATTGGACCATTGCAAAGCCTTCGCCGAGAAAAAGAAAGCGTTTGCAACGACCTCATCATTTACGACGCCGATACACGTCCGATATGCGAACTCCAGATACTATTTACCATCTCCAAAACAATTCCGAGTACTTGTACAACTTCCACATTTGCCGCACAAATTAATACGTTCCAGTCGCTAGACGAAAACAGATGGCTTTACATTCTTACCAACTCAACGCCATGCATTCTACAATGTGACAACGAAGTATCCCATCACAAAATCCAAGGATCCGGGATAATTACATTAAAAGAAAACTGCAAACTCCATACTGGATACAGTACCTTATCAGCACATAGAACCAAAAAAGAAAACGTCACTTCTCCAATCATTATTCCCGAAATGAATATTCAAGACTGCTTTGAAGAAAATAAAAATATTCCAATACCAAACTTATTACCCATTTCTATCAATGAGGTCCCTCTGGACTCTTTAAACAGCATCAAAAACCAATTGAACAACCACAACGAAGAAATTCAAAAACTCAAGAAGAAACCATTCATAGAACGAAACCAAAATGGATTTTCCTGGTTCTCTCTTATAACCGGAACCTCTATGGTTCTACTAATTCTATACGCACTATTCAAAAAATGTCTCCGACGTCATCAACGACACGGTCACGAAGAAAATCATTGCATTCAAATCTTCAACAACTGCCTTGGTTCATCATCGCGACGACGAGCTACACATGTCCACGCCATCCCGATGACCACAATGGGTGGTCCCGCTCCAGCTTCAACATCGTGCATCTCCGAAGACGAAGACGACACCTCAAACGTTACCCAAAGATCGGACGCTAACGCCCAATCTTTATTCTAAGAGGGGAGGTGTTATATAATGCCCACTTATACCTAACTTTATATAAAATCCTTTTATATAGTTTCCTATACATAATCATAACTCTATATTAAGTTACTATATAAACCAATGTTTATTGTTTATCTGATTCTAATGTATTTACCATTCTCACATTCACAAATTACTGTTATTTTCCAAATGCATATTTACTATATCAATGTACCAAGTCACTACCAAATCTTTTGTTATCCTAATTGACTAATGATCTGTTTACCACTTCAATACTATTTCCTTTGTTACCATTTCCCGTGTACTTTGCTATTTATCTAGTAATTAAGCAATTAGTCAATAAGTCACTTAGTTTAGAATATTGTTTACAAATCTCATGTTACTTTTCGTATATAAACCACTTTGTATTAGATCATAAGTCAGTTACCATTTCAATCTCGTGGAGTTACCAATTCAACCTCAAGTAATTATTATATCTCTGTGTCATTTACTATTTCTATATCAATTTCTATTTCGTGTTATTGTTAATTCTATTTCAAGTGTTATTTTATAGTACTAAAAATTATAAATTAGTTTATGTGTGAACAATATTAAATAAATTATTTTTTAAAATCATTCTATCACTGACCACATAACATAGGTCAAGAGATTTCGTAGACATGATCATCGTCTTATCTATGCTCATCTTAAGGGTACGCCGTTGAGAGACACAGTTGAGCATAGTATATGCACATAAAAATGTATTTATTGTACATATAAACCTTCCTGTCGAATCACACTATCTGGTAAACAAAAAAACCGCATCAAGATCCGTTGCGTAGTTTTAAATCGACATCGACTTTAACCTGACATGTTTTTATTTCATGTTATTTTAGAAATCGAAGCAGAATTGTTAATAAACCCTATTTGTATAGCCTCTTGAATAATTTATTCTAATGCAAGTCCGATCTCATAAAAATCTTGTGCGACTGTAACGGTTGCAAAATGCCTAGAAATATTTTTGGTGTATATTCGACCTAATCTGAAATTTCTTTTTTATTATTTTCTATTTCAATACTTGAAACTGTGAAGTAAGCTCCTTTGCATCCGCTCGAATAAGTATCATTTTTAACAATGAAAAAACACACATTACCGTCTAATCATGCGTGTTACATTACCTGATAATAGCGTCTGCTCCTTCAAACAGACTACGTAATGTAAGCTCACCGTGAGCTTAGATAACGCCGTACCAATTCAATTGTAAGTTAGCCTTTTGGTAGCTCATTTCTGATCAAACTCCATAGTTTGTTAAGTGCCTCTATGAAATGGCGCACTTTGCCTTTCAATCTGAACGTGCCATTTTGAATATTATATAAGAATCAAGTACAAAGAAGATGTTAATACCAAATAAGTTACTGTTAATTCTCGTTCATAGCAGTGTTATTTTTTAAAGTTATATTTTTTTAATGTTTTTGTCAATATAACACAAAACACATAAGACTAGGGTTTTAGAAACTAACTTCTGTTGTAATTTATAACGTTTTATACAAAAAAGAAATCAACTTTGTGGCATTGTATGTGTTAATTTTGTTGCTATCTGATGTTAAGAGGTTATGCTAAACAAACTTTTAAGGGCTTTGATATTTAAATACGCATTGTTATTCGGTCATCATTGTTATACTTGTTACAACTATCAAGGATTAATGTTTTAAATAATTTACGTGAGATTTTCATTACCTTTCATTATTGTGTTGAAATATTGCCGATTTCGCATATCAAAGCACCGCTGGAACCGCAATTAATTTAATGCTTTCCATACGAGAGGTAATTGATGTCTGAGTTAACGTGATTGCCGTATTGGGTAAATTGATGTGCGAATGACGGAACACATTATATAGCTATTAAATCTGGTGACGGAATGTTATTCATATATTATATATTATTTTTTTTTTGTTTATATATATAAATATAAAATTTTGGCCAGCTTATTTATGTAATCATGGAATTGACGTGTGTATATAAAAATGTTATTTTTGTACGTTGATTATGCTTAACTAGCACAATGGGACGCTTATCTGTATTCCATAGTAGCGTCACATAATCTGCCAATATTTCATAGTATAAGTTATGGCCCTAGCAATGGGACATATTTTGTTATTTAATTTTAAAGGTTATTTTTATTTTTCACTTTCATTGTCGCTCACGTTACTAATTTAGTGTAGCAATTATATATATAACAATTTTACTATAACTTTACTGAATTAAAATAGCCTATATACACTGCACTTTAAAGACGCAGGTTGAGGTATCAATGAAGACGATGCGATCCACTGAGTAATTTTATTACCGGTATTAAGTAATTTCATTATATTTAATTTAAAATAAACCCTGTTTATTGCGCCAAATTTATTACTTTTCAATGTACAATGAGGTATGCATGTTTAATAAGGCAGGCGAGCTGGCGGTCCACCGGATCGTAAGTGATAACCGCTGTTCATGGAAATTAGCAATAGCTGTAGTAAATGTGTTGCCACCTTTCAATAAAGTTGGCTCCAGCTACCTCACATACCGGAAGAAACGCAGAGGCATAATACTTCCAGTTCTCGCCGGTCTTCTGTGACGTTGTAGTACTTCCCCGGACGGATCTGCCCATTCGTGCAATAGCGAAGAATGTTGCGTGGCCCACAGAAATAAAATATGTGATGATGTTAAGTGTATCGTCTTCACGTGTTATGTAATTCCTCTGATCATCATATTGAAGAGAAATTCTCAGATATATAACCTTTTCAAAGGTGACGGGAAATTGTTTTAGATTGAGGGGAAACAGTAGTGATATGACCGCTATATTTATACGAACTAAAATGAATTTGAAATTGACATGTTAATAATATTTAAATAGTAACTACAGTAACGTTTAATTATATATATTTAAAATGGGCTTAAAACGGGAATAACGCAGCTTTATCCATATTATTGTCGGGTTAATAAAGAGCTTCAAGCACTTTGCTTGATTAAGGCAAAAAATCTCGTTAGCCTTAATTTAAACTTGAAAAATTAGCCTTGTATAAAACTAACAAACGTTTTATCTTTTGATTTAAAATTTTGTAATTAATACGTACTGTTGTACACTGAGCAAAAAACGAAAAAACAGACCGTGAAAATGTTAAGGTTCTTATAAACAAAGAGTCTTTAGGACTTTTATAGTAAAAAAAAATTATAAAGTAGGACACGCTTCAAATATAACTTAAAATTCCAATTATGCTTTTGTACAATGATATTACGAATGGATTAGTATTATCTATATTTGTTAAATATAGAAGTAGTTTGAAATTATAGATAAAAGTTTTTCTTAGGATGATTTCAAGTACATTACAATTGTACCACCGTGGTTACAATACTATTTAAAGAGAATATTAAAATAATCACTAAGACAACATAAAGAATTTAAATAATTCATGTTTTATTTGGTTTCAATTTTACATTTAATATGCACCCCTTTACAACAAACCATGAACAAAACAAATATCAACTCGGCATATGAAACATACCATTCAGTATCGAAATATATTATTTCAAAAGCTTTATAAGCTTATTAACTGGGTTTGATGTTGTCTGCCAATTCTGATTGCCAAACGGCATGCCTTAAGGCTTCGTAATTAGAATAGTAATTTACAATAATTCTAAAATACAATACGCAAATGTTAATTGGGAGAAAACCACGCGTACAACTTTATTATTATTGTTTTTATTGTTTTTTGATTAAATTATTTAAAAAGATAACAAAATAAGTCGTATTTTTTTTCTGCATTAGTAATTTGTCATTGACAATTCACTGTATAATTGTTGCAGACCACGCAATTTTCTTTCCAGCAAAAAAAAACGCGCGTGGTTTCCATGCAGGAAAAGATCGCTACAAATAAAAGCTACAAATAAATGAAATTCCATAAGTCCCTTATGGAATTTCATTTATTTGTAGCTTTTAATGTGAAAGCCATTCCTGACTAACTATTTTTGTAATGCCAAATTTGCAATTTTCAATTTGTTTCTAGTCTTATAGATTTGGAAAATAAGACAAATATTAAAAGTTTCTAGGTTTATGCTAGAACTCAAAATATACTTTAAAATACAATGTAAAATGCAATAGGTAATATACAAAAAGGATTTTAATTTAAATAATGTTTTAATGTGCAATGTAAATAATTTGCATGAATATAAGAAATCTTTATAAAAACTCTTTTTCGTCATTGTCTTTTCTCTACAAAAAATTTATCTATCGAATATGCTTCAATGACGAAATTAAAAAAAGAAAGGTATTGTAGGATATCCGTTTCGAAATAAATCGATATTGCTGTACATTGGATTAAAAAAAAAGAAAAAACCTTGTTATAATTTTTGATAATTCTTAATCTTAAAATTAGAAGTTGATATTTCACTGAGAAGTTTACGTATACAGGATTGGCAAAATAATCCCCAAAAAATATTTCGTTCAGTTACGCATAAGTTACTATTTTCATTGTTTATGCGAATTTCTTTAAAACTAAAATAGCTCGTTCACCCGAACGTGTTTGTTAAGTAACAGGTAATAACTTGATGAGAAGACTTCAAATAGCTATAAATAAATATAGCAATAGCAATAGCACAAAATAAAAGAAATAAAAAAACGTTATGCTTTTTTATATTATCAGCTTGTTTTAGAGGCGCGACTAGATACGTAATCAAATATTTTATTCACAAAAGTAGATGTTGATCAAATTGCACTTATTTTCATTCATTTCGAAAATTGATATCTCTATCAGAAATTTAATTCAATGTTAGTTCATAGCTGTATAAAATTTCTTTCATAAAATTAATTACATTCCGTAACACATACATATTTGTATTACTTTATGCTTCTTGTCAATAATTTATTATAAACTTTATTGGTTGAAAAAACTTTTTAAACCTGAACATGGTCGACTTGTAAGGCGCCTTTGCGAAATCAACCTTATTTTCAAAGTTCGTATCATTCAGTAACTATGTGAGATTCCCGATATTTGCATAATAAGTGTTTATGCCTGAGCCTGCGAATAAGGCTGGAGTGATGGTTATGCTCGGATTAGTAGTAAATTATTTTATTAATGATAAAGCTGGTCCTGATGGTTTAAATTATTTCTATGCGCTCATTTTCCTAATACCACTAAGAAAAATTTATAGTTAGTGTTTTTTTTATGTGAAAAGTTGCCAAGCGAGTAGGTTATTCACCTCGGTAAGTAATGACACGCGACGTTTTTTACAGTTAAGGTTTGTTACAGGATAATGTATTTGACTTGTTTAAATACTAGTTTTTCTCATTGACATTTTCTTATAGAACATTTAAGTGAGTAAAACGCTTAGTGAAATTTGACACGCCAGTTGAATTTTGCCAAGAAAAACGCTTAATTTTCTCTTTTATTGAAATTGGGACATACTTCCTAATGTTAGATAACGTAGTACATAGAGTACCTGTCTCGTACACTGGCTGTAGGTTCCATCCCCACTACAGAAAAAATTTATGTGATGGACATTATTTGAGTTTTATATAATTATCTACATTATATTTGGCAATTATTTTCCAATGAAAAGAATGTTTATCAGTTACCTAATATAATACTATACTACGAGCTTTGTTCAGTTTGAAACTGATACCGTTGTGTAAAAATGCTTATTTTGAATATGCAGCGCAGCGCAATTAAGTATCAGCTTACTACTGTTGCTAGAATAGGCAAGCCCATCAGGCAAAGTACCAGGGCCTTGCAGTAGACCAGCATGAAGTAGAAGTATTACACTTCCCCGTTTCGTCTGGTAAGAGGACTAACCTAACTACCCACTTTTTTAAAGATTTTTAACGGCATCTACCAACGCTCAATTGTTGAAGATGTCCATGGGCGGTATAACATCGACCTAGTCGAGGAAGGGGACTTAGACACGCCGGACCCACCACCGGGGGTCCCGCCGGACAACACTACACCCACAGTTAGTGCAACAACAAACACACTAGTTCGCCCTCGCCTCCGAGCACGGCGAGACCAACACAACGCGTACACAAGGTACACCCGCGTTCCGGGGCGGTTCTCACCGCCCCCAGCCACCGATTAGCTAATTGCACAGTCGACGGCCATCGGGGTTTCGGTCCGAACCACGATCTCGATGGCCCTTAGATGATACACCATAGTTAAACGCACGCATGAGCACATGCGTGGCCCTACCCACAGCGGAGGGCCCAAACCTGTGGGTTCTGGCTAGCCCATCGGTTCTGCGTCAGATGAAGCTTTAATAGTCTCGGGACTGAAAGCAAAAACATCAGTTAATACAAGATACAAGACAAGAAACATGGCTGCATAGATAGCTCTGTGGATTACGTGGTTGAAACTACGAATAGATCTTTAAGAGTCGTGACTTTAACGTATTTGATTTGTATTCAGAATAAGCTTGGCTAAATTTTTCGTTATTAGTATTTGTTACTTGGACCTTGTACTATTTGCAACTTGTACAAGCGAGTAGGGTGCGTGTGGGCGAAGGTCATGCATGCGTAAGACATAATAGGTCGTACGCAGGTCTTATATAATAATAGTTTGTGCCTTAAGGGCATTTTACTTTTAGCGTTAGTTAAGTTGTGTAGCCGGCCGGAGACGAACGCGGCTGTATTGCGAACGTTATTAATGTGCGTAGTAAATGACATACGCGAGTCGAAAGTGACTCCTAAGTATTTGACCTTTTTCTCCCAGGGGAGCGGTTGGCCATAAAGGAATATTTGCCCCAACTTTTTGCATTGACGAGGGCCATTATAAAGATGACCATGTTTCTCCGACACCACATGATGTATCAACATTTTTATCTTTAAGTCTATGGCGATGATGACTATAAAGGTATAGGTAAATAAATAAAAAGATGTTATATGGTCTTAGGGTCGTTTGCACTAACGACTAAAAATAGGGTTCATTGGTTAAAAAGTTTTCTTTCCGAAAAAAACAAAACACTTCCGGTTTATTCTCTAATGCTAGTATTTATCCCGATAACGCCTTGCGCCACAATTTTGAAAAAAAAAAAATTTTCTATTTCGCAAACCATCAAGTAAGATGAGTTGATTTTTACTGTATAAAATAATATGCCATTTTTAAATTACGGAGTTCACAAGATTACAGATTAATTGTCGTCTCCATATATATTCTCAATTGATGACTGGCACAATTGTTAAGGTATTGGTTTCGGCGCCGTTGGTCGTTGGTTCGATCCCCATGGGAGAAGTATTTGTGTGACCCACAGGCAATTTGGATTTGGAATTTTCGGATCTGGTTGTTCTTCCACTTGAAATTTATGTTTTTAAAACATTCTTATAATACAGAATAATGTTAGCGTACAATAAAGACAATGCTTAAAAAAATAAAGAAAAAAAAATAGAAATTTAAATTGTTTATAGTGCTAATCTTTGCACTTAAGATTGAACATTCAAATATGTAGAAAAAAAATAGAATTTGACAAAAAAAGGAGGTTTGAAAATATATTAAGGCTTTTGTATGTACACAGTGCAATTTACTTATTGATTACATGTTTTTCTTGCCCTAATGATCATTTTTTTCTTGTTGAGCAGAGCCCGCCTGCTATGGCTTTTTAGAATTAAACTGAAATTAGATTTTAGATGTCAATATTTTACCCATAAAATCCTTAAGAGGCAAAGTCCGCAGGGATAACAAAACGGAATAGAGCAACGTAGGAAGGTTCTAATTTAGTTATAATTTGAATGCAGATTTTGCCAATTAAAAAAAAAACCTCACTTGAATAGCCAACCGCTTTTCAAATTTTCTAACCATTATTTTATTTACCAATGTAAAATAAATTTACCCAGCATACGTATAACTCGTTACCTCCGCACAAATTTTGTTCTTCGAACCTTTTGCGTTTCTGGACTTTATTGCGTTTCAAATCTTATCATAAAGTCTGTTCAACAATGCCGCATTACGCTGTAATAAAAATAAGTTAAACAACTCAACATATAAACTTCAGTAGATTTATTTTAGGTAGTAGCGTGTTTGTAATGGATTTCGTTCCGGTAACCGCCCGAGACAGGAGACACGGTGCGGGCACGAAATTAATGCGTGTCTTAAACACTGATGCACAGCACGAGAGGGATGTTCTCCTTTGTTGTGCGACAAACATGTTGCTCTGCTAACGGCATATCATTACGGCATACATTTTACATTAAAACAGTTTTCAGGATATACTATAGTTTGTGAATAAACATGCACTTTATGATTTTCTACCTTGCCAATACCTTGACAACTGCGACACGAAGTCATCAATAAATCGATCTAGCTAGGTTTCATTCTTAGAAAACGTCGTTTTATCCGTGTTTTCAGGCAATGTAAAACTGCTGCAATATAAATAGAATACGATGTGTAAATTGCGCCATCATCTACTAGGTTATAATAGCTCGGGTGGGAAATCGGGCGGTCCCGAAACAAGAACACCCCATTTCGAATCCAGTTGATTTTTCAATTTTCTTCTTTTGTGAGACAAAAAACCAGATCAAAGCTTGGTCATCCAGGATTTTTAAAATATATAGGTTCCTGCGTAATGTTTTCGTGCACCGCCTAGGTGGTAAATTATTAACTCAGATTTCACGAGTGAAAATTAAAAGTTAGCATTCTGTCGAGCATCCGAGCCATCACGGCTCGATCGCTAAGATTTCAATTAATAAAGTATCCCTATAACAGTATTTTATTATTGCACATTAAATTCTCTTTTTAAGGAAAAATTGTCTGGATTTTCCAATTTTTCATTCAGTCAGTTAGAAATGAGCCGTTATCCATTTTGCTGACACTTGAATTAACGATCGGCCCACTTTATCCAATTTCAAAATTTGGCGATATGGGCACGCGATTACTTTAAAACGCATATTCTTATTGAGATAGGTTATTGAGGTTTCGGTTATTTACTTATCTTATAAATTAAAAGCCAGTAATGGTTAATTATTTTTTTGAAATCATTATATTTGAGTTATTTGTATTACATAGTATTTGTAGTATTTGCAATTAAAGTAGACAATTTTGTGCGTGCGTATACTACAGGTAATGATGCTGAATGTTGAAACTGAACCTTCTTATAAAGATTTTATTTGTTGTTCCATTTATAGTTAAACACTGTTACATATTTTACTCTTTCACTAAATAAAAATCTTTAGTTCGGGCGCATACAAACACGCACGGACTAATAAGGCATTTTTATGAAAATTTTCTTTAACCTTCAAAAGTACAATATTTAGAGATAGAATTTTCAATATTTTCTTAGTAAATATTCACTTTTGGCTTAGATACCGGCCCACACTAATACTCTCCCGTGGATTTTCTTTTTACAACTATGAAGTCTACTTCATCTCTGGGCTTATTTGATCTGGGCTCTAAGAATAGAATATCATTTTGGAACTAGAGGCTTCATAATAATCTTTGCCTAAGAATAATCGGAGCATTTTGACAGATTTCGGGAAAAATTTCGCCCTGCGCCGTGAACATCATCAAGGATACATCAGTATTCTACCTTGGCGGTAAGAAAAACAAGAATATACGACTTCATTGCTCAAAGAATAAGCTGATATTGTTTTTTCTCACAGAAGTAACATTGTACTTACGCTTCATTTTATCTGGATATTTAGATAACTGGGGTCCACTGTTTTTATACGTTGCCTACGGTCCAGCAACCAATTGATGTCCATTGGTGAATCGTCTGCTCGCTTGCTAATTCTTGAGATAAAAAAGCAATTATTCGAAGAAAAAAAGGCGATGTAAATGTGAAATATACATCTTCACAATCTAATTTACAGCATCAACAAAGTTAAAACAATTTCTAGCGTTAATTTTTTAGTATTGGTTGATTTTTGTTTGTGTGTTTGCTGTCTCATAGTAACTCTTCAGCGAGGGAAAAATGTGCTAAAAACAAAACCTAAGTATATCGTTTCTGAATTCGTAGCATAGCTATGTCGAATCAAGCGTAAAATCGTATTAGTTCAGATATCCTTCTTCCCCTGAGTGTGCCTTAGAATAACAATGTTTTTCAGTTTACGTTACAGTACGTCTGCTTTGCATATAAATAAGACATGTATGTTGTACATCTCCAGAGAAATCTTAACATGTCGTTGTGTAAGTTACGTCACTACAGTTTCGAGATATAAAACTTGAACGTTTTTGGAAGCAGCCAAATTATTAGAGATAAATGTTAAAAATATGCGTGATAATATTAACTTTTTCATTAAGTCTATACATTTCTCTCATTTATCGCAACAATATTATAAGCTTTACACAGTACAGTTGTTTTTTCTTTTATTTCATTTATGAGGTATGTGAAAGTGCATTAATTTAATAAGTTAGTAGATTAAACGAAGAAAAATGTTTTAGTCAGTTATGATTGTGCCAATAAATTTGGGCAATCTAATCAAAGCATGTGGTTAAAATAAAGCAAAGATTACTTAAAACACTTTTTTCCTATTTTGTTAAATAAAAATTATCACTTTATAACATTTATTTTCTTTGGAATGTAATTCTTTTTCGGATTGGAGGTAATCTGTTTTTTATGAAGTTTTATATCTTTGCTGCGCCAAAAATATCATAGTAAACTTAGCGTCTATAAATACAGTTTAATTACTTCATCAAGTGTGACATTTAAAAAGCTGCCGAAAACCTTAAGTAAGAGACTTTAATTTTCTTCTGAAAATCGACCCCATATAAACAGTCTTGTAAGATAAGTCTTAACTCAGAGTCACGTATTTTAACCGACTTCGTAATATGAGCGCTGTTCTGAAATATGGGTTAATAATAAAACCAGCAATCATATGATAGAAATTTATCATTGTCATAATGTACAATCCCCCTCATCGGCGATCTAAAATTTTCACACACTGTTAATTTTTGTCATGATCAGAATAAAATAAAAAGGCTTTGGGCTAAAATTTGGCTGGATGGACCTCTATTTAGAGACCGCGAGAGCAATCGCGTTGTCTTGGTGAAAAAAATTCCCTAGCTGAACTTCTTACTAAGTATATATTTACGCCATAAATGTACATGAAAACACAAAGGCAGTTTCTTTTGCCCTTGGAACGATAAACGGTTACGATCGGAAAAAGGTCCGCATTCAATGGCATTGACGCCAAAAAGGGTAATATAAGAAATCCGAACCTTCGACACGGGTGTTCAGGGGTAACCCTTACGTTATCCAAAGATTAAACTTACTCGATATCGAATCAACGAATTTTATTGTGTTTTTGATATGGGATATTTACAAGTAGATTATTTGCTACAATTACAGTACGATCATAAAAGCCACTAACATATGATCGTGTTATTCAATACAATATGCCTTTCAATATCCTATTCAGTCCCAAATGGCTCATACCCTTATGTACTATTTGTACTAGAATTTTTATATAAAACATTTTTACTTTATGATTTGTGAATATTGCCTATTTTCTTTTTATATGTTTGATAGTTACTTTTCTCAAGTTCTGGTATAAAAACTATTGAGCCTAATTTTTTCGTACTACACTACATACATCATACATACATGTAAATCACAAAATATTAAATAAAAGTCTTATGTAGGTACTTCTTGTTTGAATATAAGAAACGAAACACGATCTGACACACTCTCAGACTAACGGGGTTGACAAGGATAATACTTTTTACGAACTATCGTCGCAATAAGATAATTAATGATGATGATGATGCAATGTTGCCATAAACCGGGCGTAAATTCGAGACCAGCGCGCAGATTTCAAAACCGCGCGAGTTCCGAAACACTTAATTCTTCAATACTTCTACACTTTTTGGTGCACGCCTCTGGGATTGAAGCCATGGACAATATAGCCACGGGATCAACACGGACATATTTGTAACAATGTGAATATACAGGGTGATTTTATAGACGACGAACATATTAACAGAGCATATGTAGAATTTGATTCTAAATCTGAATCTGCATATATTTGTGACCTCATTTTTTTTTTTTTCAAGGAAAGAACTTAAGAACTTCAAAAGGAGGAGGTTCTCAATTCGACTGTATTTTTTTATGTTTGTTAACTCATAACTTTTGACTGATTGAACCGATGTTAATTATTCTTTTTTTATTTGAAAACTAGTGCTTCTCATGTGGTCCCATATTAATTTCATTGGTATTGGATCTTGGGCTCCGGAGGTACTCAGGGAGCTCCTGCAAATCAATTATAAAATGAATGCAGAGCGAGATATTTGAAGTCGGTTTTGTTTTAGTTAGTAAAAAAAATATTTATTTCAAACATTATGGACACCTTAAAAATTCCTGCCTTACCGTCTCAATACAATAACCTCTTCACGAGCACTAAAAATTTTCGCTGAACGCATATTTACTAAACCGCTTATCAATAGGGTAACCACTCTTAACGGGATAAACAAACAATGTTTGAATTGATATTTTTCTGGTTAATATTTTTTTTTTAATTATGGAATGCTCAATTAATATTATGTCAAAGTATGTACTGCATATAAAAAAATCACCGTATAATAAATACTCTAAAATATAAGGAAGCATTAAATTTTTATATAAGTGACGTGATAAAATTTTAGTTTTTCGGAAAATTACTGTTTTTAAATAAATCATTGTTATAAAAAACAATGACTTCCCAAATATTAATACGTGTCATACTGTCATTAATTTATGTTATATTATTGTATTATCTACTCACAAAATGAATGGTATGAATAAAAGAATCTTTGGTTGTTCATATCAAATTTTCAACTATAATTTGATTCACAGCATCAAGCAGTTTTTTTATAAACTAATGGTATATCTCTCGTGGTTCCTCTTGGATCCTCCATCTGTTTTTATTCCTCGAGTACCGCCTTCATAATTATAATGGCTGCTGATCCGCGAGCCACTTTAAGGCTTTTAATATCTTGAGGAAGCATCTAACGGAGGTAGCGTTTTCATTATATTTAAATGATTACCTAATAAAGTGCTTTGCCGACTACTTCACAAAACGCCGAGTCATCCCCTATTCGTTCAGAATACGACTTCCCTTCAAAAATAAATTCTTTGAGGGGCACTGTTAGGTGTACAGTAAAATTGAGTGCTTCACCAATCTTTTGCGATCCTTTAGACGTCCATATGGCTTGACAAATTTTAGGGTAAGTTTCGACCGGTTCTCTCGATTTTATCATTGAATAGTTGGGTCCAAGATCTCGTACCGCTATTTCAGCGATGGGGCCGTCCCTTAACCTACGAGCAATTTCTACGGAGTATTTACATAAAAGCGTTCCTAACTTCTGCTTTCTATGTTCGCGTAGGGTGGCTAAAAACATAATTTCAAGGCTGCAATCCACTCCATATCTGAAAAGATAAAAACAGTTTAAAATAATACTGCACAAGACAATGTTAATATCAAAAATGATTAGATATGTTTCAGACTATTTACTTTTCGAATAAATTGCACCTTCCGTCTACATTTGCCATAAATTGAATCAAGGAGCGGGACGATTCTTGGGTGCAACGTTCTTCAGCAAATATTTCAAAAAATGGCTTCTCGGATTCACTCGTCGATTGAACCTGTAGCAATCGACCATATTGTTAAGGGATTAAACGTTTTAAATAAAATTAATAAAAGCAATACGAGTACTATACAATTCATTCAATTCCACGAAGAAAGTGCTAATAAGAAAAAAAATGTCTAATAAAAGTTTTTTTTTAATTATCTAACAAAAAGAAATTTTTGATTCTTTACAAAGAACTGTAACGTAATATTTTTACTGTCGGTTCTTAAATATAATGAATGAATTATTTATTGTATAACACCATTAATTATTTATTGTATACCTATTCTTCTAAATTAAGCGTTACTACTAACGAAAACTAATACCACTAATAACTACTATTAATAACGAAGAATTAACTGCTAATATTAATGCAATACATTTAAAACTTCCAAGAGAAGTCCACGGCATATTTCATGAATAATACTTGCTGTGAGTAGGTACCTGTATTTTGTTAAAAGCGACTGCGACAACCTCCTCCGTGGACAAAGTGACCGCAACTAAAGACACTCCGTCCAAAGCCGCGTCCGCACACAGCTCCAACAATTCCTCGGCTGCGATCGGATTCTTGTTCACCTCGCTGCCAATGCTCACGTACTCGTCTTGACAGAACGCCTCTTTTATCACCTTACAATAGCGATGTAATGAAAATTGATGACAACCCTTTTCTCTTACATAACACAGGCACGTGGATAACATTTTCGTTCGCAAACAGAAATTAATAACAGCCTACAGTGACATACTGTTCTGAGAGAAAGTGATGTTTTCCGAAATATATAGAAGAAAAAAATATTATCTTATTAATTCCTCCAATCACATAGATCAATAAACACAACGTTTATTTGCATAAATAAAAATCCCAATATCTTACGAATTCCATGATAAATACGCGCTAATTAATCTCTGTTAGTACGGTAGAAGAACTAAAGTTTTTTGCAACAGTCAATTATTTTCGTGCAATTTTTTTCTACAGCTGGCAAATAATTTAACAATGATCAAGCACCCAAATCAAAAATTTATTCTATAGTTATATCTTAAAATAAGTTGTTTCTTACCCTCAAAGCACCTGGGAACGTTGTTGCAGACAGACATTCTATTCGATACTTGTCCGAAACTATCACTGTAACAAAACTGTTCGTATAAATCGACCCTAATAAATTCATATTAACTTAACCATCTTTAAACTTATCGACTGTTACAAATGTTTTTTAGCATTTCCCTTTGCATATTTATGCTCGCTAGTTACAAAACAACATTCCTCTCTTATTATAATAATAGCACGCGACTTTTACTGTGTTTACTTATTTTAAAAATACCTACTTCTTTAAATGATCATAATGATAAAATTTAAATGTTGGTAAACAAATGCTAGCTATCAACGTTACATTTAAAGGTCAACGGCCGAAATGCTAAAGGATGCCTATCTTGCTGGGAGTTATCAAAATTAACTCACAACCTAAAATGAACAATATCGATAATTATACAATGGCCATATTCCTTTATGTTTGAGCCAACATAATATTCAACTTGTTCTAAAGAAATCCAAGGTCATTTTTCAAGACAAGTTTTTTTTACACAACATTATCTCCTTCTAAAATGAGAAAAACTTCTTCTATTATTTCTATTAGGTGTTAGGCAACTGACAAGCATACTTAAACTTACTTTTCTTTTTTAAATAAATTACATATTACAGATATATGAACACTCAGACACTAGAAAAACCTACTTACTTTCAACACAAAATATTTGTGTGTGTGGAGCAAACAGATTACTTTGAGACCTAGCAGAAAGAATAATGATGAAAGGAATTATTTTAGTATTTTCTACCTAATGCTTAACTCACCTGCTTTGTTGTCGAGGGAGTCCATTTTTCACTATCCTTTTAAAACTAAATAAGGCATTAAACGTTACTATTTAATCTGTGCGAACGCGTCGGTGTCGCGTCTCTTACTGCCAATAGTATTACTTTATGCTTACTGCCATTGCCAGCCAGCCATTCGTATGACATTTAAATTATCAGTATACAATGTCTGTGTCATTTAGCAACTATCTGCGTGCCTCGGCTTCGCTCGAATATAACAATGAAATATGTATTACACTTTCATCATATTTTGTTCTACATGTAAATAAAAATACCTTAATAATACACATTTCTGTTCAATATGACATTATTTTAAGTTACGGTTGACAAAGTTAATGTGGCAATTATTAATAATTCCAAAATTTTAGTAGTAATTATAACTTATTATACAAATATGGAGATAGAGATAGTTTCAATAGTCATTTAATTTAAATAACTATGTCGCTGAAGAATAATATAGTTTTGAATAAGTAATAAAAATATCTTCTACCTGCATTACAAATTACAAACATATTGAACAACTTTTAATATTAGTGTTCACGTTGCCAACTATTTGTTGAATAGAATTAAAACAAATTTGCACCGGCTTTACTTTTACTGGGTTTTAAAATCTTCTAAAAGATTTTTCTTCTTTTCAATAGCTTAATTACTCGCCGCTCTTGTTTAATTTTAATGTACTCATGAAATATTTTGCATTTCTAAAGAATATTTAAGAAGCCAGTCGCGAAGCCATAGTCACATACTAAAGATCTGACATAAAGGCCCACACACTCATGGAGTATAATAGTTTGTATGTTGATTTTATTAGCTCATAGCTACATATCGAATTCGCTGATTAATTAAAGTTATCAAACAGTTTTATCTACATATTCTTACGGGAGTAAGCAGTTACACGCTATCAACCATTAAAACAATTTTTATTAAAATCTGAATTTTTTGTAGAAAACTATTTCGGTGGGTCGAAATTTTTTTTCGACCCACCGAGATTCAAACTTGCGTTTTCCTGGTAGCGTGCCGGTAGAAATTTTGGTGACGTTTAATCAGCCGTTGTCAAATTCCACAATATTAAGTGGAGCAAAGCAAAATAAATTATAAAATAAATAGTTATATTTTCTCCTCAATTTGGAGCCGTGATAGCTGGCTGTCAGTGAAATTGTTAATCACGTGCTCAGCGGAGATGAAAAACATCGCGAGGAAATCTCATATTTTCGAAATAATGACTAAAATAAATAATTCGTACATATGATTAGTCGGCTAAACCGCAGTGGGGCTGCGTGAAATTAAACTTACGTCAAGGCGACCACATACTCTAATGACTTGTCAAATACATTGCCATAGTATATGTGCTGCAATTCCATAATGGTTTCAGGACTTGAACTGTTTGAACTGTGAACACATTGATTGTTAATAAAAAAATAAAAAAAAATATTCGCCAATGCCAAGTAACTCTGTAAGGCACTCAAAATCAAATTGCACTTTAATTGGCCTTAATAACTTTTAACGAGTTCCAATCCACTATGGCGCGATTGAGGTACCGAAATCGAAAACACTGTTTCGAATCCTGCAGCGTTGAAAAAAAAGTTTTTCGACAAATTTTCTACAAGAAGTTCATATTTCATATTTTCCGTTTCATCTTGTGTGATTATTAAGTTATTGTAAGAGGAACACTTTAGTGTGAATTTAATAAGTGTATTTAAAATAATTGTTTTCTTACCTAAATATTGTAAGAAGAAATTAATTTATTTAATAAAAAAATTATTAGTATTAGTTTCCCGAGTCACCTCTTTAATTTTAAACTTATTTGTAAAGTCGAACTGGTTAATTGCTTGCATGATTGCTTTTATTTTTTATTTAGTTACTGTTCTTCTGAATTGTATATTTATAAAAGTTTCTATGAAATAATAAAAAAAGACAGGATTCATATTATTTTCTATTCTGTAAAATTAAGTAACAGCCTATACATGTCCCACTGCTGGGCAAAAGCTCTATACAGAGGGTATCAGGGCGTAGTTCACCACGCGGCCCCACTGCGGATTGGCGGACTTCACATATCATCGAAATATATTTCTTTTGTTCCTATTCTGTGGATTTGAATTTTAAATGGCCTCAATAAATTGTTTATAAATCTTTTAACGCAATTAGTTACAAAAGAATTAAGTTAATATAAAAATCTGATATCATTTTATAATAATCTATAATCATTTTATATACCTACTACTTTTAAAGTCTCTACTTTAAAAGTAATAGGTATCATTTTATAATCATTTATAAATGATAGAGTTTTATTTATTTGAATAGATAAAGTTCCTTTTCCTAATATTGTTCTGCCTAACAAAATTTAATTCTAATATTCTACAGCCTAACAAAATTTAAATAATTTTTTGAACAAAATCTGATTCCAAAAATATACTATAAGATTTTAAATATCTCTAAAGTTTCAATTCAAAAGGCGAGATCTAACACCGAGTCAAGCAGAAATCAATATAGGCTAGAATTTATCTACATCAATGTGATATCAATTACATCTACTTTACAAAGAAGATATTTTACTAAAAAATAATATTAAGAAACTATAACAGTTTTTTCTTAAAATATGTTAATAATACGATAACAGAAATTTCAATGACAGAAATTTTCTTCTCGGAATAGTTTGTTCAAAACAACAAAAAGCACTCAATTCCTTAGTCCTATTAAATTTCAGCTCCTTTCAAGTGATCGAGACAAGTCGTGGTGAGATATAACAATAAGAATATTCTAATAATAATTACTTCGATACATTTAATATATTTCGTTACAATTTATTAATTAATTTACTTTTCTACATATTTTGATAATATTTTTGGACTGTACTTTATTATTTATTGTATTGTACCTATACTTCTTATTGGTACGGATTCAAATTAAACCTATTAGTGGGTTGACTTTGTCATTTCCGTCTAAAACTCTTTAACTCCTAAATTTTGAAATATGCACTTTTGAATTTTTTTAATATTTGTATTTATAATAATCAGCAATTTCATCCATGCGAAATTTGTTGTTTTCAAACATGCGTTGACGATAGATTTCGTGATAGTTTTTAGGATTCCGTACCCGAACTCGTAAAACAGAAACCCTAAGACGTCGTCTGTCCGTCCGTCTGTCTGTCTGCCTATCTGTCTGTCTGAATGTCTAAATGTCTGTCATCTGTCACCAGGCTTTGCCTTATGAACCTTTTTCTGCCGTTTTAGATAATGGTACGGAGCCCTCCGTGCGCGAGTTCGACTCGCAATAAATAATTTACTAAAAGTACACAATATGGTAAATTTACAAATCGACGTCTATAATTTCTAAAAAGCGCAACTTGCCGGATAGAATAGTAAGTGCCACTTAAAGTTTTAAAATTAATACAGAGTCGAGAAGCAAAGGAACTTTCTTCGAAGAGGAAGCCACGACTTAATGGCAAATCGTAACTTTTGGACAATTAAATATCTTAATTGACGGCGCCAACTCCTTTCACACCGCCTTATTTGCTACCTAACTTTGTTATGAAAGATTTATTAAAGCCGGTAAAATACTTTTTATTTTATGACGTCTCAAGAAACATATAATAAAATACATTATATTTGCAATGTCGGACTTGCCCATTCATGTAGCAGCGAACACCGATGCGTGGTATTACCACAAATTTGATAAAACTATAAAATATATTAGTAAACTTAACATTACTTTGTAAACTGACGAATTTAAATCTTTTTCTCATTTATTTAATTTTGGTTAATTTAATAAAGTACAGCGCAGTAATAGGAAGCTGAACGGTGAAGTTAGAAAGTAACAATGGATTTTCCTTGTTAGCGGTAAATTTAATTATATCAGTCGCTTTTGAAAGGGTTTGCATACTTACCGTATTGAAATTCGATCAATGAAATGGAACAAGGTGACCTCATCTAGTTTAATATTTCAGAGCATCAGTTCTATTTTTAAACCTTTGAATCAACGGTTGGCTATGAAAAATTAGAAATTGATACATTTTTGGTAGTCGCATTGTCCGAACGTACAACTGCTCTTGTCGAAGTAAAATTGTAGTTGTAACTTCCCAGACCTAAAATGGTAGTGATTTCAAATATCTTAATTTCGTTATATTAGTAGCATTTTCAAGAGGCATGTATGTAACTTTGAAAGGGAATAGAAAGGTATTTGACATTTCACAAGATATTTTAATCCCCATTTAATAAGGAATGCTTTGCAAATGTAGACAATATTTGCCGCATATAAGACAGAAATAAGAGATCGTTGTCTAGCACAAATAATAAGTTAAGAGTGCTCTTGCAGGACACTAGGATTTGAACCCATTGCCAAGCATAAATTTGGTGGTGCACACATGAACATTGTCAACCTAACAATTACCATTCCTGCTGACTGTAACTTTTGGAAAGTACCAAGCATTCTTGAATTTAGAGTGTTCTGTGATGTGTACACGACCAAGTCCTTAAAGGCTAACCGTTTTATTTATTTTTTTTTAATTTATTATTTGTTAATCTTAAACCACTTCAATACTCCGTCATATTTGACTTTTATATTTTGAAGATTGTGTAATTTCTTCAAGTAGTGAGATAGCACTTGTATTTTGCATTTTGGTGAACGAAAATATGCTTTTTTAGAGATACAATTTATTTCTAATAGAAACTGTTAGCTTTAATTTGATATTCTTACGTCTTAATAAATGATCTGTGAATAGACAATAACATTTTTGAATGAATAACACTTATTTTAGGTACAAAAAAAATTAAGGTTAATATCATCATTAATAATTAATTTTTAGTAGTACTATGTACTTACGATGTAATTTGAATGTGAGTTTGATTGATAAAGATCAATGAAACGCACATTTGAGATCGTCATGCTTATTACTAGTACATGTTTAATATGACTGACATGTTTAATATATGTGTAACCTCGATTGCATTTTAATTGAGAAGTATTTGAGAACTGGTTCAAATATTTAAATGTCAAGTGCCGAAAAGCGAACAAAGGTTTCAGGCATTTTAATTTGAAATTCCTTCGTTTCGCACAAAAGCAAAAGACGAAAACGGCTTGAAAACCAATGCAGTACTTTTAGATCAGTTTCGGAACGAAAAAGGAAGAAAGTCTTCCAATATTTTTCGTGTGATTATAGTTCCCTTAATCGTTTTAAATTTTCTAAATTTCCAAAAAAAAACTGTCTTTTACTCTAACGTCGATTTTAATGAAATATTGTAATAATTTTATTTTTGTGGGAAAAATATTCCCAATTATACAGTTTTTATACACTCGTATTTCCTAAAGTTATTAGAAACTAAACTACCCCATATCTTTACATTTTTATTTCCGATCACATTACATTTTACGTTACATATAATGTTAATTGTAGATTTATACCGAAGTGAAGAAAATTTATGTTCTCTAGAAATATATGCAAAGTTACACGAAATTTATGATATGACTTTTCTACTGATTATAGTATCAGATTAAGTGATGAATAATAATATATAAAGTAGGTTTATACATATGTAGCTTATCTGTGCTCCGGAAATAAAACTAGAATCACCCGACGTGAAAATGCAGGCATATATGCTACCTAAGCGCTACTTTAGCCAGTGTCATACGTACCTTAATTTAAATGTACATAAGAACTTATTTCCTGCCAGCAAAAAGAAGGAATATAAATATATATATAATTTTATATAATATATATATATAATTTATATATATATATATATATATGGCCTTTCATTACTATATATTATATATATATAATTTACATATATATTATAATTAGCCTTTCATTACTAACATACTGTTTGAAATAAAGGGCAAATTTATGACAGAAAATAGCACGACAGTACTACGCCCTGGCCATATACAACAAAAGCGATTACCGTACCTACTATAATTAATATGCTTTTGTGCTCCTAAATTGTTCAAGTCTCATCAAAACAGTTCAATTTAGCGCTATTTTTATGACATTGAATCTAATAAAAATTCGACTTCATGTGCTTTTTTTAATTTTCCAAGTTCATTTCTGTTCTTGTAAAAAATCAAAACATTTGATCGTTTTTAGCTGTGTCACTTTGATGTCTTTTCAGTTTGGTGAAAGACGATGGATAAATAGATACATTACGTATCTATTTATCCATACGATATCCTGTTTCTTTTCTCGATGTTTATTTTGCTATATACATCAATTAAGAATATCGAATAGTAAACAGTAATATAAGGCTACACCAACATTTAAGGTTTCACCAACTAAACGTATAATCCAGTAACATTAAGTACTGTTGATAGCGCACAGTAGAAACTAGAAAACATTTTGTTGAATAAATGGGTGTGGCTAGCGTTAACGGTTAATTCGTATATAGAAAAACAAATTCGTGGCTGGGCAAGCAATTGAGTATGCTGATGGTCAGTGTATAGATAATTTATTTAGTTGTGATTTAACTTTATTCAAATAAACTTTATTCTGCACCTAATCTTTTTATATGTATGATTACCCCATAAATGTTCGATTGAGATTGACTTACTAAGTTCTGCGAGTGCTTAAAGCACTACTATGTATCTGCTTATAAATAAAGTTATGATAGTGTCGAATTCAGTATTGTAAAAACAATTTTCATCTTTTAAGTCAAAACTGTTTTAATTAAGACTTGATATAAATATCTTCCACTATATAATCTAACACCGAAACGCAAAACTTAACCAATTCGTAGAAGAGCCAAGGAGAAACGATGAGGCCGTAGTTAGTCTGCTATACTAGAAGTTCTGCATCATAAATTAAACAAAATTAATAGAATTAGATACTTATGAAGGGGGTCTTTCAAAATGTACAAAAAATTATGGACTGATTGATTTGATCAACAGATTTTCCTATTAGCTAATTAAATATTAGTGGGAGATTTTTTTAAATCCATTGACAGTGTGATTTTAATTTTATGTTCTTTTTATGTTCTAAAAACTTCTATTATCTCACCTTGGTTAACAAGGAATGTTACTTTATATGTTTTGCCCGAAATTTACGTTACGTCTAATTGAACTCTATGATTTAACACCTTCGAAATGAATGTGTGTGTGAGAAAGGCTCTGCTTTGTAGGAAATATGTAAAATTTTAATTGAAAATAATGTGTGAGATTAGATATAAGAAGCGTGATGTGCTGCAGTTGACCTTCGTAAATGGGACAAAACTTTGGTGGCTCAGATAGCTCAATGTACGGCCGTTTGCTGCCCTAATTCAATATACTCGAACAACCTGACCGCAAATGTTGGTGCCAACACCAATAAAAAAACTTTAGTGCTGATATACATGATTATTTGAAAAAACATCGTGAGGAAACCGCATATTTATTATAATAGAAAAAATATTTCATCTGCCTATCAATAAAAGGAGGTAGGGACTTGTATAGGCAGATACTTTACTTTGGTGGCCAAATCCTACGTTATCTATAAATCAATTATAAGCTTGAATACACTAACCTACAAGAAGTAGACGTATTCAAGTTAACAATGTTTCATAAAAAAACATTCTTATTTATTATTCCTAGAATAACAAAATGAAGGGGAGTCGATCAATTATACTCGCTTGAATACACTAAAAGAAGCGTCCATTCAAAATCGTTTAAGCTTAAAAATGTAAAACACTAAATAGCAAAATGTAAAACTAAATAGCAATGACTAGCATCACGTAACGCAATTACGAAGTAATAATTCTCTTCAACGCAAAATAAAACCTCGATAATAAAACAAAGAAAACCTGCAGAATATAGATAGGCTTTAAGTTTTTGGAATTATGTTGATTTTGCACATTGAAGAAGAATAAATTTAATTTTACTGATTAATTTTTCACAAAAAAATAGTTTTAAGGATATTTAAAAATAATTATTTCTTTAAAGTTGTTTTTGCTGAGCGTTTATATTTCACAGTTATTAAAGTCACTCCGAGATTTTACCACGCTAAAAAATCGTCGGTGCAAAGAAACGTAGTCCAGATTCATTTTTAACTTTTTTTGTACAAAGCTCTTTTCTATTGTTCACAACACGCGAGCAAGTTAGAAAAAGAGCTTTGTCTGTGTAACTTAAACAAACATACGGCAGTTCAGACGTGAATATACACAATGAACAATGAAAAAGATAAATGTTTCTTGACACTAAAACCCTGCCAACATTATTTCTAAACCAGGCGCTGTTATTTTAAACGCTTTTATAAGCATAATATGCTTATAAATGCATATAATATGCTTAACTTTGATATATTATGTCAAATTTAAAAAAGAACGGCAAATATTATGTGGCTTGATTGTCACAGCGGCTTATTCAAGTAATGTGTAAAAAAATACTACTAAATTTGTGACCTACAATAAATATTCCAGATCTAGATTAAGGTCTATATGTGTGTAGAGTACGCCTCTTGTTACCAGTTAGTGGGATGCGGGGGACGGAGTGAGTAGGTAGCGTGAAAAACTATCCTAAGTGATATCTCCAGCTGACGTGGAGAATTGGCGAAAGATATGTGTCATCTTCCCTTGCGTCTGGGGCTTGGCCGGGCTGATACGGTAGAGAGGTAGACAGAATTTATAAAACTATGAAGAAGTTATAAAACTATGTCAGAAGAAAGTTTTGAAACTTTAAGTGCTCTCTTTGTAACTGTGGTAGGGCCCCGCAACAGTCTTCTCTGTTGCAAGAATGGGCAGGTCCGTTCGGGGAAGTACCTTCAAGTAGTGGAAGTGTTATTCTTCTGCGTTTCGTTTGGTGAGTGAGATAGCTGCCGATTATTAAAAATTAGCAACGCATCTGCAACCTTACAGGTGTTACAAACTTCAATGGGCGGTGGCTTTCAGTTAGCATCAGGTGAACCACAAGAGGTGAACATAAAAAATATCTGTCTTGGCTTTCTAGTCAGTCTTACGACACAACAACATTAAGTCTTATGAAACAAAAAGAAATGAGACAATAAAAAACCAAATCACGCTTGGTTTTACTTCTAATACCCTTTTACGCATTAATGTACATACCTATATATATCCGAAATACAAAAAATAACATTTCGATTTTCTACCGCTCAGTTTGAATTTTCCATTGTTTTCCTCTTATTGAGTAATAATTAATAATATAATATGGCGACGTAATAACGAAACGTTCAGACTTTCTAGATTGTGCTTTATTTCATTAAAATTATATTATAAACGGTTATCCCCAAAAATTTAAATGGTTTTTAAAAAGTTTATTCATTTATATGCTACGTCAAGTAGTCTTATCGCGTTTGCGGATGCATGCCTCCATTTGCATCCGCCTTGCGCAGTGCTTCACCCTATCTAACACATCTATACATATATATAATAATATATATGAGATGCATTATAAATTGCTTGAAAAATGTTAGTATAATAACTGACCTAAGCTATTTTTTTTTTAAGTTTTTTATAGTGCTTTTCTACATGTTTTAATGTTCAATCTTAAGTGCAGAGATTAGCACTATAAAAAACTTTAAAATTTATAAAAGCAATGGCGACATCTCTCGTTCGAATTATCGTTGTAAAACGATATTCGAAATTGTTTGTATGCTGGAAAGGACATAACAATAGATGCGCCAAGCATTGCTTCAAATGCTAAATAACAATGTAGAAAGAAGGCGTTAAGATTTTCGTCGCTGTAGCTATAAGCCGTTTAGCTCAGTGGCTAGAGCGTCAGGCCGCGAATGCCGAAGACGTGGGTTCGATTCCCACAGCGGCGACAATCTTTTCGTACTTTTTCTACATGTTTTAATGTCCTAAGCTATATTTAAACACTAGGACAATACGCAAGCAACTGCAGCATAATAAAGCAGTATTTATAACGGGTGCGATGGAATTCAAAAAAGAGTTGTTTTTCTTGGAGCATAGAATTTTTAACAGATATTGAATCCTAATACCTCTATTCCCAGTCATATACCAAAGTCAACTTGTTATTTGATATTTAAAAACCGACCAAGTGCAAGTACAAATCAATATTATTTGGCCTCGGACTATCTCACTACTTGACTGTTGTTATTACCCTCACTCCCTTAATTTTGCAGCTCAATTTTGTTGACCTGTTTACATTATTATAGACTTAACTTTTTGACTTAACCTAAATCCATAATTATTTAAAAACGTAAAACTAATTTTTATGTAAGTAGCTTTCTAAATCTTCTAAATCGAGTTAAATTTATTTTTATATTCACTATCTCTAAAACATCATTTATATTTCATAAAAATAAAAGTAAGACTTACGTAATAATATCGAGATAGGTTAATAACGCTACTACCAATACTCGATTTCCATAATTGTACCCAAAAAATCTCCATAAAGTTCTTATTTTAAGGAGTCCTTAGTAATTGATTTCTGTTAATCGCTTAGAATAAAAAAAACTGGCTTTTGATTAAATAAGACCAAAATTATTAGTCTCATTCCAGAATAATTAAATTTTTCGTAACTGCGTGTATGCGCCTTATAAAATCAATTAGCATATTTTATATCTTAATGAATTATCGTATTAAGACAATAAAAAATATGAGGTTTTTGGAGACGTAACATTATTTTTTTGCTGAATAAACAAAAACCGCCGGATTTAAAACGTATTAAAATATATTTCAAAACTTTCAAATATGTAATATAAAATTTAAAATTTTTGATCATTGCTAGGGCACGCCCCTACAAGAAAGTGGTTAACGTCTTTTATATGCGTTTGTTCCATGCCATCCTTGGATAACTAGAGCAGAAATCCGATGAAATCTCACTGTGGCAGAGCCACGCAACAGTTTCTGCTGTTATACGAATAGACAGGCTCATCCGGGGAAGTACCACGGCCTCACAGAAGACCAGCGTAAAGTGGAAGTATTATACTTTCGCGTTTCGTCTGGTGAGTGAGGTAACCGGCACCCACCCTTGTCAACGCATCTGCTTATGCTAACAATTTTTCACATAAAAATATCTATATTTTTAAAGTGAAAAATTTATGTTTTTCTTTATGGGGAAAAAAGCGTCAAATGAGCAGGAGGCTCACCTGATGGTAAGTGATCACCGCCGCCCACGGACACCTGCAACACCAGAGGGCTTACAAATGCGTTGCCGACCTTTTAGGAAAGAGTATGCTCTGTACTTGAAACTTTCAATAATTTAGATAATATTACTACCGTTCAAAATATGTCACAAATTTTATAAGCAATAACTTATTTCGCCGACTTAGTAATAAAACGCGATACGGAGATGAAAACATTTTTTTGTATTATTTAATACATCAATAATAATAATTAATAATACAACAGAAAATGAAAAATATTAAGTATTAATTAACAAAACAATTATTTTATTTAATTCCCTCAAATAACGAAAATATTTCGGAGCTAAAAGTAAAACTGAAGGAAAAGGAAAAACCAAAATGTGCAAAAAAAAAAATTCCTTTGTCATAAATGAAAAATCTTTTTGATTTTATGTTAGTTTCTTAGTAAATTTCACACGTAACTTTTTATTCTACCTTATTCTACCTGGCATTAATCTTAGCTATTACCAGCCTTCCTACTTAAACTCCTCCACTTTGCCCGGTCTTCAACATCCTCAGGGGTCAGTCCATTGGCTCTCATGTCCTCTTTCACGACGTCCAGCCATCGCTTCCTTGGGCGTCCAGGGGGTCTAGTTCCTGGGACAGGTATATGAAGGCATATCCTTCCGACATAGTTTTCCGACCGGCATGCGACATGGTCATACCATCTGAGGCGCCGCTCTTGGAGCTTATCCGCTACTTTACAGACCCCGAGACTGCCTCGAATGAATGTGTTACGTATGCGGTCAGCCTGCGTGACGCCGCACATCCATCTTAGCATCTTCATCTCCGTGACGTGAAGCTCTTGAGTGTGCCACGATAGAGCTGGCCTCACCAGCACTCGCTACCATATAGAAGTACCGGTCGGATGATGCTCTTATACACCTGTCCTTTGAGCTTGGGCGGTATTCTGCGGTCGCAGGCCACGCGTGTGACCTCTCGCCACTTAGCCCAAGCAGCACGTATCCGGGCTTGGACGTCATGCTCGATGCTTCCAGGCTCGTACAAAACAGATCCAAGGTACCTGAATGATTCCGACTTAACGACTGGTTAAGAACCTATTTGGATCGTGCTTGAGTACGAACATATAACACGTAACTAACACGTAATAGTATCTTAAAACGAAATCAAATAAAAAACGGATATACTGGAATATGTCTGGATAACACACGACTGGAAACTTAATGAGGATTGATTGAATTTGCGTCAAATATCTTTTAAATATTAAAGCACGCATATATTATTATATAACATGCGGCAAACAGTTCTCTAAGAAATATAAGAATAGAAATTTCACGTCGCTGTGCATCCAACATTCGTCGTTATTATACATTTATACATAAAGCTACAGAGTTGAGTTAAATTATTTTTGAAATGAAACAAATTGTTCAGGTAAATAATTGCTGAGGTATTCTACAAATATTTCTTTATTACCTGTTCACTAAAATGTGCGTCGTTGTTTCATTTTTCAGTTTCTAATTTTTGTTACCTCTACCGTAATATTAATAGTCCATAACGTTTCGTCACTCAGTTTAAACAGTTCTCTTTATTACGTTTGATTAAATGTTTCACTGTTTTTTGCATTGTTCGATTTTATTAAAGGCCCATATTTCTTTGAATAAATTGTAATTAGTTTTGCCCTAGCAAAAATAAGCGCACAAATTGAAACAATGACACGGCTAAAAATCGTTTGCGCTAACTCACTCAAGTTATTAGTCAATACTGTCTGTGTCCATAGTGTGACTGTTGTCTGTGTGTATTACATCTATTAAGTAAGCTTTACACGATTGTTTATAACATACATACATTGGCTTACTTTCAGAAGATTTGCGATTCGAGTTTGCAATGTGGTGGAATTACCGTTGTTTATTCCTTTCCCAAATAACTTAATAGTTCTAGTAAAATACTAGAGAGATAATAAAAATTAAGAAGAAGAATTTTAAGAATATACAGTAGGTACATAGTACTGGAACAGAAATTGATACGGTAATTTAACTAACAAATTGAAATTAAAAATATTAAAGGTTCCAGGTGTGCACAACCACTGGGAGTGGGCTCTACTGCTCTCTTTCCTTTTTGCCCAACTTCCGAAAGAGGATAAGGTGTTTCGCGCGTATAAATGTATCGTCCACCATCGTGCTAAGTGTAACAAAACATGTTTTACATTGAAAATATTCTTATCACCTGAAGCCCATCGTTTTTATGGTATTTATAGACTCATTTATGACTCCACAGGTTTAGTATTTCAACAGATAAATTAAAATACCAAGATATCTAATCACTTAAAGGGCTTATTAATGTGGATGGGATCTCCATAGCAACAAAAGGGTTGGGATTAATATATAATCTACAGTTGGAATTTCAAGAGTTCTGCAAAGATGAAGAAAATCGATACCAATCCTATTGAAATCGAACCCATCTTGAGTGGCTTTGATTCAATAAAGATGACCTTTTACATTTAACGTTCTACGAAATGTTTTGTTTAAATATAACCTTTCTTGGTTAATCATTTCGTTAAATTCAATAGTAAAGTTTCGTTTGTAGTACGATATCAAAATTTTTAATTGTTTTGCTTAAGCTTCAAATTATTTTTTCAAAATTTAAAGTAATTTGTGGAATTATGTAAAAAGAGCCGTGATAGCTCAGTGTCCGGGCGCTCGCCTTTAATTCACTATACTCGAGCAACCTGAGTTCGATCCCCGGTGCCGGCACCAATGAAGTTTTTTTTTTGTTAACTTTAAATGCTGACTGATCACATGCTCCGCGGTGAAGGAAAACATCGTGAGGAAACCTGCATATTTTCGAAAGAATAACAAAAAAAAATAGGCCGTTTGGTGGACTACGCCCTGAAACCCTTTGTATAGAGGAGGCCTTTGCCCAGCAGTGGGAGATGTATTATAGGCTGTTACTTACTTTTTTACTTTACAGTAGTAGAAACAGTAGTATATAAATGCATATTATTTTTCAATATGTTAAGATATTTTTAGGACTATAAAAAATATTTTTTTAAAGACATAAACGTTTAAAAAATGTGAAATAAATTACTATAAATGAATATACATTCTAAATACAACAATTTTCAACAAAAAATTGCAAAAATGATAATGTACCAACATGTATCTGAAAATTTAAAAACATTGTCGAATCACTAACTAGTGCGATTTACAAAAATAATACAAACCGATACCCTAAATTTTAATTCACTTTGTAACTTAATTTGGATGCAAGTCTACCAAGTGTAAGCAATGATTAATTAAGATGAAAATCATTACCAGTCAGCCTTGACGCTTTTTATCGAATTCCATGTAAAATCTGTGAATTTACTCAGAGTATTTATTTAGAGTTACAAGTGCTCATCTACCTAAGTAAACCAATTCATTAATGTAATGAAAGAAAAAGATAATACGAGTTCAAGTAAAGCTTTGCCCTTTTTATATTATAAGATGAAAATATATAAATACCATAAAAACGATGGGCTTCAGGTGATAAGAATATTTTCAATGTAAAACATGTTTTGTTACACTTAGCACGATGGTGCCGATTACTTTATACACACTATATGTATTCCTTTTTAATAGGCAGAAATAGCTTAACGTGTTGATACTAAATAATCCATTATACTAAGCCTCATAAGGTCCAATACCGTACTCAAAACTATTATTTCACACTACGTGGAGCATTGTGTATAATCCTTACCTTACATTATTTGCACCTAAATAGCTTCACGGTAATGAACACCTGTTTTAAACAACATCCAAGGCGGCTATATACATGGGTATCTCCGGGGGGAAGGTATAGAAACCAGATAGACTACATTCTGATGCGTTCGAGGTGGAGAACTTCGATAATGAACGTGGTCACGTATCCAGGAGCAGATTGTGGCAGCGACCACCAACTACTAGTTGCAACGATCCGACTGCGTCTGAAAAGAATCGTGAAGCAAAAGACAGTTCCAAATTTGCGCAGAGTGGATACAGTGGCCTATGAAAAAGAACTCGAGCGTCAACTATCGGAAATGTCATCTATCGACAACTCGAAAACAAATATCTTGTGGAAAACTCTGAAAGACACCATTACAAAAACAGCTAAGAGGTTTGTACTTGTAAGACCTACCATGAAAAGTCATATCTCAATAGAAACAGCTAAAGTAATTAAGGAGCGCCGGGAACTAAAGCAGGGAGGTCTATCTAGTTCCGAGCTGTGGGAGCGATATTCGCAGCTGAGCCGTGAAGTTCAGCGAAGATGCAGGCAGGACTACAACGCTTATATCAACAACATTTGTGAAGACCTGGAACAGCACTCCTTGAAACATGAGACCAAGGATCTTTATCAAAAGCTAAAGTTGTTGACCAGATCTAAACCGATGGAAACATGTGTGGTCAAGGACGAAGATGGGCGACTGCTAATGGAGATGGATCACGTTCTGGAACGATGGCGAAAATACTGCGCGCAACTTTATGACTGCAACGAGGATCCCGGGGCTAACAATCCATGGGTCGCAGACGAACCTGGTATACTGCCATCGGAAGTACAGAAGGCCATCAACGCTCTGAAGAACGGGAAAACACCAGGGAAGGATGGAATTCCAGTTGAGCTCCTCAAAAAAATGGGCGAAAGAGGCTTAGGTGTAATGACCAGGCTATGCAACCTCGTATGGCAGTCGGGTAATTGGCCTGAAGAATGGACTGAGTCCGTGTTTGTCCCGCTCAACAAGAAAGGCTCTACAACGGAGTGTGGAAATTATCGTACCATAGCAATAATCTCACATGCAAGCAAAATTCTCCTTCACATAATAAACCAGCGTCTCAAGCAATTTTTAGATAGACAAATTCCAGAAGAACAAGCGGGATTTGTGAGGGGAAAAGGTACAAGAGAACAACTGCTTAACATCAGACAAATTATTGAAAAGAGTCGAGAGTTCAATAATCCAGTTGTTCTGTGCTTCATTGACTACACAAAAGCATTTGACTGCGTGCAGTGGGACAAACTGTGGTCTGTTTTGAAAGAAATGGGAGCACCGGAGCACCTCATAGGTCTAATTCAAAACTTGTATACTGCCAACAGAAGCTACCTAAGAAGTGGTTCAGAATGTTCCAAAATGTTCCAGACGAAAAAAGGAGTTCGACAAGGATGTATATTGTCACCTATGTTATTTAATATCTATGGCGAGTATATAATCCGCAATACGCTTTACGGATGGGACAAGGGATTTGGTGTTGGCGGGAAGAGAATTAGCAACCTAAGATATGCTGACGACACTGTATTGTTGGCATCCTCAGTGTCTGACATGCAAGAGCTCATAAATAGATTAGAGGCCGAAAGCGGTAAACTTGGTCTTGCAATCAATCGTAGCAAGACAAAGTTAATGGTCATGGATCGCGCCGGCCTTTTGTTTGGCACTCAAAAAATTGACGGGATTGACACTGTAGATGACTTTATATACCTAGGGTCGAAGATATGTAAGGATGGAAACTGTACTCCGGAGATAAAAAGACGCATTGGGATGGGAAAGGATGCTATGACCAGGCTTAATAAAATATGGCAAAATCGCGGAATCTCCAAAAACACCAAAATGCGTTTAGTACGAGCCCTGGTGTTTTCGATTTTTATATATGGAGCCGAAACGTGGACTGTCAAGAGTAGAGAGAGACAGCGGATTGATGCCTTTGAGATGTGGTGTTGGAGGCGTATGCTGCGAATACCATGGACAGCCAGACGCACCAATCAGTCCATACTGTCGGAGCTCAACATCAAGACGCGACTGTCCACAATCTGCGAGCAACGGTTCCTTAGTTACTTTGGCCACATAATGAGAAGAGGAGACGAAAGCTTGGAAAGGTTGATCGTTGTTGGAAACACTGAAGGCAAAAGATCACGTGGCCGATCTCCAGCACGACGCACTGACCAGCTCAAGGACACAGAACCGTCTCCGAATTTCTGCGATATGGTTAGGATCGCGATGGACCGGAATCGATGGAGAGATCTCATTCGTGCTAGAACGACGACCGCCAACCACGATCATCAGACGGATTAAGCGGATTCTCTGTAGACGTTTCTCTATATAAATATTCGCTCCATGTATATTCTAATATGTTTTTCTTGCCTTTCAAATATTTTTGTAATTTCATGAACAGTTTTAATTGAGTCATTTATTTGTACCGTAGGTGTAATGTAATAAGTAAAAAGAACATGTAAATGTTAAGCGTGATAAGAACACGATTTAGTGCAATAAATAATTTAATAAGTTAGTTTAGTCAATTGGTGTGACATTCTAGCCAAATATTCAATTCATATTTATTAGTTGACTTCATCATATTTTATAGTTAACTACCTACCATTATTTTATAAGCCAGGTTACACAAAATTTATAAATGATTTACAAATCAAGGTACTTATATCACTACATTTACTTTGGTATTACCTACTTATGTGTAGAATGGTGGAAAGAAAGGAAATGATCAATAAGACTCTTCGGAGAAATGTTAATTATCTTAAGACGCTCATTTGTATAGATTAAACAAGAATTAAAGTTATCACATTTAAAATGTATCCGATCGCTCCCCAGTTTCTATGAAAATAAATCTCTTTCTCTTTTGTATCCTTTTCTGAGAATAAACTTCTTAGTCTTACATGGACTTCTGAGATTTTACCAGTAAAATTCAATGTTTAGATACTTAATAAGTACGGGTCCAAAACCCAAACTGCAACTGTTAAATATCAACAACTTTAAATAAAAACCAATAAGTTTTAATAACGGCGACTGGACCTGGCAACATACAACGTAAGAACATTGAGGACTGACGAGAGGATAACAGAGCTGGAATGGATAAGCAGCTGCTTTGGGATATAATAGGATTATCTGAAGTTCGAAGACAGGACACGATAATCCTTGAATCCGGCAACCTGTTTTACCACCGGGAGGGCGACCAACTGTCCCAAGGAGGTGTAGGATTTATCGTCCACAAGTCTCTCATTAACAACGTTGTTAAAATCGAGGGTGTGTCGTCGAGGGTTGCGTACCTTATACTCAGAATATCCAAACGGTATTCGCTGAAGGTCATACAGGTCTACGAACCTACGTTGACACATCCCGATGATGAGGTGGAGGCAATGTATTTATAGTAGATTAGGTTAGGTTCAAAGACTGTCACAAATCCGACACAAAGGACCTCAATTCCATGTGGTCTTGTGGTCCATACCCCTATAGTGAATATAAAAACATAGTGCCAGAAGCTCGTATTGGAGATTCCAAGGGGAGCAAGCTCGCGAGGCCAAGTAGACTGAAGGGGCAAGGTGGTGACCGAACCCGGCCGCAAAAATAGAACCCAAAAACTCTCTGATCACACTCTCATCCTCGTTGGAAAAAAAGAACGTGAGAATGAACAGAGTTTTGAGAGTGCCAATGATAGCAGAGGTTCGAATCGGCTAGGTCCATAGCGGAATGAAGGTCGAGTGGGTAAAGCGACATTCAGGGGCGAAACAGTGCGAGTACTGGCGACAGCCATGAAAGAGTGAAATTAAGAGTGACATTTACACTCGGCTAATCGAAAAAATACCGCTTTTTTACATCTAACAACACGTATTTAAATATTTAAGTGCTATTATTGTTTATCCCTTTGGATCACCCAAAGTTTTCGAACAACTGCTATTATATATTTACTATCTTATTAATAAAATATGCAATAAGTAACATATTCCAGTGGGTACCTAATAACTTGTGGCAGACTAGCATTTTATTTTAGACTTCCAATATAAGAACTATTTCACTACGCTATAACACATATTAAACTTAAACTTTGTTGGATTGCGTTAAGAAACATTTGTCCTAATCGTATCAATGGACCTAATATCGACTCCTCTAAAGGTAATAACACGAATATTGATTTTAAATCAATATTCGTGTTATATAGTGCTATACGAGTAGGATACCATACAAAACGATGTTTTCACTGAAAAAATAATCTCTTTGTGCTTAACTGAAATACCAATAAAGGGAATCAGTAATAAGAAGCAGAACATAAAAGTTATACTGAACAATGGATTCTCTGTTACGGTACTTTAAATTATTTATCGCTGCTTTTTAAAAGGGTTGTATTTCAGGTATTGTAATTCGACGAAACATTAATTTCTAAATAGCTAAGGATTATTAAACTTTATATTGTTCCTTTACCTTGCGTTGAATTATTATTGTTGAAGTAAAACTTCTTTAAGCGCGACTAGGGAATAACTCATTTTTTTTTCTGGCGGAATTAACGCTTTTTCTTACGGAAGTAACGTCATAAGTATATGTCATATTTTAAAATACGACATATACTTATGACGTTACTAAATATTTAATCATTTCAGTGATATATGCCCTCAACGCAAAAGAATTTTTACTTCAATCGCGCGTAAAGGTTATACGAAAGGGTACACACTTTTTTTCAGTTAATATAATAAAACGTCAGTAGCTTTGTTCTTTTTAAAAACCGCGGAAACAAATAAGGAGAAGGATAATATAACTGTCAATTGTCGCTTTGTCACATGAATATTCATTTGAATTCCTCGCTGTTTAAATCTATAAAATACAAATACTCTTAAATGGCGAGTGTATTTTTAGAATGTATTATATTTTATACTCAAAATCTTTCCTTAGATATAAAACAACAATAGTCTTTGCACGACGATTTATTTACTGTTTAATGAAACAAGCACTGTCTTTTGTATTATCTTTCTTAGTTTCAGAGTAAGCTTGTCTAAGCAAAGCAACGTTAATAAAGGAAGACTTAAAACGCGCTAATTGCAGTCACTCTAATTAAAATGTGTTATATGATTCAGTTCAAGCCGGTTTCTTTGCGCGTTCACTACTTTGAATTATTCAAGTTTAACAGATTGTCGGGCCAATTAATAAGAAGTCAGATTTCAGATTTATTTGAATTCTAATTTGCGCATAGATATTCAAAAAACATTATGTTGTCGTAGTATAAATTAAGGTCTCCTTACATCTCACCCGAACGTTCCTATTGCTTAATCGATTTTAACTTTAAATAGTGTTGCCTCTAAAAGCATTTTTACGATAAGATTACCACTGGAATCCCTTCAAGTTGTACTTTTGTAGCCCTAACCGTTACCTTCAATTATTTCATACTGCTTAATAAAGGATGCATGCTTCATAAAAAGTCTTGTTTTATATTGGATTTGTTGCCATAATCTGGTTGTTCAGTGGATCCAAATTTTGTTATTCATACGACATTCTAATATATATTTTTTTTAAATTAAATGTATAATGTGGGTTTGAGGACGGAAGCACTTTTTCTTCTATTTTAAGTTTATTCGACTCGTTCTACTAATTGTGTAATAATTTACATCTTTACGTCTTAAAAATTCCTTTTTTTTTTAGTTTATAATAATTCTATTTGCTTTTAAAAACAATCCTACATTAACTTAATAGAAATATATAATAAATGATTTAATTTAAAAATAATATTGCTCCAGCTTGCATTGTCGTTTAGTTGTAAAAGGTTATTCAAATGATTATATAATACAAGCTTACACTCGCTACTTCGTCTGCGTTGCTTATTATGTTTACGACATATTTTATGTGCAGGGGAAAAATACAATATATTAAAACATATAGAGTGATTTAAAAAGTAAAAATCGTTATTTCTTATATTTAAAACAACTTTACGTTAAATGAAGATATGACAATAATTGTTATTTTGGATAACGAAAAAATATCTAAGGAATAAAACTTAGAATAATAAATTTTAAAATCTATCCAGCAGCAGCTATCATCAGCATTTGTTCCGTGATACGCGCATAACGACAGAACTTTAGCATTTTATTTATATACATTACAAATGACTCGTTATATCTTGTGTGGAATTTATATTAAAAACAGTTTATTATAACAAAAAATAAAACGTAATTAAAGGCAGCATTATCTTTTTGATAAATATTATATCAGACCGTAAATTGTTGACTTTCCAGAACCCGATTGAAACAACCGTGGCGAAGCAGAAAAGCTTATCCGAATGTAAATATTCATTTTGGACGGTATTCGTGTAATCGTAAAGATCAAAATTTAAACTCTGCAAACATCGAGAAACCTGTATCATTTAATGTACAGTCGTTGGGCGTTGTCAGATACTGGAAACTTTCGTTCAACAAACGGATGTACGTATGTGGTTTGGCTTCAACAGTAAATCCTTTTATTTCAATGCTGCTTAAATTAACATCAATTTTGAATAAAAACTCTTTTATAAATATACCCAATGAGCAAGTTTTTGACATTTAAAAAAGTTTATAAGCCTATCGTAATACATAATAATAGAGATTATTAATTTTTAGTTATTCTTCTTTTGGTACACTAAAAGGTATAACTTCTTTTTAAACCGACTTCAAAAAAGGAGGTTTCTCAATTCGACCATATAATTTTTTTTGTGTGTGTTCATGGATAACTTCGTCATTTATGAACTGATTTTGATGATTGGTTTTTTTTTTTGGAAAGGAGATGTTCCAAGGGTGGTACCATCATAAGGAAACCCGGATCTGATGACTGTATCCCAGAAAAATCGAGGGCAATTCTCAAATGTTATAGGTGTTGACAATGTTCTTAGTTTCCTGTTTGAAGTCGGGTTCTTTTTATTCAAAATTATTTATGTGAAAGGTTGCCAAGCGAGCAGGCGGTTCACCTTATGTTAAGTAAATGCCGCAGCCCATGGACATGTCCTACACCCGAGGGTCAGATGCATTGACAACATTTTGAAAATTAGGCTCCGCTACCTCACTCACCAGACGAAACGCGAAAGTATTATAAATGCACTTCACGCCGGTATTCTGTGAGGCCGTGGTACATACCCGGACGAGCTTGCCCATGCGTACAACAACCTAAGCCGCTGCCTGTCCCTACTACTGCTTACACGCGTACTTATGTACACACATACTTATATAGAGACTTTATTTTATTTATGGTTTTTTATTGAATAATTTATGTAAACAGAGTATATAAAAAGAAATTTAAATACGGAAAAAAGAAAGGCCCCGCCATTGTCCAAATCTTTTATTTCTTAAGAAATCCCTTCCAGCAGACCTGTGTCTGGAAATAAGTCACAAATTTATGTTAGTTAGTCAAAAGTTTATACAATAGTTATAAATATAATATCAATACATAAATAAATACACAAGAGGTCGCTAGTTATTTCTAAAGTGACATTTCTCTATGGATTAAAATATTTGTAAAAATTAGCGAGTTACAATTAATTTAAAGTAATTGTTTTAAAAAATTAAAACAATTACTTTTGCTAGAAAGAATTTTGAATATTCTCAACATGAATAAATTAACGAAATGAAAGGACACAATTCGTATACTTCAAATATAAGCTAAGTGAACACTTTTCCAATGTAGAAGAAATTAGTATTCTCAGGCTTTCTATTCAGGGGCGTTTTACCACTCGGAAATCAGATGAGTAAAATGTATTATGTATGAAGACAACATCCAATAAAGGTGAACTTATGAGGATTAAGGCTTTTCCTACTTGTTATTTATTTTACTTCCCGGAATTTTGTTTCACCTTATCTGAAATTCAAGCAGCACTACTAAACATTTTCTAGACATGGTTGTTATTCAGTAGACCTTTATTTAGACAGATTTTACTTGCAAACCATCGTTTCGTAGCCCAGACCATCCGCATTGTAAGTTCTGGAGATTAACGCCCAGTTTCTGAAACACTTATCATCGTAGATATCAACTAACCACCTGTCAAATGGTTTTTCAAATTTCATTTGAGATGCCGAAAGGATGTTCAAACTATTTGAATTGATCATTCTGATCATTAAGAAGTTCATTCTGGTCAATTCAGAGAATTCAACCATCCTTTTGCCAACTGAAATTAAATTTGAAAAGCCATTTACCAGCTAATTAGTTGACATCTACGGTGATCAGTGTTTCAGACACCGGGTGTAAGTCTTCGACACACGACTTGATTACAAATATTTTTATCGTTTGTTTGAACATAAGTGTTGTTAACTACTTAGCATGACTTTTAATTTTTTTTAACATGCTAACTTTATCTTTTATAACTACATTTATCGGGTAGATAAGTTAGAGAACGTTAACGTTACAACTTATAACATAATATGTTTTGATAAGGAAGGGCGTCGTTATAATTGTGTGAAATGATAAAGTACAAGATTTAAGATTTTAGATCAAAACATCCATATCAGTGTGCGTCCTGTCCTCATGAACGCTTCAAATTATTTAAATCGTCAAAGATTTCAATTTATATCTATTGACCCTCAATATATTTTTTTAACATTATTATGAAAGTATACAACTATTAAGTTCTTATATTAAAAAAATATTATAACACTAGCGGACCGAGCAGACGTTTTCCTGTACACACGACTTAAATCCGATAACTTAACAAAAGACTAAAAAAATTTCGAATCTAAGCCATTCTTGAATCGACCTGAAGACACAAAAAATGTCATTTAAATTAGTCCAGCCATTTAGGAACAGTACAGTAATTCTATTGTACGTGTGTTGACACACAGAATTATATATATAAAGATATAAATAAAGTCAATAACAAGTTTCCACCTTTAGTACAGAATTATATTGTAAAAAAAATATAATCAGATTATGTTCAACTTAATCTTATTTTCATAATTCAGCTATACATGTTTAGATGTACATTTTTACGTGACTTTATTAAGTATTTAATACACTTTGGACAAGTTCAACTCGCTAAAGAAGTCGACTATACTTCACTCAAGTTTTATGGTAGTTGTTTCGAGAAAACTGAAGTGTGGAAATTGTTTGGTAACCAAAACATGGATGAGAAGCACTTTCTTAGGATTTGACTCTTAACCACTCTACGTTGAACGAAATCGCGTTTATAGTTTTTGTGAAATGTGGATTTTTAAGAATTATTTAATTAATTATTTCGACTTTTTCTTAACATACGCTTTTACGAATAAAACCAATGCTTGTGAATGTGTCGTCCGAGCGTTTATAGACCGTTTATCTGATTGTGAAATAACTTTGGTTGTTCTTATTCAGAACAGAAGAAAGAAGAAGCCTAAAGAGATTTTTTTGCCTTTCCTTTGCTAAAAAGAACAACAATTAAAGAAAACCCTCATTATCATCATGTAAATTTGCAAGTAGGTATCCATTATTTAATCATTATAAAAATTTAAATTGCAAATATGTTGTATATTTGTGACTTTATTTCTATAATTACTTCTAACTCCTTATCTCAGGCTGTATACCGATTTTACGTTTCTTTAACTTAAAAAAGGACTTAATTTATTTTTTTAAACTGTTGATCTATATGATGAAAAATATAAAGTAACAGGTATAAAATTTTAGGAAAATGACATTTGTTAACATTTTCATCTTATATTTATATTTTTAAGGTATTTAAATTTCATACATATATGAACGTAATTTTACAAAACAACAAACTGTTTTATGTTCAACAACCAATAAAACTGTTCATAGTAAGAAAATCGATCATTTTTTTCTTCTTTTCTAGTAAAAATTGAATTGTATCCTTCAATGATGTATTTATGCAGTAGACGTCGCCGTGGCGAACTTGTCGTCAAACAAAGGAAACCATGCCGTTGTCTGTGTTTAGGTATTGTTCGTGACAAGGCTTAGCGCACGGCACATTAATTTCCACAATGAGTCGCGTCTACTGTCTCGAGAGCTTCCCACTTCAAAACCGGATATTCGAATTTGTCTCTAGAAACAACACCATTTCCTTGTAATGCAACGTACTTGTGTGATTTGGGAACACGCAATTTTGTACTCACACAAGGTTTTGTAAATGAGATTATACTGAAATAAACTTATAAGGGAAAGTTCTTACTTTTAATGTTGTAACCGCATGGATAGATAGATCCATTTGCATTCACGAAGCAGAATAGTCTGTTAATGGAATCAAGCCTTTTCTAGAGTAATCTATTATAGAGAGAGGAAAAAGGTGTTTTTTTATTGTTTTACATGCGGTTCAGCGCATAATATTAGATTTTTATTTTTAAATTTGATCCTTACTTATCCTCAATAACCAATGATCAAAGTTACAATTATTATAATTACGTTACTTGTGTAAACACAAGAGTTTAAACTAACGCATTATGGATTTTTAAATTACATTAAAAGAAACTTACAACCTAGATAGTACTAAACGTTTGCCTCAACTTGCAATAATCTTCTTTTCAATTTTTTTTTTTTAAACATTGCCCTTACCTTAGGATAACATTATCCTGTGTTGTAAGGACGTTTTACAAACATAAAATTCACGCGGTTTCATTTGAATATTTAGAAAAAGTTTTTTGTTAATCCAAAACAGAACGATTTATTTTTAACCAACAGTATTGTAGTGGAATTTGTAAGTAATCACTCGGTACATTCTCATAAAGGGCCTCGCAAGATTAAAGCCGACACACATGGGAACGTTGTAATTTCGAATACCCAACGAAATGGCTTTTGGTCTATATGAGAACATTCGAAAGATTTATATTTTCCATAACGCTCTTTGCTGTTTCAGTGACAAACGTGATATTTTATTGTCTTGTATATATAAACGGAATAATTTTAAATGCTTTAAGCCTTATCGTCGAACCGATGGGCGTAGTGGATAGTGAACCTGTCTCTCATGCCACAGGGTGAGGTCGATCCCCACTACTGGATAAATATTAAGTGGATAAATATTATGTGATGAAAATAGTGGTTTTCTACTGTCTGGGTATACATATTTCAGTATTCGAAATTTCGAAACTTTTTTGATTTGATTTAATATAACAATTGTTACAGTACCAATACATGTCTATATCCATAATTCACAAGTTATTTAATTTTTTTTTTTTAATTGTTTCAAAATACCCCTCACTGTCCTATGCAAGGACAATCAGAATGTAAGAAGCTGAAAGAGTAATTACCAAAATTTTCTGTCAGTAATTTTATTTCAATCCTGATTTTTGTGAAGTGTCTATTATAAATGTTGAATTGCTAGTTGTAACACATTTTCCGGTAGAGATGGCAAAGAAACGAACGGTTTAGCAAGTGGCCACATCCGCCCATGGATATTCGCTATTAGTAGTTGAGACGACAGAAATGGGTCCGAGTTACGGGCTCCAGTAAGAGTGTTCTTTAGATTTCATATTTGATCACTGTTAATTCAGAAATAAGGGATCATCTAATTCAGTTTTAAGATGTGTGAAATTTAATACAACTTCTACAAGTTTAGCAATTTAATTAAAATACGTAATTTCCTGTTAAAAAAATATCTACAGTAGAAAACAATCGTCTTGGAGAAAAGGGGCCGCTCCATTCCTTTTCCGTCTATAAATTAGAGGCATCGTAAATTTCTGTTGCGAAAACTTAATGTGTTTTCGATTGTTTAAGTAACAGAAACGTCTGTGAAACAGAACAGACTCCCGCGAGTGAAAATATCCAGAAAAATTAATAAATTTCAAATTAACTTTTATTTTAAGTTGATTGCAATAGCCAAAACCAAACATGGATTCTTTGAATTTTCTTTTAAGGAGCATAAGAAAATTGTTACCGCAAAAAAATAGATTTTAAGAGGAACTTAAGTCATTGTATGAATTTATTAATGCTTAAAATTTAACGTGAATGATAGACGTCCAACTAAAATATTCTGAAACAAGAATTAATAAATTATCCGTTTAAATGATAGAAAAATGCTATTAACAATTGGTTAAAGTTCAATAGATTTGACCTCAAGGTTTTTATCTAGTTAGTATGTTTCAAAAAGTCTGGGTAAATTTAATATATTAATTTAAGAAAACTGAAATGTAAATAGTATATTTATATTTGTGTTTAAAATAGAAATTTTTCAGCTCAATATTATTTTAACATATTTACACATACACCTAAGGGAAATTCAGTGAGAACATTAAGGCCGTCTTTTAAAGGCCGCACGTCCTTATCCTAAATCCTGCAAGAATGCCTATTGTCCTTGCAACCCTTTCGATCCGCAATATACAACCTTAGTATTTTATCCACGACTTTTACTGCGACATTACTTTGAAATTTATCCTTTTTGGTCATTGTTATATCTTTGGATTCGTAAATATGCTGTTATTTTATTGTATGCCATGAATCGCTTAGCTGCCAACATTTTCGACAAAGTTCAAACAAAAAACAATATGAAGATTGATAAAACTGAAACACTTAATTACAGACAGGTTTAGAAATATTAAAATTTTATATTTAAAATAAAAAAATATTCTTTATGTAACAGTACCACACGAAATTTTAAACAGATAAGCCAAACATTGTAAAATTACTTGAAATAAGATTGCGTTTGTTTTTTTGTAAAAACATAACAATTTGTTTTTACATTTTTATACCAAGTGAAAGTACTTCATACACAAAGGTTATAAACCAGTTGAAATCGCTGATCTAATTCTATTCGTACCGACAATCGATGAGCAAAATTGGGCCTTCTCGAGAGATATGTTCCGAAAGTATAAAAAATTGTACTTACGTGAAGATAAAAGCATTTTTATGTTCGCTTCCACTCAATATCATACTCAACTTTCTTCATGACATATAACACACCATATAAAATTATTCGGTAAAGTTTTTTTCAATATTTGATGTATTGAAACAAACTTCACTGAATTTAGCTTATATTCATGTACAGATCAGTATCATGTCATTATTTCTTTCATTTTGTTAAAACATGGCATTCTTCACCATCAAAGGTGAGAAGGTTAATGAAATGATAAAACCTTTTCTAAATCATTTTGTTTTATTTCGTTATAATATAATGAAAGAGGTAAGTTACACACAAGCATCATTGTATTTTAACCTAATCTATGTAGACAAACGTAACGCAACATAAAGTTTGTCCGAGGACTGTAAATGACCGTATACGGGCCTAAATATAAGACACCAAAAGACACCTTTTTGTAGCCAAGAATTCAAAAAATAGGTCATTTGTGCACCCAAATGGAATTCAAATATTTCACAAATTTCACAAATTTGACCCTTTGGGTACGGAACCCTCAAAAAGAGCTTAGTATAAAAAAGAGCGATCTTATATTATATTAAGTGTTGGGCACATCAGCGTCGACAAATGAAATTTAAAAAGTATTATTATATATAAATTTGTTCTGTTTTATGTAATTATGATACACCTATATACTACTGGTACTATATTTATTTACGTTGTATGTTAAGTACCTCAACTTATTTATGCATCTTAATGAACAATATTGTATAAACAATTTTTGAGCATCAATCTTTAGCCACCCATATGTCCGATGTACAATCTCCACCAGGATATCTACAACAACAAAACATACAATATCTGTTATATTTTATTAAATATAACATTTTTAAAATAGCCTTTAAAACATAATGTTATTTCGATGTGTCTTTTGAAAGAAATTACCTCATTTCATGGGGCAGCACCGGCCCATTTGGCTCACTCCCAAAATCTATTAGAAAATCGGGATCCAATTTTAAGCCGCCATTTTCTATATCCACATCCAGTTTAATCATCCACCCACCCTGGAAATGATATTTTGGTTATGAATGTTTCCCGTGACACTTTGTAGACAAGTAATAGTAAGCTGTCAAAACTGACCTGTTCAGCCATATTGGGATAAATCTGCTTGTCCCACGGGGAGTAGAGAGATGATGATACGTACAATCGTTTGCCGTCCAAAGAAAGTTGAAGCATCTGAGGTGCCCCAAGTAACTGCTTGTTTTTTATGATTACCGGCTTTGGTATTTCCTGCATTATAGTTAATAACAAAGTTATAAGAAAATATATTCAATAACTAAGTTGACGTACATACTCTTATAACAATTACAATCATAAGCTCAAATTTTATAGGTAATTTGTACTTATTAGATGGTAAATGCTTTAGTTGTGTTTAGATGCAAATTAATCTTACAATATCGAGTTCTCACAGCGTAAAACGTTTGAAATATACTTGGTATTTATCTTTCGGAAGTTCTTAGTAGTTATTTTTCAGTAATATATGTATGTAACGGATAACGATACAATCAAAGTTTTAATGTGGTAGGTTGTTTTATCTTTTCACTGGGATAGGGACACGCAGAAGCTTCTGCTGCAGGAATAGTCAGGATCATCAGGGAAAGTGGATGGTCAAACAGAAGACTGGCGTGGAGTAAAATTACAATACCTTCTAGCAAATGAGGTAACCAGAGCGCACTTTTGTAAAAGTATATTTTTTAAATAATAATAGTTTATTAATTTTATCGAAATTCATCTCGACTTACCTGAAATTCTTTATCTTCGATAACTTTTAAATTATCATTTATAATTTTACCTCCCAAGGAAATGCGACCTGTTAGTTTAGGCTGCTCTGGATTCGATATATCATATTGCCTGACGTCACCGTGCAACCAGCATGATAAATACAAATATTTGTCGTCCAAAGATAAAAGAATGTCGGATATCAAACCTGTGGATTTAAAATAAAAATGTCACTGGATTCAGTTATTCCTAAACGTTCTTAGGCGTATACTAACCATTCAGTTTAGATTCCACGCCGTTGGTTTGAACTATTTTGGCCGGTATATCAATCACTTTTTCAGCCTTCCATGCTCCATCCGAAGACTTATAAAATCTGTCTTATCAAAATATCAGCTATAAACAGCCTGCTTATTTTATGTACATACACATAGAAATGGACAATAAGCTTGAAATAACAAACATAAATTGCTTGCCTGTACACGTTAGCTTCGACGGCGCAGCCGACAAATCCCTCCGAGGACTTTGGATCATGGAGAAACCTGATCTCGAGCGGCGCACACCCGTCCGCACCTAAATCTATTACTTGCTGCAGCTCTCGTGTTGACCATTTGTAAATATTGAGGGAAGTTCCATATCTCTCCGAGTTAGAAACATCGTCCGGGTTAAAACCGCTAAATGGTGATAAAGTTACTTTTTCATCAAGACAGTTTATTTTAATTATTTAAGCTTTAGAATTAAATTAGCTTACGTTTTGAAAAATTTTGGAGTACCCCATTCGGAAGATATCATAACGTCGTGATATGGTTGGTACCAAAAATCGTATCCGAATTTAGCCACCTTTTCTCCTTTTGTCCAGGTTCCTGAAACAAATATACATTTCACGATATTGAAACTCGTTGGTTTTCTTTCTATTTCATGAGATAATTTTTATAGTCTAAAAGTTAAAAAATAAAAATTAAATTAAAGTATTTGTTTTCCAAATAAGTAACTAACTACAAATGCTTCTCAAGGTTCAGTGACCACCGGGATGCTAGAATAAGTATCGTAAATATTATTAACTAATCCATCATATTATCTTACAGATAAAATATTCTCCAAAACATTTAAGCTACGAATAAGTCACCTGTAACTTTTAAAGTTTTCGCGTCGATGAGCACGAAATCTCCCTTAGCGTTTTCATTTTTATCTCCCATAGTAGAAATCATTATATCCCCCGATGCAAGGCAATGCGCCGTATGGGGGAAACTACAGTTAACCGACCTCATTTCCGAGCCATCAATTACCTAGGAAAAATAAAAAGAAGCTCTAAAGTTTTTTAAAGTAAGTGGAAATGCGGAGTTTTCTGGTATTATCTTGTTTTCATACAATTTATTGCCTTTTAAAGGCGGATAATATTAAAAAGTGTTATTGAATTTATGTGATATCTAAAGGTAACGCTTACTTAAAGATCTCCTAAAAGTCAAAGAGGTAAACTCATCGTCAGAGATATTTCTTGTGTTATTGACGAAGAATAATTATCGCTATCATCTGTAAAACTTTAAACATGATTTCTACTTAATTTACAAATATAGGTAACATTTTTATAACGAAACTCTTAACAATAGATGTATTTAAGACTCACAGGAAAACTGCAAGGTGTTATTAGTTGTACAACATTGCTTCCGCCGTTTTGCAATAGATCGCTGTAACAGTAACTGGTAGTCGAAATAAATAGATCGTAGATGTTATACAATAGTTTAGGTTTTTATTTGTTAACATAACGCCATCAAAATATTAATCGATTTGTGTCTGCATCATCAAGTTATTCCCGATTAAACATGTCAGCTTACGAGCCAAATTCGCGTCATTTACGGGAGGTTTTGATTTTCCGCTTTAATATGAAGAAATCTGCGGCTGAGACTCATCGAATGCTCTTAAATACCTGTGGTGAGGCCGCTATTAGTGAAAGAACGTGCCGAGAGTGGTTTTAACGCTTCAAGAACGGTGACTTTGCTCGGTCTTTTCAGCTCGGCGTAGTGTATTATGAGTTGCTAAAACCGACTGAAACAATCACAGGCGGTCGTAATCGATCGCAATTAATGCGTTTGAGCCGAGCATTGAAAGACAAACGGCCGCAATACAACGAGAGACATGATAAAGTGATTTTACAGCATGACAATGCTCGACCCCATGTTGCGGTGGTCAAGACATATATAAACGTTGAAATGGGAAGTCTTACCCCACCCGCCGTATTCTCTAGACGTTGGCCACATCTACAAAAACAAGCTAATAATCAAAATACCTGCAAATTTAAGCTAAATATTACAGAAACAATTATATGAATGGTACAATGATACAAATTATAGTCACGTGACGGATGGAATATTTTTGATCGATTTAATTGTCATATCATTCACATGACTATGTCATGCTTAAAGGTCAATATAATATTACGACAGCCTATTTACTTCGCCCGTGAAAACAGAGTCAATTAGTATTTGAATATTAATTCGAATCTCATCACCATTGAAATGTTCCCATTTCGGATTTATAAGCAGAAATCATCGTCAAACAGTTGTATACCTATTGCATGGCATTACATGGCGACAGGTCTCAGCTATCATCTGTCACAGTTATATCAGATCTGTTAAACATTGTATTGCAATAACTCTCTGCTTAACAAGGCAGGATTAATACTCGATTGTGTTACACATATGCTTAATAATTTAAATAACCTAATTTCATTACTACCTATACCCCCGATTAACCCTCGATATGATCTGTGTGACGTCTATCCATTACCAAAAAATAATTATTGTTTATTGGCACACGCAATTTACGAAACGTTTATTCCTATACACACATATTTTGAGGTCTTGCAATTTGAATCCTGAATATGTTCAGGATTCAAATTGCATGACCTTAACTCACAATGAGCGATTTAGTCTGAAAGCCTCAATAAACTGGTTTCATTAAATGGCACATAATATAAGACTTTTAAAAATAATTTTTTTTTTGGTGTAGGCTCTTAATTGGGTTGGTGGCAAAAGAATCTACGAAATTTCTGTCAATCTGATTTCATGAGCTTTCTTTTTGCGCGGAATCAATTCTTGTTCTAAGATAAAATTAGCCTTATGAAGTATTTATAACATCAGCTAACTGCATTGAAAGATAATATGTTAAAATTGGTCCAGCTGTTTCGAAGATAAAGAATTTATATAAACATTCATATGCGTTTAGTAAAATGCTATTATTTAGACATTATATAGACAACTATAATTTGTTTTATCAGTATAGAGTAGAATCATCTTTGATATATCGGCTATATAATAAGAAGTGTGTATGTAGATACCAAAGTATTTGAACAGTGTAAGAACCGTATAGAATAGCTATGTATATATAATGGTTATAATCTGCTTGCCTATTTACTGACGCGGTTAGGACAACTAAAGCCTTTAAACCTCATGAAAAGTGAAAAAATATAAAGTCTTTGAACAAATAACTACCACTTACGGTTTACCTTATGTAGCACAGGTTTTCTAGGATTACTCCCAACATCTATTGCAAATACTTTGCAAGAATGAAGCCCGGGTAGGATTATAAGATTTCTCTTGAGATCGGGATTGTCGTGACAACTGGAACATACGTTCCAACCACTGTGATGAAGTTCATCACCAACACTCCCGGTGTATGTTCGATGAATCACCTATGGTGAAATTAAGTAAGTCAATTCTTTATATAATATTATTTATTTTGGTAGTTTAACCGCCGGTCGCTTATAGTTTTCGAAAAAATAAATAATGAAATTGTGTGATTTTTACTATAGAAATCCGCCATTTTTTTGTTGTCAATATGTCATGACAATTCTGCTCGTATTTCTTGGTGGTCATAAAAAAAATAACCTAACATCGAAGGTTAAGGCGGGAGCCCCGGTCCCGCCTAACCTTCTAACCTAGAGTCCCGGATTCGCTCTGTCGGTTCTGTGACGCATCGATAACGAGTATTATATTTATCATGTTTGGCAAACTGTTTGAATTTTGCTTGTTGATTAATTCATTAGAGATTTTTCTCTATCGTTTAAAATTTATTTTAATTGAATTACGGAAGAGTTAAAGTTATTTACATTTGCCGTTCAATTCAACTAAATTTAAAGATAAATAAGAAGACGAGATCAAAGCAAACATATTTACCTGGCTATACGTGGATGATTCCGGATCAACATCAACAGTCGCTAAATAATCTTGTTGATTTAAGTCTGGTTGCACGCAAACAACATAGATAAGTTTTTCTCTCGCGCCATTTTTAAATGCATCTAACGGTGAAGCATAGCCCGGTCCTTTACCTAATAGAAAATATAATATTATACTATATAATTAGAGAAAAAACTAGGTTTAATATGCTAAATTTAAAAGAGAATTGACGATACAAGGTGATGGCAATTTCATAAAAATATATTCTTTGTTGGATTGGTTCCGAATTGGCTACAAAAAAAAATATTTTTACTTCTTCAGTAGTTTTAAGTGAAAATAACAAATGATAACAAATCCACGGTTCAAGAGAAACTACCTGAAGTCAGCCGATATAATTATTAGGGTGCATACTGTTCTGTTTCATCTAGAGTTTAGTGTATATTATAAATGACAAATATTATACAAAAATATTTTAGGGTAATATTAAGGATCAAATAAAAACTATTTTATTATATTTTTACGTTTATTTTATTTTCAATGATATTTTATAATATATAACTTAATTAAAAGGAAGAGTTTAGCTAAAAAATCAATAATATAGATGATAATTTTTTTTGTGTTAGATTAAAGGTAATATTAGTATTTTTTTAATTGCTATGACTAATTAAAATTTATTATACATAAAAAGCTATTCACAAAGTTCAAGAGTATTAAATAATTCTTTTTTCAATGAGGACTTCTTTTTTATCAAGCTATCAGTCTTTATCAATGTATAGTCAATATATTTGTGATGTACTCGTATTATAAGCGTGGGCTGTCGGTGGATAAAGGGGGAATCGACCCTTCGCAATTTAGTAATCACATCAGGTAATGTTTGCATATAAATGACTCCGTTGTATCAGTAATCTCATCAATCGAGAACTGTTTGTTTTGTAACATTAGTGAGACATAATAAATTATTGTATATCTCAATATTACGTTTAGTTCTAAAAAGGTAATGATATTGATTTTAAAAAACGTTTTGTAATAAAATAGGTTCCTCCGCTTCATTAAGCGATTAAAGTGAAGAACAATAGATAATATGATAATTATGTGTATCCCTTTTTTCCATTTCATTTTTGCTATCTTCGTGTAATCAATTACTTCTTAAAGATAACCGTAAGAATAATTGTTAGCCAAAACTTTGTAACGAAAACAAACAAAGGAGTACAAATATTGTTTTTATTAAAATTGACTGAGACTTGCGAAATAGAATTGTTAAAACTATAAAATGATAAAAAGGTTAAAGATGAACAAAACACTTGATACACGGTAAACATTGTTATCGGTTCTTAAATTGTATTATTCATAAAAAATATGTGCTAATGTAATGTTATCTCGTCTTCATAATGCCACTGACATTTTGTAAACTCAAATTTCTATCATGTGTTACAACTTTTGTTTTTCATTTTGTTTAGATGATTTATTCTAATAATTTCTAAGTGTTACCCATTACATTTGCACAGAGCCGTGAGAGGTCATGTCCAGGTGCTCGCTTTTAATTCAATATACTAGAACAACCTGATTTCAATCCCCAGTGTCGGCACCATTGAAATTGTGAATTGTATAGATATATTTATTGGAGAAAAACATCGTGATGAAATCTGCATATTTTCGAAAAAAAAAACATTTCGAAGATATCTGAGGTTAGCCAATCCGCAGTAGAGTCGTGTGGTTGACTATGCCCTCATACCCTCAGTACAAAGCAGGCCTCTGCCCAGCAGTGAGACATTTATACGCTGTTAATCTACTTTACTACCCAATAAATTTATGCTTGTTTAACATCCTGAAATTTGCTATGTAGAAAACCGTAAATACTCTTCATGAAGAATTAACTGTTCCCTGTCCTATAAAAAATTTGAACAAACTTAAGAGTACCTTTTTCATCTAAATAAATTGGAAAAAAAGTGACGGATTTCTCTTAGGACGAACTATAACATTAACATTTGCAAATTCATAAACTTTGTGTTCTTTAATTAGAATTATTGAATATATATAATAATTATTCAAACAACTCATTAAGAAAAACTACGGAATTCGAGATAATTCAATTTAATTTTTGAAATGAAAAATACATATTTTTTCATGTCAAAAAAAAATTGAGTAACGATACAAGTTGAAAAATATGAGGTGATAAATTTGAAACGTAAATATGGTTATAAAATGTTGAACTTGAAAGGGTCAATGCCTTATCTCTAAAACGATAATATAATATAGAGAGTATATGTGTCGTTAAATACAAGCTTTGATGTTATTTTAAAGAAAAAAGATCACTGAACGATTCTAACCAGGAATTATTATTGAAATTATATAAGAATATATTTCATTATTTCTAATTAAATTTTATCACAATTATCCAAAAAATCTGGAAGGTAGACGTTAAAAATGTTTTAATAAGTCAATGCTTATTTTATTACTGAGACAAAATATTTATAAAATCAGACATGCATCACGCATATATTTTTGGCACGTACTATTACGCAGTTGTAATAATACTGTTGAGCAATAGCGTGTACACGTACTTTAATTGTCACCATGTCGCCGTTACTGCAAATGTGTTAATTAATACTCACAACAAGACATCTCAGTTCTGTATATCACACAAATTTAAAACTAAAAAACAATTTTCGCCGACCACTACACACCGTAACAAAAACACGAATGTAAACTTGTTATGTTACTTGTGGTAGTGGAATGTCATTGCACGTTCACCAACGTCTGTCTCTTTCTATAACAGTGGAGTTCACTTATTTACATTAGCAGTGTGATAGCAAGCGGTAAGGCGGTAAAAAAACTCTTGGTACATTTGTAAAATTCAAAGTAAATGTGATTAAATACGAAGACTTAAAGTTAATCTTACAGAAAATTTTATAATTAATTTTAATTCAACCATATCTCATAATATAAAACCTATTTTTAATTTTCGGTAATTTTAAAACATTAATAAATAAATATCAATTACCTTCAGTGTTAACTTCAATGTGACCGCTAAATTATAACTGTAGAGAGACAATTATATACAATCACATACAATCCTGATAAGTTATTTAGAAGGTGAAGGTGAGGCAACAGGGCGTATATGACTTAATGTTATGCAAATAGGCTACGAATAAATAAAATTAAATAGAAGATAAGAAATAGATTGACACACATATGACACAAATCATGTTCGAACTCTAAGAAGTTAACAATTAGAACATGTCAAAGACAACACTTAACTAAAAACATAATTTTAATACATAGAATCCTTTTGCATAATCAATAAAATATTACAGTGATGTGCACTGAGGATATTTAGTTGGATCTTATGACATTAAACAACTTACATATACGAGTAACTTATAGAAAATCCTTATCCTTGCTTTACGGTTAGGTTCGCGTAATAGGGATAGGTAAATCGCATATTATTTTCTGCCTTCAATTTAAACTTACCTTTATACATGGCTAGTCTTAATAAACAGTTGCATGAAATTATCCACAATCTATTGATACTGTTGTGATAAATATAAGTAAAACTTATGGTAAAAATAACCTAATTTTAATTATTTACACTAAAACTAAAACTTCGTTATCTCACATTTATACGAAAAAACTATAAATACTCGTAAAGTTTTTATTAACTGGTCTTCTTTTTCCAGTTCTATGACTATGATGAGATCGACCATATGTATCTTGCATTATACGCCTGAGACTTGAATGCTGGTTAAATTGGTGGCGAATCGAATTGTGCATGCTGATATTTTTGAATAAAATGTGCCACAACGCTTTATCCTTATTCCTCCACAATAAATCCGCAGTCCTTTCCTTAATCCTACGCATATTTTCTTCCAGTCTCCTAGCTTTTATTTCCATTTGTATGAGCGAGCGCGTCGTATTTGTCAAGAGACTGTACAGGTATTCCTTTCTTTTCGTTTTGCTCTGTTCGGAAGAGGTTTCATTTGTTATAGACTCCCATTCAACGATGTCCTTGTGCTTTTGGATATTCGTGCTCCCAAAGCTTTTTCCTACAATTTGAATTCGGAACAAAACACTAGCGAGTACTATTGCCAGACAGAAACTCAACAACATGAGAAGTTTAGCGTGCTTGTATAATTTGTTCAATATGATATTCATGATAGTATAACAAATAAAGCAGTAGTTTCAGAAGTATTAAGGTACATTGTGATTTATTTCTAGGAGTTTCAATTTATTTTTCAACTAAGTCGCATGTTGTCCAACGCGAGCGACCTCTCGCGGTGTGAGCGAAAACGATACTGACTGGAGCGAAAACACGCCGCCGGTGCGACGCACCCCACAAATTTCCCCAATGACTTTCCCCCCTGAACGTTAGAAAGGAAAACAATGGATGCGACAAAACTGTGAGATTAAATTTAAAATGGATCACCATAATCGTAATTCAATAGTCGTAATCAATAGTAATCAATAGTCGTAAGCTTATGATATTTATTGCAAGCATTATAACATTGTGTTTATAACTTATACGTGGTTGATTCGAATAAATTTGCAATCATTTCTTTTTTCACATCAATATAAATATGTTACCATGAATTAAATTCTTCCAATAAATAAACATGCATAATTTTTTTCTCGAACAATTTCGAAATATCACATATAAAATTAACCCAACGTTGTAGTCGCGATGTATCGCGTTGTAAAACAGAAATCACGGAAATGTTTTCTTGCTCCATGTTTTTATAGGTGCGTATGTAGCAAAGGGAGAGAGGGCATGAACTCGTCTGTTCTCGCCTCACCTAACGTAATGTAGTTTCGGCGTACTATCTCGTTGGCACCTAAAGAATAGTTATTGGGACGTCAAAATTCTGTCACTCCCTTTTTTTCGTCCTCCACAGCATTTGTGACTTCGTATGGCCCTTTATCAATTTTAAATTGAAAATCGTGTTCGCAAAGGGAACGGTGTTAAGAAAGTATATTGCAACTCTAACTGGAGTTCGGTAACATAAAAACTCTATTGATTGAAGTCGGATGCTCCATAAAATGTTTATGCGAACAAATTTATATAAAAGCATTTTAACGACCAGTATCAATTTTATAGAAGCGCTGATCCAAAAAGATAAGTTTTCAGTTAAACATGATTTTTTACAAACAAATGGCCTATAAAATTTCCAATAGCATGACCTATAAATTCAAATTTGCGATACCAAGCGTGGACTCAATACGTAATCGATATAAAGTACCGGTTTTCGCATGGAAGTGTTGTATACATACCTATAATATAGTGGAATTTCAAAAACCGTTGAAGCCAACACAGTAATAACCATATTATATAAAAACCAATAAATTAATGTTGAAACAACGTGAAGTCCGGACGCTATGCGATGATTTAAAGAGTTAACTAAATGGTTCATCGAAAGATCCGGGAACCATTCCAACCCTCTGGTGAACATAAAAATAACCAACTCGACAAATACAACGTCCTGGTCGATCCGGTCGAGGAAGAGGACAACGTCCCTGGTCCGATGTATCTGGTACACGTGATGTGTGTAGACAAAACTACCCCACATATGGTGCTAACCAACTACTTATAACTAATTAGTCTATCCTCATAAAATCAACAGAGTAACATGAAGTACACACGCGTTCCAGGGTGGTTTTTATCACCCGAGCCACCGATTACTACAGTCAACGGCCATCGGAGTCACGGTCCATACCAAATCTCGACGGCTCAAAGGTGACATAACTCCTGTTTAAGATAAGTCACGCATTAGAAGAGGGTTCTCTTTAACCCAAGGGTTATGCATTCGATGAAGCTTTAACAGTCTACATATTCTCTCTATCCCATGAAAGTAAAAACATCAAGTAAAAGTAACTATGGTTTAACACTTTGAAGAATTTTTCAATTTAAATAAAATAAAAACACAACTTGTGAATATAAAGGGTATTATAAATTTTTAACATCATAATAATTATTAAACTATATAAGGTTTACAAATTAAAATATTGTTGTATTTTGTGTTTGTAACTGCTTGAGAGAGTAAGGATATTTATTTCTTAATAATCACCAGTTCATCATCATTATCATCTTCCTGCCTTTATCCCACCTAGATTGAGTCGGCACAACATGGAAATCATGTTATTAGTGGTATTGATGAGGATTTAACGACCGGCTGCCTGTCTGACATCAACCCTCCTTGGGAAAAACACTCAGATCCGGACAATTACATGTGGTAACATCGGATCACTAGGATTGTGGGTTTGATCCCCACACCAATACCTTATCGACTACGCCACCGAATCACCAATTCTTAACAAAATATTTTAAACAGGAAAAGTGTTACCAAGATAATGCAATTTGCATCGTGATGTAATACTCGTAAGAGCGAACTGAAACGGTAAAACAAAAATTAACAACATTATCGATGGTCTAGTAAGTGTGATCCGCCGTATATGTCACCCATGAGGAAAAAGTCAAATTTAAGCAAAATTACTTAATAATTAATGTTCTTCGCTAGACCCGCGGGTGAACAGGATTTCAAGCCTTCTATTTCTAAAAAAATTACACTGGTCACAATTACACATATCATTAATATATCGCTTTTAATTTTAAGCAATCCTTATTAATATAAAGAAACACTTTAAAAATATTCTTGGTCGCTAAGAATTAAAACATACGTGTATAAGCAGATTCGTGTCAATAAAATTTAAACCTATAAGGCGGTCCTGGGAAATTATTACTTCTAGTAGTAAGAAAAAAATAAGATATGAAATAATTAAAACATCGAAAGCGAGAATGTAGCGATGAATTTTAAGTTGGAATTTGAAGTAAAATAATAACAGCTTTCAATAAAGCTACAAAAACAAAACCAAGAACCTCCTCAAAACAGAAAAAATAAAGCAATAGATTTTGATTTTTTATTTATTGGAGTAATCTCGTCATGCCATACTTTGCATATGCATGCTATACTTTGCACATGCAAAACTTTGTATACCTGTGCGAAAAGTTGTCAGATCGATGTTAATGACTTACAAGGAAATAAATAAAATAAAAAAGTTTGTAGTTAGCACATTACGACAATACAAAAGGAAATACGAGTATAAAATGATAAAATACATACCACTTGAGACTACATTAGTACGCTGTCAACTCCAGAATGATAAACGAGAAATGTTGTGGTCTGTTGGACAGTAACGCATTACACGCAGGTAGTATCAAAAAATAATTTTGGTCATTCATAAGTTTATCACAATCTGTATATTAGGTACACAGGGCTAACACTTAACACAAATTAAATAAAAGGGTAAGAAGTAACTGACTTTTTTCTTACAAAATATTACCGCATTATGGATACAAGGTCTAAAAAAAAATTAAAACTCATTTCAAACTCACTCCGACAGTGCTAAACGTAACCCTTATTTAACTATCTAATATCTCCAATAGACGGTTGTTTGGCACGATCCAACTTGGTAAATATTTGCTTGTATTTGCACTTAAATAACGGAGCTTTAATTTGAGTAAACATGGGTTGTTGTACTCTTCTTTAACGACAATTTATTTCAACTTTGAAAAATTTTAAAATTGAATCTTTATTGTTATAAAATTTTGTATTTTCAATTAATTACTTTTGTTTGCTCTTGATAAATTATTAATACAGTTCTACTAACTACTATTGTATGTACTCAAATAATATAAACGTGCAATAATTTACATCTGTTTTATTATTACATAGTAAATTTAAATTTAAAATTTTATTTTTACTAAAATTGTAAAATAAGGGCGTGTGGAATTACTATCAAGACAACCTCTAAATCTAAACGCCATTTACATATTTACCCAGGTCACGCGCGAATTATTTTTTAGCTTTTAGTAAATTGTCTACATCATTTTAATATTTATTTTCAATAAAACCGTTTAACTTAAAAAAAAATTAAGTAAGATTTTATTCATAGTAATTGAAAAACATTCGTTTATTTTCATGTCTGACGTATTAAAGGAAAAAAGGGAATGAAAATAATGATTCACAACTTGGACATTGTAGTATGGTATGTAGGTATGCAGCTTTTACATATTTAACGTGTCGCATTTCTAAGAGTTTGTGTGAGCAAGTAACGTGCACGTTGCGACAATTCTTTTTATGTAATTTATACATTGCGGATTGACGGACTTCAGATATCTTCGAAATATTTTTTTAAATGTGCAGGTTTGCTAACGATGTTTTCCTTTCGCCACTGAGTAGGTACGTGATAAGCACGCAGCAGCGATCAAATTCATGTTGCTCGAGTATATTGCATTAAGAGCTAGCGCCCGGAAACTGAGATATCACGGCCATCATCTACTATGCCGTGATAGCCTAAATGGATTGATTGACCTATCATGGCTCTTTATGAAACTCTCCAAGAATTAAAAATTACTAAAAAAAAGTTTAATATAAACCCAATTTAACTTTGAAGAATAAAGTTTAAGGAAAAAAATCTACGAGTACGAGTCTACAACAAGTTTGATTTTATCGGAATAAATGATCGGATAAAATTAAGAAAAATTTAAAAAACAATGTCATAAATTAGTGTTAAGACCACGAAACAGCTTCGGCTGTCGCACGAATGGGCAGGTCTATCCGGGTAAAGTCCACGAGTTGCAAATGTCCATGGACGGTGGTTCTCATGTCACATCAGGTGAACCGCCAGCTCGCTTGGCACCTTCTAACTTAAAAAAAAACCTCGTAAGAAAGGTATTTAGGCATTAAAGTATTTCTACTTCTGCTAAATATTTTTGGACTTTCATGAACTGGCGAAGATTTTTACAATAGTAATCTATGTAAGAATCTTCGCCGATTCATGAATATATAGTATATCTAATTTGTATTATATTCAAATTGCAATACACCCAGATGCAATGATATCTAATATAATCAATTGATTTATCAGTATACAGTAAAATCTAATCGAGTAATCTAATCAATCAATCAAAAAAAATCTAATCAGAGTAAAGCACAAGCATGATCAATCCACTTATTGCTTTTCTCACAACTGTCACAATAGCCCAAACTTAAACTGACTTTAGTTCATTCAGTAAAGGAAGATGGTAAGAAATTTTATTAATTTGATTTCTAAATATTGACGTTAATTATCTGTATGGTAAATATCTCTTTGTGCACAAAATATATAACTAAATGTATTATCGTAGATAGAGGAGCTAAAACTACGAGTAACTCCTCAACATTTATCAACTTTACTTTTACTATTTTAAAAGATTGCGAAAAAATGTTTTTAAAATATTACTACCTGTAATTTTGTCAGCGGAATTTAAATATAAATTTAACTCTTAGTTGTTGCCTTGAAATTATTTTAATAAATCACGGCAACATGTAACTTCTAACATAAACACCGTGTCACCGAATACGGGGAGAAATAATTTACTATCTAGGGTTGCACGCAGAAAACTTTGTACTCAAACTTGCTCCCTTCTACGTTTATAGGATAGCTGAACTTTTTATGTCTTCTCTGTTGTAATCTCAGTACACCAGTGTTATTAACTTTTGTATGAAATTTTTTACTATCCCTAAAATTTATAACATATTTAAACAAAAATAAATTTATCAGTTACGTAGTACCCATTGTACAAACTTTGCTTAGTTTGTGACTTTGTGTAAAAATATGTAAAAAACATACTTTTTGCTTATATCATATAATTTTTCGAACACTAAATTTATTACAGGTTAGATTACGTCACTTATGTTGCCCATTGTCCAATAAAGAGAATGAAACTTTGAGGAAGAGCGGACTTAAGTAATTTATTTTAACTTCTGATGCTGATAGCGGGTTATTTTTAAAGCGAACGTAAAACAGATTATAAACGTGATGTAAAGAGTGCTCTGATGCGTGGCCATTGACAACTACGCATGTCATTTTATGAAAATAAAATATTTTTTTATATGATAACATAATTCCAGACTTGCTTATTAAATGCTTACGCAATCGGTATCTTAGTAATTTCCATCTTAATTACGATTGTGAATATTTATCATTTCAATCATTTCGATCTGGACACGATGGCGGCGCGAATAAAAATAGTTTACATTTAATGTGAAATATATATCTCCTTTTAACCTATAAAATGGAAAGAGAATAGATATTCACATTATGTTAAGTGATTATCACGGGTTTGCAGTTGCTTTGTTAGCCTAAAAAGTAAACTACAGTAACATTCTATGTATTTCACATTTCTAGATAAAGGCCTCCTCTGTACAGAGGGTATTAGGGTACAGTCTATCAAGTTACCTCACTTGGATTAGCAGACTTCAGATATATATTTAACATATTTTTGCTATTATTATGAAAATATGCAAGTTATAACGATGTTTACCTTCGCCACTGAGCACGAGATAATTCAGCACTTTAAATTAACAATTTCATTCGTCTCGGCCATGATTTGACCTCTAATTGCTCGAGTATATTGAATTTAAAGCAAGCACCCGGAAACTGAGATATCACGGCTCTACTGTGTTGTGATAGCATAAATGCAATAATATAATAACTGCACTTTAATTCGGTGTATTAAGTGGCGATTGCTTGCCTGCCCATTTATGATGGCAGAAAGTACTCCGTTGTCAGCTTAATATGTGGGGCATAATATATTTCTGGACATAGACTGCCAACTGTTAATTACATGTAACGGTTATTATGTACGGCCCTTCCTTTATCTTATCCTTTAAACGAGCAATTCTTGTATATATATATATATAAATCTCGGAATCGGCTCCAGCGATTTTTATGAAATTTAGTATGTGCGTAGATTGGGGGGGGGCGAAAAATCGATCTAGCTAGGTTTCATTTTTAGAAAATGTCCTTTTATCCCTGTTTTCAGGGAATGAAAAATATAATTCGAATATGACGGTAAATTTCGCCGCAAGAGAAAATGTTATAATAGCTCGGTCGGTAATTGGGCGGCCCCAAAACAGACGGCCGTGGTTCGCGTCACGATCATTTACACATTTTATTTTTTTACTTTTTTTTTCGATTCCAGATCATTGCTTTCTTTCTTTTTTATTTTTTGTTGATCCAGATGATTTTGTTATTTTTGTTCCTTTTTTTAAAAGTTCTTTCTTTTGTGAAAAACATCAGTTCATATTTTCTTATTATTACGTCGGTAAGTTCGAAAAATATTATGCATATTTCATTACTCAGTAATTTGTATCTAAATGTAATTTCCAAAATACACGATTTACCAAAAAAAAAAAACAAACCGAGCAAAGCTCGGTCCTCCGGGTACTTTAAATAATCTGAATAGCAATTTTTATTCTATTTGACTTGCGGATGCCGTAAGAATTCATGGCGGTAGCGCAGAATAATTCACCTCCCAAGTGTCGTCTCAGGGGTATAACAAGCGAATGAGGGATAAATTAAACAGGTATGTGTAAATACCCCTTTGTGTTGAACAATGAGCGGTTACCAACTTACGACCGAGGTAATAAAGCTATTGACCTCTCATGAGAAACTTTGGGGAATATTTGAATTGGGGACTAAATTGCCCGAGACATACCTCGCATAACAATTGTATGATTAATTTTTTAAAATATAACTTTAATTACCATTTCTTTAATTCAATACATCTTTTATTTCTTTACTCATTGAAACATTATTAACAAAAAATTTACATCAAAAATTATGTTTTTTAAAAACTTATAAATACCTTTATTTCAAATGTGTCAAGTGTCTGTTAATTTTGTTGCTTTATTTTGAAAATCATTACATAGTCATGAACTAGAAATAAGATACTTGAAGTAGGCGTAAGTCCACCCTTTGTAACCCCGTATTTTACGGTTTTATCATTCAATTAAGAATAAAGAAATAAAATAGAATATGTTCTATTAACAGTTTCTCCGTTTTAAAAGGGCTAGAAAACGTATATAATTATAAACGTTATCATTTTGGTCGTTAAATTACAAAACTCTCGCTAACCTAAACAAATATTAAATGTCTATTCGATTCTATCCATTTGTCGTTAAATAAACCATTACACCACTTTTTACACAACGTTCTCTAGTCCCAAACTAAGCAATGTTTGTACTATGGGTACTAGAAAACTGATAAACATACTTAATTATACTTTTTTTGTAATTAAATACATATTATACATATATAAAAACCCTGACACTGGAAAAACACGATGTTCATCACACAATATTTTTCCAGTAGTGGGATCGAACCCACACCCTCTGGCGCAAGACGCATGGTCACTACTCCCCATGCAAATCGGGTCGTAAAACATATTGAGAAAAAAAAACATGACGTATACTTAAGCCTATGTTTTTTGTTCAGAATATAGACCCATATGATAATTAAAGTAATATTTGCATTCTTGTTATTAATTTATATGGATTTTCCAAGTCATTTAAAATTACAATTTTCATTTCAAAGTCCGCCTTTTAAAATAAAAAAGCAATCTTTTATTTAAGGCTGGTAATAAAGCTTAAATAAGTAAAATAAATTATTCGTCTTATTTTTAGGAACGGTATAGAATTCGGGGGTATTTATTCTCTTCACCCTGTCAATAACTGTCCCACATTGACAGGCGCACTATCACGTTTGAGACTAAATACGTTCCGTGAAATGTGGGTAATGTGACAATTTTCTCTTTAACCTTTATTTTTAGAAATCCTGAAAGTTAAACAAGTCGTGAGCATTTATAAACTAGCAAAAAGCTGAGCTTTGTGAATAGAGCTCGTAATTTCTCTAAATGGTAATAATTTATAAAACAATTTTTTTAAATAATTATTTGTGATATGAGCTTCGGGCCCATATCATATTTACCGAAGTAAATAATTAATACGACCAATAATTTTAGATATTTTTTATTTAACAAACATTGTTTAGTACTTATATTAATTCTGTGACATTAGTTTATTAATTGGACCTCAGACAGGGCCTCCGCCTCCGCGGGGTTAGCGTGGCTTGGTCACCCACAGTGAAACTAAGAGGAACCTACACTAGGCAGGCCTGTGGTGTAAGACCGGCCCGAGAGGGTTGCTCCGAGTGGGCTCATTGAGCCCTCTCTTGATGCATGGGGACAGGTCGAGGGTGATGGAGGAGGAACCACTCTCCCTGTATTCTGCTACCGAAGAGAGGTTGCGGGGAAAGAGGAGTGTCGGTATTTCTCTGCGCCCCCCGCCTCCGCCCCTACCCTCCGCGGCCGAAATGTGGTGAGCGGTGGAGCCACAGACCAGATCCGCCTCTGGGTACTGGGAAGCTTGCTGCTTATTAGCACTGGCTCTCCTGGTTCCCATGGCCCCTGTCAGCGAACTCGAGGGAGTTCGCTCGCCGTGAAAATGGGGCCGAGTAGGAAGGCGCGCAGAATGTCCCAGCGCGCCAGTAGAGGAGGAGAGTTGCTCCCAGAGTGGGCTGCTGAGGCAGCCAGCGCTGGCAGAGTCGCGGAAGTGTGCGAAAGCGTTCCCGTGACCCTGGCGATATGCGCCTAGGTGGAACATCGTAGGGATTTTAGTAACCAAGCCGCGGATACTAAGACCCTCCGCGACGGCAAGGCAGAAACTCGGTCGAAAGGGTTAAATCGATATACTGTAATAAACTGGTGAGCTTGAACAATTAATTGTTCTTAAATGTCATTAAAAGAATAGAAGTTTTTTTTTTTTTTTCATCTGCCCCTGTAATAAAAGCTATTCAATAAATTTTACCATTATTTCCATATATAAATATCAAAATCATAGCAATTTAAAATCACAAACAGGTAAGGAAGGAAACGCAATATCTTATCTCCATACGAAAACAAATCAAATCAAAATGCAATTGCATCTGTGCTATTCATCTCAGGATCGTCAATCGAATATATTCTGTTTATCCCTGAAGGAAATAGAAACGTAAATTCAAAATTTTCCATCCAATTCCTAGATAACGTTATACTATAATATTCGAATCACCATAACATTTCCTTGATATTCACTTGGCAATTTGTTATTTTAATTTTTATCTTTTGGTATACAATAAAGTATAATAAATAAAGAGTTTTTTTTAGTTCGAAACTTTTTAAATAATTAATAAAATATTATAAGTATTATATTCAAATTTATTTAAAAATGTATAAATACAATGAGTACTTCTAAAGGATATATAGTTTGATAAAATAAAGGAGGCAGCGTATTTGTTTTATTAAATGTTAAAATCAACCATTCAGTATAGTATAAAAACATAAACACGATAACATTTCCCCTGGGGTTGAAGAAACTTCGACGTATTAAGAAGTTAACATTCACGCGTAATAAGCACACAATAAATAGACTTGGTGGCAATTTATTGCTAAACAAGGGGATCGGAGAAAAACTTTGGTCATTGAATTAAGAAAGTAGGTTGCAGTTTGCCTTATCCAACAGCAGTTCAGTTTCTTATACAAACAATAAATATTTGGTACATTTTATGTAGCAAATTGATAGCTCCTTTGGTAAACGTATAAAAAATAAACTATTAATCTACCGATGCGTATGCATTTAGTTCAAAATGCCGGTTCAGATGTAAAATTTGTTTTCGTTCCTGCTGCTTTAGCATTGAAGTTATCAACAAGAAACGTGTATAGTCTTGGTGGTGGTCTTTTGAATGGCCTTAAATGTCCATGAGTTCGACTAGTCCAAGATCACCTTAGAATTTTACCAAAGGAATTTAACCATATTTATAGGGTAATTGGTATTTTTTTTATGGTGATCTGACAACTGGGGGTTCTTGGGGGTTTTTGCCAGGAAAAGAAGGAATAAATCGTACCGGACATAATGGTTATTGCATAATGGTTATTAGTTTCTGTTCATTAAAGAGTTTTGGCCTTTAACGCTATTTTATCAAATATTTTCGTCTTCTTTTGTAACATTTTATATAAATATCCCTTGTAATTACTAAAATCCACAGAATAAATTAAAAACCAGATACTGTTTTATAAACATTTCATTGAAAGCCACAACAGTCAGCGAATTTGTTCGCATCCCAAAAGTTATCCCGATACGATATCTGAACGTTAACAAAGTAATTTAATTATGCGTACATTTAAAACAGTTACCGACTCATTGCATATGACTATAATTTAAAAATAATATATTATGGCATAAGTACAAACAAGAAAACAAAACCAGGTGTAAATATTATGTTGAAATCTCTTAATTTCTAACTATTATTTTGTCATATTAGGGTTTGATCTGTTTAATAGCGCAAATCGGCTTTGTAATACCAGGTAAAGTGACGTGAGTTTTTTCATAATTATTTTACTAAAAGCCAATTAAAACATTTCTTCGACCTGAAACTTCCGAGCGTAAGTAGCACAATTCACTACACTCATATTACAATCAGATGATTGGTATAGGAACGCAAAGATGACAAAAAAAACTATTGCATTCTTATTTTCGCTTCTTTATTTTAAATGAATAAAAGTTACTTGGCGATTTTTGAGGATCTTGGTATATATAAGTTTTTGTGACCTCGTTTAGCACAGAGGAATCTTATAAGTATAGATCATTATAACCTCAACAGGATAGTGTTCACGAAGCAGCGTAAACGTAACTATAACAGAATATAATTGATTCCTTATAATTAATACTTTCACTATAAGAACTACCTTACGCCTCTTACGTTCTGTTTTATTTAACTTTCAAAACACGAGTATGCATTCTTAAATATTATTAATAGTTGTAGATTTATGAAAAACTAATAAATATTATTATTTATGTCAGTGGGTTTGTGTACAGTCCAAATAATATTAAGCCGTACGGCCGTATTATTTGTTCCCGTTGTTAAGTTAAAAGTAATAAAGAAAAGTGTGTGCATAGTTCATAAATAAATAAATATCTTGTAAGTAATCATAACACGAAGTGATATAACTTGAATCATGTAGCTTAAATTAAACGCAATTTTAAACACCACCCTCGGGCCAGAGACTGTTGCCATATCAATCTATAGATAATAGAGTTTACAGTGTATCATGTTCAGTAGATTGCATGAAACATGCCCTGAGGTAACATAATAACACAACACTGCTGCAATAACGTGACACTTCACCTAGCTTTTCAAATCACAGATTCATTTTTATTTTTGATTTCATTTTTAAATTTTTGGCCTACAGCAGGAAATTACTGATGAAGAAATTTACATATTTGTTCGTTTCTTTTTGTAGACATTTTCAATTTTATCATAACTTAACAAAACATTAATAGATAAGCACAGTTTATTAAATATATATTATCATCATAGGCGATTAATATTCAATATTAAAAAAGCTTTCCAAATAGAAAATAGTCGTAATATTCCAGCACATTTAACATATTGAAGTAACCAAGTAATTAGCAATCTACCATTTTCTTTTAAAGTACCCCGTCATAAATTTGATCGATCATCAATCTTCTTTCAAAATTTAAATTATGACTGAAGAATAGATAAATGATCTTTCCGTATTCTATAACTATGTATCATTTTCTATGGCTTGGAGCGTTATTTTTCTTAATATTCTTTAATTTTAAGTATAAATGAAAACATTGAGGAATTTGAGATATAATATATTTGCACACTTAATTTTCATATGGAGAAAGTTACATAAGCTACAAATTAAACATAAATATTTACAATTTATATGTTACAGATACATAAAATTAGTTTACGCAAATAAAACATGTTTTGTTTACGTTCACTGCATAAAATGAAATATATTAAAACATTCATTGTTTACTTTTCTATTAGTTATATTGTTCTCAAATAGTAGTACATATTAAAGATTTTCGGCAAAGAATTTTTAAATGTCAGGTTGTCCGAATGAATCAGAAAGAAAACACTTATAAAGGCATGTAAAACGTTATACTTCATTGGCGAAATAAAATAAAAAATAACTAAAAATTAATTAATTTATTTATTTATTTATATTTTTTATATTTATATTTTCTATACAAATATACTTACTATAACAATCCTGTATGTAGTTTTATACATACACGTTATTTTTTTTATGTGAGAAGGTGGCAAGCGAGCTGGCGGATCACCTGATGTTAAGTGATAACCGGCGGCCATGTTACCACGGCGTAAATGTATATCATTTACAACACGCGCATGGTTGCAGATGCGTTGCCACCTTTTAATAAATGGGCCCCGGCTACCTCACGCACCAGAGAAAACGCAGAAGAATATCACGTCCGCTTCACACCGGTCTCCGGGGAGGTCCTGTCTACTTACCTGGACGGACCTGCCCATTCGTCCAACTGCCGAAGGTGACGCTTGGCTCTACCACAGTAATGTTATAAATGTGTTACATTAATTCAAAAAATATGAATTAAAAAAAGAGTAGTACATATAGTACTATTATATTCATCAGTATCAATAAGTGGATAATAATAGTAGGTTTTTTAAACAATAACTTTAAAGGAGTAACATCATTCTGTGTTATATAGAAAATACAAGGGATTAACGTACAAAAAGACAAAGGATTAATTTTATTTTACAATTTAAAACGTAATGTATTCCATTTTATACAGAGTTATGAATTTGCAAAAGAAAACGTTTCTTCATTAAAATGTTACCCTAGGAACTTTCTTGGGCAGACTTTAATCAAAATTATTCAATTTTGAAAGGGAGAAAATGTGCGAAAAATTTGATATTGCAAAATATGATTTAAATACATACGTGTATGTATTAATATATTATGAAAATTTTAAGTGCAAAGAATAAAACATAAATGGTTAATTCTGTACAATGTAATACAAAAATATAAGTATAAAAAGCTCATTTGGAATTTGTTTAGATTTGCTTGTAATGAACAACTGATTTAAGATATTAAATCTAATTGATTTAATTATTGATGTCACATTGAACACTCAGGTAATAAGGAATAAATTTCCTTTTCGATATGGAAAAAATTGTCTCGTTTACAGCAACACGTTTTTCCGAGTCAGGTAATACCAGAAGTAGATCTCCGTTAAACAAGCCATAAAACTGTACTTTCCGCCAACAAGAATAAGTAGGGGAACTTAAGCTTTCGGTAATCCGAAGAAAAGATATTATTAAACTACATTTTTGGCCGTATAGATAGAAAGATCTTTTCCAACACGTCTTAACGACCATTCGATATGTACGTACATGAACGAATACTGATAAATTTTTGGATCGATTTTATAAGACTTTTAATACCTATAAAAAGTATCATTAAACTATTTGAAAATATAAAATGTATAATTTGTAAATTTGTTTAACACATTATTTGTATGTTTGTCGTCACAATTTATTTTGCTTTTCGTTGTAATTGATTGCTATTATGTTCATGGAATGATCATTGCAATTTTAATACAGAGTTTGAGGTGCTAGAATAAGTAATGACTGATGTATTTAACATTTCATATGATGTTAAATATTTTAAAAAATATGAAAGCTAAAGGTATACTCATCAATATTTAATGAAACGTCAATTATTTATGCAACTTAGGACTGTACAGTGGTTATTTTTGTAATCAAAATAACATATGGTTTTAAAATAATAGGCAATATGTTTTTTTAATATTTTTATTATTATAATCTAGGGCAACACTTTATATTTATTTTCCATAATAAGACTTGAAAGATTTTTTACAGTAATACTTCTATTTTGTTATGAAACGTCTTTATAACCAAGTCTTTGTTATGTTCGCGTGGTGGATCAGTTTTTGGTGATATCCTATTCATTCTATAATTATACTGCGGCTACCTCCTATGAATATAAAATCAATCATTCTTCATTGTCTTACGTTCTTTTATAAGTCTAACGTTATTTTCTTGCTAATGGTCTTGTTCTTTAAAATCATCATTATGAAGCAGTATTAAACTCTCGCTCTCAGTGGGGGTCTCGAGCAACGGCAAGTTCTCAACTTCACCTGAAAAACAATCACTACATAGTATAAAACAAAGTCGTCCCGCTGTCTGTCTGTCCCTATATGCTTAGATCTTTAAAACTACGCAACGGTTCTTTTTTTACTAGATAGAGTGATTCAATCGGAAGGCTTATATGTATAATACATTCATTTCATCTTCTTCATTTGTACAAAGTTACTTCTTAGTTGGAATGATAAGACTTACCTATTCTTACGGTAAAATTCATTGATTCACTTTCGTCTAGCATGGAGAAAACGTTTTCAACGGGAATGTACACGTTTTGCGTGTGCTCTAAGAAATCCGCATCCTTTTCGCACTTACAAGGTCTCCTACAATAAAATCAAAGGACAATAAATCAGTAAATAAAACATCATCTGTGCGATATATATAAAAGAATAGAGTACCGACCTGTAAATAATTCTTTTACTCGGCAAATTTGGCAAGAATAAATCGATTTCGAAATAAAATTTATCTGCATTGTCATCGTTCACTAGTACAGTCCACATCATTCTTCCTGGAAATTAGGGTAAATATTTGTTCAATGTACACGAGTACTGCATTGATTACTAGTATGAATACCATTTTTAGTATCAATTTATTACATAAAAACCTATAACGTATATTAAATGAAAAAGATCCAATTATTGGTAGTAATAAACATAATATATAGTTAATAATTTGAATACTAAGACATTTTATCTTTGTAATAATTTTTTCGATATATGAAAAACGAGCGTGTCGCCATTATATCTATTCACGTATACATATAATAGGATTTAACCATTTTAGTTTTATAATTTAAATACCGTAACAATTTTCGATAGATAAGGCTGCCAATTGGAATATACAAATTTTCACAAAAAGTATAGCAATATATTATTTATGTTAGTTATTGTATGTACAAGTATAATATTGAAACGATCAAAAACACCTTTAATTTTGGCAATTTAACATAGTTTAATAAGTGCGGTGCACGCAACAGTTCGCTGTTGCACTGCACTGAGGACCGACGTGAAATGGAAGTGTTATAGTTCTGGGTTCCCTCTGGTGAGTGAGGTAGACGAGGCCCACTTTATTAAAAGGTGGCAACGCATCTGCAACTTAACGAGTGTTGCCTGTTGCAAATATCAGTGAGCGGCGGTTATCACTTAACATCAGATGAACCACCAGATCGCTTGCCACCTTATCAGATAAAAAAAAATCGCAACTACAAATTCGCAATTTGGCAAATGTTTTAGTGAACTAATATCAGACTGAAACCATGACGCCTCTAAAACTCGGTGTAGCAAGAAGTTTAGAGCTAACTCTATCATTCATTCCGCTTCGTGCTTCCACACGGAACGGACGTTACTCTGAGCCGGAGGGCCCATGCCAGCCGACCCGGAAGCCATCTTGCAACCGTTGTTGCTGATATATTTATTACCTTTCTTGGTGTGCACTGTTCTCCTCATCGTTGTCGTGTTTCGCGGTCTACGGTTAGGGAAGTCTCAAGCAAGAAGATAGAAGACAAATTATAGAAGAAAGAAAAAACATTACAGAAGAACGAAGAAACTGCCCGACTTCCGAGCGGATAGTGTTAGTGTAGTGTTGTGCTCGTAGGCAGGTTCCTGTCCGTAAGTAGAATCTACACACATTTCTCGTCTCAGAGGCGGCATTGTAATTTTTATCTGTGTGCTTGTTGCATTAGGCGACAGCTAGGTACTCACCCCAGCGCACCTAAAGCGCAGGTGATTAACCGTTAATTTTAGGCACACACCTCCCTGCCGCAAGGTGGGGAGGCCTATTTAGAAACCACACGCCGGCGGGGCGCAAGCCCCAAAGGCACAAGCGTCGTCATGGGTTCCCTCTTAGAGGAGTTCCTTCGGCAGGAATGCCCCGAAGTATGGGCAAAATATTTAAGCTTCGCGAGGGAACGGCGCCTTGTCGTCGAATTCTCTAGAGACAGTTCGGCTTCACCGGCTACCGCCTCGCCGCCATCTCCGGTGCCCTCTGCGCCAGCTATTGTGTCGCCCTCTGCGACAATCGAAACGCCCGTCGCGTCGACCTCCGCCGCCGCGATCGAACCTAACGCGCCTTCCGCGCAATCAATTTCGGCCCCCTTCCGCGCTGTCGTTCCCGACTCTCAATCGGACGGCGGCTCAGACATGGAGGTCGAAACGACCCCCGCTAACAACGCGAACGCCGACGGCTTCACCGTCGTCAAATCGCGCAAAAAGGGCAAGAAACGCCCCGCTACCGACAGCGACCTCGAAAGCGAGGCCGCCCCGTCAAACCGTCCCACCGCGACGCCCGCCAAAAAGGCAGCCGCGACTGCCCAGTCTACTTGCGCGAAACTAAAGTAGGTTTCCACACCTACTCACTACCCGAGGAGCGTAAACTTCGGGTTGTAATTAAGGGCGTCCCGAAAGAGTCGGATGTCGATAGGGCTAAGGTCGACATCCGCACGCAGGGATACCCTGTGCACGCCGTACGTCGGCTCAGACACCCTCGTACCCGTGTCCCTATGGACATGGTTATGGTTGAACTTGACCCTACCCCGGAAGGTAAGGCCATCTTCAACCTGAAGAGGGTCTGTGGGCTCAGTGACTTAGTCATCGAGCCCCCGCGTAAGTCAGGTGTTGTGGCACAGTGCCACAACTGTCAGCATTTTGGCCACACGGCCAATAACTGCTTCGCTCACCCAAGGTGCGTCAAATGCACCGGTGACCACGGCACTACCGAGTGCACGCGACCGAAAGATTGCGCAGATCCACCGGACTGCGTAAACTGTAACGCCACTGGCCACCCGGCTAGCTACAGAGGCTGCGTTAAGGCCCCGAAAACTCCCGCGAGGAAATCTCCCGCGAAATCCACGTTGCCCAAACCCGCGCCCGTTAAATTCATTCCCGCGCCCGTTAAATTCATTCCCGCGCCCGTACCCGTCAAAAACGCCTGGGCGAAACCCCAGGTGGCCGCGCAGGTAACCGCGCCGGTAATCCCGGTCGCCTCACGACCGATCGCACAACAGCTGCCCGCCTCTCAAACGGCGCCGCGTTTGCAGGTGCAGCCAACTCCGTCAGCTTTCGCGGAAAACAAGGACGACCCATTCGCGCAAATCGCTAATATTTGCAGCTTACTAGATAGAATCAATAGGCAGGAACTCGCCGTATTGTCCGCTAAAATAGCGGCCGCCACATCTGGCCACGAGCGTCTTAGGGCAATTAGCCAACACAAAACGCTTGTGGAAGCCCTTTGGGCTTTTACGAGTCAACCGTAAAAAACAATAGTCCGCGCAATAAAACCGCGCTCCGCCGCGTCGTTAATTAGGCCCATAAAAACACCTTAATGGGAAGTACAACCGCAGGTAGAACAAAACCTCGGGCTCTGGTTGTTTCGTATTTCAACGCAAACGGCATAAAGGGTCAAAGGGATGAAATCGCGGAATTCCTTCGTGATTATAACGTAGGTATTTTCCTAGTGCAAGAGACATTCTTGAAACCTAGTGTACGCGATCCCAGAATCGCAAATTACAATATTGTCCGCCACGACCGGTTAGCAAACCGTCTGGGAGGCACACTAATTTATTATAAAACGGTCCTTGCACTGTTGCCCGCTCGACATTCCAGAGCTAAGTCAAATAGAGGCATCCGCGTGTAGGTTAGCGCTCACCGGCCACAGGCCGCTTGTACTAGTCTCAGCCTACCTCTCGGGGAATAGAACCCTACTTCAAAGCGACCTAGATACGCTTCTTAACTGAGGCCCTTCCGTGATAATTGCAGGAGATCTAAACTGCAAACACGGCTCATGGGACATCAACAGCATCCCAAATAACAACGAAAAGCATCTCTTTAGCTTATCCGATAACCTAAATTTTAGTATAGTCGCTCCCGCGACTCCCACTAGGTATCCTACGGTGGACAACTACCAGCACGCGTCACCGAGTGTCCTAGACATAATGTTATTCAGGGAGGTCTCGCTCGACATCGAGTCGATAGAGACAATCCATGAACTAGACTCAGACCACAGGCCCGTCCTGTGTAAACTGGGCCAGAACGCCGGCGCGGTCCCTCCGACCAAATCCGTAGTGGACTGGCATCGTCTTGAGGTCAAACTCAAGGCCTTGAACCCCCAGGACTTAGTACCCGAGACGATAGCTACGTTCGATGACGCAAATTGAGCGATAGCGAGTCTCCGCGAAACTATTACTTCCGCAGTCACAGACTCGGAACGGACGGTAAAACTGTCGGGCGACCGACGGTTTAACTTTCCGTCCTACCTACGACTGCTAATTAGACAGAAAAATGCAGCCAAACGCGCCTTCGACCGATACCGATCGTTATCGAACCGAACCCTACTTCGACGCCTTCAGCTAGAAGTCAAAGATCGAGTATCGGAACACCGACACACAACGTGGGACACTCTCCTAGAGGACATCGAGCCATCGCACACCGCTTACTGGCGGTTGGCCCGCAGTCTGAAAGCAGATCCCCGCGAATCTCTACCGCCGTTAGTTAGACCTAATAGCGCTTCAGTAGCCCTAGATGACTCCGAAAAAACCGAATGTCTTGCGGACAACCTAGAGCAGCAATGTACGCCATCGCGCGAACACACCGATTCAGTCCACCTAACGGAGGTGGACCGCGTAATCGAGACTAGGGCTGCGCTTCCACCGGAAGGCGAACCTTTAAATTCAGTGACCCCCGAAGAGGTCCAAGATATTATTAAAAATTTAAAACCAAAATCCGCCCCGGGCCCAGATAATATAAGTAATAAGATTCTCAAAGCTCTCCCTGGGCCGCTTATCTGTTTACTGGCGACCATTTTCAATACCCTTCTCTCCAGTTGCTCCTTTCCGGACGACTGGAAGCAAGCCACGATTATCGGCATTCGCAAGCCGAATAAACCAGCCAATCAGCCCTCTAGCTATCGTCCCGTCAGCCTCCTCAGTTGCCTGGGGAAGCTCTACGAGCGGCTCTTGTTAAACAGAGGCCAACGGCCTTCTGCCGACGGAACAATTCGGCTTTCGAGCTAGACACTCTTGTCCCGATCAGTTATACCGCCTAACGGAGCACATCCTAAAAGGCCTTAACCACCCCCCAAACACATTAGTACAGGGGCTCTCTTCTTCGATGTCGCAAAAGCATTCGACAAAATCTGGCACAACGGCTTGCTTTACAAGCTGTACACACTCAAAGTGCCAGATAGGCTTGTACACACCATCCGGGCCTTTTTGTTGAACCGCTCTTTTCGATATCGAGTCGAGGGCACCCTCTCCACAAGCCGCCGCCTCACGGCCGGCGTACCACAAGGCTCCTGCCTCTCACCCTTGTTATTTACGCTCTACACGAGCGACATACCTAGAGACCCCCACGTCAATCTCGCGCTTTTCGCGGATGACACGGCGCTCTTTTACTCAGACCGCAACCTCAGTCAATTAACGGCTCGACTCCAAAGCACCGCCGACCGCCTCGGCGATTGGTTCCGCAAATGGAGAATCGATATTAATCCCGAAAAGAGTGTGGCGATTCACTTCACACGAAGTACCTACCCGTCACATCTTTATAATGGGGGTCGTGAATGCAGAAAGTTGGGGCAAATATCCCTTTATGGCCAACCGCTCCCCTGGGAGAAAAAGGTCAAATACTTAGGAGTCACTTTCGACTCGCGTATGTCATTTCATATCGTAATAGAGCTGCGTTCGTCTCCGGCCGGCTACACAATTTAACTAATGCTAAAAGTAAAATGCCCTTAAGGCACAAATTATTATTATATAAAGACCTGCGTACGACCTATTATGTCCTACGCATGCATGATCTTCGCCCACACGCACCCTACTCGCTTGTACAAGTTGCAAATAGTACAAAATAAGTTTATCCGCCGCGCAACCGGTGCGCAGTGGTATCAGCGCAACGTCGACCTGCACAGCGATTGCAGACTCCCGACGATTCGCGCACATTTTAAAGATTTGACAAAACGGTTCTTCGATAGAGTCCAACATCATCATCCAACCCTCTGGTGGTAAGCGCAGCAAACTACCAACCGGACACAAACGCGAACGTAAACAAGCGTCGCCCGCGAAACGTCCTCATCGACCCGGTCGACGAAGAGGACTTAGATACGATGGACCCACCGCCGGGGGTCCCGCCGGATAACATTACACCCACAGTTAGTGTAACAACAATCACACCAGTTCGCCCTCGCCTCCGAGCACGGCGAGACCCACACAACGCGTACACAAGGTACACCCGCGTTCCGGGGCGGTTCTCACCGCTCCCAGCCACCGATTAGCTAAATGCACAGTCGACGGCCGTCGGGGTCTCGGTCCGAACCGGCGACCTCGACGGCCCTTAGATGACACACCATAGTAGTTAAACGCACGCATGAGCACATGCGCGACCCTACCCATAGCGGAGGGTCCAAACCCGTGGGTTCTGGCTAGCCCACCGGTTCTGCGTCCGATGAAGCTTTAATAGTCTCGGGACTGAAAGCAAAAACATCAGTTAATCCAAGATACAAGAAGCTAAATCTATGAGTATGCCTTACCTCCTCGTTTATCGTAAATCTGATAGACATTAAACACTTTCTCGTAACATTTCATTAAGAAATAATTTAGGACTGGTTCCGTTCTCTTTGCGTCCCACTTATCCTTTATAGTAATGAACGGCAATTCGGTAACTTTCTGCTTATGCGCTACAAAGCAATGATCCATCCATTCACCAGCGCGTCCTTCCCAGGAACAATCGCCTTAAATAGATACGAAGGTAATAAAATATATATATATATATATATATATATATATTACAGGTTTTTCATTTAAATTAACACCAGTAAGTTGGTATCAAGTTGGATGAAATAGAGCATTGAGATATATCGTGAGTATAATCAACAACATTTCAACAGTTAAAACAGAAATGATCGCGATAGACAATACTAATCAATATAATATTTCATTCACAGCAGGATGAATTTGCAAATATATATTTTATAAGCATGATCCCATATCGTTGTGATATTTCCGGTTTTTCCAATTATGTCCCAATCCATTCTTTGGTTTTCATAAAATTATCAACTCAGTGGCAAATCTTGTTGCAATACACTTATTCACTATATAGTATATATAAAAAAGCCATTTCATATTCTTGGTTATGATTATTTTAATTAAAACGACATACTATTTAATTACACATGGAGTGAACCCCTAAACCTAAACCCCTAAGAAAACTTACCATATACTCGTGCCATGAAACAGTTAATGATTCGGAATTGACAATGGGGAATGTGCTTCTCGAGCAATGGTAGATTCGCATGTTTTGGACAGCCTTCGTTCGTGCATGGAAACAAGACCTTGTTAGCCAAAGACTCCAACACCATCGGACGGACAAGGGCGAACTCTTTCTAAAAACATTGTAAATTAAAGTTCATGTATTAGTGCCTGATAACAATAAATAAAGCCTTGCTCGCTGCTTAGTTTTATTAGCCACCTGGACAAGGGCGGATCCAGGGGGGGGGGGGTCATGGGGGTCATGACCCCCCCCAGGGCTGGGTCCAGGGCCTAGGTGGACCATTAATTAAAATTGTTAAACATAATGTTTTTATATATATTTTTGCCACAATATACATTTTATCTAAGTACCTTTAATATTTAATTAAATTAATATAACATTTTTAACCGACTTCAAAAGGAGGAGTTCCTCAATTCGATTGGTATATTTTTTTCGATGTATGTACACCGATTACGTTGAGATTTATGATCCGATTTACGTGTCTCTTCTTTAGTTTTATGCAGAATAGTTGTCATTTGGTCCCATAAAAATTTACCATAGTCTGGCCAAGTAGTTTTCATTTTATGAACATTTTTACAATATTTTAATGTTAAATCATCAAATCAAATCTTGCAAATTAAATTTGATTTACTTCCCGGTTACCGGTTGAGCTGAAATTTTGTATACATGTGTGAATCGCGAGACAATGCAATATTTTTATGACATGGTGCTGATCTGATGATGGAGCTGGAAGCAGGCCAAAGGAACTTCGAAATGAAACGACAGAGCCTCATCGCGTTTGGGTACATTTGAATCGTATTGACGAGTAGTTTGTCTTTCATTCGTAACCAGGATCTGATGATGGAGCTCCATCTTCAGCCGTCCATGGACATATGCATAGGGTTGCAAATGCGTTTTCTCCTTATAATAAGTAAGAGAAAACGTATCTCGTGAGTGAGTTACTCACCAGACAAATAGCAGAAGTACTTTACGCCGATCTTCTGTGAGGTCTATGAGGCTATTCTGGGAGGTTCCTATGACTACTCTGTAATGAAACGACTCAACCCCATCGAGTTTCGGCTCGTTTGATTCGTCTTGGCGAGTTCTTTAGTGTTAGATGGTAACCAGTGTCTGATGACAGAACTGGAATGTGGCCATAGGAACTCAGTAATTAAGGAACACAACTGCGTCGAGTTTCATTCGACTTAACGGGTGGACCGTTTGTGATGGGTGATGTGGTGGTTTAGTGGACGTGAGTATGCGAGACCATCTTTGGGAAATAAAGTTTGTTAGTTCCGTTTGTTATGAATGTGGATTCTGTCTTTGATTAGATAGTCCCCGTCTTAGGCTACTTGTCATTAAAGTGGAGCCAGCGTGCGGGGTAGAGGAATAGAGAATATTATAACCAATACGACTACATAAAATCTGGTAACGAAGAAATAAATAAAAGAAATTCCAAAAATAAGTAATCCTACCAATAGCTACTTAAAAAAATACTATACAGGGTGGCTTTTCTAAGTGCATCCATTTTTTTTATTAAATTCTAAACGTTAACTGAACCCCTGTGTGAATTTGGGCACCTTTATAAATGCCACCCTGTATAATATATGATAATAAAAAGCAACGAAATGTTACGAACAAAAAAGAAAATATCAAATAATAAATAAAAAATAAAAGCAAATCCGTCTATATATGACGAAGGTATGCCCGAACATACCTACATAAAAAAAATATAAGCAACCGAATTGATAACCTCCTTATTTTTGAAGTCCGTTAAAAAATAAGTTCCTACTTTTTACTTGTATCTATGATTATAAAAATTTAACTATAACTTCTTATCACTTGCCAAAGACTACGTGACCCCCCCCCCCCCTGGCACCAAAGCTGGATCCGCCCTTGCACCTGGATCGCGTGAGTACGTTACGATTTTTTACCAGATAAAAAATGTTTTATGAGTTAATCAATTTTAAAAATTATATGCATTCCATATTTTGATTCAAATCCTTAAACTTTTCCGGTATAAAGAAGAGCAAACACATTGAGACAGTACAAAAATTATTTTAACAGCTCACCTTAATGGGCATAAAATAAAGAACACACAAATAGAATTGATGGTCTTACCTTACACAGGTGACACTGGTAGCTCTTCTCGAAACACGGACCACATAAGCTGTGCCCGTCTACACACAAGTGGATCGGAGGTTTCATGTATTTGTTGCATTTCGTACATGTTAAATCTTTGATGAGGCTCTCGTAGTGATCCGTCTCGAGGAGGGTACTAAGTACAACTGGAATGTAATTCATTATTTATTTAAAACAAAAAATGTATAAAAACAAAATTCGCCGGATGATATCAATTTATAAGGAAGTTAAATACACACAATTTATACTGTTCCCGTACGCTCATTCCTGACGTTTCCATAATTTTTTTTTTTTTCATAATGCAAAGAATAACATTTGAAACTTATTAATTATAAATGTATATTGATTTAGGGATAAATAACAAAACTTTTACCAGCCAAACTAGTGAATGAAACTAGTTTAGGGATTTTATCACGTTCTAATTTTGATTTTTGACGTGATTCGTGTCATGGTTCATGGTCATCAGTTCAGACCATGAACGCAAAATAATGAGGGTGAAAGTTATACATGTATAGCACTTCATTAAAGTAATTCAAAAGCAACAAAAAGATAACTAACATTAAGCACGCATTACATTAAGCCATAAAGAATAAGCCAGGTTAGCTAGTATGAGACAGTGATTGAACGGTAGACGTGTCTGTTTATTTGTGTACTCCACCGTGATATGGAAAAAAATCACTTGTCGTACACTATTGTTATTTATCTATTATTGTATTAACGCAATCAATATAAATCTGGAGCAGATACCTGAAGATAGGTCGATCAGTCATTTAGTTGGCCATTAATCTAACTAATACAAACGTATAATTTATATACATACGTCAATTGTAATCTTGCGAAACCCGGAACTCGCGATGTAATCTATTAGAGGAACTAGTTACATTAAATATAATTAAGTGTTTTAAAATCAGAACTATCACTGGCTTTTAAGGGTTTTATATTTATATTTATTACTGGTCATGTGAGGTGAACGGATAATTTTAGTTAAATGTGAACAATATTCAGTCTCTGCCTATCCTGTTCTAGTATGTTATAAATAAAAACAATATACGCTTATTTTCGTCTGACCGTTGGGAAAATTACTATGATACAAAAATAGTACCTACATACTATCGAAACTTATTTGAAATCAAGTACTATAACTAATCGAGTTTAAATAATTAAATTATAACTTAAAAAGCGCTAAGCTGATGTTATTTTGCTGTAGTAAATTTAAACACCTCTGGGGCAATTTTCTCTACCGTTAACATAAAAAGCGTATGAAAATACCCTATTGCCAGCGAAAGAAGTTTTGAAACAGCTAAAAGTAAAATATTAATGTTTAGGTAAATTCCATTAAAAGTTACTAATACACCTTAAGCACAAAAACACTAATCGATTTAATTAAAAAAGTAGAAAAGAATCAAAATTTATTCTATGTTACGACCACGAACTTCATAAAGGCAACTTGTTTGAAGCCGCCAACAAAGAAGTTACGAGGGCGAGTTAAAACTGTTGCGAAAATATGACGTCAGTCTAGCAATCGTAAGAATATGAAATGTAAGAATCCAGCAAACGGGATTCGTGCGAAATCTAAAAATGTACTAACGTTTTCTCCCGGCCAGCGAAGACGTCGATGACATTACGAAAATAACACCAGACGCACCAAAAACGCAACCAACTACGCCGCGCCGCACTCAGTTTTACACTTATTATACACTTTTAAATACAGACGAATGGGTGTAAGTCGATTATGGTGTAATCGTTCGTCCATTTTCAATGATAAGGCGGTAATGTACATATCTCGAGCGTGATTACGATTGTGTCTAGGTGTTGGCGACACTGGCCGACGGTCTATATTTAATATAACGCGGCAAGGTTACGCGGTAAGGGCCGCAGTCGCCTGACCGAGTACGTACATGCGAATCTATGTTCTAATTAACCCAAACTGAACCGTTTAAAACCGTTTTTAAGGTTAGTTTTTTGAAATTCGATGGCTCTCTTTCGTGAAACATTTCGCATGAATAAAATTATTACAGACTGCTCGTAAAAAGAAAATGTTTGTATTGATTTTTCTTTGCTCTTTCTATACAGTTTTGTAAAAAATTATAACAAACACGCACATAATTTATAAAGTTATTATAAGTAACGTTGCTGACTGAATTTCAGAAAAATTGCACGTTTAACGTATTTAGTACGTGTGTGGTCTCCTCGGCTGCTAATATACAACTGCAGTGAGGAATGAAAATTGTGTTTATCTGTGCCCGAATTCGAGCACTTAGGGTAGGCGAATCCTAAAATTTTGTGTGGTATTTACACATATTACAGAATAGAATATTCAAAGAAAACAATCACTTAACAAATGGAATTACTTTACTAACAAATTATCGATTTTGAGATTTTTTCCCCAATTTTCAAAAGGTTGTCAACGCATCTGTAACCCTCGAGTGTAGCAGATGTCCATGGGCGGCGGTATTCACTTAACATTAGGTGAACCGTCTGCTCGTTTGACAACTTTTCGCATAAAAAAAAAAAAAAAAAAAGATGCAAGAATAGATAATACGAATATAGTTCTACAGACATTATGTCCTGGTATAATTGTAATTCTTATAGACTATTTTCTGTTGCTTATTGCACTTGCATGTCATACAGTCTCGTACTCAAATTCTTACTTAAACTAAGTGCTGGTATCCTAATTCTATGTTTATAATGTTTTTAGATTGAACTGAATAATTACGTAATTTATATATCATAATCTCTTTTTCCATGTTCTGATAATACGTTGGGCATAAAAAATCGACTGTCGAATCGAAAATTCAACTGTCTGAAAAAAGGTTACTATTTAATTTGCAAGACTTTCATTTGTTATGTTACCGTTGCATTAGTAAAATTATTTGTTGTTAAAAGTAATTGTATTACTTTAACTAGTGAAAATTATCGTTTAAAGATTTTCTTACACTGTTCGCTATGGCTTAAGTCAATAAGAGAGTTGCTAAGTCTTCAATTTAGACGTTTGGATGAAACTGACAATAAACTTATCTGAAAATTCGTACTGTATTAGACACTGGAATGAGCAATGTGCATACGCTACTTGTAAATAAAATGATAAACAAGTTAAGCGGACGACGGTCAATGGGTTTCGATAATACTGACTGACGAAATCAAAGATGAAGAAACCTGAGCATACTACTTTAAAACGCAAAGGAAAAGCCAGTTGGCAGAAATGGATTTTTCCTTCAAAGAATTGCAGAAGAAATTAAAAAATAATCTGAGCACTGGAAAGAAAATGATAACTTCTTTTCACGGCAAAACAATATACATTGTCGCTTGTAAACTCAAGGACTAAAAGTAAGCATTTGTTGGCCCAGATTAATACAAAAAATTATAGAAAAGATCATCTCAGCAATGTCACGCCGCCGTCAATACAGTCCGTACACCCCAGTCAAATTCGGTACGAATAAGTATTTAAAGGCCTTTAATGTAGAACTGATGACGCATCTGCTATACGTCGCGGATGTCACGCACCTGCGATTTAGTTTTATTAGGGCGAGCGAAGTGAGTCCTTACACTATTCGACAATCTGAGCACTTTTGTGGTACACTTTACGGAAAAACTATCAGGTCTATAGATTTGTGCCTTAACACAGTAATTTAACTTCATATCTAGATGTGTTATCTGCCAAAAAAAATGTAATTTGTTTTTTTTATATTTATTGGATACAATGTTATTGTACTACTAACGCCATCTGTTAGAAAACTAAAGAGGTAATCATCGGCCACTGCAACAAAACTAAGGCTGACATTTTTTGAACATGTTTTGAAATGACTATTAGTGAGCACCTGCAAATAATAATATAGGAATGCGTGAACGATAACTTTGTGAAAACCAGTCAAATAGTAAGTTTACCAAGTTGTAATTAATGATATTGTTACAGCGAAAAAAAGAATAAAAATACTACAGTAAAATGACGCGAAGACTCACATTAACAGGCCGTAAAGAACGTGAAAAAAACCCTTTGTTGATAAATCAGACGAGAGAACGTTAGAAAAGCGAACGAGAGGCAGAATCATATTTATATCACGAAAATTAGAATTTTTTAGAATTTAAAAGCCACAGAGCAGGTCCGCCGCTGGAGGATGGAAGGCTAGCTGCTTACTGGCTCTCCTGGCTCTCCTGGTAGCCGAGTAGGAAGGCACGCTGAATGTTCCAGCGCGCCTTCCTACTGCCGATACGTGCCGTCACAGAATTAAAATAAGTACTAAACAATGTTTGATAAATAAAAAAATATCTAAAATTATTGTTCGTATTAATTATTGACTTCGGTAAATATGATATGGGCCCGAAGCTCATATCGGAAATAATAATTAAAAAAAAATATTTTATAAATTATTACCATTTAAAAAAATTACGCGAGCCCTCACAAAGCTCAGCTTTTTGCTAGTTTACGAAAATGTAAGCTAAGCTAAGAAGCCCTTTCCCAGTAACGGCAGTGTATACGTTCCATGGAGTAATTAAACAGAAGACTACTTCACCAAATAGTTGCCATGAATGCAAAAACCTGTAAATATGTATATGTACATACCTTGTAGTAACTTTATAGTAACCGGTTGACATAATATGGGCAAGTTATGAGAAGGGATGAAAGCCATGTGACTAGAAGAGTGATGAGTATGAATGTGATTGGTGGGTTAGAGGAAGGCTGAAAGAGATTTGGATAGACTGTGTGAAGAAAGATATGTCTGTGAAAGGCATAAGTATCGAGCTATCGGCCGATAAAGGACTTACCTCTGAAAGAAAACTTCTTTTCCTCTAGGAAGGTAAGGATATGTTGTGCCAACCCCAACTTGTGTGGGATAAGGGCGGGAAAAAGAAGAAGAATATACTACGAAATTAATAAACACATCATAAATAGATCTAGTCTTATTTTGATTAGAAATATTTGTAGAAAAATTATTAATGATTCAGAAAACTTCCTATGGCCTAAATAATTTAATGTTATGAAATTTGTTATTTTACAAAATATTATTTGTAATGCATATTATTCAACAACCTCGGCTCATTTAAATGTTAATTTTGAATGTAACAAGAATGTAAATGTAATAGCAACTGAAATAGATGAATGCACATTAAATCGTTTACGATAGTCCACATTACAATACAGTTTCAGAACGCCGCATTGAATTTGCGTAAATCGATTATCGTTGATTTAACTCAAGTATGTGCGTCAGATGCACCAATGATAGTAAATTAAGGATAATTTATTAGTTTTAGATAACATATCTGATAAGAATATTATTAGTGAGCGCCCTGTAAAAACATTGTTCGGAATTATAAATACCGGTATCAACAACGATTTATCGATACTTTTTCATGAACCCAATCACAATATTTTTGGTATAAGTGACAAGACGATCTTAATTAAGACTATATTTATTGTCACTTCCTTCGACATTACGAACCCAACCCACAACCATAATTATTTATTTATTTATTCTTTATTGAAAACCCCTCAAAAAGGGTTACAAAGGGCGAACTTAATGCCTATTGGCATTCTCTACCAGTCAAGTCGTGGTAGGTGCAATAAATAAAATTGCAACATGAATTTATGTGACACAAATAATAATATATGCATTACACATCATATAAGTATTATGTAATACATACTCATACAAGTTAGAATTTGTGACCGCAACTGGAGCCAAAGTAGTCTAAAAACTGTTCTTTAAAGAGGAGATTTATTCAATAAAAAAAAACTGAATTAAAACCCTATGCATTCATCGCATCAATCTTTAGTTCAATAAGGATTGAATTTCTCTACTAAATATGGTTAAATTGCGCGAAAAGTATGAAAACTCAATTTATTTGAGTTTACATACTAACAACATGTTGCTCGAAATGACCTTAATTTTGCGGACACACAAATCATATCTTTTTAAGAATTTCCTTCAAGTAACTTTTAATAAGGTTGAGTTAAATAATCAAAATTATATTACGAACCGCAGTTCTGAACTCAGTTAAAAATTTCATTTTTTTATAGGTATACTACGACCTATAAAAACTCTAAAGCGGTGAGGTATGGTGATTTCACTGGTACTTCAATTGTCCCCTTCAGCCCTGTAATCTCGGGCTTGTAGGGCTAAGTATTAGTAATTAAAGACAGTTTGTATACACCGCTAAGACTTTGAAATTTTTATAAAGCAAAATAAATGCAATTTAAGTTAAAAATGGAAGTTTACTGTCATTTAAGATAGACAAAGGTTAAAAAAGGGCATGCATCATGTATTTTTTTTATACTTTTCTTTACTTTAAATTTTTTGAGCAATATGATTCGCAGAAAATCCATTACGGAAAAAAGATTAACCACACTACATTATAAACAATATAGTAAATGGACAAATAAGAAATAAATATTATACAAAACGATATTTTTATTAAAAATATGAAAATATCCAATCACTGCTATGTTAATAAAAAATAATTACATAATATGAGACATTGGCAGTTGTTCACGTATTTATGGGATGTGTTTGCGTATTCAATTTTATTTCATTCATAACTCAAAAATTATATGTTAATTAAAAATAGATATATGCAAAAAATAATGAAAATTGGGTGAAGTTAAAGAATTAACCGATGGAGCGCGGGGACATACGTGCGATTGTACATATATCAGTATGGAGGCCGATCATGACTACTACTAGTGTCAATACACCATATGAATATCCCTTAAATAAGGTAATAGGTGATGGGTGACAGGATATAAGCTAACTGTGGCTGGGCCACGCAACAGCTTTCGCTGACCATGTAATTGGTGGTGATACCAAAACAAAACACTAACATTACGTCTGCAGTCACGGCGGTCTGTCAAGGTGGTGGCGCTTACGTAGGGCTTATTTAAGGGCCAGAGTGCTCGACTATTTAACGTGTACCCAAACCATATAACGTATCTTCACTGAAGCTGGATTTATTGTCAGCTTGTATGACGTCTACACGCATTAACATGCGCGACTGCGCTTAAAGCACACTTTGTGCTTACGCAATACAAAGAGGCCGAGCTGTAAAAGCAATGTAGATAAAAGACGTTAAGATTTTCGTTGGTGTGGCAATCAGCCGTTTAGCTTAGTGGTTAAAACGTCAGGCCGCGAATACCGAAGACGTGGGTTCGATTCCCACAGCGGCGACAACATACTTTCGTACTTTTTCTACATATTTTAAGGCCGAGCTGTCTTAATGCTGGTACGCCAGTTTTGCAATGGACTAAGGTCCGAGTGTTGGTTGGTGCTCACCGTACACAGCGTTGGTGAGTTGTTTTCATGGAGCTCACCATTTTTTAATGATGTAGGGGAGAGAATACCTTGTATCGGGTATAATTGCTTGCTCTTCTCAAGCGTGTTGGCATTATTTAATAGGAAAGCGAACTAGCACTATCTACCTGGCTTTCACCGTCACTGGTGAATATTTACCCATCCGAGAAACACCAGAAGGAACCTGGTTATTAAAGAAACACAGTGTAAAAATGGTCCTATCTAATATGACGATCACTAACATTGTACGGCAAATTTTATCCTTTAGAAAGATCCTAAAGAGAGATTATATTTTAGGTCACGAAAATATTTTGTATGATTTATTCATATAACGACAAATAGGGGAGGGGGAGGTGTCAGTTACACAGTCAATCAACCACCATTTCAAGAAAACACACCATTTCGTGTTAAAAGCGACGCAGCCCCATTGCAAAATTTACTCGCTTTCTTATTACAGAAAAAGAAAATGAGGAAATTCACTCGCAAGGGCTTGAAATAAACGGCTGACCGCCGTCGTCAAATTGTATGATGAATCCGAATTTTGAAATAACTGTTGGCGATAAACAGAAAAAATCAGAATATTGATAAAATATTTATAAGAGACCATATTATAATATGTACTACGACATTACTTCAATACATCTACATATTAAATTATTAATTAACTTTGAATTAAAAAATATAATAGTGACCAATGTAGTAGCGCAATTCGAGCAGTTTAGATGACCGTCCGATTTGACATGGAAGTGAATCCGCAACATCGTAATATGCCCGATTGCTTTGATCCGACCGTCAAAGTCAATTATTCTTAATGTTGCCAGTGACAATAGTATAAAAATAGGATAATTTGGTCGTACATAAAAAAGCCGTGCTAGCTCATTGTCCGGGTGCCGCTTTGATAAATATACCCGAGCAACCTGAGTTCAATCCCCAGGGCCGGCACACGTCATGAGGAAACCTGCATACTTCAGAAATAATTTGAAAATATGTGAAGTCAAAAAAACTGCGGTGGGGTCGCGTGATGGAATATATAATTATATATATCTTTATGCTGTTACTGTACTTTGAATATAATAACTATTTTCAAATTAAAATTGAATTTGAAAATCGGCAATCCCTTCATATCAATAACAATCCTATAGTAGACAATTTAATTACTTTTAAAAGAAAACTGTTACATTATCGTGCAACATATTCCACGTGCCAACGTGCCGATATAGGAACAGGTTGGCAATAAAATCAATAGCAAGTAACTTCATCGCTAAAAGTTATTACGATCACGAACTATAGTTGGCCCATTAACCTTTCAAAGGACAAACATATTTACATTTAGATTTCTTAGCATCGGTAGGTAATTAACTACTTTTTACGTAATTGTCGTTTTCAAAGATGTTTCCATTCGTTACAAGTGAGTGGAAATTTGTGTTTAAATATAAGTGTAGAGCTATTTCAACATGTTGGAAAACTTACACTAAATTTTCCTTATCTATATTATAGTGAACTGTAGTTCAAAGTATGTATTATCTTGAACTGTACTAGCAGCCCCACATAATTGTAAACCTCGCTTTTTAGGGTTCCATTACCAAAGTGTAAAACGGCACCCTATTACTAAGGCTCCGCTGTCTCTCTCTCTCTGTCTGCCTGTCCGTCTGTCACCAGGCTGTATCTCATACACGGTGATAGAGAGACAGTTGAAATTTTCACAGATGATGTATTTCTTTTGCCGCTATAACAATAAATACTAAAAAACAGAACAAAAAATATTTAAGTGGGACTCCCATACAACGGACCGCCGTTTTATAGATAATGGTAAGGAACCTTTCGAACCTGGCGAATCCGACTCGCCCTTGGCTGGTTTTTTTTTATTTAATAATTTCGCTAATTTTAATGATTTTTATATATAAAATGTATAAAATTAAAGTAACAGCCTATAAGTGTCCCACTGCTGGGCAAACCCAGCGGTCGGACTGGCCTCCTCTATACAGAGAGTATTGGGGAGTAGTTCACAACACGACCCCACTATGGATTGGCGGATTATACATACCTTCGCATAACATGAAATTTCTTCAAACAACCCCATTATTATTCGCCATATCTCAGTTGTAACTTGCACTAAAGGACCCTTATTTGATTTGCATGCGCAATGACGTCTGATAAAAGCGCTTTCCGAGGATAAAATTGTCTTTATAGCTTATGGCAGCTGTCATTGAAACGGAGGAAATAAATCTCTTTTTCATTTAATACAATCTACTTTACTTCATTTAGTAGTACATTTTAAATTTTAAATGAATCAAAACCATTCTTTTTTTTCATTATAGCTCAAAAGCTTTGGTAATGTATGACACAGTCTTAAAAAAATGTGAGTTTTATTTGTTTATTCAATATAGTTGACTTATTTATTTAAAAAATAATGGTTCTCCTGTTGTGTATATAAAAATCATATATGAAACCGAAATATGTTTAACTCCGTACGCTTCTGTTTTTAGAAAAGGCTATCTAAAGCTATCTCTAACATACAAAGTTATATAATTCAATTAGCTGTGATAATCCAAGATTATGTGAAAATGGATAACTGTATTAATTAACCGCACAAAACTTTATTATATATTATATGTGTACAGAAGTAATTAAATAAAAAATGAAATGTTAATGTTATAGCTAAATTATGTGTGGCTGTTACAATCTGAGGTAGGTCTCGGGTATCAAATAATTATGGCGGGGACATTCCCTCAATCTTCGCTCTTCACAGAATTCGTTATTGTCTATGCCCTCTCATCACTTCGGTTTTATGTCAAATTCTTTCACTGTCACTTCTATCCTACCCTATCCTATTTTATATATATGTATATTTACCCGACTGCGTCAGAAGGAGGGCTATGTTTTTCGAGAAAATGTATGTATAATTGTTTGGCACGCTCTGTAGTCTGAACGGCTTGATTGATTTTAGCTTGAGAGGTATCGTTAGATTCGTATTTACTGTGATAGTGATAATGGGTATATCAAAAAAAAATACACAGAAATGCAGTCAGATTTTTTAGTTTTTTAAATTATATTCTACTTGTTGCATCTATATTTTAGATAGTGAAAAAAGCCTAGCGATCTGATGGTTCACCTGACATTAGGGGATTACTGCCGTCCTTGGGCTTCTACAACACTTGAACTATGAGTTGCTTAATGCTTTAAAAGCTTGGGTGATACGTTACTCACTAGACTAAATAAAAAGCATCCGCCCCCAATTCACGAAGGTCATCTTCGAGGTCGAGTTGTGCTTCCCTGAACGAACCTTTCGAACGAAGTTTTTAATTCTTCATTTATACATCTCCAATTTAATTTTATTGATAAAAACAATATAACAGACCTCTATTTATAACAAAGGTGACTTACACATTGATAGCAAATAAGTGTTTTCAGTAAATGGCGTTTTAATAATGCTGCTTTGTTATTAAGTATTTTCTTTATTAGCTTAGATATACAGGAAAAAAACCGTTAAATTTGCATCGTCACGTAATGTATAAATCATGATTATATCAACAAAAGACACAGTACACGAAATTTGAAAATTCAAAGGGTCTAATGAAATTTTATACCGATTAATAACATCTGGCCTTCTATTGTCGCAAAAAATATTAGAGTCAGTTAATTTGTTGATAACGTAGATAGGACACACGAGGGAGCGACAGTGTCCCCGTAGTCTACAAATGAAACTAAAAACACTCTTATCGGATATCTATTTATAAAGTCATAATTTACAGATTTGCTTTTAGGATGATGGTACACAAAGAAACAAGGAAGTGGCGAGATAAAATTCTTCCCTGTTTCATTAGTTCCTTTATATTCTCACTGATTTTTATTATCTATACTTAATAGATCTACATTACGTAAATAACAAGTAATTAGACAACAATATCGCTTCCATAATTTTAGAAATCCTTGAAGCAGTATCATTATATCATATGATTACCATACAGTATGATACATTGCTTCAAGAACGCCGATACTAATTATTATCACTATCATTATATTGTTACATGTTATTATTAATTTGTCATATTTGTCATTTTACGCCCGATATGCACACGTCTTTATGTCTTGAGGCGTCCACTTGTTGTTTTGAACTGAATGCCGTACATGGGTTATCAATTCTATTTAATGAGAGCTATCAACAGGATTGTACACTAGACGGAAACTCCAGTTCAACAGACACCCCGTTAGAATAAACAATCGAAGCTGCGACACTGCCAGTGACTTGAAAAATGTGTTCAATAACAAGTAAAAAAATTCAGTGGATTATATACGTAATATGTATTCTTACAAATGTTATAAGTGGTGAATCAATAATGATAAATTTGGTGGTGAAAGATATTTGTGCGAGGTCGCTGTCAAACGTTGTTATGTACATTTGCTCGGGGTACCCTGGCAACGAAGATTTTCTGCCAGCCATCCATTCAAAAGTAAATGGAGCAATGACTTTCTCCAGAGAAAGATATAAGAGAAATTACATTGATGAATGTTGCTTACGTCCATGTACTGTAACCCAACTAATGGAATACTGTCCGGAGCATTGGTGAACTTTTGTTTTATGGCAAGACTGACAGTGGTGCTTTATTATGTGGTGCTGAAGTGAAAGTACTTTAGAAGTACTATAGTCGCAAAATGGTGATGAGCAATGTGTGAGCAAGTAATGCGACGTTGAAACGAAAATAGTTTTCAGATAAAGCATTGCTCAAAAAGATAGGAAATATAAATATGTGGGAATCGTCAATCTTAAGAGGGCATTATCTCTAAATTAAAAAAAATGTCTTTTGAAACTTGTTTTCGAAATTATCATACATGACTGAATATTTAAAATTATTTATTATTTTTGAGTAAGTACAATTACTAGCAATAATAATTGTAGGTTTAGTATGTTGATAGTGCCTGGTTGTGACTATAATAATTACTTGTATAGACTTTTGTAATATAAATAATGAAATATACATAAAGGTACACAGTACAAAGTATTTCTTAAATGTTGAAATTTCCACGAACTGACTGTAAAAATCAGAATGAAGTTTTATCTTTTTTTAAATATGGTATTGTTACTTTTTGAAGTCCGGTAGAATGAAAGGCATGTTTCAAATTGATTAATTGTTAACGATTTATGTATTCTGGCACACGTACATGGTTTATATTGAGGAATATAATACGTTGTCAAACCGTTTTAAGTTTAATGTTTAAACAGTGTAATAATATGATTATGTTATGTTATATAAAAATAATAAAATCAAAACATTGTTCAAGTGGAACATTTAGCTGTAATTCTTAAACAGATAACATATGACGACACTTGCCAAACCACTAATGCGTGACAAATGGCAGGTATTGACAAATGATATGATGAATAACTGAAATATATTATTCATTTCCTATAAGTAAAACTTTAATGTACTGTACACAATATATTCCGTGTATTTTTTTCTTATTATTTATTCCAAAAACGCAAGTCTCAACAAAACGGTTTACTTCAAAAGGGCCAATCTTCAAAATGATTCTCAATATCCGGGTGAAGCAATAATTAGATCCCGTCTACAGAATGGAGTCTCTCGGTTTTATTGTAGACAAGTAATTCGATCTTTAATTTTCATTACCATTACTATACTATTTTATAACGCAGGAAAATATAATCGTTTTGTCGCACAGAGGTAAAAACACAATCCATATGTGTTTACAGTAAATATCCAGTCTTATTTGAACATTCGTAGTGTGTATATATATTTTAAAAATAAAACAAAATCATAAAATATTTCATCTGATCATTCAAACACATAACAAAATCGTACAACAATTAATAACAGGTTACGTAAACAAGTCAAGTCTCAGTAATAAAAAAAAATAAAAAAAAGAAATAGCAATATTACGAAAATAAAATGGTGAAACACATCCTTGTACTATATCAAAATGTAAATGTTTTTAAATAAATCTATTTCAATCTTTCGGCTTGTTTGTCATCAACTTAGACCGTTAATACGATAGTCTATCAATATACAGGCGACATTGGACTGTGATAATGATTCTTTGCGGGGCGGTTAAATTATTTCAAAATTAAATTTCTCGCAACGCAGCCTACATGATATTGCGATATTTTATTAGGTATACCTACTGGTTATAATAATATAAATAGAAAACAAAAAAAGGATTTCGAGATGGTCCAAAAATGGGAGAGAAATCGGTGAACATAGAAAAAATTACATACAGTCGAACATAGAACCTTCTCCCTTTTTGAAGTCAATTAAAAAGTAACTTGATTTTCACATACATAAATGAGTTGCACATGTTATTTTTTATCAATAACCAGCTTCAACTACTTTACAACCAGATAATAGACGAGGGTCTAATCATTTTCCTCGTAACAAAATTAAAAACGTTTACGCTCTTATCCCAATAATATTAAACGTAAGTTGACCACAATAGCTAGTTTTACACTTTGCCTAGCGGCGTACACAACACACATAGGTAGGTAGTTCCGTTAAGTTTTTACCAGCCGCACAGCGCTGGTAAAACGGATATAAAAATTTTACTTTACAAACTACTGTGAGTGTGCACATGGGACGTGAATCCTGCACTTGCTTTCGTGCTCTTGACAAATGTACCATTAAGCTAGAGTGGCGCTTCACGGCGCCGTTTAGTTCAGTTGAAATACACTTTTTGAATACGGCGGGTAGAGGATATAAAGAAAAAGAAAAAAACTCTAACGATCGACTCATAGACCTTTTATAGAAATAAAATCACGACACAGCATCTGGCGGATGATTTTGACTTTTTTTATTAGTCGGTATATAAAGAAAATAAGTGGGTCCCCGCAATGAAGATGCATTTGGGTCAAACCGTAAGAAGACATACTAAGTGAGTATCTCTTCAAAACTTAAAAGCTAATCAACACAGTGATTACGTATGCGGCAGGGGGATGATATAATTGTAAGCTGTATTAATATATAAACTGTAAAAGCTTCATAAATAAAGGGATAAAAAGGGAAAAGTGACTAAATTTTAAATTTCTTTACCTTACTCGACATAATAATTTTACGGTGGTAGGGTCACGCAGCAGCCTCGGCTGTTGCACGCATGGGCAGGCCCGTCCGGGTAAGTACCACGACCTCACAGAAGACCAGCGTAAAGTGGAAGTATGACAAATACTGACGATGACGGCTGACAATACTGATAATGACGACCCGAATGGCGTAGTTGGTAGTGTACCACTACTGGAAAAATATTGTGTGATGAACATGGTGTTTTTCTAGTGTCTGGGTGTTTCTATATGTATAATATGTATTTATTTACAAAAGAAAAGTATGTTTAAGTATGTTTATCAGTTTTCTAGTACCCATAGTACAAGCTTTGCTTAGTTTGGGACTAGAAAATGTTGTGTACAAATGTGTCCTAAAACATTTATTTATTTATTTACTTACTTTCGCGTTTCGTCTGGTGAGTGAGGTAGATGGAGCACAATTTTCAAAAGGCTGTCAACGTATCTGTAACCCTCAGGTGTAGCAGATGTTCATGGGCGGCGGTATTCACTTACCATCAGGTGAACCGTCTGCTCGTTTGGCAACTTTTCACATAAAAAAAACAGTTTTTTCAAATAAAATAAATAATACACTAGTTTAAAAAAAAATGTTTTAATCAGTTAAGCTATTGTGTGAAAAAACAATATAGTAATTCGTAAATCAATCTCCTACTTTTTGTGATCATTTTTCTTAACTCGCTATAGCAGGCAGAAATGCAAAAATTGAAAGTATGAAATATGAATAAATTTTTCAATGATGACCGCTGACCTCGATAACTGTGCAATACAAAGGAATGCCTGAATCGTACGGATTCTTTGTGCTCTCAATTCTCTGGTATACTATTTCTTGGACGGCTTCAGAAAAATTTAACTAAATTGTGCTGTAAATGTAATAATAATTATAATCGTTTTAAAATTTTCAAAGTATTAAAATTATTATATTTGTATTAGCTTAGTATATGTGTGTATAAATAGAGATTATAAACAAGCAGTATGTATAATTTAGATTACATTGCCCAACAAAACAGTGGGAACGGCAGAATGTAATGGCGAAATGGCGCTCTCAGTTATGTGACGAGCGTGTGCACGCATTGGCATATTTAGGGTTCCGTACCCAAAGAGTAAAAAGTAGTAAAGTAAAGTATCAGCCTATACATGTCCCTCTTCTGGGCAAAGGCCTCCTCTGTACAGAGGGTATCAGGGCATAGTCCACCACGCGGCCCCACTGCGGATTGGCGGACTTCACATATCTTCAAAATATTTTTTTTATTATTTAAGGTTTCCTTCACCGCTGAGCACGTGATAATTCAGCACTTAAATTAACCATTTCATTGGTGCTGGCACCGGGGACCGAACTCAGGTTGCTCGAATATTTTAAAGGCGAGCGCCACTGAGCTATCACGTCTCTACCCAAAGAGTAAATTGGGACCCTATTACTAAGAAACCGCTTTCTGTCTATCTATTCGTCTGTCACCAGGCTATGAACCGTGCTGGTTCGACACGAAAAACCGACACCTTGAAGTTAGCTAGACATATACGTATGTTTGCGTGAGAACAGACAACTGGAATCACGATATTTATTTTTTTATATTTAAATAAACTTTATTTGACTTGATACTGCGTTATAATAAAACTTTCAATTTATTAAATACCCTTTTTATATTGTTAGTGTCGTTTTTTCTACATACGTAGAATAAGGCGAAAGATAAAATTTAGATTTAGATTTTTATCTTATTACGCCAAAGAAGTATAACTTCTAAAGCGTGCACAGAAGTACACACACACTTTTTTTTTATGCGAGAAGGTGGCAAACGAGCTGGCGCTTCAGTGCTCCGATAGGAGATCACATGACCTGAGACCTATCATCATGACCTGAGAAGCATAGAATAGACCTGGGGAAGTATCCATAACGGATTTCATCAAAAAATGAGTGCATGTAACCTTTACACGCGTTTGAAGTAAAACTATAAAAATCTGTAAAATGATTAATAACTATGACATTTTCGATGAAAAACATCTCAATGTGTCACGTTACTATGGACCCTTTAAAAGAGTTAAAAACGTCAAGCATTAAAATCTGAAATAAATCAGAATAAATTTGTTTTATTTAACGAAATATTATAGCATTCGCGTATACTTAAGAAATTATTATGATTTAAAATTTATACGTTTCCATTGAAATATCTATTGAAATATTTATGTTTTTGTGAAGGTAAACTTTCTGTCATGTTAGTGACCATGTAACCTTACGTTTCAACGAATTTGTTTTACACTACTTAAAGTTACTTCAGGTACGTTTGAGGAAAATTTGTGTAAGCCATGCAAGCGTAGGACATAATGTGTCGTCCACAAGAATTGTATAATTGTTTAATAGTAAGAATATAGGGTCAAGTTAATAAATCTGGTATAATAATAAGCTATTTAATTTAAAAAAAATCGCTTTTAATTAAAGCACGAATTATTTTAAATTTTTGAGAAAATAAAGCAAGTTACGATAAATATCAAATAATATAACTAATATTTTATTTATAGTTCATAAAATGATCTTGAGTGTGTCGAATATTCTATCTATTAATTCCCATTATTTTAACCCTTGTCATCTTTTTACATGTAATGCAAACGACATCTGCGTCACCCATCCACATACATCACAACCATTAATCCTTCACATCCACTAAATTTGGCACGTCGATGCCTGAGACATCAAGAAAGAAAGAAAGCATGACAAATGATGATAGATATATTCTCCAAATGTCCTATTTCCGATTTCAAAGTTCTATATTTGTGATATATTGATAAGATCCCAATCAATAATAATATTATATCAATCGATTTAAAGGTATACGTACGTATATCGTTACTAATAATTATAGTTTTTAAACATTTTTTAATTATGTTATTATGATTTTTTGCTTTGCTGTATTATATATAAGTAATACTTTTTATTCTTTTATTCTCTCTTTGCTAAATTTAGTTTGTTTCCTCTTTTGTTGTGTGCATCCTTTTTTGGTAAATAAATGTATTTTTCTTTCTTTCTTAAAGTTTTATTGTGTTTACTAAGACCTTTGATGGTAAATTGTGAAAATTGAGAAATACAACCGACTTACTAGCACACTGAAAAGAGAATAGCGATAAAGTTGAACAAAGTGCAGGTGAGCAAATATCCAAAATAGTTTGAGAATACAAATCGAAATGAAGCATCATATTTAAAAAAGATGAGCACTCGACAGAAGTAGCAAAATTTTTATTACATTAAAGTGTCAAGGTAATAAGAAATTTCTTGTTTAAGAAGATTGTCCTTATAATATAACAGCTTTATTAAGCTTAATAACGCAAAGACTCATCAGTAACTAGTGTACTTTTCACTTCTTTTAAAGATTTACGATAAAAATTCAATTAAAATATATGAAAATACGTCCACAACTTGATCGATTGTTATTTAAGAGAAGCAGTATACAAAATCCAAGCCGTAAAGCGTTGAGGGTTTTTTTGCTATATTTGTTTTAAAAACAATATCACTCTTTAAACCAATATGCTGCAACGATATAGGTATAAATTTAAGTTCCATCTTATAATATTATGTACATAATTATACGACAGTATCCGTTAAATCGTCTTCTTCCTTTCATTAAGGATAAAATGCGTTGCGAAAGCAATTTTCTATTATTTTTATCAATTTATTTAAAAGTTATTTAACATTATAGTTTTGTTTGTTGTAACTAATCTTAACTTATAACAAATCTGTGAAGGCTTGTGCCATCAGCAGAAATTTTGGATCCTATTATGCGGAAGGAAATTTTTAACATTCTGGCATAAAAGCTTATATAAATACTAGCTTTTCGCCCGTGGTTTCGCTCGCATTGAAGCCCTTAAATAAATATCTTTCAACCCTTTACAACACTTTTTTCTAATTAAAAAATGTTCTTTATCAGGCTATAGGCTATCTGTGTACCAAATTTCATTTTAATCGGTTCAGTAGTTTTTGAGTGAAAGCGAGAGACAGAGTTAGTTTCGCATTTATAATATTAGTATGGATAAATTTGAAATTGCACTAAGAAGAGACAGCTGGACACGTAAATAATAATAATCAAGCCTTTATTCATAAATATGTCGCATTAAAGTCTCACACACTAGGGCCATCTGCGTTGTAGGAGACTCCAACCAGCAATGGTTACACAGAAATAATATAATAATATAAATAAGGATAAAAGACGAGATGTGAAACATTAAAGTTAATGTAAGAACTAGTAATTAACTAAATTAATGGAGAAAATATGGAGTAAAATAATGAACGAAGAATAGAATTTCGTTTATGAAATAATTTATTTATTTATTTGGCGTGGTTTCAAAATACAAATTATAACATCTACTAAACCTTAACTGACTAATACAATATGTTCTAAACTTGCATTTCAATGACAACAGAGCACAGCATTCAAGTTGAAAAGCTATTTTAATAATTTATGAAATAACTAACACTTAATAATTTACTTATAGGAAAGAAGTATTACTATATTTTTAGAGGACTTAATAGTTTTCAAAAATCTTTCCAAGTTTTGGTAAAATATATCAGTCTCTAGAAATTTAAAAAATTTTATAGTGCTAATCTCTGCATTTAAGATTTAACATTATTGATAAAGACGATTTAACTTAGTGGCTAAAGCGTCAGGCCGCGAATGCCGAAGACGTGGGTTCGATTCCCACAGCGACAAACTTTTCGCACTTTTTCTACATATTTTAATGTTCAATCTTAAGTGCAAAGATTAGCACTATAAACAATTTAAATTTCTTAAAAAGCAATGGCGACATCTCTCGTTCGAATTATCGTTGTAAAACGATATTCGAAGTTGTTGGTATGCTGGAAAGGATATAACAATAGATGGCGCCAAGCATTGCTTCAAATGCTAAGAAAACAATGTAGAAGGAAGCCGTTAAGATTTTCGTCGGTGTGGTAATCAGCCGTTTAGCTCAGTGGCTAGAGCGTCAGGCCGCGAATGCGGAAGACGTGGGTTCGATTCCCACAGCGGCGACAATCTTTTCGCACTTTTTCTACATATTTTAATCTCAATTAAACATTGCACAGGACGTCAGAATCAAGGGTGTGATTAAGAAGAAGTATCTTATGTTATTTTAAGTAGCCGTCGCATAAGAAGGGACTCCAGGTTTAAACCTTGCAAGCCTGTCTTTGTATGTAAGCAGAATTTTTCCCAGACCCAGTTTAAAACTGAAACTGCGACTAAACTATTATCGTATTGACTTAAATCTATTTATGGTTATTAAAACAAATATGATAAATATAAGTAAAGTAACAGCCTCGTTCCACTGCTGGACATAGGCCTCCTCTATACAGAGGGTTTAAGGGCGTAGTCCACCACGCGGCCCCACTGCGGATTGGCGGACTTTACATATTTTCGAAATATTTTTTTGTTAATATTTCGAAAACATGCAGGTTTTGAAATATTAACATCCTCTCGATGTTTTCCTTCACCGCTGAGCACGTGATAAGTCAGCACTTAAAATTAACAATTTCATTAGTTGCTCGAGTATATTGAATTAAAGGCGAGCGCCCGGACACTGGACTATCACGGCTATATTAAGATTAAAAATATATTACGATAAATATATGTTACGATAAAAATAGTACGCAGCTTATACAGAGAAACCAAGACCTATAGTACATTCGAGTGCTATATTTAAAAAGTCTCTAATACTAAGAAGGGGGTAGACGAGCTCAGGAACGGCCTAATTAAGCAAACTTAATTCATATTCATTTTATTAAACTCTTTCTAGAAACAAACTCAACTAAAAGGAGGTAATGCGGGAATAAGGCAGCAATAAAGAAAAGCAAATACTAAGACATTTATATTAATTAAAAACAATCTTATCGAACGTCTTACGTTATGTTTTCACAATACTACTGAATATGGTAATATCTACTTATCGTTTAGAACGGCTGCCCAGCGAAGTGTTTCCCTCTTCAGCCTTCCAATTAAATTTTATACAAATTGTTGGTATCAACACCTCATAACAAAAGTTTAGAGACTATCATCCTTACAAAACTCAAATAGGTAAAACAACTTAATCAGTTTCTTATAATCTAAAGATGATTTATATTACTCGATAAAAATGCTCCGTTTTCATTTTTTTAACTCTTGGTTTTCAGTTATCCCACTTGAAAATCCGAGTTTATCAAGGACATTGTAAAGGTAAAAATTTACCCACATCCTGAATAAATCTACCGTATTGGTAACAGCTGCTTGAGAGCAAAACTTGTGGTTTTCGAAACGTGACAAAAATTTTAAATAAATTATCACACCCCTCGGATCAGTTTTCCGTTGAACGGAGTCGGTTTTTTAAAATGACGTTTTTGATATTGTAAGCTGTACTATAAAATATCCTGTACCAATACTAATTACCCTTCAGATAAATATTCAATAAAAGACTTTACAAATTGCCACAAATGTTTAAATTTCGTAAACATCATCTACTGAAGCGATAGCTAAATATTGGGCACTTGCTTTTAATTCAATATACTTCAGTAACCTGAGTTCAAGTCCCGATATCGGCACTAATGACGTTAACCGCGAATTTAAGTGTTAAATTATCACGTGCTCAGCACTGAAGGAAAACACGTTGAACTAACCGGTATATTTTCGAAATAATAACAAAAGCAAATATTTTGAAGATATCAACCAATCTACAGTGGGGAAACGTGATGTAAGCGTAATCTACAAAGGAAGCATTTTCCCAGCATTAGGACATTTATAAGTTGTTATTTAATTTTACTGTAAACGATGTTTTAATATAATTTATGATATATAAAGGCATCCAAAAGGTTCAAAAGCCTAAAATGGGTGCTAATTAGGAATTCATTCTTGTATTTCGTAATTGAATCACGGCTTCCCGTAGAATTGTCAATCAAACTCTAAGCCCTACACCAGGGAATTAATTTGCTTCATTTTGTTCGTTCTCTTTTTGACTCAATAATATATAATGTAGCTGTTTCGTGAAAGTGATATTTTTATAACCTACCTCTAATAGTATTCTATGAAATAAATTATGTATTAATTTAAATGAAGTTTAAACTATTAGATAACAATAAAAAAGTTTTGAATTATATAAAAAAGCTATATAGAGGTAACGGTAGTAAATATTTCAGTTCTTGATTGTTGTGATGGATTAGAGCATCATAATAATCGCTGACATTGGGTGATTTAATCAAGTGACGCAAAATTGATGTTAAAACTTATGTTAGAATATTGACATTCGATTTTGACATCGAAACAATAATAAAAATTCCGTGTTCTAAATATATATTGATTTACTCAACTTTTATACAATTCAGATACTTTTGAGAAATGAATTTAAAAAAATGCTAAAAAATTACCATCATTCTGCAGATGTTTAATAAAAATTGAGCAATTATTTATTTTTTGAAACTTTTACCTATTAATCCATCCCAATCATTCAAATGTCACTTATTAGTTATTTAGTGAGTAATGTATATTATTAATTGGTATATTATTATTTTACAAAATATAATATATTCGTTCAGTTTATTTAGATCTTCGTATGTAAGTTTATCATTTGCACCACCTACCGTTGTCCAAAATATTGTACTTTTAGCCACAAGGTTGTCTGGAAGAGATCGCTTTTTAGCGATAAGATTGCCTTATTGTTACTACCTTATAAGTTATTTTTGTAACATTTCTTATATATGTTTATGGTGTTCAATAAAGCATACAATAGTAATGTAATAGAGAAGTGAATAGAAACAGTTCGTGCCAGATACTAAATATCAATGAAAAATTATTAAATGAAGCATTTGATATAACATTCAGCTTCATATAACATTTCTGTATACATAAGAAATTTATATCTATACAGAAATGTAATGCACTCTCCATTACAAATTCCGACAACACCTCTCTTTTACCCTATTTCGCTAATGAGAGAGAGTTTTATCCGACAAAATATTTAAGCTATAGGACGTGCCAAATAATTAGCTATGCTAACGCTTCTCAAATTTATCCACAGAAATAAATAATAATATTCTGTAACTAACAATCAATAATTAAAAATCGTCCACAAAGAAAGGAGTATCTAGTTTCGACAGGTGGGAAAGTTTTTGTTGTACTTACTATAGTTTTTTTATTTTCTTTGCAAGTGATTTGTTTTGTAAATCTTATGAGAAATTTAAATTATTGCCTTAATCCTATCTATTTTTGGTTATGAATCCTTTGTGTCCCTATTTAGTATAAATATGTAGATATCTTGTAATTCCGCATTTTTCAGGATATTGTATCTGCATGTCTAATATTGATGTAAGTTAGGGTTTATCAAAAATGAATTCCGTTTTAATTTCCGATAGGTCTAAATAACAACTCCTGTTGTTTTATTATTATCTATTAGCGATGATAAATAATGTGTATTCATTAGGTGAGCCGTTTGCTACCCTTTCAATATTAATTGTTGATTGCAAAATATCCGAACCAAAATCCCTCTTTTGGCAGATTTGGAAATGATTATTTTATTTCGAACAGCAAATCGCCATGGTACCTGAATTTAAATGAACTATAAAAAAATATTTTCTCGTGTTCATATAAAAGTTTGCGTGGCGTTTTTCTTCTTCACAATTTTCTTTAGTAATATAAACATTTTAAAACAAAGCAATATATCGAAATTCCATAAATTAAAGTAAAATGGCTACAGGCCATTTTTATGCTCTCCTTGTTTTAATACGTTTCGCGAGCTACGAACGAAATTTGTTACATGATACTGTTATATCTTTATATATAATTCTTCCGTACGTATGTATGCCACTGAACTCCTCCTAAACGTCTGGACCAATTTTAATGAAATTATTTATGTATGTTCAGGTCGATTCGAGAATGGTTTATATTCACAATTTGGTTTGATTTAAACAGGACAACGTCTGCCTGGTCCACTAGTAACGGTATAATGTATAAAGGAAAATAATAGTATCATGATACTTTTGTATAAAGTTTAATATAATAGTAACAATAATAAAGTAATATAGTAGTACGTCAACAACGAAGTGAAGGTAACAACTAGACAACAAAACTTTAAACTGCACAATACAAACTAATTAGTGGAAACATTCTTAAATATTCAACTAAGACCTAAAATTGTCTTCTAACTAAAGTCTAACCTAATTCAACCAGAATTCAAATGATAAAGTGGCATTCTAACAAAAAAATAGCACCAAATTCATTCATTCAATATAGAAAAAAGACAAAATAAAACAAAGGTAACTTGCACCACCAAAGAAACAAAAACAAAAAATGTTTCAAGCATAAAAATCGTGCGAAAAGAACATCCGTTATTGGTACTGAGGGATATACGAGTATATATAAATTGGAACAAAAATATGTTATGATCTGTAAAAATCTTATTATAAGTGTATTGTGTGTTTATTATTTTTTATGGAAAATGAGTCAAAAAAGCAGGCGGGCTACTCGGTTAGTGTTCACCACCGCCCATGGACACTTGCAGTATCAGACTAGTATAGTAGTAATAATCACAAATGCGTTGCCTCTGAGCAAGGAATAGGATCTCTTTTTGAATATGTAAGTCGTATCAGTCCGGAAATACCGCTGGCCACATCACTTGTAACTGATTCCACAACTTGATTGTGCGTGAAAAACGCACATTTGTGGTCTGCCAACCATCGAGGTGGTAGTGATGGTACTGCCATATTTGATGGTATTTGACGCATCGTACAGAGGTGAAATTCAGCAGCAGGTTTATATTTTATTCATTAACAAAATAATTTGTTTAGAATTTTGTCCATATAAAAGTTATTAAATATCCTAATCAATGTAGATAAATGGGTTAAAATGAATAGCTAAATTAGAGGATAGAAGACAATTGTGGAGCCGTACAAGCTTCTCGTCGCAAGGGCAAGTCAAACATTCATTAACAATGTGTTTGTCTCGTTTATATGTCAAACGCGACCGGCATATCGAATGTATTATATACACAAGTTTGAAATGGAAACTACCTACGTATTTTGCATTAAACTGAGGTGATTTTTGCTCATGTCATTATTAAAATCAACTTTAATCTTAAAGTATGAAATGCAAATAAATGATTAAGTAATCGTCAAGATAAACAAATAAAAGCTCTCTGAGATAAATGTTTGCTTTTAGAGAATGTTGACTAAACAAAAACTATAACTAAAAACACGTTTCGGTATACAACCGATTTTAGTTTTAGTTTTTAAATATGATGAATACCGATGTTGGCGCAGTTGGGTAAAATATCCATTTTTTAATACTCACAAACCCGAAAGGAAAGTTATTTTTGTAGAAACAAAAGCGTTACGGGATATATTTCAGGTACATATATATTCACCTCCGACTTTATTTTAAGCAATGGCTAAAACTTTTTCCGTACCGCCGTAATCGAAACTTTTCTTCTTTGTTCCAATGGAATCAGTTGGGTGCAAATTGACAAAAGTGAGAAAGTGTGACGGTATACGCCAGTAATGAATGGCTAAAGTGCGGAAAATCTGAAAGAATCATGCTTTGTACCTAAACCTTGACAGTACAAACAATATAACTCATATATAACTCATAACTTGATTTAAACAACGGAGGGGTCTCACTCGGGACGAAGCGTCACGAATCAAAACCTCCGCTAATTGCAGTAGTCACCTCATTAGTGTCAAAACAAGAACAGTAACAAAATAGATAAGAAACGTAATATAATTTTATATTGTCTTAGTTATAATAGTTTGTTTTTTTACAAAATCGTATGATTCGTAACGAGTCATTACAAATAAAAACAAAAACGACACACAAGAATGAACTTTTAGCAATGTTCATATTTTGTTTAATCTGCGTAACATTAATATTGAATACTTAATAACATACATCTATTCAAATAATAGTTTAAGTAATAATTAAAATGAAAACGGATGGTAATGGATGCTTCTTTGTGTCATTTACATTTAAGATAATTAATATACGTAAAAAGGAGGCATCTCATAAGAATGTAAAAAGTAGGTCGCTGATATACATAGACGTAAGTCATAAGGCCCGAGTGAAAATTTTAACATTTCCAATACACCTTATAATTGTTATGTGAAAAGTTGGCAAGCGAACAGGCTGTTTAACCGATGTTAAATGATCTACAAGATTTGGTTGCAACGGCCGCGGTATATCCTCGGCTGTGCCTGCCATTTGTGTAAAAACAAGAGTATAAATACATTTTACAGCTGGAATATACTTTTACTGCTATCAATATCGTTATTAAATTTACAATTTTAAACCACGCACACTACAATATAGTAAGAACTGGCTTTTAAACTAATCACCCAATTTTCAGCTGTTACAAAGTTTTTTGATTGAAACACATCCAATTACCAGGCCTTTTTGTTTCTTAACTATAAACTTATAAGAATCATTTTTATAGCACCACGTTGCAGCTTCTCCAAGATGATGCGCTGGTCGCAAGGCGTCCAAAATACTATAACAACCTCCTTACGGAATATTAGCGTAGAAAAGAATATTTATATGTTTAAATTACCCTTGTTGACAGAAAAAACCTAGGGAGGCTTAAACCATATTTGAATATTCATAGCCAGCGAAATAAACAATTTCTATAAAAGGTAATAATTATTTTTATATAACTTTTATTACATTTAATATATGTCATCTTTACTACACTTAAACATTCCAATAACAGCTTTTAAGATATAGGTTAATAGACAGTATACAGATGTAAAGTAAATGTTATATAAAACATAAGTTTATGCCCCCACGGCGTTGCAAATATGCTTAGACTTTCGGCTATAAATTAAGGCTATAAATTTCAATTTGCTCCCCTAATTTTTGCAACCCCAACGCGTAATTTCACCTTCAGGTATGTGCGAGTCTCCGTCTTGTAATTCAGTAAAGACAATAACTATTCAGAGGTAAACATAAGGGTGTCGAGAGTAATCGCTGCAATCTCAAGCGACGCTCTCACAACTCCGAACTTATCTTAAATTTCCCCTGAGAAAATCTACTTAAAAATATATTTTCACACGTTCACCGCAGAATTGTCGATGGCCTTTGTTGATACTTTCACTTTTATCATTTGTTTTAATAACATTTCGTTCTTTTATTGGAGATGCACATAATGAATAAGGAATTATTCTAGCTTAGAAGCAAAATCAGCTTTTATTTAACTTGGTTTTTATTACATACCCTTAATTATTCAGCTTTTTAGACGGCCGAATTTCCGTTTTATAATATATCATATATTTTCCAAGCATTGGTTGACATCGGACGTTACTACAATAATAATAATAAAACTTATATTTGTGTGTATATACGGACAAAAAGTTTTTCCGGGGCAAAAATCCTTTATGGATCCCTTATGCCACTGAATCGGGGCAATGACAGTTGTATATGGGAGTCCCGGCAACGGGTACCTACTAAAAAACCCACGTTGCACCTAGTTAAGTTAAATAATAGAAGTTAGCTACCTATTTTTCCACTTCAAATTTACCATTAAAATAAAAATGTTGGTATATTCATTTATACCCTTATACTACTCAATTACTAAAAAAAAAGGAAAACCTAGATATACTTTCCGTTGACGGTTTTATACCGTCTTTATAACTTTCACTTGTTTCTAAGATTAGCTATCATCTTACACCTACATACTCAATTATCCATCTAGTTGAAACTATCCTTAACAAGTGCATGCATTGTACCCTATATGAAATATAAAAAAATAAATACGAGCTTTCATACGTATAGCGTCTCAAATCTTCTTATCCTTTAAACGAGCAATTCTTGTATATATATATATGTATAATCGGAATCTCAAACGGCCCCAGCGATTTTCATGAAATTTTGTATGTGCGTAGATTCGGGGGCGAAAAATCGATCTAGCTAGGTTTCATTTTTAGAAAATGTCCTTTTATCCCTATTTCCGGTGAATGAAATATATCATTTGAATATGACGGTTAATTTCGCCGCAAAAGAAAATGTTATAATAGCTCGGTCGGTAATCGGGCGGCCCCAAAACAGACGGCCGTGGTTCATGTCACGATTATTTACACACTCTTTTTTTTTCGATTTCAGATCATTGCTTTCTTTATTTTTTATTTTTGTTGATCCAGATGATTTTGTTATTTTTTCCTTTTTTTTTTAAAGTTGTTGAAAAATCACTTCATATTTTCTTATTATTAGGTCGGTAAGATCGAAAAATATTATGCATATTTCATTACTCGGTAATTTGTATCTGAATGTAATTTCCAAAATACACGATTTACAAGAAAAAACAATGTATGTAACAAATATAATGTAAAGGTCTTAATTCTTATTCTCTACAATTTCTAAACCAACGTAAAAATTTACCATCAGTTAAAGTAGTATTATATTATAGTAGTATAGTATTATACGTTCATTTATTTTGAAACTTTTAAACAATCTGTTTTGTAATTACAGGCTAGGAATGATTTATTCGAATTTATTTTATAATACGGTGTCAGCTTGTCTCCCTACCTGGCTGTCAGTCAGCTTGACAGTTTTCATTGTACCCTATAAGAAATATAAAAAAAATGGAATACTCTTTAACATTCGTAAAGCGTCTGAAATAATATTCAAACTCATAGCTTATCAGAACAAGGATTGTACACAAATAGATAAATAAAAGAAAGTAAGGCACTTGTCATGTTAAACTTTAAGAAAATCTGTAAACGAGACCTGTAAATGATTAAAAACTATGTCTGCATACATTTTATATATATAAAAAGAATTAGAACTTGCTTTACAGTAATGAATCGATTATCGTATCGGGACCCTATTACTACTTCTTCGCTGTCTGTCTGTCCATCCGTCTGTCACCAGGCTGTATCTCTAATGATATCACCAGGCTGTATCTATAAAACTATCATGAATAATGATAGTCTAAATTTTGACAGATGATGTATTTTTGTTGCCGCTATAACAAAAAATACTAAAAAACAGAATAAAAAAACATTTAAGTGGGGCTCCCAACAGACAGGTTTTTTTGCCGGTCCCTTTTTACCCTTTGGGTACGGAAACCTAAAAACAGTTGAAAGTTTATCCTTTGTTTGATTTTTAATTGAATTTGTAAAATTATCTTACAGATGTAAGTTAAAAATTATATTATACATAATTTTTATACTCAATATTTACGTATCAAGTCTAAAGTAAAAGCTAATAAAGATTATTGCCATATTAATAACATTTTACACTACGGCTCGTTTACAGTTATTTGCAGACCAATTTAGTAGATATGCATCCATTTTTGAAGCTAGTCTATGTAAAAGAAAATTTTATAACTATATGTGTGCAATTTTCATGCTTTGGTACATATGGTCATATATCTATAGGGCAAAGAAAGGAAAATATATTAGATCCTTTGTTATTAGTATTCAAGTTTCAGGTCTGTTGCGTAAATTCTGAGATTTTCTTCTTGCGTTGTATTTGTTTCATCACTACCGCCTAAGTTGCGGATTTGAAGAGGTAATTATATTCACCTGTCACCTTCTCTGATAAAAATATTCCAAACATTACCAACATTGATCAATTACAGTAAACTTGATAATAGTTCTAATTAAGTTTTTGATTTAATGTCTTATAGTAATGGGAATAGCTAACATTTAAATAAAAATAAAGAGGAAGTGGGAAGGGAGATAATTTCAAATATATGAAATCATCACATAACAATATTAATAATTTTTTAATTTCAAATTCATAATTATTTAATCCCTTTTAATAAAAATTAAAATGCAGATATAAAAATACTAATCAACTTATTATAAATTCTATTTATACTACAAATAATAATTAGTACGAGACACTGGTACATAAAGAAATTATCATAATATAGTCGCTGGATGCCGGTAGCTAAGGATCATGATTCATGGCAGTCCGCGGGGAAGGCTTCTATTCAACGGTAGACTCGAACAGGCTGAAATGATGATGATGACGAAACGGGATTGCAGTTAAATTAATGATATATACCCGCCGATCGACAGAAGATCCATTGGCTTTTAAGAACGAGTGAGTTGCTTACGGTGTCTCGTATTCTTACCCGGTCGGACCTGCAGTTGCTAGCAGCGACGCTGTGCAAAATCGTCGCTCCATCCGACCAGGGAGCATGACATGGAGCACATACAGTCTCCACTCAACAACACAGCCAATAACATCTTAAGATGGCAAACATAAGTAAAAACTTAACAACTGACTGTTAATATATTACAATAAGTAGTATGGATGATTAATTAAGAATAATTATTATTTATTGCCTTAATTAACTCTGTTATATGTATTCTAGTTTATCTACGTTTTTCACAGATTTACTGCTACGATTTACACAATTTTTTGATCTGTTTTATGTGAATTTTAAGGTCCTTTAACAATTTTTAATACAAATAAATTGAAAATCTTATAATTCAGACGCAAAGATGACGTTTGCCACCATTCCATCTAAAGGAGTGTTTAAAATCAATTATTTACCAAAACCTATACGTGTTAATAAGTTGAAAAATAAGTAATCATTTTACGTCGAATGTCATTATTTACATCAAAGTCAATAATCGTGAAGAGTTAAACTAAACATTTAACTCAAATATTTACAAACAAATAAGTAAATATCATGAGAACAGATTTGTAACGTGCCATCCGGTGAAAGCATCTTAAAGGGACTGAACGATAGCTCCCAAGGCAAAAAACACGCTTTGAATGAGTCTGACGATCTTCCCCCAACATAAAAACCGTCCAAGTGCGAGTCGGACTCACGCAAGTAGATTTCCGTACCATTCTGTGGAACGGGAGCCTCATTTTAATATTTTTTAATTTTGTTTTTTAGTATTTCTTGTCATAGCGGCAACAGAAATACATCATCTGCAAAAATTTCAACTAACTATCACGGTTAATGAGATAGATAGACAGTGGTAGGAAGTCTTTGGTTCGGAATCCAAATTAAAAGGGGTATCGATGCATATTGCACCAGAATGTCTAGTCTTCATGAAATAATTTTATATACCTGCGTAAAGTGGAAGTATGACAAATACTTTCGCGTTTCGTCTGGTGAGTGAGGTAGCCGGAGCCCAATTTTCAAAAGGTTGTCAACGCATCTGTAACCCTCGGGTGTGGCAGATGTCCATGGGCGGCGGTATTCACTTAACATCAGGTGAACCGTCTGCTCGTTTGACAACTTTTCGCATAAAAAAAAAAAAAATCTTGAAACAAAAATGTTATTGAATATATTATCATATATCATCAATGCAATTTTAATTGTAACGACTTGTCACGTGTTATAAACTTGATTAAAAATGAATGTAATGAATACTTCAAGCTGTTCTATATAAATCACGCTGTATTAATATTTATTTTTACTATTTCATTATTTAGAGTATATTTCGTTTTCAGTATAGTGCTAAATGTCACGTAGACTAACAGGTGTAGAAAACAATTAACACAGTAGATATATTGCAACACGGACGTTTCGAAGACTTTTGAAGACATTTTGTAAAAGTAATATTTTATAGCTTCATCTAATACCAACCCCGTAGAAAAGCTAGCCACATGTATCAATCTCGTTGCTAGCTTTTGAACACAAATACATAAAAAAGCATATAATACGAGTAGTACCAGAGAAAAATATTAATTATCGTCCAAATTTTGATAGTAGATCGAATCTAATACGTTTTAAGATGGAACAATTGTATTTTAATGAAGCGTAATGAAAACAAATTATATTTTACTTTAACATGAAAGATATCTAAAACATCCGTAAGCTCTGATAATAAATCGCGAGTTCAAATTTCAGTAACATGTAGCAATAGATACTGGATTTTTAATAGTAATACGAAGAATCTTCTTAGGTGCTTTTCCACCATCAACATAAAAATTTGTCTACAAAATAATGTTATATTAATTAAACATTACTTTTTTTATGTAAGAAGACAAACGATCTGGCGGTTCACCTGATGTTAAGCAATAACCGCCGCCCATAGATACTTGTAACACGCAGGTTTGTAGATGAGTTGCCGACTTTGAAAAAAGTGGGCCCCGGTTACCTCACTCACAAAACGCAATGCAAAACTATAACACTTCCCTTACACGCCGGTCTTCTGCGAGGTCGTGGTACTACCCCAGACGGACCTGTTCATTCATGCAACAGAAAAATATCTGACTAGCAAAATAGCGTAAGGTTAGTTTTTATAAATGATTTTTTATATTCATGCTTTATCAAAATTGTTTCTCAACTCGATATAAAAAACAGTAGCTTAAACAGTTTATAGTGTGTATATAAAAATTGCGTATAGGTATTTAGAAATATTATAGTGAATTAACTTAGCCCCTTTTTGATTTAAATTGGGTATGTTAACATAAACGGAATGAAATGAAAACTGTTAATAAATTTTGACGATTTATTTAAGTATTGTCTGTTTTCAACAAAGTGCGTTGTATTTAGTCCTTTATATACACTTACAAAAATATATTTACACACTGAATCCTTACCACGTTGTATATGCTAAGGTTTACAATTAAAAACGATTATGTAAGTATGCTATAACACAATATAAATACAATTAATTCATTTATAATATGGTTCGTTGCTTAACGTCTCAGTTCTTCTGCGATGATGTGTTCCATGATGCCTTATATGTATCGTCGACTCTCTCATTTTTTGCTCACGTAGAGCACGTATATACCCTTCATCAACGGAATGTCTATTTTTCCCCGGCTTATCCATCGCTTTTTCACTATCTTTGAATAAAACACACCACAGAGACTTGTCTTTATTATCCCACAACAATGACTTCGTGTACTCCTTTAGTCTACGACTGTTCTCTTCCACTCGCCGCATTGCTATCTCTATTTTAATCAAGTCTTTGTAATGTTCGGAGACAGGCGACGCGGTCACATTATTTCCTTCACTGTTTGATCTAGCTGAGCTCATATTAATTCTCGACAAGTAATAATTCTCATATTGACTGGCCGAGCCTCGGGTTCGCAATAACCACACGACACTGGCGACAAAAGCGCCTGATATCACGAAAGTTAATATCAATAAAGTCAATCGGAATACTGAACTAGAGGACGCACAACTCATATCACTTTTTGTTTCTGTTTGCCAACGTTTATTCGCAATGTGGGATCGTACATAACGCGTCGACTTAGTAGCTACGGGCTACGCTGCTACGAGCGTCCGTTCGCTACAGGATACAGCTAGGCACTGGCAAGCACGACGCTGAGTATCCGCGCAGTCACTACGTGTATCCGTTGTAATTTTCAGTCTAAAGCTGTATTCGAGCTGCAGATGCTTTCAAATCTCTTTGTGCGTATTTTCTTTACACTTTTGTGAAATTATTGTCCTGGAACACTCGTAACTTACCTGTAGTTTACAGGAAACATGCACACACAAACACTTTTTTAACTTTGGATTTTATATTCTTTTAACATAACTTACTATGCTTACTTTACTTATCTATGCATAAATGTATAATTTCATTAAAGTTATCGATAATAATTTGACAGTTTACCGAAGATAATAGTAGGAAGGATTATAAATACTATTAACGTATTATCTACGTAAATTGTATTATACAACATTTGTTTTTAATTACGAAGTAAAATCCTGGTTTCTCATAATGTTATTATGATAACTGTCATTAGATCATATAACGAAACTGTATTGTTTTTAATAATATTTTGGGGTTTTTAGGTTAACCCGAGACCAAATTTGAAGTTATGCAGTTTAAAGTCATGGAATTATTTATCCAATGCTTTGATTTTATTCAAATTTTTATCACAAATCATAGCAGTGTAAACTTGGCAAATTGTGATGCAAAAACAAGCGAGCAAATTTAATAGAAAATTAAGAATTGTGCAGATGATACCAGTAAAAAAAATTATTTGCTACACAGTAAAAGTGGTGTAAAATGTAGTAAGATTTATAGTTGTTTCGCGTCTGGGTGTTTGTCCAAACGTCTTTACAACACAGGATAATGTTATTCTAAAGTAAGGGCAATGTTTAAAAAAAAGGAAAAGTATCAGAAAAACACATTATATATTGCATTTTTTTCATTGCTTGGCGCTACTGCGTAAGCAATTTATTTTACTCTGCGACGGCGATCTTAAATAACATTTTATGATGAATGTATTTTATACCAGAGGTATTGATTTTGACTATTGAAACTTGTGATTATTTGTTTATTTCTCGACAATTTATGTATTAAAATCGCGTTTCAATATCATCTTTAAACCGGACTACTAGTGAAAATAAACAATCATTAAATAATAAAATCGTTAATTATACTATGTATATTTAAAAACCTTAAGACGAAACGCAGAAGTATGACTCTTCCACTTCACGCCGGTTTTCTGTAAGGTGGTACTTCCCCGGACGGACCTGCCCATTTGTGCGACAGCGAAGACTGTTGCGTGGAGCCAGGTTATTTCTTTTTTCAACATCATTCCCGCCATCATGGCCATTGTAAAAGTATTTTATTTCAACAAATTACATTTTTACGTTACTTTAGCAGCGATACACAGTCATTGTTATTTCATATTCATCGTTTAAAATTATATTTTTTCTCTCGTTTTTTAGAATTATATTTGTTAGAATTTGTTTCAAAAAGCGATTTGATTTTACCGTCGATGAAGTTACTATCGTTAAAACTGCTCATTAGCGATTAATAGCATCTTAGTTCGGATGCAAATATTTAGAAAGTAATTATTAAGTTCCTTGACCTTAACTTGCCTACGAGTCTCTTAACAATATTAATTATTGGCCAAGGACATCTTTAAGATATGCTACTTTGCTCACGTTAAAGTACACTTTGCTTAATTCTGTAACTAATTAGTATAGTAACTTTACTATCGCCCTGTTCTGTGCACCCAATGATAAAACCATTCTTGCATTATCCGAATTGTGAATCTAATCCGTTCGCGAATCGACCTGAAGTCACACAAAAACTTCATTAAAATAGGTCCAGCAGTTTAGGAGGAGTTCAGTGACATGCACACGTACAGTAGCATTATAAAATATATAAAAAATTGATTTTGTGTGTATAATCGAATATTCTAACATGTAGCAATAATTAAATATTCTAACAAACAAAACAAAAATACTTGTACATACGTTAACTTCAGTAAAGTGATTAAATTACGGCAGACATGGGTATGACAGAGGAGATATCCGAGCTTCAAAATTTGTTCTTCACTATTACATGTAATTAAGTAAATTAATTGTCATTACATGCAGGTAACTAGGATAAGTGTACAGTTTGTCATGTCGTGTTGTATTTTAGATTGCGATCGATTGCGATCTAAGGTCATTCCAACTCCTATCAGAGAGGCCCTTGGATTTTGTCCACCCCCACCCGCACCTCAACCCCCTCCTGTTAGTCGATTAACCATCTTTCGTAAGCATGGTGTTGCAAGGCGGAGCGGAGCGAACGGCGTCTTCGTGTCGTCGTCGTGCACCAGCTATTATATAATTGAGATCATATTTTTGGGCAAAATCAATAATGTCTACATTTTGCAAGTACTTAAATTTTACATTTAGAGAATCAAACTATCAAAATAAACTTGAATTGTTAAAATTAAGATATTATTCATGAGCCGTGATAGATCAGTGTGCGGGCATTCGCGTTACTTAATTATACTCTAGCACATCGTGATTTGAACTCAGGTTGAGTTGCGCAACTAAGAAGTGTAGTGAAAACTTGTGAACTTTTATGTGTGGCGAGCACGCTATTTGGGTATCCCTACTAACTGTGGCTGACTACAGGGGCACCGTTCTTCGGTTCCCACTACCCTTCTTTGTTCAAAGCAGCTACTCAGATTCTACGTTCATTCAGCTCCAACTGTTGTCCGTGTAACGTTCTCATCGACTCGGTCGTGGAAGAGGACTTTAGTACGACGGAGCCATCGCCAGGGGTCCCTCAAGACAACACTACAGATTTAGTGCTACCTCAAACACAATAATTCGTCCCCATCTACGAGCAGGGCGAAACTAACACAACGCGTACACTACACACACCCCGCACCTGCGTTCCCCTCCGACCGAATACGTACCTTGCCGTGGCGGAGGGACTTAGTAGCCTTTGCTTGGTCACCCACGGTGAAGCCAAGAGGAACCCACACTATATCAGCCCGTAGTGTAAGGCCGGCCCGAGAGGCCCGCTGCAAGTGGGATCACAGATCCCACTTAGGATGTGAGCGAGGAGTGTGCAGCGGACAGGTTGAGGGTAGTAGTCCCGGAGGAAGAGGAGTGATGGTATTGCATTTGACCGCTCTCCCTATCCTCTGCGACTCGGCGCGGCTGCACCGCTGTGGTGGTGGGGCCGTGGGGGGAGAGGAGTGTCGGTATTGCTATAAGCCGTTCTGCCTACTAGTTTTGTCCCTGTCAACGTTGGCCAACGTTTGACCACTTAAGCACCCACGAGTAGTTGTACTTAGACTTAAGAACACATCCGAGTGTACAATAAGATCGACACTTGAATGCACTAGGGCTACACAATTTAGGCTCTTATCCTCCCTGCCTAAACCCACCAGGGAGGGATACACACCCCGGTATTCGGGCACACACCCCGGCATTCCACCGCGAATATACGATTATTAAAAACGTTCCCAGGGATGAACGACATTAAGATCCTCCTCAACTTCCTTTTGGGCACAGATCCCCGAGGTATTCCAATCGGTCGATGATAATCAAACTGTCAAACAGGATTAAGTTCACCGCAATTCTAACTACACAGGGAATAAATTTGCAGTTAGAAACGGCGGACACCTCCACAAAATCACCCAATTCCTCCGCAAAAGGGAGGTATACTTTCATACTTACACCCTCGCAATACAGTATCACGGAGCATATACTAGTTAAACGCCAACGCGGACTCAATACCGGAGCACTCTTCCTTGATGGTAATGACAGCTTTAGGAATTCTCCTAGTCAGATAACAGCTACAGATAGAGCCGAGGACCAGCCCTCTCGGGCACCATCGGAATGCTAAACGGTCTCTGTGTAACGGCCCAAATCGAGATCACCTCTCGACGGCCCTTGTGCCTAGTTACGCCATGAAGCGTTCGTCAAAAGGACCTAAAATCTTGGTGCCCTCCCAAACCGGTGATAATAATAATAGAGTGGCGGCCCGAGCCGAGGCTCCCTCGGGAGCCCTCGAGGTCAGTCACAGTCATAAACAAGGTTCAGGCTAGGAGACCTAAGCGCCTGACCACGTCAAGCCCGGTGGATTTGTAAAGACCAACAGTGGACGATCCAACCAAAGACAGAAAAGCGCTAACATCGGCCACTGAAAGGTGAAAGATCGTATGATATGGCTACATCAGATGGCTGCAACCGCAAACCGTTTAGCACAACTCAGAGAAAATATGTAGGGTATCATAATTCAAGTAATTTCTACGGACCCGAGCAATGTCATCATCCACCAATACGATCTATATTGGAAGAGTAGTGTGTTTTGTCAATTATTTAGTTCATCTCGTTTTACCAAGGTCTGTTGTTTTCTAATAATTTTAATGTAATATTACATATTCACATAAAATTTTAAATTGTTCATCCTTATCGAATAATGTTTATTGATCGAAATTTTAATTTATGTTTTATTTAAGTAAATATGTACCTATTATGAATTAAATAAATAAATCAAAAACATTTTATAAAAAAGAAAATGATACACCTTGCACTATATTGTCATTGTTGCGAGTGTATTATATTGAAATGGTTTGAATTTTTTTTCCCTATCAAGAACAGTAAGGTGGGTAAAAATTACACTGGCTACCGTATATTGAATATGGAGTACTGAAAGCTATATACCTTTATTCCATTTTCTCTCTATCCTTTTTTCTTTTGAGCACTTGATGGAACCCTACTCAATGCATATGGAAAGCTTTTAGGTAAAGTAAACATCATACTGGCTCTACGAGCGTATACAATGACGTTTACTCTGAAAAAGTTTCAACGTTTCTATGTCCTGAAGAATTTTTATTAAGTGAAAATTGTATCTTACAAATTTGTTTTTCAGTTCAACAACCCGAATATAAAACTGGAGTCACAGCACGACGGAGCACCACAGGGCGACAAATATTTGTAAGATAAAATATACGGTAAGATAATGATATCATTTAAAATAATTGGCGTTGCGCCGAATAATTCAATAAACACTTCGGTGACTTACTGTATAACAAAATACTCCCAGTTACAATGGACAATAAATAGATAATGGCATTATATGTTACCAAATTATTTCTGTAAATGCAAAAACCCACGCATGAAATGCTGATGTCGCACGCTGTGTCTGACTGATTTAGGAAAATAAATTCATTAAAAATTGGGTAGCGTTAGCATTCATTCATTAAACTCTAATTGCGTATCAACGCTTAAGGAAAAGAGTTTCACTAATTTGTTCGGTTCTATTGGCCATTTTTGTACGTCTTTGAGTGGTAGCCAAATAAATAAATCTAATAAAATTATCGAAGACATAGTAACGGCTAGAATTACAGATTAAACGACGAAAAAAAATCGAGAACTGAGCTCGATCCCAGTTATGTGAATAGCTTTATTTGAAGATTACGATGCGCGCGCAAACCGACAGCCAAAAAGCGACATGTTGCAAAGCGAATAACTTCACGGTATTAGTAGTAACAATTTTTTGAAATTTGTCTATAAATCCATGTTATTTAATTAAACGCTAAGCAATTGAATTTAATGCCTTTTTCACACAAAAAGAGTACTGACACAGTGGATAAAATGAAATCGAACCGGCCCCTTCCGTTATCACGCCCAGACATGGGTTTGATTATTAATAAAGCCTATTTTATTTACCTTGACTTACAGAGTTTTAAATCTGATTGAATATATGAACTTTGCTAAGATTCTTTTACTGATATTGTACTAAGTATGTCATTAATGTATTATGCACATTTATAAAGTCAAGTCTCAGCATAGGTATAGGCCTCCTCCAACAGTTTCCAGGTTTTTGTTGTTTTTGCTTTGTTGGGTTTGATTAACGTGGCGGAATTTCTAAGAAATTTTTATGTTTCGTTCGAACCATTGTGTCAAGCTTTGGCTCTAGTCTTTGGGACCGAAAATGGCTCCGTGTAAGCATGCATTCATTCACTTAAAACAATAAAACTGAATTATTTTCAACCTCTTTTAAGACTGCCTTAAGTCCCTTATTGTGACATACGTTCGGAAATTGTCCTGCTCGATGCTTACGTGCGTAAATAAAGCAATTCACTTTAGAAATAATGCAAACTTATTTATTAACTAAAAAAAATTCACTGGATTAAGGATCCTCTGAAAGGCGGTGGAATAAATACGTCAATTTTCAGTGTCAACGTGTTTCATCTTAATCTCTACTAAAACTTATTTTGTAATTTAAAAAGGATCAAACGAATGCAAAGGTTGTGTAAACACAATTTCGAAAAACAATGAATTCATCAAAAAATAATATGTGGTTTTATTTATCGAAATTCAGAAACTTTCAGTATAAGTAATAGGATTATTTTCTTAATCTTTCCATTAGATCTCGGTTTACTCCGAGTCTATAAATAATGTAAACTGTAAAGTATTTCGACACTTTAAGTGCTTCAAAATACAGTAAAAGACAAAACTAGGACAAACTACATCTTATAGTGATATTAAATTTACGTGGTTTCATTAAAATAGTTTCGTAAGAAAAGACATGTTGAAGCACAGATGTTTGGTTGTCATACCCGTGTAATCCCTAGTAATCTATATAATATCACGTTGCTAAAACGCACGTTCCTTGCTTTGAAACCTTGAGGAGCTAGACTTAGTATCAATCAAGACAAAGTAAAAGGTCTGTCGTCTGTTCCGTTTAGTTTTTAGGTTTGCATACCGCTAAATGTCATACTTGGAAGTTTTTATTTCATATATACACGGTTAACTTACTTGAGTGTTCCAATTATAAATTTATTATAACATTATAAATTACTCGCGAAAGTAACTTTTACAGCATTTTCATATAATAATAAGGATAAATATTAATAAATAAACTATGGTGAAAAGTGAGCAATATAACGTCGTTTCCGCAAGCTATAACGAACCGAGAGGGGTGGTAATAAATATTTTTTATTTCATTATAAATTAAGGTGAAAACACAATTGTTCACTCCGTTAAGGCATAGGAAATCAAATGTGTGTAAAGTTTTAATTACAAGTCGGCAGCAAATTAAACTTCATACGCGTTGGAAAACACAATTGTGATATTTTCATGTAGCGTTTCGTAGTCTTAAATTATTTCACCAACTCCCTCGTCTCATTACTTTTGTTATAACCAAAATATTTATATAGTTTTATAGTATAATTCACCTTTTTGTAAAATATTGAAGTGAAGTGAAGAAGAGGTTGTAGTACCTACTTCTCCGAGAGCCTGCCCATAGTTCAGATAGGAATAAAATACAATTTTTCTACAAATTTTAATGTCGATTCTTAAGTGCAAAGATTAGCACTATAAAAATTAAAATTTCTAAAAAGCAATGGTGACATCTCTCGATCGAATTATCTTTGTAAAACGATATTCGAAATTGTTTGTATGCTGGAAAGGATATAACGATGAATGCGCTAAGCATTGCTTCAAATGCTAAAACACAATGTAGATAAAAGACGTTAAGATTTTCGTCGGTGTGGCAATCAGCCGTTTAGCTTGGTGGCTAAAGCGTCAGGCCGGGAATGCCGAAGACCTTCGATTCCCACAGCGGCGACAATCTTTTCGTACTTTTTCTACAAATTTTAAAAAGGAATAAAATAAATAATGTTACGTGTTAGGGTTCGAAGGATTTGGAGAGAAAGACCTGCTGACTCTTTTGAAGACTTTATTCAAGCACTAGGTCCAAACACTAAGCACTAACGATGTCCTATTTTGTAGCCAAGTCGTAGGTTTCACTGGTATCGCTCTTGATCACTAGTTTTCACTCCGAAGTCGCCTCGAAGATAGCTCAAACTGAACTGTGCTCGCTCGCCTCTCTGCGGCTTTTTATATGGGCCGAGACGAGCCCCAGACTAATCCAGAAAGTTCCTTCCTGGAACGTACCCGACACGCACGAACATGTTCGTGATTCTGGAAAGTTCGCGAATGTACCCGGTTTTCGAGACTATAGATCCACAGTAGTTCCTCTAGCGCCATCTAGTATTGAATAGGGGGTTTTATGTTGTCTTTGTTCGTTGTGCGGTTTACTGGTTGACGCTAGATGGCGCTAGTTTCTTTATGTGTTCGTAACAATAATATAATATTACGGGTTAGCTCTGATATTATAACGTAATAAAAGTCAGTCTGTCATCTGACCATGAACGCTGTTGGTGTTCAAATCGTAGAAGATTCAAACTCAAAATAAAATACCTCAGACGAACCTGCGTATTCATACAACAGTAGAACTAGTACATTTATTTTTCGAATTTTCTGTAAGTTTTACTTTCTTTGAGGGATAATGAACTTTTTTAGTGATCGACCCTTGTGTCTTCACTACATAGTGTAAAACAAAGTCGTACTGCTGTCTGTATGTCCTTATGTATGCTTAGATTTTTAAAACTACGCAACGGATCTTGATGTGGTTTTTTTACTAGATAAAGTGATTCAAGAAGAAGGTTTATATGTATAATACATTACACATGAGCGAAGCCGGGGCCGCTAGTTAATCAATAACTATTAACAGTACTATAAATTTTCACCTTTTTCATTTAAACATAAATATACATATAACTGTTTACATGCCAAATTATAAAAGACACTAATCACACATTATTGTCATAAATAATCGCATAAACATAATTTACAATTTTATATTATGTAATTTCATTGCAATTTCGGAAACAATGAATTCTGTTCTGGAATTCATGAACAATTATTAATTTACTTTGAGTTAGCCGATACAATTAGAATTAACGAGAGATCCCAGCTCCATGTATCTTTTCCCTTAATCCTTAAATAGGTCTGATGTTCCTGAAATAATTTTCCTTGATTCAATTTAAATGTACGGAAGTATGTGTAGTAATCATGTGTAATAATCGTTTTTAATGATTAAAATCGTTTGTTTTTTGCTGAACATTTTTTTATTAAAATACGTTTTAAATTGTTTTTTCCCAGTGTTAATTGCTACTGTGAAGTTCTTAAATAATAATTAATATTACCGTGTTATGGTCACCATAAAAATGTCATTAAAAGCAGGTGCAATTGGTTTAATTTACATTAGTTGGTACTAATATGAAATATAAAAAAGTTTTTCCTACAAATTGGTACAAATCTAATACCTTTTAACGAGCAATTCTTCGAGTCCGCTAGTATGTATATATATTTATATGCAAATATATGTACATACAAGCGGACTCAACCGACGTTGTCCTGTAAACACGATTGAAATCCGAAAACAACTTATAAATAAACAAATATAAAAAAATGTGGACTAAATTGTGAATCTTAACCATTGTCGCATCGACCTAAGTCTTTAGGTATACACACAAAATTTAATAAAATCGGTCCAGCCCTTTAGGAGTTCAGTGACATTCACACGTACAGAAGAATCCTACTATATTATAATATTATAAACGCGAAAGCTTGTATGTATGGATGAATGTTTGTTACTCTTTCACGCAAAAAGTACAGAATTGATTTTAATGAAACCTTACAATAATATAGTTTATACATCAGAATAACACATAGGCTATAATTTATAAAGATATTGTGTGAATTGTCCAAAATATAGGCAATAATAAGTGTCAACTAAGTAGGAAAAAATGCAGCCATCTGCGAGATATTCTGGTGTAAAATATAAAAGTCATATGGCCGTGCGAACGAAGCTGCGGTTAACAGCTAGTTATATTTATAACTAGCGACCGGCCCCGGCTTAGCAAGGATACAATGTATTATACAAAAATCTTCCTCTTGAATCACTCAATCTAGTAAAAAAACAACATCAAGATCCGTTGCGTAGTTTTAAAGATCTAAGCATACATAGAGACAGACAGACAGCGGGACGACTTTGTTTTATACTATGTAGTGAAGACTACGGCGGACCAGACAGACGCTGTCCTGTACACAAGACTTAGAGAGACTTTCCTGTAGACTTAAATTCGACAACAAAAAAAAATGTGGTGGACCGAATTGTGAATCTTAACTATTCGCGAATCGACCTGAAGACACACAGAAAATTTCATTCAAATCGATCCAGCCGTTTAGGAGTAAATAACCAAGATACCGACTGTAGCGCCATCAGGCGGGCTGATTTGTGTATCTAAACCATCCAAGGCGCATCCCAAACACATACAAAAAAACCATTCAAATCGGTCCACCCATTTAGGAGCAGTTCTGTGACAACACGAATTTATTATATATATATATATATAAAAGATAATATATTATAGACGATTAATAGTATGGGAGTTGATTTAGAAGGTTACCAGTATATGAGTATGGATGATTACGTATGGATGAGTATGGGAGTTAAATTAAAAAGTTAATAGTAAAGGAGTATAGATGTTTATTGGTATGGAAGCTAAATTATTTAAGGTTGCCTATAAAAACTCGTGCGGAGCTACGCTCTGCGCTAATAGGTGATCGGTCGTAAACGTGATTTGTTATTTCCGTGATCTTAGTGATAATTACTTTTCTACCGCCAAGAAAATATTGTGTGCAGAGATTTTTTTTTTTTACTTTATAATTTTTATTTTAAAAATAAATTCCTTTTGTATAATTCTAGATCAGAAGTGGGATAGGGTCCTACGTGATTCTATCTTGCTGGTTGTTCTGCTTTTGCTTTCACTTTTGTGTATTGAAAAAAAATGTCTGACCACGATCGCGAACGTGAACATCGTAGACACCGACATTGCAACGACTGCAAACGTCGACGTAGTAGATGTCGTAATCGTACACCGAACGATAGCTTAGGACATAACATGAGTGCTGTATTAGCTCGTCTTAAGGTGCTAGAAAGTCAGGTAGTTTCGGAAAACACGCTATCGCCGGCACAACGTAATGCGCGACCCATTTCGCCGCCACCGTCGCGGCTCCATGATTCAAACGTACGTTCGTTACCGTTGCCCGATCAGTCCGCCTCATCAAACGATGTTCCACGACGTGCTGGGACGCCGCCGGTTCCGCTGCGCCTGCCGAATCCGTTGCAAACAGATCGGGTAGTTGGTTCTAATTCCGAATGTGTAGTCGGTGAAGTAACTGCGCCGTCTATAATAATTACGGATCGCATCGTAGACGCTATTCGATCAGTCGGTTCAACCCAACATTATTACATATCAAACTTTGATCCTAATTTGCACAATATCGATGATTGGTGTGCGGAGGTAGATCGTGCAAAATCTCTTAACAATTGGAACGATTTTGAGTGCTTTTCGCGTATTGGAAATTGCTTAAAGGGAGACGCAAAAACATGGCTAGACGAATGGGTGACGTCAGATCGTAGTTGGAGTAATTTTAAAAGGGAATTTAAATCGCTGTGTCCCAAGACACCTGACATCGCAAACATTCTTTTTGATTTGATGAATACTAATTCCGACAAATATAACACTTACGCGGAATACGCTCGTCGCACTCTCCTTCGTCTGCAAATCATACGGGGGCTTGGTGATGAGTTAATTACGGCAATTGTAATACGTGGCATTACCGACCCGCTGATTAAGGCGTCAGCTACGAATGCTAAATTGTCTCCTAGGGACCTTGTTGAGTTTTTCTCCACGTATGTGAAGCCTAGCACATCAAAGGGTAATTCGACACGTGCCGCGTACGAGTCTAACCATAAAAGCGTACTTAATTATTTAGCAGTGCGAAAGCGACGACTTGAAGAAAGAAATTGTTTTTTATGCGGTCGGCCGGGACACAGACAGGCGAACTGTAACAGTAAAAGGAATAAAGCGAGTTCGGAGGAATTGTCCTCAGCAACCACGAATAAAAACTTCTCTAAGTCTGCTTTTATGCCGGTAAAGACGGAGCCATGTGCGTTTTGCAAAAAGCCAGGTCATAAAGTCGATAATTGTTTTGCTAAGCAAAAATCCGAATCGCGTAATAAAGATAAGGTTAACTTTTGCCGCGAGAATCTTAACATTTGTAACAATGACGTTATTGTTGCTGTTATTCAGGGCGTGCCAGTCGACATACTAATTGACAGTGGATCAACAGTTTCGTTGCTCTCATCGGGTTTATTGAAACATTTTAAATGTACGCGTAGGCCGGCGTTTCGAATACTAAGAGGGCTTGGTAGCCAAGAAATCGAAAGCACATTTTACGTAACTTTGCCGATTGAATTTGACGGTATCACCCTTGAAGTTGAAATGTTTGTAGTAGCTTCCGAATTTATGAATACTCCGGTTATAGTGGGTACGGATGTTCTGAATAGGGAGGGCGTTTGTTATATTCGTACGCGCGATTTGCAACTTCTTACGCGGGAAGTTATTAAACGCGACCAAGTGATGACTGTTCAATCTAATGAGTCCATTCCTGTCAACACTTCTCTTGTTGACGGTAATTTGCAACAATTAATGACAATAATAAATGAGTTTTCTCAATTTTTCATATCGGGCACGGCCACGTCTACTGTAAATACGGGTAGTATGAGTATTAGATTGAAAAGTGACACACCTGTTAACTACCGACCGTATCGTCTCTCTTACGCGGAAACTCTTCGAGTCCGAGACATTGTTAAAGAATTATTAGAAAAGGGAATCATTCAGGAGTCAGAATCCGACTACGCTAGCCCAATTCTTCTTGTCAAGAAGAAAGACGGTACCGATCGAATGTGTGTCGATTTTCGAAAATTAAACGAGGTAACTATAAAGGATCGGTTTCCGTTACCGCGAATTGACGATCACATAGACCGACTAGGACGGAATAAATATTTCACGAGTTTGGACATGGCGACAGGATTCCATCAGATTCCAATGGACACGGGATCAATTCCTTACACCGGCTTTGTGACGCCTGAGGGGCATTACGAATATTTGAAAATGCCCTATGGACTTTCCAACGCCCCAGTAGTTTATCAGCGCATTATAGCGAAAACACTTCGGGAGTACATTGAATCTGGTGAAGTTCTTGTCTACATTGATGACGTATTAATTTTAAGCCCAACAATAGATCACGGATTAGCTCTTTTACGTAAAGTATTAGTGACTCTGACTAAAGCTGGCTTTTCCATTAATTTAAAAAAATGCTCTTTTCTATCACCTTCAATAGAGTATTTAGGCCGTAATATTAGCGAGGGTCAGGTACGGCCGAGCCGTGATAAAGTTAAGGCATTGACGGGTGCTGATGAGCCGAAAAACGTTAAACAGGTTCGTCAGTTCATGGGGTTGGCTAGTTATTTTCGGCGATATATACCTGGTTTCGCCCAAAAAACTGCTTGTATTGCGGCTTTAACACGAAAGGGGGTAGAATTTAAATGGGGACCCGAGCAGCAGACTGCGTGTAAAGATATCATTGAGTGCTTGACGAATGAGCCTGTACTAGCAATTTATGACCCTTCCTTGAAAACCGAGGTCCATACAGACGCGAGTTCAGTCGGTTACGGGGGAATTCTTCTTCAATTGCACGAAGGTGGGCATAAACGAGTGGTTGCCTACTACAGTAAGTTGACCCAGGGGGCTGAAGGTATGTACCACTCGTACGAGCTTGAGACCCTTGCGGTAGTAAAGACCCTACAACACTTCAGGCATTATCTAGTGGGCGTACGTTTCACCGTAGTCACTGATTGTAATGCGTTGAAGCTTACACAACGTAAAAAGGACTTGCTTCCCAGGGTGGCTCGGTGGTGGGTTTACCTACAGGATTTTGATTTTGATTTAGAATACCGTAAGGGTTCCCAAATGGCACATGCCGACTACTTGAGTCGGAATCCAGTCAATGTGTGTACAGTTCGGAAACCCCTGAACTGGGCACAGATTGCCCAAGCATCAGATGAAGAAACCCAAGTTCTCATTCAACGATTGAATGACGGTCGGTTAGACACAAGTCGATATGTCATTAGAAACAATACTCTATATGTCAAATATACACCTACTGGTGAACCGCCCCGACTTTTATGCTACATCCCTAAAGGTCACAGGCTAAGTCTGCTTCGAGTGTTCCATGATGAGCACGATCATCTGGGGGCGGAAAAGACTACTGACTTGATCACAAAACATTTTTGGTTCCCGGGGCTACGTAGTTTTGTTCATAAATATGTCACGCACTGCATAGTGTGTATCTCTCATAAAAAGGCAGCACGAGCCCCGTTACAGCCCATTCACTCTTGGGAAAAACCTGGAGTTCCCTTTGAGACTATACATATGGACGTATTGGGACCGCTCCCAGAGGTGGATGGCTACCGTTACATACTAATAGTCGTTGATGCTTATTCAAAGTTTTGTCTTTTGTACGCTATGTATCGTCAAGAATCAAATGAGTTAAAACGATATGTAACCAACGCTATCTCTTTATTCGGTGCGCCCAAATTAATCGTTGCCGATAGAGCTCGAATGTTCCAAAGCACTGAATTTCTTGATTGGGTTAAGGATATGGGTTGTGACGTGCATCTTATCACACCGGAGATGCACCAGTCTAATGGACAGGCTGAGCGCTATTGCAGGACCGTTTTGAATATGATTCGTATCGAAGCAAATCATCGTCAACGGAGGTGGCCTAGTACTATTTGGAAACTCCAACTTGTCCTTAATATTACTAAACACAGGACGACACAGTATTCAGCCCTTAGTCTGTTAGTGGGAATCGAAGCGACAACACCACTCATTCGGAGTATAATACGCGACGTGGCGATTCAGGGCAACAGCCCTAACAGGGAGGCTTTACGCGAGTTGAGCCGACAACAAGCATCTGAACGACTTCATCAAAACCGACAAGATCAAGACGCTTATGTAAACCAGGGAAGAAAGCCTCCTCGCGAGTTTGATCTACATTCGTTAGTTTTTGTAAAAAAGCAGGCACAGTCAACAGGGAAGCTAGACGCGGGCATGCGTGGTCCATACCGTGTGACAAAAGTGCTCTCGCACGGACGCTACGAACTACAGCTCCTGGCCGGTTCCTATGGGAAGTCGACGCAAGCAGCGGCGGAGTATATGGTCCCATGGCGTGGAGAATGGACTCCCGAAGTGTGTGCTGCTTACTTCGAGGGTGAGTTCTGTGACTACTGGAAAGGACAAGAATAGACAGGCTGTAACCTGACAGATGTCCTTGTCAATTGCGAATTGTTTCAATTTGCGAACAAGAAAAACCAACTTTGTGCTTATCTGGTTTGACTAAGTTATGTTAAACGTTCTACCTATGACTTAGTGTGGAGGAGTTGACTGAGTTATGTTAAACGTTCTACCTATGACTCGGCAAGTTGACTAAGTTATGTTAAACGTTCTACCTATGACTTAGTGTGGGGGGCTGACTGAGTTATGTTAAACGTTCTACCTATGACTCAGGGGTTGACCAAGTTATGTTAAACGTTCTACCTATGGCTTGGGGCCTAATTAAGCTATGGCAACGTTTTTGCCTATGGCTTAATTAGCAATTTAGCTGTTTTCCATCTTATCAATACGGCGGACGCGTCTATTGTGAGATGAAAAAGACTTTAGTTTTCTTCTTTTTCTGTCACTTTACATGTTTTATTTTGCGTGCTTAGATGCAGACGCCGAAAACGAGGAGTCCGGTCTGGTGACTGCATGTCTCCAAGGTCAAGATCCGAGTCCACCTTCAGAGGACTACATGCCGCAACCTTCTACTTCTGGGACACAGGGGTCCACGAATACCCTTATCTCGCCTGCCGCTGAGGAACAACGGGATGTCCTGTCTACGCCTATGCCACTGCCTGTTTAAGAGGAAAAGAAAGGAGGGAAGAGCCCGAGGACGGCCTCATGTCAGGAGAAGCCGTATAGACGATTAATAGTATGGGAGTTGATTTAGAAGGTTACCAGTATATGAGTATGGATGATTACGTATGGATGAGTATGGGAGTTAAATTAAAAAGTTAATAGTAAAGGAGTATAGATGTTTATTGGTATGGAAGCTAAATTATTTAAGGTTGCCTATAAAAACTCGTGCGGAGCTACGCTCTGCGCTAATAGGTGATCGGTCGTAAACGTGATTTGTTATTTCCGTGATCTTAGTGATAATTACTTTTCTACCGCCAAGAAAATATTGTGTGCAGAGATTGGTTTTTTTTTTTTACTTCATAATTTTTATTTTAAAAATAAATTCCTTTTGTATAATTCTAGAATATATATATATATATATATATATATATATATATATATATATATATATATATAAAGAGGAAAGATTTGATTGTTTGTATGTATCGAATAGGCTCCGAAACTACTTAACCGATTTGAAAAATTCTTTCACTGTTGAGAAGCTACATTATCCCTGCTTCGCATAGGCTATATAATATTTTCAAAAAATTAGGGATCCTTACTAAAATTCCAACAATGTTACTCAAGGTGTACAAAAATTACCTAAAATATTCTTTACATCGCGTGCGCTGCGAAAACTATTGATGATAGAATAAAGTAATGTACTACGACTTTGCAGACCACATCATTATTTACAAAAAGTGTCGCGACAGCATATGTCTAACTATTATAGTTATGCCACAACAAGTGTTCTTTTATTTTAAAATTTTGATTGAAATGCCGCCGCTAACAAAGGCTGTTTATTTGTATCTCGGTATTAATCCTTATAAAAATAAATTACTTCATATTTAAGACTGTTTCAATATCTTTATAAAACTTTTTGAATTATTAAATTCGGACATTCCGTTCCTTAGATATTGCAAGTTTAAAAATGTTAGTATATTGTAATTTAACTATCCAAACAGTGACTGACTTAGTAGTTCTTATAAGTTTTCAATCACATTTATACTGGTAATTCCTGTTCAACAGTTAGCAGATTATTAAATACAAAGGAAGTTTAATTTTTTTATCATTTTAAAATGCCCAAAAGATCAAGATCTCATCTTTCTAGAAAGAGTTCCCAGGCGAGGACATTAAAAATACGTCATAATGAGGAATCTTTACCGGAAAATGAATATCGTCTTACAAGTCGGAGAGAGTCAAATAGAGTGTTTGCAGTGGCTTGAAGAGTATAATAATATAAATATACAAATTCACACTAGGGAATCGAGGTCTGAGTGTTCCCAACGTATACGAGATTAGAGAGAAAGATAACAAACTTCAACAACTAGAGTTCGTGATCGAGTTTTAGCTCACAGTAGCAGATCAGCTTTCATGCATTTTGCTCAACAGTCTTCCGTCCAAATCGTAGCCACGAATAAGATCTGCTCTAAGTGTTCTGCCAAAAATGGCTCGATGAACCAAATGCTGTGCTTCTGGAAAAGTTAGTCCCCCCAATATTGAGGAGCCGCCACAATCAATAAAAAATCTTTTTACAAATAATCATTCACCATCAGGACATTTTTAACCAACATCCGAAAGTACAATAGCCTCTTTCAAATGACTTCGTTTGACGCGAACTTTTAAAATAGAGGGACAAGTATACAAGTTATTATCATCCTCCTGCCCCTATCCCACCTAGGTGGGGTCGGCACAACATGAATCATGTTGTAAGCGGTTTTGGCTATATTTTTACAACCAGCTGCCTGGTTGACGTCAACCCTCCTTGGGAAACAAATACCGAGATCAAATTTCAACTGTGTAACTATCATGGTTCATGAGATACAGCCTGTTGACAAAGGGACAAACAGACAGCGGAGTTTTAGTAATAGGGTCCCGTTTTACCCTTTGGGTACGGCATGCTAAAAAGGCTCCAGAGATATAGTGTTGCACCGTAGACAGGGCCAACTTAAAAGGGTCTCTGAGTTACATCAATTGTATGATCCATAAAAATATCCCTTAATAGTCGTAATAGGAGAAGACGGTTAATATTTGACTATTCCTCAGCAAGGTACTGTGCGTAACAAAACTATGACATGCATGCAATTGTATGCATTTAGGTTGATGGTTAAAGCTTCCTGTTTTAAGCCATTGCATTATTACTGGGACTTATCAGAGGTCCGTACCCAAAGGGTAAAACGGCACCCTATTACTAAGACTCCGATGTCCGTCTGTCCGTATGTCTGTCCATATGTCACCAGGCTGTATCTCATGAATCGTGATAGTTAGACAGTTGAAATTTTCACAAAAGATGAATTTCTGTTGCCGCTATAACAAAAAATATAAATAAGTGGGGCTCCCATAAAACAGACATAATTTCTTGGCCGTTTTTATAGATAATGTTGACAGTACATTTATTTATTTATTTATTAGGTCTGCCAGTAGATGTTACATTAAAAACAATATTACATGAAACATGAATTAATTACAACTAAATGTACATCTAATTAAGAGGCAAACACAGCATGCTTAAAAATTAAAACAAAAAAAATAATAATAAAAAAATAAAAAATAATAATAAACACAGTAGTAGTGTTTTTGACAATATGTAAGTGTAATACTTCTATATTGAATAATGATAATAAAACATGATTTTTTTAATGTGATAGAGTGGCAAACGAGCTGGCAGTTCACCTGGTGTTAAGTAATAACCGCCGCCCATGGACATTTGTAACACCTGTAGGGTTGCCAATGAGTTGCAATCTTTAAGACATTGGCTCATTAAATATCGGTCAACAAACCAAAGATAGGATGATTTATGTCCGAAGCTATGGGAGACCAGACTTATTTGTAACTTTTACGTGTAACTCCGAATGTCCCGTAGTTAAAGCGGAACCATTATTTGGTCAGCGGTCTTTCGATCTTCATGAGGTAATTTCAAGGGTATTTCATTAAAAGATGAAGAAATTCATAAAATTATTCACCAAAGACGAAATATTCGGAATATTTAATGTGTATGATAATTTTTAGTTTTAAAAATTTTGTTAAATACCCGTGCGAAGCCGGGGCGGGCCGCTAGTATATATATATAAAGATATAATCTAAATCTCGGAAAGGGCTCCAACGATGTTCATGAAACTTAGCATGTGCAGGGTTTCGAGGGCGATAAATCGATATGGCTAGGTTTTATTTTTATAAAATTTCGTTTTATCCCTGTTTTCAGGCAATGAAAAATATCATTAGAATCGATTGTAAATTTCGCCGAAAAAAGTATTATTATAACTCGGTCCGCAATACCAATATGGTACTATATTTTAGGTTTATCAATTATCATTATCAATAAATTTTACAAAACCATTATAAACGATATTGCCATGAATCCATCTTAAGCATTATCTTCCATATGTTATGTGAAGTAAAACTGTGAAATATCACAAAAACCTGTGTTGAGCATAGTGATGAGCTCGATTTAAAAACAGGAAGAAAATATACCAGGAGGAAGTATATGCAAACATGACTCCTTACCTTTCACATAAGTATGAAGACCTGAACGATCTTCATGTGCCACCAATGGCAATTCCTGTTAATCCGGCATCGCATTACACGTACACCGCAAACAACCATTTCACATATTTTAAGTATTAGTTAGTAGTCAATATAATATTTAGTTACACATGACTATTTTAGCTAATGTGTATTGTTAAAATATTCTATATAATAATAACAGACTTATCTGAGTATAATTATACCGACTTTATATATCTGGATTAAAAATGAAGGTGGAAACAGGAAGACGTCGTAGGCGTTTTATAGAAAAGTGTTAGAAAATTGACAGCACTTTTTTTAAGTAATTTTTAACTTAAAACTTTCAACTCGACAGCCTCTAGTAGTATTTATTAGAAAATTAATTATAGTAATTGTTAAATTATCACTTTTACCTAATAGCAAATTAATATTTAACGCTATTTCATAATTGTATATAAAAATTCTATACTACTGGCGTATTTCTCTCACCCACCTACCATAATCACAGTTTAATTCGTGCTTTTCTTTTCGTACATAAAAGGTTCTGAAACAATTTGAATAAAATTAAGACCGTTTTTTTGGTTCAACAAAAACAAATCAAAACTTTTTTAATCTTACTTTATGATTTAAAATACTTTGATACAATGAATGAACTTTTCTCAAAAAATTGCTAATATAAGAATTTTCCATCGAGTTGGCGTATTTGTACAAGAAATAAAAAAACCAATAACAAGAATGGAATAAATTGTATTGAAAATAAGTTATTAGGACAGATTAATATTACCAGTTATTTTAGGTGTAAATGAAAGGTTACCACTTATACCTATCTACACTCATGTCTCACTGCTCTTTCCGAAGGCCTTTTGTATGGGGGGGGGGGGGGTCTTTAAAAGATAACCCTGTCAACGTACATGGCAGGATTATGTGGGGTTCTTACCCACTTAAACCACCTCGGTGGCCACCTTCTGAACCTTTGGAGGGACAATGCTACCAATCTGTGCCCCCTTTTAGTCGCCTTTTACGACACTCAGGGGATATAAAGTACCCTATTCTATGACCCCACGGTTTCCGAAGGCCTCCTCTGGACAGTTATTATTATTATTATATATACTTTATTGTACACCACAAAAAGTTTTATACAGTTCATATAAAATAAATCTTAAAAGCTAGGTACAATAAGGCGGTCTTATCGCTAAAATTTTTACAAAAAAAATTGTGTAAAAAACAGTTGTTATAAGGACGTAGTCCGTCACTCCAAATTCGTGCGAATTGTACGACTTCTGTTTTCTCAATGTTTCATATCCATATCTATCTATATGTACATATTTAAAACGTATGTACATAATATACGCTGTCCCACTACATTTAATAATAAATCATTTTTGGACTCCATTAACTTTTAAAGATATACTTTAGGGCCTTTTTTTTCAATAATGCTATCTTGAATTATTTCTAAATTTTAAGGCAACTCATATTTAAAATGTGTGATAGTATACCAAAGAATCTCATACAGTTTAATAGCATGTACTTATTTATGTGACTAGTAAACAATTTGATGGATTTTCATTCTCAGATTTTTTTGTAGAGAGGATATCTATACAATAAATCCTACCATAGCTATATAGGTATGTTAGAATACAGTCACAACTAAAAAACGTAAAATTTATATAATATGTATATAAAGTACGTTTTCACTTAGGTAATCTCTGGAAATACATAAACAATTCTAAATCACTAATAAAAATCACATTATATTATGTACAAGTATCATTCGCAGTAAGTTGGCACTTTTCATTTATAAGATAAAAGTACATTCCAAGTGGGCTTCATCCATTCCATTCATCGCTTATGGGCAGAAACTCAAGTTTTTTTAGGCTTACGCACGCGCGTGTATATGTATATTCATACGAACTCAAAATTTATTCATGTTAATGTATATAGCTATCGCGTGGCTTATGGCTGCGTTGTATCTTCGGTTGGGCTTAACAACGATTAAATGACTTTTAATACCTCATTACGACGTAACTAAGATCGTTTATTCAGAGATTTTTCCTTAGAAAAGGCGTTTACATCGCTCCTTTAAAATATTTTTATTAAGCTTGAAAAGCATTTCAACTTAAAAAGCAACGCTTTATTATTCATTCTCAATACGGGCTTTCCGAGAACTTATTTGAGATGTTTTTCTTAATTTGGCTTTACTTAAAAATTTCTTCGTCGTTTTTATACTCGATTGCAGAAAAGAAAGTTTTTAGATCAGACAAATTTTAGCGAAGTTTCCCGTAGATCTATATTGTATGAATGATATAAAGTAAACAACTGCAATTAATTTATCAAATATAATGATCTGTTGATATCACGCTGTAGTAATGGCAGATACGGAGATATTGTCTGATTGTTCGTAGATTTATTAGATTTATTCGATTTATTAGACTCGCTCATCTTCCTTTATAAATCATGAATACATATTTTATGATTTTAAAATAATCTATAAACGATTTAAAATATACCTGTTCCAATTTTGAGAAATAAATTACAATTTTGCATTTGATTAATTTTCTGGTTGATAAAATATAAAAATTTCCTAAAACTGCGTTAAATTTCCTGTCCATTTTCAAAGCCATTTTAAAAAAATACACCACACAGTAAAAGATAAGTTACCGTAGGTTCCCAACAAATGCGGTTATAAAAGGGACAAACCGCAAATAAACGAAAAATTTAACACAGAACTCTTTACTCTTTTACTCTTTTTGTTAACATTGCCTTGTAAACCATTTACTGTAGGATAACTTTATCCTGTGTTGTACGTAGAAACATTTATCTGTGAGTCACACAAACAGTTGTTCCGTGTGGGGATCGAACCGACGATCCCGGGCGCTGAAGCCAATACCTTGGCAACTGCGCCACTAAGTCAAGAAGAACCTTTAAATACAGAATTCTTTGACATGAAAGTAAAATCTCTCAAAAATAAAAGCAAGAAAGCATTGGCAAAGCATGTATTTAAGAAGCGATTGTCATTGGCTGAGATTTGTATTGTATTGTATGTTAAAATAATGGTTCAATAAAATTCAATGATACCTTTTAAAACTTGGGATTTAAAAAAAGTTTATTAATTTATGCATTCAATAAAACCTCTTCAACATAATGTGTTCAACACAATTTTAAACAAAAACGTATTTTTTTGTGAATAACTTTTATTTACTATTGTTATTCCGAACGCGACGAAACCTTTTCATTAACTTTACTAGAAACTCAATTTGGCGTTAAGGGGATAATGACATGACTGAGAAGTACGTGATCTAACTACTCATTGCAGTAGAAAATAAAATTCAATGTAAATCTTGCCCTAGAGAAAAATTCGAGTATTGAGTACTATAAATCAATATTAAGACAAAGGCCCTATAAGTAAATGTTTGCAGGATTGGCCAGGTTTTTCCTGGTAGTCCTTACAATGCTATTTTATTTTATTTTTTATTTATGTACTTTAATGTCCCGTCGGGTGAGTAAAGTAATCGGAGCCCCACTCTTTTGAAATTGGACAACAATTTTTCAAGAATGCGTACACACATAAGCCACGTTCACCAAAGAACCGGTGACAAAGCAGCAGGTGATTCTGCCAGGTAAAATGTGGCACATACACATCTAAACGTAAAAACTTTTATTTGCCCATCACCTTATAACCATAACTGTTCCAGATTTTCTTTTTTTATGTGTTCTTAATATGAAAAGATGTCAAGCGAGCAGCCGGTTTACCTGTTGTTACGTGATTGTACACCTAGATATAGAAATATAGATCTAAATTAGATATACAGCTAAAGATATATAGAAAGTGATGAGAAAAAGAAAAACAATTTAAATGTAACGTTAGTAGTAAGTGAACAAAAGCTTTTTTTATTTTTATTTTATGCTGAGATAAACATAATTATTTGAAATTTTTACAATTTTCCGAGTTTTTAAGTTAAATTGATATATTTTTTTAAAATAACATTCATAGTGTATTTATTATTGTTACTTCCCAAAACATTTTACTTTGGGTAGGGCCACGCAACAGTCTACGTTGTTGCACTAATGGGCAGCTCCATCCAGGGAAGTACCATGACCTCACAGAAGACCAGCGTGAAGTGAAAGTGTTATACTTCTGCGTTTTTTCTGGTGAGTGAGGTAGCTGGTGCCTATTTTATTAATAGGTGGAATCGTGTCTGTAACCCTATGAGTGTGTTGCTACTGTCCATGGGCGGCGGCTACCTCAGGTGGCTCAATATCAGGGGAACCACCAACTCGCTTGCTACTTTCTCACATAAAAAAAATAGTTCTATATATAGCCATTTTTTATTATTAAGCTAAGAATATATTTCACTAGATCCGGTCATGCTATCTTCTTATTAGTGCTTCGACACTCTTAGATCCTTTTGAAAATCTCTGTCCAACCTTTTGTATTAAGATTGCAATTCGGAACACGGCGAAGCCTTTCATTAACATAATGGCAACTCAATTTGTCGTTAAGAAGCTAATCGCCAGATCCAAACCTACGTGCTTTGACATCTTTTTAAAGCAAAAATGAGAGTGTACTTTTTTACGACGGTATATATAACGTCCTGAAAAGCTTCAAAGTTTTTAAGCTAAGCCGTAATGTCCAATAAAGGGAGATCCACTGACCTACTTCGATGTTTGCCCTCTTTGCTATAACATAATAAAAAGTGACTACTTCAGTCGCAAATTAATTTTTTTAAGAGTAATAGATGACCAATCATAGGACCACTTTGGTATGATAATGCTTGTTACGATATAAATGTGCTGCCTAATAAACACAATTTAAATACAGTAATTTGAAATGTCAAAAGAAAATTAGAATAATCTAAAGTTAAAAACAAGCACTAAAGGTTACTCTCAAGTACGCATATTAAAAAAGTACCGCCTGATAAAAAGTTATGAGGATAACTACAACGCATTTATGAGACCTAGCAGAAATCAACGTCAAAAGTAGAATACTACAAAAGAGAAAACAATTAAAACGTACATATTTAAACCTCAATCTGCGATGGCTTGTGTACAAACAGCGCAATAAATTTAAATGTAAGCTTTATTTCCATTGAAGAGCTAAAAAACATTTACTAAATATTAAATATAAGGTAGACATCACTATTAAAAAAGGAAATAATGATATGGGACCTGAATTTATGTCAATTTTATATTTGGCATAGGTCAATCAGCACCCTTTTGTATTTTAATGTATCAGCGATTGAGAGAAAAAAGTACAAAGGATGTATAGTATTCAGATTTCTATAATAATTATACTCGTATTTTAAAATAGAGTTGAATTATTAAATTCTGGTTACGTTTCTATTCTGCGTAAGCTTACAGTAACCATATTGTTAACAATAAATTTATTGTTAACTAAAGCAAAACTGAAAAATGCAACCTTTTCTATGTTACCAATATACGCTATATATTTAAAGAATATTGGCTAAGAATCTCTGGTTTATTTGAAAAGAAACTGATACAAATAGAATGTAATTTAAAAAAAACACTGACTGCGTTTCTGAGTAATTTTTCATTTTGATATACCCAGTGTCACTCTTACAGTAAATACGAATATCCCCGTAAAAAAAAATCCATCAAGCCGTTCACGCTCCAGAGCGTGCCAAACAATTATATATACATACATACATACATACATACTCTCGAAAAACCCACCTTCTGGCGCAGTCGGGTAAATGATTTGTGTATCTATATTATTTCAGTTATCTTAGTTCTACTGCGGATGTCTTCGTTACAAACTCTATCACGCAAAGAAATACCGAGCATAGCCCGCTCCATAGCTCGCTGAGCGACTTTGAGCTTCCTCATACGGCTTCCTCCAGTGAAGGACCACGTCTCGGTTCCGTAGGTCATCACTGGCAACACACATTGATTGAAGACTTTAGTCTTCAAACATTGAGGTATATTCGACGAGAAGATTTGCCGAAGTTTCCCGAACGCTGCCCAATCCGAGTTGGATTCGCCGATTGACCTCTGCGTCGAAGTTGGACTTACCTAGCCGGACTAACTGCCCTAGGTAAACGTACTCGTCAACAACTTCGAGCTCAGTGCTCCCAACAACAACCGGTATAGGCGTGACATGGACATTAGACATGATCTTCGTCTTGTCCATGTTCATCTTAAGGCCCACCCGTTGGGAGACACTATTGAGGTCATTGAGCATAGCACCCAGGTCCTCCAGCGATTCTGCCATGATGACTATATCGTCGGCAAATCGAAGGTGGGTGATGTATTCGCCATTGATGTTAATACCTCGTCCTTTCCAGTCCAGAAGCTTGAAAACATCTTCCAACGCAGCGGTGAAGAGTTTCGGGGATATAACATCACCCTGTCTTACACCCTTCTGCAGTTGGATAGGTTTTGTACTACTGGACACAGTCCAATAGTACAAAACAAGGCTACGATGTCTGTACTTGGACGGACATCGTAGCCTTGTTATACAAACACCGCAGCACTTCGATATACCGACATAGCTCAGAGGATTAGCAAGCTGAAGTGGCGATGGGGGGGCCATATAGCTCGTAGAACCGATAACCGAGAAAGGTTCTCGAGTGGCAGCCTCGTACTGGCCATCGCAGTGTAGGACGACCCCCCACTAGATGGAGTGACGACCTGTGCAAATGTGCGGGAAGTCGATGGATGCAGGTGGCTCAGGATCGTACTTCATGGCAGTCTATGGGGGAGGCCTATGTTCAGCAGTGGACTCAAACAGGCTGAAATGATGATGATGATGATGATCTATATTATTTAACTTATGGCCTGCTTCTTCTTTGAAATCCAAAAGCCTTAACGACTTACATATTTCTTTGAATAAACTGAAATATTAAGCGTAGTTACGATTAGTACGTAAAATGAAAAAGATAATTAAGCTTGTTCATCTCACACTCTCACATGTCCATGTCTTCGCAATATCATTCTCACGTCTTGATAACTTGCAGTAAATATTAGTATATGTTATATATTTGCACTTAACCCCCGTTCTCGTTATGTAACATAAGGTATATTTTTTTTAAACCATTAACGCTTACATATCTACACTAGAATATGAAAATTGGAATTCAAACATATTACAAGCCAAGCGGTTCGAATACCTGATAGCCGTAATCATCAGTCCACCAACGCAGTAAAACGTAACACTTATGTTCACCCATTAAATATGTGTAACAGCATCCACAAATCCATTACGGGACCGCCAGTAACATAGTTTCGGAATTCCGGCCATCACTATTAGGCTCCGATAATCCTGAATGGACACTTTGGCTACAAGACGGGTGATTTTAATCTTAATGGATCGGCTATTTTGAGGTTTACGATACTTTGATATCAGACAAAACATTATTCGGTTAGATTTGATTCGCGTAAATTATTAAATGAATTGATAATGTATATAGACTATATTGTGTTGCCAACTAACCTAAATAATCCCAAATTAACCATTCCATTGATACAGTGATTTAAGTTATATAGCTGTCGTCAAGGCTAAGTAGTTATTACTTTTTAAATAATTGCACTAAAAGGATAGTACATAAAGTCTGTATTACTATATATTTTACTGTATATATATGCGTCGAAAAAATTTCACTATATATAATCCAAAGATTATACTAACTAAATTACATCCTTCGATTATCGAATTAAGAGTGATTCCGAATTGTGTTTTTGTATTATTGTATCCGGCTTACCAGCTAAGCAGCTTCCACCTATATCGGTGCTTATAATGACTGTAACGCAACATAATTATTTCTGTTGCGTTATTATGCGGAATTTTCACTTGCGTTTTCTTAAAGTCTCGGTCATAAGAAAAATTATACATCCGAAATTATTTTTCCATAAGAAGTGTATTAAGGTGTCTCGGCGGCAACGTCGCTAAGCCATTGGCTTAGGCGTCAGGGGTTGTGGGTTCGATTCCCACATGGGACAAGTATTTTGTGTGACCCACCGATAATTGTTCCTGATGTTGGTGTTTTTTATCAGGAAGGGTTGTCGGTCGTATAAAGCATGGCCAAACCGCTTACAATTGATTCACATATTGTGTCGTGTGCCACCTAGGTGGGATAAGGGCAGGAAGATGATGATTGGCTCTTTGATCCCACTTTAGTTGCGCGCTTGGAGGGACCTGGGGCAGGGCGAGGAGGAGCCACTTATCCTGTCTTCTGCTATCGAGGAGAGAGAGAGAAGAAGAGTGTCGGTATTGCGTTTGGCCGGTCTCCTTCTTTCCGCGGCCGAAACGCGATGAACGTTGGAGCCACAGACCAGGTCCACCGCTGGGGGCTTGTTGCTTGCATGGCCTCTGGTCAGCGAACTCAAAGGAGTTCATTGGCCCTGAAAAAGAGGCCGAGTAGGAAGGCGCGCTGAATGTTCATCATGCACGCCACGGGAACTCTTTCCAGCATCGCGGAAGTTTGGGAAAGAGTTCCCGTGGCCCTGCCGATATGCACCTGGGTGAAATATCGTGGAGTTTTGAAAATTCGTGGGAGTTTTACTCGGTATGATTCCGACATAACTAGTCTTTGCCCCCGCGAGGGTGGTTATGGGTAGGCATTTCCCCTACAATCATAATTGACGGTAGCTCGGGATAACTTTGACATCAAGACTTGAAACAACTCAGACTGTCCCGTGACCATGAACGCTGGAAAGGGTTCTAAACGTCTGAAATTAAAAATCAAAATTAAAACGCACGTATCGATGTATTGATAATATTTATTTTAGCGGTTTTTCTTTTAACTTTTACACCTATTTCTTTTATCACTGTACGACATAATATGCAGAGTGGTAGCAAATGCCTCGAGCATTAAGTTCGCCTAAACACAATATTTTTGTAAAATCACATCCGCCTGTATAGTATTGACCCTAAATATTTAATATGTACGAAGTGCATAAATAAAATAAAATTTGTTTACTTTTAAAACATTAAATTAAAAGAAATTCCTAAAGAGATAAAAAGGTTTATAATGATATTTTTTTCGTATATGCTTGTGTATAAGAATTATGTTTGAAATTTAATGTTTTAGCGTAAGATTACTTAATAGGAAAGATTTGATATTGATCACAAAGTTACTGAGTCTAAAGTTATAAAGTCATAAAGTTAAGGTTTCAACGTTATTGACCAATATTATAATGGCAGTTTATTATCACATTTTTTGATAAAACGTTTTTAAGTTTTACTCAAAAGTTTTCACTAGACCTACTTAAGTCCGTTATGACGATATGAGCTCATTTAAATTGATTCTAAATAAAGCAGTTAAATAATGTGCCGCACATCAATCAGGAACCCAAAACCAATGACCGCTTAATTAAACAAGCTTTAGGGACAGTAACAATGGCCTGATAAATATTTATTATCAGTGATGAATTCAAAACAAGCACGTGATTTCCATTTATCGTACTTCCGTGAAATGGGACAAATATCTACTGCTAACAAATTTCATTCAACGTTTTTGAAGTGCATTAAGTTTTTTTTTTAATTACATTTATTCACAATTTCAACATTATTCTTGTAATCCTATTATAAGTAACACTAGTAAAGTAGCACAAGTAAAGGAAAAATTCCGAAAAATAAAAAAACTTCAAAGTAAGGTAATTTTTGGTAAATACAAGTTTTCACGCAAATCTAAATTTGCCCATATCTTTTTATCGTGTTAACTCAGGACCTCAATTTTTTTATACACCTAATAGAGACTATAGACCTCAGTATCTGGTATAAATTTCAACTCGCTAGGTCCTCCCGTTCCTGAGAAAATTTGGTGGTGACACATGGACAGACAGATGGACAAGAGAGTGATCTTATTAGGGTTATTTTTTACCTTTTAAAGTACGGAACCCTACAAAAAAACAAAACAAAATATTTGATAGTCATTCTGCTACTTAAACTGTGAAGAAAAGAATATATTAACGACAACCGATATAAAACTGTACTTTTTTGTTGCATGCAGAATTTTTCTTGGCAAAATAATATCAACTATGAATTTAAAATAAAAAGCTATTTTATGAATAATTTCTTTTACTGTGCTAATCTCAACACTTAATATTAAACGTTAAAATTTATAGAAAAAGTACGAAAAGATTGTCGCCGCTTTGGGAATCGAACCTACGTCTTCGGCATTCGCGGCCTGACGCTTTAGTCACTAAGCTGGCTTATTGCCACACTGATGAAAATCTTAACTTTTTTGATCTACATTGTTTTTTAGCATTTAAAGTAATGCTTGGCGCATCCATTATTCGATTCCCACAGCGTCGACAATATTGTCGTACTTAGGTATTCTACAAATTTTAATATTTTATGAATGTTAATAATTATAATTAATTTTATTGGCTACAGTTGTTAAGGCAGGAATAATTTATTGTTGGACAAAGAGGCAGGTCCAAATGAAACACAAAGCTCACATGAAATACATTGGCGATGCATGTCGAGGTTGTCTTCATTGGCAGTTAGATGCATGTTCCCTATTGAAACAGGAGTTATATTCAGTTCGCTGGTCCAAACAAGCTATTCCCGAACCTTCAGGTTCAAAACGATATATATAGTCTTCATTTGGCTATTATACTTAATTTTGGATTTTTGATTACTAATATAATAAGGACTTAAATCAAATCTAATAACTTTCTTGAATTTCGTAAGTGTATATTGTAAAAAAGTACATTTGACAAGTACAAAGATTCCTTGGGAAAAGCACTAAAAATATGTACATTTTTTTTTCGTTTTGACTCACACTTGCTTGATGGTTCACTTGTACACGTAAATTTTACTATTTTATAATACTTATTCTGTATACCATTTGTAATTGGAGAGCTTTAGTTCATTTTTTTCTTTTCTTACTCTTGTTGTTCTTTTAACTGTTATACGAGCCCGACTTTTCACCTCATCGCTTATTCAAAAGTATAATGAATATGCGCTTAAAGTAAGTTATTAAAATATATAGAAAGTCATGCAAAGATAAATTGATTAAATATTGTTCATGACACATTTTACACCATATACATTACTAGACACGCGTCAAAACCACATGTATGTATATATGTACATTGACAAATGGTTCTTCGGTTAACGATAAAGGCAAGTACAATCTAAGCATGTGACTTTTCGTAATATAAGAAAGATTTATGCCCACTGGGACTTGCAAGAGTCAAATTTTGAAAAGGGTCCGGCATTATTATTTAACAATTCCTTATATGATACTATTTATTTTTATTTTTATTTTTATTGCATCTAAAATTCATGTTTGTAATAACGTTAATCATTATATGGTCACACACATGTTATTATTTCTTGTAACCTAAAACCTTACAGCGGGCAGGTTTAGTTTTATAACGAAAAAGTTACGCGCACGTAAGGCATATTCAATATGCTTTACCAGCGTGTAAGTTAAATTTCGGTAATTCTCTAGAATTTTATTTTCGTGAGTAAACCTTGAAGGCAACCTGATGGAAAGTGATTACCGCCGGAACACGAAGACGGTATATTTCGTGACTTTGACCTTCTCAGGTATGGTTTTGTGCCCCTCACGAGCCCCGGATTCAGCAGCGGACACCATTATGCCTGCAGTGCGGCGGCACAATATCCCACGGCGCTTGCTTGATGACACCTACGTGTGCTTCTATAAAAAAAAGGAAGAAGACGTTATTTTGTTAAAAAATAACTTCCATAATTCTTCTTCAAATATAATGAATCACTTGAAGCATTATTATGTTTGGATATAAAACTCGTTTAAAAAAAAGTGCAAAAGTAGACTTAAAACCGTTATTCTTGAAAGTACGTACTATAAAATATCTTTCATTAATAATAATAAGTACATACTTACACATAATTACATAACCATGATTATGATGAACTGCTTTAACATCGAGAAACGTTACTGTATCAAGTCTCGTTATTCATTTTAAGACCGAAAATCGCAAATGAATGAATTTAGTGCTAAATCCTAACTAATTCACTGTCAGCTATCACAGTCCGAGATGATTTCTTCATTTAGCACCTAATTAAACATTCACATAGTCGAAATAAATTGGGAAGTCGATGGATACAGGGGGCTCGGGATCGTACTTTGTGGCAGTCTATGGGAGAGGCCTATGTTCAGCAGTGGAATCAAACAGGCTGAAATGATGATGATAATCAAATACATTCTCCTACGACACGGACTATTAGCGTTTACTTCGTGTAATAAAGATGGCCCATTGAGTACTGTATAATTATTTCTAACATTTATAATTAAATATCTGTCAGTAAATGAAACTAAATACTACATATTCAATTTAGTAAACTCAGTAAAATGAAGTAGTTTGCTCACGTGATGTCCACAACAATGTTTCATTAATTGTTTCGACTAGGACCGGAAATAAATTTCGCATATTCCGGTCCGCAGCGTTCAATGTACAATAGCCCATAATTGATTCATTTGCCGCTTTTCGTTTGATTCAATGTGTGCATGAATACAGTTATTTAAAGCTGGTTTGCTATTATCGGTGAGGTATTTAGAGGTGTAGTCGCAGAAGAGGAGTTTTGGTATTGCTTTTGGCCACTCACCCCATCCTCCACGAGCAGGACAGCTCCCTCAGCTGTTTCTTTACACCTTCTCAAATAAAAAATTAAAAAACTTTATTGATGGCAGGTATTAGACCTTGGCTCTCTAACTCGGCGTGTGATTTACTTATACACCAGGTAAATCAAGACCAAACTATAAAAAAAATCAATACAAATGTGACTATACCCACAATACTACATTTTTTCTCAATTATAAGTTATATGAAAAAGAGATTTTGACGCATAAAAAAACAAAAAAAAACAGGTAATTCAATGATTTAACTTATCCTTCCTTGCTCTAGGTGAGAACGTACGACTTCAATATATTCAAGTTATAACTTTATACGATTCTGTCTATTTCTGTTAATTTATCTGAATAAAAATACACTTGAAAAGTAAATTACCTACCTTTACCCTACGTCAGATTAATATCAATGCTCCTCCATGCAATATTCCTCCTTTGAGTTCTCACAATTAGAAAATATATTTCATGCTTAACAAACGTTACCCGCTCATTACAAAATGAGTTGATCAAAGAGTTTCGGTAATTTAAATTTCTTATCCTGTCTGTTATCTTGAATCCTGTTTACATTTTACACACAATCTAAGTTTCTGCAGAACAGTATTCAATATAAATATAAACGGCAGCCGCAGAGCTGCGTCGTAAAATAGTTCTTATCGTGCTGAAAAGAAACAGTTTGTAACTTCTGAACTGTGAACCGCGGCTTCAACAATAGAAATGGAGGATTCTTAAACACCTTGCTGAAATGAAAATTGTTTTCTGTGAAGAAAGCAGTTTAAAATTTCTGTATAAGATGGATACATTCGTGAATGTAAAATATTGTATGTTACTTCATAATCAAATACAGGATCACAAAGCTTTATTTAAATTATTTGTGTGTTAAAATGCTTTATTACTTCTGACTAATATTACGCACTCGACTCAACCAGCAAATTAAAAATTCTTTTTTATGATAATGGTGTCTCCACTTGTATATATATATATAATCCGGATCTCTAAATGAAAAATATAATTCGAATATTACGGTAAATTTCGCCGCAAAAGAATGTTATAATAGCTCGGAAGGTAATTGGGCGGCCCCAAAACAGACGGCCGCGGTTTGTATCACGATCATGACACTTATGTTTTTACTTTTTTTTCGATTTCAGATCATTGCTTTCTTTATCTTTTATTTTTTGTCGAGTTATTTTATTTACTTTTTTTTTAAAGTTCTTTCTCTTGTGAAAAACACCAGTTCATATTTTCTTATTAAATCGAATCATCGGTAAGATCGAAAAATAGTACCTATGCATATATATAAAAATAGTATCATAACTTAGTAATTTCTATCTAATTGTAATTTCCAAAATACATGATTTACCAAAAAAAAAACCTCCAGATCCAGGTCCTCCAGATACTTACTAATTAATACATGAAAAATTTTATTTATATTAATGATTAATACTTATTTAATTTACATGCTTGTGTACAGTTCAGATACATTCACACATACATACGCAAATCGGATGCTATCTAAAGGCGTCCGTAACGCGTTTTCATTCCATTGTCGTCGGCCAAAGGATTCAGTTACCCCTTAGCCCGCGCCTACATAATTTTATATTAAAATATTGAATTATATGATGACGAAATTTGATATTTCGTTGCTGACTCAATACTCATCGGATGCTGAGGAGCTGCCGAGAAAGTGAAAATATTATCTGATGTCTTATCGTCTTCGGTTCCAGTGTCATCCATTCGCCGTGATGGCAACCCATAGCAATATTATTATCTTAAGCGGCGGGATCAGGTTTTATGTGAAAATTTGCCAAGCGAGCAGACGGTTCACCTGATATTAAGTGAATACTGCCACCCATGGACATCTGCTACACCCGAGGGTTCCAGAACAACCTTTTGAAAATTGGGCTCCAGCGACCTCACCCCCCAGACGAAACGCGAAAGTATTATACTTCCACTTTACGCCGGTCTTCTGTGAGGTCGTGCTACTTACCCGGACGAGCCTGCCCATTCTGCAACAGCCGAGGCTGCTGCGTGGCCCTACCACCGTGAAAGGTTTTCGCAAAATAACTGGGACTTGTAGTTTAACCTACTAAATGATTCATTGAAATCCTTTAGTAGGTTTAAAAATGGGTTATAGGTATAAAATAAACATTTTTTAAATAATAAAACGCTGATTTGAGACATGTTTTACTGCTTTAAATAATTTTTTGCTATAAGTAGCTAGAAGACTTTTCTAGTATTTTTATAACGCGTTAATTGTTACAACATATTTCACAACGTACAGTTATTTTTATTAGTTTAAAGTCTTTTTGTAAACGATAATAGGATTCTCACTTCAGAAGACATTTCAGTAGGTAACATAGATGTAAGTAAACAGTTGGTTGCAAATTGCCCAACTATTGGTGTTGATTTGAAAGCATTTTGCCGTAAACGTGTGGAATGCTTAGTGCAATACATTACTATTCACTCGTCGTAGATTGTAAAATTGTAAAAACTTTAAATATTTCATACAAAACTTACAATTGCAGAATCTTCCTTTGATTACTACAAAGCTTTTTCTTAATCTCATTTCCTTACTCTCCTTTAAAGGCGCGGCGCCGAGTCTCAACGCCTACCATTTACTACTCTTAACTCATAACTTATACGTATGATAAAAGCCTACTTTTATTTATTCCATCTTGACAATCTTAAAATTGACAAAAACCTTCGCGTTTACTTGAATATCAATTGACTTTAGTCTGTTTTATCGCATTATCATGTTTTTGATGATTGCTTGAAGCATACAAGCTTGTTTGAGCTTCTTAAAAATATTATTATAAACTCAAACTAAAACAAACTGTTTAATCTCAACATTTAGAAAATAAAAAAAGAAAGAAAATGAGAGAAAACATTTTCAGTCATATTTTAGTGACAATTTGCATCGATCAAAACAGACTTCGTAATCGTACGAGTAAATACCAACATAAATGGCATACGCGGCATTGAACGCGGACGGGTTCCGGCTTAAATAGCTGCTGTAATCCATCCCCACACTAGGGTGAGGGTAGGGTGAAAGTCGTTTCTATGTACACTGAGGATACTATAACAATTGCTGCATTTATGGACGATTACGGTCGATTAATGGGCTCTATTTTTGCTTCAGAGGTTCTATTGTGCCACAACTTTATATAAGCAGTGTAACAATCGAACACAAAGAAGAAGAGAGTGTTCTTGTTCACTACAATTTCTTCTTCACTTGCTTCTTCAATTTCTTCTGAATGTTAGAACATAAAGAAGTATGAAAATTTCCTAAGAACCTAAATGTTTACCTTTGTCTGAAATAACAAGTCTCTCTATAGGGATTTGTTATTTCTAGCGTCATCTATCTTTTGAGTATGAGGACTCACCTGACTCACCACATCTTACTTAATTTATTTCTTAATTAATTCTTCTTAGTGTCCTTCTTAAGTAGATACCTCCCTAAGTAAGAGAGACATTAAGTACTACTTAAATCATCATCATCCTTCTGCCCTCATCCCAACTAGTGGGGTCGGCAAAACATATGAATCATGTTGTAAGCGGCTTTGTCTATATTTTTTACGACCGGCCACCTGCATGGTCCAAAACAATCATCTGTGGGTAACCCAAATACTTTTCCCGTATGGGTATCGAGATCCACGACCCTGACGCAGAAGCCAATAGCTTGCCAACGGTGGCACCGAGTCACCCAGTCAGCCATAAGTACCACTTAAATGATTGACCAAATACAAGATCCATTTTAGTTCGTCCATTTTAATTGTTTATTGTTTATATATTTGATAAAAATATAAAACTAAAAAAGTATTAGACGAATTCATAAATAGTGGTACCTAATTATCAAATAGGCTTTATATTAAGAAACTGTGTAACATTTCCATACATTCGTCGAAAAAGTATAAATGGCATTAATTCCAGGCAACAAAGGAGTATTTTAAACAGCCCTTGCCCAGAGATATTATTACTACCTATAAGTAATTTCGGTAGAAACTACTTATAGGTTCTACCGAAATTACTTATAGGTAGGCAAGTCCTTAAGCATTTTAGCGTTGAAAATAATTTCAATATCTGTATATAAAATAATAATAATAACAAATAATGTTCTTTGTATTATGTAGTCAAAATAATTGTTCTTTGAATTGTAAAAACTAATGAAGTGTACTAACTTCGTGACTTTGTTTTTTTTACTAACTCAAAGTACGCTGTTTTGTTTTGTAAGTTCTTTGATAGGTTCGAAAACCATAAAACTCCATTAAGTTAAATCATGATAAATGACGCAAAGTTTTCGGTTCGTGTAAGTGAAATTAATATTGGACAGCGGCCACTATATGTTTTGTCCTTTGTTCAGACTTGAACTTAAATAATAACAATTGGAAAGTATAAATAGAGAAGACGTTCCATGCACGAAAACGAAAAAAAAATACAATGAATAGGAAATAAACCAGCTCGGATATTCTAATTAAATTTATTTTTCATAATAAAGTCGGTAATATGTTTGTCTGTTACACTTGTTAATACAAATTATGATTACATTAATATTGTTAGTTAATAAATAAAAATAACATTTTTATTTTTTTGCAACCCAAGGCGTCGTAACTGGGTCACTCTGGATACTTTGGTCTTCCGCTTCGTCTCTGGATACATTAGTTAGGCCGAATAAGACTAATTTTGGGCTGGACTTCGACGAAAATTCGACGGAACTTTTTGCATGCTTAAGGCATATTTAATCGGAGCTGACACATGTTTAATTACTTCTAAAGGCATCACGGAGAGCTGATAGTGAAGAAAGAAAAAATATTTTTACTGGTCAGAGTTAGCAGGTAGTCCTGCTTAGTATACATTCCCAGTTTTTATAAGAATCGAATGTTATTATCGTTTATATAATTGTTGCATCTTCATCAAAAATATTATTGAAAATACGATATCTTAAAAAAAATTATTACGATATCGAAAATAAATGTACGCAATCAATCCACTGTATAAACGGAAACAATCGAATAATTTTTTCCCGGAATATTTGATCGTTTCGTATATTAATCGGCGGCAAATTTATTCACATATATTCCAATATGAATTCGTTTATAAGAGATAATTCGTTCATTTGGCCCATTTAAATTAAAATTAACTAATATGTTTAATTCTGGTTGGCACTTACTATAATTACTGTTAATACTAGCAAAAGTCATTTTTTTTAAATCATTTGATTAATAAGACTAATTCTGAAACTAGTTTTTCCCGATAAATACAAAATAGAAGCGTGTACATAATAATGAACTTTTTTAATTAAGTAACAAATAACACACCTTGCCAAAAAGTCGTTATTAACTCTTCCTAAAGTTTCCTTCGAAGACAGAGGCGCAAGAAAAGAAAGCTTCACAAATCTACTAATCGTATTTGTGTTATAAAATACATAATAAATGATAAGCAATTAAATATTAAAATATATTAGCCATAAATACTTATACTAATATGTCATATTTGAACGCCAGTCGTATGATTTACATTACAATTATAATAGTTTATAAAAAATCGCTAATATAGCGTGATCATTAACAAAAATTATTTGAAACGCTTGAGTTATAGTTTTAATATTAGTATAAATATTGTATGATTCGAAAATCACTCATAAACAAACAATCAATGGGAGAGAACAATGGTCAGATTTGCATATTCATCGACAGTGAATTTCATTCATCCAACAACTGCGATTTCCGCTTCAATGAAACGTTCGCAGGTTTGGAAATTCGCACTTAATTCAATTGAACGCTTATAATACGTATATTTTGTTTTTTCATTCGTATTATTGACAAACGAATTTTTGTATTCATGTGAAGTTTATCGTAATTATGTTCTCAATATAAAGGAATTTGAGATTCATTCTGTTGAACTACTTTACACATACAAAACTCAATATCCCGAGCATAAATTCTCACGGAGCTTATTTTTGGGATATTGATTATATATTTAGTAAAATTATACGATATCACGATATATAGAAGTAATTTGCGCTTTAATTTAATACCAGTGGGGTTTTATAACAGCAAAAAATAAATAGTTTATTTTTTATTTCTTAGTTCTTTAAAATGTATACATGTATTGTAAAAGATGAATGCTTAAGCAAAAAAATAAATAAAAATAAATAGAAGTAGTGAAATCTATTTTGCCCATATCATGAGTACATTCTAACGATGTTTTAAATGTGGTTGTCCGTTTGATTTCTGCGCAAAGAAACTCGTAGTTCTTCTGTACAAATAACTTTTAAAAGCTAGAAAATTTATGAATGTTGTTTACTAAGATTTACTGATAACTAAGATTTACTGATAATGATGCAATGATAAATGCAATTAAACTAGATTGTATTTCGTGAATTCTTTCAAATTTATCACGCTTTAATTAAGACGGTGATTCCTGCTGCCATTAAAGATATGCACAAGTGTCATGTTTTTAACAAAGTAGCTTAACTACATTGACAGTTATTTTGCATTTATGCATACATATATCCATTTTTTTCCAAAACATTGGCACTACTGAACCTTTATAAAGGATGTAGTTATGCGTTCAAATATTAATGGCCTAAATTGCTCTAACCAAGTGCCTTACTTTTTATGTTCTAAATTATGCGTACTTACGCCTGAAAATATTCCAATATGACGGACACTTCTCAGAATTTTATAAAACCCAAAACAAGAAATAGACCAGGGCCTTTGAAAATGGCCTTTGAAAATGGTAAAAAGTGAAAAAAATTGCAAATTCAAATAACTAAGTTTTTGGTTTTTTATATTTATCTTTTACAAAAATGTTTTTTTTTTTTTTCACAAAATTAGGTGAAAACTCTCCTTTTCATGTAACAAATACACTGTAATTTATTTCATTTGAAATTTTTATTTTATTTCAATATCGAAAAGGTACCCTAATCTTCAATGGAAAATTCTCGCGCAAAATATCAGCTTTTTTAAAAAAGTCGGTGGGCCATTTCTTCGCTGAAATCTCAACTTTCATATGGTATAAAAAAATATATGCTACTATGGTAAATTTTGTCAGAAAATGCAAACATGAATAAAGTTATCAGTATGAATTATCTACTCAATAGTTACGCTTTCTTCAAAAGCTTTCACATTCAATTGTAATTTACAATTAAAATACATATATTTAATGCAAAGATCTTAGTTATGTGTGTATTTTTTATTTGAAAGCTGGTGCTTCCCATGTGGTCCCATATTAACTTCATTGGTATTGGATTGGCTCTGGAGATACTTGGGGAACTTCTGAAAATTAATTATGAAATGAATGCACAACCAGATATTTGAAGTCAGTTTAGTTTTTGGTTTATAAAAAAATGGACTTGTTAAAAAAAATTATTACTTTCACATTAGGCTTTATATAAGGCAAAATATGCTTATGAATGATGCCAGAAGTTTACACTAGAAATTAATAAAGTGATTTCTCATTAAATAAGTAGGAGGCAGACGGGTGACTGAAATTATGGTTACCAACGTGCAAATATTAAAATATATCCCACAAAATCAGGAGATTTTTTTGTTTTACAAGGGCGCGTAAAATATAGTAACGACTCAAAAAGCCGTCATTTTGTAGTATAAATAAATTGTTATGTTAGACAATGAAATTGGAAATTATGATGTTGCCTGTATTCATAATCGGATTAAACGCTCAGCTCATTCATTGTTATGTAGTGATATTGTCAGTTACTATGTTACGTAATCCAATGGCAAAAGAGAAGTGATATTCAGAAATAAACTCTAATTGTTTTTTTGTTGTAGTACATAAAAATAAAATATTTTTATTGTTAAATACACGCCATCGTATTCTTTTAGTTTTTAATAAAACATTACGGGGAAAGAAAATTTGTGTGCTTTAATATTCGAAGTCAAAATATTACTTGTTTATTGACAGAATATAAATATTTCTTTAAAAAATGTGCTTTATCGAGTTACTCAGAAGGATGATATAAATTGCTGTGTGATAAATCACGGGATAGAGCTATCGAAACATGCAGATAATATATTTTACATTAGCCGACGAAACTGGAAACCTAGTCTTAGCAAAGCATAGCAATTGTTGTTTTCATATATTAAATAAACAAAATACTGTCATCTTTAGATTGTTACGGTTATTATTATTACGGTTATCTCTTATCCTTTAAACGAGCAATTCTTTTATATATATAATCGGAATCTCGGAAACCGTTCCAGCGATTTTCATGAAATTTAGTATGTGCGTAGATTCGGGGGCGAAAAATCGATCTAGCTAGGTTTCATTTTTAGAAAATGTCCTTTTATCCCTGTTTTAAAGGAATGAAAAATATCATTCGAATATGACAGCGCCGCACAAAAAAATGCTATAATAGCTCAGTCGGTAATCGGGCGGCCCCAAAACAGACGGCCGCGGTTCGTATCACGATCATTTACACGCTTATTTTTTTACTTTTTTTCTATACCAGATCATTTTCTTTATTTTTTATTTTTTTTTATTTCCAAAATAAATGATTTACCAAAGAAAACCTCCAGGTACTTTTAGTTTACAAGTGTAACGCAGTGTATTTGCAATGTGTTTTAGAAAACAATTGTACTTATCAATCGTTTAATAAAATTTTAGGTTACAGTAAATAAATAAAATACCACAATCCTCTGAAGCAAGAACCTAAAATTATAAATAATAAATAATAAAGAACCAGTGTATTTGCAATGTGTTTTAGAAAACAATTGTACTTATCAATCGTTTAATAAAATTTTAGGTTACAGTAAATAAATAAAATACCACAATCCTCTGAAGCAAGAACCTAAAATATTTAGGTTCCAAGGATAACTTTAGCTAAGGTTTAGCCAATTAGAAATGTAATATTACAGTTAGTGTCAATTAATTAAAGTTTTTGGTGACAATAACATTAAAAGTAATACGTACTATACAAGTTAAAATTAGATATCACACTGTTTGAGATTTAGGCAAGTGACCGAGATTGCATAAAACTTATAAGCATTTATTCAAAATTAGGGCTCAATCTAAATAAAAAAATAAGCGGTTTTTAATCCTCCATAATTTCTCGACGAGCGGTAAGAGACTCGCCATTTTAGTAAAAAAATAAATGAAATTGTATTTTAAAAAACTATGTGAAATATAACTCAGCTGTTCTTTTTCGGAAAAACAGACGAAAAATAAATTGTTTTTGTTCTATAAATAATTTAGTAGTATGCATAATTCATATCTATTCATTTTTAATTACTCACAGGTGTCAAATCTACCGTAAAAAAACTGGTCTATACTACTGCACTATATTTCATTTTTACATTTACATTTCATTATAATATTTTATTTAAAATGTCGAAAAATTTTTAAACAATATAGACGAAATTATCAAGTAAAGAAAGTGAGACAGACAGATATAAATCCTTGGTTGACGACTCTCAAAACCCGACGAAGTGATCGTGTCGTATTTTATCAGATAAAATGTCAAATAAAATAAAGCCAAACCCAAGTGTGTTTTATTTAAGGTTGGGTTAGGGGGAGAGCAATCACAGTGATGATACTGCGGGATAATATGGTGTCTTCTTTCAAACTGTATACCTTTGTGTACGGCACATTTATTGCGGTAATGTTAAGTGCGATGGCGTAACATATATATTTAGGATCACTTAAAACTTTAAACTTTATTTAAATAAATTTAGACGTACATATAACTAGAATACGGGCTACATGTATTAAAATATTTGATTAAATTTTATCAGTAATCTGCTAAGAGGTGGACTTTCGGTTTTATGGTTATGGGCACAACCCCTAGCATGTATTCATTCAGTGTGGCATCATTTGGTTTTGTTATGTGTAAAAACTGAAAATAAATTGACGACCCCAATTGGCGTAATTGATAGTAACCCTGTCTCGTGCGCCAGACTGTGTGGGTTCGATCCCCACTACTGGAAAAATATTGAGTGATTAGAATAGAGTTTTTCTAATGTCTGGGTGTTAATATATCTATAATATGTGTTTATTTACAAAAGAAAAGTATCTTTACGTGCGTTTATAAGTTACCAAGTTGCGTTAAGTTGCGTTTATAGTACCCACGGTACAAGCTTTCAAAATAATCTAGGCCCAAACTAAGCAGTTTATGACTAGATTTTTTTGTGTTAAAATATGTCCCGAAAAAAAAGTCCGGAAATAATAAAAGTAAAAACTGTCCGGCATCGGTGTAGAGCAAAGAAGCTCATCACAATCATGCAACTTGTGTAAACAAACTCGATACAACAGTTGTTCTACCTTTTTCTGCCTAGTTGAGGTTTATAATGAGACATTTTTGTATCTTGTATAATATTTAAGGTTAAATAAACCTTACTTAGTTTTTAAATGACAGCTAATTCTTTTAAACTCATCATTGAAAAAGATTTGAATAACGCTACAACGCGCTGCCAACGTAAGTTTGAAAGTAATGTTGCTCAAACGATTTAACTAATAAAAACTTTTTAGGACCTGCCAATTGCTGGTAGCACTTTGCGAGCTGAATTAAACTATTTAAATTGGATGTAAAATAGCTTCTATATTAAAACTTAAATCTGCTTCGTATAAAATTGAAGTAACTTTAAGAATAAGCTTCGGTGTATCCTTAGAGTTGAATAAAGTGGCTGAAGCGTCGAGCTTCAGCCTCTTCAGCGTCTAATTCCGGAGGACGCAGGTTCAAATTCTCACAGCGGAGGAAACTTTTCGTCCATATTTCTAAAAAAGTTTTAATTTCTATTTTAGTGCAGTTAAGTATGTTAATAATAGCACTATAAAAATTAATATCGCTTACACTTTGTTACGTTTTTAGGCCATTGATTATTTCTATACAATATAAAATTTGAGTATTAAAGTTTCTTTAATACATTTAATCGAGTCTCGTGTTATTCTCAACGTATATTCACATTTAAAATGAAATATTTGTAAACTATTTTTTGTAAATTAACTGAACTTCAAGTAACTTCCTTAGGGGTTTTCCCTATCATCATTTTGAGTCATCAGAGTATTCTGGCAATTGGTCAAAATATATGAGTTAGAGTTGAAAAAAAGTTATGAATTGCAGACAACTAGAGTCGAAAAGTACACAAATCACGTAATTTTTTTTAAAAAACCAATGTTGCTACATATTTCTGTCTATAACCAAATTCAACTTCTCACTCGTCGTTTACATTTGAGTTAACGTTTAAGTAGAACTGGATTCAATTTAAATGTAAACGACAGCTGCAAACCTACGCCGGAAAATACTTCTTTACGTGCTGAAAAGAAACAGTTTATAACTTCTGAACTGCTAAAACGACTTCCACAATAGAAACGAAGTTATCTTCGCACCTTACACTTTAGCACCTTACTGAAATAAAATTCCTTTATCTTAAAAACGAGAACAACTGTACAATTCTTCGGTTATATACTTGGTCTCATTTTATACAGGGGTCAATTTCTTTTCTAAAATTAAAATTAATGTTTTCAATACTTAATCGAAAAGTAAGCTAACAGTAGCATCGAAATAGCGAACGAATAAATCGGCTCCTTTTTAAAGACTGAACAACTAATTATTTGATTTAAATTCTCATACATATTGCAATGCATCAGCAAACACCTTGGTTTTAATACTCTTTTTATGTGTAGGTACTTTTTATTACGGTACTTCTATTTGTCACTTTTGTGTGCATTTTTAACACTTTTGTCGTGGGGTGTTCAGCACACACAATTTCTTTTATATAAAAAAGGATCAATCACTTAAATCCAAAATCCACTCTATATACACGAACTTCATGCAATAGCTGAAGGAAAATATTGGTCACCATCATGTGAAGTTGGTGACGGTGCTGATGAAACTCATAAACTTGACATTTTATCATAAACATGTTTTTTTCATATATGTTTATTTCCTCGTCTTGGCGAGTTTTTGTCTATGATTTTCATGTAAATATTTTTACTTCGGTCAGTATTTTTAATAGATCACGACTAATAAATATTCAGGATTAAATCTTTTGAAATTTATGTTGTTTAGGGGCTAAAATATTTATCTTTTATCGTTTGATGTCGATTCAAACACGTTTCTAAGAAAAAAGGTTGGTGAATTGTGCAAATTTATTCCAGGAAATTGTTTAAATTTCAATTAGCGTGCTATTAAATGTTTGAAATTTCTCAGTCAGAACTTGATCTCTTTATGAAAAAATTGATATCGGTGACGGTTATCACTTAACTTCAGATGAACCGCCACCCCGCTTGCTACGTACATACATTAAAAAAAAATTGGCTTTACTAAAAATTATTTATTTGTTATCAATTTTTCGATGAAACTATCGGAAATACAAGGTGAACTTCTTCTTTCTTACTAACTTTATACACTTAATAATTGTTGCACTTTATAAAAAGACTATGTTTTAGAATAAAATAAACCGTAAACTGATACATATAAACTTGGTGTTTTGTACGGGAGGAATATAAAGTATGTTTCTTTTGTAAAATATATTTAATTAATCAAAGTATGCACCGTTGTTATCTATGCACTTTTGTCATCTCTTAGGTAGTTCATAAATCGCTCTACTAAAATAACCATGGGGGCGAGAATCAATAACCTCTTTGAAGGTATTTGGACTGCTGCATCCGAGTTGAATTTTTTTCCTTGTAAGAAGTTGTTCAAATTTTAGGAAAAATGGTAATCTGTTGGAGCAAGGTTCCGGGAGTACGGTAGATGTCACAGACATTCCAATTGTAGCTCATCTAACTTAGTGGTTGTTTGTTGTGCATTGTGTGGTCTTGCGTTGTCGTGAAACAGCAATGGCCTAGAGCGATTGACAAATCTCAGTTGTTTAGCAGCTAGTTCTTCCTTCATGGTATGCAGTTGCTGACAATAAATATCTGCCATAATCATTTGGCCAGATTTTCGAAAGCTGTAGTGAAAGACCCCGACGCTAGTCCACCAAACACTCAAAATAACTTTTTCTGAGTCAATTTCGTTTAGGGCAGGATTTGGCGAGGTATCAAGGGTTCAGCCATTGCGACAAGCGGTTCCGATTAGCGTACAGTATCCACTTTTCATCACAAGTAATGTATCGATTTAAAATCTTTTCATTATTGTGTCGGTTGGGCAAAGCGACACAGCAGTCGACGCGTGTTCTAGTTTTTGTTTATAAATTTTAATTTGGAATTCTTAAACAAAGAGGAGATATATCAGATCAAAGTATGTGGAATTCTCGGTCACAAACGGGTACCCACTAAACTTACACACGGTGCACCTGTCTCTCTCACATTCGTGGAGGACATCGGAACACGGAGAGGTAATCTTTCGCGACCCCAGCATGACAGTCCGGCTAAATGGTGATAAATGGTGGTAAAATGGTAACGGTTCAACTAGCATAACACCAGCCCCGTATTCAGCACACCCATCTGGGAAGGGGAGTCTCACTATCAGAGTCGAAGGTTGCGCGAGTAGGCCATTGTGCCCTGGTCTTCAGCAGCGAATATCCAGAGTGGCAGTTGCTTCCCTTTATCTCCTCCTTCCGGGTGATTACATCTGAACCATAGCGCCAACTACGGCAGGCAACGATAATTCGTGCCCTATAATCGCGCGCAGCTCTCGGTGCTGCTCCATTCTGGCTGGGCACTCCTCCAGAACATATTGGGCCGACATTTATAACGTATTAGCATTTTCAATTTATACTAATTAATAAATTAACACTAGTATTTGAGACTTTTTAACTATTTTGTTTAACTTAACATTGTCGTATTACACATAATATTGCGCTTTTCAACACCTTTATGTGTAACAATTGGTTTTTTAGACATTAAAAGCAAACAGTATTCGGATTATGAAATTTAATGTTAAATTTGTAAAATAAAGCAAACTCGATCTAATCTCACACAAATGGACGCAAACGATGAAACCGTCAGACATCTCGTTAATTCTAATTGCATCATCCAACTTTAAGCAAATTGGTCCTATCGAGGGATTTGAGAGTTATAATGAATATCGTAAACTATTTTGATCAATTTCTACGTTAAAATATTTGCAAGCGGCTCCACCAATATTTTCCAATAGTTTGTTTTAAATAATTTTAAAATCAAAATCAATTTACTAAGGCCTTTCCTTAAAAAAAAATAAACAATATATCAGTTGTATGGTTATAAGCTTTTATGTTAAATAGATGGTGGATCCCTAATACCCCTGTACAGAGAAGGCCTTTGCCCAGCAGTGAACACTTGTATAATATGTTTACTTTAGTACTTTTGTGGTAGGGCCACGCAACAGTCATCGCTATTGCACCAATGGGCAGGGCAGGTCCGTCCGGGGATTTACCACGACCTTACAGAACGCAACGTTGCCAATGTCAATGGACGGCGGTTTTCACCGCTTTAAGAAAAATTAGTAAATAATGTATAATAAAGGCTGACGTTCCTACTAACAGTCAGTTAAAGCTTCATCGAACTCTTTGGGTAAGACCACGCATGTGCTCAAGCGTGCGTCATCTACTGTGGAACGTGAACCCGATGTTCTGTTTTAATCTTTGGTTGCGGAACATGGCTGTATCTAGAGTTGATTTCTTTTCAATTTGCAATATTTTTTAATTACAACGAAAAAACCAAAAACAAATATAAAACTTACATATTGTGCACTTTAGATTTATAAAAAATTTCTTAAAAAATTTCCCAGGGGTGCGATAATAGATGAAGCCTTTACATAGTATTCTGATAAGACTAAGACTTTAATTCGGAGAGAACATAACTACCCTCAACACAAACAAGAGTATAGTACTATCTAATATATAAAATTCTCGTGTCACGGGGTTCGAACTTGAACTCCTCCGGAACGGCTCGACCGATTTTTACCAAATTTTATATGCGTATTCAGTAGGTCTGAGAATCGGCTACTATCTATTTTTCGTCCCCCTAAATGTTAAGGGGGTAGTTTAATTTATTTTTTTATTTTTTATATAAAACTTTTTGTTTCTATTTTTTTATGACACAGCATACAAAAATACATAGAATCCTAAATTTTCACCCCTCTACGCAGACGTACTCGCGGGCAGCAGCTAGTAATTTATAACGTAAACTTATCATCTATATATTTCTTAGTGTGTTCCTCACATTAAGTACATAATATTTATACTTACCGGCTATTCAGTCAAGTTTTAAATTAAAATCTACCATAAATTGAATGGATTTACTATATTCAATTAAATTTTGTACCATTTGTAAATCGGTAATAAACAATCACCCAATGGAAGGGATGAATCCCATTTGCAAATTCATCGAAAGTGCACTTCATGTACTCAGCGAATGTGAATCGTTTCAATAAAACGTTTGCAGATTATTAAATAAGTCGCATTTAATCAGAGTTGAAATTTTCATTACTTTAATGAATGAAACATATAACTAATATTTACTCATCAAGTTATATTTGTTACTAAGGGGGTGTTTATGGAATGACATCACATTTTAATCAATCAATCCAACTGGATTTGCACAAAATGTGGAATTCAAGTGGCAAGTATCTATTTTCATATATCCCAGTCTTTCGGCGTTTTAGCTACACTTTGTCATTAATGAATTTAAGTGCGTTAAAAAAACTAAATTTCTCAAATAATGTAATTTTTTTTAAAAGATATTATGGAGCTCCGTAACCGTTACCGAAACTATCGAATATCTTTAATAAAAAGCTATCCGAATGCACAACCGAAATCGATATAATAGTTTCGAATATTTTTGATAGGGGCGGATACATCGGTATAAATTAGTTAGCTCAAGATCAATAGATACTGGTTTCTCTTAGCCTACCCGACTCACTATCCGCGTCCATTACATTAGTCACTTGGGTATTATGTTCTATAGAATTTTCTGGTGTATTTTCACACGAAGTATCTGAAACTATTGTATAACCTGCAACTGAAACCAGTAATATTACACCCATATCAACCAGTTATTTGACATCACAAAAAAAAAAAATAAAAAATATATATCAAGAAAAATAATAGTATATGAATATAATATAAGCCATATAAAGAACTTCAATCCGTACAAATAACTACTAGCTTACTGTTTACATACAGTAAGGTAATAATACAGCTAGAGTCAAGTATTGAACGCGAGCCATAAACAAATATATAATATGTAAATATTCAAATTGTATTGTACATCAATGTGACTTAAACATATGTTTACTTCATTGTAAATATGATATTCCATTTTGTTTAAAAAACATGCGGACCTCAAACACGATTTGAATAGAATTTTTATTACCCAGGAGTATAATAAAAAATAATCGGAAATAATTAATTTACTGCATAAGGCAGCTTACCACGAGGTCCCCCAAGGGCGATAACGAAAAGATGATGAAGATAAAAGAAACAATATGGTAATCTGATCGCTACTTGGTATGTAATGTATTATTGAATTTTAATGTATTATCTGCATCAGTTACATTCAAATGTATGCGTATTGAAATAATTACATATTTAATTAATTCTATATATGATTTTTTACTTAACTAAGGCACATTGTATGATTCCAGACATAAAATTATAGTGTTCTTAATAAATACCTGTTATTAAATTAAATTTATTTCAAGTTAAAGGTAATGTCATAATTTTACAATTAAAAACCCAAAATATTTTTTTTTCTTTCCTTTTTCTTTTTGATTTTAAAAAATCAGGTGAATATTAACAAATAACTAAAAATCTAATAAAAATCAAAAGATTACACTTCTGATAAATGATAATAATAAGTAAAAAATACTTTACGCCGGTCTTCTGTGAGGTCGTGGTACTTACCCGGACGGACCTGCCCATTCGTGCAACAGTGAACACTGTTTCGTAGCCCTACCACAGTAAAATTTATACATGTGTATGTGTACCTATAACCACATTTATTAATAGGAACACAATGTTCATTGTACAAGAGGAAACCAGAGAAACAAATGTTTGAAAGTGTGTAAGTAAAGTTTCAGACGAACGACCCAGCATTTTCTTATCTTCGTAACGGAATTCTTACAATCAGTAAGCCCATTTTAAAAATCTGTACCCAACTATTGCATTGAGATTCAGTTAGAGAACACGGCACCGACTTTTATTACCTTAATGGCGTCCAATCTCTCGTTAAGGAGGCCAAAACCTTCATGCTTTGGCTATTTTCGCACGTATAGAAGAGACTGTGAGACTTTTTTTAGTATGATACGCCCGGTAAAGCTTAAACGTTTTTATGTTTAGTTAGCGGTCAGCAAAATCCTATTAAGGCAGATCTATTAAACTAATTTTATGTTCGCCCTCTTCGTGACAGGATCGTAAAGTGTTTACTGCATACACATAGACCACTGACACCATTAAGGGATCAATTGCAGGGCCAGGGTAATCCGCAGTAGGGTCGCGCGGTGTACTATGCCCTGATATCCTCTGTACAGACGAGGCCTTTGCCCAGCAGTGTGACATTTATAGGGGGTTGCTTTATTTTTTTAATTTACTATCCACGTCGAACATATAAATGAACTAGAAACTATATTTCGGACTGTCATATGAAGACAAAGTTTTGCCTATCATATTTATTTTAATAAAGTGATGTATCCTTCCTTCGTATGTTGTTACTGGTATTATAAGACTTTTGCAACCGTTCAAACATTGTCGGTTAGTACACTTCAGAAAGTTAAAATAAACACTTTATGATTATGCTCTCTCACTTGCATTTCTTTTATTTTATAAACGTTGCGCTCAACCTTTAACAGGACATTCCTGTTAAAGATTGAGCGCAACGTATATACGTCCGAGCTACACTGCTATCCGTGCCTCCCATAAAAACTTCAAAATGATCAATAAAATTTACCGAGGCCTAAACAATGCATTAGTGTTCCAACAATCGCCACCAAGCTCATGAAATTATTTTAGTTAAGGCTTTATTAAGGCTAGGGCTATATTCCAAATTCAAACTATACATAATATGTTTATCAGACGATCTTTTATCGAATAAAAATTTTGGACAATTGCCGTATGTTTTTTAAATTAACGTTATCTGAAGGATATGTATTTATTATTACTATTTTGGTTTACAATTTTTACGTTGAGACGTGTAGGTTTGGCTATTGATTGAAAAGTCAACTAAAGGCCGGTTTGTGGTGAATGATGAATGTAGATCTTATCACGTTATTGATGAGGCTTAATAGCCACCGTCCTACGAATGGATTCCGAATTTCCGTAGGAAATATTGAAGAACAATAATTCCATAAGTGATTTTCCAAATTAAAATATAATAATGTATTTTCTAGTATTGGTATGGTTTGATATTCTATAATTGTGTAATAATTGAGCCCAAAATTAATGATGGGCATCCAATAAAATCAAGGTTGTAATCTTATTGACTGTGTATTGTTTGTAGCTTAATTGTGTGGAAAATTTCGACGGTGCCGCAAGCATTGGCAAAAATGCAATAAAACAAGATAGATAAGACGTCGCAATTTTCGCGCGGTAAGGAGATTAACCACATAGCTTAGTGGTTAGAGCGTCTGGGCGTATCACCCGGGGGCATGTTTGAAACGAAAGCCAAAAAAATGTACACGTAAATTAAATTATTAATAGTTTAAAGCTATATTAAACTGCTAGAAAGTTCGTTGGAAAAATCAGAAAGTCTTTTTAACATGGGTTTTACGATTGGTTTCGCAGCTTTTTATGTCCTCCCAATAAGTGTCTGCCTATGTAATGAAATCCGTCGCCTGTTGACTCGATCTGCGGATATGAATAATTGAAAAGCTGGGTCAGAACGGATAAGAACGGAATAACGGATAAGTTAATATAGGTAGATATTTTTTCATCAAGATAAATATGTAAAGGAAAAACTTTTTACAGTATTTTTACAAGACTTACGGTTAGCATTGAGTCTTATTGAGGCAAAAAACAAGATCATGTTTTTCAACTTAAGCCTACGTAGCATCTTCGTCGTCTTTCGCTCATCGTCATTTTAGCTGGTCGAGTTTCATTGTGCTATGGTGTACATAACTTTGACGAGGCCTAAAATGCAAATTTACTTACTGTACCAAGAGGAAGCACATCATTTTCACGCTGCGGCAAAATTGCATTACAAAATTGTTGTTATCACTATAACATTAGCCCAAGGCGGCAAAACTACCGATAAAAAGTAATGGCCATTTTCTTAATGATGACTTTCCTAGTCTATGAAGTTTATGATTATTATCAGTTATGTATATTTTCTGAAAGCATTTGGTTTTACGTTACTCATTATACCATATCAAAACGATTTTAATCAAATTTAATCGCTAAAGTCTGAACAATAAACAGGGTTCACAACAAATGTAAAAACAAAATATACATGCACATTATAATATATGGCTCAAAACGTGTGCTTATAAGCTTTATGGTTGTTTATTTTACCTTTAATTAATAGCGAATAAAAATGTGAAACTATTATTATACTTACTAAAGATAGTAATAAAATATTTTACATCATAACAGAATAGAAAATACATTTATCGTCGTGACCAACTGTATAAAATACTGAATTATCTGGAAACAAGGACGGTGATTGCACGACTCATTTGCATGTTTAATTCTCTGACAATTTTACCGTCCATTTTTTGCTGCAAAATACAGTGAGTTTAATTTTTCATTTATTGTTGTTCAAAAATCGTGTTAAACGGAAAATTTATTTCGAATTTAATATAAAAACATAACCTTAGTAATGATTGTAATCATAACCTTTAACATGATATCTTAATTTTGAAATAACAATTTCATAGATTACGAAAATGAAAACAAAAGCCTTCTCTTACCTCTACAAAAGTTTTGTGCTGCATTTTAATTACTAAGATTTAATTTATATAGGTATAATACCCTGAGTTACAGTAATGAAACACCCTAAATTTTAGGTCTTTTTAACCGACTTCAAAAAAGAAGGCGGTTTCTCAATTCGACTGTACATATTTTTATTTGTATTTATGTGTGTTCGCGGATAACTTCGTCGTTTATAAACCGATTTTGATGATTCTTTTTTTGTTGGCGAGGAGATATCCCAAGGGCGGTACCATGATAAGGAAATCCGGATCTGATGATAGCATCTCAAAGAAATCGAGGGCAATCCTCAAATGTTATAGGTATTAACAATTTTTTTAGTTTTCTGTTTGAAGTCGGTTTTTTTGTTTATAATTATTTTATTCATAAATTAAACCTTTTTAGTCCCTCGACAGGAGTTCATAGAAAAACTTCTTGTTCCCGACAATTAGCAACATATACAGGCAGGCTTCTATAAGTTTAAATATACACACGGGCCACATTTTTGGATATTTACAATTTTCAAAATATATTTTTTTATATCTCCTATGTAACTATACGCAGCCGGCTCCCTATTCAATAGCAGCTGTATTCCACCACAGATTAAAGCATGGATGTAAGTTCATTCCCACTTATGTATATACTCGAGCGCACTATATCGATTGCTGGCAATTATGAACGATTAACTTTAACTCGGAGCTACACTAATCGCTAAAAAGTTTATTGTGGAATGTGTTAGAGAGAGAAGAGAGTGAGCTCTATAATTGAAAAGACAGAGCGAGTAGGAACTCGCTGTCTTTTCAATTATAGAGCAAACTATTAAGCGTAAATATAACTTGAACTTTCTCCAATCTTTTACAAGAGCCTGCACTAATCTTAATCTAGAAATAAGCTGAGTTAGGCTTTGTATTTACCTTTAAAGTATCAGCCTAGACCTAAACATGTCCCACTGCTGGGCAAAGGCCTTTGGATACCCTGGTATCAGTCCACCACGCGGCCCACTGTGGATTGGCGGACTTCACATATCTTCGAAATATTTTTTTTGTTATTATTTCGAAAATATGCAGGTCAGGTTATCCTCACGGTGGTTTTCCTTCACTGCTGAGCTTAACAATTTCATTGGTGCCGGCAACGGGGATTGAACTCAGGTTGCTCGAGTATATTGAATGGCTCACTGAGCCATTTACATTTTAATAAATTAGTGTGTGATTTATTACAATGTAAAACATTGACGACCCGAATAGCGTTCAGGGTAGTGTACCTGCCTCCTGCGCCACAGGGTGTAAGTTCGATCCCACTACAGGAAAAATATTGTGTGATGAACATGGTGATTTTCTAGTGTCTGGGTGTTTATATATGTATAATATGTATTTATTTACAAAAGAAAAGTATCTTCAAGTATGTTTATCAGTTTTATAGTATCCATAGTATAAGCTTTGCTTAGTTTGTTGTGTAAAAATGTGTCCCAAAATCTCTTTAAAATCTTTATTTATAACATTTAAATAAATTATTTTTATTTCATTTTTAAGTCTTTATGTGGACATACTTAACAAATTATACCGATTAGCTTTAGTAAACGCAAGTAAACGTAGGCTATTTAGATGCAGAAGTTTCCTAAATTCAATAAATATTAATTTTAATAAAATTATTTATGACTGATTCTAACTTTTATGTTATTTAATATTTAATCAGAGTTAGAACAGCGTTTTTTTAACAAAATGTAAAAGTTTCCGAATCCGGAAACAATTCGTTCCAGACAAAGCAACCGTGATTGCTGCTCTCTTATGCGTGTTTAATATTCCAACAATTTCATTTTAACTTTTGCATCCCGCAGCGATTTATAAACACTTCGTTATTTTAATGCCTATTTTTTTTTGTTAGGTTTTATTGAATGTTTCACTAAAAATAAATAAATCCACTAAGATTCATAAATCATCTTTGTAAACTTTTAATAAATATTGTACAAAGTAAAGTGATTACTGAAGACATTATATAATAATCAAAATATAAACAAATTTATTTCATATGATCTTTCATTATAGAAATTTATACAAATATTGACATCCTAATCCCCCGCTAGGTTTTACGGGAAGGTTTTACCAACAAGCTAATAAAGTATCAAAATTTGACAAATCGCAATGCACTGAACCTATTATAGTAATATTTTTCGAGCAAGGATATGTATATAAGTAATGTATGAATGTATTTCGTTCTCCAACCTACCATTCATTTCAACCCAAAACATATATGTATAATAAAAACACATAAACACGAACAATTATATAATTAAGCTTGTTCGAAATGACGCCATGTTGAAATAAAAACATTGTGATCTATTCCAAATTTTAAATCTGTACAGATTCGGAAGTTTTAAATATAAATTATTTCATAATTACTGTATCAGTTAAAAAAAAACCGGCCAAGTGCGAGTCAGACTCGTGCACCGACCATTACCTATAAAAACGGCAAAAAATCATGTCTGTTGTATGGGAACCCACTTAAAGTAAAGTATCAGCCTATACATGTCCCACTGCTGGGCATAGGCCTCCTCTGTACAGAGGGTATCAGGGCATAGTCCACCACGCGGCCCCACTGCGGATTGGCGGACTTCACATATCTTCGAAATATTTTTTTTTTGTTATTATTTCGAAAATATGCAGGTTTCCTCACGATGTTTTCCTTCACCGCTGAGCACGTGATAATTCAGCACTTAAAATTGACAATTTCATTGGTGCTGGCACCGGGGATCGAACTCAGGTTCCTCGAGTATATTAAATTAAAGGCGAGCGCCCGGACACTAAGCTATCACGGTTCTACACTGAGCCCCACTTAAAAATTTTTTATTCGGTTTTTTGGTATTTATTGTTACAGCGGCAACAGAAATACATCATCTGTGGAAATTTCAACTATCTCACTATCATGGTACATAAGATACAGCCTGCTGACAGACGGACAGACAGACAGGCAGAGGAGCATTTTTTTTTTATTTTTTTTTATTGGGGATAACAAACAGCTACAATATATGATATGAACAGATCTGTTGCGTTGATGTAGTAATAATATTACAGCCCACTACATTATCCACGTATTAAACACAATATTATTTTAATGGAAGCTACTAGATACGTTACAAAAATAAAAATAAAAAAGCAATAACAAATAGCACAAAGATAAAAAAAAGGAACACTTCAAGAATACAAAAATACATAATTATTAAAAAGTATAGCTTTACTTATTTAATTTGGAAACCATTTGGTTCTTATACTTAGATTTAGAGCATTCAAATATATCAATATCAACAAAATTGGAGTTATATGATTTAAGCATACGTTGTATAGGACATCGTAGTCTGAGTTTGTTCGGCAAGTATTGATGGCAAAGAGAGTGCCCGGGCGAACTGTTCGTTTATGGGTAGTACGAGGAACTACATAGCAAATCTTATTTGTTAAATCAATGCAATCAAAATTGTTGTGCCCAATACAATATAACACATTAGCTTCTAAATATGTACGTCTTGCCTCAAGTGATAGCAATTTATAGTTGTTTAATAATTGTGAATATGATAAATTGGATTTCTCACATCTATATTGCATAGAGCGAAGAAACTTTCATTGGACCTTCTCAATCTCGTTTACATATTTGTAGTAAAAAGGATTCCAAATTGGTACATTATATTCAAGTTGGGAGCGTATAAGAGTTTTAAAGAGATAAAGGTATGTTTGTGGCCTCTTAAACTCCGTCGATGATCTCATTACAAAACCGTACATTTTATATGCTTTATTAATAATAGACTCGACATGCTGGTTAAGTGAAAGTTTACTGTCAATCAAAATTCCTAAATCTCTAACAACAGAAATATTCTTCAAAACAGTGTTACAAAGGTAATAATTAAATTTAATAATATTTTTATTTTTGGTAAAATGAATATGGTTGCACTTAGGGATACTACGTTGAAGTTTGTTTTCCTTGCAATAAGTTGTGAATCTGTTTAAATCTTCCTGGAACATCTCGCAGTCTTTCTCAGAATTAACAGGTTTATATACTTTCAAATCGTCCGCGTATAAGAGAAAATTTGTGTTTTTAAAACAGATTTTAATGTCATTTATATATAATATAAAAAGTGGGCCCAGTATCGACCCCTGGGGAACACCAGAAGATAAACGAACGATGTCAGATTGATAGCCATTTATTACCACTTTTTGTGTGCGGTTTGTAATGTACGATGCAAACCATCGAAGTAAGTTACCCCTTATGCCATTAAAAGAAATTTTATTTAGTCAGTATATCGTGATCCACCTTGTCGAATGCCTTTTTAAAATCTGTATAAATAGCGTCCACTTGCACACGTTTGTCAATATTTTCAAAGAGGTCATTAGTGAAAATTAATAGATTAGTGGTAGTGGATCGCCATTTAACAAATCCGTGTTGTTCTGGGATAATTTTACTGTTCAGCACGGGATATATTTCGTTATGTACAAGTTTTTCAAAGAGTTTTGACAAAGTTGACAAAATTGATATAGGGCGATATTGCTCAATATCCTGCTTTGAGCCACTTTTGTGGATGGGTGTTATATTAGCCATCTTTCACTTCGCAGAAAACACACCTTCATTTAAGCTTTTATTAAATATTATATAGAGCGGTTTCCAGATATTGGGGGCAGTTGACTTAAAAAACAATGCAGAAAAGCCGTCTGGGCCCGCACCTTTGCTAGGGTCAAGTTTTTTTAATTCACTTAGTATTTTATACTCGCTAATATGAAGATCACTGATCATTACATTGTTGTCAACACGGGTTGAAGGCGGTTTCCAGTCTGGCGGGGAAGAAGATTGCGGTTCAAAAACTGACATGAAATAATCCGAGAACATTCCACATATGGTCTCAGGATCGCTAGACTTATGATCTCTGTACTGCATTAAAGGTGGGATACCAGACAGGTGGGTTACGATTTGAAATATATGACCAGAAGCATTTTATATTGGATGTGAGATTGTCTTCAAAAGACTTAATGTAAGAGCAGTAACACCTGTTACACATGTTCTTAAATTTTTTCCTCATCTCGGAAAACTTGTCATAATAAGTTTTGTTACGGGTTTTTTTCCATTTGATCCAAAAGTGCTGTTTTTTTTAAAAGTAATAATCAATTGTTGAGAGAACCAATTAGGGAAGTCTTTAGAACGAGGTTTAGAAAGAGGGACGTGTGGTTTGATTATTTGACTTAACATACTGTAAAATTTATCCAGTGCATCTTCGCATCGAAGCGGGTCCAGGGCAGCAGCCCAGTCGGTTTCTTCGATGTGTTTATTGATAAGGTTGAAATTTGCCTTACGAAAATTATATTTAGGCAAAGTATGTCTTTTTAGGACTTGCATCGATTGACTAAAAGGTATATTAATTACAAATGGCGGGTGTAAAGGATCAGATGGAAGCAAGGGATCACTAACGGGACCAACGGAGCAAGGAGTGTTTGCAAGTAAAAGATCAAGAATTCTACCTTGGTTATTAGGTATTTGGTTGTATTGATGGACGTCTAGCAATGACATAAGTTGCAAGAGTTGAAGATGTAAAGGAGAGGTACCTATCATACCAGAAGGAACACCTGGAGATGAACACCATGTAATATCTGGGAGATTGTAATCTCCAATGATATAAATATTCGCCACATTTGACCCATTTAGCACTTCCTGAAGTAAATCAAAGTGAGATAAATAATCGTCACATTTAACCCAAGGAGGAATGTATACACCACTAATAACCTGAACCCCTGTTCGATTAATATTAGATACTGCAACCATGATGTGTTCAATGAAAGGTGAAGACAAATGATGAGTTCTTTCAGGAACTTCAAACAAAAACGACTGGAACTCCCGCAGTACCGCAATGAGGACCCCACCCCCATCTTGCTTTTTAGTTACATTTCGATCACGATCACACCTATATACAACATACCGTTGATCAATCCGCGACCCTACCCATAGCGGAGGGTCCAAACCCGTGGGTTCTGGCTAGCCCACCGGTTCTGCGTCCGATGAAGCTTTAATAGTCTCGGAACTGAAAGCAAAAACATCAGTTAATACAAGATACAAGAAGTTGATCAATAAATTCATTATTATTAATTTCCAGTATCAGCCAAGTCTCTGTTAATATTATCACGTGGTATGAGTAGGACAAAATGTTCATATATAAGGTATGTAATTTAGTTCTTATGCCCCGGCAATTCTGGTAATAAATTGATAGGCTGTCCGTGCTATCCATTAATAAGATGAAATGACATATTCATATTCTTAACAGTCGTACGTAAAAACAATTTTAAGTTACATGTGGCTGAGAAGGTGTATCCTACTAAGTATGAGCAAAGGATGAGAAAGTCCAAGACATTCATATAAACGTAAAATAATGGTGTACCAAATCCATGTTCCAATTTAAAATATGTTTTGCAAATTTTAAAAGTAGATTTTAGTATAATACATAGAATATTATATATTTTTGAGACACAACGTACACTAAAACACAATATTATAACCAATAAAAATTCATGTAAAAACAAATAATAAATTTTATAAAACAAAGTTAGAGTCTTGGTGAGAAAAGAACTTTTAAACTTGTGCAAAATTTGCGTGTGAAATAAGTACCGTTAGTTTCTAACGTTCTCTTTAATTTTCTTAATATCACTAATGCCCACGAAACCATGTACCACGAAAGCTGCAGAATCTTCTCGTTCGCGTACCAATATAGTGGCATTTTTGACCCAAACATACTTAAAATTATACCTCTTAGCAGCCTCTCGAGACATACGAAGTAACTGTTTCTTCTTCGGTGTAAGATGCTCATTGATGTAGATGGATTGAGGTGACCCAGAGATTCCAATTTGATCGGATTTAAGACATTTAAGTTTCCGAAATGCGGTTAATAAAGTATCTCTTTTGAGGCGTGATGTGAGCTTGAGAATGATATTTTTAGGTATATTATTGTCCTGATGTGCATGAGGTACCCGATGGACAGCGCTAATGTCACTTGGTTGGATGGTCGATTTTAAAACATTCCCTATGGTTTCAACAATGGAAACCAAGTTTTCATTACGACGCTCGGGCAGATTGCATATTTCTATATTACACTGACGGGCCTGCTGTTCCAAGATGTCAATCTTAGTTTCTAAGTTACTAACTAAGGATTGTATCTCTGAAGATTGCGTACATTTAAATTCATCTACCCGTTTTTGAAGTATGTCATAGTTTTCCCACTGACTTTGCGAGGCGTTTTGAAGATCAGAGACCTGCTGTTTCAATAAAATCTGTTCGGTTCGTATTGTCTTTATTTCATTTTGTATGTCAGCTAGTGACGAATTAAGGTCATTGCGCATACGGGATATTTCTTTATAGGTGTCGTCACGCCATTCGTTGAGGGATCTGAATAGTTCCTGTGTGAATGTAGTAAAATCAGAAGTGGTGAGAAGATTAGAGGATTTTTCAGGATTTTTCATGACGTCACAGACATCAGTAAAAGAATTTTTGTCTACATGTTCCGAATAATCACACGAAATGTCCATACTGTCATTGTTGTTGGGGACCTGGGTGCTACGGATAGGTGTATTTAAGTTTGATCTATAGCATTAATAATAGGTTCCTGTTTTGTACCTTTAGGTACGGAACCCTAAAAACGGTGTTACGCAAACGAGGGCTTAAATAAAACTTTTCAAAAAGATATAAAATAAGAAAAATAAAGTAAACAAGAATCAACATAAAACTGTCCAGTATTTACTGAAAACGCAAACTCTAAGCTGCCAGTCCGCAGTGAAGTAACTGCTATTAATATTTATTACTTGCGTACAAACAACGAGGGTCTTATAATAGACTACGTACTGCCATAACTTAATAAGTAATTTGAATCTTATTTAGTAGGCTACTCCAAAAAGCATATTCATTTGTTCCATAACAAAGCGGAATGTTTCAGTTATGTTGTAATGGTACAGTACAACATAACTGAAACATTCGTGGTATTGAATTTATCTTGGCTTTTATATGACCGATTTTTTTTCATTCAATCTTGAGGCTTTAAGCTTCATCGAACGTATAACTCGTGGGAGGCCAGATTTCAAATAATTGACGGCCCTTCTCTCATGTATGTACTCTTGCGTACGTTATCTATTTGGGGTGAGATTGTCACTTATGGGGCTGTCGTTTTCGTAGGTGAGGTCGTATCATTTGGCTGTGTGTACTCCTGGCGGGATCGGGATACTTTCGATAAATTTCCGATTACAACGTCGGAAAGCGAATCCAAACATGAAATGTTATCGATAACCTTCGATAAGAAGGGCACAACTTTGGTATACAGCAAAATCTCTTTTACTCTGTGCAAATAAATTTTCCAGCTAGCAAGAGAGAGATGCTAGATAATACGTCACAGACGGTATCTAATTCAATCTGAGCTATAATATTATATGTATTAATTTTTAGAAGTGTTCTTACGTTTCGAAGAAAAATTATTTCAAGAGATTTATAGTTCGATTACTCTCTGGTTTTCTACAATAATGTATGGAAAATCACGGCACTGTTGAAACTTATTTACAAATTTATGTTAATAGAAGAAACAAATATATGAATTATGATAGGTATATAGATTCTATATGAATTCAATACTGAAGTGAAGTTTGTAGGTTTTTTGTGAGAAAATCACTGACAAAAATCATAAGTTGACTGAACTTACTTGGGTACATACATACTCGCTGATGCAACATTAGTATTAAGAACTTCTCATAAGATTAGTAAACTTTCAGGACGTAGGCCACCTTGACAGCCATTAGTAATAATATTAATGCCGTTAAAGGTTTCCACGACCCTTTCGGTAATATAAGATCATATTGATAGCAACATAAATTAATTCATTATTAATGAATTAATTATATAAAACATAATAATCCATTATAATAATGTTTTTCGAGCATAGAATGTACATAAGTAATGTATGAATGTATGTATGTAAGTCTAATTCTTTGGTACGCTTCACGGCGTGTAAACCTCTGGACGGATTTCAACATTTGAGGCATCATTATCGATTATTTTTAGTTGTGGGAGTGACATAGGGTATGTACATTTTTAAATCCATCATATTTTAAACCTTTTCAGTATTCGTATAAATCAATTTTAGCCTTATAATTGACAAAAGTAAAATGTCACGATAATGATAAAAAATATAATTCAAGGATTTATGGCAAAAAAGTTTATGGAAATTTTATAGATACAAGTTTATCGGCAAAAATTTCCATAAACTTTCTTACTTTCTCTTACCTAAGCATGTTACTTTGAAAGTACACAAGTAAAGACTATTTATTAAACATAATACTTTACATTGTAAAGTTTACAACATTCATGGAGACAGGACAATGCTGCAAAAACATGTCGGTATAAGGGAACTAAAGTTTAACATAAACTTAAGAAAACCCTAAAATAGTAACTTAAGATGTAGCGATTAAGAATTTATAACAAACTAGCGGACCGAACAGACGTTATCCTGTACACACGACTGAAATCCGAAAACAACCTATAAATAAAAAAAATGTGGACCGAATTGTGAATCTAAACCATTCTCGAATCAACATGAAAACACACAAAAATTTCATTATCATTGATCCAGCCGTTTAGGAGGAGTTCAGTCACATACAGATGAATTATATACAGCGTGTCGTTACCATCGCGACAATAAATGAACACACGTCTAACGCTACTTGCCAATAATAATAAAAAAATATTAACGTTAAACAAAATCCATAATTTAAAAAAATATATTTTTCAAACAAACTAATTAAGTAAAAAAGATTTGTAACATCCTATACAACTGGCGCCACAGCGTCGTATTACAAGCCTCTCCTTCTAACAGTATGTTTTGTCTCTTTTAAATTAATTCAACCCATTCATATGTTTTGTGACCTTTACAAATGAACTTTACTTTACGCTTTTATAGGTAAGGATGTTCTAAAATTCTTTGTTTTGGAAAATTTTATAACTCTGTAAATATTGATGTTGAAAGAATTTAAATGTTAATTTTTGTTGAAATTAAATACAACTTTAAAAATGTATCCACTATATGTGTGTTCATTTGTTGTCGCGATGATAATTACACGCTGTATATAAAGGTTATTAAGTACTGACTTAAAGTTCTTAATAATTTCTCCTAGTATATTATAATTCTAATTATAATTCTAATATTACTCTTGAGCATAGCTTGCATCTAGGATTCAATAACCGACTTCAAAAAGGAGGAGGTTCTCAATTTGACTGAATTTTTTTTCTATTAATTAAAAGTCACGAGTAAATCCTTACTTATATTATAAACGCGAAAGATTGTATGTATGGATGGATGTTTGTTAAACTTTCACGCAAATTCTACTGGATTTTAATGAAACTTTACAACAATATAGCTTATGCATCAGAATAAGACATAAGCTATAATTTATATACATATTTTTATGTATATCTGTCTTTCTGTCTGAACGTTACGCCTTCAGCCTATTCTATGCAAACGTAGTCGCGGTCAACAGCTAGTATCAGATGGAATGAATAGGGGTGCCCAAAAACTACATAATATTATAAGTCTTTATAGGCTTTTGAGTTATGTCGAATAAAGAAAGAAAATATAATTACATAATGGATACTTTTATAGGTACTCTGATGGAATCATGCTACTAGGACCAAGTTTATACGTTTTACTTATACTTTAATCAATAGTCACAGCACGTACCCCACAGGCATGTGATTATCCTCTTAACGCCAAATTGTTTTGCCAGTTAGGTTAATGAAAAGGTTTCGTCGTGATCGGAATAACACCACACATAGATAAAAGTTATAAAATAAGACAGTTTAGTTTTTAGGGTTCCGTACCCAAAGAATAAAACTGTCTCTCCGTCTGTCACCAGGCTGTATCTCGTGAAGCGTGATAGTAAGACAGTTGAAATTTTCACATATGATGTATTTCTATTGCCGCTACAACAACAAATAAAAATAGAATAAAAAAAAATTAGTGCGGCTCGCACGCACACATAATTTTTTTGCCGTTTTTATAAATACTAGTACGGAACCCTTCGTGAGCGAGTCCGACTCGCACTTGGCCTGTTTTTATTTTAGTGAAAAGTTGTCACGCTAGCTGGTAGTCCACCTGATGTTATGTGAATATCACTGACCATGGACATCTACAACACCCGATCGCGTCTGCAATCCTTCAGATGCAACGTGATCGTCGGATCCTTCAGATGCTTCAGATGCATCAGGGATTGCATATAGATGGCGGGTTATTACCCATAAGGTGAACGCCTGCTCGCTTGCCATCTTTTCCTCATAACAATCGAACCCACGATCGGCGATGAAGTCAATTATTTAGCAACTGCACCGATGAGTCACCGACCCGAACGCTTGGTTAATTTACAACTGTGCAGTCATACCGTATAAGTCATAAATCATTTTTTAATTTAATGCCTTACGACTCTTTTTAACATTTCTACGTTCATATATCAGTAGTCCCAACATAAATATTTATATATACGAAATTTTGCACATGAAAACTAGAATGTTGAATTATTTGATAAAATAACGTACACAATCGCATCAAACATTTTAGGACAAAATATTTCTAAGAATTTTACTATATCACGTGAAATTAAAATCAACAAAGTTGGTGAGCTTTTAGGCTTTTATCCATAAACGTAAGGCACTCGAAAAATAATGCGACATATCAAAAGATAAATAAGCCTCGAGTGGAAGTAATTCTGAAGCTATCTTTATTATGGACCCCGAATAATATTCTTACTGACATGATACATGTTTTTTCATACTTAGTAATCTATTCTTTTCGTTAGTAACTTACAATAAATAATTTTTAGAAGGACTACGCTTTTTTTCGTCTTGTACACATCACAAGCATCACAAGAAGTTTAAAGTTTCAAGGCAATCCCTATCGCCATTAGCACTTTAATTTCACAAGTCGATTGGATAAACTGCTTTAAAAGACGAAAAACCACATCTGTAATATTTATGCATAAGGTTCTAATAATCATTTATTAAATGTCAATATTGTCGAGTAATCATTGAAATTTTCCAAAAGTTCGGTATCTTTTATCAATTTCATCGAAAGACATGACATTTGGCTACCATTACCAACTACCATTGACCGGCTGACGATGAACTTACTGCAAAGATCTTATCTTGTTCTATATGAGGCTGCAAAGTTACCGTGCGCTCTAATGACGATGAAGTAAGACTGTAAATAATTTATAAGGGATTTCATGTCGTTTATTTTAAAATTATCCCATTTAATTCCAGGCGTTTCGAATACTATGCATTATTACTAGTGCCATGCAAAATTAAACGTTATACAAGAATGTAATTATTAAATGACATTTAATTATATTCGTTTACATTTATTCCTATTGATTCAATGTATGAAAAGGTAATGGTATGTGCTCTTTTTTAAATGAGAAAGTGGCAAATGAAAAAGAAGACAATATAATTTTAAAAAATACACAAACACTTTAAAAATGTAATGTTGCCTTGCCGTATCTACACATGGCTGTGAAACTACGGCTGTAGTATTATGAAAAACTGCGATAATATTGCCTCTGTTTATGTAAATACATCAAATTATTAAATATTTTTTATTACTCCTTTAAATTATTTCACTTTTTAATATACCATTACATAGATGTCTAAATCTGTGGTACACGAATAGGCAGGTCCGTCCGGTATAGTACAACAACCTTACACAAGATAAGTCTTGGCAGATATCACTTAGCATCAGGTGTCTCGCCAGGTCGGTGGCCACCTTCTCACATAAAAAAATCTAATTATATTCCAAACATGTTTTTATAAATAAACAGTCTTGCGGGAAAAAAAGAACTTTTCCTACTTGTAGTTATCTGGATAATATTCATTGTCGCACTAAAATATTTTCGCCAACATTTAAGTAAATACCTATATCCATTTTATCTTCCGACATAAACAATACCCAGGTGCGTAACAGTCTCTGAAAATCCATTTCTAAGACCGCTGACATCGCTCTGAAATTCCGGTCTTTGCTGCGATAATCTCAAACGGTCACTTCGTTACAAAACCAGGCGATTTTAATCTTAATGTATCAGAACTATTTCCAAGTAGGCAGCAGCTTGTTTGCCGTGAAAATTTAATTCGTTTAGTTCATTACCGCTATAAGAAATGCAAATAAAAATTAAAATCTAATTTAGTCTGAAAATCAAAATCGTTATAATAAGGTAAGGTTAAATAAGGTGATACAGCATATATTTACAGTACGGTAAGTTAGAAATATAAATAAAAAATAACTGCAATCATGAAAACGTCATGCCACGATATAAAGATAACACGATACAACAAATTAAATAAGTGCCAATTGACTACTTAATTTTCTACCAAATCCAAATGTCAAATAAAGTAGTGATTCGCCGGATGTTAAGGTAATGACTTTGATGACAGTAAGACCGCCCGTAGGTTTGTTATTGCATTGTTAATCTTTCGCTTAACTCATGTGGGCCCCTATCACTATTCAATAAAGTAAGTGATAAATACTCTACTTTATGCCAATCTTTATTAATGATATATATTGCTTCGCGAAATGAGCTTATCCCTTCACACATTATATGATATATATAATTCTCGTGTCACGGTGTTTATATTATATATATATATATATATATATATATATATATATATATATATATAATATATATATATATATATGTAGGCGTAGGATAAATAAAATCTTTATTTTGAGTATATTGTTACTATTTTCATCTTTACTTAAATTAATACATTTTAAGACACAGATACACGTTACTCGTTCGTGGCGTCGTTGCGAAAAGTCCCTCAATCCCTTTTACGTCATCCATCCTTCTCATTCACACAATACTTCGTTCAAAAATTATCTTTTACTCAACTATTAAATAATTAATCCTACAACTCGGCCATTCTGCAAATCAGTCTGGCCTCAGACTGAAGCTGCTTTACCACAGTTATACTAAGTACTTAACATTTTTTTTCCTTCTTCATAGACATAAGTGTACAACAAAAAAATAACAACACTAATCAGCTTATTCCTTTACAACCACAGGTAGTTTAGGTAGTTTTAGTAGATGTTTAAAAAATACAAAATTACAAAAACAATTACTTAATCAGTCAAAAAAAAACAATTTGTATCAAGGCCATCGCTTCATATAATCTGCAGCTGATGTAGTTCTTATCGGCCCTTCTTTACCTCTGTCTATTTTCTCTACCTCATACCTACCCCTTCCCAACTCCTTTGTAATTCGATATGGTCCGTAGAGTTTTGGTTTTAATTTTAACGCAGTTCCAAACTGTACACGTTGTATAGCAACTAGATCACCTTGCTTGTACTTCTCTCCTTCTTTACGTCTTTTGTTATATGTCTTTCTATTCTCTTCTTGGATCTTTAATATTTGTGCCTTAGCCTCTCTTCTTGTTTCATCTCTTCTACTCATAAATTCGATTCTGCTTTCCTCTTCTAAGTATTCCATAATAGATAAATCTTCCTTCAGTTTAAGTTTCACTCCCGTTAACAATTCAAAAGGTGTTGTGTTAATTGATCGTTGATATGTGCTATTAATGACTCTTTGAAGCTTACTCACATGCTTATACCAATGGCCTGGTTCTTCTATACACATCTTTGTTAAAGTAGAAATAATAACTCTGTTCACCCTTTCAACTTGACCATTTCCGCGTGGTATTCCAGTGGCAATAGTGATATGTTTAATGCCTTCCTCTTGACAGTACTCTTGAAATTCATTCCCTGTAAAAGCTACTCCTCGGTCAGTAATTATTCTCCGTGGGTTACCATAATCTTTCTGGTGCAACTTTAACTTTTCTACGGTTTCCTTTGCTGTCACAGTCTTAACAGGATAAATCCAGACGAACTTTGTATATCCATCAATTACAGTAAGTATGTAGTTATACATTTTCTTAGTTGCATCTAATGGCTCTAAATGATCACAATGTAAAGTATCCAGTGGTAATTCTCCTTTATCAATTGGATTTAAAAAGCCTTCTTTCTTACCAGACTTCTACTTGCTAATAAACAGGGTACACAGGTAGAAACAATCTTATCGATTTTACTGTCTAGTTTTGTAATGTAATAATCTTTTTCTATTATATCCTTAATCTTTTTCTTCCCGAAATGTCCAATTCCATGGGCTTTTTTTAATCAATTCCATATCCATCATATCAGGTAATACCAATTTCTTCTCCGGTCCTTTATAGATAACATCATTCTCTAAAAAATAATCTTCATATCCATTCTTTTCTAATAGTTTTCTGATAATCTTTAACCCTTCATCTTCTTCTTGTGCGTTCTTTATTCTCGCATGTAACTCAACATCCACAAAACAAATGTTTCTGCTCAATGCGTCAACATGTTGCATCTTGTCTCCTGTTCTATGTTCTATAGAATACTGAAAATCCTGTAAGTATAGTATCCATCGTGCTACTTTTGCAGATGCATCCTTTTTGTTCATAAGATATCTTCTGAATTTCTTCACGGCTTCAATAACAGCTAAAGCTTCTAACTCGTAACTGCAACACTTTTGTTGAACTTCTGTAGTCTTTCTGCTCATGTAGTGAACAGGATGTTGACAACCATCATTAGGGTCTCGTTGCATTAAAATAGCTGCATATCCATGCATAGAAGCATCTGCATGTAATTCAGTTTCCAAATGAACATCAAATATTTTCAACACTGGTTCACAACATAATTTTGACTTTAATTCGTCAAAAGCTTGTCTTTGAACATCCTCAAACTTAAACTCACCTTTTTTCAATAAATCACTTAATGGCTTCGCTATTAAAGCATAATTTTGAATAAACTTCCTGAAGTACGAAGTTAATCCTATGAAGCTGTGCAGTTCTTTCAAATTTTTAGGCACTGGAAAGGTCATAACAGCCTTTGTTTTCTCACTAGATGGTCTTATCGTTCCTTTGGAAATATGGTAGCCTAAGAATTCAACAGATCTTTGTAGTATTTGTGACTTCTTCCAATTTATTTCGAGCCCATACTCCACTGCCACCTTCAGCAAAGCTTTAAGTCGTTCAATTCCCTCTTTTTCATCTTTTGAAAGTATAATTATATCGTCAATAAATATCAAAACTACTCCCGTTCTTATAAAATCCGCAAATATAATGTTAATGTAACTTGTAAAGTATTTAGGACAGAGAGAAAGACCAAACGGTGCTCTTAAAAATTCATACTGGCCTTCAGGGTTACTCGTTACAAATGATGTATACTTCACCGACTCTTCTTCAATTGGTAAGTGGAAAAAGCCATTTTTTAAATCGAGTGTGCTATACACATTCACTCTACTCAATTTGTCAATAAGGTCGTCGATTACAGGTAATGGATGTTCGTCTTTCACCATTTTCTGGTTTATCTTTCGATAATCTACGCAAACTCGTACACTGCCATCTTTTTTCTTTGTCAATACTAAGGGACTTGCATACTCAGAATAACTAGGACGAATGATGCCCATCTTCAAACAATCATCAACTTGCTGCTTCACTAATAGTTCTTCGGTTAAAGCTAATCTTCTAGGCCGTTGTGTAACTGGAATATCATCTTTTAGAACAATTTTCAGCCTAATGGGTGCATCTTTGGTCTTCAAAGGTACGTAATCATTTATAATATCTTTTACCGCACTACATTGGACATCATTACTGGAAAAAAAGACATATAGCATTTTGATATAAACTATCGTAACATGGAGGCCTAATTTCAACGGCACCTTTGTCTATAACCGTAACAGTATTTACTAAGAATGGTTGACCTAATACTACATCATGTGGCATTACATTAGTTGGTACAATATAAAAATTAATATTGTAATGGTGATCGTCGATAATTGATTCCGTGTCGAATTTACCGATTGAAAATACTTGTGAACAACCCAACCCGGTAAGCAACATTCTGACAGGTGTATATCCAATATTTAATTTAGAAAAGAAATTTAAAGTTATTAAGTTTAAATCACTACCCGTATCAATTAAACAGTTCGTCACGAAATTACCTATTTTTATATTTTATGCTTCTATTAATTATCGCATCACGCTTTATCTACATTAAATACAGACTGACGTTTTTGAAGTTGACACTGAATCCCCTTACTGTCACAAACATTTGATATGCAGGCACTCGCTCTTTCCTTCGGATCGCAACTCATTACATTTCGTTCACGTTCACCTTCTTCATTTACGTCCACGTTAGCGGAACTAGCGCCCTCTGATGTCAGCGTGGGATATTGAATGAACATCGATCGTCGATCCCGCTTTGCATGCATTTGTGTTATTACAGGTTCCGTTTTCTTACATTCTGCGCCTATGTGACCGAACTCATTACACCTAAAACATTTTACACCTCTTTGACAGGAACTCGACAGATGCCCTTTCTCACCGCACTTGTAACAACGTTGGAATGTCTGTCCTCCAGTTTCCCGTTGTGCCATCGGCTTCATTACTGTTACTTCTCTTTTGCTTATAGTACTCGTCTTGGTTTTCTGTTTGTAACTTTCATACAATGCTATTTTCTCCTTGAGCACTGAATAGGATGTAACACCATAGAATAATAATTTGTTTGATTCGTAGTCGTTTATGCCATCGACTATATACTGTATGGTGACGTAGTCTGCAAACTTAGCCCTTTTTCCCAATTCTTTCATGACAAGCATGTATTGATAAACCGTTTCATTAGCCTGCTTTTTCCGATTACTCATCATTTCATGCATTTGTTTGGAATTTATAGTATCAGGAAACTCCTTCATCAGAGCCGTTCTAAATTCATCATAAGTTTTAAATGCTTTTTCCGTCTTCAGACATAATTGTGCAGTACCAGCCAAGCACCTCCGCGCGATAATTAGCCGTTGTAGTTGGTTCCATCCGAAAACATCTGCGTTGTCTTCAATATCCTGCGTCTATTTTGCAGAGGAATACGTCATATCATCCCCCGTAAACTTAGGTAGGGAATCCATCAGGAAGAATGGATTATATTTACCATCGTCGTTATTGCTCTCCATCATCTTTAACCGTCGTAAATATTATCGTCGTTATTTTAAAGTGACAATTAATACGCTTCCTTTGTAACACGTAATGGCGGCTGGCGTACGTGATCACTTTCTCTCGTTATTAAAAAACCCAAAAATCACTTTAAGCCCGTTATCCCGGACGAGAATTTTGTAGGCGTAGGATAAATAAAATCTTTATTTTGAGTATATTGTTACTATTTTCATCTTTATTTAAATTAATACATTTTAAGACACAGATACACGTTACTCGTTCGTGGCGTCGTTGCGAAAAGTCCCTCAATCCCTTTTACGTCATCCATCCTTCTCATTCCTTCTCATTCATTTTTACGGTGGTAGGGCCACGCAGCAGCTTCGGCTGTTGCACGAATGGGCAGGCCCGTCCGGGTAAGTACCACGACCTCACAGAAGATCAGCGTAAAGTGGAAGTATGACAAATACTTTCGCGTTTCGACTGGTGAGTGAGGTAGCCGGAACATTTTTCAAAAGGTTGTCAACGCATCTGTAACCCTCGGGTGTGGCAGATGTCCATGGGCGGCGGTATTCACTTAACATCAGGTGAACCGTCTGCTCGTTTGAAAACTTTTCGCATAAAAAAAAAAAAAAAAATTCACAAAATATTTCGTTCAAAAATCATCTTTTACTCAACTATTAAATAATTAATCCTACATATATATGTATACATAGTATACGTTTTTATTATATATAGTAGACTATTATTAATACTATTAATAGAAGTAAGTTGATTGTATGATTATTCTTTTTTTGGAAATATAACTGTGAGTTTAATATTAAAATATGTAGAGTAATGGACAAAAAGCATTTCGCCGGGGTGTGTCGAAATCGAACCCACGCCGTTTTGCAAAAATCGAACCCACGCCTTCCAGTTTCGCGCCCAGACGCTTTAACCACAAAACTAAGCCGGCTGTTTGCCACACCGACTGAAATCTCATCTTAGTCTATCTACATTGTGATTTTTTTTGCATTCCGAGCGAGTTTAATAGATAAATTGTCGAATTTGATATTTTAGTAATGCTTGGCGCCAACAGTCTCAAACGCACATGTAATGAAATTTTTCTTTCAATATACTAACTCATAATCGGCCTCGATTAATTTGTACGTCCTGTTTTTCCTCATTTCAAGTAGTTAAGGTTCGGTATTAAAATTTTCGATCTCACTAATGGAATTACAGTGATGCAAACGATGAACCAGTCAGATATCTAGTTAGTTCTAATTGCGTCACGCAACTTCGAGCAAATTGATCCCTGTTAATGAGCATGAGAACTATACGTGCAATCGTAAACTATTTTGATCAACCCAGACGTTATACGATAATTTGTTTGTTTCATATAATTTCGATACGATATTATGTATTTATACAACTTGTTGTGTCATTTTAAATAAGAACGAATGAGTAAATGAGTTATTGATATCTTCGTAAGTAATTGGTATAAATGTTAATAAATTCTATTTTCGTAATCCATTCTGAATGTCCTGTCCGAAACTGACGGATATCTAAAAGTGCTTTAGGAATCTCATTTGGACAATACTAACTCTTAGTACAAAAGAATACTACAGTAACAGAACAGTAAAAATTTCATGTTTTCATAAAATAAACAATCTTCGTTTAAAGTCAATATATCCAGTGACAATTATTTTAAGTAAAAAATAGCGAAGTAGACTAAAATGTAAAGTAACCCTTCAAAATTTAGATAAATCTATAATTATAATTCTGCAAAAACAATACAGCTAAACGGCTTAATATACATTTAAGATTTAATAAAATACATTTTTATTTTAATACCGTCACTAAAGCCGCGAGGACAGAGTCGAAAGCGTTAGCGTTATATAGTAAACTAGTATCACTTTTGAAAATCTTATCTTTTTAGAACTGTAACGGTTTCGCTCTAATGAACATATTTCAAGTGCTGTTATGAAAAGGATCACTAAACACTTCGCTTAATTTCGATCACTAAACGCTTCGATTTCGTTTGTCGTTTTTGAAACCTGTTCATTTTTATTTGCAAGAAGTAAATTTTTAAAGATTTAATCTCTTATCGTTCAATAGCTCTTTAATGTAAAAACTTGTAGAACAATGGTAATGTAGCAAAAAATTGTAAGTGCAAAGCTTAGCACCTTTTTGATCATATTTTAGACCGCCTCAACCACTACATTAGAGTCGACAAATCGCAAATCCTCGTACAAGAAAACCGATTCCTCTCAAGAATAATTCGCGACGTTATTGAAGTACTCGTAAAGAAACATCCTAACAGAGAAATCTTAAACTTCGTTTGAATCTAATCTTCCTAAAACTATTTTAGAGAGATTAGATTCAAATGCAGATTAATAGCTACTATGCTAACTGGGAGACCTAATATTATTATAACTAAAACTAAAACTATTTTATTAACTAGATAAACTAAAACTATATCATTACTAAAACTAAAACTATTTTAGGGAGATTAGATTCAAATGCAGATTAATAGCTACTATGCTAACTGGGAGATCTAATATTGTTACAACATAGGGCTAAATTATAAATTTAATTATATCATATATCGTTAATCCAAACTAATTAAAAAGTCAACTTTAAAAATTGGTATTTATTTCGATAAATCATTCGAAAACAACAAACGAATAATAAAGTTTTTTTCTTTTTCATATCTGTTTATTATACAGAAAATAATAATTTATAACAAAAAAATATAAAAAATATGTACTTTATTGTTAACGCTTCCACGTAAGTTCATTTTCATATACTTACAGTAGATCACTTAAGGTAGATTAATTCATAAGAGGATTAAGCTGGGATATATCTCGTTAATCCTAATTGTGTCATCTAACTTGGGGAAAATGGTTTTGGTAATTAATTACATTCAAGCAGTGCTAATTTTAAATATTGCTATTATAAAAATTTTATTGATTAAATTTTTATTGTGTATCCGTACTGGATAAATATTTAAACATTTTATTTTATAAAACTTAGTACGTTTTGTAAATTGTAGGTAGAGGAACTCTCCCACTCACGTATTATAATTGTTTAAATACTTTAAAGAGTGTTGGAAAACCTTACGTCGTGTTAGTTTATTTGAAAGTGTACAACACCATAATACAAATAAAAAATAATATAATGGTGTATATGATAAGGGGAATTGAGGTGTCAGTTTTCCCATCCGATTATAATGACAAGACACATTATAATTGGATGAGAATCGGAGCTAATAAGCTGTTATTGAGCTATTGTGTCTATCATCTAAAATTACATATTTATTTGACGATATAATTATAGTGATGCTATTCTCTCACCTGATATGTGTGCAGTAGTGTTTAGTGCATTAACGTAATGATTGACTATTGAAGCGTAGGCCGGTTTTGAATAAAATAACATTACATTTCGCTAACAACAAAACTTTTGGACAGGTTTCGTGTTCAGATTTGTTCGCAAGCCTGTCAATATTAGACTGGACATCGATTGCAAATAAAGTTAATTGAGTGATAATATTATATTATTTAATATAATATTATATTATAAAATTATAATAATTGAATGAGACAAAGTAAATATCTGAGGCGCTAGCATTTTTACTTAAACATCACCAGCCCTCACACTGTTTATTATAAAAGGAAGAGTTTTAGTACAGACAATGGGCAAGCCATTTTGGTACCATCTATACGTATAGAAAGTGTGGCTATCCATTATCTCTTATCCTTGCCGACGTCATATAGGACTTATAGGGGATATTATAGGGTAAGATACTTAATGTAGCTGTAATCCATATAAAATTTTACACTTTTTACCATCTTATAAAGTATACATTTCATACACCTTTACTATTTACCTTCTAAAATAAGATTATCTTTTGATTATAGACATATAACGAGGAAACCCTTATGCAAGACTGCAAAATGCCCTTGGGATTTGCTGCGTAGATCGGACTTAAATTAATAATTTTTAAATTGACGGTAGCCCGGGGTAACATCAGGACGTCATAAACCTCGCTACACCCCATATTCATGAATCTAAATTGTTCCAAATTTCGCCAGTTAAATTAAAAAATAAGTTGCGAAAACCTCAATCAAATCCATAAAGTAGGTTTATTCAAATGTGTAGGTTGGGCATAAATTTTAAATCACTAACATTTCATTTTCAATATTCATAGTATTAACATAATATTCAAACAATACAGCGATATAATTTCATTATCAATTTAATAAACGTGTAGAATTTAATATTTTTAATATATTACATTGAAAATACTGCATCGTTAATTGTTCGTAGCCGGCCGGAAAGAGATTTTATTTATCCGTCCACAGAAAATTCGCTTATAATACTCCATAATAATTTCGTAAAAAACTTTTACAAAGTTATTTACTATTACGACATAAGGTTGAATATTGTAATCTTTGGCAGGCACCCTCAAACAGTAATTTTGAAATACACCATCTGCTCATCTCTCTGTCCGGCTGCAACTTCAGGGCTACTGGCATTGCAGCTCCTCTGCGCTATGGCTCAGCAGCTGGTCGAAACAGGTCATAATCTTCGTTCGTTCATACGGGCACTTAAGGTAGTACATATACGTACAACTTTTCAAGTTAACTGGCAAGAGTATGAGTAAAACTTTCGTAACGGTAAATGCATTTGCCATTATTCGAACAATAGCGCGACGGACCGTACTGGTAGCGGCATCTTATGATGACGTAGTTTATCATTACAAGTTAATGCATTAAAACTTTTACTTCATAAAAACATACAAAAACTTATTTTGATTGGTTAATTCATGACGTTTATACAAAACATAAACGATCTATTTTATGATAAAATATGCATACTCGTGTTTAATCCATTTTCAAAATTCCGTCATTGTAAACCTAATACAAAATTTGACAAACACATTTATTTCCCTCGAGTACCATGAAAATAATTCGGAAATATTTTCCGTGCAGCATAGGTAGGGCACCTACGCTATAAGGAAAACATTAATATTAATAAAAGGAAATCTCTCAAGTGCGATAACGGAAACTGATTGAAAATAAAAACCGCAATATCGTAACTAAATAGGTATTTCATATGCAGAATATAATTAAACTCTGTAAGTAAATTTTACCAACAAAATAGGCGTTAATAAAGTAATGAAACTATACTGATAATAAACTTCTTAAGGAATGAAGGGAGAAGCATGGGAATAAGTGCAAACTCAAAAAGGCTTCACTGACAATTACAATAATTTAAATATCCGAATACACAAATACCTCAACACTTACGTTGTAATGTTATATATACAAATACCAGGAACAAAAAACAAAACAGTACCATCAAATTAATGTAAAAAATAAAAAAAAAATTTCATGACGCTTAGAAAGTTCGTTATATTAAACCATGAGATTAAATAATTACTTTAAAAAACTTTTAAGTTAAACGGTTTAATTTTATGTTTTTTTTTGTTAATTTTTTTTTGTTAATATTGTATTGTCATCTAAATTAAATGTGTGTACCAAATTTCAGATCAATCTGACAACGGCAAGGTGCTTAAAGAACAATGCCCACTTCCCATACATTTAAAAACCTGATAATGAAAGTGTATGTATAGTTACAAGGTATAGCAGAAAGACTACCTTTAAGTTAGTAAATTAATATCATATAGTCATTTTTACAATTGCTGGTCTACGAAGTCCAAAAATTATAAAAAAATGTTACTTTTTAGGTTAGGATTTGTAGTTACCTAATATAACGAAATAAATGTGCTAGAACTAACTATTTACGCTCAAGTTTATCCTAAAATAATAATATTAGCCTATCTAAGGTCTAAAACTTCTTTTAAACTTGTGAATTCTTCTTCTTCTTTTCTTTTTTGGCGGTTTTCAATGAATACGCCAATGAACACTTCTGGTTGTTTATTTTTGCCTAACTTTTATAATGAAATGATGAAGAGAATGATTTTGTGAATGTTAAATATGTATATTTTTATATATAGAATATCTAAAAAAATTTACATAATTATAGGAATTACCTAGAACAAAGAAAATAAGATTGTAATTATTATACTTGTGAATTCCTAGAAACCGACTGCCCTTACGTCACTGCTTAGACTCGATTATTGTCACTATAAATTGAGTGAAGAGCATTATCTGCTGTTTCAACAGCTCACATAAGTACTTACTAAAAAAAACGTAAGTTAAAAGTGATCATTTATCTGCCCTACACATTTCATTGGCCTGCACTACAATACATAATAATCGATAATTATATTACCTGATGAATAAAACGGGGGAAAAAATAAAACACTATGTTACAGTGGAATGCTTTATTAATTATCATCATCTTCACTTAAATGTCTTATAACTATGTTATCCAGAAATTCTGCTATAACAGAGATATTTTCTTGATAGTTCATCCGAAGTACCACACTAGCCATAACATGAGTGCAACATCCTATGGTTCGCCAACCAACTAAACAATTACAACAGTATTCAACTATACTAGCTCTGCCAGGCACATTGTTTTCTTTTAAAATGTAGACATTATATTGTTTTCTTTAAATGTGCCAGGACTTAATTTTTCCTCTTATTAGTGTTATGTCACCACTTCCTCTCAGATTATTCCTAGAAAACTTCTGGGTCCCTACATATTTCTATTCTATATGATCCATGAAAGCAAATATGTTCGCCATAATAGGATTTGGCTTGCCTTATTTGGTACTTAATGCAAATAGTATAAGTTCACTAATAACTTAATCTCAGAAACATAAGAAATAAATTATCTTCAGTAGTAGAAACACCACAAACTTCAGCAACATGCCTAATATGTGTGGTAGCACTCTTACAACTCATCCAGCATGAATGGCATATTCTATCAAATGATGATATCTACAAAAGAAAACTATCTACAAAAGTAATAAAGCAATAATTATTATTCATCTTAAAAAAATATTTAAAAAAAAACAATTATGTATTTATTTGTGGTTAAAATTATTACAGCAGCAGTCAATTAATAACAGATATAATAATTTACATCTAAAATACAAAAGAGAAATAATCTAGAGTAATAGTATCAAGTTTTATACTGGCAAATGATTAACAATGTAGAAACATGAATATGTGATGTTGTGAACTTGTTTGTATAATAGCATTTATCTGTCTTTGCTTTTCTGAAGGATTATCAAAAACTGTGTTCTTCGACTTGGTTGAGATAATCGTGGAGCTTGAGCAAGATCACAGCTTGTAAATTCCTGGTTTACTCTTCTCATAAAGAGTTCATTACAAGATTTACAAATGTAATCTTCCTCAGTAATCTGAAATAAAAAAACGTATATTGAGTTTATAATACATATTTTGGATATATAGATCTTTTGAACAGTTGTTTGTATTATGTCACAGGTATAATTTATAGGAGCTTTGTTAGTTTGATTAGGACATGATTGACATTTTTAGATTAAAAATAATAAACATAAATACTCACAATTACTGGCGAATACCGATGAGTATGAGTCACTCGCAGAACTGTCAAATGTCAAAAAAATCCATTTACGTCAGCCGTGCGAACTTTATTACATGCTGCATTAATAATTTACTATTTTATTTTTAATAAATCTGTACTATTAATAAGATTGATCTTAATTTTTATACAAATACTGTTAATTACGTGCTTACTCACTTCTCTAAAACGTAAAATCACGTACAAAACTCAGAAAAAGTTGAATACAGTCAAGTAGATAGTGTGAAAAATGGAACTTCCTATGCAAAGGATTGCTAAGGTGCGTTCAAAACATTGTAATATGTTTACCCTTGAAGTAAAATAAGCGTAAAGAAATATCAAAAAATATTTTTTTCCCGACCTTCTTTTAACATTGTGATTAGTGTAATTCCTATAAAATTTAATTAGCTAAATTTTAATATTTATTTCACTTCTATACATAATCAGGTCAAAAATGGGCATTGTTCTTTCAATTTCTAATTTTGACCCAAATAAATAAACAAACAAATTCCGTACGGGTCGAGCTAAATAAAACCGTTTAAAAATACCATACATTTTAGTTATTTTAAAAAAGACGATATGTGATTATTTTAATTAAAATAAAAAATTATCATGTATATGTTATAATAAACACATATTTATTCCATAATTTCTAGAAGACAATGGAACTTAAGATCTTATGCTTAGCGTATTAATAAATTTCAAATAATTTCAGTGATATATTGCCTTTTATACTGGGTACAAGCATTTTACAATTATTTTACTTCAACAATAATTCCTGGCTGGAAATTACATTTAAAAAAAACCACAACAAAAAAACTGCTCCTTTCAGAAATAACCAAGCCAAATTGACCTTTATCCCGAAATTTATTACAATAATAATGTTTGCTGCAGCGCCCCCTGGTAAGTTGTCACCGTAACACCTATCTCAGAACATGCACCAATCAAACCCGAACTCATAACTGAAAACTGCATCAAAATGGGACTAGTACTTTTGGAGAAAATGGCAACATGGATTTGCAAACTTCCTGTCACCCCAAAGGCATATATAGTCTCCGTTGCGTCGCGGGTAACAAGTTTGAATTATAAGAGCACTATAATTGTCATAGATATTCGATAAACATTGTCAAATTTCTACGACATTTTTGTTTAATTATTACATAGTAACCAAACCTGCGAAAGTTTTTATTAAAGCAGTCACAGTTGTTGAATGAATAAAATTCATTGTTGATGAATCTGCAAATCTGATTATAGTTCATCAAATGTTTGTTTATTACCGCTTTTCGATAGTTAAAAGCTTAAACCCTATATAGTATTTAAGTTTTAAATTCAAGGATTAATTTCAGAATGATAATTGAACTATTGTTAAATACGAGTCGATATAACGTTCAAAAACTTTATAAGTTAATATTTAAGGTATCAACGCATCAAATACGTGTTTTATACTCTATACATAATAAATGATTAGGTAGAACGCGATGTCTTATTTTTTCAACTTAAAATCGTTTTACAGGACTGCGAATCGACATAAAAAGAAAACAATAAGCAACAAACAATGTGTCCTTTTCTAGACGCTTGGAACGTCAGAACTGAATGCAATATAGTTTGTAACATTTCGTGCAACCTTTTCGTCAAAACAGGACAAATTATATTGGACATAGCATCGGTATTTATAAAAATACTGCTTACATTCGCAAATGTTCACCATATTTCTTTTTATAATATTATTGTTACCACTCCATCATATAAATGTGTTACAAAATATTAAATGGGCCAATACAGGAATAATAAATGTAATGATATTCGACAGGTATTATAGGTTGTCGAACGTTGTAACATGTATAACATTTCAAATATTATCCTCAAATTAAAAAAATCAAAACTCATCGACATAACAAACATACATTTCAACTATCGATAATCATTTTTTTCATGATTTAATACTTGGTAAGAGCTACAACAAACAACTAGAAATAGTTTAACCTTGCATTACCATTTTTACTATCGTCATTATTTGAAACTGCGGAAATCCACCGGTTGTCAATTATATAGATAGTTGATAAAATGCTATATTAACTGTTTACTGTTATTTACTAAACATAAGCGACTCGTTGTTTCTATGGATACATGAAAATTAAATTTCGCTTTCACTTTGTTATTTCAATTCAGTACACGCCGAGACCTTTCTATAAACTCTGTTGTATAACTCAATTTGCCGTAGAAAGCATGATGAGAAGGGGAGCTGTACGTGCTGAAGCTTTGGTCGTATCCTGTTTTGTACTAAAAGGGAAACCTTGTACGGAGTTCTGAAAAAGACATTTTTATGACTTAGAGATCTTCACTTTAAGGACAAAAAACTGATAGGCTATATTACCCTATACGGGTAGTCAGAGATAACTACTGCTATTTACGTTTTACAGAGCTTTCCAATTTAAAAAAAATACTCCTAAAAGCCGTGAATAATCGCCCAAATCACATAAAGTTCTGTACATTTCTTCCACGTTTATCAACCGATAAACATTTTTATTTTTTGTAGTAGCTGTTGACGAGCTTTATTCTTGGCAATAAATAAAATTTTGTAGCTTAAAAAGACACAATTTAGAACTTTGGAAAATAATAAAAAAAAGAATGAATGAATGAATGAACACTAGATGGAGTGACGACCTGTGCAAATGTGCGGGAAGTCCATGGATGATGGCTAAGGATCGTACTTTGTGGCAGTCTATAGGGGAGGCCTTTGCTCAGCAGTGGACTCAAACAGGCTGAAATGATGATAATGATGAATAGCAAGCTATGGTGCACAACTGTATGAGAACACCAATCATAATGACCAGCTAAGAAATCGCCATCTCATCGCAGTTCCGTCGGAAACCGGCTATAAGAATTGCCAATTCACTAACATGCTCAGTGAATATGAACGAACGCACATTCATTTTTAAGCAGGATAATGCGCGGCCGAATCGTGCTTATTTTGACTTAAAGAAGTATAAACAAATTGTGTGCCGCAAATAATCCGAAAATCAGAATTTGGATTAACGTTGGTTTAAAATAAAAATAGCACATGAAAAATGAGAACACTGAGTGATGCTCTATCGTTACCGAAGGCGAGCCATCGTAGAAATCTACCTGAGTCCGATCTGGACAAGACTTATACAAGATCATGGTACGCGACAGCTAATTCGTGTATTTGCGAAAATCCACAAAGTGGACATGAATTTGAGCTTGTTTGTTTGTAAAGTATGAAAGAAAAAGCATCGACGTGGGTATTTCAAATAGCATACCAAAGAATGATATTAAACGAACTTAAGTCATAGTAACTTTTTATTGTGACTCGACTGCAATTTTATCGGACACCTACATAATTAATTTCAACGGTAATTAAAAGAAGAAAACTCAAGCTGTTTAACCGAGAAGTTTATTAACTACGTTACCTTCCGTTGAAGACGCAAGTAAAGCGCGAGTTAAGACTACAAAAAGAGGCTTAGTTTTACTGTGCAACAGCATTGCAATTTTCTCGTATTTTGGCAAGACATGAAAGGGACATCCCATAAACTACCGTTCCCAAAGTTTAACCCTGGTCATTGAGGTTGTACCGACTTCGACGGACGTGCGCTGCTATTTACTGGACATTCCCCGCGAGTAACGTAGTTTTTAGTTTTATTTGTAGAATTGTTTTTCCACAAATTTTAATGTTTGTGTAGTGGAGTGATTAGGACTATAAAAATTGAAATAGTCTTTGGCTTCTTAACTAACTAGCGAACAAATGTTATAAATGGAATAAATTGGAAAGGGTTAACAGAATTGGGGAATTATAATTGGTAGTAAAATGGGCGAAAACATTTTCGCCGCCGCGAGAATCTAACCTGCCCCTTCCGGGAGCAACTAACTAAGCTAAACGGCTGATTGCTACGCCTACGAAAATCTCTTAATTTATTTAGATATATAACTTAATTTTTTCTCTACTTTCTTATCAATGTTTTTCATGTTATAAGCAATGCTTGGCGCGTCCACATTATTGTTATATCCTTTACATTACACGAACAGTTTGAAATAACATTTTAAAAGGTTAATTCGAAAGAGAGAGGCGTCCTCTGGCTACTGAAATTTAAAAATATTATAGTTGTAATTTCTGCACTTACGATAGAACATTAAAATAATGGCAGTATTACGGTGCTAATATAAACGTTTGATTAGCACGTCGACGAAAATTATTAATAAAATGTCAATAAAGGTATAAAACTTCAACATCAATTATGGTATGGCCACGAAACAGCTTCGGCTGTCTCGTGGCCACGCAGGTCCGTTCTGGTATGTACCACGACCTCACAGAAGACGTGAAAGTGTTATAATTCTGTGTTTGGTCTGAAGAGCGAGGTAGCTGGAGCCCACTTTGTTATAAGATGGCCATACGTCTGCAGTCTGCACTCTACGGGTGTTGCAAATGTCTATGCGGTTATCACTTATCATCAGGGAACTGCGAGCTGCTTGTGACCTTCCCACATAAATAATCGAAATTTCCCTGTCCTTGCTTAAACGAAATAGATAAAATAACAGGGAAATCAATCATTAATAAAATAAGTTATAATATAATATTTGCTTTACACCAAGGTTATCTGTAGACGTATGTAAAATATGTAACATTCATAAGGTAATAAATCAATGTAACCATTTGTCAAACGTTTTTAATTTCATTGTCTTTGTTGAATAAACAATGGAAAAATATGGTAGCTGTACAAAAAAATATAAGACCAGCCACTTGAATACTTATTGACAACGTCGAGACGGATCAATATGGTTTACGATTGGTAGTATAGCTCTCAAATCTATTAACAAGGACCAATATGCTTAAAGTTGGATGAAGCAATTAGAACTAACGAGATACCCTGGCGGCTGTTTCGTCGTTTACATCACTCTAAATCCATTAGTGAGAGGCTCGACTAGCTTAGACTTTCCAATTGAAATTTAAATTTTTGTAATATATCCATCCGTTTCCTTTAAAACGTTTCCAAATATTGTACTAATCAAAACGCAATGCGTTCAAAAGCGAAAGAATGCGCGTGTCAGAATTTCAATAGACTAACAAAATTTTCGAAAAGTAGCGTTTCAAAATAAATCTCTATTTACCACATCTTCTAAAGCGCATATCGACGGCTCGACAGCTTATATTTCTTTCGATTTGCGACAGGCAAAATAAAAATCGTCAAAGCAAAGGTAAAGTAACAACCTATATATGTCTCACTACCGAGCAAAGGCCTCTTTACACAGGGTATTAGGGCAGCCCACCACGCGACCCAACTGCGGATTGCCGGACTTCACATATATTCGACATAATTTTTTGATAATTTCGAAAATATGCAAGTTTCCTCACAATGTTTTCCTTCGCCGCTGAGCACGTGATAAGTCAGCACTTAAAATTGCAACTAACAATTTCATTGGTGCCGACACCGAGGATCGTACTCAGGTTGCTCGAATACATAGAATTAAAAGCGATCGCCTGGTCAATGAGCTAACACGAAGTCATCGTGTTCCCAATTGAAATATCAATGCAAAAGTTATGTTGAGATTTACAAATAATGCTTCTATAATCTTTCAAATCATTTATTTTCTGTTTTTTTTTATTTCAGAAGATATAATTTATAGCATAGAACTAGGCCTTTACTTAACACAAGGAATCGAAAGTAGGCAATTTGTATAATTTTATATTCTGTTTCTGAGTTTTAGAAATAAAATAGACTAGTTATAAAAAATAAAAGTAGTTGAAAAAGACTCGTACATAACTTACTTATAATACCACTCTCATAGTATACACTAAACGTCCTCAGAAGAAATCAGACGAACTCTTGATACGTATTTTATTGTTATACTCATAACAGTTAGGTACTTACTTATTAATACTGGAAAAGAAATATTAATCAAAGAAATTTAAGGAACGCAAATATGATTAAAATCTTAACCAAACATTTAAGCAAGTAGGTACTCAATTTTTTTTAATAATAATGTGACTGCAAAATAAAATCGTGGGTAATGTTTAATATGATATGCTAGATTGAAATACAATAGAAGATACGATCTAGGTATTTCCGCTCTAACATTTATCAATTTTATTTCAGGACTTTGAAATAAATGATGATAAACTTGGAAACACTGTTACTTTTCAAAGGTTATAAAATGTTTCTTTTCAGCAGGAAAAATAACTATTTTAAAGCACACTCTGAGGCCGGCGTTTACATTTAAATTGAATCCAGTTCTTCAGAAACGGTAAGTGAAATTTTCCACGAAGTGAGAAATGAAACTTATTTCAGGGAGAAACATGTATAACAAATTGCATTCAGTTTTACTCTGACGTTGAATAAATAGTTTCATGACCTTCCTTACAGTGCTGTGTGTCATTCAAAAACGTACACTTCAAATATTTAAAGTAGTTAAACATAATTGAAACGTCATTGCACCGCTTTTTCAGGACTTCTGATGAATTAATTCTTCTTAAGTCTTCCTCATCCTCTTTTTCTAGCTGAGAAAATAGAGCACGGTTTTCACGAGAAGACGCAGACAATTTTCATGAAAAATTTAGCAAGGGATAGGTTCGCTAGTTACATAATTTGATGATTAGCAAATTATTTAAAATATTACGACTAACTTAAAATATTAATAAATCATTGTCTAAACAAAATCATTGACTAAACAAAATCATTGTCTAAACAAAATGAATGTAATGCAGGAGGAATAACGAGTATTTTTTTTAATGGCATTAAAATCAGTGCTACCGCGAATGATAAAATTATATTAGCTATTAAGTGATTCTCAACAAATAACTAAATAAATAAATGATATTCATTTTCTCCAAGAGAGACCAGTAAAATAATTTTATAAGTGTGTAAGTAGAGCGACTTATTCGTATTTACAATTTTATTGTACTTATTCCTTGTAAGAATTTCTTTGATGTACGTTGTTATAAGAGTATATCCGAATATTTATAGGCTCTGATTTAGTTCGACAGCTTTATATTGTAGACTTGGTAAATTATAAATAACAAAATGCATATTTATTAACAAGTAACAAGTAAAGTAAACAAAGACGAAGATTCTAGAAGAAGAAGAAAATAGAAGATTCTAAAAAAGAAAAGCAGCACCAGAGATAAATCATCTGCGAAAATTACAAATGTCTTACTATCAGGGTTCATGAGACACAGCCTGGTGACAGCCGGACAAACAGACAGCGCAGTCTTAGTAATACGGTCCTATTTCATCCTTTAGGTACGGAACTCTAAAAATGATGATTTTCATTTATTTGAAATTATACAATAATAATACAGTATACAAAAAACATATCTTAATTATTTGTTTAAGGACAGCAGCAGTACATACATTCCACGTTTAAACAAAAAGATTACAAAAAAAATTCTGATGTATGTACCTTATTAGGTGACATAAAAATTAATTACATATAAAAAAAATATATTTTTTTCTATTTTAGGCTCCTCAACTTAATCCACTTTGTTGCTAACGTTACATTTCCAAATATCGTCTCATAAAAGTCTAGATTCATTTAGGTTAAAGCACCTGAATTCTGGTATCTTCTGTTGTAAGATTGCAGCCTCATCTCAGTCCGATCTTCCATTAATTTGATTGTCTGTGAAAAGACTTTTTCCAAGGCCACTAACATAGCTTCCAACAAGCTATTGTGCATCTCGTCCCAATCTCATACACAAATTTTGTATACAATACATTAATTGAATGTCGTATAGGTAGAGTTTGAACTACCGCATTATTCAAGTAAATATTATTTCCACAATGACTGTTATCAATTGATGCTTCGTAGGCGTCCGAAATCACACGTGGAATATGTATAGAATATATTATAGTGCAATAAAAATATTCATGCAATGTAATAGTTGCGTATAATGCATTTATGCTTTATTGCAAAACAAAATACCGAGCATTTTAATACAATGATTATGAAATGTAATTGAGTTATGTTACCGGAATAATATGACTTGAAATATGTTTGTCTATCACACACACACACGCGCACGCACACACACGCACACACTTTTGCACTCGAGCCCCTTCTTTAATTTCTCTTTTTGTTTTAGTAAATAATGCATTATTATATTTTTAGTTAAGTTTTGCCATTTTTTTTACTGTTTACCTTTTTAAATCAATTGATTTTTGAACATGTATTACCTTCATTATTATATGTATTTATATAGTGGAAAACTGTAATTGGCTTTCAATAAGATGTGATAATCTGGAAGAACTATTATATGATATGCTGTTGTTTTCCCGAATAAATAAATAAAATATAATAAAAAATAAAAAAAATCTTCACACGACTTAAAACGATAAAGAAAATTAATTTATTGAGCTATCAGCTGTCAAAAGTAGCGGTGAAAAAGGAGTTCAAACGGCTTATTTTCTTTTTAACGTCATCGTTAACTGAAAGGCAATCCGTCATACATGGATTCAATTTAAAAGTAAACGTCAGACGTTCGATACCAGCGCCGTAAAACGGTCTTATTAATCTGAAAAGAAGAAATATATTTTGCCGTAAAGTTACTTTCAATAAACATTGAAAATTGAATCGTAAAATATTTTCACGTACATACGAGTTTAATGTATCATTATCATCATCGTCATTTGAGCCTGTTTGACTCGACTGCTGTATGTACGGCCCCCCCATAGTCTACCACGAAGTACGGTCCTGAAGTTTAACGCATACAAGTAATGATTAAGTCATGGACATTACATGTTAGTTACATATATTATGTAATTTAAGTCTAATGAGCGATAAAATTGTTTGAGGGCTTTCCAGTAGTGGACCAGAGACATAAGAAAACACCTTCACTATCTCGTTTAAAAACCCTCATTTACAAAAATTGTAAATTATAGCGCAATAAAAAATATTCATGCAATGTAATAGTCGCGTTTTATGCATATATGCTTTACTGCAATAAAAAAACAGCGGATGGTTGGCTACGGGCCGTCGAGGTCCGGTATACTGACATCGACATCTCTTTGACTGTGAGTCTCGTCGACTTGAAGTGGCATAAAGATTTCGATACCTGAGTATCGGAGCACTTATTGCCTAGGTATTGTCTATTTTTCGTATTTTTTGTGAAACCGGTTAGTAAATCCACTGCGACCTAGAGAGATCTATTGTAGTCTAACCTTCGAAAACATTGCTCCCTTACTCTAAAATAACATGACGTTACACATACATACATTTTTCGTGGATAAACACCCAGATCCGAAACAATTTCCTGTAGGTTACGGAAATAGTTTTCTCGTGTGGGAAACGAACTCACGACCCCCGAGATCGTAACCAATACCTTAGCAACCACGCCTTGGAGTCATAATATACCTACGTATACATTGTATTGATTCTTCGAAGTTGAACTACGCTGTGTTGTGAGTTAACGCTACTTGTGTGTTTAGTGTTGTTAGATGGGTCCGGAATTCACGCATCAAACCCTCAAACGGGTTGAAAAGGACATGTTTAATGTTTTCGAATTATTGCATCTAGGTACAGTTTAAAATATGCCGTGCCTACCACCGGAGGATGTTTTCATCTCTCGCAAAGCGTTGGGGGTCGCACCAGTTGCAATGATGGATGAATTTCATTGAAATTCATTCACTACCCGATGTTTCTTAAAATGTATATCGATGGCTCCAAAGTAAAATGCCCTAAGTAAAAAAATCAAATTTTACAGGAGAGCAGTTTAAACTATTCAGAAAGGTATTTTGGGTCAAATCTTGTGAACTACTGAAGCAATTTTTTTGCAATAATTATTAAGATATCGTCTTATTTATCATGCTGAGACTAATTTTTATGTAATTAAAATATATTTCTAGATTTTGCACTTTCGACTACTTACATAGTTGATTTTCTTTTATTTATCTTTTATTGTTCCACGTAAAAAAGCTTTTGTGATCTTCTGCCCATATAAGAGAATCAGTATTAATATGTCTTTATACTAAAATATGTCATTAAGTTAATAGTGACACGTAAGTAATGAGGGCGTTATCATAGTAAGCCAGACACATAGTAATATATGTTAAGTATGAAATTTGTAAAATATTTTTCATAAGTTACGAAAAATATAATGTTTAAAAAAAAGGCGCATATGATATAACGAAAATCGAACTACGTAAAAAGACAGATAGTATTTTACACCTCTATACGAGGTTTTCAGTAAATTAATAGTTATAAAGATAAATTTCGGGACAATGAAATAAAAATTGAACTCACTAATATAATGTTAATATATTTATTAAAAATTAAATATATAACTATGTCTTACCTGGACTTTCAGTGTCATTATTTTGGTTAAGAGGCTCGTCTTCGATGCTTAAATCAGTGCCGTTGTGTTTATTTATGATTTAATTTATAATTTTTTGAGCTGTTGTAAATTGCGCGTCTTTTTTGATATAATTTTCGTTTAAACCAGCTAAGTTATAAATTATTTTTTGCTAAAAAGGCACGAGCATAGCTATAAAAGACAATCGCCAAAAACTGAGTAAAACGAGAGAAGCGGTACCTCCACCCCTCCGCCACATCTCAGACGCGATTACTCTACACCGTACATGGACCGATCGTTCTATGGGGCGTTCTATGGCGTTCTATGGGGATCGTTCTATACGCGACTAATTTTTGCACATACGCCTATTTGGCAAAAATATAATTTTGGATTGAACAAGAATTTTTTTTTTTGTTTTTTATTTGCATAGAAAAGGGCAAAATAAACTTATTGCGCTAATAATTGGAAAAAGGCGTAAGCGGCAATTCGCCCTTTTACGTAGGAGCCATCGATATGTGGAACATATGAAAACTTACAACTATAAGACAGTATGTGCTGTGCGCATGCTTTGTGGATGTTTTAAAACATTTTTCTTGAAGAGATCGTAATATAGTAATAGTAACTTGAAGAAATTACATGTTAGTGCCGAGTGTGTTGGTGGAATTAGTGCGATTCGAACTCGGGCACGAAGGGTTCCGTACCATTATCTATAAAAACTGCAAAAAAAGTCATAATATATGTTGCATTCCTATGCATACTGCCCCACTTAAATATTTAGTTATTCTGTTTTTTAGTATTTAGAAATACAACATCTGCCAAAATGTAAACTATCTAACTATCACGGTTCATGAGATACAGCATAGTGACAGACAGACAGACAGACAGCGAAGTCTTAGTAATAGGGTCCCGTTTTACCCCTAAAGAACCCTAAATGCGCCTCGACCTCCTTATTTTTTATAATATATGTTCTGTGCGTTTACACATTGACCCCCTTGGGCGATCAAGAGCTAATGCATTTTCGACTTAACATCTGAGATGTTACAAAAGGCAAACGCTCATAAAGCCTAAACTATGTGTTCACACAATGTTTTAGCTCCTTTTCTCTTTCTCCCTACGTTATATCTCTCTTCTCGCTCATGTGACGACATGCTATTCACATTTCGTGAAATTTCACTCCCAATTCTCTACGAACTTTATCGAGCCACCGCCTAATAATAAAAAAATGGTTAAAAGCCAACCTGACGTTCAACTCTTCAATATTTAGATAAAGTATGTAAGCTCAGAAATTTGCTTTTAAACACTTCCTCACAATTATCCTTCTGGTTTTACTAGGAATTTTGTGTCAATTATATACCTATTATATACATTATGGGTATTAGATACATGAGTAATATTTATTTGATTATAATTTTTCCTTTTAAAAATATTTTTATTCGTAAAGGAGGAATCGTGAAGGATCGTATTATAAGGGGTAGTTTAATGATGCCAGATCCGTTGAATTGGCCGATCCCCTTTTAGCTTATTTTTACGCCATGAATAGAACATTATAGAGCTCAGGGGGCACTGATCTAGTGCTTTTTCTTCACGATTAAGTTCCTCTTTCACTGGTAGAAATCCATAAAACTATTTCATTACTCATTTAGCTTAAATTAACTTATATGACTCTTTTTTCACTTGCATCCATATTTATATGATAAAGAAACGTAAACGAAATTAAAAGAACTACAATGTAAAAATCTTCGGTCACGACTACTTTTCATAGAAAAAAAACTTGTTATTCGTACTAAAAAAATCCTTTCTTAGTGTATTTTTTATCATTTCAAAATATTTCTAAGTGCAAAGAAATGTATATCAGTTATATAGACTTTTAACGTAACTGATATTAATATTTATGACGTTGTTTTTAGTTTCAATTTTAATTACGATTACGAGGTTAAGTGAAACTATTTTACGGTTTTTGCCTCATTTTATTTTCATTTTAGATTCCCGAAGCTTCGAACACTCATAGTAAAGGGACCGGCTGATGTATTTTGAGAATATATAAGAATATGTGTAGAAAGTTTCATGATAATCGGTTGAGTAGTTTTAGCGTGAAAGCGTTACCAACAAACTTACATTCACATCCAATTCCCTTCAATCGCCGCTGCAAAGGTTTGTCGAATCTAATGCCGTGGTTGGGACGATCTAAAATATTATCACAATCTGTTGACTTCTTGAACCGTCCGTGCTTCACGACATCTATGTGCTCCTTTCTGGTCTATATAGATTTTTTGGGTTATCCTATATAAGTGAGATCACTTTCCCACATTCAAACTTGTACACTCTTGCAGAAGGATATTGCTTGACATTCTGTAGCTCTTCAACCAAGTGTCCTTTGTGAGAACAATTAAATATTTATTTTGTTAATTTATTAAATATTTATTTTCTATACACGGTAAGGCTCAAAGTGCAAAACAAGTAATCATTATCAATTAATACCAGCTAAGAAGACAGCAAAAGGAGTCAATAAATGAACGGAACTGCAATAAAAATTCTAGTAACTAATTTACCACACCTGTCTTCGATAACATGTCCAAATATATAAAGATTGAATTATATTTAAGATATACAGTTACCATATGGCGATTTTCATTTTCCGCCAGTTTTCGTTATCGCGCTCGAGGGAATCCGTGATGCCCTATACGCAGTAAGGAAAACATTTTCGAATTTTATCATGATACCGGAGGGTAATAAAAGGCTACTCAAATTTTGTTTATACAAGCTTTGAATGTGGTCATGTTATATAAAAGAAATATAAATGCGTATTTAACTTATAATTCACGAAGGATAACCCCCAAATACACAATTCTTTACAATTGTTTACAAATATTTTGCATGTAATATCAAACATATCTGTAATACTTATAAGCAGTCAATTCTTTATTTGGTTAAAAATACATCTTAGTTCAAATGGCTATAAAAACGAGACTTTAATTTATTACAAAAATATTGATTGAAATAACGCACTTAAATTCAATATAAGTGTTTCAAGCTTTAACAAAATTATAATGATATTTTTTCTTAGAGACATCATCATAACAGACAAATACATATCTATGATTAAAATAATTTTATCTAACAAGTCCAAAGCTTACCAGGACTTCGAGTAAACAAAGTAATATATTGACTTTTGGAGATCTCAAAAAGATTTTGTAATATGTAAAGAGGAAGTAAAGAAAACGAAATTATGGGCCTTGTGTCTAAAAATTAAATTATAATTTCATGAGGGTGCATAAGCCTTCTTTTATTGAATCGGGGACCGACCCAGTAGCAGTACACTGCTTATAATAAGATATAAGCAGTGTACTGCTGTGACACGATGTATAATAAAAATACATCAATATTATAAGTTACATAACAATAATTACAATATTACAACAATAGTTATAACAATAAGTGATATAACAATCGGAAACATGGTCAACAGAATGGACTTATCGATTTTCATTCTTATACATAAAATAGGTAATTATGTTCAACTTAAAAATAAAAAATTAAATAAAACTTAAAATATTGGCTTCGGCATCGAGGGTCGTAGGTTTGCTTGTTACCACCGGTTTGGAAAGCAATTTCTTTAGAAACGACCGGCAAGAAACTCAACAGTTGCTCTTTTTTATAAATATCAGTTTACAATATAACATGGCCTTATCGCACTAAGCGAAAAATTGTCCGAATTTTTATTCTAATTCTCTACGACACTAATACAGTGTTGTCATATTATTAGGTAGAGATCATTTTTGTACGATTTGGTATCATTTTATTTGGGACGTGTTTTTTTTTTTTTTCAGGTGATTAATCAGTCTGTAAATTTATAATATTTCAGTATTGATGATTTTTCTTTTAGGAAAAAACATTTGCAAAATTATTCTTAGTTAATTATACTTAAATTAATTAAATTGTAGCATTCAGTATTCTGCCGCAAGGCCCATTGTTAGTACAAAAGTAATTAATATTAACGACAGTACCCCGGTTGTACACTGACAGCTTTGACTCGGTTCTTTTAGAAACATTTTCCTCCTGAATTAATTTATCGCATTTCTCATTCTCTTTCGTCTATATTTTCCGTAAGAAAGAGGTTAAAAATTGACTTTGCATACTAATATTGCCAAACATATTTTTTTTTTTGAGAAAATGAAAATAAAACATAAGGTGAAGTCTGTTATTATTTTGAAAATCAGGAATTACAATCAATAAAATTCAAATAAAAATATAATTGTAAATATATTCGATTTTATAACAAAAGTTTTCCAATGATGCAATTGATTATCTTTTTGAATTTCTTGCTTCTTTAAGCGCGTTTGGAAATAAATATGCGAGTAAAATTTTTACCATGCGCGCGCACACCGAACCTCAAATAGCGAAATGAGCATGATGCAGTTGGTTACGATGCAATTGTAACCAAGACTTTGCTTTAACGTTGTCTCACATCTGGCTAACTATATTGGAAAAACGACTTATACCAAATTATAGGTGGATTTATTAGGCATGTATTTCTGCTTCCTTTCATTCAAGATTTCATGAGTTGTATGTTGTGTTTCAGCGACATGACACTCACTCACAATTTTACCATCTGGTAAAGTAAATCATTTTTACCAACATCTTAACTATGTCATCCAAAAATCCACTATAACATCCAAAAATGAAATTGAGTATGGAATTAGAGCAACATAGGTACAACCCTTTGGCTTCTCTGGAGTTCTAGTAATCCGCAATACTAATAACACCTTGAACCATTCTGTGTACAGGATACTTATGAACGCATACAAACTTGTATTTAAATGGGTATATCTCCGTCCTCTCACTATCTCCATCACAGTTAGCTACAGAGGGAAAGTTATGGTTTCAGTTAGCATAATGGATCTGTAACAACTGGCCGCTGAGCTGCAATATGTCAAGCAAGTTCTGTGGGACAACAAGCTTCCAGCACCGCGCATATATAACAGAGACCACAATTACTTGTGGTTCCTGTACATGTAGTAGTCGTAGACAATATTAACAACATCTTAACTGCGCACTTCAGAATATAAGTAAAATTTAACCATCTGTCATATATCGGACAAATACAGAGAACATCGAAACCTGCATGGAAGAACATGCTGATCAAAAAAATAGCTGACATCAAACAGACACAACTATACAAAACGTGTACATAATCTTATTGTAGGACATTAACAAAAAAAAGGATTTCAAACCGGAAACTAAAAAACATTGTTTATACCTATAACATTTGAGCATTACCCTCGATTTTTCTGGGTTGTCATCATCAGATCCGGGATTTCTTATCTAGGTTTTTACCACCTTTTAAATATCTCCTTTCTATCAAAAAAGAATAAAGAAAATCGGTTCATAAACGAGGTTATTCGCGTACACACATAAAAAAAAAAAAAAATATATACGGTCGAATTGAGAAACCTCCTTCTTTTTTGTAATCGGTAAAAAAAACAAGTTTTATCATATCTAAAGCTAATATTTCAAAATCAGAATATACAGCTGCAGGGTTCTTTGATAATTTACTTGAATATTTTAAGTAAACTGTTCTTAACCATAACTAATGAACAAGGAGTTTTGCGTGAGAGCGGCCAGTGAGACTTATTAAATAATACCCCAATTACTTAGTAAAATTATGGTATTGTGTAGTCTTAAGACCCTCACTATGAACGTTCGTAAGACAATAATGAAATATGTATGATAGCTACGTTACCATCTTAGGGTTCAAGTTTTAATAATAACAAAAGAAAATAATTATTGGGTTTTTTTTTTCACTTTCATTATTTATTACCGTAATTATTCTACATACTTGTTTTTAATTTGAAGCTCGTTTACATGCTATAAGGTAATTTAATTATACTAATACAATGGCATATCTCGGAACTCATCAGTAAAAAATCTGAATAAGTTTTTATTTTATTAATTTATTTGTTTCTAAAATGTTAAAAAAATTATTTCTACGTCATCATATATTTACAAAACCACGTGCGAACAAAATAAATAAAATATCTAATTAAGTAAGTGAAACTTTTTCAGTCACTGTAAAAACAAAGAGATGAACATTTGAAAAAAAAATGTAAAATCTATTTTTTTTTAATAATGTCATTTCCAACAAACTCAATCTGCTAAGTTGGGTTTATGTCCATGTTTCAGCTTGAAATAAATGGTAGCCCCGGGGGTGAAATGAGTGTGTTAAAGATGGTGAATAAAAACATGTCAATCGTAACTTTTGCAAATATCCTCGTCAAATTTTACAGGGAACATTGTTTTTTACGTGTTGACAACATTTTTTTTTTATATACGAGCAAAAAGCCTTCGCTGACTAATGTTGAATGTAAAGTGTATGTATTCTGAAGTAATGTAACGTTCAAGTCTAATATTAACTTTGCATAAATCGTGTTAATTTTACTAACAATAGCTTAAGGTGCATTTAGCAAGCATTTAGCAAGGTGGAAATTAAGATCAAAGTTATCCTTAATATGGTATTTTGTTTTACCTTTAAAATTTTGCTGCAATCATTATAAATGTAGACCGTACGGTAGTATAGTTCTTTAGAATTCGCAAAAAAAAATTATCCATTTCGAATACCAATGGGATGCATTGATGAAATTTCCTTTTTTTATATTTCTTAAATGCACGAATACCTTTTGTGTATAGTGCGCATTTATTAATATTATTGCGGTAGAATTATATTATTGTATGTATATACGTACACATACAGAACAATACGTAGTATTTCGAATCAGAAGTTCACATATCAACAACAAATAACTGCGTGTGAAAAAGTTAGAAATTAAATTGTGAGCATAAATTATTACAGCTTTGTATGAATCAAATTGTTTCCGGACAATTCAGACATTAAAAGTTTTTAAAATTAAACAGAATTAAATCTAAAAATGTCTGGAATTAGTTTATTTTAATTATGCTTTTAATTGAGCCGTGATAGCTCAGTGTCCGGGCGCTCGCCTTTAATTCAATATACTCGAGCAACCTGAGTTCGATCCCCGGTGCCGGCACCAATGGAGTTTTTAACTTTAAGTGCTGACTTATCACGTGCTCCGCGGTGAAGGAAAACATCGTGAGGAAACCTGCATATTTTCGAAATAATACCAAAAAAAATATATTTCGAAAATATGTGAAGTCCGCCAATCCGCAGTGGGGCCGCGTGGTGGACTATTCCCTGATACCCTCTGTATAGAGGAGGCCTTTGCCCAGCAGTGGGACATGTATAGGCTGTTACTTTACTTTTTTACTTTATGCTTTTAATTAAGTGTAAAATTACAGTGTATGGAGTGTAGGCTGACCTGGGGTTTAATTAGCTAGCTGATCAGCAGTCACTGAGTTTTTTATCCTCACACTTTTTATCTGGAATCATGTCCTTAACTTCATTACGACGCAGATAGCCTTCATCTAAAACATTGCTTTGTACTCGATTTGCGGCAATAATGTGACAGCAGCTTAATCCATACTGATAAATAGCTTTTAGTGGAAACTCGCTTACTTTCAAAACATTCCAGAGAAGTATCCAGTTCTAGAAAGTCCAGTATGTGAACTGTTGTATGGTTCATTATTACGTCCATCACCTTGCCAATGGCGAATTAGTCCATTATTCCACGCCAAGCGTATTTAAAACTGTCATTAGGCATACTCTACAATGAAGAGTCTACATAATACACTCTGGAAGTTGAATGTCTAGAATCAGGTATTAATATTATGGTCAACGTATCACAGTTAGCGAGAGAGTTATCGATATCCACAGGTGCACAAATCAAATCATTTATTAATCGAAATAAGAAATATATATTTAATTTATCGACAGTTATTTTTTAAATCTACCACTGTTTCGTAATGAGGTTCCTCTAACGGAGAAGAAACAGGCGAAAGAAACTCCGTAGATATCCTCTTTTTTGTCATTTTTTTTTTCTCAAACACATACATTGTTATACATATTTATTTTTAGATACAGCTTAGGAGCGATCATCTCATTCCCAGGGGTTATTATCGTTAATGTATTCATTTACATTATAATCTTTTTAAAAGTTTTTCTTTAATAAATTTCTTAAACCTGTTAATAACACATGAATATTGTTCGAAAGGTTTTTGACATAAAAATGCTTATACACCTGCATGCATCTGATCCAAAACTTACTACTTTTTTTGAATAAGCATTTGTCGTCGTTTTTGCAGCTCTTGTAGAGTGACAACATCACTACTGATGTAACACCGGTCAATTATTTCGTCCATACCTGACCTGAAGTTCATTAATGAACATCTAAACAAGAAGTGAAGATAGAAAGTAATATTGTGTAATAAGTGCCAAGTACCGCTCCCAATAGTAAAAGAGCAAAGTATTTAACATTAAAAACCGAGAGAAGAGTAAATTTTGAAACCGCAAGACTACAATCTCGATAAGAAGCGTAAATTTTATATAGGTAAATAGCGAATTTACATATCCTAATTAGTAAATTTATTGTGTCATAAACAAGCCTTGAAACAGAGTTAAAAACATAACGATCAGATTTATATTTACTACTAGCGACCCCACCCGGCACGGGTGCAATGTATTATACATATGAACCTTCCTCTTGAATCACTCTATCTAGTAAAAAAAACCGCATCAAGATCCGTTGTGTAGTTTTAAAGATCTAAGCATACATAGGGACAGAGAGACAGCGGGACAACTTTGTTTTATACTATGTAGTGATGCACAGCAAAGAGACGTTTACATTTTACCACAATCCCTTGTTTTGACTTCCCGGAATCCCTCCACTAACACTTAAACTTTATGGTATGATATTAAAGTTCAAATTGACTTTTAAGTATTATTACGAATTTTTTTTTTTTTTCATAAGAACCTTCTTATAATAAACACAAAAAAAAATTGAAATCGGTCCAGCCGTTCACGCGTGATGGCATGACCAAGGGATATATATATATATAGATTGAAAACTTTTATTTGCTGGCCGCCAAAAAGCGACTTCAATCAGAAAATTAAACACATTGTTAATACCTATAACATTCAATGATGGCCCTCGATTTCTCTGGGATGCCATCATCAGATCCGGGTTTCCTTGAATCATCAAAATCGGTTCATAAACGATGAAGTTATCTGCGAACACACATAAAAAATATATATATATACGGTCGAATTGAGAAACCTCCTCCCTTTTTTGAAGTCGGTTAAAAACAATACGTTTTCTTGTAATGAATACGAAAATGTGCGGTATTGGAAAAATTAGTGCAGCATAAAAACTCGCGGTTTCAACTTGTTGTGATGAGACGCTTTTAAGCGAACGACATGCCAAACTATCAATTTGTTTCTAAGCCAATCGCTGTTATTACCTACCCCGTAGCCGCAAAAATCTAAATTTTGCTACTTCTGTAGTTCCGTGGTATCATCCACTGTTAGAAATGTCAGCCAAAATCAACTATTATATGTCAAATATTTTATCCTATTGAAGATGTCAGCCAAAATCAACGTTTAACTACCATTAAATATTTAGTTTTTATATATTGTGGATATGGATTTATAGAATAAAAAATCTACATATGATAACGCAATCACGTAATTGAATAAAAATTACGACGTGTACGAGTAAATAAATTAAGACATTAACTTTGATGTGCTCAAAGGATTTCGTAGTATGTCAGAAGAAAATAAATTATGAGCCTTATGTAATCAGGCTACATCATACATTCGCGCGCAATGGAACGTTGAAAGGACTTTGTTGGAAAAATTAAATTATAATTTCATGAGGACGTCTGTGCCTACTTTTAATGGAATGGGTGGGTACTCTTGTTTGAGCAATATACTTGTGAAATACAAGTGGAATCATAATAGCGTTGGTATAAAATAATGTGATTATTTTGATGGTATATGTTATGAAATAAAGATATGTTTATTAAACAGAGTTTAGTAAAACTAAAGATAAATATATTTATTAAATTCTGTTTATAATAAAAGCCAATAAACTACAATTAACAGCGGAGTCTTAGAAATAGGGTCACGTTTAAGTACGGAAGCCTAAAAAATGGCAAACTTAAATAAAGACAAACTTTTTATTCAAGAACAATTATTTGGAACCGATACAAATATTTGATCCGGCTAATCGGACTGATAAATGGACAATACAAGGAAAATACAAGGAACGTATTTCATAGTAAATATTATATCCTAGCTATATAAAGGATTTCAGTCCTTAAAAAAGGGTTCTTTGTACAAAGCCTCAGGCCTCCATTGTAAATAAGAATTATTTTAATATCGCATTGCCTGAAACCATAACGCGCTACCTTTACATTATTTATTAGAATGACATGAAAATCTTTAAAACCTTTTATCCCACTTCACATAATCGCTGAATGCACTTAAAAGAGTTTATTCTTTCTACTTCGTTTTTAAATACAAGCAACAATTTTCATTTCTATTTTTAGTTTACAAAACGTGTCCACAGCACTTTGTTACATTATTCATCTTGTCATCTAAAATTATAGCCATAAACATAGACGTGTTCTTTCCTTTTCGTCGTCCAGAAACTCGTTGAAGAAAGAAAAGAAAATAAAGTAAATAAACATACATAAAAATAGATTGAGATTTAAGCTCACTTACGTATATCACGCAATAACGCACGGGCCTCTTTGAAGGATGAAATGCCCAGTGTTGTTCCCGCCACCACTGTCTATACATATATTTGCAGTTCATAGATCCAAAACCCCTTTTAGCAAAACTCGTGAGAAATAGCTTGCGGTTTTAGGCAAAAAAACCTAATGAGCTAATTTAGTATGTAAGCTCTCTCCGTACTAACTTTCCTTCTAATCTATTTCGGCGTGAAGATAGATCAAACTGACAATTTAATACATTAATAATGTAACTGCAATATTCGTATAACATAAATTTTGGCAGATATACATATAAACAATATTTACGTAAAACCAGTTCAAATTTTCAATTGGTTTAAGTGCAATTTATTTCCAAACATTTGATCAGCAGTAATCAAATGAATGAAATTCATCTTCAATGAATTTGAAAATCTAACCATTGTTCTGTTGGATGTCTATGGCTGATTGGATTAAAAAAATTATACCAAATTATATCAACCATTTTGTACCAATCATTCTGTAAAGATTTTCATTGCGATATCAAGGCAATGCATGCTTTAACACTATTATTGCGATAATATGTAAAATCTAAAATTGAAATAAAACTTTTTAATTAGCCTAAAAGGGAATTCATTACTTGTTTTATACGTAAAGGTAAACGTTACGAAAATACCTTAACTGATTGAATAAAAAGCTTCTGATATTTTCAAGTTTTTTTTTTAATAATTCGGGACATATTTACACAACGTTAGCTATTCCTAAACTAAGCAAAGCTAGAGCTATTGATACTACATTAATTGATTTATTAAACATTTAACAAAACAAGTGTGACAAACAAAATTTGGTGCAAATTCACCAATATTAGAAATGGAAATTTTACCATTTGCTTGTGAGATTTATAGAGTCCCGTCTATGATTTGGTATATGAAGAGCCACTTTATTAGAATTAATAAACTCGATATATCGCGACGGATTGACGTTAGTAAAGTTATAATGCTAAAGCATCTGAAGTTGAACTAAAGTAAAAAAATATTTTTAGGAGTAGAACTAAAAAATCAAAATGAAATTAATTTAATAACTACAAACGTTGGCATAGTTAAAGACTGAAACTGGTTTAAACTTTGATCGTATTTACTTCCACTTTATATACGACTAAATCATAATTTCTGAATAGTCTATTGTTACAACCTTTATTCGTACAAATACATTTAGTAGCTCTATCATATTCGTATCTTATCGTCTCAAAGCGTTCGAAACGTTCAAACGATTTTCGCTTTTAAGGTGCATCACCGCCAGAGTACCCGTCTGTACCCAATGTGATGAACGCTTGACAGCATCCAGAGCTATTGGACAGTCTACGTAGATGCTATTGGTTCCGAAAATTTTGGTAAAATAAGTAAAGAGAAGTTTCACTCCCGCACTCACCCTTAAACCTTGAGTTCGGTCTAATTGTGGGTGCGAGACATAAATATAAAGTAATCTCTAGTTCAACAGTATAAAAATCACTTATAAATGCTGGCTTCTTAACGCCTAACAATTATTTACGTTAATTAATTTAAAAAACAATGCTTTATTGCGTTTAATCTCTCTTACTTAATTAATCTTCGGTAGTATTTATCTACTTTATTATAGTCCAGTTCACGAAATGAAGCTGCAAAATCTCCACAGACTTAGAACAGATTTTGGTGAAATAAAGATCATAAGAAAATTGCGATATACTTCAATTAAAGTATTCTAAGCTTTCCGCGCGTTTATTTTGTCTGTTTAATTTAACTTAGTCCGTTAATAACTGTAAGAACAGATAAGAATCTGTTAATTAAAAAGTTTTAGGAGGGTTTTCAGCTAACGTCATTTATAAAAAAAGGTCGCGTTAGATGAGTTTAAAGTTTTTGTATTTTGTGCTGAGTGTATTAATTTATTAAAAGTACTTAATAAATGATTCCGTAAATAATTCAAACTAAACAAAATTTATACATGGCATATATTTGTAAGTACCTGGATGACCGGGAACGCTCTATTTCCCACCGGATCTATTACAACCTTGTAGATGGTGGCGAAATTTAGCTTTGTATTCTAATGATATTGTAGCAGTTTTTCGTTGCCTGAAAACACGGATAAAACGACGTAAAAAATGAAACCTACATCGATTTATCACCACCGAAACTCTCTTCATACTAAATTTCATGAAAATAGTTTGAGCCGTTTCCGAGATTCACGATATCTGTACATATATAATGTATACATTACATATGTATACTATATATATATATATATATATATATATATATATATATATATATATATATATATGTATGTATATATATATGTATAGAAGAATCGTTCGTTTAAAGGTATCAACATTTATATAGATGAAGAAAAAAAATCACGAATTATTTACAGTGTACTGTTATTTAAATCTGCCTTGAAGTGTCAAAGAAGTGCTTTTATAGAATTTAATTTAGATCTCGTAGGTAACTATGAGGTCACGCACCAGCTTGTGCTGTAACTAGAATTAACAGGTATGTCAGCCTTATGGCATGTGCTGTTAAGTAAAATAGCCGAAGCCCACTTTCTTGGAGATTGGAAACGCATCTGCCACCATTAAGGTTTTGTAGATCTTCACACGCTGCGGTAGCATAGAGGAACCGTGTTTGATTGAATATACTTTATTTCACACAAGGAAATACAAGGAAGAAAATACGAAACGATAGTGTACGGTCAGGAGAAGGAGTGTACATACAGGCGGCCTTATTGCTAAGGTAGCAATTTCTTCCAGGCAACCTTAGGGTATAGGTGAATACTTTTGAAATTAAGGAGAAATTAAAACTTCTTGTTCTCAGATATTATAACCGTGTAATGACCAGAACCTCACTAACAAAAATAAATTTGACGGTGGTTGTACATAATAAAGCATACAAGCAAATATATAAGAACAGCAACTGCGTATGATATAATTTTGTCAGGCGCTTAGCGCGTCAACATGCCCCCGGGCGTTGAAAGCATGTCTTTCAACAGTCTTTGATCGCTGGCAGAGGGCAGATTTTGCAAAGAGGTCTTCGAATAACTCCATTTGCAGTTCGGACGTCAGCAACACGGTTGATTTCATCTGCTCCTGGATGACAAGCTATTATTCAACTTAGACGCCATTTAAGCGGTGGCAAGTTATCATCTTTTATGAGAACAAGAGCTCCATCCTGTAAAGATTCAATATTTGAACGCCATTTCAATCTTTGTTGGAGCCTCGAGATGTATTCCTTGCTCCATCTTCTCCAAAAGTGTTGACGAAGTTGCTCAATGCGCTGATAGCGACTCAGTCTACTGGCAGAGTCATCCATTTAACTTTGAGAAGGAAGTGAAGTCATCGGACGACCAATGAGAAAATGTCCTGGGGTCCACGGAAGCAAGTCGTCTGGATCCGTGGAGAGGGGCGTCAGCGGACGGGAGTTCAGTACAGCTTCAATTTGAATCAGCACAGTGTTTAACTCTTCATAGGATAAATTACTATTGCCTAATACTCTACGTAAATGAAATTTAATAGACTTCACACCTGCCTCCCAAAGACCACCAAAGTGAGGAGCATGCGGAGGAATAAAATGGAAGTTGATATTTTCATGAGCCAAATTCCCAGCTAGTGAATCGCAATTGCCTTTAATAAAACGACCGATTTCATTATACGCGCCTATAAATGAGGTTCCATTATCTGAATATATATGCTTAGGTTTCCCCCGACGTGACATAAATCGACGAAGTGCTGATAAATAATTGTCACTTGTAAGATCGCCTGTCAATTCGATGTGTACAGCTTTGGTCGTAAAACAAACGAAAATGAGAATATACACCTTGATTAGCCTACAACCTCGACCCTGACGACTAGCGGACATTATCCGACCAGCATAGTCGACGCCAACGCTCTCGAAAGGATAGCCACCGGGAGTTACTCTGGACTGAGGCAGATTACCCATTAGAGGGTTAATAACCTTTCCCTTATAACGGCAACATAAATAGCATTGCCGATAGCAATGTTTAGCTAAGTTGAGGCCTCCGATTGGCCAATACATGTCTCTTATTGAAGCTAGTAGTAAACGGGGACCGGCGTGCATAAGTTTGATATGAATATGTTTGAAAAGTAACTTTGTGAAACGATGAGTGGACTGTAAAATAATCGGATGTTTCTTTTCATAAGAGAATAATGAATTTCCTAAGCGACCGCCGACCCGCATTATTTTATTTTCGTCTATGAAAGGATATAATTTTAAGAGATCACATTTTGAAGGTAATTTCTTATTATGCAATAAAATGTTATATTCGTTGAATGACTCCATTTATGACAATTTTATTAAGGTATTCGGCGAATGTTAAATTTAGTTTGTAGTGGCCGTTTTTTACAAATATTAACAAATCGCAAAACATAAGCCATACAACGTTGTAATCTATTAAAATTAGAGAAACGCTTAAAGTCAAGTATTTTTTCTCTGTTAGTGCTAATTTAACTTCGTAACGAGTTTCTGGTAATTTTTCACTTAAAATAGGATTACTAGGCCAACTAGAAATATCGCATTTTAAAAATTGTGGTCCAGACCACCACAAATCAAGAGCTATAATTTCACTAATATTCGTACCGCGAGAAACATAATCGGCCGGGTTTTGATCAGTGGGAATATGCCTCCAATTACATGAACTAGTTTTTTCCAAAATTTCGGCCACACGGTTGCGAACAAACGGTTGTAATTTGTTAGGTATAATTTTTAACCAGCCTAAAACGATTGTGGAGTCTGACCAGAAAGTGACTGATCTTACTTGAATTCGAAGTGAACTCAATACTTTCTCATATAGACGAACTCCGACAAGAGCAGCGCAGAGCTCGAGACGTGGTATTGTGGTGGGCTTTATGGGGGCCACACGGCTTTTAGCTGAAAGTAAACGCACCAACACATTATTATTGCTCGCGCTCCGGATATATAAACATGCACCGTATGCTACTTGGGACGCGTCACTAAATATATGTAAGTCTATATAATTATATTGATTACAAATAACATGGCGTGGAATGCGTACGTTATTGATAAGCGATAAACTTTCTACAATTCTTATCCACGGTTTTATTATTTCAGAGGGCAACGGGTCGTCCCATGTCAGTTTAAGTAACCATAGCTTTTGCATTAATATTTTCATGGGAATTATGCATGGCGTTAAAAGACCTAGAGGATCAAATATTTGTGATATTACAGAAAGTTTTCCTCGTTTTGTTAAGTAATTTAAAACAATTTTATTCAATGAAAAATATAGTTCATCAGACTCGATAAGCCAACTAAGACCTAATGTTTTACAGGGTTCCATAGAACCTATATTTAAGTCGAGTGATGAATTATTATTATAACATATAATCCGAGGCTCATTTGATTTCCATTTACGGAGATTCATACCCGCTGAGTTAAGCTCAGTAGACACCTTATGACGTATATCCAGCACATCTTGGATGCTATCCCCACCAGTTAGTAAATCATCAACATAGAAGTCATGGATAATTATTTCGGAAATTTTCTTTTCCCTGCAATCCATGCCTATTTGTTTAAGACATCTCGTGGCGAGATAAGGTGCGCTGGCTGTACCATACGTAACCGTGTTTAACTGGTATGCTTTCATGGGCTCTGATGGATCATCTCTCCAAATTATTCGTTGGAGATGTCTGTCATCAGGATGTACGATGATCTGCCTATACATTTTTTCTACGTCTGCAGATATTACGTACTTATGCTGTCGGAATCTTAGAAGTATAGACAGCAGATCGTCTTGTACAATGGGCCCTACCATTTGCAAACTATTTAAAGAAACACCTGAAGTAGTTGGACTGCTTGCATTAAAAACAACTCTAAGCTTAGTCGTTAAGCTGCTTTCGCGAATAACTCCATGGTGTGGTATGAAATATCCTAGCTTCTGTGAATCAAATGAACACTCAGACATATGCCCTAACGATAGATACTCCGTCATAAATTGAGTATAGTTATTTTTAAATTCGGGTTGACCCTTAAATCGTCTTTCAAGCGAAAGAAGACAATGTTTAGCGCGTTGCAGCGAACTGCCTAAAATATCACACGACTGTTTCAGTGGTATTTTAACACAGAAACGGCCGTCTGGTAGACGCGTTGTGTTTTTGATAAAATGCTCTTCACACATTTTCTCTTCCTCTGAGAAAACTGATGATTGATGGCGAACCTCCTCAAGGTGCCAAAAACGCATTAATAGGTTTTGAATATCATCATAACTATTAATGTGCAAAGAGACATTGTCCTTAAAATTTACATTTGTAAAAAACGACTTATTGGAAATCGAGTGAGGTACAAGACCGCTTTTACTTAAAGGGCCAGAAACTAGCCATCCTAATCTAGATTCAAAAAGAATCGGCATTCCATTTCCTAAATTAATTTTACGTACACCTAGTAGGTCCCAAAAAACATCCGCACCAATAATTAAATCCACCGAAGATGGTGTGTGGAAGAAGGGATCAGCTAAACATAGGTTACTTGGTAAATTAAAATTGTTTAAATTAATTTGCCTCTGTACTAGGTACTTCGTCAGTTATATGAGGCATAATAAAACAGAATAGATTAGTAGTGAACTTTTCGTTCAACGATTTTATAGGTAGGCAGCACATTTTGCCTATGTGTGACTTAGAATTATTAATTCCTAATAAAGATTCGTTGACGTTGACTGTAGTTAAATTTAATAATTTACTTAATCTTTCTGTTACTAAACAAGAAGTGCTTCCACTGTCAAGAATGGCGCGAGCTAAGTATTCCTTATTGCTTTTATCGTAAAGCTTTAAAAGGGAAGTAGGTAAAAGTACCTGAGATTTATTTTGTATGTAAGTAGACGCTTGCGCCGATAAGGTTACATTATTTTTACCGTTATTGTTGCATGACGTACCAGGGAGAGAGACGGGACGGTCCTCTGAGTGGGAAGGAAGATTGGAAGTTGGCCTCGGCTTCATGTCTGAAATGTGAATCAAAGTGTTGTGCTTTCTTTTACATATTTTACAACAACCGACTTGCAACGGTTCGTATAATGGCCGGAACGTAAAAAATTATGACAGACCTTAAATTGTGATATTAATTCGAACCGTTGTTCACAAGTAAGCCCTAAAAACTTTGAACAATTGTTCAGACCCTTGCAATTTGGACAAGATTTGGACTGAGACGCCTCGCTATTCCCGCTTAACCGTGTCTGATTGTTAGTGACTGACACCATGCTTTTAATTTTAGTATTATTTTTATTTTGAATAATTTGGGAATTTCGAGAAAGTTCCAGTGTTTCTAATAGGTCGGTGCGATTTTGTAAAAATGTTAAAAATGACGTAAAGGAAATGGTTTTATTATAATCTAAGCAACCTTTATATTCTTCCCACTCTCGGTAAGTTTTGCTATCTAATTTTTGCGAAATTATAAAAATTAATAAAGTGTCCCAATAATTTATAGGCTCACCTAACGACTCGAGTGCCCTTAGATTTTTATTTAAAGAGTCAATCATGCGCTTTAGAATAAATGACGATTCTTTTGTAATGACCTCAATGTTAAATAATGCCGTAACGTGATTTTTAATTAAAAGACGTTTATTATTAAAACGTCCACATAATAAATTCCAAGCCACAGCATAATTACTCGCTGAAAATTCTATAAATTGGATAACCACGGCGGCTGTCCCTTCGAGCGACGCGCGAAGATAATGAAACTTATTGATGTCATCAATAGCGCTATTTGAATGTATTAGGCTAGAAAAGGTGTTATGAAATTCTAACCAATTGTTATGCGACCCGCTAAATTTAGGCAGCTGTATGGTAGGCAACTTTACAAGACTATTATTATTATTACATGAAAACTCCTTTTCACTAGCGCACTCAGTATTTGAGTTAATATTTTGGCGAATAAGATCTCGAGCTTTCGCAAAAATTTTATAATGTAACGATTCAAAATCATTGCGTTCATTTAATTGACTATTAATGTCGTCTACCAGACATTCTAACTTTAATTGAACCTCATCGTATTTTTCGTATAATAATTCAATTTTACTTACGCGCAATTGCAATTCGCTAACCTGAGATGTGCTTAATAAACCCTTTAATTCATTGAGATAATTATTGAAAGCCGTTAACCGTCCTTTGAAACTTGCCCGTTTTTTAATTAATTCCCTCTCTTCGGTCATTTTGGAATACAGGATAAAATTAAAGAATAATATCTGAAAATTAAAACAATTGTTAAAAAGTTATTACTAAATAAAAACGAAATACTAAAGAAAACACTGCACTGATTTTTATTCTTCTTCTTCCTTATATGTCCTTTGTCTTTGTCTTCAAGGTGACCTCGGACGTTTGCAGTATTTCTTCCAAAAATCTTCAATTTCATATTATGTATTATTTAGTTTGATATTTCCCGAAGTAAATAATAAGTAGCCGTTAAATCGGGCTCGAAGCTGACCATGAATACTTTTGAAATTAAGGAGAAATTACAGGCGCTTAGCGCGTCAACAATAGGATTAGATAATAAAGTTGCGGGATAATAGTGCAAAAATAATTACATTAATATATATGTAGAAAAATAAAATCATCAAATATAATACACTACTTATACTAAAATATATATATATATATATATATATATATATATATATATATATATATATATATATATATATATATACAGCGTGTCGTTACCATCGCGACAATAAATGAACACACGTCTAACGCTACTTGCCAATAATCATAAAAAAAATATTGACGTTAATAAAAAAACACAATTAAAAAAAAATATTTTTCAAACAAACTAATTAATTAAAAAAGAAACAAAATTTGTAACATCCTATACAACTCGCGCCACAGCGTCGCATTACAAGCCAAAAACTTTTTTTTTTAAACTTTAAATTCATTCAACCCATTCATATGCTTTGTGACCTTTACAAATGAACTTAACGTTACAGTTTTATACGTAAGGGTGTTCTAAACTTCTTTGTTTTGGAAAATTTTATAACTTATCCTCTATATGTGTGTTCATTTATTGTCGCGATGGTAAAGGCACGCTGTATATATATCTATATATATATATATATATATATATACAAATACATATATATGCATATTAAATTAAACAGGAAGGGAAAGGAGATGGGCTTTCAGATGCTTCTTAAAAGTGTAAAGGGACGGGCCTTGTCTTATAGACACAGGGAGTGAGTTCCAGAGCTTCACAGCTTGGACAGTAAAAGAAAAGGCATAGAAATCAGTGGTATGAGAAGGCATAGAAAGCGAGCGATAACGAGAAGAACGGAGTGAACGATCAATAGAAATGGACTGGTATTCAGAACTTTATTTTAAATATGAAGGAGTCGAAGGGTTAAACAGGATAGAATAAAGTAGGGAGAGAACGTGAAAATCCCTTCGACGACGGATCGGGAGCCAATTTAACTGAGTACGATAAGAAGAGACATGGTCCTACTTGCGTAGGTTGAAGATAAATCTAATAGAATGGTTTTGAAGGCGCTCGAGTTTACTAAGCATCTCTTCTGTAAGGTCGGGATTAGACGTATCAGCGTAATCAAGGATAGGTAGAAGTAGGGTCTGTACAAGCTAGATTTTAGGGCTGGTCGGTAAGAGATTCCGCAGTCGTCTTAAGGAGTGATACGTTGAAAACACCTTTTTACTCACGTCAGCGATATGTGGCTTCCAGGATAAGGTCTTATCAAATATCACGCCAAGATTTTTAACAGTATCGCTGTATGGTATATGGACGCCATCAAACATAACTGGAGGTAGTTTATTAAAGTCAACTCTAGATATGAACCAAGGGCTACCCACCACAATTACCTGAGTCTTTTTAGGGTTCACCGTGAGACCATAAGAGCGACTCCATTCGGATATGCGAGAGAGTTCGGTGTTGATGGAACACACCGCTTTTGGAGGTCGTCTGCATACAGGTGATACGAAGATGTTAATGAATGAGTTAAATTGTTTATGAATATCGTGAAGAGTAAGGGGAAAGAACGCCACCCTGCGGTACGCCTGATCAGTTACCAAATTTTCACATCTATACTGCATCTTTAGGAATTGTAAACAAAGAATAATTGTTAAGTGATTAATTTGTGAATTAATTAATATTGTTAATTATAGTAGATAATTTTTTTTGCTGAATATTGAATTATTCCTTTACTTAGTTTCCATTCCTTAGAAATAAATTCGTTTGACCAGATACACATAAGCTAGCTATGTAGTGGCATTATGTGAGTCACAATGACAGTGACTAGCCATGTAGTGACAGTGACTAGCCATGTAGTGACAGTGACAAACAAGAGCATAATTGGCTAGAGTCGAGATACAATGCTTACAATGAGATACAGCGGTTAGATATCCTCAAAAATAGGATATGATCAATTGACATAATAGAAACTAAGATGTGTAGAGTATAGCAAAGTCGATAATGAGATAATGACTACATTATAAGTAAATACTTGTTGACTGACCGCAGAAGTGGGCATTGTTATGTGAGAATGAATGACATTGTATTTTGCGTTATTATATGCGTTATTGGGTTAGTAGTCAAAATATAAACACAAGTTCATTATAGTTTACAAATTTACAACGTAACATTTTATTTCACAATGCACTGCACAAACAAAGCGTTACATTCAGAGCGTTCAAATTTCATAATTAGCTTGAATATTTTAATTAAGCCGGCTTAAACGACATAAAATGAATAAATAGCGTTGCGTAGGAGCGGCCAACGACCTACTAAATAATACTCAAATTACTTCGGTAATTTATGCCGTAGCTAGAGTTTTCCGTAGTCTATGTTAAGACCCTTGCTGTTTGTGTGAAAGTCATAAATATTAATAGCTGTTGTTTAATTGCGAACTGATAGCTTCGAGTCCATCTTTTTAGTAAAGAATTCATTTTCGCTTATATTGATTTTTCTTAAAAGAGTAATATATTTCATCACGCAGTTTATTCATGTGATCATTAATATAAAATATATAATAATAATAAATATTTAGGACACATTTTAGACAACTTTCTCTAGTCCCAACTAAAGTAACTATACTTTTCTTTTGTAAATAAATACATATTGTATACAAGATATGCATATAGTATATAGATAATCTGAATGTCGGAAACGGCTCAAACGATTTTCATGAAATCCAGTATGTAGGGGGTTTCGGTCGGGATGAATCTAGCTAGGTTTCATTTTTAGAAAACGTCCTTTTATCTGTGTTTTCAGGCAATAAAACTGCTACAATATCATTAGAATACGAAGATAAATTTCACTACCATCTACAAGGTTACAACATTTCAGGTGTGAAATCGGACGGTTTCGAAACCAGAAGTCCTTGTTACGTCATATCATTTGTAACAAGCTGATTTTTATAAGTTAGTTTGCAACGAATGGTGGCCATAGAAATATAGTGAGTTGCGAAAATGGTGAATAAAGAGCCGTACGTTCTTACTTCCAGGCAACAGCTTCGTTCAATTTTATATACAATACTTTTTTTAAGTATATACAATATTTATATATATATTGATATATATTTATAAAATAATGCACGATGTATACGCGAACAAGGGACGTTGGGCTAGACTTATGATCATATTACATTTATATAATGGCATATGAGTAATTTTCTTCAATACCAGCCTATTTCCACCTCATTGCCTGCATTGTCTCAAAATAATCAAAACAAGATTTGACGCCTTTTATGATGTTTAGGCGGTGTGGTGTTGCAATTAAACAATGGTTGGAACATTAACTTCTAACTCAGACCATGGTTTGGAATTCAAATTGTGTGTACCAACGAATTATATTTTCTTGAAATCACATATAAATTCATTCATGATTATTTTTTTTTAAAGAATGCTTTTACAACAATTCAAATTCAATAATTGTTGGACATAAATATGTTTTAAGTCCCGAGAAGATAAATTAAGATAAGTCCCAAGCAGAAATTCAACAACACGTCACAATTACAAAAAGCAACACAACAACAACAAACCGCCCCTGGACATCAGAGTTAAAAATTAAATTGCCGAAATATTAAGCATGCAAAAGAGTAGTTGAATTCTGATTGCAATCACGGATGCTTTGTGTTTCACTAAATTTCCGAGCAGTTCACGACACAAAAGCTTTTGTTTTTTGTTAAAAATGATTGATGCGCAAAATAAGCGACAAACATTATTTTGTTTTAAAAGAAAACAGGAAAGGTCTTAGTGACGACTGGAATACTCACCGATATGAGGTTTTTCGTCTAATTTCGGATTCGCTGTGTAAAAACAAAATTCCTTGATCTACTTTGGGAACGTTGCTTGTTATGTTTATGTAATAACTTTACATGTGGTAGGGCCACTCATCAGTTCGCTGTTGCACGAATGGGAAGGTCCGCCCGGGGAACTACCCCATGACCTCACAGAACATCGGCGTAAAATGTAGTTATACTTTTGTGTAGTGTAATCGAGAGAGCCGGGGCTCAATTTATTAAAATGTGGTAACGCATCTGCAACGCTACAGGTGTTCCAAATGTCCATGAGCGGCGGCTATCACTTAGCATCAGATGCACCGCTAGCCCACTTGTCGCGAGTCTCGGGACTATATCTCCATTAATCGAGCTTTTATGCTCAGCCGGCAATGCTCAGTCGGTTGTGACTCTGAAAAGAATCTCGCCCTACATTGAAATAAAGAAACATTTTTCGATAGTAAAAATTCTATAACAAGCCGATAAGTTTGGGATCCCATCATCAATAAATTGATGAAATACAGATCAGAGCGCAACAGCGCCACATGTAACTATTAGCGTTTGCTCCATGGATCGGAATAGAATTAGTTATTTCCAAAGTAACAGTAGCGCGAGTTAACAATGATACCAGAACGCTTGACATCCCGTGACCATGAATGCTGTAAAACATTCGAAACGTCGGGTTTTTAAAATTAAAATTAAACGCGACGAAATTCGTAAATTAGTTTTATTAAAATATTCAACTAATGTTACTTGCAAAGTCATGGGTACCTGTAAATGTACACCGCGTATATCCCAAGGAATTAAATCCGTAGGGCTTACAGGCACCATAGTAAATAACTACATATTCCCCAGGCCTATATTCACACACATGTTCAAGAAGAAGAGAAGATAAGAAAACTAAGAGTATCTTTAATAAATTTTTAATCTATAATTTCAACGGCTCCAGCGATTTTCATGAAATTTAATATGTGCGTAGATTCGGAAGTAAAAAATCTGGCTAGGTTATATTTTTAGAAAGTGACGTTTTATCCCAGTTTTCAGGGAATAAAAAATATCATTCGAATACGACGGTAAATTACGCTGAAAAAAAAAATGGTTATATATATCTCCATATCGGTAATCGGGCGGCCCCGAAACAGAAGGCCGTGGTTCGTGTCACGATCATTTAGACACTTATTTTTTTACTTTTTTTCGATTCCAGATCATTACTTTCTTTATTTTTAATTTTTTGTCGATCCAGATGATTTTGTTATTTTTTCTTATTCTTACGTAGGTAAGATCGAAAAATATTATGCATATTTCATTACTCATTAGTTTGTATCTAAACGTAATTCCCAAAATACATGATTTACCAAAAAAAAAAACAAACCGACCAAAGCTCGGTCCTCCAGGTACTTTAAACTTAATAGAGGAATATAAACTGGAAAACAGCTCAAAGAAATAATTAAGACCGTAAGGGGGAGAAAAGGAAATTGAACGAACGAATCTACGATAAAAAAGGTTTTGATTTTGTTATTGTTTAGATTTCTCCGAATTGTAGTTAATTAATTCAAAGTGGGGCCTAGCGGTGGACTATGCCCTGATACCCTCTGTACTGAGGAGGCCTTTGCCCAGCAGTGGGAGATGTATATGCTGTGACTTTACTTTTGCTTTGCTGCGAACAGCATACGGTCAGAAAAATGGTGACTTCTTTGAATACCCCACAAGACTTTAAAAAGATTATTAACAAAATCACTTGACTTAAGGTCTTTATTGTTGCTTTTATTTGATTATGATTAAAGCTTACTTTTTGTTATAGCGGAAGTATGAATGAAGACAAACATTTCTATTTGCAAGAAGTAACATCGGATCAAAATCATGTTAGGACGCGTTAACTGTGTTAACTCTCATTCACGATTATTCGACGACGATTTGCGACATTCAATTTTTATTTAAATTAATATTCTTTAAATTAACGTAACACCCGCATCTTAACTTGTGACAGTTGAAACGAATGGATGAAGGCACCTTATTCGGCCTCTTCAAATAAAAGAAACCTCACAATTATACATTATCACATCACACTCAAGGGAATTCTAAAAGACAAAGTAAATAATAAAACTCTCTTCTCGAACTCTTCAATATGCTAGGTTGTTACACGTGCCTACATATAACTCGTGGGACAATACCGCCTTTGAAATAATTAGTGAAGCCCTAAGTCAACGTTAACCGTCCTTAAATGCCAGCAATTGTTATAGTGCGCTCGAGTGTATACACAAGCAGGAATTAACTTTCGCCCTCACCCCAGTCTGAGGAGGATTAAAGCTATTGAAAAGGGAGCCGGCCCGCTTTTAATACTGCGTATGCTATATACATGAATATTTATGAATATTTATACCAACAAAGTTCATTTCTATCGCTATTTATGAAAATATAACAGGGACATTGACGAAACGCCGTCAGTACGTTTTGCGCCTCATAGAATAAACTTTGGTACAACTGGTACTGGTACTTTTAACTGTGGTAACGCAAGTTTTCTCTGTTGCACGAATGGACCGCTCCGTCCGGATAAGTACCACAACCTCACAGAAGACCGGCGTAAAGTAGAAGTGTTACACTTCTGCGTTTCGTCCGGTGGGTGAGGAAGCCGGGACCCACTTTTGCAAAGCTACGGGTGTTGCAAATTTCCATTGGCGGCAGTTATCACTTAACAACAGGTGAAACACAAGCTCGTTTGCCACTTTCTCGCATAAATAAAACAGTAAACTCCTATTTTTGGCTCCGAAATAAAAATTAAATATAACTTATGTGTAGTAAAATTTTGCAAAAACAGTGTCATAAAAATGACATCTTTTATGAGGCGACACGGCTCTAGACGTCTTTATTATAAATGCTAAGTCTATGCTATAATTGTAAATCTCATAACGGAAATACTCATTCTTAAATCTATATGTCTAATTTTTGAAAATCATACATATTTAAGAACAGGCTCATGTGTTTAGGGTACTCAATATAATAGAAACTTTAAGCATTGAATTATGTTTCTAGTTTCTAATGAAAAGAATCAAGTCAAAATACTATAATATTATAATAAGGTTAAAGCCGTGTATTCCCTGCCATCTGAAATTGTATGTCTCGTGTCTATATATAAGGGAATGTACTATTGTCAGACAATTAAACATGCAAATGAGTCGTGCAATAATCGCCATTGTTTCCATATTACTGTATTGCATCCACCCAGTCGTGATACAGATTTTTAGTCTTGAATTTACTAAATGATGCTACCCATATTGCGGTACAATTATGCGCATCATTTTCTTTTGTATTTTACTAAGACCGCGCTGTCTATAATCTATCTCTTTCTCATGAACCGTGATAGTTTGACAGTTGAAAGTTTCACAGATGATGTATTTCTGTTGCCGCTTTAACAACAAATTCTAAAAAAACAGTATAAAAAAATATTTAAGTGAGGCTCTCATACACCGGACATGATTTAATGAATTTTTTATAGATAATGGTACGGAACCACTCGTGTGCGAGTCCAACTCGCACTTGGCCAGTTTTTATCGATCCCAATAAACTCATCAATCAAGAGTTGATTGAAGGCTAACAGATAATAAAAACCTTTAGCATATTCTTCTTTATATGTATCATTACACTCGTTTCTTTTTTTATGTTAGAAAGTGGCAAACGAGCTGGCGGTTCACCTGTGTTAAGTGATAACCGCCGCCCATAAACATTTGCAACACCCGTAGGGTTGCAAATACGTCGCCACCTTTAAATAAACTGGGCCCCGGTTCCCTCAGTCACCAGACGAACGACGTTGAGGAAATGAAAAAAGAAGTAACGGTAACGATAAAAGTGATGACCAGGCATTTAAAAAACAAAATAACAAAAAGTAAGCATCATTGATGACTCCGTGGCGCAGTTGCCAAGGTATTGGCCTCAGCGTCGGGGGTCGTGGGTTCGATTCCCACACGGGACAGATAGCTGTGTGACCCACAGATAGCTGTTTCGCATCTGGGTCTTTGTCTGCGTGAAATTTATGTTTGTAAAACTTCCCTACAACACAGGATAATGTTATCATAAAGTAAGGGCAATGTTTTTAAATCAATATTAATATTATCAACTTCATACGAGCGGGTCTCCAAAAGCCATAAAAGCGAAAAACCGACTTGGTCAACTGCACCCGCCAAAGATAGTGATAAGATAAATTGTAGTGCTTGTCAAGTTTTTGTTAGTAGAAGATATTTTACGAAACATTTGAGAAGTAAACGTCACAAAAATAATTTATTAAAGGTCCATAGCTCCTTAACAAACAACTACCCTGTTTTTGAATCCGCTTTTGGACCTAGATTAATTACTTGAACTTGAACTCTTTTTAGATTCTTTAAAAGGAAAAAAAAATAACATGTTTGATTCGGCCGATCCGATTACCAAGTCAACGAGACGAGAGAGATATCAATCCAAGATTAATTTGCACATCCGATCGATCTCAAATTTAAGTCATCGATCTACAATAATTTAAAAAAATTACAGATTATAAAAAATATAAATTTTTAATCCAGATTTAACAGCAGATCGCAGATTAATGTTTTTCTCTCTAGCGTTCAACGTTTTAACTGCCTTATTTGAAATGGTATGATGTAATTATTGATTATTTTTAAACAATTATGTCCAATTTCATGATAACTTGAAAATTTAGTCTGTTTTATTAGACTTGAGAAGTTCCGACTTTTTAAAGTATTTTTAGCTAAAGTTCTACACAAAAGAAGAAATGGTGACAAACAATATTAGGAATAGAAACGGCACGGAGTGTAAAATTGTTGTATGTTTTGTCAATTTTGAATGTTTCTTCTCTCTGTTATTGGTGTTCTATTACAGTAAATATAAACGAGTTGTTTTAATTGAGAGGATAAAACGAATAGTTATAGAAAGCTGATGGACTTTTCAGGGAACTCCTGAAAATCAATTTTATACTTGATTTTCAGGAGTTTTATATAATGAATACAGGAGGATTATAAAATGAATACAACTTCTAATTTAATCTTTTCTCGAATTTAATCTTTTCAACTTCTCATTTAATCTTTTCTGTTTTTATTTTTTAAATACTCTTTTAATACCATTATTTCCTCTATATTTTTCTTAAAAAATTCTGTATCGATTGGTCCCTTGCTGCACTGTTTCCGTTCTGCTTAGTTAATTTGCACTTAAAACCTGTAAAATATATAAACATATCATTTTGATTGAATACTTATTAATAATAATAATAAGTATTTAAGCATTATTGTGAAAAATAACGATTTTTCACTCCACTTTGCTATATTTCATAAAAACAAATTATCAATAGATGGCATTATTATACAATATTTATAAAAAAATATTTATATGTAAGTTGTTTTATGAAAACATGAACATTCTACTTGTCTATTTTTCGTAAATAACGGCAGAAACCGTATTAACATGGTGTTTTAGTTATTAAATTTGATACAGAAATATGGAAGCTATATTTAGCGACAAGAAATCATCGATAAATAACATATAGAGCGTTTTTTCTTGTATTTACGCTATATAGAGTGTGAAAAAAGGAGTACAAAAGCAAGTAGATATACGGTGTCACGCTTAAAAAGATAGGGTGAAAGAAACATGGGAAACAAATGAGGCGAACGCCTAACGTCTCTTTGTTTCGCAAATTTCGTGTCCAAAAAGGACAGACACAAACGAATGCTTTTTCATTTCATTATTGTGAAAAGAAGGTAGAGGAATAATAAAAATATTCGTCAATTTACTTGATTAGCGAATAAAAAATTATTTGAGCCAAAATTAATAAATTTTTTATACCAATCATACTCAACATTAAAATATACAACCGCTATGAAACCGCTTAAAAAATTATATTCGCGTTATATTGCCTTTTTAATATATTCTCACGACACATTTACTAATAAATATTTTAATAAAATTTTCGTAGTAAGATATGTAATACGATTGCTACATCAAATATAAGTTACATAATTTTTCAGCGAAATTATCTGCCGAACTAGCAATTCATCTGATATTGACTGGTGACGCCTGTGTATTCGTGGAATTGAGTTTGCTTAGCCCCGGCCACCTCACTCACTAGGCGACATATATGTATTATAAATACCTCTCTGTTAGATTAATAAAAATATAACGTAGCCTAAAGACTTTTGTATATTAATATACTATATTTGTACTAGATTAATGAAGTGAAATAACTTATAATGAATATTTGGACAATCAGTGATAGCTCATTCAGTTTCTCGGATTGTTTATGGTGAGTAATCAATATATAATAATTATTTGGTTCACGGTATAGAGTTTTATCGGACTCCTTACAGTCAACGGCCATCGGGGGTCACGGTCCGGACCGTCCCGAATTGTCCGTAGATGACATACTCGCGTGAGTAACTCTACCCGTATGGAGCTAATGAATTCTGGCTAATCTAGGAGTTGCGCTTTAGCTAAACCTATAATATTCTAAAGACTGAAACCAAAAACATCAGTTAAAGTAAGGTATCGAACTCGATAAGGTCTTTACTCGTAATACTAGTAATAGCGCCCAACTTTGTTATTAGTCCTGACCGAATAGCAAGGTAAAACTGACACACCGGTGCACCCAACATAGAGCCGCGTTGCAATCCATTCCAGCAATTCTGATCACTCTAAGAAAATGTTCTACACAGTTTATCAGAGTCGTGGCCCATATGAGTGGCTTTGACAACTCTCAACCAATATCGTCTGTAACAGAACACGCATATAAACATGCCTGACCCTATTCGGGGATCTTAACGTTCCCGTAGAGACTGTAACCTTTTTAAGCATTGTAAGCTCTGTCCGATGAAGTCAATCCTTAAGATAGAAAGTACAACCAAAAAGACAATGAATGTCCGGTTAACGACGAAAAGCAAACCTTGTATCATATTCCGCATCACAATAAACATGATTAAATCAGCCCGTAGGCTATCTCGTAAGTGTATATCAACTAGGAATTTCGTGCTTTTGAACACATTCATAAATATAAATATAATTTAATGCTAGCGAAAAGAGATCGAGATATTTAGAACATTTAGATTTGGTTGTAATTGAATTTATTGTATTTTTTCGCTTCTATTAACTATGTTCTTAATGTATTTCCGATACCATACGAATCCAGTGCAAAAATGTAAAGCAATAATCCATGCGCGAAGCTGAACTTTACTTTGACAACAAAATGATGTAAACTGTTAATAGCGCCATCTGTGTATATTATAATGAAACTCAAAGATAGCCACAAATATGTTTTGACTTAACATTAATATTCTTATGTGGTTTAAAACAGATGGCACGGAATTATAAACTAATAATTAATTTTATGAAGTGTACTACTTATGATTGTAATAAGTAAAAAAATAATATTTAATAAAAAGAAACTTAGAACACTTATGTATCATATCTTTTGAAGCGAATATTTCAATTAATAAAACTAATAAAACCGTTTAATCAAGTTAATAAAACCGCCATCTACCAAGATTCAGTTGTATTACCAAGTCCTGTACAAATGTTAAACTTGAAATTTTACAATAAATAAAAAAGATGTCACATTTCTTTTTGAAGATGAAACCATCAAAATCTTATAACGTCTATAATACCAATTATAAACTGTATTTTATTTTCTAGTACCTAGTTTATACCGACCACTGTTTATAGAAATATTTTGACATCAGTCTTTTAATGCTTACGAATTATTATATCTACTTGTCTGATTACTTTCCAATTAAGAGAAGTATCCCAATGTATAGAAAGTCTCCCGAGATTAGGATACACGGGTATACATATCCAACTATTTTAAAACTTACTGTTAATAATAAGAAATACTACTGTTAATAAAAATAAATTCGTTGAACAAATCCAACGCGATTATACTCATTCCCATAGCAATAACAAAACGGACAATGAGACATGAGTGAGACCATGTTGAAACGACAAACATTAACACTGCTTAACAATGGTAGCATTACAAATTACACAACTTTAATAATGAACGTGGGTACATTTTAAGGACGCAGTTTAACGTAGTATTTCAATACAAATAAAATAAATATATCCTAACACAGAGGATACAACTGAAGTAAATAATATAACACTTTTAAGAACCGAAATGCAAACCAGATAACGGGGGTCCACAAATTTCGTTCAAATTTAAATTAACAATATTTATTTGCTTTCAATTAAATTTTAATTCAAAAACGCTCATTAAAAGTTCACTTAATAAGTATAAATTTTTATATCAATGTTTATTGAAGCAATTACTATCTTTAAATTTTATCTACCGGTCTGTTCGTTCCTCCGTACTGATCTCTAATACGATTGCACCGATTTTAATAGAAGTTTCACATATACGTTCTTTGCTAGTTTTGGCATTTAACGTTTAATTTAAAGAACTAAAGCGAATAACGATTAAAATTAATTTATCTTATAAATTAATTCAATAAATAATTGTATTAGGTGTAAAATTGTAAATAGGTGAACCATGTAGTCCTGCGGGACAATAGATAGAGATAGAGTATAGTGCAATAAAAGACAAGGCAATTATTTTGTGTTAGAAACTAAATGAGTGTGATTTTACACTGCATTGCTACGACAGGAATTTAGAAAATTGCAATCTTCAAATAAAAACTTTTATTTTAAACAGTTGAAATCGGAATTATCAGTTTTCATGTCCATTCAATTACCGCAATCTCACTGACTTAGTCGCAGGCATTAGTTACTTAAAAATAGTTATATCTACAATAACCTACATTGACTACAATTTGATTTTGCATATAGATATTAGACGTTATCTGAAAAGCGTGCCCAAAAACATCTTACAGTACGAAACATCACATGAAAATGTGTCAAGGCGGAAGCAGCATCCGGCCTTTTCAAGAAATTTGTTTAAAGCCTCAAAGTCAGCTGCGTTTCTTCTAAGCGGGTAGCGTATCTATGGACATAATGTTTTGCGACAATTGCAATTATAACCTGTTCATGAAAATTTGTTAGAAAGCTCAATTAATTTTTCAAGTTGAAGAACTTCCTTGTAATCATCTTAATTGATTTGGAAAAAGTTTCTAATATTTTATATATTTACAACAAAAGCACTACAAATTGAAAATTAATAAGGACATATTGCTTTTCTGAGATTTTAACATAACTATTGGTAATGTATAAAATACATGCTCCACGCATGTACTGCGCCGGTCTATATACGACTGTGTTCAAAGTGTTCGTACGTTAATACCAGGAATTATTGAAATATCCTCACCATTCAAACATAATAGCAGACATTGCAATTTATGCAGCCGAAAACGCGCTATAATAAAACGGGACACGAACGGAGATCCGAACGGCACTCGAAAAAATAAAACTCGGGGACGGGGTGCGGGCCAATTCGCACAAACCTGGTTCCTCGCCGAGGGCCCTCCACAATGCGGCAGTCGGTCGTTGCCACGAGTCCGACCTGTTTCGCACAATACTCCTTGTGTTCCAATTTCGAAAAGAAAAAAATTAAATTTAAACCCGTAGCGATAATTCCATTGATAATTCCAAAGATCAAAAATGCAATTGAACTCTGGAAACAAGGAGGTTGTCATCTCTCGTAATTTTATTTTTTTTTATTTACGTTCTGCGATAATTGTTATTGTTATCCATATTCAATTATACTTTTTTTCTTTTGTTAGAAACGTTTCATACGGGATCAAATTTTTCTAGTGTACTATTTTGGGAGCGATTTATTTTAATTATTACGGATACTTATCTTGTAAGGTAGAAGGAATGCTAATGTCCAAAATTTAATGATGCAAATAAAACATTAGAAGTCTGCCGTTATTCTCCACCAAGGTAATGCAACTGGATATCAATCAATTATTTTAGCTTTTATTTCTTAGACAATTAAGTGCTATGTAAAAGCACTTTGCGATTTCTTCATTTAGTGTAAAGTTGTTAAAGTTTTATGAAACAGCGATTTTATAAGCACTGCGGGTTCAGCGATGTGTTTCCTTACCATGAACCACTTAGCGATGTACTTGATAAAATTAAATAGCATGACGTTTTGTAAAAAAAATAGTTCGCTTATGTCATTCTCACGTATGTTGATATCGCTTCTGTTGCTCTCAAGCAACTCATACGCACGTGAAATTTAAAACGTGTTGAGTGAGATCATTGTATTACCAAGCGCTTGGGGGTTAAGTATTGTAAGAAATTGTTTGTGCAAGCTAAGCGAGTAAGCCATTGACCACTTTCCAGCAATTTGCTCTAAAACCTGAAGTACATAATATACTCGTATGTGTAACGAAATGATATTTAAAAATTATTTCACCTTATGCGCTATACGAACTAGTTATATAAATACTTGAGGGATATTGTCCATGAATCTCAAAGGAAAATAGAGGTTGCAATTGATCTGAACCGTAATCACTTATCGCAAATAATATCTAGTATTTCGTAATTTGATTTTAAAGCTGTTATAAAGAGTAACTATTGTGAGATTAACAGAAAATATTAAAGATTTAAAGTAAATATTGTAAGATTTACATATAAGTGGGGAAAAATCGAAGCCGTAACTACTTTACCTTTTTAATATAATTTTTAATAAATAGTCAGTATTTATTTAGATAAATGAAGACATACCTAATATATTACGGAAATCGTTTTTTTAGTTCGCTATAAAATATAGGAGTCCTTAACTAACAGATATCATAAATATTTTTTGCAGATCGACCTATAGTTTCCACGTAGACGTATTTGAATACTTCTCCAATGTCATTACAGGCATTCACGTAAATACATAGTCATGCAAAAATCCGAAATTGGACTAATAAGTTATTTTGTATATGCTAAATATATTTATTTAGGTATACTCATGCCTTAAAATTTCTATAGTTCGCATTTTAATGAAATTCAAGTCTACTTATTTTCACTAGACGGACGATTCAGTTTCCAATACAACCACTTTTAACAAGAAATGTACGAGTGTATTTGGTTACTTGTTTGTGTTGGGGGTGTCTTTGACACAAACGTTGAGGTTGGATGCATCCACGAGTGCGTCCTTTCTCTTAATCAAATGTGACCTTTGCTAAATTTTAAAACAAAGTCACTAGACAGGTTTATTAAACTTAGCTCGAAGGTTGTATTGGCTAATTTTAATAAGCCACCGGATTTCGACACCACTGGTCACCGACACGTACTCGTTTGACCCGCAAATGGTTGGATATTTCTCCGTACCTATAATTAAAATAAAGAAGAAATCTACTTTATTATTTATTTATTTCTATAGTAATTTTCGCTACCGCTATTAGCTTTTTATGAGGTTTGACCCATAGTCTGAACTTTAAGTCATTTAGAACCACTTTTGACTAAAAGCAGCGGTCAAAACTACTTTTGAACAAGAGCGTTGGCATAAATCAATCAAAACAGTTTTTGACTAACGACATCGGTCTAAACCATTATTGACTGATATTTGCAGTCAAAAGTGGTTTTGACCGGCTATAAGTTTGGACTGTAACATATGGATTAAAATTTGTATTGATTCGCGCCTAGACGCTGTAACCACTAAGTAAACTAAACGGCTGATTGCCACACCGACGATAATCTCAATATCTTTTATCTACATTGTTTTTTGCATTTCAAGCATTTTCGTACTTCTTTCTACAAATTTTAATGAAATCTTAAGTGCAGAGATAAGCACTATATTTTTTTTATTTTTTTATGTTTAACTTAACCTATTACTTATTATAGTATTATATTACCATATCTTTCAATGCCATTGGGTGAAATGCAAGGGAGCTTGAATATAAACTGTGCTTGCCATAATGTACACTTAAGATTATTGAAGTTTTTAAGACCACTTGGGATACTTTATTGCTCATAAATAGCTTGCAGACTCTTATTCGCGGCGATTGGGCAAGTCTCAAGTCTTATTTTAGTAATTATTATAGTAATATTAGTTATTATAGTAATTAGAGCCGTGATAGCTCAGTGTCCGGGCGCTCGCCTTTAATTCAATGTATACTCGAGCAACCTGAGTTCGATCCCCGGTGCCGGCACCAATGAAGTTTTTAACTTTAAGTGCTGAATTATCACGTGCACCGCGGTGAAGGAAAACATCGTGAGGAAACCTGCATATTTTCGAAATAATAACAAAAAAAATGTATCTCAAAAATATGTGAAGTCCGCCAATCCGCAGTGGGGCCGCGTGGTGGACTATGCCCTGATACCCTCTTTATAGAGGAGGCCTTTGCCCAGCAGTGGGATATGTATAGGCTGTTACTTTACTTTTTACTTTACTTTATAGTAATTACAATTTTGCATCTTTTTAGGCTTAAAACTAAGGAACGTAAACTCTAAGAGACAAAAAAAAAACAAAAAGTGTCTTGAAAAGGCATCTTAATGTAACGTTTTTAACTGACTCACCACTACAGACATAATGTTTAAATTAAGTTGAAACTTTTAATTTAGAAATTTAAATTGTTTATAGTGCTAATCTTTGCACTTAAGATTGAACATTAAAATATGTAGAAAAAGTGCGAAAAGATTGTCGCCGCTGTGGGAATCGAACCCACGTCTTCGGCATTCGCGGCCTGACGCTCTAGCCACTGAGCTAAACGGCTGATTACCACACCGACGAAAATCTTAACGCACTTTTTCTACATATTGCGCCAAGCATTGCTTCAAATGCTAAGAAACAATGTGCTTAAATTTCGATTTCTAATTTTGATCCAAATAAATAAACAAATAAATTCCGTACGGGTCGAGCTAAATAAAACCGTTTAAAAAAACCAAAACGAACGTAAGTTGAAACTTATTAAAATTTTTAGGAAACCTTTATTCGGAGATTTTCATTTATTTTTATTTGAAATTCATTAAAAGAGACAAAATAAAGAGTTTAGATATCTTAACAACGTTTTTTGAGTAAGATGTTCATTGATACTTCTGAGTTCGAACAATATAAACTCCTAAAGGCGTATTAATCGGGAGAGACTCAAGCGACCTTAATTAAATAAAGAAAATTTAATTAAAATGGTCCTGTACTTTAAATGAGTTAAATTTTCATTAATTAGTCATTAACCTATTAATACTTACTTTCACAAGATATATAATATTCATTAAACTCCCGTAAACTGAATACCTGTAATGGAAGACGACTCGCTTAGAGCTACCTTGAGCAAAGTACGTCTTTACTTAACTGCAATTTTAATGACTTATAAGGGTTGTTCTGGATGGGAAATAAACTAAGTTAATACCAGCGCGAGGAAGGAGAGGTGCAGCCGTGGCCTATATTTCGGAGCTTTCCTCTCCATTGATTAAATTATTACTTCCCTTGCGTGCGCCTGGGCCCATTAAATTATACACTCAACAATATCCTGTGCTGTAGGCGGCACAAATGAAGCGTTAAAACAATAGTCAGTTATTAGTTCACTTTTAGTCGTTTAAAGTTGTAAATGTGAACAATTAAATGCGATTTGTACATTTAACGTACAGGCAACTGAAGCAAGTGGCGCAAATATGCGTATTCATTTTTATATTATGTGTTTGAGCTATTTGCTGTTGAAATTTTGGTTCCGTGGGGTCTCAGTACATCGAAAATTTTGACAGGTTTACGTCCTAGGCCTCACGCCGCGGCTGGTCACAAGAGAGCTGGTTCTTTTCTCGCTCAGAGTTTAAGCATACCTATTCAGCGAGGAAATGCAGCCAGCGTTCTTGGCACCATGCCCCGTGGATTAGTTTGATTAGATAATATGATATAGATTTGATTTAAAATTTAAATGTTGATTTAAAATTTAAATTTGATTTAAAATTTAAATGTTTTAAATTTAAATGTTGGATAAATAAATTGTATATTTATTTAACGTAGGTACTCATGTAAGGATTCTTGAAATAAGCCCTCGCGTCTTTTAAGCCAAACGGGGTATCAAATGCAACACCGAGACGGTAACAATGCGTTACCCGCCTTTGAGACATAAATGCTCACAAAATCGGTTCATTAAAAAAGAAAAAGTTCATTTAAGACATTTCAATTACCTATTTACAGCAACGAAGAGTGTATTATCTCTAAATAAGCAGAAAAAATAATTTAGGAGATCAAAATTTACGGCAAAACGAGCAGCTGCCATGAATATACGAATATTCCTTTTACTAGACACGTGATGGGAAAAAGAAAACAAACTTGTTACACCTTGTGGATATCGTGTTGTTGCTTTTTCGCTTTCTGATAAAGCCTTGTAAGGACTTTCATAAAACTTGATCTCCGTCGTGTAAACGTCTTTCGCGTCTGGTTATTAACCGACTTCATTTAGGTACGAATAATCAGGACATATTAAAATGGCATCAGTACGATACAAATTCTCAACCCCTAAGAAATGAGTTAATTTTTTTTTTACAAACAAGTTTTTTATAGAAATAATTTGGAATGTTAATGTGTAAAAAGTTATCTTCAAATTTTTTTTTGGGAAATAGTGATGATGATGGATGTGAAATGATGGCGGTTCACCTGACGTTAAGTAATAACCGCCCATGGATATTTGCCACCTTAACAAAAAAGTGGGCCTCACTCACCAGACGAAACGCAGAAGTGTAGAAGTGTGTTCTTCTTTACGTCAGTGTTCTATGAGGTCGTGGTAATTACCCGGGCAGACCTGCCCATTCGTGCAACTGTGAAAACTGTGCGTGGCCCTACCACAGTAAAGAGACTCCTGTATTGGCTCTAGGCTAGATTATTAACACATTATTAAAAGTGTCCAGAATTAGATAGATACCAAACAATCATAAGTATCGTTAAAAATAAGTTTATTTTTTATTCAGTGTTACAATTACTCACAAACTCGTTAAACGCACGCGACTTTATGTCTGCGACCTCGAACTTTCACCTTTTCGTCCTTAATGTTTCTAAGTCTAGGGATCATTGGCCACGTTAGCAAAAATGTAAAAATCCTTTACTTGAAGGCTCATCGCCACGAGCATAGACTTACCACTCTAAGAGATGAAAAGGCGCCTTTCATAAAAAATAAAACCAGCAAGAGTATCTCTTATATATGTGTCTAAATAGAGTGTGTATATTATTTTAGACCAAAACAATTTTTGATCAGTTGTAACGCTGTAGTTCAATGTGAGCATTTTCAATTGGAAAATATTTACACCGTTATCAGTATTAATATAAAGAAAAACGTATGTGTACTTATGTACGTACGTGTAAGAAGTTATACTTCTTTAGCGTAACAAAAATAATTTCTCATCCTTTTTGTTATTTTATTTTCTAGGAACAGATTAATAAAATTAATACGAATGAAGTTTGCTTAATTAGGTTATGCCTGATCGAATCTATCTCCTTTTTATTAGTAGGGTCATTTTAAATCTAACAAGCGTATCGTTAAAATTTTACTTCCAAACGCGCAAAAAGAAGTGGTAACTTCAAACTTAAAAAAATAAAGTTTTCAGTACATTTCGTCAATTAAACAATACCATTAAACATTATTGAGTACAGACGGCCTGAGAGAATTTTACATCATTATAAATTTTAAATTGAGTCTATTTTTGCTTGAAAATATATTTTACCAGTTCTTATTTAAAAACTAAATTATCAACTATTTAAAAACTAAAAATAAAATATTGGAACTCTCTGTCCACTGTTCGGTCATTACGCTCCACTCGATATAATTTATTATACATGATAATGTTTCGGGCATTGTAAGGAGTGTAATCGAAATAAAGAATTCTTAGTTTGTTACGTCCAACACTCTTTGAAAGTCGTATAGAGTTAATAATGTAGAAAGAATTCGCTTTGCAACCTTTCTATCGCTTGAGGCGAAAAAGAGAAGGCGTAGATAGTGAACTCGTGAGCATTTTGTGCCGTCGGGATCAAAGTAAAACGGCCAATATGCGAAAATTGGAACAATTCTACAAACAACACATCTTGAGCTAGAACAAACAGTTTTTACAAAAAAGGGAAGCTTCATGGTTTAACCGTCGTTTATCTGCATATTAATACGTTAAGAAAAAAATTGTTATCATCATCCTTCGACGCTGTATAAATATTATTAAGAGGTCTATGTTGTTGTTGCACTTATTTTCCAGTTTCAAGAAGTCAAATAATTTTTAAATGGATATACAGTATACTTCTAAGCGACTTTCGATTTCCAAAGACGAAAAACTAGGGTGACAATTCGAAATATTTAAAATAAAATAAGCGTCTTATGATAGCTAGAAGTTTCAATTGACGGTGTCTTTTTGAAAAGTAACTAAGTAATCACCCATAATGGTTGAAATATTGAAGATAGAATAAGAAAATAATAACGAAGAAGTAATAAAAATAAAAATTCAACTTAAGCGTCTCTTCCATCGCATCAGCTAGTAAAGCATTATATTTGCGGCGATTCATACAAAAGCGTACGTTAAAAACTTTCAAAGGCTACCTCAAAAGTAACATCTTTTTGTGTGCGTTGCGACAACGGCCGTTCGGAAAACTAAGGAAAACTTAAGAGCGCAAGTTTGTTGTGCCACACTTATATCTACACAAGCTAGCAATAAGACTTTTCTGGCAGGGGGACTTGTGTAGGCTGTTAGTTTACCACGGTAAATATAAATTCAAATCAAAAACATTTAAATTATCGAAATGAATCGACCGCTATGGGGTTACTGTTCAACACACCGTAAATTGATCTCACCTTCAAATAGTAGGGACAAATTGGTACGAGTAACCAAGGTTACTAAAATAATAACAAAGGGTTCTGAGAAATAGAGTTGAAAATGAGCCCAGGGCAGTATTTTATTGTATCACCCAATAATACCCGCTACTTCGTCTCCGTTGCTTATTAGATTAACAAAGTATAAGTGCAGAGGAATAACATCGAAAAAAGATCGGTCCTTATTACTACCCGCTCTACTTCACACGGCAAGAAAACACACATCCCGGACACGTAATGCTAAAAATCGTTGTTTCTTTAAAGTTTTATAACTTTACATTGTATGTAGATATTTTAAATGTGGTAGTTCCACGCAACAGCTTCGGCTGTTGCACGAATGGGCAGGTTAGGTTAGTAGGTACCACGACCTCACAGAAGACCAGCGTAAAGTGGAAGTGTTCTGTTCTGTTCTGGTGAATGTGGTACCGGCGCCCAATATGTTACAAGGTGGCAAGGCATCTGGAACGGGTGTTGCAAATGTCCATGAGCGGCAGTAGAAAGTTCAGGTGAACCACCAGCCACCTTCTCACATAAAAAAAAAGATATTACAATATTTTTAGTTCAAGGACGTATCTAAGACATAAAACTTAAAAGAATTAATTTAAATCTATACAGTAATTTTATGACCTCTTTGATTTTATTTATATATAGACAGATAACCAACATAAATTGATAATTGGATAACATGGATTTCGAGATACTTAAAGAATACTTTCCTACTTATTTAAGATTCTAGTTTATAAAATAAGAAACCACTGAACTTCAATTTTATCAGAACACTTACAGCAGTGAAATTCTTATCACAGTAAATGTATTAACTTAATTGAGACTATTACAGTATCAAAAGTTCTAAAGTTGTCGTAACAGTTTAAATAAATCTTTACTTAACATCAGTTCTACACTTGCCTTCAACTCAAACAACTTGCGGAATTAATAAATTACTCTCGTCAGTATAACACTATTTCCCCGAGTTCGAGGCTGCAAGAGGAAGGCTCATCAATGCGGATTAACATTCTATCAAACCCTTTGACAGCTTGCAGGCGGCGAGAGCTAATCGAAAACAACAAAGCTTATTTCCGGTAACCTTAACTTCTGAATTGGGCGAATGAATGATATATTTATTTTCCATGTTGTCTGTATGTCTCCCAAGGAAATACAAATGGACGAATATTGTAAGCGTCATCTAAGCTCGTAACTCGAATAAGCTCCTTCGCCGCTAATTAAGCAGGGCAGACGACTCCGGTCTCGTTTAGTTTTTACGGTCCTGTCGACGCTGACGTAAAGGAAACATGTAATAAGTACATATTGAGTTTGTTTTGGATAGAAAAATTTGAGCGGGTCCTGAACAAATATGTTATTGCTGTCGATGTAAAACAATTTCTATTAAGTTAGAAGGTATAGACGTAAAAAATGTAACGGGGTTTAATTTTACTTATTACCACTGGTTATTTCATTTTCATGCAATTGTCGATATTGAAAATTCCTTATTTTTAAGTCAAGCTTGTAACGAATTTCAAAAATTGAATGTGATGTATTCAACTGGTTACTGGCCTCATTATTCAAATGTTTATTACTTGAAATTAACTACTAATAATTGTTAGAATTAAGTTAAAAGATCGGGTAGAGGTTATATAAAATACATTGTCAAAAGACTTCGACATAGCTTCTGCGGTTTCATGTCACCCAAACATCACCGCTATCCTGAGATACTAAATTTGATGCTTAAGCTAGCCGACCGTTCTTAATACCCCTCACAAGTATATAGATCCTTTCATTATAAGTATACTTAAAGAAATCTCACCATTTTATGTTATTATTTAAAACCATGATGTATTGAAACAATTTAAATGATATGTAAATATTATTAATATATCGATTGCGTTAACACGTGCAGACCCGATTTTATTATTATAATGTTTGAGAAACAAATATAGCGTTAATTACACATATTGTGCTGTGTCGCTTACGCTGCATCCTTATCTAGTTACTGTCACATACCACCTCGTGTCCGATTAAACCGCGCTTCGGTATAATATCACCGCGTAATGTTACCGCGATATATATAATGAGGATATCACGATTCCATATCTCGGCTAGCACGTTTTAATAGAAAATTTTTAGAGTTGCTTGCTATAAATATCGTAATTAGTAAATAGTCCATAATCAAATTAATGGTTACGTAATTTGGTCGGAATGTCAAAATAAGAGCGAACTTTATTAAATTGGATATATGTGTGTGATTTCATCAACAATTATTCACAATTTTTGTAGTTTAATTTAAAAGCTTTAGGTAGAAGGGACGTGCGGTGTAATAACTGAATTCCCGACCACCCAGGTGCCTTAGAGGACGATCATTAGTCCCTACTTGTGTGTTATAAAGGTTATAACGGTTGTTTGGAGAAATGGATTAAGTTACAGCACTATGACTAGCATGATAGCGTTCATATTAAACGTAAAACTGTTTAATAGTTCTATTACGACACTTTAGCATATGGTTATTATGATAACATACAATAAAATGTAACTGTAAATATATATATATATGAATATACATATATATTTATTTATTTACTTAGTTTCACCACAGTCGTCTATAATAGTCATCACAAGGTTTAATCTTAATAAATTTTGGTTTTAATTTTAAAAGCACTTGATACAGAGAACACATTGAAAATAATAACACAAAAAGTAAACTGGTATGATATACATGTACGTAAGTACCCTTATACTTCAACCTGTACGTGTATATGACATAGGTACATAACATCAAACGAGTTACAGTAACTAAGTATAGCACCTTGATGTATTTGTTGGTTAGCTGTGGGGTTCAACCCCCGTCGAGTTCGTAATGTAGACTGACGATTAAGTAGCTTAATCTACCCCTCGGTTTTACATTCACATATAGTATTTATTAAAATACCCTTTTTTAGAGCCACACTTCATTTCCGTTCGCTGAAAAAACAAAATAATGTATTGGATCTTTAATAAATTCTTTCGTTATTAGTATCATTCAATCACCGCTTTCATTTAGCGTCAATTTTGAACTTAATATTATCGCGTATGAAATGGCAGTCACAGACAAGTAAGAACTCAAATCGTGGATTGAACTTAAAGTGGAAACGCGCCAGTTTAAAAAAATTAGCACTTTTGTCCGTTTCCAAAATACTCAGAAACATGTTTTATAGGGTATTCCGTTTGTCGCATAAATATCATACCCTCATAGAAAATTTTCTTATTTGAAACGTGATACAACATAAGCGTATCATGTGCTTATATAATTTATCAACGTCTTATTTTTAGTCACCACGTTGTGGTAATGCGTCACCCGAAACGAAACCAATACATCAATGTCACTCTAAGCGTCGATTCAGCGTTCCCACAAATAAACAAAATGAATTCCTTGATATTGCCTATTATAGTTTAAACATCTTTCTTAGGCCATTCGTTAAAGTGATGTATTTTATTGAACGCCATGTCTGTTTACAGTATGTTAGAGCTAAATAAACGAGCTGGCCTTCTAGTTTTGAATCCCTCCAGTCTCTAACGTTGACTTCCGTCAAAATGTCGCATAAATACCGTGATATTTTATCGTTCGTCTTCAACTGGTTTTAACTAATATATCAACATTTAAAAATTACCCACACTAACAGTTGTAGCCCCGAGCCTGTTTTTGCTATCCGTCGGTATCGGATCGTCGATATCGGATATTCTCTCGTTATCATTTGAACCAGTGCTCTTTGCCCATTTAAAAAACATTACAAAAAAGCACACTATGTTATTAGGGATAATGAATTAAAGAGCTTTTGATGCCAACCTATTCGATATAACAATAACATCCTTTCCGCAGATAATTACCACTTTCCACAAATATCTCGTTAGGTTACCGACCAAATATTGAAATAAATAACTTTGGTTACCTCTTGGAAGGCCCTAATGGCCGTGTCAGTGGCGCCAAATGCTCACGGGACGCGCCTCGACGGCACCGAGATAACGGCGCTTCAATAAGCTTATCATTTTCGAATATCACTTTTTGCATGAGATGATATTAGCAAAATATACAATAATGAATACAATACTTAATACTTTAGAGATTATATTCTTGTCGAATTAATAATCCAGCAGTATTTGCAAGTGACCTCCTTACCTACTGAATCTTGAAATTTCGGAAAGCGTTGAAATTTGTATTTCCTTAAAATATATTTTTATCTTCTTGTCGTCATACGGGTACTTAAGAAACGAGTATGCACAACAACTATCGTGTTCAATAATGGTGTCCGCATCATCCTCATTTTCATTTCTATACTACCAGTAACGGTGAACATTAGGCAGATTTTTTTGAGACCAATGAAAGGTTTAATATAAGGAAACACATATATTTTTTTTTATTTAAATTCCCACAGCGGCGACAATCTTTTCGTACTTAAGTACAGAGATTAGCACTATAAAAAACTTTAAAAAAAATTTTTAATTTTTTAATAATAACCAATCATCGGATCGTTGCCCAGACGAGTCTAGTTTTTGATTGCTTTGTATTTAAAGTGTTATAAAGGAATGATTTAAAAAAATAACTCTTATTACAATCTCGTCTTGCCGTGCTACAATACTATAAACATTTTTATAATGCAGCAGGACGGATTGAAAATGTAAGATATAATAAAATTTTCCGTATCATGATTGAATGTGATAACTGAATTTAAATGTCGTGTACTTGAATGTGATAAGTGAGATACTCACATGAAGAAATTATCAGAATATATAAACTATAAAGTCAACAAGGTGCCGATTTGACCCTGGAATTTTAAACCGACTTCCAAAAAGTTTTTAATTTTTTCTTAAATAAAAGTTTTTCATCTTTTGTTTTGTGTGCAATAAAATAAAAATAAATAAAGTAATTTCATTAGTACATCCGGTAATTTCTCAACTTCTACTACTCTCTACTTCTTTGTGTTTTGTTTAAAAATGTCAACTAAACGAATACTAACTTATTTGTATAATACATAGCGTATGATACACAGGCATGATATAGCTTTTCGTTTGTGAAAAATTTATGGGATCAATTCGTTGGTTGTAAACGTTACATACCATGAAATAATCAATCCAATCTTAACTCTATGTTTAGAATATTTCAAAAACTTTTTTAGTATTTAAATCTTTACAATTTAATCGAGCACTGAACGTCTCAAAAGGCACAGATATATCTTGACACGTTATTAATTCTCGAGTCAAAATTGTTTTAGACTTCAAAATATATTGCAGAGTTCCCATCGTTATTAGATCTTTGTAATTTGTTAATGTCTTCGTTAAATGGCCCATTTATATCGTAAGGACTAAAGTTATGTCTTGATGATACAAAATTCCATTAATTGTATTGACTTCCCTTATTTGCGAAAGCGTGTGAATACCGTCTGGAACGATCACTGTCGCCATCGTTTTCTGTTTATTTAAATATCATCGGTTACGCTGTTTAATTTAGACAACAAAAGTATTACTACTGTAGCAATAGTAGACGGAACTGAACATTTGTCACCAATTAAAATAAGCAAATAAATGACATGCCCAAAAGTCATTATTGATTATTAATTATTGATTCAATTTCAAATTCTCTTATTATTCTTAGGGTTTTGACCTCGTATGATAATTTTCTTATCGTACCATACGGCTCTATCTACGTCGTTGTAGAGATTGTGCTAAAGTTGTTTAATTCATCTGAAAGGGGAACAACAAAACAAAACTTATGTATTCAAAAAGTGGAAGATATTATATATATATATATATATATTAGATATATTAAATCATTTACATAAAATGAGATTAAAAATTATTTAGACATGAGAAATTATTATTATTTATGAACTTATGTCTCACCTATCGTTTGCTTGGCTGCAGCTTTGTCTAGTTAGTGAAGGCAAATCAAAGAATTTCAAGAAAGATTCCCAGATTTTTAGCAACAAAATTCTGTGTAAAAATCAGGATTTCCTTTCATCTGATTGGGATGGTTCCCTGCCTTGTCTTTATACCAGACAGTAAAACGTCACAAACATCAGTAGTGATTCATCTTAACTTGTCATTCAAAATGAAGTAGAAGATAAATCTATAATATTTTGTCAAGCCTTGTCACATTGACGGAATTGGGAAATTGTTCAGAGTCAGCTGAGCATGGTCTTGCAGATTCTGTGGTAGGTAAATAATTTGAAGCTTGAGTACATGATAAACAAAGATAAATTTTTAGAAAGAACGACGCAGGCACATAGGATAGTAAAGATTTTCGGACGATCATTGTTGTCTTAGGACTTTAATGCTTTAATTGTTGGTCTTGGTTTTCAGTCATCGAGGTTCAGAAGACGGTGTCTACTGAGTTACTAACTTAATGGGTTACTTACACAATACCTACATGTTGATTTCATCACGACGTTTGTTACGATGTTTTCTGATTATTCAGTTGTTTCAGGTGATTATTCACTTACTTCTTGCAATGTTTATTTAACTTCCTATTATCCTTTAGCATGCATCGCAGTAGCGTGCAAAAGCATACGATGACTCGGTAGCAAATCGCTAAGCGATTGGCTTCCGCGTCGGGGATCGTGGGGTATATTCCCACAAGGGTCAAGTATTTGTGTGACCCACAGATATTTGGTCCGGATCTGGATGTTTGTTTCCCAAGGAGGGTTGACGACAGGCAGACGGGCGGGCGTAAAAGCATTGTCAAACCTGCTTCTCCTACACATTTAAAAATTTCTTTTTCTACATATTTTAATAAAACTGCTTACAACAGGATTCACATGTTTTGCCGAGCCCAACTAGGTGTGATAAGGGCAGGAGGATAATGATGATGCATCTTAGTAGCATCGGAAACACTAGTATCATCGTAAATAATCTGTAAACAGATATACTACGATTAGCAACGTTCGGAATGGATCATATTTGGTTAAGTGACTGGTGCTCGCAGTATAAAATTTCTTCCCTATTTTGGAGAGCATGTCCACCAACTTGTATGGCCATTTCCTCCACAGGTTTACACGAAATGTTGAAACAGATTTCTCATAAAAGCCGCGTCCGAAACCCGTACTGCCCTTTTGGCGTATTTGCCTGACGGTGACATGTGCGTCGCGAGTTCCATTGCCAACCATGGTCAATATATGTTTTATCTACTGATTAATTTTAAAAATTTATTTTAACTGCGATTCTTTACTTCAATGTCGCCACATTATTCTAAGCCATAACTGACAACTTATTTCCACGAGAAACATTTTTTCTGTCATAAATTTTTAAGCTGTATTCTATTTTAATTTTTATTTTAGTTGTATTTTTTTCTCCATAACTGTAACTCTCTATAACATTTACATACATAAAAAATACGTTAATCTATTAATTCTAAAGGAATCTATTAATGTTGTGTTTGCTTATCATTTGGATGTGATGATTAATAATAAATAATAATAATAAATATTTTAGGACACATTTTTACACAACACTTTCTAGTCCCAAACTAAGCAACGCTTGTACTATGGGTACTACAATGCTGATAAACATACTTAAACATATTTTTCTTTTGTGACTAAATACATATTATTCATATATAAACACCCAAACACTAGAAAAACACTATGTTCATCACACAATATTTTTCCAGTAGTGGGGATCGAACCCTCACTCTTTGGCACAGGAGGCAGGTACAATACCCACTATGCCATTCGGGTCGTCAATATTGTTTGTTTTGATTGTTTTAAGCATTTACATTATTGTAAATGACCTAAGAAAGTTTTATTGTCTGTCACATTTCATTGTCACATCTGCAGGCGAGCTTAATAAATTAAAACAAATTAAATTAATGTTATGAAATGTACTTCTATCGTTGTTGTTTGTAAAATTCGTCTACAAAGTTAGACTATTTTATGCAGTAATGTAATATTCTTTAAAAACAAAAATATTAAGTTAAGTCCAGGGAGTCAGCTATAATGAAAGTAAAAGTCAAAATGTATAAATTCAGTGATCACATATTATTGTAGAAGTAGATACCTGCACTATTTTCCAAATTTGTCTATATATTATGAATTTCGAGAAGATGTCGTTTTTTAATGCTTATGCGAACTGATGAAAGCCAATAAATTGATGAAATAGAATCTTTTCTGTACTTGTAAGTTTCCTGATTACTTTCGATTATTTTAACTTTAAAGTATTGTTTCTCGTCGGTTGCCTCTTGGGTGACTCGCATCACGTTCTTCCTATTATAGCAGCAAATAAAAGGGTAGGTAAATTTAGGTTTGTCGTTAAAGTTACTTAAAAGATAGTAATTATTGTCTAGCAAAGAAAAAAGTAAAAAAAATCACCAGATGCCTGCTTACAAAAAGGAATACAGGATGACAGGAACATAATATGTCAATACGAAGCGAGTACAAAGCGTTGCGGCAATTTTCACGCAGGTGCATAATCGTACACTGCACGAAACGAACGCGTCTTTACTTTACACAGCCAAGCATAAACGCCATCGAGTTACCTCGCTCTGCTACTCGCAGACGGCCGAATCTAGCAACACGCGAGTGCACCCGAACGGCAAACTTTTGCTAACTCCACCGCGTGCGGCGCCCAAAGCGAGCGAGCCGCTCGTTGCTCGCTCGTCGTTCGTCTCGCGTCGCCATTCGTGATTCGTATTTCGTTCGTCTCGACTCTCGTCAGTCCGGAGGTGTCCGCGGGCGGGGCGGCACGTGCGGTGCGCGCCTCGCGTGTATTGTTTTGGCTGCATACCATTGTTTAATTCCATCCGACAACAATCGATACGACGTTGATGCGAAACAGCATTGCCTACAACACCGCATTATCCTTTAATATAGTTGCGTAATATATTATGACAATAATGTGTTTCATTTGTACTTAGACGCGTAAAGTACATGATGAGGTGATTTATTGACAAGTGAAATTCGATCGCCCATTCATCTGTAGGATGTTCCGTCTATGTTTTGCCACTGAACCGTTAACGTGCAAGTGATCTTTGTTGTAAAGTAAAGCATGCAAATCAATAATCAAGTGGATGCCCTGCTGCGAGCAACCAGAGAACTCTTACTGTGAAGTTTATTACACGGTTGCATATTGATTAATTCTTTACTGGGATTACTGGAAATACTTGATAACGGTAAGTAAACGAATCTCTATAAAAACGTAATATTTTTATTAATCATGTATTATAATATATGTAATATATGTAATACACGGGATTTCATGCAAGGTCGAAAATTTATGTTCTCTCAAAATTGTCACTCAATATACTTACAACAGTTTACAGGGGCGTATTACACAGGAAAAATATCATTTACATCAAATACAATTTGGTTGAATATGTAAAATAAACGCCCCTGTGTTTTTGTAACTACTCGTAGGTATACTAATACTATCTACTTACTTTTGTGATTTATTGCAGGTTGTTTGCCAAGCTCACCTCATATTTTGCTTAAAGCATCGGAGTAATTTAATTCATGGCAGCGTTTGGTTCATTTTTTTTTTAAATGGAACTCATTGTTATAGTTCAGCGATTTAAATGCAATTCTATTTATTTATAAACCTAAAACCAAAAAACGGTTTCAGAATAAACATAGTAACATATTTTTTATATAATTATTGAAAAATAAAAACAACATGCACACTACATTTTGCTTTCTAATACAAAAGTGTGCCTCTACTTACATATAATTTTTCTTTTCAAGAAAAAATACTGCACTGTTTCAGAAATCGACGTAGATAATAGAAACATGTACGCATCTGACTGGTGATTATTAAAAAATCACTCAAATTAACTTTAATAATCTTTACTAATTTGTCTACTTCTTAGTTACTACGAAAGTATGGAAAGTTAGTAGATACTAAGTATTCAAAAATAAACCCATTGAGAAATATTTTACCATAGAAAGAAAATACAATTTTACTCACATGTTCAATGATGAGCACGATGAATACTACTATTTCAATCCTTAACCAGGGGTTTCTTATACAAATAAATTGTGATTGTATATTGGGCGATGACACACATCTATCGTGGTGTTTTGTTATTGAAGCGGACAGTACTGTAATTCGAAGAACTCGACAAAAAGAAGCTTAAAGTTGTTTGATTAATTGAATTTCTTCCCGTGTCTTGCAATTTGAATCTTATGACATGTACTTTAAGTGACTTATTCTTTGAATTGAATTCATGGTGGGCCTGAATTCTATCAAACCACCTATTGAGTTTATGCAACCATGATAAACATAATAGAAGGCTCCTCCAATTTTCATTAATTGTAAAAACCAACAAATATAGTGTACTGGACCATAAACCATAGTGCAAAAATATCTTAAAATAGTTTCCAAATCCCTAAATAAATAAAAAACTATTGCTTGTAAACATTACTTCGACATTTTTTATTTAAAAACCTGATAAAATTACGTATTCACTCTGGTTGTGCGTATATCTCTATTATGGCTGATTTTTACCGACACTATTGTTCTCAAATATACAATTCAATCCTTCTGAGGTCATTCCTATTGTTGTGGATAGGATTAATAGCGTTAATAATGCAGTGGGTATAAGACCCACCATTCTTGTAGACGTCGCCCGCCTACCTGCTCGACCTTACTCCTGGGATTCAATTGCATCTGGAACAATGAGGCTGGAGCCGTGACCTGCGTCTTAGTTGTATTGACTCTTAATAATTGTCTCAGTGATTGCGAAACCATACTAATTTATAGCGAACTAGTTTTTCTTTTTGACTGATCTCCTAAAAATTGTGTCCGATCTCGAAATATTAAAATACACTCGACCCTCAGTCTATCTTTTCACAACGATGTAATTAAACAAAATTTCACTGTAAAGCCATCTTTAAATAATGTACACGACCCAAACAGGTGTTGTATGAGGGGTGCGTAGTTCAATGTAATTTAAGATGAGTAGTCTCGAAGCGCATTTGGACGCATACCTGGATTACAAGTAGGTGAGCAACCAGTTTTGGTTAACCACCACCTGGTCGATCTTTCTAGATCCTGCCAATACCCTTAAATCTTAGAATAAAGTCATAACTCTTAAAAGCGAAATACAATTGACTGTGAGAATAGAAAGCGAGATACGATTTCCGATCTGTAACCTCGCTTTTCAATTATAGCTCTTTTGTGTTAATACTTTCAACTACTTTTGAGGTTAGAAAACTATAATCATCCATAAACCATTGTCACTTCCATTGTTCCATGCAGCAAAATACGCTTTAGCTAATAAATCTTAACAATACAATCAAATGCTGACAACGTAACGTTTCAAGTTAAATTATTTTACTATTAAATAATTCACAAATGATGTACATTTGATGATACATCATGTTTTTTCATGTTTTAAATTGTCAAGGGAGTCTGCGGTCTCCTGATGTTACTCGATTACCTCCGCCCATGGATATTTATCACCTCATTGAACATGCGTTGGCAACTTTTATAAAGAATGGCCCGGATTACCTCACTAAACGAAACACAAAAATCACTATACTTCAGTGGTTCTTCTCCGGAACTTGCTCACTTGTAGAACAGCAGAACTAGCTTTGTCAATTGTTCATTATAGCAAATATATTGAGTAAATATATTTTCAATAATGATACTTTTGATCGCATAATGGGTATGTTCACAAGTGACATTGAAATGAATAACATTGCGAGGACCCTGTATATAATTGTGGCAAGGTCGGCGTTGTTGGACGGAACATCTCAACATAATAGAATAGGCTATTCAGACGTTACTTGTTTGTTTTAATAACAAAGTATCTGTTTTCCATAACCGCGAATTTGGGGAGAAGCCACGCGTTTGACGTTTGCACATAAGTTTCACATATAGAGTAATAGACAAAAGTTATTCCTACTCTTGTACGAATTCATTTTTACGGATATATTTACTTGAGATATGGCATTTATTTGGGTATTTTGGATACAATTTTTTTTTGTTCTACAAGGTAAAATGTCACTAAAACTAATAAAATTATAATTATGTAAATTTTGTAAAATTCCAATATACGTTTATTGTGGCTTACTGAGTTTGCCATAAAGTAGTTTCTACGCTGTATTGACATAACTTAGATAATTTAATGGCAACCATGTCATTTTGAATAGAAAATAACACATCCAGTTATACGTTTCACGTATGTTATTTGTACATTATATACATGTATGCCTGTTAGTATTTATTGTGCATAATATTATTTTGAATGTTCAACTTATGTCTTATACGCATCGTTACAAATGGTATGCATAATGATTCACTTCTCTCCTGATCCAATCTTTCGAAGGAACTTCTATGCGGTCGGAAATTCCAACGTTCCCAATGATTCATCAGCCCTTATCCCATCGTCATTTTCAAAGTCATTGTAAAGTTTACGTTAAAAGCTTATTTTATCGCTGACTTTCCGAAGCTTCTTTGCGTACAACCATCCTTCTTGATGATAAGTGGTTAGACCTACTACACTGAGGGCGAAATGTTTTAAGTGCTTACTTGCTTTTGCGTGTCGTACTGTATATTTGATTCCGTCAAAACAATGCCGGGATTGAGACATCTAATCTGTTTGTGGTAAATCACCAAATCAATAGATGCCTATTCCCTATTGTCTTTAAGATGTGGCTAAATTCTAATATATATGTAACCTGCTTACTCTTACTTTGTACAATAAAAAATAGAGGGTTCGGCACGAATCTTTCCGAACACTCCGCCTTGGCTGGAGACGGTTGCTATTTGTGGTCGACCGGTTGCGACCGGTCGATTCTACGGTACCATCCCTGGCGTTTTGTTCGTAATAAATATCTGCGTCGTCGGCTACGTCCACGCTATGGCTTGATTGGATATACATATCCATGCTGTTAAAGGACAGTGAACCGATTAGCACTATTTATATTTCCACCCTTATAACAATCTAGAAGAAACAAGAAAAAAATGTTTATAAGGCGCATGACAGTACAGGAAAAAATAAAATAAGAAACCAGAATAACAACATAGTCGTGAAAATGTATGCACCAAAAACAGCATCAAAAACGTCTACGTTCAGTACGTAGCCGGGGCAGAAAGTACCACGCCACTATTTTAGGATAGGAGTAGGCGTACAGCTCTACATACAAAGCATATACTCTACATAAAATATACAAAGTTAAATACGGATATGTAATTTAACGAAGTAAATCCGGTTTAATTTTTATATCTAATCATAGACATTCCGAAAACTATCGAGTCCATTGTTTTAAGCACTGTAGAACGGACTGAGGTGTTTACCCGGCCCAATAAAATTTGTTAGTACTCTTAGTTTTCCCAAAACATTTTTACAAATTAAATTTTTGTGAAAATTGCATTTCAAGATCTGAATCTTTTTAATGGGCTTTAATGTACCTCTAATGAAATATACTCTATCATTAGATAAACCGTCAAATGGAATATTGGTGGATGTTACAAATTGACTTGAATTAAATTGAACTGTAATATATGTATATTTTAATAAAACTGTATTCTACTCTCGTGTATATACGATTTTTACCTGTTATTAACTTATTAATCCTTTATTTTCTTTTCCTCGTACACAGTTATTATAAATTGCTTCGAACGGTCGGTAAGCAACTCAAGGAATAGAATTTTGTTTTCTAAACCTCAATTTCCTTGCGTGTGGTTATGTGTTAATTTGTTCATTAAACGAATAAACTGTCTGTACTTTTAACGCAGTACAAACCGCGATGAAAACTAATCGCAACTAACATTTACACTTAATTGCTACGATTTAGGTTTGTATACCTTCTAAAATCATGTCTTCGATTATTAAAAATTGAAACATGCATTAGAAATACTCGTATATTGGCAGAACTTGATGAATAGGTGTGGGTTTTTTTTCTTTTTAAATACGATTAACTGTACAGTTACGTCGGCCTCTTTTTAGACCAATACCACATGGAAGAATTCGAAACAATTATTGCGTAAATACATATTGGGAATTGAAACCACGACCTGCGACGCTGAAACCAATAGCATAGCATTTGCGCTATGAGGCGCGGAAATACATTATCTGTAAAAATTTCAACTAACTATCACGGTTCGTGAGATACAGCTTGGTGACATATGGACAGATAGACAGACAGAGAGCAGAGTCTTAGTAATAGGGTACTGTTTTACCCTTTGGGTACGGAACTCTAAAATCTATTCTCATGAGTCGTTACTTATATATAGGCTGGTATTGATCTAACGGATATCCTCAGACGCGATAGAACTGGCGCGTCAAACAAATTTTTCACGGGTATTACTTATATTCTAACGTAACATCACTACGTTCAGTTATTTTGTTGTTAGCGCACACCGTTATAAACTATTGTGTTTATTATTAGTACTACTGGCAACGGTATGTTTTGTTATTGGTCGTGCAAGGAAGGCCTTGAAGATTTGCGGCTAGCAAAAATATTTAGCACGTGGGACGTCTTCCTGAATAGAATTAAAATAAAATCCCAAGCCAGAGCTTTAGATTTTCCCCGAAGGGATCAAAGTCGGGCTTCAGGTCCCTTATTATCGTGACGGAACATCGACGGGCTCTAAAATTGATGAAAACTAGAGCCCTATGAATTACGTCATACGTGAAACCATGGTTGGAAAAGCTTTCTTTTACATGAAAATGTACTATGGAGAACATATTTACAGGCATTGGTCTGGTTGACAAATTGGTGCTCCTAAACTGATGCCGACAGCAGTGCGTGCGAAGACGATAAGTAGGTACAAGAATATAATGTAGCAAAATAGTAAATACCAAAAATTCACAATTTAGTAAGAACAAATCGTTTACATGATCTAATTTATTTATATTGATTTATCTTTAATTTTTGAATTTCAAAAGTGTTATTAGCAAAGGAGCGCCTAAACACACACACGCCTTGACACATAAAAGGTACAAAATTAATCTGCATGGAATAAGTTGATGCCTGATACTCGTACGATATGAGTTAAAATTGTGAGTAAGGATAATTTTATCAGGAATAGAAACGTATAAATCGATACCGATTCGCTTAAATTGTTTACCGTTGTTTAGGTACCAGATATTGTAATAGTAGGTAACAGATTTTAACCATTGAAATAATAATTAGAATTTTTTTAAAAAATGTTTAATTAGATTTGTTGGTACTTCAAAATAAGTTTACTCTTGTAACGAAACACTTAATAGGACCACGAATTTTAAATCCCACGCGAAACATTCTCGAAACCCACACTAATGATATATTTGAAGTAGCCTTTGACTAATTCAACTAAAGCTTGGCATTATTCAAGTATTTCTTTTTGTTTGAGAAGAAACGTAATTATTCATCAAATCTCGAACTCAATTTAGACCTTATTCATTTGAAAAAACAATTGTTTCACTCGTTTGAATTACGACTATGAGGGAATTTTCCTTGGTGTGCCAGCTTTGCTGTTTTGCTTTGTGACTCGAGTTGCTCGCATCATTTGAAATAAGAGCAACCGTCGCTATTATATCATCGCCTTCAAAGATACCAACAAAAGAGTTATTTCTACAGAACAAAAGGAGTTCGCCATGTGGCAATTGCAGGCTTTTAGTATTTACGAAGGCGAAATTGGCTCGCAATGGCTTCTTTGATATTCGAAGACTGGCTTGTGTGAGATTTTACACTTTTCTTTTGTTATATACTCTCCTAATAACCTACTTTACAACAATATCTCATTAAATTTTATTTCAGTTCCACAATATTTCAGATATTTATCAAATACTAATTTTTTATATACCTCGCATAACGTTAAATGCACGCCGTTAAACACGTTTAAATTATATCAGTGTGAATACGACAATAAGGATAAATTTTAATTTCTCTTCGCATCAAATGGCCGGCAAAGTAGTAAGCTAAAATGGCGCATGTTGCGCTTGTAACCTATTTTTATCCCCCCGAAGTAAAAAGATGGATCTTATAAGTTTGATGTATGTCTCTCTCTGTATTTGTATGTTTCTGTGGCATCGTAGCTTCTTAGCGTTCTTTTCTTTTTAACGCTAACTTAATCGAAACGGATTTTCGCTATAAGTTGATGAGTACACACGTCCCGCACACGAATAAGACGTGAAACTGCATGTGGTAAGCGTATTGAACTATTACCAAAATGTCATGTTCGATAATCTGCACCCAAAATTATTTCTTAGCCATTGCAACAACAGGGCCAGCAAATTGTTAGTGGCTTTTAAGTTCGCAATAATAAGTCGGCGGTTCACGAATCACCTCTTTTTCTATTAAATTATTAGATATCCTACACAGTTCAACTTTCACGAGCGTCACCAGCTGCTCATTACGGACGCCTTGAAGGAGGCCTTAGTGATCGGGATCAAGCAGAACAAACCACCCAACCAGGACTTCGCCGAGACACTTGGAGAGAAGCTTACAAATTCATCATTCAAAACATGTTCAAAGAGTATGTTGAGATTTAGTTAGTTTAGCTGAATAAGCTATCAAACTAAATATACAATAAGCAATATATGTGATACAGGTTACAGTAAAATAAAACTACAATGAAGCCTATATTTACTACCATGTAATAATAAATAGTCACTTTCGTTTTAAATACCACTTCATTTGAGTTACCGTTTAGCATTATCGATCAAGACCTAAACTGAATAAGAGCGGACAAACGCAGGCAGTTTCCCATTTCAAAGGGCCCTTATTATCCATCCTTTATAAATATTTGAGCAAAACTCAACAGCAAGGATTTAATGTATTGAAGTAGATAAATTTGTTAGTAAATGAATTCCATATTTCATAATTATTCCATAAGACGACAATGAGTGATACAATACGATACGATTCACTTCACACGAAGTACTTACCCGTCACATCTTTATAATGGTCCTCGCCAATGCAGAAAGTTGGGGCAAATATCCCTTTATGGCCAACCGCTCCCCTGGGAGAAAAAGGTCAAATACTTAGGAGTCACTTTCGACTCGCGTATGTCATTTACTACGCACATTAATAACGTTCGTAATAGAGCCGCGTTCGTCTCCGGCCGGCTACACAATTTAACTAACGCTAAAAGTAAAATGCCCTTAAGGCACAAATTATTATTATATAAGACCTGCGTACGACCTATTATGTCCTACGCATGCATGATCTTCGCCCACACGCACCCTACTCGCTTGTACAAGCTGCAAATAGTACAAAATATGTTCATCCGCCGTGCAACTGGTGCGCAGTGGTATCAACGCAACGTCGATCTGCACAGCGATTGCAGACTCCCGACGATTCGCGAATATTTTAAAGACCTGACCAAACGGTTCTTCGATAGAGCCGAACATCATCCCAACCCTCTGGTGGTAAGCGCAGCAAATTACCAACCCGACACAAACGCGAACGTCAACAAGCGTCGCCCGCGAAACGTCCTCATCGACCCGGTCGAGGAAGGGGACTTAGATACGCCGGACCCACCGCCGGGGGTCCCGCCGGACAACACTACACCCACAGTTAGTGCAACAACAAACACACTAGTTCGCCCTCGCCTCCGAGCACGGCGAGACCAACACAACGCGTACACAAGGTACACCCGCGTCTCGGTCCGCACCGCAACTTCGATGGCCCTTAGATGACATGTCGTAGTTAAACGCACGCATGAGCACATGCGCGGCCCTACCCACAGCGGAGGGCCCAAACCCGTGGGTTCTGGCTAGCCCACCGGTTCTGCGTCAGATGAAGCTTTAACAGTCTCGGGACTGAAAGCAAAAACATCAGTTAATACAAGATACAAGAATACGATACTACGTCAATTTAGTTCCACGTCGTAGTATAAATGTTACGAATGTCGCAGGATTAACTTGCTAAGTAATAAAAACTTTATAAACTGATATGAGGTAATTAGATAAGGCAATAGAAATCGACATATCAATTATCTACAACTTTATTGTAAATTCCTTAGGACGAACGTGAATAAAAATGACATAATACAACTAATAAAAACATTTTGAAGTGCAGTTTTTTTTCTTTAAGATTACATATATGTATTGTTGCTGGTCCTAATGAAACTATCAATATATAAAAACTTTTAATAAAATACCAAGAACTTTCTAAATTATAGACCGCATAGTTGCAACTGCCTAATTTTTGTTAAGACGAAGACTGTGTTTGTTCAAACTGGTGTCAATAATGCTTTGAGATGTCTTTATTTATTGCAAAAGTCTTCGAAAATGGCTTGACCCATTTTTCTAATCCAATCCCATTTTTTACTCTTCGTACAAATGTATTTAAATACTTTGAGGTCTTCAGACGATTCTATTTAATATCCGTTACAGGTTCAACTGCAGCAGATTAAGAGAAAAAGTGATAAAGATATCTCTTTTTCACTATATGGGTGAATTATTCGTTTATTTCAAACGACATTTAACCTTAACTTATATCGCATACAATCTGATGTTTTCTTGTTATTTTACTATTCACTATAATATATGTTCTATAACAAATCCCTCTTTAATTTGATCTCTATCTAAAGATTTTTATTGTTGCCAATTACCATATAAATTTATAGCAAATAAAATTTTAAGAAAAACAGTCCGTAATGTTTAGTCTAGACAATGGATATTAGGCTAGTCGGCGTGACTCCTATTGCATACGTAAATTACCACATCTTAGATAAGATTGAAAAAATAAAAACAGCAAAGTATGTTAAGTTGAAGAAACAAATGAAAAGAAAAAGCAAAACCACCTTCACCACATTTTAGTATTAATATTTATGCTTTCGTTTTGTGAGTGAAGTATCGGGGTCTACTCTCTTTAAGATTGGAACTGGCTGCCGACTTGTCAATGGATAATAGGATCCCCCGATCCTTGAATGGCCCACTCAGCAGGTGAACTACTCATTTATCGCCTTCTCTAAAGACGGTTTTTTTAATTTATTTAGGTACATAAAAATTAACAAATTCAGCTTTACACCCGCCAGCCATAAATCAACGTGCCACTGGAATAGATAATTAATTGAACGGGACAGTAAGTGAATGCCCGTATTGCATTTTAAAGCGGTTGCCACTAATAAGGTTGCCAGTCACGTTGAATAAGATGGACGTGTAATTAATAAAAAGTCAAAACGAGGTGGGCCTCGGTCGTTCACTGGCGTAGGCGCAACCTAAGGAGATCTTATACATACAACTTCAGAAAAAGTCACATACAACGAAAATGTCGTGTGAAAATAAAATACGCCATAATTATGTAATTCTATCCATACGGGAATTTTTGTAATAATTCAAACCGTTACAGACGTACTTTCTGCATATTTTCTCTTTTAGTTACTACCCGATGGTAACCGAACTTAAAACGTACTGTACAAGGGGAATGAAAATATGATAAAGTTCACAACACGAGACAAACGTATAAAACAGCGACATCCGTTAAGAATAGTAGTAGTTAATTATTATTCAACAATACTCCGCAACCGTCACGTCTACGTTTTGTGTGCAACGCGCCGAGACTATATTATTTCGTCCATTCACAGCAAAAGGAGATATGTTTTAATACCGCCGATAGCATTCGTGTCATATTGTCTATTTGCAGTCCAGTGTAAATTTTGATTGATTGAAAATTATTTCTATAAAGCAAAAATAATGGAAATTGTCAAGTCTGTTACAAAAATGGCAATATGATCAATTTCGTAATTCCATGATTGATATGTGATTGATAAATAGATTATTTTATGACCATAATTGTTGACTTAAACCACTCCTTTTATTTATCTTGCGTTGTGTATCCTATTTCAAATTATAATATTTGTTTGGTGACACTGAATCGCGCCGGTTTCTAAGCGTGATAGAATTTCAGTCTAATTTTAACCCTTTCTAATAATTACGAAATAACAACTATAATAATGTTTGCATTACACAGTACTGTATATACAGTTCATATATCTTCGTACGAGAAAATTTGAGACGTCGATTTTGTTTTTTACCGGTTTCTTTTAATCTTGGCATGTAACATTGGATAAAATAATTTACTACGCCTTATATTTGAATATAAATACATCCATTAGATCTTGGCGATATTTATTTGAGTGAGACATCTCTTTTAAAAATACAATATTGATCATCTATATTCAAAAGAATATGGTGGCCGTAAGTTTCAATCAAACATCGATTTTATCAAGTGAGCATCCATGTGAAGAAATCAACGATACCACGTACCAAGTTAACCAGGTTTTACAGCTTTACTTCTAAGTCAGTTTTCACGTGTGGGAGAAACCTTATTAATGTAAGATAAGGCGTCTCACGATTTCGCTGAGATATTGTTATCCAGCACATCCTAAACAAGTAAGCTGTCGTGACATCGCCCACGTCGAACTCACTAGCAAATTCAGTTAAGGATGTTGCGACATAAAATAGAAATGGACGTTTAAACGAACGACATTAACTGCTAAGTAAATAAATAGTCAATTGTGAGATCAAATACATATTCTTATACTTTCTACGAAACATTAGGGGTTTAAGTCGGTAGAGGGATTGCTAATTTTAAACTTAGTGGCGCTAGCAGCGAATAATTTTGGTCACCGAACACGCGTCGACGATCCACATCTGGCGGAGGGGTTATTGATCTGGAAATTTTGAAAGGTTTCTCCGTTCATTGTCTTAAACGGCGTCGCCCGCATTATGGAGGGTACTAAACGTGTCCAAGTGGCTCCAATACGCGACTAACAGCCACGTCCGCTCAAACCCAGTAGCATATTGCGGAATCAATGTACATTAAATTTCACAATTGAAACCGCCTTCGCATTCCGTATGTACCAAAATTCTACGATAAATGAGCACCAGGGAATGGACAACCTCTGTTGAATTTCGAGATACATTTTATACGTATGCACGCAACATACTAGCCAAGATACGCTCTAATACTCGACACTTTATACAAAAAAAATAACCTTTTTGAAAAACGTTAGATGTTGTTAAATAAAGTAGATACGAAGGGAATAGATTTCACTTCATGAAAACATCAATTATGTCAATGGATTAGAAAAATCTCAATCTAAAAACATTAAATGAAAAAAGTAGTTTACGCACCGTCGCCTGACCTAGAATATGATATTGAGATCGACCGTTATATAATCGATGACACTAAGAATAAATACGCGGCGACTCTGGGCGACGCTCAAGCGACATTTATGAATATTCCGGCCGCATAATCTGGTCTCACATTTGGTATTTAAATATAGCTCGGATGCAGTCTTATCCTACATCCTAGCTACCTTGAGGGGGCAAAAATATCACTAACAACAGAGCCAGTGACATTGAGCTCGCCTAAATCGAGAACGACGAGGGTAGATATTTATAATTTTACTCCCACTACCCGCAGCCACGCCATGTTCTCATGGAGCAGGAATTTTCTATTTGGGAGCTTTACGAGCGACACACCGTTCGGGAATTTCGACGTTAAGTCTTATCTTCGACATTGTTTGAGATGCTTTACTGCAGCTGAAGTGAAGGAGCTCGACAAACCGACAATCCTTTGTCCGATAATTGTTAACATTCTTCAGGGAAGACACACTAACTCGAGAGAGCTCAGAGCTTTTATATATTTACCTACTGCAAGTATTTAGGCTAATGCAAAAATACTTGTACGTAACTTGGATTAAATAAAGATATTTAACACGTTATGTTGTATACGGACGATTTAAATATAGTATAAAAAGATTAATGTTGGATATAAATGCTTGGTTTTTTTTTTCTTTCTATTTGAAAGAGAATAGATACATCGGCCTGTGCCATACGATAAATCGATAAAAATTAGAGTAAATATAATAAACTTCGAATAAAGATTAAAACTAAATAAAATAAGTAGTTACTCACATTAAATTTCTGTAAATATATATTTATATATAGTATGTACTAAAATGGAAAATTCAAATTTATACGTTAAAAAATATATACCACAGACTGTCTTAACTTTATTATAATAATCAGTCCAACTCAGTACCTGTAATTAACCGTCTGTTTCGCAACAGCATGCACGGCTGTTGTTATATTATAAAATCACAAAATATCGAGTGGACATTCAGTTACTCGGAAAAGTCACTGCGTCTCCACGCAACAATCGAATCGGTTACGTCGGTCTTGAGTTGGCACGCGTCATATGATTTGCCGTTGATATGTCGTGTTGATTTATCATTGCCACAATCCTTTGTATTACAGTAGCATCTTTACTAAGGCTTTGCCACTTTTATTTTCAGCACGTAAATAACGTCAGTAGAGATTTCTTTATATCTGTTTTACATTTTGTACTTTCTCAGAAATACCGTGTTTCTTTTCTATTTTATGTGTTGAGTTTATGATGCGAGTTTAATCTTACGATAAACCCCTTTTTATTAATAACTTGCCTTTAATGCCTCGAAAATTCTTACTACACATACATACTAATAAAAGTATTTCTTTGTTTGTATATTCTTTATACTAAAAGTTTGTACAAAGGTGAACTTAATGCTAAATAGCATTTTCTTCCAGTTGAGAGAAAGTTACGGTTAAAAGTAGGTGTAAAAGTAAAAAAAAGATTGAAACAAATATATATGTACAATTATATTATATACACAAAAGATTATAGCATTATTTACATAAATATAATATACTACAAATAATACCTCAAGTATAATATAAAAACGAGTATGTATCTAGTGTTATTGATCTGGAATGTTGTAAAGAATATTTTCCGTGCTTTAATCTTAAACGTATAACAGTCGATAGTCTCCTATTTTGAAAGGAAGTTTACTCCAAAGAAGACTATATTGGAGAGAAATGAGAGAATGGACAACGACAGAGTTGGAAGAACACCGAATTAAAAGGTTGTTTAAAGAGCCGGTAATGTCCAAGACATTACCGGCTTAGACATGAGGATCGATATGGGATAACACGCATCTCCAAAGTCGATCAAGAAAAAATTAAGGACCGCACCGATGACTTTCCTTCAGTAATTCCTCTCACTAAGCCATTGATGAAAAAAGCATATATGTAAATGTAAAATTGTAAAGAGAGGTAATAAAACACATTGAACATAGAGCATAATTTTAATGCAACGTTCGTTGGCACTTAAACGCTTCTCTGGGCTTCGACCACTTCCTTACCCGTGCAGTAAAGGCTATTTCTGTCGAAGCAATAAAAGATAACACGGATAAATTTCCAGCTTCGTATGTTCCAATACCCGTTGGTGCGTCTCCTTCATCTCCAATAAACACCCTCAAAGAGGCTCCGGGGTATATTCGAGTAATGATATATTTACAGTCCCTAAGCTTTGCCACGAGTCTTTATTGATTTTTCACCGCCCGTTTTTAAACTCTTACAGTGAAATTCTTTTTTCAATTTGGACACTGGACGATACCAAGTATTCACAAGCTTACGGCAGTAATGTGGCGAATGAGTCTATAAAATTAATGTCATTGAATCTTTTTAAGAATTTTTATTCGTTAGAAAACGACCTACAAATTTGAAACTCGTTGTCTAACTGTTATGTTGTTCTATCCAACCATGTCATCTTCGGATAAATTTCTATAAAACAAGGTGTTGTCATCATCAACTAAATCAGTTTCAGTGTAAAGTAAATTCAAAAATTTAAATAAAACCCCATCATATTTCATTTTTCAAGAAGACAAGGACTACAAAGTAACGCCCTATACGTAGCCGCAACTCCGCGCCCTCTGTTAATACAAAATCATTGACTGGCGGCAAGTAAACCACTTCAAATACTTTAGAAAACAATTTAGGTCATTTAAGGAGAAGAAAATAATTTCTTTTTTTCTCTATCACTCTTTGGTAAACAATTACGTAAACGTATTTTTTAGGACAGTGGCAAGATATTTAAGACAATACGACAATGAATTCCCTTGTCTTCCCTTATATCTCTAAATACATAAATATTTAATACTATTTATAGAACACATTTGTCAAATACTTCCGTCACTTTGCAATACGCTGAGATTTCAGGTCAATTGTTAAATTGAAAGCCACAGCGTAAGAACGCCATATTATATTTATCCCGTGGTTTATCATATTTATGTTGGAAATGAAACAAACAAGGTACGTAACTGCGTGCCGAAAGCGATTTCACATTAATCCCTCCGCGCCTGGCTGTAGCCGGATTTACATATAACGTTGACCTATTTCCCTCAATAAACTTTTTGCACTCATCGAATATGAAACGTTTACTATGAGTATACGATTCATATTCGCTTCATATTCCTATACGTATATGTCATATAACCTTTTATTTTATCCTTCAAAATATAAATCGAAATCTGCCATTGTGGGAGAATCACACAGCCTTTCTGTTTCACGAATATGCAGGCTCGCATGGAGAAGGCGTCTCAGAAGGTCGGTACAGTAGAAGTATTCTTACTATTAGTGCGTTTCGTCTGGTGAGAAGTTAGGTGGAAGCGTATGTAAAATTAAGTGATAAGTCTACTTTACTTTACTTAATTTACTTTACATCCCCTTTCTTCATACATTGTTGGATTTAAATATTTCACACTTCCTAAAATGCCTCCTAAATAGGTATATAGGTAAACAAAAATAAGGTGATTACCGACTAGCCGTCATAAAAGTTAAATGTGCTCAAGCTGAACAAAGCAATTACTCTTGAGTGGAAAAAATCAAATAGAGTCAGAGGCTCTATAAACTTAAGTGTTTAATGGTCCTTACTTAATGAGATTTCAATCATAGAAGCTTTTATGGTATAGGCTTGGATCGTTTTATAAGAGTAAAAATATTACAACTGTTATTTTAAGGAAGTCAATTATCTTCCTTTTTACTTGAGTGATAATCTTTAAAAAAAAAAGTTAAGTAAACTGAATTAAAGTTTTATGGCTTCTAGTATAGTTTAATTTAGTATAAGATTAATAATTTAAAAGTGACACATTAAAAATTACACTACCAATTTTCCTGATCGGACTATACTAAAAAAAACAGACATTCTTTAAACTTTACACATTAAATTAAGTTATTTCATTTTATCCTTTTCAATAATTAAATGTATTAATGTGATTTTCTTTAATTAATATTAATCACATATTTACCAAGTTCTCACAGCGAAGTCTACAGCTTCTTGCATTTCTTAGCATAAAGTTAATTTTAATTACATTAGAGTGGTTTTGAAATTGAAAAACAAAAACGCGCACACGACCTCGTGGGCTTCGGCGTGACGTCCTTCATTCAGCACGGCTCAGTTCCCGATGCGCCTTTACCTAAAATATAAATATTTTTATGTTTACGCACTCGAGGAAATAAAACGGAACGCATTTCAATAACAAAGCAATGTAAACAGAGGGAGCCGGAACGACGCTCCAATTGCTCCGTGTACACGGCAGTTGTAACCGCTTGGATTTGGTCAGTCTGTTTGCGAACAGTGTTGTGTTGTGAAACGAAACCACTGCTTTTACTATATTTGTTTGTGTTCAGGACTAAACATAGCGTTTAAGTATGCTACCTTACTTTTGGTGAACGAAAAGTTGGCTCACCTGATGGGAAGTGCATGAAGTACGAGCAGAAAGTAAATTTCAGTTAAATGTGTAAACATTTACCTATACTTCCAAATTATATAATTAAACCGTATTTTATGTCTTTTCACAAGCAAAAAGAACTGGCACGGGGATAACTTTTTTAGTTATTTTTGGTTTTTTTTTTTGTTACGCCAAAGAAGTATAACTTCTTACGTGCGTACATAAGTATACACATTTTTTTTTTTATTTTGATTACTTACTCTACTCATTTAAGTTACATTAAAAACTGTTGCATTGGTCCTAGACAGTAAAAATTTCATCAAAGCCAACCCTGATAATTTTGAACATTACAACTTAATCTTCTTACTGGAATAGTGTTCAATTGTTTCAAAAAGACAATGAAACCAAGTGTATTGAAGGAGAATACAAACGTAATGCCAAATTATGGAGTCCCAGTCCAATTATAGCATACTCGGCTTAACGACGGGTTATTGGATGCGAGATGCGAGTTTAATATAGTGTTCCGCAGTGGATGGTATCACCGCTTCCGCTTAGAGTGGCGGGAACTGGAAGCGAGGCACGTGCGCCATCATGCAAACTCCGTCAGGCCTTCACGGTCTCTGATAATTACCTAAAATTTATGACGAGGCCTGGACATTTATTCGAATAATAAGCAAACGCTTTTTTACTCTGTTAGTTAATTGTAGCTCTAGGTGGATTGTTGTTTAATCTGTGGTTGTAACACAAATACACTGTGTCAATTAGAGGTAGTACCTATTTGTTTTTTTTTAAACTATGTTAGTATTGCATATTACGAGTAGTACTAAATAAGCACTGGCATTATATGAAGCTGTTCAAAAATTATACGTATAATTCATATTTAGTAAACTTCCTATTACACTATATTAAAGAGCAAAACAGCCTATTAAAGTATCCCAAGTCTAAGAATCTCTAAAATAACTTTTATATTTATATTGAATAGGCAGGATCTGAAAAACATTACTTTGTCAAAGAAACAAAAAAATATTAAAAGAAGTTGTATTCTTTTGTCCCTCTGAAATTCATTTAGGCTGATTACGGATTTCTTCACACCGGTTATGTTTCCCTAAGTGGGCGGAGGTGGTATTATTGTGGTTCAATAATACTTAAGCCGTTTACAGATCTTGGGGATGACTGTTGTGTTATAAGGTTTACAATAAAAGCACAATAAGCCATTGTACAACGCTCATTATAGACTTGTAGGAATTGTTAAGGCTTTTGTTTGCCTGTTTAACTGTACTGTTTTCCATTCATTATATTATATAAAATTATTTTAATTCGCTTGGATTTAAAAATAATAATATTTAAATGATACAACGAAATTGAATTAGTGAAATGCAATAATTAGACATGTACTTCATATTTATCACTCACAAATAAATAACGTCAAAAATTTGAATTAAATTAAACCTTCACGGATGATTAAGCTTTGAAAAAGCGAAATGGAACAAGTAGTACTTATTTATAATAGTGAAAATAATCGTCAAAGTTCAAAATGAGGGACACATGTCATTAGAATATCTTTTTATTTTTGTATGTTTTCTGACAATTCTTTACCACGTTGTCAAAAATTCTCTTTTGTTGGAATTGGTTGATGAATTACTTTCATCACACAGTTACAGTTACACTTAACGTTACTTAACTTTCATCCAATTATTTAATCATAAATTCAATGAAATTGATGCGTTTTCGAAATCGGCAGCTGTAACATGAAAGCGCGCCATCGTTTCTATGTCCCCCAGCTGATTGATATGGTTAAGCGGCGCAATGAAGAGTGGGAGAGTTAAAATCCGCTCAAAGGATTGCGGGATTCACTGAATTTAACAACACGGTAACGATACGATAAACACCTTGTGATAGGTATCACGGCCCGGTATACAGCGTGTCTTTACAATCGCGACAATAAATGAACACACATATAGAGGATAACTTTTTAAAATTGTATTAAACATTTACATTCTTTAAGCATCAATATTTACCGAGTTATTAAATTTTTACAAGCATATGAATGGGTTGAATGAATTTAAAAGAGACAAAACATGCTGTTAGAAGGAGAGGCTTGTAATGCGACGCTGTGGCAACGAATGAAAAAGTTTCTGAATGTATGAATCAATCAGTTGTAGTTGTATAGCGCTGAGTGTCTGTCGGTCTGCCCGTCTGTCACTAGGCGTCAACTCACGAACCGTGATAGTAAGACACTTAAAATTTTCACAAATTATGTATCTGTTACCGCTATAACAACAAATACTTAAAAACAGAATAAAAAATAATCCCATAAAATGGGAGTCCCAATTTAATATTTTTTATAGATCATAGTACGGAACCCTCCACGCGCAAGTCCTACTTGCACTTGGCCGGTTTTAATTTAAGTTTATGTGATAGATTTTAAAATAAAACCTTTTATAAAGTTTTATGAATATATGTTTGTATTGTAACTGACTGAAAATACGCATGAAACTGTACAATATGCATGCCCCTTTAAAAAGACACAAAGGATACAAATGTAGATATTATTTGAATGTATAGGGACTTACATTTTATGATAGTGTTTCTAATAATCTAAGAATTTATAATATAATATATAAACATTAAATTTTAAATAGGTATTGTGTAAGGCAAGGGCTTCCTCTATACGGAGGCTATTAGGGCATACTCGAGTAGGTGGCTCCACTGCGGATTGGCGGACTTCACATATCTTCGAAATATATTTTTTGATATTTCTTCAAAAAATATGCAGGTTTCCTCAAAATGTTTTCCTTCACCGTTGAATACGTGATAAGTCAGCACTTAAAATTAACAATGTCATTGGTACTGGCACTTTCATTGGATTTGAACTAAGGTTGCTCGAGTTAATGAATTAAAAGCGTGCGCCCGAACACTGAGCTTGTACAAGTTTGGAGTTATTGATATTTTTAAGCTTATACCCAGAAACATATTTTATGGGATCAATTTAATCTACAATAAACAATACAGACATAAGACGACCACTCAATGGAATCATATTAAATCTACATACGTAAATTGGTAGATGTTAAAAATATCAATATAATGTCAATGCAATCATCTTATCAGTAAAATTATATAAAAATATTTCATATCGATAAGTTAGGCGGGTGCATTTATCACCGGTTCGTACGTTTCGATAGCGGTATAAGTTATTCTGAAATCGACTGTACACAGCAAATGTATGAATTATGAGGAAATAAGCAAATGTGTGAATGGACCTATAGCACGCATCAACGAGCCGTAAACTTTCGCAAGCATAATTAGAAGAGGGGTGACGGATTTAGTATTTCAAACGCTAGCACACACTTCTAGTCCAGTAAAATGTACAAGCCTATTAATTATGCTCTATATGTGTTTGTACTCCTCAAACGAAATTCAAAATTTTTTAACTACCAATCCTTCAAATGTGTCCTAAACTCAACTTATATTCAAAAATGCAGGCTTGCCTATTTAAGATGGTAATTTGACTAGTCATTTTGTTGAATTATTGCTCTTAATTTTAATTTAATTTATATTAATTTAATTAACAGTTGACAGGTTGTCTAACGATTGGTTTGAACGGCACGAGTTGTGGATTAAAAATCTATTTTCACTAACTTAATAATTTATGTACAAATTTAGTACAGTCATGATATTTATACATATATGTGAAATTACATATTTTTGTCAGATGATCGTCAAAAGTTAACAGCCGTGTGTATCACGAGCACAAAAGGCATCTGTGTGAACGCAGCGGCGCAACGTTCACATGAATATTATCCAACTAAAGAGACCTATAACGGAACAAAGGGCGCCGGTATTCCGTACAATAAAGCAAAGTCGTTCCTTAACTGAGGGGTCAACGTACAGTGGCAGCTTATTCGGTGTACAATTTGTTGCACATGTGGGAAAACACCCCCGCTTTTATATGCGATGTGCAGATGTGAAATGGGGGTGTTCTCCCCATGTCGCATCTGCACATGGAGATTGAGGCTAAAGTTTCGTTACATCCGCTGAGTCCTTTTAATTCTAATTAAATGTATCATTCTAATTATATTATGTTGTATCACGGAAGGATTAAAATACCGGAATATTTGAATTTGTGTTATGTGAATCGAAACTTTATAATTAAATTTGTTTATCTTAAAATTAATATTTTAAACATAAATTCTTTGTAAGTATTACTAAATAAAATTTCAATACTTACTGAGATAAAAATGAGTGACACGTATATATCAAGTGCACACTTTAGCCATCAATTTATTTTTTATTTTAACAATTATAATAGTGTAAAAAGATAAGTTCATGACATGTAAACTTCTTTTACAATCACCATAAAATACATATGAGTTTTGGTCTAACTGATCATGAGTAAAAAGTTTTAAAAATGCTTAACCTATCCATAAGAGATCGCTGTTATTATGTCTACATGTTTCAATTGTCATACTTCAATATTTAAGAGACAATATTTTTGCTAACCACACGGACCCAGATAAAGGGATGAATCAAATTTTACAGCTATTACTGCTGAACGTTAGTTTTATGGTAGCATAAACCTTATGTCGTGGCAGAGTAAAGGCCCATTTACACGGTGCAAGTTTCTTGCCTGTTGTATACAATTAAATTGAAGCAATAAATGAATTGCATGGTCTAAACAACAAATGGCCTAACAAATTATTGCGCGCAATTTATTGCATTCAACTTATTTATTAATTCAATTTAATTGTATACAACAGGCAAGAAACTGGCACCGTGTAAATGGGCCTTAAATTAAAATGATTTACAACAAAACTATTTCTTTAAAAATGTCATAGTTTTATTATAATAAAAGGCAAAGAAGTACCATAATAACATGCAACGTTAGAATGAAAATCGATAAAGAGTATAAATGAAGACAAACTTAACATAGCTCACGAAAAATTGTATTGTGTAAATAAAATAATATTTTATTAAAAACGAACTCTTTAATAGTCATGCTTAATGATGAGGATTCTTTAATGTATGAATTTTTTGGACGGCTCCGTACGCGGCTTATATGAGGTGATTGATAGAAATCGTCACGTAAGGAAAAAGGGTTATGCCCCTTCCATCCGACTTTCAGTAACCTGCTCTCTCTGTCTCTTTGAAACCATTTTATTTTTACCATTTATACGTATATAAGTAACGATCCTTATTACTTTGGTGGGTCATTAACGTAGGTTAAAACGTTGTTATTCTATTTCATTATGCCTGTTACTCAATAAATAATATTCAGTGAGAGAAACCGCGTTCTGACCGGGTGCCCCACGACACCTCTCGTTTTTATTTTATTTTGTATATGAGAAGTTGTCAAGCGAGCAAACGTTTCACCTGATGCTTAGTGGTTACCAAAGTCAATGTACATCGGGCTTTCGATGTTGCCAACCATTAAAAAAGTGGCCCCCAGTTACCTCACTCACAAAACGAAAGGCGAAAGTATAATAATTCCACTTTTCACCGGTCACACCGTGGTCCCTCCCTGGAGAGCCCGTCCATTCGTGCACAGCAGAAGCTGATGCGTGACCCCGCTTTTGTTTTTTATGGTTTACCCAAAGGGTAAAACGGGACTCTGCTACTAAGGCTTCGCTGTCTGTCTGTCTGTCTGTATGTCTGTCTGTCTGTCTGTCTGTCTGTCTGTCTGTCTGTCTGTCTGTCTGTCTGTCTGTCCGTCTGTCTGTCTGTCTGTCGTCTGTCTGTCTGTCCGTCTGTCTGTCTGTCTGTCCGTCTGTCTGTCTGTCCGTCTGTCTGTCCATCTGTCACCAGGCTGTATCTCATGCACCGTGATAGTCAGACAGTTGAAATTCTATTTTTTATTTCCCTTAGGTTTATCCTATTGGTTCAAAAAAAGGCATGAAGTAGAAGTATTATAATTAAGTATGCGTTTCGTTTGGTGAGTGAGGTAGCCGGGGTCCTATTTGCAACCCTACGGCTGTTGCAAATGCCCATGAGCGGCGGTTATCACTTAACATGACCCTCCCACATAACAAAAATAAAGATAAACTCAATGTTACACTTCCCAACGCCCGCGAAGAAAATTTAAAATAATAACTTCCTTCGACATCCGTATGGTTGATTTTCTTTCGTCGTCAATATCACTAAAATGACAATTGTGATTTTATGGCTAGAATCTAATACATTTCAAAAGTGAGTAAATTTGCTAAGTTCTATAAATTTTAAAGTAAATAAACTCACACGTAGATTTTGAACGTACTCGTAAGACTAATTTACATAAAAGCTGAATGATCGATGTATAAATTATCGTTAATTTCCTTATAACTTCTACTTTACCAGTCAAGTAATGATAATATCTACGAGCCGCCAAACGGCGAGTAATATCGAGTGTGTCATCTTAATTTTATTACCGAAATTTGTATAAGGAGATAGATAAAATGGCTCCACACTCTTACTCATTCAAAACGGTATTGTAATTCTATGGAAATAAAGATCTATTTCGCTAAAACTTAATACGTACGGGAGTTCCATAAGCCATTCGTGTTGGATGCAATAAAGGGGAATATCTTGAACGTAATCATAATAGATGACGACGACTAGATTCTGTAGATATACTGCCGTGTGCAATAGCCAGCCGCTTCCACGTTAACCGTTTCGAATTTGCATCTGTAACTACGGCAACCAGATGCAAAACACATCGATTGGAATGAGACTTTAACAGTCGCTTTACTGAAGACAGTAGTTTGTACTTGCTTTGAAAGTTTATATTAAAACTTATAACAGTGGAAAGTAAGTTACAATTTTATAGAATTTTGTGCTTTTATGTTTTTAAAAAAATTGTGGATATATAATATAAGTAAATCTCTATTCATCAACAAATAATTTCATGATTATATTTATGTAATATATTCCATGTAGGTATTTACATACATACATTTATGCAACCAGTATTAAATCGAAGAAAACATAAACAATCAATAATGAAATCATGAGTGAAACATTCACCATATAAATCTCAATAAAGCTTACACAATGCCTCATGTGGAGCAATGAATAATAGTTATATGAACATTACGCTCGTCAATCAATTATAGTTCAATGAATAAGCAACTTATTCAGTGGTAAAAAAAACTGTCAATTCAAATAAACACGACTCAATAGCATGATATTAGCTTGGGAAGTGTCCGATAATTATAGCATAGGATTCATTTAAAAATAACAATATAAATAAAGTTAAACCAATTTATAATGGCCTCCGAACAAGCAAAGGGCCATGATTGTTCTCGGAACTGGTAATGTATACTAGGACTCGGTAGCGCAATCGCTAAGTTCGATTCCCACTTGTGACAAGTATTTGTGTGACCCACAAATAATTTTTCAGGATCAAACAACATCTAACAAACGCCCGTTGTTCCCAAGGAGGGTTGACGGCGGCCGGTCGTAAAATAAACCTAGCCTATACCGCTACTATAGCAACAAGATGCACATGTTGTGCCGACCCCGCTTAAATAAGGGCGGAGAAAGGTGTCTACCCTACTAAAGTGGAATCAGGGCGGGAGAAAACAGAACTACCTACATTAAAACAAAAACATAATGTTCCCGCACCACTGCGTTATAGCAGATCTGGCTATCGTAAGTAGGTCGGATATTAGGGGACAGGAACGAGTGCGGCCAACTGGGTCGGGCCCGTGGCTGCAATCGGACGCCGCCAGAGTTATGGACCGCCATCCGTCATCCGAATGAATTATTGATACAACACTTGTATTCCAGCACGTGCCCCGTATACCCGGAGTGAATATTGGATGGCACAATGTGTGTTCACTGTTCAGCGAACAAAATTCCGTTACTGACCACAGTATGGGTGACTGAATCAATTAAAAACTATAGCCCTAATGAGTAAGTCGTACTATTGGAGTATTAATTTTACTACAAAGTGGCTTTGAATAATAATCTTGAGCTTAAGCAACGCATACCATAGTAAATGTGAAGACACGTTGGTATCGCACGCAAAAACTCATCTTCGTATATTCGCTGTACGCCTTAGAAAAGGCAAAGTACTTCTAGCTTCACACATACTGCGTATAGCAAACGCTGACGACGCACTTTATGCTTTAACAATAACTACACAACTGTAAAATGAGACAATCATTTTACTGGTTAATACATCGTAATTGTTTGACGCTGTGAAAGCTAGCAATGCTGAAATTAAACAATCAAGTACTATCAACCAGGCTTCCATTGAATTTGAAGAAACTTTCGGAAGTTTTTCTCGAATAATAAATCATAAAATATACAGTCATCTTTAACAATTGGACGTAACAGTACTTTCTCACTACCATTACATTACATATTACAAGTTGTATTACCTAACCGGCCAACAACTTCCACTACGATAAAATAATTACGGATGTTACAAGAAACTGATAAGTTTGAATTTATTTCTATACAGATTACTAAGCCGTGATAGCTCAGTGTCCGGGCGCTCGCCTTTAATTCAATATGCTCGAGCAAACTGAGTTCGATCCCCGGTACCGGCACCAATAAAATTGATAATTTTAAGTGCTGAATTATCACGTTCTCAACGGTGAAGGAAAACATCGTGAGGAAACCTGCATTTTTTCGAAATAATAATAAAAAAAAAATATTTCGATGATATATGAAGTCCGCAATCCGCAGTGAAGCCGCGTTGTGAACTATGCCTTGATACCCTCTATACAGAGGAGGCCTTTGCCCAGCAGTGGGACATGTATAGGCTGATACTTTATTTATTAAAGATTACTAAAGAATTATGTACTAAGACTTTATATTTAGCGTTAAACACTTGTGCTGTCTTCAGCATGATAGATAGAAAAATTGTTTGCACACAAATTGCGTAGATAGCAAACAAATGAGATAACCGTTTACGATTTTAACCGGGTTAATATCAACCAAGCCATTTTTATAGCGATACAATTACTCATTAATTCTTTAGGTTTTTGCCTCATATGAAAGATGACATTTTTTCACAAAGATTTTGTTAACATGTGAAATATAAAAACAATCTCGCAAAACATTTTATGTTACCTACACGAAAGGAGACGTAAAAAATTTCATAAAATCATTCCATATTCATACGCAATTCAACACAAAGCAATCGTTTTTCTTATCTCCTGACAAGCGTAACTTGAGTTGATTATTATAACACGTGCAATGATATCGATGTTTCCCATATTTTATTTCTTTACCTATTTTACGTATGCACTGATAATTCTGAGCCTAATCTAATGCTTGTCGTTTTGAATAACTGTCATTTATTACGTATCTTTATGATTAATTAAATGTTTTTTTGAGAATTTTTTAATTTATCATTACCTGAATAGACACATTTAATATGCCAGTAAAAATAAAATTGAAATATCTTTTTCATCTTCAACTTCATTCTTAGTGCCATTATTAAATTTTGGTTCTCCGTATGACATACATATAGCTGTCGTATATATTCCTCCTAACCACCAAATACCATCGAGAATAAAGGACTTCATTGATGTTCTTTCTGACATTCGTGATAAAAATCCTAAAGATTACTTAGTTGTTGCCGGCGATTTTAATCTTCCATGTATCGACTGGAAACTAGATGACCCTGTGATAGTCAGAAAGGGATCTGTTGAAATTCAGACAGCAGCTTCTGATCTGCTATCCTACTGTTCTTTTATAGGCCTTACTCAACATAACACCTTATTAAATAGCAGTAACAACACGCTTGACTTGGTATTTTCCAATTTTCCACTTAAGGTAGTAAAATCTAATGTTTTACTTGTTAAAGAAGACACATATCATCCAGCTCTCTACATGTCTGCTGCAGATATTGTTGTATCTCGTATAAAGCCTTGTTTAAGATACAAATATCAATACACGCGGGCAGATTACAACAGTTTAAACGAAGAGTTTATAAATTCAGACTGGTCTTTTATTGCACGAGAAAAAGATTTGGATTATGTTATGCAGAAATTTTATCAGATTATTAAAAAAATTATCGATAAATATGTCCCTAAAGTCCGTTGTGGCGGTAGAAACTCGTATCCCGTTTGGTATAGTAAAGCCTTAATTAACGTAATTAAAGAAAAGAACAAAATACATACCAACTGGAAAAAATTTAAAAATCCGGTTGATTATGCTGACTTTTCAGAACTGAGAAAAAGGCAGAAGAAACTTCAGGAAAATTGTTATAAATTATACATAGAACATACTCAAAAAAAAATTAAAGCTAACCCAAAAATTTTCTGGAGTTACGTCAAATCAAAGCGTAAAAATAACTTAGATTATCCCCAACAAATGACATATGGTGATATAAAATTAAATAACCCCTTGGATATTTGTTGTTCATTTAATAATTTTTTTTCAGAGAAACTTTAGTCAACCTAGTTATAATTATAATTCATTTACGCAAGGTGACACCTTAAATTGCAATACAATTCAAAATATTAATGTCAGCAAAGAGTTAGTTCATAAGGTAATTAGTAAGCTTGATATAACAAAGGGAGCTGGTAATGATAATTTGCCCCCTATATTTTTCGTAAAATGCGTTAAATCATTGTCTGCGCCAATAACACTGCTATTTAATAGGTGCATTCACGATGGGTATTTTCCAAGAGCTTGGAAAGAGGCTCATATTGTTCCCGTACATAAGAAAGGACTTAAAACTGTTATAGAGAATTACCGGCCGATATCGATACTTAATGTTCTGAGCAAAGTGTTGGAGAGAATTGTTCATATTCACATCTATCCTATTATCTCGCCTTCGATACCAACAGAACAGCATGGTTTTATAAAGGGACGTTCCACAGCAACTAACCTGGGTACCTTCATTGACTTCGTCACCACAAACATTGATGGAGGTTCGCAGGTGGATGTGATCTACACTGACTACGAAAAGGCTTTTGATCGAGTGGATCATAACATACTATTACGTAAGCTTTACGAACTTGGTATTCGGGGCGATCTACTAAGGTGGATGAAATCATACCTATGGAAACGGTCTCAAGCAGTGGTTTTAGGGGGGTTTCGTTCTAATTTTGTGGAAATATCGTCAGGCGTCCCCCAAGGCTCCATTTTGGGCCCTCTCTTATATGCTTGCTATCTGTACGACGTGGGTAAGTGTTTCCATCATGCTAAATTCCTTATGTACGCTGATGACACGAAAATTTTTATGAAAATCGTAAATTACTCAGACTGCGAAAAGTTACAAGTTGATCTTGAGCGGCTCAATACTTACTATAAAGAGAACCGTATTGATGTTAATGTTAATAAGTGTCACTGTGTGTCTTTTACTAGGAAAAAGCAACCTTTAAACTTTGACTACCAAATAAACTTTTTTAATCTTCGTAAAGAAACTATTGTTAAAGATCTTGGTGTCCTAATGGACAATAAATTAGCATTTACCTACCACATAGATGCCATAGTAAATTCAGCCTACAAAAACCTAGGTTTTATTTTACGTGTTAGTAGACCTTTTTCTAGTATTAATTGCATAAAATTACTCTACGTTTCTTACGTACGAAGCACACTAGAATACTGTAGCATCGCCTGGAACCCACACTACATAACACATAAAAATAATTTGGAGAAGATTCAGCATAAGTTTATAAGGCACCTGAACTACAGAAGTCACAGAGTCTCCAGTGATTATGAAGTGTCATGCAAGTATTATAAACTCGCAAGCCTTGAGAGCCGGCGTACGCTGTTGGACATGGCTTTCTTGCAGGGACTGTGTACGGGAAATATTGACTGCCAATATTTAGCTACAAAAGTTCTCCGATTGTCTACTCCAAAAGTTAGAACCAGACATACACGCTTATTTGCTGTAGCCAAGTCATCGACTCGCTATGCACAAAACTCATTAGTGAATCGCTTGCAGAGTGTCTTCAATAAAAAAATTTTACAACCTAGATATATTCAACACAAATAAAGACAAATTCAAAAGTGGGGTATTAAAAGTATTGGAGGAGGAAATGGCATCTTAACCACACTCACACACACACACACACACACACACACACACACACACACACACACACACACACACACACAAACAAACACACACACACACACACACACACACACACACACACACACACACACAAATAATCCATAATAATGCCTAAGTATCAAAAGTTTTCATGTTTTCTACTGTCGTAATTTAAATTATTTAGCAGAAAAATGTAAATCCAAATTGGCTTTAAGGTTTAGTAATAAGATTTAGATATATTTTTAAAAAAAGTGCTGTGGATTTTGTTACAACAATAAAATAAAAATAAAAATTATCACGATCCTCAATGTCTCTAATTTTGGAATATTTATGAATTCCGATCTAAAGCATTATTCCGTAAATACGCAAAGGCATTGAAAACGGGGTCTTTCAGGTTGGATACCTATCAAAATGGCTTCCTTATAGCTGCATATGCATGCTATTATCCAACTTACGGCACTAAATTTATACAATAATCTTTATATTTCTTGAAATGTGTGCAACTTTGTGTGTTTGTCTCACAATAACACTTTGTAATTATTTATATCGAAATGGGAAACAATATTCTCGTCTGTCAAGAGGCAAGGTTATCGCCCGACCAACTTGCATGCAACTGTTAGTATAGTGATAACGATATAAGTGAACCGTTTACCAAGAACTATGGAAGGCATATATGATAAGAGACCATAAATAATTTTACATTTTGTATTGACTTAGTAATTTATTGTTTTATAGCCAAGAAAAACGAAACCCGACTGAGAACTACAGTCCGGTTTTCGATAAAAAGCAATCATGACAGTGAGTTACACAATAGGGTGAAAATATATAGTAATATAACTATTTATTTTAAATTTCATCGGATACCTCACTAAAGAATAGTCTCTGTTCTGCCGAGTTTTTCGCTAACTACAAAACACAGTTGCCAAGTAAACACACAAATGTCTGTCCCAATGGTAGAATCAACCCCACGAAGTGACACAAGCTAATAATGCTATTAGCATTTGCAAGGTACAATGTTACAGTGTAAACGCTCCTACATAGCTCGTTAGATAAGGATAGGAAGATTCCTACTTAGTGTCAATGACACCGCACGTCGGGCGGTGTCAAAATAGTTTACTAAATTATTTTTGTTACGTCACTACTCCTTTATAAATATTTATTGCACAGATTTATTTAAATAATTATAAATGTACCTAAAATTATAATTAGCTTATCGCATCCACCACTTTCTCCTCGTCCTTCATACGTAATGATAGAGAATGACAAAATAACGGTACCAATAAAATATAATTCAAATCCATTGAAACAACTCAAATACAGTTAGTGTCTTGCTGCTTCGGACTAAAATTTTCAATTTTGAAAAATCTATATTTCGTGTTAGTGTTTGCATTCGATGAAACTAAATCTTCTGGGCAATGCGCCGAGAAGACTCAGGTTTGATTCCAGCCGAAGGTTTTTGTTCATCAGTTCATAACTTTTGTAATGATTTTCAAGCTGACGGTATCCCGGGGTAACAGTGAGATTAGGAAGTCAAATACCTTAGTCCTTCTCGCGATATAATGCTGCAAAGATTTCCTTCTCCATAGTTAAATTCAAATTGAACCGCGATATAATCCGTAAAGTAGTTTTATCGACATAATTGAATAATTCCATATGAAGTGCTTACCATGCTCGAGGCCGTATCAATCATAAATCGTACATATAACAAGTCCATTTTATTACCGAAAAACAAAACCGACTTCAATTTGACCTTGCAAATTCAAATATCTCGCTTTGTATTCGTTTTATAAATGATTTTGAGGGGTTCCCTAAGTATCTCCAGAGCCCGAGAGCCAATACCAATGAAATTAGTATGGGACCACATGGGAAGCACCAGCTTTCAAATGAAAACATCAAAAACATCAAAATCATCAAAATCGGTTCACCCACTCGAGAGTTCTGAGGTAACAAACATAAAAAAAATACAGTCGAATTAAGAAACTCCTCCGTTTTTTAAGTCGGTTGTAAATGTAATCGTATTATCGTGATGCTGTCGTCATTCGTATATAAAAGTATTGTTTTTACTTATTGCTCGCTGAGTTACGCAAACAATAGCTCGCTGGGAGAGCTTTACAATTGTACACGTAGTCAAGTAGTGCTATAAAATTTTTGTTAAACCTAGAGATCTTTTTCGGATTGTTGAAATTTTCTTCTTGTATTTAGAAATATAATATGAAAATTAAATATTTATGAATAAGTCTTGGTATATTAACATATAACAAGTTTTCCCCTGTATGTACACTGTGTCGTAGTAGAAAAGAGATCCAAATTTTTCGTGTTAACAAATAGATTTTTACTTTCTCTCACCCGCATTGAATAACATACGTCATACAATGTCATCTATGCAGAATGTTTACGGTAATAAATCCAGTTGAGGAAAACTTATTTGCTCTTTATTCTGATGTATGACTACGATGTACTTACGAGTTTGGTATATTGGTATACTTTTATCCATATAGTTTGGTATACTTTTATACAGTACCATAAATATTCAGTCAAAATAAGGTCGATTTACAACAACTACACAAGAATTTCTGAAGAACACAGAAGAAATTCGTAGAATATTATAAATCAACGGTAGTAGGCGATGCCATGATTCTCCGGCAAGTCTATTATATATCAACGCCCTCATTACTACCAAAATTTTCTTTAAAAATCTTTAAGTACTATGAACTCAACTCAATTGCTATTGGGAATAATAGCCGTAACATAAAATATTCCAAGACATAATAATTTTTACACAACGGTACAAAGCTTATCCGCTGCGCCAATCAGTTTGTCGAAAAATACATACAATAATAGTACATATTAAATTGAAACTATGTAATATATTAACGGTATCCTTCCTCACAAGATCGCTCGCGAGCTACATTGTAAAATTAAAAATTCAATCCCAGTCTTTTTTTTGCGTAAGGAACTAAACAAGAAACGAGATACTTCAAAGTAAACGTTTCATCGTTCATCGCAAAGCTGTTGTGTGCTGAAGTCTTGTTATATTTTATAATACACACAGTTATTGTTTATTCTAGACTAGCTGGTAACCGCGACTATGTCTGCGTTGCTTTCTATATTAACGATGTAATTTATGTGGTACACTGCTCGCCAAATACGTAATGTTTTTTTTTCAGATAGTAAAAGACATGAGTGACATCAAATACGGTAAAAGCCCTGAGGATATTACAAAGTAAAGTGATAGTCTAACCAAATCTCACTGAGGGCAAAAACGAGTATTGGGAGACTTCAAACATCTTCCAAATATTTTTTGTACTTCTTAGAGCACGAGGTAAACCAGCAATCAATACTGCAACTAACAATTGCATTGGCTTCCAATCCAGGATTAGAACCCAATTACTCAAGTATACTGCATTAGAAGCGATCGCCCGAACACTTAGTGATTACTAAGGCCCAAGAACATCTACAACACTTGTGGTCTTACCGATGCGTTTCCTTTAAAAGTATGCGCTCCGATTACCTCACTCACCAGATGAAACGCGAAAGCATTACATTTATACATACTTCCACTTCAGTCTCTGTGAGGATTATAGATGTGTGTATATTCTCCTGGAGGATCTATGCAGTCCTACAGTATGTTCTTTTGCGAAAATCCTAATAATCTAATCTACGAATCTAATTTACTCAGTGGCTTAGGATACCTGCTTGTAAATTATTCTTCTCTCTCTTCTTAAGCTACCAAGGTACCAGTATTCCGAGAATGTGTTGTTGTTCTTTGCCATTCGACAATTGTTCAAGCGAAAAGCGTCAAGGTACACTGAACACACCTGCACCGGCTAATCAAACATCGTTATCCGGATTACAATCGTTCGACGGCCTTGACTGTATTTGGATAAATTTTGTTCGTGAATTCTCGAGAGCATTAGACGTTTCATTTAAAATCTAATGAATGAAATTTTATAAAATGTTTGAGATTTGACATTCAGAAAATGCAGCGGCACTAGAGTTTTTAAAATAATCCGTTCATAAAACAAATTCTAGTTCATACTCAAGTATTCAACTTTGGAATCGCTTTCACACATTCCCTTATTTACACATATTATGTGTAATACGGCGGATACACTAAATCCTTATGCACAAATTCTCCGTTTTTTTAATTATTTTACTTAAATTACTGCAGTGACCTTCTTTTCAATGTGAACTGCGTATTGAAACAATTTAAAACTCAAAAAATGTTTTTCTTTAGTCACGATGCACCTTTAATAGTTATAATCTCATTAAAATTTTGTGATGGTACCCTTAAAGGACTTAATACGAAGGCCGCACTACCTCGAGATATTAAAGCGCTCTCCTCGTAATTGCAAATGCGCTGAACTCGCCCAACAAGTTACCCGACGGTCGTTAAAATATTTCAAAAAATAAAGGTGCATAAGGATTATCAGAGTTGATACTATGCCTCGTTGCGATTTCTCGTGTCGTTGGCCTCAAATCGCGGACCTGCTCGATAGCCCGCGGTCATTTTCCAACGAGATTACACGTTGCAGAAGAAACTAACGATCCGGGTTGCACCCCACAAATCTCATACACTTTCTTTGGGAACCCATCAAAAAAGATACTGACATTTGACAAATAAACTCATCATCATCATCCTTCTGCCTCTAGGTGGGGCCTAGGTGGGGCCGGAACAACATGTGAATCATATTGTTGTTTTGGTATTTTATGTACTTATGTGTTGTAAGCCCTCCTTGGGAACAAACACCCAGATCCGGAACAATTATCTGTGGGTCACATAAATAGATACTTGTCCCGTATGGAAATCGAACCCACGACCCCCAGCGCCACCAAGGCATTGACAAATAAAACTATTCTACGTATTTCGCGTTTCAAAATTACAGTATTTATGGCCTAGACATATAATTTATCCCGTTACTGGTCGTGTAGCAATATATAGAATAAGCATAGATTCTAGCTGGAAATCCGTCAGGGGTATTTTCTAAATTTACGTTTTTATTAGTCTACGAAATTCTGCGGCATACATTGCAGGTTTTGTATTTATCTTTAATTGTTATCAATAACAGAAAGAAAACTTGATATGGCTGCGATTAATCCGATATATGCAACGGATATTAATTGCATCGAATGACATATCGCCATATCCAATTACGTGTTGGTAACAAGAGAACCGCACTGACCGCCCAACTGTAACGTGTCTAACAAGCCATGATTATAAGCAGAGCCTTGACAAAGAATCGATTGCCAATACAACACCGATATGTGCGGTGATCTATCTATACTGAGTGTTGTCAAGTATTTTCCATTGTCAACATTCCGCTCTTTCATTTTGCTTATTTCTCGCTGAAATATTTCTCGGGACACAAAGAATTAAACTAAAAAGAAATCTGTACCCATATTTTTAACTTGGCCATGTACTGTTACCAGGTTTAATCAGATGGTTTCGTCCTATTAAACAGCTGTAGAAAAACACCGCAATATAATATATGTACGTATTTAACCACCGAATGTTATCTGCATCTAGCAACCATACGGGTCCGAAAACGAACGCTCGAATCGTCACCGTGACATCGACACGGTGACCCATCACAACAGGTAATGTGGAACGGCACCTGAACAACCGGTTAAATGTATGCGACCGGATTCAAACGAGCGCGCAAGACGAAACACGCCGAGCAACGAACGAAGACTCTATTTCGGTGCGTGGCCAGGAACGGGTTCTGGTTAACACGACCTTGGTCTTACCCACAAACGAAACTATCGAAAGTCGATTGTCTATATTAACGGCTCGGTGTTTCGACACATCGGCTGATTGATTGTGTGGATTTCTTTTCCTCCGTAAATTTATGAAACTGTGTGCCGAAGTTCCAATCAGTCTCTGTGCGCCACGCGTCTGCGCGTCTGCCGTAATGATCGGATAAATGGCGCTCTTACCCGCTCGCCGACCGTAATCGATGCAGCGGTCGAGAACGCAACCTCAGTGATTGCTATGAAACATTGAGCGTAATCTGTTATACCCGACAAATTAAATTTCTCTTTATTCCTCCAATCGCCGGTTTAATATTTTAATGTTGGACCCATTTTCCGTTATAAGCCGATGCGGGTTCCTCCGCTAAATAGCAAGAATTTCGAATATCGCTTGTGAAACCCGAACATATTCAAATGTTGAATTATAACATATTTTTATGCAAACAATACCAAACTATACATTTTCTCGAACCGTATTGAACATATGAAGAAAAGTTCAACACCATGCCTTCGATCTTTAGACACTCATAGGATGGATACAAATTAATAGTTTGTTGTTTTTATGGCAGAATACCACGCCATAAATAAAGTGAGAACTAGTGAGCTTGGGTAAGCGCTGGCTTATTAGAGAAGTTGCAAAAGCGTCGCCGGCATTTGTAGCTAGATATAGGATTCTTCTTGAAAGTCCGTCATATCGGTCCGGATAAACAACCGTCTTCATCCAAATTCGGAAAACTGCCTGCTGCATATATCATTATGTTTCGTCTTAATAAAGGAGCGTTATGTTCAAGTAAGCTTCCTTCAACGCACTGGAACTACGTAACTGAGCCGAAGTGCAAATGAAAAGCGAATTGGGAATGATATCGACGTCACGTCTGCGACCAACGCGGCCTCAATCCACGCCGCTAGGTCAGCCCCGCTAACGGTGACATCGCACAAGCATCGGCTGCCCGCACTAGAGAACACACGCTCTAAATTCAAACATCGTTTTCAATGATGCCATTATTACTAACGGCTCTTTTATATTTGGGCTAGCTATATACGTACGGGTGGACTAATTTAAGTTAGGATTTGACATATCGATTAATATGATACGTAAATATACGTAAGTAGTGTAAGACGTTAGAGCGTATTTAGATTGTTGTTATTAGATTGAAACACTTTATTATATTATGATATCATGTATAAATAATTGTAATATTATTAACAATTGATATGTACTTAAAATAATAGCTAAGGAAGCATTTGTCTTTATAAACAAATAGCTATACTAGAGGATGCATTACATGTCACCTGACTTGTTGGAGTTATCATGTTTAAATGTTAATTATACAATTGCCACACAACCAATTACAACATAAATGTTTTAAAAGCAGTCTTAGCCATTGTATAAACTAGTAAATACTCGTAGCCGTGCGTAGCTCGTGCCATGAAAATATTTTTCTGGTAAAGACGTCATTAACATTTCGCTTATACCTGGTTGCATAAAGTGGTGCTTTAAGCGATACGAAACTGAAACTTAGCGTCCGTCGTTTGTGCAAACATCTATCATAAAATAGCATCTATCATAACGAACATTTATTTTATATTACATCTACTGCCCTATGAGCCTATAGATTTTCTCGGCGGACAATACTTTTGACTGTTGTTAATGTGATTTCGAGCTGCTAATATAACTACATTATTACACATTGACAAATAAGTCCCTAAAGAAACTTTTCAAGTTATTTCGAACCATAAAATGAATAAAAGCTTTGACTACAACGATGCGACAAAACTTGTTTCATGTTTATATCCATACATTAACGTAAGCGCGTACGATTTATCTGCTTTCACTGTGTAGTCCAAAGCTTTATATTATAAAGCTACAATTACACTTGTCTGGAATTTTCCGGTTTCTATTGGATTCGCCTGGACTAGCTAATTAATTTACTGCTTCATTAGTGGAGAACTCGGCGTTCCACGTCTTCTTGATTACGATTACACTTTAACGATATAATCGTTAAAACAATAAAGCGGATATTTAAATATAATTCCGTGCAATACTTACAAAGAATTACCTGCAGTATTGTTCATTAAAACTCCTTATAAAATTTTATTCAAAGGTTCAATAAGAATATCACATATAATGTCCATGGTTCGAATAAATAAACATCGAAAGATATTTATTAGATCTAAACGTTAAGAGAATATTTATCCTTTTTGGTGTTTACTTGAATAGACTTTTTACTATGTCCAAGATGTTTTATGAATTGAACATAACATAGCCTCAAAGTCTGTAACGTCAATGCTATATCTTAAAAACAAAAACAGATTTCACTATTATAACAGAAACTCTATATATTTTCTAAATGGTTCTAAACTTACACTTAAAAACATAGATTAATAATTATTAAAAAAAACGTTCAATTTTGTTGAATAAAGTTTAATTTTGGTTCTTTAATTTAATTCTCGACATTTCGAACACCGCTACGTCCATTGTCACCAAGTTAAGTCCTGTCCGTTTTGCCGTGGCCCGACTACAGTGTGATATTCGCATAAATAAAATTATTCTTTTTATATACGTTACTAAAGAAAAATACAAACTTTAAACAACTTTTAATTTCTATTTCAACGTTAATAACCACGGACTTTTAATTAACTCACATTTTATGATCATCTGCCTTACGATCAAAGCACGCATTTGTATATTAATAGAATAACGCAATGCGATGAAATTCAATAGGCATCGGCGGTGAACAGCCATTGCCAAGAGTTTAATTGACCGTTTAATGAAAGCTTCGAACATACGCATACATTTCACCCTCAGGCAACGACCTCTCGATAAAACATACTTTTTAATTCATTTCGAATTACTTTTCAGCCTTTTTATGTCGACCAATGCACCAGTCTCAAATTTGCCGACCTGTGTATATTAAGTTTACATTTGTGAGACTTATTTGATTCTCAGATTATTTTAACTGTGAATGATCATCAACGAGTTGAATAATAACAGACTGGTAGTAAAAATTTCTCAATTTTACATTCGGTTCCATGAGTTAGATTATCGCAGGTTCACTTTTCGGCAACACGCCTGCATAATATATATATATATATATATATATATATATATATATATATATATATATATATATATATATATATATATATATCTTTTAAAAAAACATTGCCCTTACTTTGGGATTACATTATCCTGTGTTGTAGGGACGTTATACAAACATAAATTACACGCGGACCAACACCCAGATGCGGAACAACTATCTGTGGGTCATACAAATAGTTGTCCCGTGTGGAAATTTAACGCACGACCCCGACGCCGAAGCCAATACCTTGGCAACTGCGCTACGGAGTCATCAAAATATAATATAATAATAAATAAATACCTATATATCGTCTCATAATAACTCGCACCATGAAATAAGTATATTTTTAAAGAAAGTTTATGTATGACGAAATGTAATAAAATAAATATAAACAGATATGTGTTTCTTATTCATAACTGGCTACCATTCTTCTGCTCGTGTTTATTTAAATTTAAAAATCTTCAATGGATATGCGTAAGGGTCTGTAATATGATTTAATAATAACTTCGACCAGAATAGGTTAAACTCTTCGATATTTGATATAATTTTTAAATATTTCCCTTATTGCAGGATAACTTGGTCCTGTGTTTGTGGTAAAGACGTTTCACGTTGTATCTCCAACCAAATCCAAAATTAAGGGAGGTTCACCATTCGGTCACTCAGAACTCCATCATTTGTGAACCCATTGGACATTGGAGATACGCCAAGTAACTCCTCGAAATCAAATAATAGAGTGAAATATAGTATGTTTTAGTTTTCGTTAATATGTACATACTTGGTATTTATCTAAAAGTAGTTTGTGTGAGCTTTTTGTCACAATGACCGATGTACTACATCACAAGTACAGCTGAATCTGGAGTATGCAACGTTGAACTGCCCACCTTTGTCATGAGATCAGATGAGGAATTAGTTCATTCTCTTCAAGACCACCGAAAAAAATTCTTAATTCTTCCTGGGTTAAAGAAACGTCAACACAAAAGGCTAATTCATAATGTACTGTCTTACCACTACTATCTTAAAAAAGTATACACCATCAAACCCCCGTCAAAAAAAATTTCCTGGAATGAAATACTCGTACAAACGTGACAATAAAATGATCTGAACCTTTAAAAATCAAATCCAAACCTAGAGCAATCTTTTATTCAACGAAAGATTACAAAATACTTCTTTCTATCCCACAAATGACACTAACGCATACTTTATACGACCTCACTAATGACCTTCATTACATCGAAGTCCAAGATAACCGTAGATGGATTTACCAAAACCCATTACGAGTTGGTTAGTCACGAAGTACCACAAAGCGGTAGAAATCGACGCTAGGAGCGCGGAACTGACGAAGTCAGATCAACAAGCATATGTGATCACGAGTTACGACGACACACAATTAGGACGGCCTACAACGACCAAAAAACCATTAACACGTCGCCTGCTCATTATACAGTACCACCGGATATTGGACTTGCATTAAAACCATCGTAAAAACAATCATAAAGATCCCGGAACAGCTCAAGTTTGTTCAAATCCAATATTGAATTGTCTGGCGGCCCTAACAATAACATTTACATCAAACTCTCGTTGAGATTGGTCGACAAAATGAAAAACAATTGTTGTATGTATTAACACACTTAAAGGTAATAATAGTCACACGAGAGTCTATTGAAAGATGTTTTATAAAAAAGTCCGACCAAGGTCGCTTTAAATAGAATTAGACATTTATTTATTCGTCTATAATGAACCATCTTTCACAGAAGCCTAGACTAATGATCTATTGAGATATTTTCTGATTGTTATGAAACGACTGGAATGGAGCAAAATATATTTTAGTCTCCACAGAATTTCTTTTTTTGTAAATATAAAAAATAACTTCAAACACTTATTGTACAAGACAAATGGCACAAACATTCAAAGCAAGAGCATTATCTTTATGCGAAAATACTTAGGGCGGTTACGGATCTTAGCATAAAACTAGTCATCGTATAGATCGTCTTGTACTATTTTATTTTGGTTTATTTTTACTTTAAGTCTGTAACACGATATGCATCAGTGAGATTGACGGACTCTGGCTATATATAATCTAGAACATTCAGTCCCGAAGAGCATCCATTTGCATTATCTTTTGCATCCATTTCAGTCTAGTCTAGGAACCAAAGTAAACATCAACGTATCTTGTAGTTTAAAAAGCATAAATATAATACAATTTTAAATTATAACATTTTAAACATCAAGACATCTAATTGTCTTTTTAATAATATAATATATTAAAATTTACATGGTAGAAATAAGGAATGGTATCGTTAAATTGTTTCATGTTATTGCATATTAGTAAGGCGCGTTGATAATGTAGCGTTAACAAACTCCTTTAGACAATGCTACATTCGTAATAAAGAACAAAGAAAATAATAACCCATAGCCTAGTATATTATTTTGTGTTTATCCCACGCTTTTTGCCGCTATAAAGCTTCGTGCACATTAGCATACAATTCGCTCGGACACCTTTGCTAAACGATACAAAACGCCTGTTTCCGTCCCGAAGCGAAACAGTTTCACGTAAACAACTTTTTTTATACTGAATATTATTTTACTTTAATTTAGGTGTATCATATTTGTTATACAAATATTGTGTAGAGCCATGCAGCAGTTTCTGGTATACTGTATGAACTGTTTGGTTTATCCGGGGAAGTTTCGCGGCCTCACAGAAGCAGCCATAAAGTAGAATCACTGAACGAGAATAAAACATTTAAGTTTTTTATTTATATAAATTTTTTTGAATGCGTTCACTGAGTAGAACATACTTTTCCGTTTAGTCCACTGTGTTGTTTCAGAAGTCACCGGCTAGTGCTTCTTAAGTACCAATAACACAGTGACAGAGTGTATAAACTAAAAAAAATAACAATATTTGCGAATAACAATCTCTATTATATTATTTCTCAGTTGTTTTTATGACGGTACGCCGTAATTTCCATAATTGTTCATTTTCTAAAATAAGATACCTTTTATTGATAAATACTTATTTATTCACAGTATTATATACCCATTCTAGTGACTCCTCATAAAACTGTGCGTAATTATGTAATATAATTATGAGTTCTCCTAAATATAAAGTTTCTTTGAAATAGTCCAGTACAAGCAGAAAGGCAGCACTACAGGCTGCCCTCCGGCTAAGACGTCGTAAAATGAAAAGCAGAACATATTACTGCGATACGGCAAATTTTATTCAAAATCCCCTTTGGTGTCGCTCAAGGCTAATAAAAAGTATGAGCGTTGCGAAAACATCGCTGATTTCTCCAGTTTAGCAGAACCGACCAGATGAGTTACATTCAGAGAGCCGAGTCGCCACGACGTACACACGCCGTAATCACGACTTGCGCCACATCTGAGCTAATAGCTATGAGTTGGAACAAACCGAAACGACTCGGCGCATCGCTCACGCGGGACGTTTATCGCATAAGTCCGTCGTCCACTAAATAGGCGATAGCCAGTGCCATTATATCAGAAATCTTATGTGTTACTTACCACTCCGAAATGCGTATTTGACATTTATCATCATTCGCGTGTAATTGTTCATAAACAAATTTATGGACACAAGCAAACTGCACATAACGAGAATGCTAAGATGAAAAGTAGTTTGTAATAAAATCATAATAAAAATTATATTTTTTTAAAAATATCAAATATAATTTTTTTTAAATAAAATGAAGTTACGACACGACCCTAAAAATGAGGCCAAATTTTTTGAAAAAATTTGAAAATTAGGGCAATGCATTTAACTTTTGTGTAGTATTTATATCCTATCTTATGTAAAGGATCTAACAGATAGTTTATCAACTATAGTGGGTAGCCATCTTAACGCACGAATTGTTGTTGCTCGCGAGTAGTTTTTTCCATGCATTCTCCGCATACGAGCCTTTGCCTCTGCCAGATGCTATCGGAAAATGAAATGGATTCCGTTAACCGCCGCGTTCGTAACTACAGCTCAAGATGTTATTTCAATGCCGTCGTTATAGCTATTTCAGCGCAACGCGCGTGACTTTGAAGTTATTCTATTTTTAGCGTTTCGTCTTGTTTGTATATCTTATGAAGAACGATAATACGTTCGAAATATAGTTGACAAATAACGTCCAAAGTATTCGAAAAGATTGCAGTTAAAAATAAAGTAATCAATATTTAAACTGCACATTTTATATGAGGCCATGAAACCTGTTAATGGTTTCCAATAAAGTTATTTCCGAAATAGTCGCTTAAACTCGTGTACAGTTCCAGAAAGATTTTGCGGCCTTAAAATTAATAAAGTAATGTAGGTTTTTCCTTTTTTTCTTTTGTATTTAACGTTTATTCAAAGGTAGATACGAACACTGGGCGATACGATTCACAGAGTTAAAGCAAATTTTAATTTATTATGAAAATTTATTATACATATTATAAACATTTCGTTTCTATTATTGTTTTATAATAGATATAATAACAATAAATGTACTGGTATTCTGCACAATGACTTAAAAACTGTGCATACACAGTTTTTACATTTTGAATATTGTGAAGCAATTACGATAAAAGCTTCACTAATTTATAATGTTTAAATGAAGCTATTAATAAAATTAAAACTGGCCGGGAAAGCATCGTAAATAGAACATACAGAGGCATTGATGTATCAATAGAACGGCGCAGCTACTATGTCAGAGTGAAGCGCGGTGCACTACCAATTTTCCCTTACTAAAAATACATTTCATTAGTATCAACCAGCAGTTAGTGTTATAAATTTTGTTTATTCATATTGCGCTTACATAACAACTTTTTACAAATATGTCATAGTTCTCACGACCAATAACAAGTTACTTTCGTCCCGTGTGGTGATTTCCTAAGTTTGAGTTTGATCGATTTTTTTACAACTTTTTTCGTATTTCGCGGGACGCCATCCGTCTTTAAAAGGATGCTCTGACTGAACCTTTGACAGGTGGAAATGACATTTACTGTACATAACCGGACATATCATGATTAAGTAAGATTATTATTTTATGTTAGAGGGTGGCAAGCGAACTCGCGGTTAACCTGATGGTAAGTAATAACCGCCGCTCATGGACATTTGCAACACCCGTAGGGTTGCGTTGTTACCTTTTAATAGTGTTAGTGGGCCCGGCTACCTCACTCACCAGACGAAACGCAAAAGTTTAACACTTCCACTTCACACCGGTCTTCTGTGAGTTCGTGGTACTTACCCGGATGGACCTGACCATTCGTGCAACAGGTTCAACTCCCACACGAGACAAGTATTTCTGAGAGCTTAGTCACTAATAAACGAGGTTCAGGCTAGGCGCCCTCAGCGCCCTACCACCTCAATCTGCAAAGATGGATCTTTACATGTCCATCAGATGCCTTTAAAATTAATTAATCCATTAAAAAAAAACAATATATTACAGTAACAGTAACGTCCTCACTTCCGACAAAGCCGCTATCAGCACTCCGATACAAACAAAACGTCTGGTAATGATTTTTTTACAATCGTCTTTTTCGTTTAATTGCTTAAGTGAAACTTTCCGTAATCATCGTTCGGTGCTTGCTCTTTCTTCAACGAACTTGCGTTCACCAAGCTACGGCCGTGACATCGTAGTCGTTATGCGAAGTAACAGTGTATTTAACCACACAATGCTCATAACATGTCGCTTTGCAGACGCGAGAAAATTTCTCCCAGCGTTACGTGTGGCGGTTATTGGAAAACGTGGATTCTCACTTTCGTACTTCAGAGAATTATTAGTTTCGCTAGTCACGGCTTTCATAATACGATCGCTATGCAATTGAATACGGTTGAAACTTGTGATTGCTAAAGTTGTAAATAATATAAAGATGTGATACATAAATCTGGTACTTGACATAATTAAAAATAGAATAATAATAAAATATTGTATACATTATACTTGTATATCAATTTATATTAAGACTTAGGTACATCGCATTCAATTTTGATTTTTAAGACCCAATATTATTAACCCTCCGACTGTTTACAATACAATACCGCAATCTGCACCATGAACATGAAATATGGGAATACTGAACGTTACAAAATAGCTTTATTTAATAATGTTTTCAGTATGTGCATAAATACAAAAAATCATCATGTTACAACTGCGTCCACAAAATTACAGTTATAAAGGAAAAAAAAATAAAACCGTTTTTGAATTAAAACATACATTATTCGAAGTATTGCTCTTTATTATGGAAGAACTCTCTCGATAAATGAGTTTTCCCCCATATTGATTTGAACTTTTCTTTCGTATAAAAGTTACAGATATTTCGGTTTTTGATATGAAATTAGTTTCGCCGTCACCACTATATTCTATCAAAAAGTGCAACGGAAGTTTTCTATTGTCATACAGGATTAGGATACCTCTCATTAGAATGTCTACACTTTTTAAATTAATTCAAGCAAACTAAAACGCGATTTTTTCCATTTATATACTTTTTGATCTTGATCTTCTACAAAAATATATAGGTATAATCAGTTTTTAATGAAATCCCATTCATAGTGGGAATGCCTCGCGGGAAGCACGCCAAGCTTTTGAGAAGTCTTTAGACCGCTTTTATTCAAACCCCATTGAAAACTATACAGTTATATCCGGTCATTTTGAAAAAAACTTAAAGCTACTAAGTAAAGGAAGTAATAGTGAATAAATATTTATAAAAGAAGACCTTCCAAGTTTCAAGCGCTTATAACGGTTTAATTTGCTGGTTTTATGTCGTTTTTGTCATCCATCTACCGTCTTAAGAGTGACCTGCAATGATGAAGATTTTTTTGAAGTTATTCTTGTTTCGTCGCGTTTGCGAAAAATTATGAGAGTAAAATGTTTTCGATGCGCGTGCACACCGAGATCCAAAAGGCGACATGGTTGCTTTGCACCCAACTTCACCAATAAAAATTTTTTTGACATTTACCTATAATTCCAAGTTATTTAATTATTAAACCGTTTTCAATTGAATTTAATTTCTTTTCACAAACAAAGAGTAGCATTAGCATTTAGCATTGTAGCACAAGGGATAAAATTTTTAGTTATTGTTTTTGTTATGGTAAAGAAGTACAACTTCTTACGTGCGCACATAAGTACACACATATATTTTTTATTTATTCTACAATAACACACGCCTATCTATAAATTATTTTTCATTCTATCACAATCTTCACAACTTACCTAATTAACATACTTACGACTTCGTATAGTTATTACAACAAAAATATTACGACCATTTTAAGGACCATTTTAAGTTAAACATTACTAAATGAGTAACAAAAAAGTTCTTAAAAACGTACATGTTCTGCTAACAACATTTTACAAAAGTTACAAAAACGTTGTCTATGTATACAATAATTTGTGTATGTATAAAAGATGTTAGGACAACACTAAGCGGTAAGGGCAATGGGGATCAAATAAAGCCATTAGCAGACACGAGAGAAAGCTTGGTAAACAACCTATAGAAACGCTCGTCATTGAAATGTAAGGCCTTATTCGCATCTTTCTTCTTTCATTAAAAGCGAGAGCACGGATGCCGCGGAAATTGCATCCGCAAGAATTCAATTCAGACAGAACAGTCTTTAAACTGTGCATTTTAATCGTTCCTATTTACTATTAATTTAAAAACAACCAGGGATAGTTACGTCAACTGATTTTATTCTAGATGTGATGAAATGGGTTACTTTATGTATTACATTACACACTAGAAGTACGTTTCAGTGGACAATATTTTGCTATATTAAGGCTATGGAGCAACTTTTGCTGTTGCAAAAATTGGCAGACTCGTCCGGGGAAGTACTACGGCCTCACCGGCTTGTAGTATATAAGTGTTTTAAATAAGGCCCATTTCTTTAAAGGTTCGCGACAATTTATCCCTCAGGTGCTGATAGGTATGAATGGACTTACACATGGGCACTTAAAAACAAAATTCTTCTGTGATAAATACTAAATCCATAGAAGATTTACGAAACAAAAAATTAGTTAGAATTACGCGTGGAGCATACTGCTCACTCTTTCACTGTCATCACATTTATTTGCTGGGAAATTGGACTTGCTGTAATAAGATCGCATTTTTTAATCACAGTGACGTAAAACAATGAAATTGTTACGTGAAAAGATCAACTTCTCTCATTTATGTCCAACATATGGCTACAGAAATAATCCAATACCGTAAAATATCCGAATGTTAACGAAAATTTTAGTTATTTCTACCACCGTAGGGTGAACATAAGAATTTGTAGCTTCGTCTAAAATTTATACCGGAACAATAATGTTTTCCTTTCTCATTACAGGTGTTTGGAAGGCTGGTCCCTGTTAAACTCCACCTACGTCTTAGTGTAACAGTTTTTCTTGTAAGTATACAATGATATCTAATTTGATGATAAAATAAAAATAATTCTTATTAACACATTTTTTAAAATGTTTAACAATTTATACGTAATTCAAGAATAATCTTTCTGCTACTATCCTCTTAATATTCAGAATTTGCATTCCAATAATCGTGACTAATCAAATTTGAAACGTCGTAGATTGGCATCCGTGTAAAGTGCAGAACACATCAGACCTTACATTGCGTTGTCAAATGTCATCTGAGTTGCCAAAAGGATGGTTAAACTCTCTGAATTGATCAGAATGATCTTCATAATCATCAGAATCACCAATCGATAATCAGTGTTTCAGAAACCGGGCTTTAGTATGCTATTTGCAAATTACACCTTCATAATTCCTAAGATGCTTACTTGTGCTAAAATTAGCTTTATCTTTATCATTAATATTATTATTTTTTTTTGATTTCCGCGTAATTGCAGTATCAGAAATTTTATTTAAAAAAATACAAAAACTTGTCATCTACCCGTAAAGTGTAGCTACAGTTCACGTCCGACGGAAATTAGCTACCGGGTTATTTCTAACTAGGGCTGGTTCAATCAGATCTAAGCTGATCTTGGCCGATTGCTTCCAACTGGACTGAACCTGTTGCATCGAATACCAGGCTGACTAGCGGAACACACGTAACTGGATTGCACGATCTATTTACTATCTATAATGGATGTGCATCCATAAGTAGGTACGGACCATTAAAGATATGGCCACCGCAAATTATGTTATACAATGTTCGTCTTCCTGGTCGTTAAAGATTATTTTCAGATTTAAATGTAGTAAAGCGAAAGCTAAAGAAAAATATATTTACTTATTTCAAGAATAATGATTACTTATTTTCAAATATTCAATGTAAAACTGACTTCTGGTGTAATGAAATCAAATACAGAAATTAAAATATTCGATACATATCTTCCATCCTATGACAAAAATTAACCTAAAATTCCATGTTACTTTTAATGCTACTTTTCTTCATAAGCGATTTTATCAAAATAATCATTATATCAAAAAGATTAAATATATTGAAAAATAGCTGAAATATTGAAAAATTGAGCCGTGATAGCTCAGTGTCCGGGCGCTCGCCTTTAATTCAATATACTCGAGCAACCTGAGTTCGATCCCCGGTGCCGGCACCAATGAAGTTTTTAACTTTAAGTGCTGACTTATCACGTGCTCCGCGGTGAAGGAAAACATCGTGAGGAAACCTGCATATTTTCGAAATAATAACAAAAAATATTTCGAAGATATGTGAAGTCCGCCAATCCGCAGTGGGGCCGCGTGGTGGACTATGCCCTGATACCCTCTGTATAGAGGAGGCCTTTGCCCAGCAGTGGGACATGTATAGGCTGTTACTTTACTTTACTTATTGAAAAATCCTTCATATTTTATAATTCTCTTGTTTTTTTGGACACATTTTTACACAACATTTTCCAGTCCCAAACTAAGCAACGATTGTACTATGGGTACTAGAAAACTGATAAACATACTTTTCTTTTGTAAATAAATACATATTATAGATAAATAAACACCCAGACACTAGAAAAACACTATGTTCATCACACAATATTTTTCCAGTAGTGGGGATCGAACCCACACCCTCTAGCGCAGGAGGCAGGTACACTAACCGCTACGCCATTCAGGTCGTCTCTATTTTCTTACTTTGAAACGAATCAGTAAAGAACAGACAATAATAAAAAAGCAAACCTTTGCCTTAGTCAATGTTGAAGTCAAATGAAAAAAAAAATATAAGTACATCAAATTGCGTTAATGAATAATGAATTGAGAATGGTGATTGTCTATAATTTACTTAAAAATAATGAACTCGGTTGTTTGGTGAATACGAGATGAGAGAAAGTAAAGGACCAGTATTTCATCTTCCTTGCTTTCTCTCAGCGTACCAAACCCTTAACGGGGTATGGTTAAATCACGAAAGAAACAACAATTGGTACAGTTAAATAACTGAAGATGATACAAAAAACAATGAAAATTATAACATTGGTTTTGTTTTTGCCAATAATTCGAAACAATGCCCCCCTTTCAAAGTTGTTAACATTTAGAAAACTTAACATTAAATAATCTTCAATTTGACCCCAATTAATAACAAATGTATGCTTCACAATATTATTAAAATACAATAACACCAATACGATCAGGAAAAAATAAAAGTAGCCATACTAGTTTTTTAAGACGAGTTCGTCTAGTTCACCGAAACCACTTCAAGAGTCCTACATATTATTCGTAACCTAGAATTTACAATACATTTATTTTGAGACTGTTACGAGCAATATCCAAATTTCAACTTTACCTATATATATAAATAAATCATCCGATTAATTGAATAGCTGCAGTAGTGGAATTGGAACGTTTTAGAAGTTCCACATTTTTATTAAGTTTTTCATTTTTACCCATATTTAATATGACGTTAATAACCGTCCCCTTCTCATCCACGAAACTGAAGAAGCTGTTGTTTTATACATATTAATAGTAGGCGATCTGAATATACCTATTTTAACAAAACATGTTAAGTGTGAAGACCCGACTGGTATCATGAACAGTGTCATTTGCCAGAGGGTGAGGCTTCAATCTCACTTCTGAAAAAATATTGTGGAATATCAAAAATATGTCCTAGTTTACGATACAAGAGTATGTTTAGTTGCTTTACTTAGTATAATCTATTTAATAGAATAAAAGTGCCAAATATACTTCGGTTAATTTGGCACTAGATAAGACGTATATGAATATGACCAGAAATACTAATAATAATTACCTATGTACTTTAACACATGTAACACAACTTTGTTAAACTTAGTTAACGACAGCCGACCCGCATCGGTTAGACGCAGAGATGAAACGTAATTTGTTAATTGCGATGATAGCGGCACTCCAAGCTGTCTTCCGCAGGGACCCAACGGCATAGAAATCCAATAAGTCCCATAAATAATACAAAATAAGTAGAATAAAACGAAATTCAAGAAACTATCGGATGCACAATAGGGAGGACAAGACGCAATAACTATTTTGTGATTGTTAAATATTCTTAGTTTATAACAGAAAATTAATGTTACTTATATCTCAACTAATCGATTAAAATGTAAAATTTTATTTAATTTATCTGCATCGTTATCTGTATACAATGCTTGAAGTAGTAATCATTACATAAATAAAGACTACTTGTTTGTTATTAGAGTATAAAATCACGGCAAGCGTGCAGTCATTATCATTACAAGACGTGAAATCAATGAAACCACACATACCCGAGGTCAATGTCCGGTAATGACAAAAATAACAAGCGCATTGCTCTCAGTTTCAACAGAGCGTTACCGGCCTGCATCTCCTCTCTAAATAAAATTAAACTTCAGTTGACTGTTGCGCCTTACATATTACATTAAATAATGGACGGTTGATTCTGAGCAATAGCTATGATATTCGTTTGCACATCCATATTTTACATTAGACATAGAAGGGCTTTCCCTCCGAGAATATAAGGAGATTTGCAAGTCCCTTTCTTTGATACATACATAATTTTTCAGTTAATTAAATACGTATTTCATTATCAAAAATGTGTTTTAAGGTTGAAATTTTTAGTTGATGATAAAAATGTTACTCAACTACCTTAACTTAAATTTTATAAAGCCAAGTGGTATAAGTATCGATTGCGATGTTTGCACACATTACAATCCAACAGATAAAACTAATAATGTTGTGCAACATAGACATTTAAAATGCCGACCGATTGAACTTAATGTCAAACATATAAAAGTTAACTAATAACTAGGTTAAAGAAAACAATCTTAGAGCCACTTATTACTTATGGGTGCTTTTAATGCTTAAACAAATTAACTAAACGTTACATTGTGTGTGTTTTCAGGTGAGATCCCAATGCTCGTAATGCTGCAATCAGACGAGAGTGTCAGATAGCCGCCGTGCGGCCACGCAGTATGGGTGCAAACATGGGCAAGAACTCGAGCCTGCTCGACGCGCTGCCTTCCACGCAGGGCACGCTGCACGTCGTGATGCTGGGACTCGACTCAGCCGGCAAGACCACTGCGCTCTACCGGCTCAAATTCGACCAGTACCTCAACACCGTCCCAACAATCGGTTTTAATTGTGAAAAAGTGAAAGGAACTATAGGCAAGTCGAAAGGTGTCAATTTTCTGGTGTGGGACGTGGGCGGTCAAGAGAAACTGAGGCCGCTATGGAAGTCTTACACCAGATGCACGGACGGAATAATTTTTGTCCTGGACTCGGTTGACGTGGAGAGGATGGAAGAAGCGAAAATGGAACTCATACGTACCGCGAAATCACCAGATAATGCGGGGGTGCCGATACTGGTTTTAGCAAACAAACAGGATTTACCAGGCGCGAAGGAACCGCGGGAGCTGGAGAAACTATTAGGTTTACATGAACTAGTTTCGTCTCCACATGGATCGCGGGACGCGCACGCGTGGCACGTACAGCCGGCTTGCGCAATTACAGGCGAGGGTCTACATGAAGGACTCGAAGCCCTTTACGAAATGATATTGAAAAGACGAAAATTGGCGAAGTTGCAGAAAAAACGTGTGAGATAAACTATACTGGGGATCAATATGCAGTTTGGGTGTTGTCAAAATTTTGTGCATTGTAATATAGGAACTATTATAAAATCCTATAATTGATGTTTAACACAATATCGAAAGCGTAAAGACGGACAAAGCACCAAATATTGTTTTTACTATAGATGTAAAACGTCTTATGAAAGTATTCCATCATAATGTTGCTCAAGTTGTATTGAACATTTTGAAGGAAACTAATATTTTGATAAAATAAAAATTAATAACTAGTCATTTTCTTTTGAAAATAGCTAGATAGATGATGGATTTAATAATAAACATTTAAGTTTATTTACATAATAATTTGGCTTTGCAAAAGAATTGAAACGAAATTAGTTTCCTGAGAGGCTTAAAATTAAACCTTCAAAATCACGTGATTTGGCTCACATTTGTGGGACCATTAAATTAACAATGCCATATTGTAAACTCTGTATAACCTTACGTATTTGGTTCATTATTTTAAAATAATAGTTGTATAGAAAATGTAGTGCATTTTCCGAATGTGTAATTCAGTGGCTTTGTTGTTTGCATATTTCTACGTGTTGAAAACGCTTTAACGGTTTACATTTCGTTTTGTTAATTAATGCTAAATTTTTGTTTTGCAATACTCAACTTCTTGAACTCTATAAGATTGTATAAAGCGTTATCAATGTTAACGTCACCTGGCTTTAAAAAAGCGTGCAGTCTTTAGTATATCTTTATCGATGGAAAAAACTGTTTAGATTTTAAAAACCACAAGAAAATATTTTTCTTTATGGACCTATATTAAAAAACACAGTTCTTACATCTTGGTCTAATAAATACGTGTGGCAGTTTAAGTAAGCCTTAACATTCGGACAAATTATAAACGAAAATCACGTCGAAGCTTTAATTTTACTCGACTATATGCAAAAGTTACATTATATCTAAATTTGTTTTCCTATTTATTTAGAAAGTTTTATAAGGTATTTATTTATTTACTCGTAGGAATTTAGAAATAGTATTTAAGATCTTTAATAATTGAAAAGCTTATACCAGAGTTTATGTTACTCACCTGTAAATATGTAAATTCCAAGTAATTTTTTGTCAATACCAAGAAACCAAACATTATTATGAGTAGTTATGTAAATTTTGTTAGTATTGTTTTATTAAGAGCACACTAAATCAAATTATTATTGTTTTTTTTTTTATATCTTCATGGTCGGTTCTCAAACCCCCGTAATAAAATCTGTTTTCAATACATTTGGATTTTGATTTATGTAAAACAAAATAACGAACTACCCTGGCCTGCCTGTCTTATGCCTATGATGATTTATTTTATTCTGAAGTTATGGCCGTCATTGAAGGGCCATCAATTTCGTTCAAATCGGTGAAGAAATTCGAATGTTCCCTTTGATCTTCCATCAGTAATCCGATTTTATCAGCTCGTATTACTGACACAGCCTGTTTATTATTACACTTCTTTTTGGTGTGTTTTTGTGTGGAGAAATGTGGAGGGTCACCGTAAGGTAATCCATGTGCTCGAAGTAACTCTCGTTCCAGTCTATAAAAGAGTCGCAACTCTTTAGCAGCAACAATAGCATTTCTAGCTTTTCTCCGTTCTGTTTCCAGGCAGACATTTATAGCACCAGTAACTCGATCATTATGTATTGCATCCAGTCTTTTGGAATAATCCATATAAAATGTCTCTAAAGCATGGGCTACAGCTTTTATATTTTTATTAATTGGCTTTTCACCGTAAACTTTCTCATAACAAAATTCAAGATGCAACATGTTTTTTAAAACATCGGCAGATCCAACACTTTGATAAAATAATCCATGTAAAATCTTGAAAAATTTCTTTTTTAGGAAAATCCATCTCTGCTCAGTATGTTCTAAAAGGTTTTTGAAATCTTTTATAGCACCACTGACGACAACACTTTCTTCATTTATAATTTCTTTAAAAGATGTTATACTTTCATTTAACATTTTTGTGTATGGTGAAAAATGTGAAACATGCGTAAAATGATGTAACTGTTGTTTTTCAATAGTTTCAAAAACATTCATTAAATGTTTAGGTTCAGTAAAGTACAACGCTGGCTTTATAAATTCACTGCAACATTCTTTACGCATTTTTTCGTATATAACTGTAAAAGTGTCCTCATCGCTAGAAATTCCTAAGTCAAAACCCTTTGCTTCTATTTCTATTGATCTCGCAAAATCTCTATTTTTCGCGCGCCATAACGGTGGAGATAAATAATATAAAAACCTACCATACTTTTGTTGTACACCATATTTAAAGTCCAAGCCGATAAGTTTAGATGTCATAGTAAATTTTTTACCAGCTAGGTATTCCAGTTCCGATTTCTTTTTTTTAACCTCTGAAATTAATTTATTCCCTTTTTCTAATAATATCATAGACTTGTAATAGTCCTCAGAAATAAATTGATCAAAATATTTTGCTTGGTTCGTTACCCGTCTTAAGGTTTTTTGGAATATATCTAACTCCTTTTTCTGATTCACATCAATATTTAGATTATAATCTCTTAGGGACCCAATTTGCTGTCTTAATCGTAAATATTGATTTAAATGTGTTTTAAAAGATTTATATGGCAAACAGTGATATTTTAATGGACGCCCATTAATGCAGTCATAAAAATCTTTATCAATATCCAAAATAGTATTTACTTCATTCGTGGAACAGTTAATTTGCAAACGTCGTCGGAAATCCGAACTAATTATTTTATATTTCTCATGGACACGTATGTTGACTTTCTTTTTGTTTCTTACAAAATCATGTATCTTTGAATAATATTTGTAGGAAAGTAAAGTATGATCATTCTTTAGCTGACATACCGGCAAAGGTATATCTTCAGGTAATTCTAATGACTTTAAAGTTTCTTTCGAAGGCTTTTGCAGGAGTTTATGGAATTGTTTTTTTTTCGTTGTCACCATTACTAGTTTATTTGAAGAATTTTTTTCCCACTTTGAACCACTCCTCTGTTTTGGTATATCAATAATAACAGAACGTGCATCTTTATCCATAAATACAAAGTGGTAAGAAATTGATGTGCTACTTCCAAATCACGTAAAACTTCTCAAGTAACCAACTAGATTATGTATAAATAAATTTATAATTTACTAGCTGGCCCGCGCAACTTCGTCTGCGCTAAATCTATCGGGTCCATACGTTTCGACTTTTAACATAACGCCATCTATAAGATACTTAGTCAATCCAAGCGATAAATTTATCTTACACCGCCATCTGTTAAAATCTTATGGAACTCACAGGCTGCGTTCCACTAAGCGCCCACAACGATCACGCTCACGACCGCAGTTATTCCCGTTCACAGAACACATATACTCCTAAGGAGTATATGTGTTCTCGTTCCACTTGCTTGTGAGCGTTACTGCCGTAAACTCAAGTGGAATGGATTCTACAGCGTTTTGAGCGTCGAGGTAAATAATACAAACGGCGAAATAGAAAAAAGGAAGCAAAAGATTTAAGAGGTTAGGTTGTAATCTGTAAGCCTTGAAAATAAACTTAAATAATTATTTTTTTAGAAATTTAAATTGTTTATAGTGCTAATCTTTGCACTTATTTTAATGTTAAATAATTATTGTTTAAACCGATTTATATTGAAAAAAATTATAATTTTATTGAAAAAAATTATATTATATTATAATTTTTTATATTTAATATTAGTGGTGTATTTAATTAATTTACGTTCCTAGTAATAAATGTACGTAATTAAAATGTTTTTTGCGGTGACACTTTGAACTTAGACATTTTGAATTTTGAAAATGCCGCCAATTTTCTCAACGATCACTTCGACCCACCTTTTTAGATGGGTCGCCGTAAGCTTCGCGTGAGCGTTAGTCATGACGTCATAAGTGACGTTTTGGCCGCGACCGCGGTCGTTGTGGAACGCCGGGGCGGGAAACTCCTATACAAAGCCGATCGAGTATTTTTTGTATCGACATCTTCCTTATAGGATCTTGAAACAAATGTTATGTTTTCTTTCTTTTTAACTAGAGGTCACTATATACAAGTGATATAGTTGTAATACAATGTTATAAACTAGAAGAAAGGTGAAAAAAAAAAAATGTCACCTAACAATTTTAAAATGTCCAAATGTTTGATGTTATTTAATTGCGTGTGCGCATTTATTAATTAATCTTTGTTGTTATGCACTTGTGTTTATGGCAGTATGAATTGCAAATTTCTTTGAATTGAGTAAAAGTGTGTTTAGGGTCGAGTTGAAGATTTCTCCGCTAAACTTACGACGGCTTGTGTTTTTTACAATGTGTTGGACACCATTAATTAATTTTTGCGATATTTTGGAAGCTATTAGTAAGGTAAGTTTTGTGTTGTAACTTTGCCTATTTCTAAACATTGTGTATTTGGATGTGTGAGCACGGGTAATTTTCATATTCCATTTTGTATAGACTATTTATAATATTAATGTTATTTTTTTTACCACATCAGGTGTATATAAAATTGATTGCATACGCGCAATACATGTATTCTTTGTGTATTCCTGTTAATCCTATCATTACCTTGCCTATCATTACCTTGGTTAAAAAGCTAATAAAGAAAAAGTAAAGTTATAACAAATATATAACATAAATTTATGGTGCTGTACCCATAGCTCTGTTAAGGTTGTTGTTATAAATTGCTTATATTTGGTTGTTGTGGTATGGTTATTCCCCTATTATAAAAACCTAATATACATACGAGGTTTCCAAATACTTAGCTTTGTACCCTAACATTAATTAGACATTACTGAAATTAGGTACCAAAAGTGCCGGTTTATTTTCTGGCATTAATGAAATTTTTGATTTAGCAGGTAAATCTTTTAGTGTTAGATTCCATGAGAGCGATGTAAATTACATGCTCAGTCCTATGGTAAGTATTAATTAAACAAATGTATGAAAAACTTAATAAAAATATTTTGCGAAGGTGTGTTAAGTCCTTGAGCAACAGTTCAAATTCGCAAATGCGAAGTCAATAACAGGCCAAAAAGGAACCAACATAGACAAGTGCTAAAAGACACCCCTAGATCTGCAAAGTATAGTAATAATTATTTGATGATGTGTGTACAAATTTTTAAAAAAATACCCAATAACATGAAAATGCTAGATGACAGACAATTTAAAGTTAATTAAAAAGTTATTATTAGTTATGTTATTGGTTATATGTTATTTTTTATTTAGTTATTATTATGGTTAAAGATAAATAATTTTTACGGCATCAAAGAATTTTTTAATAAGATTTAATACTTGACATTATTTTAATTAATTTTAATTTTATTTTTTCTACTCTTTATTATAAATTGTGAGTTACAATTTAGAATTGACTGCAACTGTATTTTGTAAACTTTATATAAATAGTAAAGTTGATATGTGTAATATTTTGCATGCTATATAAAAATTAGCATAACATGTGGTACAATATTATGAGTTGTAACACCTTGTGAAACCATACTTTAAGCAAATAAATAAATAAATAACTTTTAAACAGGGAGACCATTGCCCATCTGTGTGATATTGTTATATATACGCTTTACTTTAACTTCTTTGTAAAAAAAAATCAATAATAAAGCTAAGCTTTCACTCCAATTATAAACTTTTTGTTGGAAACACACAATAACTAGTGAGTTTGATAAATCTATTGTATATAACCAGTTAACTTCCATACATTTTTAACATTTTTGACACAAATATTAATGAAACATTTATCTCTCAGGATGATGTAAGAGAAATGTTATTTATTTTTTAATTTGTGTATCTTATTATTTCAGCGTCTTCAATAATTTGGGAGTGTATATTGATAACCTTTTACCGTCTACATACCAACTAACTGCACTACCCACAACAGGTAAAAATTATATTTTTTATTTTGAAAGAAAATCCACAGTATATAAAAATATATAAATATTACTTACTAAAACTTGTAGCCAATTTGGATTTACATTCTTTAGCTATAGTAAAAATATAGTGTATAGTAAAAAGCAAATAACTTTTAATACTTAAAGATATTTTTAAATTTAAATATTAAGAAATAGTTAAAATTATTTTTACCTTCTCTTCTGCCTGAAGAGAAGGTAAAAATAATTTTAACTATTTGTATTAGCACTTACAAGAAGGTTTGTGTATGGCTACTCCAAACTATTAAGTTTATTAAACATTATTCTTAATTCATTCGATTGTGTTGTTGACATGAAAAGACGAAGAATTATGTATAAATAATAATACAATGTGATCTTATTTTAAATCTCTCATAACTCTTTTAACGGTGGTAGGGCCACGCAACGGTGTTCCACGAATGGACAGGTCCGTCTGGGTAAGTACCACGACCTCACAGAAGACTGGCGTAAAGTAGAAGTGTTGCACTTTTGCGTTTCGTCTGGTGAGTGAGGTAGCCGGGGCCCACATTATTAAAGAGGAGGCAACGCATCTACAACCCTATGGGTTGTGCAAATGTCCATGGGTAGGCGGTTATCACTTAACATCAGGTGAACCGCCAGCTCATTTGCCACTTCCTCACATAAAGCTCTAATGCCAAAGAAACGTTGTAAATCATTATGCGGACGCACTAAGAGTATCTGTGCCTATAATAGCATTGATCCCAAAAATTTAATTCAATCATTATTAACAGTAATAAACTAGTATTTTTTTTTTAATTGCTACTTAAAACTTTTTCTACTTATTAAACAAATTAGCAAAGCACTGATATTACGGACGATGGTAAGTGTCATGCTTGTAGCAGCAAAATTCATATTCCATGCCGCACTGTATTTAAAACTTAATAATTCGAAATCTGTGTGAAATCTGTGTGGCAATCCACTTTGCTCATCATTCTTAGTTATCAGATTAATAACAGGCATAAGTACGGTATTTTCTTAGATCAACTGTGCAAAACTGTTTCCTACCACTACATTTCATTACCACTATAAATTTGAATTATATTAAGTATACTTTATATTTTTCAGAAACACCTGCTGTTTTGGATGCCCATATGGATAACCCTCAATATGATATATATTTATACAGTCCAACTTCGGGTTGCAGGTTAAAATCAAGTTCATAATGTAGACATAATACAATGTCAGAAATAATTCATGCTTAAACAAAAAGCAAATAAATAGACTAAACATTCAATATTAATCAGAAAACAAATGATTTAAAAAAAAAAGAAACTTTCTATAAAGTGTACACTTTTTGCCAAATGCTCCTTTTAAGATGTGCTCATATTGTAAAATACAAATATTGCAAATTGCCTGTAAAGATAAAGTAATATAAGTAATATAAAATAAAAAATTAAATAAATAAGTATAAGTGATAATATAAAGTAAAGAGGGGTGCAATTTTTTTGACCGGTGCACATCAGCGACGGAACCAGTAATGCTTAGATCCCAAATTTATAGAAGACAACATATTACTACCATTAATGCAATGAGCAAATCACTGATATAATGATAAGTGCAAGGCTTGCTGGAACAAAAATAATTTTTTTCGCTACCCTTATCCATTTAAAACTTCAATAATTCAAAATCATGTGTGGTAATTCACTTTGCTCATCATTCTGAGTAAGTATATAATTGACAGGCATTTCCTTAGACAAATTGTGCAAAAATATTGTTTTCACAACTAAACTTCATTATCATTATAGATATTTATGTAATTAATGAAACTTTATTATTTTCAGAAACACCTACCGTTATGGATGTCCATGGTTTACATTCCAACTACCGGTTGCAGGTAAAATTAATCTATACAGTAAATTAAACAGGAGTGTCTGTTTGTAATATTAAAATAACCGCTTTTTACTAAATGCATGTGGATGTTGACATTTTTTACAATTTTTGTTCCGGTTAATCTCTGAAATGGCTGGGCCGATTTTGACGGAACTCAGTTGCAGATACCTGATGTAATAAGGAGTAACTTAGGCTACTTTCATTTTACAAATTTTAATTTATTTATTTTAAATTCCACGCGGACGAAGTCATGGGCACAGCTAGTTTATAATTTAACAGGAAAACTCTATGCTTATACAAAAATCATGTAAAATTTATCATCCTTTAAATCTTATCCTTTAAACGAGCAATTCTTGTATATATATATATATATATATATATATATATATATATATACAGGGTGTTACAGAAAGATGTTGTAACATTTAAAGGCGTGTATATATATCAGACTTTGAATCAAATGGCATAATTTTAAAATACGAATCTAAGCATTTTTTGTATCAACCCTGATTGTAGAAGTCACTGACCGCGCATCGGTGTTATCACTCCAAACTCACAACGCATACATCTGATCGCCCGACTTATTCCCCTCTCCCTCCACTCCTCGTTACGTCATTACCCCACTTCCCGCTCCTCAAGTTTATCGGTCCCCTCCGCCCGCCCCTCGCCAACCAAACTTTGACAACGACCGCATCGCGATGCTATGAAACAACGTGCTTATCATCAAAATTTATTTGAATTTATCGGATTTTGTCACAACAGATAGACACGAAGTAGCTAAACTGGTAGTCCATGAGCCCTATTTAATATGTTATTGACTTTTCTTTTGATTAAAGATAGGTATTCATTATAAGGAAATAAAACACAGACACACTATTTTTACTACGTTTATTTTTCAAAGCAAATATCCGCGTCATACCTACATAAAAACATTTTTTACATGGAATTAATAATAGAATCCTATAGTTGGTCAAACATATTCACAATGTCCACTGTAACTTATAATTTTTTAGTATTGAGATTATGAATTAAACATTAAATTGCTTGCAGTGGAAGGTACAAACATTTTAGAAGGTTACAACTCACAAATCTTACAACGCCGATAAATTTATTCAACACAACATCAGTGAGATACATTATCATGTTATAGCGGATTCATAATACATAATAATGACAAAAATAAATTTCGAATTAAGTAAGTTCAATGTAATTATAAAGTTAAAACAATAAAATCTTTATTTTAAATAAATAACCTATACCTAGACATTCCAATGAGATCAGCGTTTACTAAGAAAACTCGTGCTTATCGGTGTCGGTCGGTTCCATTACGCGATAATATTCTTTCACTGTTATAGCACTTTATAGCACTTGGGATAGTCATTGTCACTAACTTAAAACACACCAAGGTCAAGGGTTTAGGGGACGACGCGTATAGGGCGTGGACGCGGGCCGATCCTACCAACTCCTTTTTAACACAACTGGCAGCTGTTCTAAATTTATTTCAGCATTGCTTGCTGTCTTTTGGCGTTTCTTCTTAATACTTATGGCGTCAAAGACTGCCTGTCATCGAAAAAACCAATAATGTAGTTTCAAGGTAAATCGACGGCAATTCTCTCCGCAACACCGAATATCATTAAGCAATTTCTTAGCATATGCATTTCTGTCATCAATAACTAATCGAGAATAAAAAATAAAAATCACGAACTTGTCTTCACACCGTAATGTCTAAAAAGTAACTGATTTCATTAAAAGTTTAAATAACACACGAAGCGACGGCATATTTTATGTATTGGACTACCTAAGCGGCATTCGGCTGCTTATGTCGGTAAGTACATAAGAAACGTTTGTTGAGGACTATTTCGCCGCTCGCATAATAACGTTACCATGTCTACTGAGTAATATTACAGGACGGGAGAAAATAATTGGCTATTTAATTTTCAAATCAGCATAGCTATAACAAAAACTTTTTGTGAATCAACATTTAACTATTGCTGGAAGGTCAGATATTCTTTTAATGGTATTTTACCATTGATATTTTTCATTTGTAGTAGACAAAAACCAAACAAAACATTTAGAATCTAGTTGACTTTCTTTAAAATACCACAAAATAATCTACTGTTTAGAGCTTTTGGCTCATTTTCAAGTATTATTTTAAGCTTAAGTTATTTTAACTATTATGCAGACTATTAACTTCATGAGAAAATGTGAAAATTTCAGAGCAAAATTATTTTCATGTGATGGCAGCTTACAGTTTTGTTTATTTTTCCTATCAAAACTGTAGCACAAAGTACGGACTAAGGTCTATAAAAATTCGGGATGACCGAACATCGGGATATTGCGATTCCACGCGGATCGGTACATCTGGTAACACTAGTTCTAGGGAGTGCGGTAAATACAAAGGCGTTCTTTGTTTGACGCCGACCATCCACGTGGACTGATGGATTTGAATAGAAGGTCATTCAAAACACCTGTAATTAGATCGAAGAATCATAACTAACTATAAAATGATAGTTATGCTTATGGATCCATGAAATTACTTTTTTTACTTTTTTCAGAATGCTTTGTACACTGAATAAGAATTAATGCAATGAATTTAATTGGTACCGAAAATTAAGTTTAAGCTGTTATTATGGACTAAAATTTTTATTGACATTTAATAAGGTATCCATCTAATATCAAGTTAATAGTATTTGTTTGGTTCCGCATAATAAAGAAAAAGTTCATGATTTCTTAGCAGAATTTTTTAATTTTTGTTAATGCGCGCGATAAATAAGTACACGTGCTGCCACCAACCGAACAAGCTCGGAGCCCGAGAGTCGATGTCTTTCACATCGACTCAACGCGTCGCGTTAAGAACGCTAATTTATTTAATACTTTCCGCAAAAACTTTTAATTGTTCAATTAAAAATATTGGCGCGAACCTCCATGCCTTCATTTAAAACAAAAAAAAATTACAAATTATTTAAAAATATAGTCCAAAATTATTATTATTATTTTTAATTTTTATGTCTAAATGCTTATTTGTATTGAACATAGTAAAGTCAATTTGTATAAATTTCGTATTTTTTTTTGCCCAAAATTATTAAATATGAAACAGTGCCATGTTGTAGATTGAATTATAACTATTTATGGTTATCAGTTATTTAATTAACGATAGTACGTGTTGTGCCTATTTGTATTAGACAAATTAAGAGTGAACACATTTTTAATTCAATAATTTTATTTAATTTGACAGTACATGTATGTGAACAAATGATAAAATTTTGTTATTTTTGATATCCGTGACATCAAAATAATTATCTAAATTCAACAATTCTAAACACAGCGCCACCTGGACAACCAAATTGATAAAAATTTAAATTATAAAATGATCTGTCGTCAAAATTTACTAATGTATTGGGTTTTTCTTTCTATAAAGTATTTTGGGTTTTAAAATGCTCGATTCATTAATCTTCGAAATATCATACGAAATGAAATTCGAAATACAGTAATCACTACATAGTATAAAACAAGGTGGTCCCGCTGTCCGTCTGTCCCTATGTATGCTTAGATCTTTAAAACTACACAACGGATCTCGATGCGGTTTTTTTAATACATAGAGTGATTCAAGAGGAAGGTTTATAATTAAGTTTAATAGGTACATTGCAATTGCACGGGTGCAACGTGCGTAGCTGGGGCCGGTCTCTGATTAAAGTATAATAATATGAATAGATTAATGAAAAAATAATGAATTCCATCAATCACTGTCACTACATAGTATAAAACAAAGTCGTCTCGCTGTCTGTCTGTTCCTATGTATGCTTAGATCTTTAAAACTACGTAATGGATCTCGACGCGGTTTTTTTTTACTAGCTAGAGTGATTCAAGAGGAAGGTTTATAATTATGTATAATACATTGCACCCGTGCGAAGCCGGGGCGGGTTGCTAGTAAAGGTATAATAATATAAATAGATTAATGAAAAGATAATGATTTCATTCAATATGTACTGATAAAATAGTCTATGCTGTTGATAAAAAGAGCATACAAATGTATGTATTACAATTAGTGTGACAATGATATTATAAGTAATCTTTATCTGAAATCGATCAACCAAACACTAACTTTAGTTTATGACCAAATTTCTAGTACTTACATAAATAGGCTTTCTTTTTTGAAGATCATTGGCTAGCATAAATTCATGGAAGGAAGCCGTATATTTAATATTATTTTCATATTTTTAAATTTTTTGTATTATTAGGTAGACTAAAACTTTAAAACAAAATAAATGTCTTTTCTCATTTATTTTTATAATTATTGTCTTACCAAATCAATACTTTATTCTACTATTTTAGAGCAGGAAGCCTCTAATACAAAAAATCTTATGCATAGTTAAGTAACGGTTACATGTTACAACCACGACATTCGATCAAACGACTGGTAGGTTTTATAAACAAATCGTAGCCGTTATTTTTGTCAGCAAAAATGAAAATATGATTTAAAATACTCGTTTCACAATTCAATGACTACGTGGCGCAGTTGACAAGGCTTCGGCGTCAGGCGTCTTGGGGTCGATTCCCACACGGGACAACTATTTATGTGGCCCACAGATAGTTCTTTCGCATCTGGGTGTTTGTCTGCGTGAAATTTATGTTTGTAAAATGTCCTTACAACATAGGATAAAAAGTAAAGTAACAGCCTATACATATCCCACTGCTGGGCAAAGGCCTCCTCTATACAGAGGGTATCAGGGCCCCACTGCGGATTGGCGGACTTCACATATCTTCGAAATATTTTTTTGTTATTATTTCGAAAATATGCAGGTTTCCTCACGATGTTTTCCTTCACCGCGGAGCATGTGATAAGTCAGCACTTAAAGTTAAAAACCTCATTGGTGCCGGCACCGGGGATTGAACTCAGGTTGCTCGAGTATATTGAATTAAAGGCGAGCGCCCGGATACTGAGCTATCACGGCTATAGGGATACGGATATCAACACAGGATAATTATCCTAAATTAAGGGCAATTTTTAAAAAAAAAACAAGAAAAATAAAATTACAAACCAATATAAATCAAGAAGTGAACTAATTGTTACAGGTCTTATTTAAAATGAATATTTTGAAAATTTATTTATTAGTTTCAGTATAAAATTCCATGTATTAATTTACAATAAGTGTATACAAATTCTTCAGAAATAAAAGTATAAAAATAGAATTTCATAGATCCAAAACTATCAGTTGTGATACTTCGAACCAATTACACGTGTTTTGAATGACCTTTATGTCACTTTCATCAATCTAAGTTAAGTGGATTGTCGGCGCGTGTTGTAACAGTTAACAAAGACCACCTTTGTACTTACCGCGCTCGTTTCAAGTACAGTTACCAGATGTACCGATTCTCGCGGAATATCCCGATATTCCTTAGTCTTTACTTTGAGTGTCTTTGAGTTAGAAAATTAGAAAAATTTATACTTAAATTGCAAGCTAGTATTACTTTAGTATTTTTATTAGAAATTTTTATACTGTCTCATGGATTTGTAAATAATCAAATTAAGGTTTTTTATTTTCCAGCGTTGTGTGTCGCCTTGATTGAAGTAGTGAAATGGAATGGTTAAAATAATACAAATAAAAAATAACTTATAAAATACTTGCAAATGAGTCCAAAAGTTTCTAAATTAGGTAAGGCGATTAAATAGTCAAACGGTTATGTTTGAATTTTGTGATATTTTAAAGAAGGTCAATTAGTTTCTTAAAGTGTTATTTGATTAGTTCTTGTAGTAGTCAATGGTAAAATACTATTAAAAGAAACCGAAAAAAAAAAGTTTATTACTTTATTGCCTATTAAACCCCCGTCCTAATATTTTAATCAGTAGACATGGTAACCTTATTGTCGACGCAGCAAAATAGTCCTGCACAAACGCTGCTTATGTGTTTAACTACATAAGCCGCTTTGGTAGGTAAATAAGTCGCTTTATTTGTGTTATTTAAATTTTCGAATCAGTTACTCTCCAGCCATTTAGGCATGAAGTCTATTTAATGATTTTTATTTTTTAATTATCGATTTATTATTGATAAAAGTTGTCACAGACATAGTCATATGCTCAGTAATTACTACATGATATTATTCAGTGCTGCGGATAGAACTACCATCGATTTACTTTGAACTTTACTACGAGTACACCAACTTTTGACGCAACTGTCGCTTCTACCTACGAATTATTTCTGCAAAGATGTTCTGGAGTTCGGACGTATGCGCGTACTATTTGAGGCACACCAACTGCACCACAAGCATTTGCCACAAGCCGAAACAAAATGGCAAGTGAACAGCAAGCAAGAATGCTGAAATAAATTGATCTGATGATCATTGAGTTAAAAAAAAGGAGCTGGAATGAGCGATTGCCCGAAGCGCCTGACCGTGTACGCGTCGTTTCTTTGCAAATGAAGAAGCGCTCCGGTTTTATGGGAATTTTTATTCGGACTTCGGTGTGTTTTAAGTTGTGACAATGTCTATGTTCTGACATGCTATTACAGTGAAATAATAGTGGCCCGCTATCTAACTGAAACCGATAAGCACGGGTGTGCGGTTGACTCAGTAAACGCTGATCTCATTAGAAAGTCTAGGTATTTAATAAACATCATTTTATACCTTACACTGATCTTAATTAAAAAATATTCTTGTTATTGTTATCCGATTATGTATCATAGATGTCGTGTTGAATAAACTCATCGGCGTTGTATGATTTGTTACCTTTCAAAATGTCATTGTAAAGCCTTTAATGTTTATTCCAAAATTTCAATAGTAATTAGTTGTAAGTAATTGTTAAAATCGTGGACATGTTTGACCGACTATAGGATACTATTAATAATGCCATGTAAAAATTGTTTTTATGTCCGACGCGGACATGTACTTATAATAATAAAAGTAGTAAAAACAGTGTCTTTCTTTTATTTCCCGATAGTGAATACTTATTCAGGAATCAAAAGAAAAGTCAATCAGATTTTATTATTAAGGATCGCCGCGAACTGCAGCGCGATGCGGTCGTCGTGGCAGTTTGGAGACGGGTGGGGTCAAGGTTACCGAGGTGGGGTAATGACGTAACGGGGAGTGGAGGGAGAGGGGAATAAGTGGGGCGATCAGATGTATGCGTGTGTGAGTTTGGAGTGATACACCGATGCGCGGTCAGTGACTTCTACAATCAGGGTTGTTACAGTTAATAAATTTTTTAATTTTTATCGTCAAAAAATGCTTAGATTCGTATTTTAAAATTATGCCATTTGATTCAAAGTCTGATATATACGCCTTTAAATGTGACAACACCTTTCTGTAACACCCTGTATATATATAGTACCTGGAGGACCGAGCTTTGCCCGATTTGTTTTTTTTGGTAAATCGTGTATTTTGGAAATTGCTTTTTGATACAAATTACTGAGTAATGAAATATGCATAATATTGTTCGATCTTACTGACGTAATAATAAGAAAATATGAACTGGTGTTTCTCACAAAAGAAAGAAAAATAACAAAATAACAAATCGACAAAAAAAAAAAATAAAGAAAGCAATGATCTGGTATCGAAAAATAAGTGTGTAAATGATCGTGATACGAACCGCGGCCGTCTGTTTTGGGGCCGCCCGATTACCGACCGAGGTATTATAACATTTTTTTTTTGCGGTGAAATTTACCGTCATATTCGAATGATATTTTTCATTCCCTGAAAACAGAGATAAAAGGACATTTTCTAAAAATGTAACCTAGATTTCGAATCTAGGTTAATCTCTAGATTTCGATTATATATATATCTATATTTTTTTTATTTCCAAAATACATGATTTACCCAAAAAACCGAGCATAGCTCGGTCCTCCAGGTGCTTTTCAATAAAATGTGCACATTCTGTGACGGAACCAGTTATGTTTAGATCCACACATTAAGAGGCAAGCCTATTGTTGACTACATGCGGTACATGAGGTACATGCTACTGCGAATTTTCTGACAAGTTGGGCCAAATGGTTGTGGTTTTTTATAAGGATCTTATGCTTATGCTGTGAGACCACCAAGGCAGTTATGAATAATAACATTAAAAATTATATTAGGCTAACTTAACATGGGAATATGAACCTCTTTTAATATTCTCATAACTAATGTGCTAAAAGCAGTAATGCTGTTATTATACTAGATATGTGAGATGTGTATGAGACTACTAATTACATTAACCATACAGATGTTATTAGTAGTGCTGAATCCCATATATGATATTGAACATACAGTTGACATAAACATTAAATTAACGACTCTTCTGGTAAAACTAATTTGGAAAACAATATAATCCACACAAAAATATTTTCATAATAAGTAAATAATAAGCTAATTTATATTTATATGTTACAGGTACAAAGAAAGTAACAACTTAAAGCAAAAAATTACATAATTAAGAAGTAAAATTAGTAGAAAAAAAGAAGTAAGAATTACAAAAAGAAACAGCAAATACCCAGAAAATATATTGAAAACCATGAAGAACACGAGTCTTTTAGCTAAAATATACATATATTCAAAAATAAGAAACACTAAAATATCCAAAGGGACCGTCTGAAATGATGTTTGGACGATACAACAATGAATATTATTTTGTAAAGTCCGTACCTATCGATCAATCTAATTTAATGTGGGAAATAGTTGTAAGATCAGTGTAAAAATGTTATTTTAACAATCATAGATATAATAAAAGCAAGAAATAAATAACATTGTTTTACTTTCACATGTAATTGCTACTTCATACTTAGTATACTTTAAGTTCTTCATAATTATAAACGTATATCTATTAATGTAGCTATATATTTTATTTATATAATAGTTACATTTAATAAGTTCACAATTTCGTGATGAATGCCTAATCAGTATGGCATTCATCATTAAATTGTGAACTTATTAAATGTAACTATTATATAAATAAAACATATAGCTACAATAATAGATATACGTATATACATCATACAGGTATACACCGAATAAGAACCGAACAAGAAATATAGATGTCGCTAGCCCGCAATGTTGACCAAAATAATATGCGAGATGGCTCTCTATTTCTGTAGTATTACTTTACTCTAGGGGAACGACCAAAGGAGCATTTTGATCGTTGTGGGCGCTTAGTGGAACGCAGCCACAGATAACTCTTTGTCATCTAATAAACAATACATTTGCAATAAAATAATATTGAGACTATAAATTAAGATGTAAGCTTTATTTGATTAAAATGGGTTAAGTATTTTAGTAACAAACAACGTGACACGTAATTTATATCTATAATTTATTATATTCAAAACATATTTTTTATTCCATCAAATTCCAAAAAATTATGTCAGTCTACCGATTTGGTCGTTACACTTTGGAAAATAGGCTTCACAAAATCATGATATTCTTTTAAATAAGGTGCTGGATCCATACCCTCGCACCATTCAGTAAATAGTATTAATTCATCTTTTTCTTTTTGTGATAATTTATATTTTCCGGTTGTAATAGCTTCTTTATTTGGTGATGGTGTGATAGTTTTATCATCGTGCCCTTTATTATCTTTATGCCCCTTTTTATCTTTCTTATTGTCAATCTTTTTAATCATGGGCCTTGAGAATTTAGCGGGCGGTAAAAATGCTTTATTCATAGCGTTTGTCATTTCACGAAATGCTTTCAGCTCCCGCTGGGCTGCATATGCGTTCATCATCGTTTTTAAATCTTGAGAAAAGAAATCATTCCTCGCTTTATTCACAACTTTAAAATCTAACGAATCCAGTTTTAAGTTATAGTTCTCATACATTACCTCTAAAATTTTCATTGGATCTTGAAGAGTTTCATGTCCCTCTTCACATTTACCAAATATTTGTTCGTACACATATTCTATACATATTTTCAATTTCAAAGTGTCTGGACTAGCAACACTTTCGTAAAATGTGTCATTTAATATCCTGAAAAATTTGTGTTGTAAATGGCTTTCATTATAATTTTCTCGAGCTATCTCGAAATTTATAGTATCAATATAGAATTGAAAATAATCAAGTTCATGTTTTGTTGCTTGTTTTAATTGCCTAATTCTGTCTTGTAATAATCTGTATGGTACATTAGTTTTCGATAATTGTGTCAAATATTCCCTACTTTGTAATTCCATTGTTCGAAATAAATACATCATTTGTTCTGGCTCTCTAAAAAACATGTGTGCTGGTAAAGGACTCTTGAATTCAATATTTGCCATTTCTATTATTTTATCTATATCTAAAGTGTCAACTAGATCATTGTCCGTAGCAAAATTTCCGGACTCGAACTGCAGCGATTGAATTCTATCTCTCAATGTCTCATCATAAATTTGTCTCCATGAAAGAGGAGCAACAAACAATAGAAACCGTCTATATATCTTTAAAACACCTCTTATGGCGTCTAATTTAAAAATAACATTGTTAAGAATGGTCATTGTCGAAACATAACCCAGAAATTGTACATTTTTTGAGACTAATTCTGAAAAAATTTTTTCAGCTCTTGTAACTTTTTGACATGCTTTTTTATAATCCTCTGTTAGAAATTTTTGAAAGTTCTTAATATGATGTTTCAATAGATCTCCTATAATATTGTGCTCATTTGATTCTTCCACAATACTTTTATCAATGTTTAAAATTAGATCACGCCTGTAGCCTATTTGTTGCCTACTCATAGCGTAACTGCGTATGTTATTTAAGTATACTTTAATATCATCAAAACACCGCAATGGCCGACCTTCAATTACACTATAAAATTCTGGATGAATTTCCACAACTGCTTTTACATCATCAATTGGGTCCTTTACAAAAAGCCTCTCAGAAATATCCCTCGTTGCTGCAATACGCAAATTATCTTTCATATGCAATGGCTGTGTTAATCTTCTGTTAAAATAATTTTTTTGCTGATGGTCGCTGAATTTAATATATGAAAGTAGCTTTTCAGATCTCGGTTGTCGAAAGGGTTTCAATTTTTCTTTCTTTTGATCCGTGCGGGTTGCATGTTGACGATTAGTAAAATAATGTTGAGTGTTGGGTACATAACGACGCCTAAATATTATATCTAACGTTTTTAACGGCACCATAGGCTTGTGTTTCTTTTCAAGACACGACATTTTTTAGAAAACAACTTAAAAAGTACAGGAATACAATAAAGAAGTATACGCAGTAGTAGTAGAACTATATAAATCTGACATTGATATGATGATAACGTCTCTTCTGGCATATTTGTCATATTCAGTTTTAAAATAGTGGTTCGATTTATCTTTATTTATTTTTGTGCCAAAAAGAAATTAATAAAAAAACTTTATGACACTAGTAATTGTGAAAATCATTAAATTCTAAACACATCGGAGTTTTCTTTCTGTGGTAGGGGGTTATGCAGCAGCTTCTGCTATTTCACAAATGGGCATATGATCGGCTTGAAGAAGAATCATATTAGTATACTTTGTTTCATCTGGTAAGTAAGGTAATCGAGGCCCACTTTTTATAATGGTCGTTAACACACCTACAACACCTGACGTGTTTTAGATGTCCATTGGCTCAAACTCAGGAGTCAGTCTAATCACTTAACTCAGGAGAACCGACTTTGCTCGCTAACTTTATACTAAAACAATTTAAAATCGATGCGTAAAGCAAGGAGCTAACAGAAAAATTACTGATGTCGTAGGAATACAAATCGGAAGGGAAAACTTCTTACCTCCACAAACTTGAACATTATTTTTTAGTTTGTTAAGAATATTTATAGAATATATTTTATTAGAAATTATTTTTATCAGCATATTAAAATAGTCATCAAACTATCATTTATTATGATTCGATGTTTCTCTGATATCACTGCGCGCCAATTGCGGATGAATTTATTATTAATAACAAAATGAAACTTGGAATGTGGGGTGAGGCAGGGGGGGTTGACCTCACCTTCCATTTTTAACCTGTATATTTGAATGATCTGATCGAGGCGCTTAGTGAGCGGCATGTCGGGTGTCACATAGATAGAGTATGTTTCAATAACGTAAGCTACACGGACGAAATAGTACTGCTAAGCGCTTCGATCTGTAGACTCAGAAACTTGCTTTGTATTTGGGTCGAGAAAAGTTACTGAGGTGCCACCTATTAAGCTGAATGGAACCCAGTTTGAACAGGTTTAAATTTTTAAATATCTAGGTGACTTAATAATACCTGCCCTGAGGGACGACGCAGACATTGAGCGGGAACGAAGGGCGATATCGGTCAGAGCTAATATGGTGATCCGTAGGTTTGCACGATGCTCTGCGTATGTGAAGATTACTCTTTTTAGAGATTACTGCACTTCATTTTACACCTGTAGCCTATGGACTGACTTTACTTATAGATTGTTCAGCGTCCTTCGGGTCCAGGACAACAGTGCAATCAGGATGTTGTTAGGGCTCCCTCGCTATTGCAGCGCATCAGCGATGTTTGCCAAAGCACGCGTAGACTGCTTCTTTACCATAATAGGTAAGCGAGGAGTGTCGCTTGTGCGGCGAGTGCGGGGGGCCACCAACAGCATGCTGGCAACGCTGGCGGATCTGCTCGATTGTACCTACATATATTAATCGCTGTTGTGGACTTAACGTTGCACACAGATACTAAGGTAATTGGACCTCGTTAGGATGAAATTTTTGTATGATGCATTTTATATTTGTAATGGTTAATTTTTTTTGTTTTTTTTTTTTTTGAATATGATAAAGTGTAATTTAAAATGTTGATGTACATGAGTAAAAAAGGATTTAGATGAACTTCGAAGACGTGAGCAAAATTTCAATAGTTGATGGTTGGGTTTTACCCATCGCCTTGGGATCGCATTGTCAGCTAGTGCGCTGACCTAAAAGACTTCATATTACTGTAAGCGTTTACTGCGTGGCTCGGAATGAAATTAATAATTTTTAAGCTGTCGGAAGCTGGAATTAACAATGACACCAAAACGTAGTGATTCCATTCTCTCTGATTGACACCAAGACGCTTGGCACCTCAGTCCAGCCTGTAACGACAAATGCTGCAAAGCATTCGAAAGGTCAGGTGCTTTTTTAAATAAAAATGGTTTATTTTTTTAGCTTTAGTCTTTAGCATTCAAATCCGTAAAATAGGTACATCTTGCGCAATGTTTTCGAATATGTTCCATGATTGAAGGAACAAAACATTTTTCAGCCAATGACAGCTCAGTCCATTATATTTGGAAATTCACATCCATTTGCTGCCAGTCGCTATTTTTTTTATAAAATGAAGATGGTACATAAGCTCACGTTTCATCTCATGATAGGTGATAGCTGCCGCCCATGGATATTTGCAAACCCTGCAGTGTGTTAGATTTGTTGCCAAATTTAATAAATTGGGAGCCGGTTACCTCACTCAATAGATGAAACGATACTCAACTTTACTAAAAGTGTTACTCTTAAATTTCACGCTGATCTTCTGTGAAGGTGTAGTACTCCCCCGAATGGATCTGAACATTCATGCCACAGCGAAGACTGTGTCGGGGTCTATTCCACGCTATACACAAATACTCCCTCCAATCGGACAGAGGTTATGGTGCCTCGTCTGTTTAAGCTGAAAGTAGACTAAGTCAACCGCGATCCCAACAATGGTCACGCTTCGCGATACCTGACGAGCCAAATACTAGTTACATAAAACTATATCGATTATGTTAATTCACTTATTTGGTAGCTTACATACGAAATGATGTATCTTTTTTTTTTTTAAAATTCGACGTTTTATAAGAACGCGTAAGCGTCTATTGGAATAAAGATATTTGGAGTTTTAATTTTCCCTTTGAAATAATTAACAATAAATGATGTAAAATTATTGTAAGACCATAATCTATAATTATACGTGATAATTATAATAATAATAATACGTGAAGCAATATCTCTGTACCCCTTTATACGAAAATTGCACAGACGGAGTATGAAATTTCCAACACTAATAGTTCATATTGCACAGAAGGAGTGCAGAATGCTAATATTTTTTTTTATTTATGCAAAAAAAATACATTAAAACATTAAAAAAATTTCACACACTACCATTGTAAAACTGTCCAAAATTGGATAGTATATTTGTCTACTGTTTTTGGATAAAAAACATACACCTTATATATATATATATATATATATATATATTAATATAATCATAAAATCGATATTACAATAATATTATTTGGAAGTACTAATGTCCCTAAATAACAAATATATACTTAATTCCTACTTACTTTTATGTTACAAAATATAAAACAAATTAAATATATTTATACACTTTCAGAAAGATTGTAAGATGATTTTAATCTTTTACTTAATTTGTCAACGTCCTTTAATAATTTCGCAGCTTCCTTCGCCTGTTTCATTTTTTTAGCTTCTTCTTCATACGTACATTTCTCTATAAATTTGATATCATTTAAATCAAATGCCGACAAGTCCATCATTATGCAGTTATATTCTTGCTCTAAAGCTAAAACTAGTTCTAACGGGCTTAGCTTCGTTTCATTGGGACCAATTACTTGTTCATAAGCAAATTCTAGGTCGTTAGAAATTTGTAATATCATTTCAGAAGAAATTAAAAATTTTATTTTTCCTTCTAATATCCTAAAGAATTCTTGTTTTAATTCTGTTTCTTTTTCAGCATTTTTATCTATACTTTTTTCCACCTCATGTATCTGAAACAATTGCATAATTAACATTTAAAAATATTTATAAATATCATATATATATTATTATTAAAAAAGATAATTACAGTCTCCTGTATATAATCCAATTCTAATTTAAGTAATTTTTTAAGAAGCCCTAGTGACTTCATAAATTTAATTTTGTCACAACGAATTTCTTCTGTTTTTAAAAGAAAATTCAAATTTTGTTTTTCCAGAAGTTGAAAAATGTTTAGAATTTGTTCTGGAGTTTTAAAATATAATTGAGGCAAAGGAAGTTTTTCTAATCTCTCCTTTATAAGCCTTATATCAATTTCGCAAAACATGTCAGATTCCATTGTAAATATTTCAAAATTACTCCCAATTAATACTAGTCTATGATCGTCTTGCCATAGTACTGGTGCGGCTTTGTAGAGGAAATTTTGAAATGACAATAATATTTGCTAACGTCTCGTGAATGTATTGAAGCTTAGATTTAATGGACGCGTATTCATAATTAAACTTCTTGTTTTCTTCAATTTGCATTGCTAACTCTTTGGCCAAAGTATCTGATTTCTTCATAATTAATATAGTCTTATTGTTATCATCTGCCAAAAACTTGTTGAAGCTCTCTTGGCAATCATTGAAGTGTCGCGATGACATATCATAAACTTTTCTTTCCGCTTTTATATCTCTTTCTATACGCAAAATCTCGTCTAAAACAAAACCGTGCAGAGTTCTTTTCAGAGCAACTTCTTTAATGTTTTGTTTGTACTTACGAATAGATGTAAAAGGCCTAATCGGTCGTCCATCTACTAATGAATAAAAGTCAGAATCTACATCTAAAATAGTCTTAATTTTATCATCTTTTGATTGTTCTATTGGTGGAAGCCTAACACCAGATTTTTTAGATATTTTCCTTAATAATGATCTGTTTTCCATCGACACAAATTAAACACCCAGTCGTTCTGAAAGTCTTACAACTTGTTAAATCTGATACGGTTCCTATGAAAAGTTTGATCAATATAACCATAGTAACTCATTTAGGTGAAGGGGTTATTTAGGTTAAGGCTATTGTGCTATTCATAGCAACATAGAACAGGAAGATTTTTATCCTCGGACGATGTTTTCAGATGATGTCCTAAGACTGGAAGCATAACATCATCTTTAACATTTCAATACTAATCTACACTGGCCTTCTCCATAAATAGATTTAAGGATAGGATACAGTTCGCGTTATTCGTTAAGCTACAGTTGCGAGATTGGAGTAAAAGGCCAGTGTTCTTTCTTATCTTCACTTTATTTCGAGACTTCAATAGGTGCCCTCTTGCAGTCGCACAAGCCTTCCACTTACAATTATTGTCATTCACTTTTCCATTTCTTCACTATCACTTTTTACTTTGCCTTTTCATCGCTTTCCTTCTCTTTCCACTTTGTGTATTCCTTCATCCAAGCGTGCTCCGTGCCTCTTTTATGGAGCCGAATTTCAATTGTTTTTATGTAGCATATTCCGGAATAAATTTTTTTTATGCATTTAAAACCAATGATGTTTTAATAAAGTTGGTGAATGCCCATCCGACGTTTAAAAATTGCTCAGGTTTATATTATATGACATATTTTAATGAATGTGACAGATGATATAGAACGCAAGATACGGAAAGAGAGTCTATAGAATTACATCGATTGGTGTAATTTGAGCTCCTCAATTTTAGTGCGCTAGTGTCATATCTTTGTATATAATATCATTGATAACAGTCTATAGAATTGCAATCTAATTACACCAATTGCCGTAATTTGAGTGCCTCAGTTTCGGCGAGCTAGTGTCATAATATCTACCTCGTATCTTTATATATATAATTCGTCTGTATGTGTGTATGTCACTGAACTCTGTGCGAACGACTGGACCGATTTTAATGAAATTTTATGTGTCTTCAGGTCGATTCGTGAATGGTTTAGATTCACAAATTCAGTCCACATCTTTTCTTTAATTTTTTTATTTATAAGTTGTTTACGTGATTTAAGTCGTGTGTATAGGACAACATGTGCCCGGTCCGCTAGTTTATATATAATATTGTTTAAAACTGTGAAAACTTAGACACTTGACAGAAAATTCTATGAATGACATGACATTGGCATAATTCCAAAAGAGAACCAAAGAAAAAAAGGTTGACCAAAAAGAATATAATCACTACGTCCAACGTTCATTAAACACTACAATCGAATAATCGTAATAAAATATATTTTACAAAAGAAAAATTGAGAATTTAGTTATATTTATTAATGTGTACACAATACTGTATAATGCATCATTGGATTTTTTTTAATGATCTATATATAACCAATCAGTCGCCTTAATTTAAGAGTTTACAATGTGATAAAACTAAGTAAACAGTATCAATATCAGAAGCAAGCTTTAGTCACTATCCGAACTGACGATACTTTGTTCTTCATCCCTTTCAGTATCCTTCCCCTCTTCATCGACCTCTTTTTTGGAAATCTCCCAAGGCATAACTGGTAGGGGCTCCACGAAAGAATCGTCTATCTTGAGCTTGTATAGTAACCGCGGCGTGTAATGAGTTGGTAAAGGCCAGACATTTTCTGTAACAAGGATCATTTAAGTTGCTAGCTAAGGTAAATTAGTATCAAAACGAACGCAGAGTTATCCCGACTGCAGCAGCTATACAGCTTAGCAGGTGATGGCAGTATTTTATACACCACCATGTGAAAAAACACGTCAACGTGCTCGCAGGTTGAGTTTGAAGTGTTATGTTTTCGATTTAAATTCTTTTGAGTAACGTGATATATCTTATCCTTTAAACGACCAATTCTTGTATATATATATATATATATATATATATATATATATAATCGGAATCTCGGAAACGGCTCCAGCGATTTTCATGAAATTTAGTATGTGTGTAGATTCGGGGGCGAAAAATCGATCTAGCTAGGTTTCATTTTTAGAAAATGTCCTTTTATCCCTGTTTTCAGGGAATGAAAAATATAATTCGAATATGACGGTAAATTTCGCCGCAAGAGAAAATGTCATAATAGCTCGGTCGGTAATCGGGCGGCCCCAAAACAGACGGCCGTGGTTCGCGTCACGATCATTTACACATTTATTTTTTTTTTTTTCGATTCCAGATCATTGCTTTCTTTATTTTTAATTTTTTGTCGATTTGTTATTTTGTTAATTTTTTCCCTTTTTTTTTAAAGTTCTTTCTTTTGTGAAAAACATCAGTTCATATTTTCTTATTATTACGTCGGTAAGATCGAAAAATATTATGCATATTTCATTACTCAGTAATTTGTATGTAAATGTAATTTCCAAAACACACGATTTACAAAAAAAAAAAAAACACCGAGCAACGCTCGGTCCTCCGGGTACTTTTTATAAAAAGTACAAAAATTTAACGTTTACAAGCCGGAATAGTCTTCTTTAGTCCAGTTCGAATTCTGGCAGAGACGAAAAAGTTTTGCGACAGTTTTATGTAAACATTTTAATTTTAGAATATTAAAGACACCATTTACCGAAGTAATAAACGTAGTCATCCACTCTTCTATGAAAATTCAGCACCCGCCGTAGTTCCAAAATGTGCTGTGATTCCAGCAGGAAGTCCAATAGTGTCACTTCGGGCAACGCTTCCATCTTCGGATCGATTGCGCTCAAACCTTCAAATGACAACTAAAAATCCAACACGATAACCTAAGTGCTTTTTAAATATCTTATTTAATAAAGACCTAAAGAAGGGATCTTAAAAGAATCAGTACCAATAGGTGTTCCAATTTAAGTAAAAGCAATTTATTTAAGACGCATCGAAATAAAAATGAAACAAGCATTTCTATGAGAAATAATTCTCACGTGAATTATTAACTTTACCCGTTAATTTTATTATTTCCCTGTATAAAAAGTTTACACCTATTATGGAAATAGCCTATGCTGCTATCTTTTCTATAGTTCGGAGAACGGTTTTCGCAATCCAAAATTTCATAAATATTTTAGCGGAGAAATATAAAACATACAATTGCCATTTACTCCTTTACTTCGGATTTGAAAAAAGTGTGAAAGACGCGAATCAAATTTATAATTTAATCGAAGTATTAAAAAAAAGCAGTAGACAATACCAGTCATACGACTTTCTTAGCAGCAATAATAAACATTAGACTTTCGTTGTGCTTTAAATTATTCAGTTTAGTCGCAATATGGTGCCTTACGTCTGGATCGTTCTTTGCGAGGACACATAGATTTTTGATCTTGTCAAGGAACACGCGCAACTGTTCCATGTGCGCTGCCAAAGGCCCGTGGACATCCAGATTGCCAACGAGCGAAGGCGGACGGGCGATTAGAGCTCGCCAACCGTTGAACATTCTCTGAAGGTTAAAAAAAGTCAAAATAATCGTATCATTGAAAATATATGTATCTAATCACTACATAGTATAAAACAATGTTGTCCTGCTGTCTGTCCCTGCATGAATGCTTTATAGATCTTTAAAACTACGCAACGGATCTTGATGCGTTTTTTTTTACGAAATAGAGAGTTTCAAGGGGAAAGTTTATTATATGTATATTGTATAAAACATTGCACCCCTGCGAAACCGGGGCGGATCGCTATTGAATATATAATACTTGCTTTTCGCTCGCGACCCGCGTTGAAGGCCTAAAATAAAACCTATATTTTTTTTTAATTAAAAAGAATTCTATGTCCTTTTTAATACATCTAAGAATATGTGTACAAAGTTTCATGATATTCGGTTGAGTAGTTTGGCGTAAAAGCGTAACAAACATACATTCACATTTATAACATTAAGTAGGGAAGTAGGGATATAGTGAATAAATAATGCAGGGGTGACATTGGCTTTGGCGCACAAGGCTTGTCTAAATACTATGTAATGTAAGTATGCTTGTAAACAACTGCGCGTTACAGGTGTAAACTAAACGATAAGTTTTATTTTATTTCTTAAAAAGTAATCATGATTATTTAGACGTTCAACATATTAGTTTTGTTTTTTAACCGAAAATCCAACGATATGTTTCATTGTCACCGTCAGAGTTACAAAAAATATAACTTAAATGGACTGATTCAATTAAGTATAATGCAATATTCATATTTTCACAAGGCATAAATCAATAAATTTTAGTAACATTGTGGATTGTCTGCATATTGCTCTGATATAAATTATCCGTAATATTTCCGTTATTCAATCCATCTTATAAAAAAGAATGGTATATAAAAAAACGTTGTTCGCACATATCGTCCTGTGTTAAAATGTTTTCAGTGTAATTCCAGAAAATAACCGTTCGTCACATTAATATTGAGCCATAAATCTATGAATCTAATAGATGTAGGTAGTTTATCTTAGAAACATTCGTGAAAACATACCGTTTGTATAGAATGAAAAACCATTAAACCTTTCAACCGTCTGAAGATCTTTTTTTCGGGCATAGAACTGTCTTTGTTTTCTAACATTATTGAAAGAGCTTGCCCTGTGTTGTCGTCAATGGCCATTTCTTCTTTCTCTGTATCTTCTATTTGCTTAATCCATTGCTCTTCAAGTTTTAACAGGAACCTTAACTGACGGTGAACTGTATCTTCCGACCCCTTTCAATATCAAATCATTAGTATTAAAAGCACTGTAAACACACTACAAATATATTTTATAAAAGAATAAGTTGATCATTATTTATGACTATTCTTTGAAACAAACTTATTATTTAGGAATCAGACAGGCAAGATTCTACTGCGCTTGTGCCACGCGTCTACTTCTAATTTTAGCTTACTTAAATTAGCCTACTCGTCTTAAGATCTCATTGAATGTAAGTAGAAGTAAAAATGTACTTCTACCTTTTGTCTTTTGTGTGATTTACCGGGGACCAGGCTACTCAACATAAGCAACGCACTGCAGTCCCACTGGTGTTGCTTAATCTTTGAAACCCTACGGGTGTTGCATATGTCCACGGGCAGCGGATATCACTTAACACCCGCTGAATCATCAGCTTGCTTGCGACCTCAAGTGAATTCCTCTTTCCTTTCCACCATCGCAGTCTTCTCAGTCCAACGAATTGCTTTTCCTTATCCTTCATAATAAATACAGCACAGACGGAGCCATCATCTACAATTCCTGTCCCATAACAACGTATCTTCAAGATCAGAACTACCACTGGAGACTAAATGGCTGCATACGATCCGGTGGTGTGGGCAAGCCCTAGTCAATACGTAATTAAAAAATGTATTATTTTACAAATGTTTGTGAAAAACACATTCTAACCTCAATTATGTGTACAAAATAACTGTCGTACACCAGAAGCAAGCCGGTCACATTTATTTCGCAGTAGGAAGAATTAACATCACATACAGTCTTGGCAAAAAGTTCAATAACTTCCTCCTTTTTCAATCTATGTTCACCTGCATATATCATACGAATGGCATAGGTTTTCTGGAATAAGAGTTAAGCGCAAGTCCGTAAAGTTGAAAAGTTTTTAAAAAGATCTATGTAAGAGTAGATTCTTTTGAAACATTAAATTTACACGTTATAAAATCCCACGATGCTACAATATCTTTGTATAGATACTTTTAATAGCTAAGAATGTTTTTTGAGTAACTTTCGCACTAATCATAGTAGTTTCTTCTCATCCATTATTTCAATGTTTCTAAGTGTCTTACCTACATTGTTTGTTTCAACATCATCTATGTAGCATCATCAGTATCAATATATGTAGGTCAATGATAGCATAAACAAAAACTGAGGCACTCAAATTACGCCAATTGGTGTAATTAGATTGCAACTATATAGACTGCTATCTCTTTCCGTATCGTACGTTCATAATTATCATCCGTCACATTCACTTATATATGTCATATAATGAGCGGAACAATTTTTCAACGCTGCGAAGTGTGGACATTCGTCGCCTTTATTTTAATAAATGTTTTTGAAACATTGATGTAGGCATATTATGACAAAATTAGAAATTAAGTTTTGAATACTAACCAAACCAACACGTTCGAAATTTTCTTCTACGACATTTAAAACTGATCTTGTATTAAGATCAGGCAATGCCATCTCAGAGAAGAGTACATCATATTAATTCCGTCATTAAAATTTTAATAAAACAATATCATTCACAAGACTATTTGATTATATCCTAAATAGTGTATTTGGTTACCATAGAAACTGCTTCAAAATGTTAAAACTGTACTTAGTAGATTATACAAAATAACAAGAAGCTTTTCTTTCTTCTACTTTAATATCAATATAAAACAATATCTAGAATATTAAATCTAACTAAATTACATGTTATATAATTAACGGGAAAGGTCACAATATGCAATAGGTGTATTTTGCGACCTTTCAAAAGCTTTCGACTATGTAGACCACAAAACCCTCCTTCAAAAACTAGATTATTATGGCATTCGTGACATCGCCCTCAATCTCATTGCCTCCTACCTTAGTAAAATGGGTGTCCCCATGAAAATGGGTGTCCCACAAGGATCAATCTTGGGCCCATTATTATTCTTAGTGTATATAAATGATCTCCCCTTTTATGCCAGTGAGTTATATGATGTTGTACTGTTTGCTGTGTCGAATTATGACGACGTGAATAGTGCACTTTCGTGTATCCTCCACTGGTTTACCATTAATAATATGGTGTTTAATAGTACGGCGGTCCTCACACATATCGGGCAATTGGAGACAGTTTGAGCGCCTCGTTTTAGCATTTCTTCATCTAGTCAAGTACGCTTGAACGAGTAAAGAACCTGCCCTCTAATCCCCAGCCACAGTGAAAGTCTAGAACGTAAACCTTTCAAAAATTTCGATAGGCAGACCCCACAGACTTAAAATTTCAACAGCAAATAGCACAAATACGTAATCTGAACTAAGAAGAAGAGACTCATATTTGCGCCATGTACTTACTTCAGCTGCGCTGATGCCAACCCGGCCCTGACAAAATACTATCTAAATAATACTAAATAATAATAAAAAATACCGCATCAAGATCCGTTGCGTATTTTTAAAGATCTAAGCATACATTGGGACAGACAGACAGCGGAACGACTTTGTTTTATACATGAAGTGATGTCCATGGCCGGTGGTATTCATTTAACACACAACTGAACAGCCTTTTTTTTTTCGTGTGAAAAATCCTTTATGGATCCCACTACCACTGGATCGGGGGAGTGGCAGGGGTATGTGGGAGTCCCGGTGAGAAACGGGTACCCACTAAAAAACCCACGTTGCACCTGTCTCTGTCGCATCGGCCGGGGACACGGGAACACGTGGACGCAATCTTCCGCGACCCCGGCGCGACTATGGCCCTGTTTAGGCTTCGTCTACTGCATCGTGCTGTGCCGGTGCAATTGGCACAGTACACGTCTCGAGCCCCATATTGAGCGACAGACAACCCCATGTCTGCCGCTCAGGGTCTCGCTATCAGGGGGAAGGTTGCGCGCGTAGGCCAGCCTCCTGCACCCTGGTCTCCGGCGGCGGATTTCCAGGGTGGCAGTTGCCTCCCTTTCTCTCTCCGCGGCCTCCTTCCGGGTGATAACGTCCTCGCAATATGCGAGGACAGCACCCCACGCTCTCTCGCTGTCAACCATAGCGCGAACCACGGCTGGCAGCGAAAGGTCGTGCCCCACGATAGCACATAGCTCTCGGCTCTGCTCCGTCCAGGCTGAGCACTCCTCCAGTGCGTGTTGAGCCGTCTCCTCGGCACATACGTCACAGTGGTGGCATTCTGCTGTGGGCTCCCTCCTAGCCACGCGAAACAGGTACCTCCCGAAACAACCATGTCCCGAGAGGATCTGCGTCGCGCGGTAGGTCAGGGTGCCGTGTCGTCTGTCCAGACACTTCCTGAGGACAGGAGGTATGGCCTCTACGGTTCTTAGGCCGGCCCTGGGGTGCTCCAGCCTTTGTTCCCACTCCCCGATGGCGTTTGAGCGCAGGCGATCCCTGCGCTACCCCAACTCCTCCGGGGCCGGCATATGGCCCTGGGCTTTTGCAACCTCGCGCCAGGAGTGCAATGACGCGAGGATCTTAGCTTCCAGATCCCTGGGCAGAAAGCCGGCCAACAAGCAAGCCGCCTCACCGGAGATTGTCCGGTAGCCCCGTATGGCCCGAGTAGCCAACACCCTCTGTGACAAGTGAACAGCCTGCTCGCTTGACAACTTTTCACTTATCCAAACGTGTACTTATTTATGCACATAAGATTTACTTCTTTAGCGTAAAAAAAGAAAAATAATTTTATCCCTTTAGCTAACTCTTTGTTTGTGAAAAAATGATTTAAACAAAAAAAAAGTACCAACTTCAATCTGTATTAGCACTAAAAAGTTTGAAATAATACTAAATTGTCCAAACACCCGGAGAGAGGAGGCCTGAGAAGGCCACAATCGCGCCGGGATTCGCAGAAGATTGCGTTTTCGTATTCCCGTGTCTAGGGCAAAAGTGACAGCGCAGATGCAACGTGGGTTTTTTAAGAGGTACCCCCTTGTCACTCGGGATTTCCTATTTTTCTACAAATTTTAATGTTTCATCTAAAGTGCTTGGAATAGCACTGTAATAATTTTAATTTCAAATTCTTATCAGCCTCATATATAGTTTTTGAAGAATTATCGTTGTACAACGATTTAAAATTTTTTGTTTGCTGTAAAGGAGATAAGAATAGATGCACTAATCATGGATTAATTGCGAAAAACAATGTGAATAAAATACGGACGAAAGACTTTTAGTCGATTTTTCTACCAATTTTAAACTAATATAAGATTGTAAGAAAACAATAATTTCCATTACATTTATTTGTGTTATATTTACATAAATTAATAACATGGAAAATTAAAACTAAACTTCCTACTGCAACATTTGTTTTTTAATAATCATCATATTTATTAAAATTATTGCGATTGCGGAATCTATTCCACCGTTTATTCGTGTCCCAACGAGAAAACTGTTTTGGTTTAAATTTCATCTGATTTTCTTTGCCTTTGGTCACGTTGTAACTTCTTGCTAAATCTTCTAAATCTTTTGGTACAGGCTGCAAGAAAAATTATATTTATATCAGACTTACTGACCAAATTTGCCAGTTTACAAAATTCCGCAATTATGTAATTCAAATTGTAAAAAAAAAACTACAGATTCCCCACAAATTCCCCTCAAAATTATTTTAACAATTGAAACAGTTTTGAAATTATGAACAATTTTCCATACTTGAATAAATTCATTTTGTATTTCGCTACACGCGTTTTACAAGTGTAACTAGTAGGTATCCCCAAATCATAAAAAACTAACATATGATTTGAAATAATCTCAACGTAACTAGCCCGATTATCAACAAGCAATTTTATATACTAAGAAGAATTAGCCTCAAACCTATCAAAGTATTTTATAATGGGGAGATGTCAAATGCCCACATTTTCCACACATAATGCCAATGCCATAATTAATCAATTAGCTTAAAATTTCCTACAGTTTTAGGAATTCCCCACAAATTAGTTAACTGAAACAAAATTGAGAAGTAAGTAATTTGAATATGGATATGAAAAACATTGTAACCAAAGCACTTTTAACATTAACTTTCTATTTAATTCCTTAGGTAAGCATGATCTGATAAATACCACAGACATATTGTGTATTTATTAATTAACTTTTTATTGCCTTTTTGTTTACCTGATTAGCTTCTTTCAAAATAGACATCAAACTTTTTGCATGTCTTGCATCATCATCAATGAGCAGTGTATGGGAAATGCCTTTATTTTGAGAACGGCCTGTCCTTCCAATCCTATGTATATAATCTTCTGATGTGTTAGGAAAGTCATAATTGATAACATGTGTCACACCATCAACATCTATAAAATGGAGATCATTATAAAGCCATTCATGTTTTTATAAAATAATATAAAAATTTACTTTTTCAATTTGATTTAGTGGTTCCATAATAATTATTTATTTATACAGGAGTGAGCCGTGATAGCTCAGTGTCCGGGTGCTCGCCTTTATTGCAATATACTCGAACAACCTGAGTTCGATCCCCAGTGCCGGCACCAATGAAGTATTTAACTTTAAGTGCTGACTTATCACATGCTCCACGGTGAAGGAAAACATCGTGAGGAAACCTGCATATTTTCGAAAAAATAACAAAAAAGAAATATTTTTCAAAGATATGTGAAGTCTGCCAATCCGCAGTGGGGCCGCGTGGTGGTCTATGCCCTGATACCCTTTGTATAGAGGAGGCCTTTGCCCAGCAGTTGGACATGTATATACTGTTACTTTACTTTACTTTCTTTTTTACAGGAGGGAGGCTTTTTTAAAGGTGCCCAAATTTACACAGGAGGTTCAGACTCCGTAGTATAATCGTTTATTGAAATAAAAACCCTTAAAAAAAAAGCACTTGTTCACAATGTGTTAGTCATTCATAAATACCTAAATTTCACTGTTCATAACTAGCACGCACATAAAAGAACTTGTGTGCATGTTAGTTATGAATGATCGCGCGTAAAATAAATGAGTTGGGTATAAATCACGCACTTTTTGAGATAAGTTCAAATGAATGTAATTATATATATTCATAGTTAAACTATAGAAAAATGATGACCGAAATACAAGCTCAAAAAAGCAATTATTGAAGTTGAATCTGTTTACTTCTATTAGAAAAGCTACAGATTATTTAATTTTCCATCATTTAGTACATACCTAAACCTCTAGCAGCAACATCTGTTGCAACCAGGATGTTAGTGTTCCCACTTTTAAATTTGTGTATTATTGCATCTCTCTGATTTTGTGTTTTATCACCATGGATACCAACAGCTGGCCAACCATTTCTTCGGAGTGTTAGTGCTAGAGTATCTACAAACCTCTTTGTGTTTGTGAAAACTAATACTTTTCCCACTCCCTGGCTAGATATATCATGCATAATACTTCTGAACCTATAAAACAAAAAAAGGATGCATTTTTTTAATATAACGCTTTAGCTTCATAATTAGGCATTATTTACTTTAATTAATAAGCCCTTAAAAAACAATTGAAATCTGTAAAACAACCCTATTATCTTGGTCAGTTACTTATTAGCTAGTAATAAGCATGTATAAGAATTATTTATGATTAGAACCTAAACCAGAAATAATTCTTCATAAAACTTTTCATCAACAACACATTTCATATAAGAAAACTTGTGTTTTCCTTTAGAATTAAATTTTTAACTATGTTAAGTAATTTCAGTAATACATTGCCTCAATTAAAGTTAAGTTAAACAAAATCTACAAAACTTAAATCTGTCTCGGAATTTCAAGATTTTTTTACTAGAGAAATATAGGATTTATGTTTGTTAATTATGGAAATTTAGGATCTATTTTTATTTTCAGTGCTAGTAGATGAAATTAGGTTTAAAGTGAATTAAAGATAAATGAACAAAAACGTTTAGCACTGCGGGATTCATTTATCATATTGTTTATTTATCCACAAAAATTCACATACTAAATTTTATCTTCCACAGAAATTTGCCAGTTCAATGTGCAGTAAACAGTTCATATCTAAATTCCTTTTTGTTTTGTTTTTACTACACTAGCTACTTATGTTGCATACAAAATTACAAAATCAACTTACTTATCCATTTTATTTTCCTGGTCACAAATATGAAAGTTCTGTTGTATATTGTGGTTTGCAGATAACTCTGTTGAACCAACATTAACCTGTATGTACTCTCCTAAATAATCTTTTGCTAAATGTTGCACTTCTTTAGGCCAGGTTGCAGAAAACATGAGTAATTGTCTTTCATAGGGAACACCTTCAAGTGCTTCACGAATTTGTGGCTCAAACCCCATGTCCAACATTCTATCAGCTTCATCTAATACAACATATGTACATCTGGCTAATGTTGTTGTTTTACTTTTCAAAAAATCATTTAATCTACCAGGTGTGGCTATTAAAATGTCTACACCATCCTGTAACTCTGCAGCTTGTTTTGCTCTGCTTGCTCCACCATAAATACATAAGCACCGCACATTCAATGATGAGTGAAATTGTTTACCGACTTCTTCTATTTGTCTTGCCAATTCTCTAGTAGGAGCCAATACTAACACTTTTGGACCACGGCCTCTTTTTGACTGTTTCTCTTTTATATGCACCACAGCTGGTAAAAGATATGCAAGTGTTTTTCCAGTACCAGTTTGGGCAATACCAACAAGATTTTTGCCACTCAACGCAATTGGCCATCCCTGTGACTGAATAATGGTTGGTTTACATAGTCCTTGTTCTTTCAAAAATGTTTTTATATAACCCGGAAACTCACAGTTCTCGATATCTCTAAAAGGGCTTGGTACATTTTCACCAATTATAGTTATGTTATGTTCGTTATAATATTCAACAAGATCTTGTTGGGCGGTTTGTGTAGAATAAAATCTTTTATCAAAGTTTTTTTTCAAATGCAACGTGCTAAGATAATTTTTGCCAAAACCATCGAAAGATATAACCCTTCGGCTCTTTAAATTGACTTGATATTGAAGAAGTTTTATATTTTGATACACTCTAAAAAGATAAAAAACAGATTTAAATCGTTATTATGACATAGTTGATATATATTACATTACATATTAAGTGTTTACTTACGACCTGATACTATTACGCCGAAGAAACAAAACAGTTGTATTTAAAGCCATTCTGTTCAAGTAAGCATGTCAGCAAAACCAAAACCTAACCAAAAAACTGTCGACTGTCTTGTTGATCGATTTTAAAAGGTTAGGTTTCAGCAGGAGTACGGAAACTGCTGAACAGTCATAGCATAGATCAGTGATTCTCAACCACTGTGCCGCCAAATTTCAAAAGTGTGCCGCCAAATTTTGCAAATATATAAAAATGTTAATATTATTAAATTATATCATTTAAAAAGAAAAATATTTTTTGGCATTAGCCAACATTAAAACTAAAAAAAGATCAAGATTGTTAAATGTAGAAGACGATATGAGAGTAGCATTGTCATTTTTACTACCAAATGTAAAATGAAATTATCAAAAAACATCAAGCTCAAATTTCGCATTAAAAATATTTTTATTATTAGCTTGTAATTAATCCCTTAATAAACGTTTAGTTATTATTGTAGTATATATTAGTTTATTTCGTATATTTAAAATTTTTGTCATAAATTATTTATGTGTGTTGTAGTAAGTAAATATTTTTTATCTTTTTCTTTGTGTGCCGCCAAATTTTGAAATCGTTAAATATGTGCCGCAACAAAAAAAAGGTTGAGAATCACTGGCATAGATCATAGACAGATCGATAGAATATGAATTACGAAGGTACAGATGTTGTCACGATCAAAGTAATTTGCATCTGGCGCACAGATGCAGTAGAGATCCTAACGCATTATTGGCGATAGTAATCAAAATTATGTTTGTTCAGTATTTTTAGGAAATGTAGCAATCTGTGAATAAAATATTTGAGTTGACAATTTGCTTAGATATATGAACAAAAACTATCGGCGCTGCGTATTCGCGAAATAAACAAAATTTTGTCTGAGCCACACCCAGTGACGATCTCAGTTTAAATTATGTGCCTTTGTAGAGAAGTTACATTTAAATAAAGTTAAGTTTATATAAAGTTGAAAATGGAATCCGCCATTGCACAATTTTACACCGACATTGCAATGTTTAGGCTTTAAGTTCAGTATTTGGAGAACTTTCAAGTGTTCAACTTAAAAATTCTCCAAATACTGAACTTATCAGTTTGTTTTCGGAGAAAACGACTATATGATTGCGAACATACCGAGTATGTTCGGAAAACACACCTGCCCATTTTTCACTAACAGGATATCCATTCTGCCTTCTCAAATTTTAACAGAACATCGGAAAATTCTTGGGCCTGTTAACGGAGTCCGCACGTTAACTGTCAACCGCAACTTAGGTTTTTGAGACCAGAGTTATGAACGCTTCTGTGAGGCATTTATTTGAGGCATCTGAGCAATGAGAGGAAGGATTTCGAAAATCTCTAGAGGAAACAACTGTGACATTCCCCCAGAGGCGGATTATCCTTAAGACAAACTAGGCATGTGCCTAGGGGCGCGAGGGTACAAAGGGGCGCGCGGGCGGAGTTGTGAAATAAAGAAAATATTTATAATATAGCATAAAATTAATTGCGCCAGTAATTAAGCCACCTAATTACACAATAAAAACTATTACTTTTGCTTAGAACCTCAATTTTCTCCAATTTATAACAAAAGATAAACTTAACGGATAGGACTGACTAAAACTTGCGCCTTCAAACAATCTTATCGATGGTACATGATCTCTGATTGAAGAAGGAAAGATACGGCAAGTCGATCGCGACTTGTGAGTATCAGAATCGGACGTCCCTGTTTCTAAAATTGCGGTGACGAGGGTGCGATGCGGGGGCTGAAGCTAAGCAGTCAGGCGCGAACAAATGCGTGGAGAGTGACACGACTTTCAACTTTTTTGTCTTTGACGCGAGCTTTTTTCTTGGATAACTTATACTTTCATTCCTTAGACTACTAAAGCTAAATGGAACGCAGAACCGGTGGGCTAGCCAGAACGGGTTTGAGGTTCCCTCAGTGACTACGGCCTCCCCCGTGTCCCGACGACATCCCGGGTCGAGCATGGGTACTGGCCCTGGAGGACGTTGTTTAGCACCTGTCTGGCTCAAGCAATTATCCCACATAGGTGGAAGACAGGCAGACTCGTCCTCATCCGGAAGGAAGGGCGTCCAGCGGACTCCCTGTCTGCCTATCGGCCAATCGTGCTTCTCGACTATGTGGGCAAACTCTTCGAAAGAGTGATCGCGGGCCGCATAGTCGATCATTTGGTGTGCGTCGGTCCGAACCTGGCAGACAGACAGTTTGGGTCCGCAGGGTCGGTCAACTACCCACGCGGTGCTGCGAGTGACGTCGCTCGCACACGAGGCGATTTTCCAGGGTGAGGTTGTCTTGGCGGTGTCTCTCGACATCACTAACGCCTTCAACACCTTGCCCTGGGTTTGCATAAAGGAGGCGTTCCGGTACCATGGAGTGCCTCTCTACCTACGCTGCATCATCGAAGCCTATTTGTCGCACCGTCGTGTGGTGTACCCGTGCCAAGACTGCCACTGGACAACAGAGTTGACGTGTGGAATTCCAAAGGGTCGGTGCTAGGGCCACTTTTGTGGAACGTAGGGTATGATTGGGTCCTACGTGGCGCCTACCTCAAGGGTGTCAAGGTAACGTGTTATGCTGACGACACCCTTGTCACCGCCCATGGCACCAATTTTAGCCAGGCCGCTATTCTTGTCCGCCGCCGGAGACCAGGGCGCAGGAGGCTGGCCTACGCGCACAAACTTCCCCTGCTAACTGCTGCCCCGTGGAGGGCTTGCCGAGGCGGAGGCTTGCGGAGGGGTGCCGTGTTTATTGCACCGACACGGCACCATTTGGCTGGACCGGGTGTCTAAACACCCGAAGAGAGGAGGCCTGAGAAGGCCACAGTCGCGCTGGGGTGCGCGGAAGATTGCGTTCTCGTGTTCCCGTGTCCCCGGCAAAGCGACGGCGCAGGTAGAACTTGGGTTTTTTAGTAGGTACCCCGTAACTCCCACATACTATCGCTGCCTATCCACAAACCGGCGGAGGATCCACAAAGGATTTTTCCCACTTAAATAAAAGTGGCTACGGCCTCCTCATGCTTGCGTCAATTATGGCATGTCCCCTACGGGCCGTGCGATGGGTCCGATTTACTTGAGTCCCCTTCTTCGACCCGGTCGATGAGGACGTTGCGAGGGCGACGCTTTTTGACGTTGCGGAAATCCCAGAGGGTTGGGATGATGTTCAACTCTGTCGAAGAACCTTTAAGGCTGAGTACTGTATGTATCAATTGTGTAAGTCACAATCATTTCAGTGATGTAAAAAAAATTTAGTGTCTGAGTAATAGATGTATGTGATTCAGATAGTGCTGGCTTGGCCAGGTAAAAACCTGCCATAGTGTGTTGTCCTACCCATATCCAAAATTATCTGGAACTTTTATATTGGATTTTGTTAGGGTTTCGGATATACAATATGGTTATGGCTAAGATGGCCTATAGCAATCTTGTTATGGGCCAACATCAATAAAAGTAAAAGTAAAGTAACAGCCTATACATGTCCCACTAATAATAATAATAATAAAATATCTTTATTCACATAGACGCTTGCGCGTTCTTATGAAACGTCAAAATTTTACAAGAAATTAACACGTTCGTAAGTTACCACCGGTTCGGAAAGCAGTTTCTGTTGAGAAGAAACCGGCAAGAAACTCAACAGTTGCTCTTTTTTAAAAAATCAGTTTACAATATAATAGTACAGGTACAATAGTCTTGTTTTAGCCTACGTGAGTATCAACAGTATTAACCCCACACATTGGCGTCGTCAAGATATTCGGCAATAGTATAATAGGCTTTAGCCATAAGTGTACTTCTAATTTTTCGTTTAAATTCATCAAGTGGCAGACTTAGCATCGACTGTGGGATTTTATTATACATGCGCACACTTTGCCCCATGAACGATCTGTTTACTTTTTGTAGGCGAAATAATGGCGTAGTTAGTTTGTCCTTATTTCTAGTATTTAGTTTATGTCTGTCACTATTCTTTTGATAATTATTAATATTCTGTTTAACATACAAAATATTACAATAAATATATTGAGACGCAACAGTGAGTATATTAATCTCTTTAAAAAGATCTCTGAGTGTATTCCGGGCTCCGATGTTATAAATTGCTCGGACAGCTCTTTTTTGAATAATAAATATTGAATTTATATCAGATGCACTACCCCACAACAAAATGCCGTACGACAAGATGCTGTGAAAGCAACTGTAGTAAACAAGTCTGGCAGTGTCGATGTCTGATAGCTGCCTAACCTTCCTAATTGCAAAAAACAGCGGAGCTTAACCTATTCGCAAGAGATGATAGATGGGGACTCCATTGGAGCTTTGAATCTACTGTGATTCCCAAGAATACAGCGGACTCGACAGGATTAAGGGTTACGCTATTCAATTTTAAGCTAAAACTTTGCCTTCTTACGTTGGGAAGGGCAAAAAGAAGGCATTTAGTTTTTTTAGCATTTAACACCATATTATTAATGGTAAACCAGTGGAGGATACGCGAAAGTGCACTATTCACGTCGTCATAATTCGATACATTTCGGTCAACCTTAAAAATAAGCGATGTGTCGTCAGCAAACAGTACAACATCACATAACTCACTGGCATAGAAGGGGAGATCATTTATATATACTAAGAATAATAATGGGCCCAAGATCGATCCTTGTGGGACACCCATTTTCATGGGGGACCCTGCGGAATTTACATCATTTATAGATACTTTTTGAATTCTATTATTAAGGTAAGAAGCAATGAGATTGAGGGCGATGTCACGAATGCCATAATAATCAAGCTTTAGAAGGAGGGTTTTGTGATCCACGCAGTCGAAAGCTTTTGAAAGATCGCAAAAAAACACCTATTGCATCTTGCGACCCTTCCCAGGCGTTATAAATATGTTTGACAAGTGCGATACCCGCATCTGTTGTCGATCTGCCTTTAGTGAATCCATATTGCTCATTGTGAAAAATTTTGTTCATATTAAAATGTACTAAGAGCTGATTTAAAATTAGTTTTTCAAAAATTTTACTCAGAGATGGCAATATGGAGATAGGTCTATAGTTTCCTGGATCATTTTTATCCCCACTTTTGAAGACGGGGATTATCTTACTAAATTTCATAAGATCTGGAAATATTCCAGATTCTATGCAGTTGTTAAAATATTAGCTAAATGTGGTGCAATGTATGGCATTATTGTGGTCATTAATTTTATGGACATGCCCCATAAATCCCCTGTATTCTTAAGATTAATAGAATTCAAAACTTTTATAATATCATAAGTATCTACGTGATTAAATTTAAATGTGTGTGACAAAAGGTAACATTATTTCTTAGAACGTTAATTGCATCTATGGGAGATGATTTGAATGTACATGTGACATTAACTGCAATTCCTGAAAAATTGCTTTCAAAACTACTTGCAATTTCATTATCTGATGTTATGGGAGTATTGCCTATAACCAGTTTTATAGGTTCCCTGAATATCTTGGGTCTTCCAGATATACGGGAAATGATGTCCCATGTGGCTTTAATTTTATTGTTTGAATTTATTATTCTATTTCTTATATGAATAGATTTTGCCTGAATGCAGACTTTTTTAAATATTTTTGAGAACATTTGTACCCTTTTATGAAAGTTGGGGTCATGATTCCACTGCCTCATATTATATAATTCATACAGTGAATCCCTACTTTTATATACCCACTGTTGCCCAGTCACTAAATTTTAATTTTGAATTTTTAACAATTGTGCGCGATTTAAATATATCATTATAAGAAGATATGAGAAAGTCAACCATTGATTTATAAGAATCATTAGGATTATTGACTTCTATATCTTTATTTAACATATGATGTGCCACTTTGTCTTTAAAAGAATTTATTCTATTAGTAGTGACTGGTCTACACTTGATCTTATGTTTGCTTGTAATAACTTTTTCATTTATTGAAAATTTTAAACCAAAGTGGTCAGAGCTCAGATAATTTATAACATATTTATCATATACATTATCGTGGCAGAAAACGTTATCTATACATGTGGAGGATGAGTTAGTGACACGAGTTGGTTCATGAAAAAGATTATTAAGTTTAAATGAACTAAATAAATTTAAAAGTCGTTTACTAAGATGTGTCACTTGTAATAAATCCACATTAAAATCTCCACAAACTATGACTGATTTACTAGTTAAACACAGTTTTTTAAGGAAATCATCCATGACACACTCAAACTGGTCGAAATCACCGGAGGGGGGTCGATACACGCATACTATAATATACTGTTGACTCTCAACGCAGGATAATTCTATAGAACGTTCGACAGAGTGCCATTATATCCTGTCGATTTTTACAGACTATATCATTTCTAACTAACACAAGAGAGCCACCGCGTATAGCATTTACTCTTACGAACCAACTTAACATTTTATAATTCTCTATATTTACAATATTACAATTCTTATGTAACCATGTCTCTGTGAAGCAGATGATATGGATGTTAAATCTTCTAAGAAACAGCTCAATTTCAGGTTATTTGCCACCTATGCCTTGTATATTTTGGTGTACAATATTTAATTTAAGTGGCTTAGGTGTTGTCTCAATGTTTAGTTTAAACTAACATTGTTTTTTGTAAAATTATTGCTAAGTAAAATGTTCTTAGTTGTACAATGTACAACTGGGTTTTGTATATTATATGCTACTAAAGTAGCAATTATTTTCTTATAATATAATGGCAAATACAAAGTATTTTTTGTCACCTTAAAACTAGACTTAATAAAACTATTTATGTCAAAATAAAAGAAAGCGTCACTATGACGGTGAGTTGTATTATATATAGTCATGTTAAGACTATATGTCTTTATTTTGTTCCTCTGTAAGGAAGGAGGAATATGGAAATGCGCATATTATAAATTTACACTTAGTCTTGTAAGTAAGCCCAGTAATATTTCCATATTATTGATAATTTCCTGTTTCCTAACAGATGAACTATCCCCATGAAGTAGTACAATAGTACTATTTTCATTTACATTCAATGTCAAGATTTTATTTATATTTTTCTGGAAACTGGCACCCGGTGAACATATATTGTATACATTATTTATATAAAAATTAATGAATATTAATAATCGTCGAGCAATTACCATTTCTAATGGTTAATTAAAAACAATATTCTACGCTAGCTTCCTTCCGGTGGATTTGTAGGTTGATTGATCGCTTTGATCATATTTTAGTTTAGAGAAATTTTTCAATTGTTTTTTATAATTTGATACAACATAGCTACATGATAGATGTGTACGTAAACTGCCGATTTCCATCTAGACATTATCGGTTTAGCACAAAAAAGAATTCAATAACAAAATGAAAAAACTATAAGTCATCAAAAGATCTGGGTATTAATCAAAGAAACAAATTATCATAATATTTTATTATTTTCACAAGATCAATGAACAAATTGGAATGATATTGTAAATGTTACTATTTCCTGAGTTTCTGGATACTATTAGTTTTAGTGGTAGTTTTTTTAATAAATACAAAACTGAAGGTAGACAGAAAATCGTAAAGACAGCAAACACTAGCTAATCCTCACTAAAATATCACAGAAAAAAAATACCGCCTAACAATAACTTAAAATGTCATACACTCACAATTAGCATTTACTCAATATTCTAGTAATACAATATTGATAACATTAAGAAGTACTTCGATAATTATGGAATAAAGTGAATATATCAGCCATTATCCATACCAGTCTACATACACACACAGATGTATACATATTCCTATGAGGATTTGCTACTTATTTAATCTAATAATCGTTAAATCTCTTGTGTCCGGCTCCCCCAGCTTGTCCATTGCTCCTGCCAAAATTAGATCCGCGTCTAAAGGAACCACCTCCACGTCCACTGCCGTATCTGTTCCTGTTCCATCCTCCACCACCACCACCACAACGGTCAGCCATTGTTTGCAGTTGTGGACTGATAGTCTGAAAGAAAACAAGGAAACTGCACTTAGTTTGAATCCAAATTAAGTATTATTTAAATTAATTTTTAGATTTTTTTAAGTTTTCACATAAGTATGTAACAACTTTTGAGGATGGGATCTAAGTATGATAGGCACATAGACACCGAAGGCATGAAGCTGTATTTCTGTACCTCATACTTGCATTCATGTCACGCTATTGAAAAACGTACCCATGCCAAAGGTATGAGGAGGAAGTCATAAACAAATCAATAAATTATTACCTGATTAGCTTCTTGTAAAACATTGACAAGGTCTTTAGCTTGACGAGAGTTGGAAGGCGTAAAGAAAGCATATGAGGTGCCTTTTGATTTTGAGCGCCCAGTTCTACCTATCCGGTGAATGTAATCTTCCGAAGAGTTGGGATAATCGAAGTTTATAACATATTTAATACCATCCACATCTGTAATCATAATAAGACATGTTAATATATAAATTCTTTCATGACAAAATCTTTACAAAGAATTTATAAAAATTGTGTCATAAAAAAATTTACGAAATGTAACTCATAGCAGTATTACTTACATAAATGAGTTACACAACAAATCAAATTCACAATATTTGCCTCTCACTGAGAAAACCCTGGAGTCTTGTTAAGGGCACATTAACTTTTTTTCGTTTCATTAATACTTGATATATATATATATATATAGCCCCCTTCAACTCCATTGCGGCCGAAACAGAAAACCCTTGACCTCTTGCCGATCATCTCAACCTGTGGTCAAGTTTTTCAACGATGCACCAGAAGTTCTTTATCAGATTATGGATTTAATAAATTGTCAACAAAATACGTAGTGCATCACCAGGTTTTCCTTACTCTCAAGTGCATCCGTTCTAACGGATATACCATCAAGTTTCCGGCCTTGGGTCCAATCATAGTGAAAGGCACTTTTGAGGCACCATAATAATGACGAGTTATTGCATTCTGTAGTAACACTACCACTGCATTAGAAAAGTCTCATCTAGAAATCCATTGCAGTATCTTGTCCAATAATTTAGGACAGTAATCAGAAAGAACACAATAACTTTCCGCCAGTGCCTCTGGAAGTACAAAGAAAAAATAATTAATAACTATACATAAATATAGGATGCAATAAGTAATTTATTCTAAAATATGCAAATTACTACTCAATAAGGACAAATTCTTACCTAGTCCTCTGGCAGCAACATCAGTGGCAACAAGAATGCTGGCTCGCCCTTGTTTAAATTGATAAAGGACATCATCTCGTTCTTGCTGTGTTTTATCTCCATGCATACATACAGCTGGCCAGCCAAAACGTCTGATATTTCTAGTAATATTTTCAACTTTTCTCTTAGTTTCAACAAATATTATAGTTTTTGTACCAGGCTCTTGGCTTTGGCCAATTTCTTGCAGCAACACATTTAACCTACAAATAAATAGTTATTTAAAACAAACAAACCAAAATAAAAGTTTAAAATAACGAATTTTCACTTCAGATCTTCTTAGAGGTTTTTAACTTATTTTAATCAAAGAAACTTCATACTATCACAAGAATCATCATTGAAAATTAACTTTGTAATGACAACAAAAAAACTACATACTTGTTTTCTTTCTCATGTTCTTGGCAAACATCAACAATTTGTAGAATATTATGATTTGCGGATAGCTGTAGTGACCCAATGTTTATTTGTAAATAGTCACCCAAATAATCTTCAGCCAATTTTTTCACTTCTTTAGGCCAGGTAGCTGACCACATAAGGGTCTGCCTATCAGGACGAATTTGTTCAATGATCTTTCGAATCTGGGGTTCGAAACCCATGTCCAACATACGGTCAGCTTCATCCAGCACTAGATATGTGCAGCGCTGTAAATTGGTAGTTCCCCTCTCTAAGAAATCAATAAGCCTGCCTGGTGTTGCTATGACAATTTCTACTCCCCTTTCCAAATCACGCGCTTGCTCTCTTTTCGGGGCACCGCCAAATACACACGTGTTGCGCACGTAAGCTGCATTTCCAAAGTCACAGGCGACTTGTTGAATTTGTTGCGCCAACTCTCTTGTAGGAGCCAATACAAGGGCAATAGGGCCATCCCCACGCCTTATTGGTGGTTGATTGTTAATATGCACAATAGCAGGCAAAATATAAGCCAAAGTTTTTCCAGATCCAGTCTGAGCAATTCCAACGAGGTTTTTCCCAGACATAGCTATGGGCCAACCTTGGGCTTGTATGGGTGTCGGTTCTTTGTAACCCATGTTGCTAATATTTTGCATCACATAATCAGGAAAGTTTCCTTCTTCAAAATGCTGAATAGGATTTGGGACTTCGAGCCCATTTACGGTGATTTCGTGCTTGTTTCTATATTCTTCAACTTCATAAGGTGATCTTTTTAAAACTTCTGGGGGTGGATTGTAGAAGTTTTTATTGAACGGTTGAAGAGACATCGAGTCCCAATTCGGTCGACGCATGTTTTGTCCACCAGAAAATTCTTTCTTGCCACCTCCAAATCCACCACCACTATTACCAAATCTACTTCCTCCACCACCACCACTTCCAAACTTAGATCCATTGCCGCCATATCTGGAACCACCGCTTCCACCGCGACTATTGTTCCAGTTTCCGGACCTATTAAATATACAAGTTATTAAAACATATGAAAACAATTTTTTAAATTAAATGGAGGCCCCAATATTATTCGATATGTTGGCAACAGTACAAATTATAACTAACCCAAATGCAATATGGCGGGTTCCAGTTATAACGCTTCTAATAATCGATATCACACATACGACAAGATGGCGGAGGCCACGCCATGAAATATTAAATAACAATATTACTGCCTACTTTTACTCTTCTTTAAACTCAATCAATTATGGTAAACATTTCAGAACTTTTGCTATTCGCTATCAGATTCTTAAATAAAAACTAATTTATGAATTGAAGATGTTAAAAAAATCGTTACACCTACTTATAACGAAATAGCAAAATTAAACTAAAATGTTGCTTCCATCCTCCACATGCACACAAAATCAAAAAACTATAAAATTTTAACCGTAGGGACAAGGTAGGCTTTTATTAGAAACAAATTTAAAGTACGGATAATGGCTGACATCCAAAATGGCTACTTCTTAGTGATCGTGTAAAATTATTACAGAAAGATGAAAACAGGCGAAAATTTTAAAATCAATACATGGCTGATATTATGAAATTTTAAGGCTTATACTCACATTTCTGAAAGTCAAATTTGGTTTTAGATGTTCTAGATGAATTTAGATGTTGTTTCTTCTGATGAAGCAGGGCCGCTGTAACAAAATTTCGTAAAATCAATACAACTGGATCGATCAAGCAGACATTAATTAAAAATATATTCAGAGAAGTTTAATTAGATTATAATTTCTAATGAAGACAATTATGTAAAAATACAAATATTAAATATTAGCTGAGCATAACATAAATAAAATGATTAGCGACCGACGTCTTACCTCGACCGCTGCTTTTGCAAGAAAGAAAGTCAATAAAGAAACAGACAGCTTTCAGCTGAGGCTGAGCCGTACAAATTATTGAATTGAACTAGGGATGTTCGGAAGTATCGATGTTTTTAATGAATCGAATCAATCCAATACATCAATACTTTCGATGGTAAAACTTCATTGATACTCTTCTTTCCACATATCAAAAGAGGAGGATTATATTTCGAAGGCATAAGATTAGTGTTAAACGAAAAATAAACAGAAAATTGTATTGCTGTATGCTAAACAGACAAAATCACATTACAATTTTAAAGGTCTTAATTTATTCGTACCTTTACGATTCATTATATGTATTACACATAAATAGTTATTTAAAACAGACAAACCAAAATAAAAGTATAAAATAACTAATTTTCACTTCACATCTTCTTAGAAGTTTTTAACTTATTTTAATCAAAGAAACTTCATACTATCACAAGAATCATCATTGAAAATTAATGTTGTAATGACGACAAAAAAACTACATACTTGTTTTCTTTCTCATGTTCTTGGCAAACATCAGCAATTTGTAGAATATTATGATTTGCGGATAGCTGTAGTGACCCAATGTTTATTTGTAAATAGTCACCCAATTTAATATCATGAGACAAACATCAAAGGTAAATATAAAAAATGAGTGAGTGCGTGAGTAGGACTTGCGCACGAAGGGTTCCGTGCGATTATCTATAAAGCCGGCAAAAAGATCACGTCTGATCACTTAAATATTTTTTCATTCTATTTATTAGTATGTGTTGCATGTCTATTATTTATTTCTTAGGAGTGAGCTATACTAGGTAAAAACAAGTACCTGTTACGCCTGGTCCTGTTACTTAAAAGTAACAGTGATAAATACCTGTTATAAAATATTTAACAACAGTCTATTATTTCATCTATGTTGTAACAATTTCTATAACTGGTACCATAGAGTAACATCTGTTACAGTATGTATGGATGTTCGGTTTTATATTTTTGTTAGGAAGACAAGTCCGTACTTCTCTTTCTAACAAAACTGTAAGACCGATGCAAGAAAAAGAAAGAGTTTGTGACAGTGACAGAATATTCAGTAACTACTGTGACAAGGCTTAACAGTTTTTGTCTCTTTCTAACTAAGGTAAAAGTCGAAAGCATGAATTAAAAAAAAAGCTTGTGACTGTGTAAATTTTAAAGTTTTTTATAGTGCTAATCTCTGCACTTAAGATTGAACATTAAAACATGTAGAAAAAGTACGAAAAGATTGTCGCCGCCGTGGGAATCGAACCCACGTCTTCGGCATCTTCTCATACTTTTTCTACATGTTTTAATGTTCAATCTTAAGTGCAGAGATAAGCACAATAAAAAACTTTAAAATTTATAACAGCAATGGCGACATCTCTCGTTCGAATTATCTTTGTAAAACGATATTCGAAATTGTTTGTATGCTGGAAAGGATATAACAATAGATGCGCCAAGCATTGCTTCAAATGCTAAATAACAATGTAGAAAAAGGCGTTAAGATTTTCGTCGCTGTGGCTATCAGCCGTTTAGCTCAGTGGCTAGAGCGTCAGGCTGCGAATGCCGAAGACGTGGGTTCGATTCCCACGGCGGCGACAATCTTTTCGTACTTTTTCTACATGTTTTAATTGTGACTGTGTGTTAAAGAAAAATTTGTGCGGAATAGGAACTGTTATTAGTTTAAGTTTGTCGGTAAGAGGTACAGTCTGTAACTCAAGATACCTGTTACATTTACCTGTTACAATAAACACGCCTCGCTCCTTGTCACATGTCGTTCATGAGATACAGCGTGGTGGTGGTCATAGGTGGACACCGGAACCTTAGTAATAGGGTCCCGTTTAACCTTCTAGGTACGAAACCCTCAAAAGGTGTGAGTACGTAATAAGTTCTTCTATAACGTAACAATACTTTTTGGAGGTCGGTGTGCGCGCGCATAGTAAAAATTTAACTCTCATAATTTTTCTAAACGCGTCAAGAGAAGTATAACTTAATTTTTTTTTAATTATTAGTATTTTTATAATTTAAGTAAATTAATTTATTATTAATGTATTAATCAGTAATAAATGATAAATATTTTTTTTTATTTTAAATGTATAGTTCAGATACATACATACAGCGTACATATTTAAAATTCGGTTGGCTATGTAAACGCCTCATAGCCGTAACGCGATTTCGTTGCATTGTCATCCCCCATACAAAACGACAAGTCAGCTGTTAACAATTTGTTTGGGAAGTTATTTTTTTTTTAAATTTTCTATACTGGTTCTATAGAAAAATATATTGGATTAGAATAGTGCAGTACAATCAATACAAAGTTAACAGATAGGTACAGAAAGTACTTCATTTAGTCCACATTGTTATTCTATGTATCGATAACATTGGTGTTTTATGTGATACATGGGACAACATCGATACAACGATTCGCGATATTGACTCGAAGAAAATCGATGTATTTCAACCCGAATCAGATCGAGAGAGAGACTAAACGAATGAACATGAGTTTATGAGTATCATTCATAAACTAAATTGTCATTCTTAATGTATAGTTTATTTAAAAATCTTTTTGTGAAAATAAATTCATTATAAACACTCAGAAGCCGTGATAACTCAGTGTCCGGGCCCTTGCCTTTAATTCCATACACTCTCGAGTATATCTTTATCCTTTAAACGAGCAATTCTTGAAATGAAATGAATCTTATCATTCAATGAAAAATATCATTCGAATACGACGATAAATTTCACCGAAAAAAAATGTAAAATAAAAAGCTCGATCGGTAATCGGGCGGCCCCGAAACAGAAGGCCGTGGTTCGTCACGATCATTTACACCAAAGAGAATGTAATCACTACTTTTACATTGATTTACACACTATTTTTTTTTTTTTACTTTTTTTCGATTCCAGATTTCATTGCTTTCTTAATTTTTAATTTTTTGTCTATTTGTAATTTTGTCATTTTTTTTCCTTTTTTAAACTTATTTCTTTTGTGAGAAACATCAGTTCATATTTTCTTATTATTGCGTCGGTAAGATAAAAAAAATATCATGCATATTTCATTACTCAGTAATTTGTATCTAAATATAATTTCCAAAATACACGTCCTACTCAGTAATACGGTCCTCCGATGTACTACTTAATTAAAGGCCGAACCTGAGTTCGAACCTTGGTGCCGGCACCAATGAAATTGTTAATTTTATGTCCCAAATTATCACGTGTTCAGCTGTGAAGTAAACATCGTGACCTGCATATATTCGAAGGCCGCGTGGTGGACTATGCCCTGATATCCTCTGTACAGAGGAGGCCTTTTCCCAGCAGTGGGACATGTAAAAGCTGATACTTTTCTTTCATAAACTAAATTTTTTAACGCAACAAAGTGTTATATTTTAGATATGCATGCATTATAATAAGGGAAATTATCCCTTATTATATGCATGCATTATAATAAGGGAAATTATCCCTTATTATAATGCATGCATGCGCAAATGAAGATTTTTTTAATCTATTATTGTCATTCTATAATCCTTTCTAATAAACATTCACTGAGCGAATGAGTGACATTCACTCATTCATTCAACGTTTAAGACTAAGTTGCCTCGCGCCTATGCTGACTCCGTGACTAATTGAAAGAAATAAAGTTTATACTAATATTTTTAGCGTCTTTTTGTGTCGTGGATGTATTAATGTACTTTAAGATATTAAGATTTTTTTCAAAAGGTAAACTTATTTAAAATGGCTATGCAACCTCATAGTAAGAAAAGAGTATGCTATTACTATGACAGTAAGTACATTTTTATAGTTTAAAATTAACGTAAATTAAATTATTGTCTTAATTTATTCTCGATTTTTTATGGTAATTATAATGCAATGCGATTATTTTATTTTAAATACTCATTTTCATCTTGATTGTTTTAAGTGTTTGTTTTTCAAGTCATTTAAAGGCGTCTGTATCACACTCCCGTGCCATTGGTTAGATGGCTGTTGTACTCTTTTCATTCGCAGAGGTACAGACTTTTATGTGTCAAGCCATTAAATGAATTGAGTAACATATTAATATGAGGTAAAATTTGATATGAATGTGAAATTTAGTATTTTTACTGATTCTTCAAATTTTAGGTGACATTGGTAATTACTATTACGGACAAGGACATCCCATGAAACCACACCGCATACGCATGACTCATAACTTGTTACTGAATTATGGTCTATATAGGAAAATGGAAATCTATGTATGTTTTGACCTTATCTTAAAAATTTTATTAGTAATAATTATTTTAACTAAAATAATATGCCTTAAAGTTTCTGTTGAAATTAATAATTGTGTTTTTTATTGTTCAGAGACCTCACAAAGCCACTGCTGATGAGATGACTAAATTTCACTCTGATGATTATATTCGCTTTCTTCGTTCAATCAGACCTGATAACATGACTGAGTACAACAAACAGATGCAAAGATGTGAGTATTTTTCTTACTTCATTGTCAAAATTAAGTATATATGAAGATGATGATAGTGTTTGTACTGTTGGAATTCAACAATTTCATTATTACTTTGTTAAACGCTTAAAATACAATCGTTTTTTTATGTTTTATTTAATGTTTCAATACACATTTTAATTGATAGAGAAATATTACTAAAACAATATTTACAAAGTGAATATAGGCGGATATTTAGATTATGGCAATAAAAATAATTAAATCTTGTGATATAATTTATAATCAATATCATAATGTCTTAATTAATTCTAAATTATAGTTTCGGTAATTTTTCTCTATAGATTGAAAGTATTTTTGTATGAAAAACGCACCTGCCCTTATAAACAATTACCTTATATTTATTTAACTATTTTAGTCAATGTTGGTGAAGATTGTCCTGTATTTGATGGATTGTACGAATTCTGCCAGTTGTCAGCTGGTGGTTCAGTGGCTGCTGCTGTTAAATTAAACAAACAGGTATAGAACAAAAACTTTGATTTCTTTATATTTGTGAATACAGAACAGTATCTAAAAGTACATATTGCATGAAATATTGATGTTAAATTTGAAAATTATGTAAGTTAAGATCAAGTTACTTCTATTTCTACAATCTAGAACTCCACATACCATGCTCTTCAATATTTTTTGAACCCTGAAAAGTAAATAATGTCCTTGTGTTGACTTACATCCAAATATTTATACAGGGAGATTTTTTGAGAAGTGGCCAAATTTACATAGGAGGTTCAGACTCGGTAGTATAATCCTTTATTGAAATAAGAAACAAAGTTTTTTTTTTTTCAAAAAAAATGCCATTCTATTTCCTTTAAAACAGAACGTATTGACAATGCGGTAGCCATTCATAAATACCTAAGTTTTACTGTGCACGAACTTGTGTGCGCGTTAGTTATGAATGATCGCGCGTAAAATAAATGAGTTGCTTTTTGAGATAAGTTCAAATAAATGTAATTAATTACTTACAAGTGATTTTAAGTATTTATCATATTATTATTTATTAACATTACATAACATTATTTATGTCTAGAATTTAATAAAAAAAATGGGTACACTTAGAAAAGCTACACCGTATATTACTTCAAGTTAAAATGCTTTACATCATTATCACCCTCCTGCCCTTATCTGATCTAGGTGGGGTCTACAAAAAGCCAAAACCACATAACTGTATAACATGATTCACATGTTGATTGTCACAATCATATTGTAAGTGGTTTTGGGTAAGTTTTTTAAGATCCTTTGCCTGTCTGATGTCAGCCCTCCTTGAAAACGAACACCCAGATCTAAAACAATTATCTGTTATTTACACAAATACTTGTGCCGTGAAGCCAATAGCAAAGTTTACATAGATTATAATTATATATTATTGTAACATTTTACGAAATTTATTATTTCTTTTTCTATCAGGCATCCGAAATTTGCATAAACTGGGGTGGTGGTCTTCACCATGCTAAAAAATCTGAAGCATCAGGATTTTGTTACGTCAATGACATTGTGCTTGGTATTCTTGAACTGCTCAAGTATCACCAAAGAGTTTTATACATTGATATTGATGTTCACCATGGTGATGGTGTGGAAGAGGCATTTTACACCACAGACAGAGTTATGACTGTGTCCTTCCACAAATATGGAGAATATTTCCCTGGGACAGGTTCGTAAAATACTAAACCGTTATTAAAAGTCATATTTGTTACTTAAGGTTTTTAACTTCTTGGTCTATTAAAATATGTAGAAAAAGTGCGAAAAGATTGTCGCCGCTGTGGGAATCGAACCCACGTCTTCGGCATTCGCGGCAATCTTTTCGCACTTTTTCTACATATTTTAATGTTCAATCTTAAGTGTGCAAAGATTAGCACTATAAACAATTTAAATTTCTTGGTCTATGTTCAAAAAAAAGAAGATGGAAATGCAGATGCTTTATGCAACAAATATTAATTTTCAGGGGACTTGAGAGATATTGGTGCAGGCAAAGGCAAATATTATGCTGTAAACATCCCCCTGCGTGATGGCATGGATGATGAATCTTATGAATCCATTTTTGTTCCCATAATTTCTAAGGTTATGGAGACATTCCAACCAAGTGCAGTGGTGCTCCAATGTGGAGCCGATTCTCTTACAGGTGATTTTTTTTTTTTCGTAATAATTTATTTGTTCGTAATGATTTCGTGTTATACATTTTTAAATTAATTTACATATAATATTCTTTTATTGTTTATCCAGGTGACAGATTAGGATGCTTTAATTTGACGGTCCGTGGTCATGGCCGTTGTGTTGAACTGGTGAAAAGGTTCGGCCTACCCTTTCTTCTTGTTGGCGGCGGAGGGTAAAAAAAATTTATTTTTTTTTATTAAAAAGGTGGTAAATGTGCTGACAGGTCACCTGTTGTAATAATATAATATAATGAGAACTGCCGCCCATTGACATATGCAATACCCTTAGGGATGCAGATGTATTTCCACACTTACTAAACTGTGCCCCGGGCTACCTCACTCACCTGATGAAATGCAGAAGTGTAACTTTAACTTCTACTTTACGCCGGTCTTCTCTGAGGTCTCCATACTTACCCGGATGGACTTGCCCATTCATGCAAACAGTAGAGTTTGATGTGACCACTGTCCTACTGACCTACCACTGTAAATATGAATTATTATTATTGAATCAATCTGAGCCATGCTTGCTAAAGCTGTGTCGCACGAAAGCCAAAAAGAACCTCTGCAAAATTTCTTAACCAACTGAGTGGTCACAGATTCGAATAAACCATTTGCACACCATCAGTCAATAGTTTCAAGAATAGACTAGAAAGAAACATCTTCAAACCTCAAGACACACACGCATCAGCTTAAAAGCAAATGTGATCTGCAATTAATTAATAATGATAAATATAAAAAGTTAATTATACTCAAAATCCTAATATACATATAGTGTTTTAAAAAAAGGGTACATTTACTTAAATCTTAGTAAAATCTATACTTCTTTTGGACAGTTACACAATACGCAATGTTTCCCGTTGTTGGACATATGAGACATCAGTGGCATTGGGTGTTGAAATAGCCAACGAACTGCCTTACAATGACTACTTTGAATACTTTGGCCCTGATTTCAAGCTCCATATATCACCCAGTAATATGTCAAATCAAAACACTCCAGAGTATTTGGAGAAAATAAAAAATAGACTGTTTGAAAACTTGCGTATGTTGCCCCATGCTCCAGGAGTCCAAGTAAGTTTATTTTTATAAATATGTTTTAAAGATATGTAACATTTTTATCTTAAACATGCATCTGTATTTTTGTGTACTTTTTCATTGCTATAATAAGAAATTTTTTGCAAATTCTTTAGGTTCAAGCCATTCCAGAAGATGCTGTTAATGATGAATCTGAGGATGAAGATAAAATTGATAAAGATGAAAGGCTACCACAAAGTGAGAAGGTATAAATAATTAACATTTCCCTAGATAATAGAGTTGGAATAATACATAAGATAACAAGTAAATCCATAATAAAAATCTATTGAAGCAAAATATAATAACAATTACCAAGGTTTTTGTAACATTTTATTGTATTAAACCGTTTCATTTCATGTTAATTTGCTACAGGATAAACGCATAACTGGTGAGGGAGAGCTATCAGACTCAGAAGATGAGGGTGAAGGTGGTCGGCGCGACAATCGCTCGTACCGTGCGCCGCAACGGAAACGTCCGCGCCTCGACAAAGATCTCACTCAACACAAGGACGATGCCAACAGTTAGTATTACTTCATATTTTTTGTCTTCCTTGTAACATCAGAGTCATCAGAGTCATCACCATTGCCGCCGGCCTATGAGGTAGTTGGCTCTCTACTTGAAGGTGCCTAAGTAGTATCGATCCAGAAATACGGCTGATGACAATTAAACTATTCATTTATCTGTGGCTTTGGTGGGCAGGATATTTATATTTAGCGCAGCATGTGTTAACATTATTTTCATATTTCCTAACAATTATAATAGCCATTCTATTAATTTTATATGTTTTATGCATAGATGAGGACGCAAAGGATGATGTGAAGAATGTCAGCAACTTGGAAGAACCCAAAAAGGATGTGACACCTAATGCCTGATCCGGGCGATAAGTGACGCTGTGAAGCACAATGGTACAATTGCAGGCCATCCAGTGTTATTAAGTGACCATGGCATTTTAAAAGGATGGACAAGTCACATTAATTGTGCATAATACCTCACTACAAGTGTATGTGCTGTCATAAAGTTTAAGATGGACCTGATCTTGGATTTTGAAGTTTGGTGAGATAAGAGAGATAAGATAATCAAAAACTGTTTTCCTATTATTCAGTACTTTTATACTAAGTCCCAAGTCCCTTGTGTTCATTGTTTTGATCCTTAATGTAAAAGAAATCTTGTAGATGTGATGTCATTTTAAAATGTCATACCAACTTCTGGTATACTTATATATTCATTTCAGTTGGAGTTTATTTGTATAACAACAACACTGATATAGATATGTAAGTTGTACATCCATAGTTTAGATCTTGGGTTAGTCTTAAAATTATAAAAGAGCACAGTCATATAAAATTTTGACATGAGTAAAAAATATACTATTTTGGTTGTTTTACCATTAGCTTTCTTTGATATTGACAATATTTAAGCATGAAATTAACTTTCTATGAAAACACCTAGAAGATAAATTGGTTTTGACCATGCAGAGAATGTTTTGATGGTGGTTTAAAATTCTTGGTAAATGAAAATGGATAACAGGAAAAATTAAACTTAATAAATACAAAACAAACTTTATTATGTGTTAAGTAAAAATATCAATATATTTTTATAATAAAATTGTTTCTGCTGCCTTTTTAATATTATTAGATCAGTAAAATTAAATTTCATTAAGGTACATGTACACTAATGCAATAAAATTACTAGAATAAGTAATGTATCAAAGTAAATGTAAATTACTTTTTATATTATTACCTCCATAAATTGATGTGTGGAAAATTATTAATGCAGTATAAACGACGAGTAAGAATGACAATTTGGAAGTAATACATGTACAAAAACTTCTTGCATTGTTGCGAATCTCATAGCTGCTTTTTATTCTGAAGAGTAAACATGTCTGTAGAAAGGAAACATTTTTTTGAAATATATTTTATTGTTTTTTCATTGCATTGATTTAACTTTGATTTACATTATCTTAAATACTGTACCAACAAAATTTTTATTATTCATTACTTCAAAAGTGAATTGCTTTCAGAATGTATTATTTATTTTATTTAATCTACATGTAATGTAAATCCCTACTTATAAAATTATGCTACTTAGAAAATCTTTCAATTTGGCTACAGAAATAATCACAAAACTATTTCAATATCTTGACTTATAACTCTTATAAACGTATGGCAGGTAAAGTGATATGTGCGTAAAATGAGTTTACCATTTCGAAGCAGCCTCCAGCCCCTAAGCTATCAGCCACGCATATTTTATATAAATTAAATTAATAAATTAATTTTATACAAAAATTACCATCATATCCTTTTCACTTAACTTGTCATACCATATATGAATCCAAATAATAAATGTAAACATGTTACACTTGAGCATTCCTATTTACTTGTATTCAAAAGAAAGTACCTGAAATTAAATTGAATTTAACCTATCACTAATAGCTACAGAATTTTAATATACATATGTTTCAACACACAGAAAAATAAATTTGTGTGTTGAAGAAGTATGTTTGTATATTTAAAAAAAAAAACAATCAATGTGTTGACATGACTTGACCTAATTTATAACATGATATGTATTATGATCCTTTGAAACAACTGATTGTTTTTAAAAGATTTTATGTCCATTTATCAATTATCCAAAGTTTCAAGGATAATTTCTGTGTAATTTTTATTTTTTTTTCTTTAATTTTTCCGAGGACTCTTGAAATCAATATCAACAGTAAATGGAAATATTAGCAAAAATTATCTTAACAAGTTAATATTTATTTAACACCATCTAAAAATTTTGTTCATGAAAAGGTATATAAAAATATGTTTGCATTGATGAAGGTAAAAGTTAAATAGATTACTACATTCTTTTTATATTTGAAATAATAGGTAGTAGTAGTTATTCCAAAGCTATGTCATTACAAATTCAACTGCCTTTGAATACTAAATGTGAAAGTGAGGATTATTTAAGTCAATGTTTGGATGTAAGCATATAAGCCAAATTGTCTCAAACTTATGTCATGACCTACTTATAACTTTCTTCGAAACAAATTGCGTAATAACCATTGATGAATAGTCTGACTGCATGGAAAAATCCCCAAGGCGTTAAACTATAATAAAATAACTTTACATGACGGATCATTGTTCAAACTTATTAATTTGAATCACTTTTGTTCACAAACAAAATGTTTGAAACATTTATACCAATTTTTGTCTCTGCAAATTTAATCATTTATTTGTGCAGTCAAAAATTGAATCTACAACATGAATAATACTTATATGCAAGATTTGATGCTTTTACTTGATGAAAGAGTGTTTGCGTGAAGTGCTTGAAATTTATGCGTAGAACAAATAAGACTGTAAATATAACTTTATTTGTTAAATATACGATTAGCATAAATGGGCTTTGTTTAAATATATCCTTAGTTTTTAGTTTATATTAAATCGTGTTGCTGATTGCGCTTAAATTAGAAATTTCCACTGTGGTAGGGCCACGCTTTCGGTGTTGCAAAAATGGGCAGCTCCGTCCGGTTAAGTACACGACATTATAGACCGGTGTAAAGCACTTAAGTTATACTTCTGTTTCGTCTGGTGAGTGAGGTAGACGGGGCCCACTTTATTAAAAGGTGGCAACATGTGAAACCCTACAGGGGTTGCAAATGTCCATGGGCGGCGGTTATCACTTAACGTCAGGCGAAACACCAGACCGTTTGCCACTTTCTCGCATAAAAAAAATAGTGTACAATTAAATGTCTAAAAGATTTCGATTAAAAACCCTTTTATTTATATGACTGAAACCATTTATTTTCATAGCATAAAATGATTTAAGTCATACCTCTTTCAGGCAGAAAACAAATAGTCCAAATTGAATATAAAAATAACCTTGACTATTTTGTTCGCTGACGATGTTTTAATAAATCACTGAGATTGCTACTCCCACTCTTAAATTCATTAAACCAATTGTAAACAGTGGCACAGAATGGAACTTCATTATTAAATGCCAATGGAAGTTTATGATAGCTTTGTTGTTGAGTAAGACCACGACTCAAGTGGTAATAAATCATAGAACGAAAATTTTCTAGCGTTAAATCCATTTTGAGGTGTAACAAAACTTAGAATTGCAGCCGATTCACAAATGCATGTAATATGTTATCACATTATGTTAACATTTAACAAAGAGAATTCTTTTAATAAGAGATTCAAAATTTTAAAGTTTTCATTGGGAATGCCAGTACTAAAAACTTTCAGTGTCACCCTGGTATCTGCCACTTCCTTCTTACACCCAATTAAGAGATATTTTGGACGGATTTTTGAAGTTTTTATTTGCCTATTACAATTTTAATGTGAATATTATAAAATTGAGAATTTTAAGAATAACTTGACATTGGCGTAATTGTGATAACTCACAAAGCAAGCCATTAATAAAAAGAAGAAGAAGAAGAGATATTTTGAGTTAAGGTATAGGTCCATGCGATTTGCTGCAGACCAACAAGCAAGCCTATCTAAATCCTGATTTTTTTGTTTACAGCTTTGATCGTATCCTTTGTATGAAAACTCGAATATAGTTGTAAGTCAGCAGTTTATTAGTCTTGAAATGTATTTGAACTTTCATTCATAAATTATTAACTTTCTTTAGAAATGAAATAGGTAGTAATAATACACTAGTTTAATTTAGAACAGCTACTGCACAGGCACGGACACACCACGGCACGAATGGGCAGGTTCATAGAAAACCGTGAAGTGAAAGTATTGAAATTGCCGTTTCATCTGGTTGGTGAGGTAGCCGAGGCCAACATTTTGATAGGTCAACGCATCAGCAAACCATCGGGTGTATTTGATGTCCATGGGTGGTATTCAATTAACGTCAGGTGAACAGCCTGCTCGCTTGATATCTTTCACATAAAAAATAGCTGTAGATTTTGCTAGGGTTTGCGAGGGCTATATAGTCACAAGGTATCTTTCTTATATATATATAAATATCTTTCTTTACTTTTGCCAAGGTTCTCGTAGTTTTTAGGAGTGAAAATGAGGTAATGTGGATGTCCATGAACACTGGGGGGGATCAATTGAATAAAAAACAACTGTTGTCTGTATATTATATATGTACCTTAAAACAGATTATCACAACGCTCTAAAATAAATTGCACCATAAAATAAAATGTACCTAAAATCAGTCTGGTACCAAGAAGCTATAACACAATCTGGAATGAATATAAAAATACTATAAATAATTTAGCAATAGTAGACTGTTAAACTACGATTTACGTACAAGAAGATGGGGATCAGTAATTGGGTTTTACAAATAGTTATTCTAATGAACACTTAACTTTATGGGAGCCGACTACATTTATCGTAAAATTGAACATTACATCACCGCGAAACTACACTAGACTAAAATCTTTTCACTTCATTCTAACTTCATATTTTAAATTAATTCCAGTTTATTTCTTTTTCATACATAACCTTATTTCTTATACGTACCAAGGAATGTGTATAATGGAAGATTTCTCTAATAGAAAAATTTATGTCTGAATTTTTATATAAACCCTTATCACTTTTGAGTTAAATTAAATTGTGCGTAATTAATTGTAGGCCATTTCATATGACTAGGCGTTTATATCAAATAATTAAAATAAATTCATTTAGGAGTTCGTAGGAAGTATGAACGACAAATTTCCCATTGGTAAAACTGCGAAGTGTACAGAGTTTTATAGTTTGCTAGGTTTTCCCATTTCACATACTCCTAATTGAATTTTCACAATAAAATTGATCTGTTTTAAACACAAAACAATGAATAATTAATAAATACATACAATTATTATATACCAAACGTGTTTCACTGACATATTTATCTTTGTTTTCACGCTAAAATCGTAATATTACAGAAACATTTGTTAAGAGAGGGATCCAGATTGTACGTTATTTTGCAAAGTATTTGTTATGTGCTTTCAAAAGTACAAAGTTATTGAAAATAAGACGGTAAAAAAATACATGTGACCTTTTAAACTTCACCTTATGTTAAATCGCATTTTATTTATCAACGAAAGCTAATGTAAAAAATGGTAATTATTGTAAAGGCGTTTTGTTTACAATAAACAAACGTCTACAAGTCTTGCATCGACACCATTTTAAAACAAACGTATTTGGAAGCCATGAATAAAATAAAAAGTAAGTATGTAGATATATATGTTTGTACTCAAACATGCAAAAAAAAAACACTAAATTATGAATAAATAGGTATTTGTAATAATTATTAAATAAGCAAAGTATATTTGATACTAAATCAATCACAGTAAATATCAAATGATTATATATTTTTAATTCCTTATAAACAAACTATGTATAGATATTTGACTTTATAATGACAAACAATCTTGTTTACAAATTATCAGAATTGCATATGAACCATAATGTTTGTTAATAGACGGTGTGGTACCAAAAACGGGCCAACAGACCTTACGTTATTAATGAAAATTTTCCAGCTTTCAGTCTGAGAATTTCTACATCGATGCATAATGAACACCCATGTGTCTGTTTAACATAATATGGTATTATAAAGGGGGCTATTTAGTTACTATTCTAGACCACCTAAAATGCTATCTGGCACAATCGTGAGCTTTAGAGGATAGAATCCACAATTAATGTTTACACTTGCACATTAAACCCTGCTCAACTTATCACTTGGATGACTCCGTTACGCTTTGTCCTTTGGCTTAGGCTTCTGTGCCTTCTGAAAATAAAGCATATACTCAACATTGAGACTATTAAAACATTTAAAATAATAAAAGTAAAACTTACCCGGAGTTAATGGATGATCTCGAAGCATTGAGCCTGTGGCACGAAAAAAAAAAGAGTTTAAATAAATGAAAATTCTTTAATTGTTATATTACATTACGTATATTACTTACGTAGAAACTGACTACTTGCATACCTACAAGTATTTACTGTGCTCTAGGGACTATGGCCATGCAATAATTGCGACAATGCAATAGTAAATAATAATCAAAACTATTTACCACCATTTTGTATGTGTTTTAGACAGGAGGTACTAGATAGGCAATAAGGATTTCTTGAATTTACGCGAACGCTGCACATCATAACTAAAACTTGCTTACGGACTTCGTGTTAAAGTTTTTATAAATCAGTTAAATTATCCTTTATCTACAATATTAATTTTATGATAAATGGTCCAAACTCATGAATCATGTCATGCGGGTTATATGGTTACTCACAATACGACGCGTGTATTAACGTACATTATCGTGCTGACAAAGCATGCCGTAATGACCTGAAATCGCTTTAAATGAACTAGGGTAGCGGATTACTGTGTGAAAATATAAATCACATATAGCCATTAGGATATTTATGAACAGTGTCAATTCGGAGACAGCGTTATGCTGACTTGATACAATCAATGAGGTGGAATTGCTATACTAGTCTTCTCAATGATCGCAATAGCGATCATTGAGCAGACTGCTACTGTGAACTCCCAATTATTTAACGATACCTCTATGAGACTCAGTGGCAGTAATTTCGGATATTGCACGCAATAAGTGAAGTAAATAACTGACACAATTACGAGATTACAATGGTAGACAGGAGTCAATGCCCGCTATTACGTTTACGCACGAGAACTGTTAGGGACAGACGTAAGGAAACTTATTAACATTAGCTTTAACCCACAAAAACTGTATTCATAAAAAATGTGTATATGTATAGTTACGAACTTTCGTTGTTTTTTCGGTATACAAAAATTATTTGAGTTTGGCAGGCATTACTTGTGGGTTACAGCCAACTAGTTTTACTACACCGAAATATGGTAACATCGCAAGCGGCAAGCGGGCGTTTTACCTATGCGGGCAGCCGGCACATCGACTAGCTCAGTACAGAATAGCGTCAGAAAGTTGGTTACTGGTTAGTGCGGCGCCGGGGGTGATGCCCACGATGCTGCCGCCCACGCACGCCTCCACGCCTTCTGTCGACCACCACCACGTGCGATCAGACGCGAGGCCCAACGGGGGACGGATTTTTATTATTATGGCAACACTTAAAATACATTTACCCTCCAATTACTACATTGGTTACTCCGAACATCATTAATTCATCTAAATGTGAAACATACATTTCATCTATCGATAGTATTTTTTTTTATCTACCACCGTTTCGCAATGAGTTTCCTCTACCGGAGAAGAAATGGGCGAAGGAAACTCCATAGGTGTACTCTTTTTTTGTAATTACATACATTTTTATTTGTTTAGAAATCTTTTAAAGAGCTTCAAGGTCGCAGTGGCCGTTGGGACTTACTACTCATTCTCTACAAACTAATACAGAACTGTTGAGCCTTGCGTTTGACTTTTTGCCGTCACTAGAATTAAAAACCTGATTAATCTGTTACACATTTATTTTTACCCACATACCTTCCGTTGCACCGACAATCTGTGTCATTATATTAATTTCTATTAGAGAACATATTATCTTAGTAAGTAAAAATACTTTACTTCTTCCTCTTGCTCCTAGTGATAGTTAATAACATAAAAAATGCAAATGTGCAATTAGTTACATATACACATAAATAATATTTATAAAAACGTGCAATAATGATGATATTAAATGGGAAAAATTAACTAAACATTTTTGAAATATGAATTAAATAATATACATGAAAATATCGGTTTATATAGGTCATGTAAAGAAAATTTAATCAAAATTAATTTTAAAGTTATTCTATTTATTGTATTATCTTCACCACTCACACATATGCGGGCCTTCGTAGTACCGAGGTAAGAATTTAAATCGTATTATATTTGGAGGACGATAAAAGTAGTATATGCTGTCGCAGATCCCTAAGTTAGTAATTAGTAATAAACAAAATATGACATGCCGCCCTGTCATATTACATAAAATACAAGTCACAAACAAAATATTTGATGCAAAAAATACACTCATGTTTTGTAGAAAATTTTCAACGCCGTAAAATAAATTATTTAGATTTATTTTTTTTATTACGATATAGTTAAACCGATTAAGGAATTCTTCGTATTTTACTAACAGTTTCTCATCACTGTTTAAAATAAATACTGTTGAAGGAGCTAGGCAATTTAATTAATAGCGTGACGGCCCGAGCCGAGGCTCCGCTGGGAGCCCTCGAGCTTAGTCATCATAACGCGTAATAATGATATGCCGAGGTTCAGGCTAGGCGTCTCGTGCGCCAGGCCACCTCAAGCCCGTCGGAACTGTAAAGGCCCCTAAGGCCAACAGTGGCTCATCCAGCCCAAAAAAAATAAAAAAATAGGCAATTTAATGTAACCAATATCTTGAGGCAGCGGCCTTAAGAATAATAAATAAAAAAAATAATGTTATATGAAAATGTAATCTAATGTAAGAGTACTAATGTATATTATATTTTAATCTTGACAATTTTTACTAATGCTATGACCTAACAGGGTCCATGATGATTCTTAATTTTAAGTTAATACCACCTAAGCTACACTGTGGAATACAAGTAAAAGGATTAAGAATAAAGAACATTGTTATACAGGATGATTTTATAGACGACGGACATATTAACAGAGCATTTGCAGAATTAGATTCTAAATTTGAATCTGGTACGTACTTGTGACCTCATTTTGGATGTCACGCATGCCGTGGCGACGCGTCGCAACGCTATATGGTGGTATATATATACAGTCTATATGCAGTAGTGTGTACGATTAATTACTCAAATTTAAATTAATTGTTAATAATTATTTATTAATTATTAATTAATTTTAATTAATTGTGTTTACTATAACCGAAGTCACTGATTAAACTAATTAAGTGGTCACGATTTGAAATAAATTCGTAATAAACCTTACGTATCGTAACACTAATAATAATTTTATCATTATGACATATTTAGTTCCTATCACAATCTGTTCTTTTCTGCATATTACTTTTACAAAATAATGTCGATGTTTTACATTTGCCAGGCGTCCCGTGACGACATTTTTTTCCAAGATTATTTTTAATTTTTTCAAACATTATGGAGACCCTATTAGAAATACCTACACTACCGTCTCAATACAATATCCTAGCCGCTGATCTCAGTGTGCCGTTGCTGTTCGCCGTTTGATTTGTTGTTATCTGTAGGGTGACCACTCTTAAGGGGATAAACAAACAATGTTTGAATTGATATTTTTCTGGTTATTTCTTGCCAAAATACAATATTAATATTTTTTTTAATTACGGAATGCTCAATTAACATTATGTCAAAGTATGTACTTCGTCTAAAATTAAACTTTTTTTTTCACTGTGTTGTGTTTTTATTTTTGTAATTTTAGTGTTTAAGTTTTGTACCATTATTATAAGGTGACGGAATAAATGTCTTTAATGTCTAAAAAATCACCCTGTACATACTACATACATACATACATAAGTATCAGATAAGCAAGCGGTGCGGGCGTGCGGCGTTTTACCTGTGGTGCAGGCGGCGGCGTTGTCGGCATTCACGCCGGCCACGGACCAAGGGCGCGCCTTTCCCGGTGTGCGTGCGCACCCGTTGCCTATTTACACGCGCACACCATGTTACGTCACAGCGGGCACACAAAGCGCATTCGCCACCCCCCAACTCAACCGACCGGCGCATTGCATTCTTTTATTATACGCTTGTATTGTATTACAGACATACTCATGTGTAATACAATGCGTATGTATGCGATTACACACAAGTATATAATCAAAGATTGCATTTTTACCCCCGACGTAAGTGGCGTGTTGTGTCTATGTATGTGTGTGTTTGATGATGAAGATGGTTCTTAGTTAATTTGAGTATTTTTTTAAATGTTGAGTTGGAATAGATACATGACATGGGTAAGACAAAGATAGGGCACGATGAGATGAATGTGTCGATCTTTTCCATTGATGAGGCGGCAAGAATTTTTGTAAGTGTAATATGCGCGCATAACAATGGAATTTATTATGGTTTTAAGCTGGCGATTTTAACTCGCAAGTGGATTTTCCAAAAACTGAGCATTTCTTCTTTTTTACTGGATATTTATCATGTTCACCTTTCTAGAAAATAATGCATATGGTTGCTAAAGATCGTAAAGGTTTAAAATAAATTCAGTAGGAGAGTGCATGTATATTGAAAATGTCTTATAAATAGCTTAAATTTAAGTAGAGGCAGCGTTAAAGTCAAAAGCTGTTATTGTTTATTTGTATGGGCCAAAAAAATCGCACAACCTATGTAAATTAAAAGGCACAAAAAAACAGTCGTTGGTTTTATATCTTAAAGGAATGTTATTATGATGAATGATGTTATAGATTTATAAAAACGATATCTTACTTTCTGGACCTAGTGCCTTTTAATTTCCGGCCAAGTTGTTATTCCCAACAGGACATCACAGTAGCGTTTCGCTCACAAAAGACGTAAGCAGTGGTCCGTGCGAAAGCAGTGTAAAATTTTTTAAAGTCATTTTTTTTTTTCAAATACAATAGGCAAAGAATGATGGTACATTATTAATAATAATTAATAACTAAAACGTTAATTTCATTAAATTAACTGAATTTTGAACGAACATTTGAATACTCGCTCATTTTATTTTCGAGTACGGATTAGAGAACTATACGGCACAAAGCGAAGAATAAAGTGTCGGAGCGTAAGAGAACGATAAAAGCGCAGCGTGAAGGTCGTTATGGGCCACGAAACCAGCATGTCTTCGAGCTTACGGTCCGATGAAGCCTTATATGGTGTGGTAACTATGTGTAGACCGAAAGCAACCCTCCATTTATGAATGACGAGGCAGTTCCTCATTGGAGCATCTGTGATCATTAGTTTGATAGCGGCGCTCATCCATGATCATTGCTTGCTTGGGAAGGAACGGGGGCAACAGGACTCATAGATCATCATCGGTTCGGAAGAAATGGGGACGGCGGAGAACATCCGTCATCATTGCTTACATGATGGTAACAGGGCTCTTCCATGATCCATTGTTGAGGAAGAAGTGGTTGCGGCGGAGCTCACGGAGAACATCCGTCATCATTGCTTAGGAAGGATTGGGGGCAACAAGGGCTCATTCATGATCATTGCCTAGGTAGGATTGGTGGCAGCAGGGCTCTTCCATGATCATTGTTGAGGAAGAAGTGGTCGCGGCGGAGCTCACCCATAGTGTTGACGTTGTCGGAGGAGCGCGATGGCGGCGGCGTGGTGGGCGCCCGGGCTCCCACGTTGTCCGATGACTTGCAGCGGGACACCTCTGTGGCAACGATTTCACATGTTATGCGTACATTTACGTAACCCGTTACTTTTGGAACAGCGGAGCTAAGATTTCTACACTACCGTAACAATTTGTCATTCATTATCCGCTTCCTGTGTATACATATAATTATGTATATTATGGTAAATTTCGTAATAAATTTGGCATTTAATAATAAATTTGGTTTTAATTACTTGAGATTGGTATCGGCATAGGCAATTTATGATATAATCAATATCACTACACTTTTACTTAGTGATCTTATTAAATTTAATTTTGTAGGATATAAAATTCACATATTATGAATTATGTATGAAACTAAAACTAAAAGCAAAAACTATTTTATTACTTACCGCATTCCAGTAATACCGGTGTACTCTCGCCCGATGTTACACTGTACCTATAGAGTTACGATAAAATTAGTACGAATTAAAATTAATATTGTTCCATTAGCGAAGTTGAAATATTCATTGTCAACGCCCTGTCTTAACAATACGGAATGACGAATTTATTTTTAATTATTACTTTAGAGTAAAAGAAGTTAACTGGAGGATTGGTGCGCAACGGTGGAGCGGTCGTACCTGTAGTAGTAAAGTGAGGATTTAAGCAGCCAGTGTTCTTTTATGTTCGAAGGTGACAAGCGAGCTCACATTTCACCTGATGTTAAGTGATAGCCGCCGCCCATTGATATTAACAGCACTTTCGATAAAGTGGGCCCCGTCTACCTCACTCGCAAGACGAAACGCTGAAGTGCAACACTTCCATTTCACACTTCCACTTCTGTGAGATCGTGGTACTTACGCGTACGGACCTGTCCATAAGTGCAACAGCCGAAGCTATTGCGTGGCCCTAACACAGTTGAAAGCGTTTCACTCCGAACTCTCAACCCGAGCTCGTAACAGTGCGACGTACCAGTCCAGCGAGTAATCTGGGTGAGTATTACTCGCCCGCGAGTCCGGGCCCAGCACTCACATGGTGTCGTCGCGCTGCAGCGTGGGCGAGTGGCGCAGCGGCGAGGGCGAGGCGAGCGAGGAGAGCGAGTGCAGCGAGCGCGAGGTGAGCGGCGTGCGCGCGGACAGCGACGCCTCCTCGCTGCCGGGCGGCGTGCGGCACGTGCGCCAGAACTCGTCCAGCCCTGGAACCGAACCATGGTAAAATTTATAATATTTATTTATCTATTTAAGCTTCGTTGCTACACCTTGAGCTAAAGGCTACAATGGGCGGACTTAATGCCTAATGGCATTTTATACTAGTCAACCCTTGTCATGGTGAAGTCTAGAAAATGAAGACTATAAAAATAAAAGTTAATAAATGTGCTCCAAAATATAACATATTCAGTAAGTATAAATATGGAAATATATAGATATAGAAATAAATACATGTTCGGATAATAAAAACATAAATGGAATAAGCGAAATAAAATCAATTCTTTTACCAAGTAATCTAGAATTAATTTTCCTTTTTAAAAAATATATTCATTGTCAGGAAAAATATAGTACAAGTTGTCGACATCGTTTTTGCTCAGTCGATGTCCATAACATTTACAATTAAGTATAGTACATTAACTTAAGTTTAACACCTATAGCCGCTTACACATTACAAATCAAGTCGATATTTTTTACAATTTAGATTATTCGTAATCAAATTGTATATTTCAACTATTTATTTGAAAGCTGCAGTCTGAATTAGACGTATTTTAATCAGGGCCGTGCCTGACGGGCGTTCATTGCGTGCACCGCACGCAGGCGGCCGAAATTAAGAGGCGGCCAAATCGTTACAAGTTGTTTACTGGGCAAAAATACAATCGGTTTGTTTTCATTAAGATACGAAGTAAAAAACAGTTTCTCTAATCTAATCTATCTAAAAAGAGTTTCTCAGAAATAAGAAAGGTATAAAAACTGATTAGGTCGTTGTAGTATTTATATACCTAGTCATGCAGCGAATCCGAATTTTTTCGAACATTGCACGAGCGACGAGCCGAAATAGTTTTTTCAATTGACCGGCGTCGCGTAAGCGGTCTTATTCGTCTTATTAGTCGTATTAGTCTATAGACTAGCGAGGATAAATCGTTATTTGTGTCCTGTGTGTGATCCGATATTATTAAATTCTTTAATTTAACGAATAAAAATAAATTGCTTAATTCCTGAAAACTTTTAGTTGTGTGTTCGTGTGGTGAAATTTAATAAAAAGTTTATTTACTCGACAAAGACTGAAAAAGGTAATACACAAAAAAAATTTGGGTAGACTTTCACTTTTTGGGCCCGGGAAATTTTGGCGGGTCTTTTTGGAGGGAAAAGGCCTTTTGATATGAAATTCTTAAATAAATAATAAAAAATATTTAATAATATTAAAAAAAATTAAAAAAAAATTAAATAATAATTATAAAATAAATAATAAAATAGTGCAATTATTTTATTATTTTATTTTTTAATTTTTTTTCGTTCTCGATTCGGTTAACCAAAAACTGATTTTTTTCCCGGTTTGATGCCCTGTGTAAAATAATAAACATTAAAAATTAAAGTAGTTTTTTTTAATGTTATCCTGGGGGCGGCCATACAGACTGGCACGCAGGCGGCCATATACCCAGGCACGGCCCTGATTTTAATACATTTTTAAGTAAATAAAAGTGTGGTACCTTCATCAATATCCTGCGATTGGTCGGTGATAGGTCGAGAGGGAGCCCGTGTCTTAGCTCGTCTAGGACGCCCTGTTAAAAGATATTTAATTATTTTTCAGGATAAAAAGTATTTACATTAAATAAAGAATAATATTTTACTAGAATTAACACTAACTAAATATCTCTCATCAATCTCGTCAGTCCAATGTAATATTGCGTAAACAATAGAGATAGCCTATTTTCAAAAACCTAACTATAGTGTCTTTAATTCAATGAATATTTTAGCTTTTAGGCGGAAGTTTTATGTGTATGCATACTGGAGCAAATTGTTTTATCTGTTTTGTATGCATTTTTTTAATTCATTAAATAAAGTATATACAATTGCTTCAAAATACTGTTAAGCTCGCCATACTGAGAATACAGTTTATTGGAGAAGTTTCACTCGTTTATCCTTACTAATATTGTAAAGGCGAAACTTTGTATGTATGGATGGATGTTTGTTACTCTTCACACTCACACAAGTACTACTCTACTACAAGCACAGTGTGCGTGCGCGCGTACGTGTGTGTGCGCGTGTGCGCTTGCCTTTGACGAGGTGGCGCAGCGTGTGCGCGGGCAGCTCGGCGAGCGCGTCGGCCGCCTCCGCGTGCAGCGGCGGCAGCGAGAGCATCTCGTTGCTGCTGCACTGCTGCTCCGCCACCGACTTGGGGCGCACGCGTCGCAGGCCGCGCTCGCGCCGCCGGCACCCCAGCGGCGTCGCCTGTACTCGTACGCGCGTACAGTGAATGAGTGTGACAAAAAGTAAAGAAACGCCCTTTAAATTTTCCACTGCAGGGAGAAGGCCTCCTCATTGAGGACAGAGGGAATGAGTGTACGACGAATGAATGATTTTTTTTGCGAAACGCTAGCAGGCGGTTCACCTGATGTGAGTGAATACCGCCGCTTATGGACAACTACGATCGATGGCTTACAACAGATGCGTTGATAAACTTTAAAAAAAGTGGGCCTCGGTTACCTCACTCACCGGACGAAACGCTTTAACACAGTAAAAAGCTCGATAATAGTAAAAGCGCTTGGAAAACTTGGGCAAATATCTTATATATTATATTAGTAATTAGGTGAACGCTTTACTGTGACGTATAAAAATGAAGTTGAGAATATTTCTATGTTTGTTTTCTGTTTTAATAATATAGCAATTATTAACAACTAGATCGTGTATCTTTTTAGCTTTAACAGAGAACTGACTGACAACTAGTGCAATTGTCCTTTCAAAACCGGGGCGGATTTGATCCTTTGACGCGCATACGACAGATCTTTAAGCATAAGAAAGATTGCGGCCTACCTACTTGCTGTAAAGCACCAAAAAATAAATGAAGTATAGGAATAAAATGATATAAATCAAGGCCGCCTGATTTATTATAATTTTTACGGAATATATAATCTGCGCGATGCAAAGAGAGGAGAAAGGCGCGATTACTAAAAAAAATAAATCCCACCAATTTTAACAGTAAAACCTACTACTCAGCCTATAAGGAAATCCGCCCCTGTTCATAACGCTTATAAAGTTCAAAGCATAAGCCAGCAACGAATTTGTGGATAGAATGCGTTCAAAACTTAACAAATCTGCTTACCAAATTCAAATAATCCAATTTCTTAGCGTGGAAAAATACAAAATAATTAATTACAATTTTAACACAAGTCTAATCAAATAAGAACAGGAAAGTTGACACGAATCACGATCAATATGTTTGATACAAGTCATAACATCATTTTTTTTTATTTGTAGCGATCCATAGATAAAACTCATGAAACCATTCTTCTATCATTCAAATTTTACCATTTTCCTACGAAATTGCAACATTATGTTCAATAAAGATTTTAGTTATCTGACGGTTTATCAAACGATTAAAATAATGATTTTTATCGAACGTTTGATATGCTTAAAAGACGTTTTAACTAATATTAAACTTCGATAAACGTTTTGTTATAATAAGGTTAATAAGAAAGTAGACTTCACGAATTTTCCATGAAATAAAAACAAACATGTGTGAGCACGAGTATATATCGTATGTCAGAAAGTATTACTGAGACACAAAATATTTTGTTCAAACACTTACCCCAGAATGTGAAATGGGCGTAAGGAGGTCGGGGATGTCAACTTCGGAGCTTGGAATCGGTTCGGTATCCACATTTTCCACGCTCTCGCAAGCTGCGAGCGCTAAGCTTTCCACGGCCTCGCTGAATGAACGTTTTTAAAGGAATTAGACATGACTAAACAAAAAATTCAAACGATATTATGTCCAGTAGTTTGCATATATGGTGGAAAAATATTGTGTGATGAACATCGTGTTTTTCTAGTGTCTGGGTGTTTATATAATTATGTATTATACGTATTTATTTACAAAAAAAAAGTATGAGTTTTCTAGTACCCAAATATTTATTTATATGATATATTTCAGCTATCTTAAATTTTCTATCGTCTTGGTTAGCGCAGTTACTAACTTATTGCTTATAATTATAAGTTTGGAAATCGATCCGTACGATAGAAATGCTTATAAAACTTAGTAATACTAACTCCGGGTTGGATTGTTTCACCATAAAATGCAAATTATGTGTATAAAAGTTTACTGCATGAAGAATTAACATGAGCCATGTAGCCACAGTCAGTAAAGCAATATAACTCTTGTGGCAACAGTTTAAAGTATAAATTATAACATTATCCTGTTAAAACATGTAGAAAAAGTACGAAAAGATTGTCGCCGCTGTGGGAATCGAACCCACGTCTTCGGCATTCGCGGCCTGACGCTCTAGCCACTGAGGTAAACGGCTGATAGCCACAGCAACGAAAACCTTAACGCCTTCTTTCTACATTGTTATTCAGCATTTGAAGCAATGCTTGGCGCATCTATTGTTATATCCTTTCCAGCATACAAACAATTTCGAATATCGTTTAACAACGATAATCGAACGAGAGATGTCCCCATTGCTTTTTATAAATTTTAAAGTTTTTTTATAGTTCTAATTAATCTCTGCACTAAACATTGAACATTAAAACATGTAGAAAAAGTACGAAAAGATTGTCGCCGCTGTGGGAATCGAACCCACGTCTTCGGCATTCGCTGCCTGACGCTCTAGCCACTGAGCTAAACGGCTGATAGCCACAGCGACGAAAATCTTAACGCCTTCTTTCTACATTGTTATTTAGCATTTTCGATGCATTGCTTGGCGCATCTATTGTTATATCCTTTCCAGCATACAAACAATTTCGAATATCGTTTAACAACGATAATTCGAATCTAGAGATGTTGCCATTCCTTTTTATAAATTTTAAAGTTTTTTATAGTGCTAATTTCTGCACTTAAGATTGAACATTAAAACATGTAGAAAAAGTACATGTAGAAAGGATATCTGTGGCTATCAGCCGTTTAGCTCAGTGGCTAGAGTGTCAGGCCGCGAATGCCGAAGACGTGGGTTCGATTCCCACAGCGGCGACAAACTTTTCGTACTTTTTCTACATGTTTTAATGTTAAATCTTAAGTGCAGAGATTAGCACTATAAATAACTTATAATTATCCTGTGTTACAAGGACGTTTACAAACTATAAGGTTACAAACATAAATTTCACGTGGACAAACACCCAGATCCAGAACAAATATAATTGTACAGGACAACTATTTGTATGACGCACAGATAATTATCTGTGGGTCACACAAATAGTTGTCCTGTGTGGGAATCGAACCCACAACCCTGCTACTTTACTTTACTCTTTACTTTTTTTTACTATGTAACTGTGGTAGGGCCACGCAACAGTGTTCACTGTTGCACGAATGGGCAGGTCCGTCCGAGTTAGTACCACGACCTCACAGAAGACCGGCGTGAAATAGAAGCGTTACACTTTTGCGTTTCGTCCGATGAGTGAATTAGCCGGGTACCCTCTTTATTAAAAAGGTGGATGCGCATCTGCGACCTACGAGTGTCGCAAATGTCCATAGGCGGCGGTTGTCACTTAACATCGGGTAAACCACCAACTCGTTTACGACTTTTTCACATAAAAATTAAAATATTACATCTAGCGAGGGCTTACTTGAGCAAATCCTGCAGTGCGGAGTTGCAAGGCGCCATTGCGTCGCGCACCGCTTGAAGCGTGACCAGCTCACCGCCGCCACTGGCGCCGCCCATCGCCGCGAACACCTCGCCGCACCGCTGTGGGGAAAGCGATCTGATTCAACCACGGCGATTGTTGTTATTGTGCAAATATCAAGATCTACTGATCGTAAAGATGTACTTTGTAATTAACTAGCAACCCGCCCCGGGTCGCTATTTATTTACAAAGTACCGCAATGTATCATAATGCTTCGCACGGGTGCAATGTATTATACATATAAACCTTCCTCTTGGATCACTCTATCTAGTAAAAAAACGCACCAAGATCCGTTGCGTAGTTTTAAAGACCCAAACATACATAGGGACAGACAGACAACGAGACGACTTTGTTTTAGACTACATAGGGATTTTACTTTTTAGTGTTAATCTCTGCACTTGATGAAGCGGCGGGCTCGCACAGGTAAGTACAGCGTCCTTACAGAACTCGACGGTCGTTATCACTTAACAAAAACCGGCGGAGGACGACAGAGGCGTGTGGGCAGTGGAGGTGGTCGAGTGTAGATAGTCACCGACAACGACAGGGGCATTCGAGGTGTCTAAGTGGGCGGGCGTGGAGCATAGCAGCCACAGACTGTGACAGGGGCGTGAGAGGGGTGTGGAGGGTGAAGGTGTTCGGTCGCAGCACCTGCAGGTACTGGTGCAGCAGGTGGTGCGCGGCGGCGGCGGCGCGCTCGAGGGCGGCGGGCAGCGGGGCGGGGGGCAGCGCGGCCGCCGCCTGCGCCGCCAGCGCGGCCGCCGCCTCGCCGCCCGCCCACGCGCGCTCCAGCGCCAGCGCGCGCAGCCGGTGCGACTGCGACGCCGTGCTGTTGCCGGCCAGTCTGCGAGTGCAGCAGCGTACACGGATATAGTTTATTAGTGCCAAAACGCAGACTGTTTTTACCCGACCGCGCCAGAAGGAGGGTTATGTTTTTCGAGACTATGTATTTATTATGTACGTATAATTGTTTGGCACGCTCTGCAGTCTGAACGGCTTGATGGATTTTAGCTTGAGAGGTGTCGTTTGATTAGTATTTATTGTGAGTGACACTGGGCTTAAAATAAAAAAAAAAATTGCACACTAAACCAGGCGGGTTTTTTAGTTTTTTAAAATATGTTCTACTTGTTGAGTGATTTATCCTGTTTAATTAAAAGCCAAATACCCGGTGTTTAGTACTAAACATCAGCAGCATTCATGGTCATGGGACGATATTTCACGTAAGACATGTCTACGTCGGAACAGGACTAGGAAAAGCCAACACATATTATATCGCAGTGTTTGATGAGTAAGCGAATGTAGTCATGTGATATACCTGCAACCAAAGAGTACATTATTAATAATGCCTGCAACATTCTGTACCCGGCCTCAAAGATATCGCCGTATACCCGGTGCTAAAACCCAGTGTCAAAATACCTATAGGTGTTAGGTATGTTCAGGCCTCCTTTTGGAGACTCGATCGAATCGAACGAACTTTGGAACATATAGATGTTTTTTTAGCAATCAGTTTTTTGAAATTGAGATTTATTCAGTCTAAAATAAACTCTATTTTTAATAGCGTAAAGAACCTAATTACCAAAAATATTACTGTTTAAAATTATCATCATCAGGTCATAGAAATAAATAATAAATTTATCTCAAGGAATTATTTGGTATAAAATGCCACAGGCGGTCGAGCGCAAATGTTATGAAATATCGCCACCATCTGGCGAGTCGGCGCTAGGTCCGCGTACTCGCGAGCGAAATCGACAATACCTATCGGGTCCGGAACGAGCCCCTGCCGTACATACCCGGTCTGCGTACTGGTACGCTGAAACTGGGTATTTATACCTGTACCAGTATATACGCCTCACCTCTAAGCGAATGAATGCTCGAATGAATATGTGAACGATTGAAAACGTAATGTGGTAACGAGTCAACGAATGATCACACCAGTAACAGTGTTAATATTGACCTCTCATGAAGGTCCCGCCACAGCGTAGCGACCCGCTCGCTGGCGCCGCGCCCGCCCGCCGCCGCGTCGCAGCCGGGGAACTCCACCCTCCGCACGCTCACCGAACGGCGCAGCGCCGTCGCGATGTCCGTCAGCCCTGTTCGACACAAAGAAACATTTTTCGTTACGTTGCATTCTACATAAAGATACCACGGCAGTCCTTAAATAAAATATATATGTCTAATAATTATATTACATAATATTAGTGCTTCAAAGATTGAAATAAGCTATCCTTCATACAAGCATACGAATTATTATCCATCCATCCGGTAGTTTGTCTGCTTCGCATTAAACCATTTGTCGAGCTGGAACGGTATTTCTTTTTCTGTCTAGATTGAATATCAAATCCCAAAAACTGTATCAAGGAGCCGTGCCTTCAGAGTCCCGCACAACACGTGTTCGTTATGTTGTAATTTACCTGTAGACAAATGTGCGGTTCATAATTTATTGTATACTTCATTGTACACCACAAAGTATTAAATACAATAAGTATGAAATAAGTCTTAGAAAGTAGGTACAACAAGGCGGTCTTATCGCTAAAAATCGATCTCTTCCAGACAACCTTAGGACGAAGAAAAATAAACTAATGAAAAGTGAAAATGAGCAATAAACTTACTTAATAATACCAAATTATACCAAAATAGACTAAAATATAATAAAATACATAAATATAAATACGTATAAATAGAATAAATAAATAGACGAGAGAAGAATTAAATCTGAATATCATACAGATTGTCCTATGTATTTTGTAAAAACTTTGCGCTCCTGAGCTGCCAACACGCGCGCACGCACACACACACACCTTGCAGACTGAACGCGTTGCGGTCGATGTGCAGCGTGTGCAGCGTGCAGTTGCACTGCAGCGCCTTTGCGAGGAGTCGGGCGCCGGCATCGCCCGCCACGTTGCCGCCGACGTCCAGCGAGCGCAGCCGCCTCGCGCCGCCCAGCGCGTTTAGAAGCCCGTACAAGTCGCCCTACGATTACGATGAAAGGGATTGGTTTAGTATGGATTAGTATGCGCCAACGACCACTTTTTTGTATATGAGGTGGCAATCGAGCAGGAGGTTAACCAGATGTTAAGTGATAACCGCCGCCCATTGACATTTTCAACACCCGTAGGGTTGCAGATACGATGCCATTTAATTAAGTGGGCCCGGGCTACTTTATTATATTTAGTCGCGCCACTATCAACATCTGTGTTAGATGCCTCGATCTTAACGGCGCTATTTGTATGTTTACCATACCGGCTTTAATATTTCTTCTCTGTTCTGTTGTCAACATCGAATATCCTGTGATATTATGTTATATACATATGTCATTAAAAGGTGATCCGCGGCGCGTTTCACAAATTTAATATAGACATTACTTACTTTTTGAACTAATCTGTTTTAAGTTATCAAGTATCACGGTGCTTAATACAATGTGTCAAAAAAACAATGATTTCTTTTAAAATATACCTTTAGTTTACAATCGCTTAAATCTAGTGATGTTAAAGCTGTGTCAGGCTCCTGAAGAACATGTACGAGCGCCTGAAATAAGAAAAAAGATTGAATATGAAATTATGCAAATTAGTTTTACATAATTTATTTATTTTGCAAAATTTGTTTATATTATGTAAACAATACAATGTGCGATAAGTGAGAACATATTTGCTTAACTAGTATATCACCTGATGGAAAACGAAGTTAGGGGAAAGTGATATATGCATACATACATACTTAGTATAACGATTTTTTTTCTAATTCCCTTCAGTTTGTTATATCGAGTTTTCACTATACATATTCTATTAGACTTTAAGGCCTTGGGCTTCAGAGATCTAGGACATCAATGAAGGTCCCAAGTCCAAGGTTCAACCAATTAATATGGTACCGCAAGGGAGATAAAGCGAACCCAATTCAAAATGAACTTTCGGTTTCATTAATGACGGAGTTTTGAGATGGCAAGCATTGAAAAATTTACAACCAGTTTCACAACCTCCTCCTGTTTTGATGCCGGTTTAAAACTGGCGAGACCCACTTACTTGTATTAAAGGAGGCGCGTAAGACCTTTTCCCGGTCAGCCTGCTCAACGATAAATGTGTAATTGAGTGATTCTTCCCTATAGCTCTGACTATGCCGGATAATTCATACTCCATACCTAGAACAAACACGGAACACGTTAAGCAGGCTATTACGTTCTAAAGTTGATACCTGCGATCTTCGAAAATTCTTTTGTAGAATGTTGAATTTTTGAATCGATTCGCATTTATACGAAAAACTCGTAGAAAACGTTTCTAATAAAAAAAAATTAAGAAACATTCTCAATATAATATACATACGCATATTTTATCTGTACATATAAATATGTGTTTCATATGTATCGTATTTTTAAATAAGTTTACTTTATTTTATGTGAGGTATGTATAACATAGATATTTAAAAATTTTAACGATTGCTTTTTTTAAAATTATAACAATTTCTTATATTTAAACTTCTCTGGACCACGCCTAGATTGACCGGCAGGTAATGTGGCGTGCAAAGAGATTTCAGACAGGGTATGCTGATCAATTTCTTCTGAAGTGTCGTGTAAGTGGCCTTTTAAATGTCTGTGAGATATTTTGTTTTCTTTAACTAAACTTTACCGTAACTGACGATGTGGCATACAATTTTGCGCACACGAATAATGCTGACGGCATTAAGCCCGCCTAAATCTTTTCATACCCTGTCATCTGTTCATTATTTCACTATAACTCATGACGGTGGATGTTCGGAGTTTATCGAGCTGCGCGCCATCTATTAGTGATTTAGTTAACCATTTAATTAGTTTATATCCGAGCCTTGTACATATCTGTGCACAAAGAGCAAACAAATGAATCTGTGCGACGCACTGTTGTCGGAGAGGTCCAGCGATTGCAGGCAGCGGACGCCGTGGATGCAGGACTCCAGCACGTGGGCGGCCTGCGAGGAGCACAGCACGCCCGACAGGTTCAGCTTCACGCCCGCCGCGCTCTCGTTGCACGCCAGCCCCAGCAGCAGGCTCCTGCGGGTGCAGGGTTATGCAGCGGTTAACATGCGGAGGGTGGAGGTAAGGAGCGCTGTGATTTCGTAAAAGCCACCTTAACGGAAAGGGCCTGTTGTAATGTCGAGGAATACATTGAGTCATTGAGGACAAGGATGTGTGGAAATGACTCTTGCTCTGCACTAGCAAGTCCCTTGGCTCCAGCTAAATTATACTAAAATACTTTTGTGTATATTAAAATAATATTGTGCATACTTAAATAATTTTTGTAAAAAAAAATATATGACCGCAGAGTTTCTTGCCGGTTCTTCTCTCTTTCTGTTCTAGTTCAGTTCTAGTTCTAGTGAACTGGTGGTAGTTTTTGACGTTCAATAAGAGCTTAAAATAAGCCTATGTTGAATAAAGAAATTTTGACTTTGACTTTGAAAGTCATGCAACGGTATACATGCGGAGGGTAGAGGTAAGGAACGCTGTCTCATATGAGGGAGCGGCTACAGAGGTATGCAACGGTACACATGCGGAGGGTAGAGGTAAGGAGCGTTGTCTCATATGGGGGAGCGGCTACAGAGTTATGCAACGGTTAACATGCGGATAGTAGAGGTAAGGAGCGCTGTCTCATATGGGGGAGCGGTTACAGAGTTATGCAACGGTACACATGCGGAGGGTAGAAGTAAGGATCGCGTCTCATATGTTCCACAGCTACAAAAGTGTAATTAACAGTTCCAAAGCCCCCGGAATGTCGCTAGAGTAGCAAAAGACTATTTACCTTGTTTTATTTCAATACGTAAAACTTAAGTTACCGATTTTATCATGGTGTTTTTTAAGCCAGAAAAACATCAGAAACGGATTTTAAACCAGACGTTTCCGATGTTTTTCAGCGTTCGTGGTCACGAGCTGGACTGTTTAAAATAAAAATAAAGCGCAATAAAATCCGTAAATTAGTTTTATTAAAATATATAATATTCGCGTAAATAAAAAAAAATAATTTAAGTAGTAACATTGTACATACTACCGTACCGCCTTTTTTATGTGTACCTGTCTATCCGTCTGTCACCAGGCTGTATTTCACAGATGATATATTGTCACTATAACAACAAATACTAAAAAACTGAATAAAATAATATTTATTTATGTGGGGTTCCCATACAACAGACGTTTTTTTTTTTTGCCGTTTTTATAGATTATGTTACGGAACCCTTCGTGTGCCAATCCGACTCGCACTTAGCCGTTTTGTATTTTATGTGTGAAGGTGGCAAGCGAGATGGCCGTTCCCCTGATATAAAGTGATAACTGCTGCCCATGGACATTTGCGCCAGCCGTTGCCACCTTATAATAAAGTACGCCCAGGCTACCTCAATCACCGGACGAAACATAGAAGTATGACACTTCCGTTTCACGTCGTTTTCCTGTGACGTCGTTGTACGGCCGGAGCTGTTGCGCGGCCCTAGCGCAATTAAATCGAGCGGACATAATATGAGGGGGACCCACTTGAGCACGTCGGGCGGCATCTTGCAGTAGGAGAAGTCGAGGTCGGCGAGCGCCAGGCAGGCGGTGAAGAACTGGCGGAAGGAGGGCGGCGGGTCGCGGGGCCGGCGCGCCGTCGACCAAGGGTTGCGCCCCACCAGCAGCGAGGACAGGCGGGCCGCGCAGCCGCGCAGCAACGCGCCCCACATCTGCGTAGCGCCACCGAGTACCGAGTTACACCCGTACCGATCGATAAGTGTCGTACCACAGCGTACCAGTCACTTAGTCCAGGAGGAATCAGCGCATGAGTACCGAAAACTATTTCACCTCAATCTTTTATATAAATATAAATGCATGTTGCCATTCGTCGCGTTAGAAATTCGGTAGCACAGTAACTACAGTTATTATGCTATGGAATCTCTATCGCGTCGCACCATAGCGTACCAGTCACCGAATTTACTGCGCTACCATTCTCTACCGCGTTGTAGTATAGCATACCTACCAGTCACCAAAGTTACATCGCTACCGATCTCTACCCCGTCGTACAGCAGAGTGTCAGCCACCGAAGTTACTGTGCTACCGATATCTACCGCGTCGTACTACAGCGTACCCAACACTGAAGTTACTGTGCTACCAATCTCCACCCCGTCGTACCGCAGGATACTAGTCATCGAAGATACTTGCTACCAATCTCTGCCCCATCGTCATAGGGTACCAGTCACCGAAGTCACTGTACTACAATCTCTAACGCGTCGTACCACTGCGTACCAGGCACCGAAATTACTGTGCTAACAATCAATACCGTGTCGTACCGCAGGGTACCTACCAGTCATCTAAGTTACTGTACTATGAACCTCTACTGCGTAGTAGTTTTCCTAAGAATAACAAGCTATAATTTGCTTTCGTTAGCACACTTCGCGTAAGCAACATTGTCTCAGATGCATTGTAGCGCGGCATAACGGAAGGGTTTGAGTGTGTCGTGGGTTCGACTGACACGTAAGACAAGAATTTTTGAACTCATACCTGGTGTGCATTCATTCTCATTAGCACTTGTTTTTCATTTTCCAAAAAAAAAGAAAAGAAAACTTGCAAAATGTTACTTACATTTTCAAGCGTTGTTTCGGTGTTTGTAAGGTTTAAATGCGTCAACACATTCGGCTGTGCGAGGAAATTGTAGAGATTCTGTAAAAAAAGCGTCCTGAGTGATTATGCTCAAACTAATTTAATACAACAAGATCGAATCACTGACAAAAGTTACTTTACTCACATGTACATCATCTTTTAGGTTGTTATTGGAGAGATCCAAATGTGACAAGGTCGAGAGGTGACATTGGCTGTCGTTCAACATGGCGGCTAGATGGGAAACAGTCTTGCCGGTGAGTCCGCATTGCGATAATGCTATATGCCGCAAGCCGTCTGGATTATTCGCCAGCCCAGTAAGTATACTAATAGCACCTGAAATTGAAGTTAAATCAATTACACGAGTGTCCTTAATGTGGATTAGGCAAATTTAAACATAATAAAACCTATTAGCTTTGGGTCCATCCAACTCGTGAAAACTAACTTTTCCACGGGGTCGGTACTAGATAAAGCCTCTTCCTTTCAGCCACTACCGAAATTGGTGTCAAATAACTAGATGGTGTTGGAACTGACCAATCAATTCAGTTTTTTCAACCAATCGACGCACAAAACAAATGCCGATCGGGCATTGAGTACACCCTCTTCGTAGGACGCTAAGCTGACTCAAGGCACCTTTGTATGACGGAACTTTATTACTAAGGCTTCGCTGTCTATCTGTCGGTCACCAGGCTGTATCTCATGAACCGTGACAGTTGGACAGTTGAAATTTTCACAGATGATGTATTTCTGTTGCTGCTATAACAAAAAATATTAAAAAACAATAAAAAATATTTAATTAGAGCTCCCATACAACAGACATGATTTTTCTGCCGTTGTTATAGATTTTTAGAATTCATGCGGCCGACTCGCACCTCGCCGGGATTTATTTCAGAAGGTAGCAAGCGAGATGGCAGTCTACGCCGCCCATTGACGTCTGCAACACGTGTACGGTTGCAGACAAGTTGCCGCCTTTCACCAAAGCGTCGCCGCCGTCACCTACGTCCGTACGGATGGAGACGCGTTGCCGTCTTTCACCAAAGCGTCGCCGCCGTCGCCTACGTCCGTACGGATGGAGACGCGTTGCCGTCTTTCACCAAAGCGTCGCCGCAGTCACCTACGTCCGTACGGATGGAGACGCGTTGCCGTCTTTCACCAAAGCGTCGCCGCAGTCACCTACGTCCGTACGGATGGAGACGCGTTGCCGTCTTTCACCAAAGCGTCGCCGCAGTCACCTACGTCCGTACGGATGGAGACGCGTTGCCGTCTTTCACCAAAGCGTCGCCGCAGTCACCTACGTCCGTACGGATGGAGACGCGTTGCCGTCTTTCACCAAAGCGTCGCCGCAGTCACCTACGTCCGTACGGATGGAGACGCGTTGCCGTCTTTCACCAAAGCGTCGCCGCAGTCACCTACGTCCGTACGGATGGAGACGCGTTGCCGTCTTTCACCAAAGCGTCGCCGCAGTCACCTACGTCCGTACGGATGGAGACGCGTTGCCGTCTTTCACCAAAGCGTCGCCGCAGTCACCTACGTCCGTACGGATGGAGACGCGTTGCCGTCTTTCACCAAAGCGTCGCCGCAGTCACCTACGTCCGTACGGATGGAGACGCGTTGCCGTCTTTCACCAAAGCGTCGCCGCCGTCGCCTACGTCCGTACGGATGGAGACGCGTTGCCGTCTTTCACCAAAGCGTCGCCGCAGTCACCTACGTCCGTACGGATGGAGACGCGTTGCCGTCTTTCACCAAAGCGTCGCCGCAGTCACCTACGTCCGTACGGATGGAGACGCGTTGCCGTCTTTCACCAAAGCGTCGCCGCAGTCACCTACGTCCGTACGGATGGAGACGCGTTGCCGTCTTTCACTAAAGCGTCGCCGCCGTCGCCTCCGTCCGTACGGTTGCGGGCGCGTCGCCACCGTCACCTTTGTCCTCGATGTGGTTCTGCGAGAGGTCGACCGTGTGCATGGCGGGCGGCGAGCGGGCGCGCGCGAGCGCGTGGCCGAGGCGGGCCGCGTGGTCGTGGCGCAGCGCGGCCGCCCGCCAGCTGAGCCGGCGCGGGGGCGGCGCCGCGCAGCGCACCACCCGCGAGAGCGCCTCCCACGCCTCGCCGCCCGCCCGCACCCCGTCCCCGCACACGCCCTCGAACCACGTGTTGTGCTGCAGCGCGATCAGCAGCGGTATCAGGTCCCTGCGGACGCGGCGCGGTATGTGTAAATGCAAAATTTCTATATTAAATACTAGCTGACCCGGCAAACGTTGTTTTGCCATATAAATTATTTCTAGGAAATTTGACAGGTTGACAGGTACACATTATATGGGAAAATAAAATTGTCGCTATTTAGATTTCCCATGCGATTTTTTCATAATTTCTCATCGTTTAAACCTTCCCTGGACTGCCACAAATATTTCAAAACCAAAATTATCCAAATCGGTCCAGCCGTTCTCGAGTTTTAGCGAGACTAACGAACAGCAATCCATTTTTATATATAAGATATAGCCCTAATTTAAGCTCTTCGTCGCACTCTTCATTAATGACGGCCGTGTCTAACTACAGTCGGTTTCCATTGCTGTTGGTAGACAAGGGCGGTGGTGTCGGTTGGTGCTGTGGATGCATCAATAGACGGTAATCAATTAACATCAAGGGAATCGCCTACTCTAGCGAAAAAAATCTTATATTCTTTTTCTATTTCTGCTTCATACGGTTGCAATGAGCTAATATTAAATTACATTTCGTATTAGCTATTTGATTAAAATAGGAATGGATGTGACGAATGTTATTAAATTTGATCTCCATCTGTAAAACTTTTACCCTTTCTGACACATAGATTGATTTATAAGCTGACTTCATCTGCGTTTTGACCTTTTTTTTATTTTAGAATTGGCCAGCGCTTGACTGCCATCCCACCTGATGGTACGGACAGCATAAGAGTGGAGTCTCGCCGAACGCTTAGTTGTCCGGTGATGGAAAGGGGCAGGAGGAATCGAATCATGCTATAATCATCAAACCATAAGGGGAAGGCATAGACAGCTACGCATGCTCAATCTATTACGGCGTTATGGACTATTACAGATATGTCTATTGTCTTCATCATTTTACTGGGCACGACAACGTGACAATAGCTTATATAATACCACAATGGTTAATATAGTATTATCTGATTGAGCAATTTTAAGAATACACCAAATTTGAATTGAAAAACATCCTTCTGTAACAAAGGAATGTTTCCAACATTGCTTACGGTGGTTCGACGATTACTTTATAGACAATTAGTACACACTTTTTTATCTTTAAGTCAAACTTTAACCGATAAAACTTATTTTTTTAAAGCTTTACTAAGAATATTTCACATTAACATTAGCGATTAAATAAGTAAAAAAGAACCAGATGTATGTTGTCATTACTTACATTGGTTCGACGATTACTTTATAGACAATTAGTACACACTTTCTTATCTTAAAGTCAAACTTTAACCGATAAAACTTATTTTTTAAAGCTTTACTAAGAATATTTCACATTAACATTAGCGATTAAATAAGTATAAAAAGAACCAGATGTATGTTGTCCAACATTTAATATAAAAAACTTCGTATCAGTTTTCGTTTAACTCGCTGGCAGCATGCGATATTTCCATGATATAATTTATAACGCATAATTGGGCACATTTTAAAAAGCTGCGTTCCAATTTCAAAACGTTTAAGTGTTTCAGTTATAATTTAGTAGCAAGCCAGTTCTGCACCAATTGGACGTGGGGTTAACATAACGAAACAACAATTTTGTTATAAAATTTGTTTCGTATGGCGTAATAAAGTTTTGCATTTGTAGCAATGAATTATTTTTTTATTGAAACTTCTAACTCTTCTATTGTCATCTTTATAATTATTGATCTGAATGCAATTTCATTACAGTTAAAATTTATAATCTAGAGTTTATTTTAGCACCAAACAGTAATTACCTTTGATCCAAATGGTCAAAGTCCTTCAAATGCAACATTCTGATGTCGTGTGCCAGGTATATAGTGTCGATATCCCAAGCCACCTCAGCTCTGGAAAAATTATAAAGATTAGCACAAATTATTACTTTCGATGATTTATGTTTGAATCAATTAAAGGAGCAACATTCAATAGTAATTTTTGAACAAATAAATATTAATAAACTCTCTATGTCCCGATTAAAAATAATCAAATGAGGAAAGCAGATTTTTTTTAAATTTATGTATACATTTCTTATAAATACTATTATATTATCAATTGTATATTAGTATATTACACAGTAATTCTGTATTAAACATGATACAAAAATCTTGACTCGTATGAAAATTCAAGCTACCAGGAAACGAAACGGCGATCCGGTTGCTACAACCAAAATTATGGTCTCAGCCAAAATTTTAAACTATCTATATTACCTAAAAGGTGTTTGACACAGGTCGCACATGGCAGCATATTGATTGGAGAAATCCCCACAAGTCGAGTGTTTCCGCGTACCGCTCACTGGTTGTATTTGGAACGGCAAATTAACCTGCAAGGGGAATTTCCAGTTAATTTATTAATCTCGTAACGTTACAAGTAAAGACAAAGTGTTACATAACTATATGGTAATTTATTGCATTTAGGAAAATATTGCGCACTGTTAAGAACAAACAATTTTATATTTTAAAATTCGTAGAAAATAAAGTCGTTAAAATTTTATATTTTAACGACTTTAATCGAGTCGGAGTCTATCTTTTGGCCGCGGATTCTCATTCTCGGAGGCGCATTCCCGAAGTTTCGAAAGTTTTCGAAACTTCGGGAATGAGATTTAACAAATTGAACGCAACGATGATCATAAACAATTTGATTTAAATTATATTTGGTTAAGGTGTGCCAGGGCGAAAAACAGATCGTGTCCTGGAATTCTTTTAGACTTTTCAAGAATGCAGAATTTCAGCAGATGTATTACTTAGACTTTAAGGCGTTTATCGACAAAAATTTACATAAAACTAATGGACTCGGTGCGTAGATATTTGAAGGAAAACTTTGTCGGTCGAATATAGCTTCGAGCAAGTGCTACACCAATTAGTATTGCGCATCAGTAATCAGAACGCGTAAGTGTTCGAAACGTGGTGTGACTTAACATATTAAACGCAACAAAAATCATAACAAGTTTTATTTAAATTATATTATAACATGTCTCATTATTATCAGCTATATTCGGTTTGATTACGGTGTGACAGAGTAAAAGACAGATCATGTCCTGGCTTCCTTTTGGAGAATAAAACATTTTTTTTATGATTTAAGTTGGCAAGCGAGTTAGCGGTTCAAGTGATAACCGCCACCCATGGATATTTGCAACACCCGTAGGGTTGCAGATGCGTTGCCACCTTTTAATAAAGTAGGCTCCGGTTGCCTCACTCACCAGACGAAACGCAGAAGTTTCAACACTTCCACTTCGCGCCGGTCTTCTGTGAGGTCGTAGTGCCTCCCCGGACGGACCTGCCCATTCGTGCAACAGCGAGGACTGTTGCGTGGCCGTACCAAAATTAAACATTACGGCTGTTTTACTTATCCTTAAAGGACAATGTCAAAAATTAACGTGATACTAATGCTGAGTGCATGTGTGTAAATTATTTGAAGGAAAACTGTGCCAGTGGAATTTAGCATCTACCAAGTAGTTGTTATACCAAATAGTATTATGCATTAGTAATTGGAATGCGAGATGCAGAAACGCGAAACGCAGAGCTATTCGTACCTATCCCATTATGTTATTCACACAATCGATTCTGTATTCACGCAAAACGGTCATATTAAGTCAGTATTCATTATTAAGTAATTTAGAGACAAGAACATTTAAAATAATAAAGGATCGCTTTGTTTTCTTTTTTTTACCAAATGTCAATGGGGGTTCCCAAAACAATCACTGAGAAATAACTTTGATCAAAGAAGCAGCAGTTTTCTAATATTAAAAATTAGTTTCTTTAACAATAACAAAATACTGAAATGCCCATCGTAGTCCAGATATGAAATAAAAATATTCTCTACATTTGTATTTCATATTGTAATTGGGACTTATATTAAGACCATTACATTGTGGGCTGAAATACAATTATTATACTAATCATACATAAAACTTGATAATTGAAATAACGATCAACGGTATGGACGAGAACATTCATTAACAGACCAATTAAGCAAATGAAAGTACACTCACCGACTAAATTGAAAAACACGCCGTGAATTTAGTCCGCAAATAGAAATAAAGCAGTCAGATACAGACCTTGGAAATAATGTCCTCCATGGCCACATTAGGAAACAGATCGTCAAAAGCCGCGGCCAACGCGTGTATTGCATTGATAACGCCATCAGATGATCCCTCCTCACCTAAAATCGAAGTTTACATAAGTACTAATGATTGGATATACATATTTCATATATTATAACAAAAGTTTTCTATTTTATTTGTTTTTTTTAATTTATCATTAACTTGTAAGAGCGGGGCACATCCCCTAGGATTTTAAATTATCATGAAATATCCTTTTCGCTATCTCCTGTGGCATTCCATGCCGCCATTCCAGGTGAATCGCGCTAAAAATAATATCCAGTATAGGGCGTCCAGTAATCACGTGGTGGATTTTTTGTACCATTTTAATTTTTTTTTATTTGATTTTTGCGTTGCGAAAAGGATTGTTAAACTATCTGAATTGATCAGAATGATCTTGTTAATAATCAGAATGATGATAGTAGTTTTCTTTATCGTATAAAATTCATAGCGAACGTCAATATTCTTTACATTTACCCAAAGTCACACGCTGCTTTTGGATTTAGAAATCGCGCGCTTGAAACGAAAAAAATTAATACACGTGATACCTCTGGAAATCACTCGATCAATACACGAAAATCAATAAAATAGAATTGTTCTTTCTAGCTTCACAGCATTTCTTAGCTAACTTAACATTATTTATCAAGTTTTTATTACATGTTTCCTCCTAAAGTAAATAGGGAAACACAAAGTTGATATTTTTTTGTTTACGGTTCACTTCTTCCAAAGGCAAAGTCAATGACTTTATAAATATATTCGGTTTGTTTTTAATAGCGAAAGCATTTCGATATCTTTATTTTATAAGTCGGATTTCGGCAATTGAACTTGAGGCTAATTAAATATGCATAACAGGATATAAGTGAAATTTTGACATACTTATCCTGTTTTAAATATAAATAAAATATAGCCTAACAACCTTGAACATTTTAAAAATTCATTTATTAGAGTTATAGATGTAGTTTTTCACAATAAAAAGTATTGTTGTAAATTTTGAATTTTGATTTGTGAATTTTCAATGAAAAACTAGCATTTTTCATTGAAAATTCACAATTTTTTCAAATCGTGAAACGACAGAATTTGATGTACCTGCAACTTTCACGGGCAATATTTTGTCCTTTTGTTGAATAAAGCATCTATAATTTTCCAGCTAGATGATGATGATTTGACTTTTTTTTTTATCACAAACAACAGATACTTTATTTTTTGGAGACACCTCTTTATTAATACTAGTTATACCTATATAATAGGTGGAGGGTAATAGCCACTAACTATCATGTACAAATATTCTTATATTAAATTTAACTTGAAGATAAAATAATTGTGTTAGGCAAGCCTTACATATTATGATTACTGTCCAGCAACTAAATAAAAAATATGTCCTGGCTATGTATAAATTGTATCCACGGCCAGTCACAACTATAATTTTTTTTAGTGTAACCAACTGTAGCTACACTGGTACAATGGTTATTAACACAAAATAAAAATTCCAAATTATTTCCAATATTTCTCTGATGGAGAGAGCATATCATTGTAAGTAAAGAACTATATTTTAAAATTTTTAATATAAAACAAATCTATGAAATACTGATAAATCAATGGATTATGATAACAAAATTTACCTTTATTGTCAGTTGCTAACTTAATGCAAAACTGCTTGATTTATATTTATATGTCAGTGTCATTTGCATTGTCTATTCAAAGAGAATAAAACTAAGTACTCACCAATAAGAATGGAGACTGGTTTATGTTCATGTATTAAAGTAATTGAAAGATGATTATGTTTCTTACTCTCCAGGGCCTCTACTTCCATCAAGTGAAATCCATTGTCAATCTAAAATTCCAAACAAGTCAGATAATTAAGAATGCTAGAATGCTAAATCTTAATAGATGTTCATTTGAGACTTGAGCATACCTGCTTATCTCATAATTTTAGATATAAGTATGTCATAACAAAAATTTACTTTTGTATTTTTTTAACAAGTTACCAAAATAAGCAATTAAGGAATTAGCTAGCATATTTGCCAACTATGTTATTATCAACTCCAACACAAACCAGTGTATGATAAAATATAATGATTAACTCAGTCAACGCAATTTATTTATACAATGGCATAAAGCCATAATTTGGTCCTTACAAAGTTGTTTCAAAGCTTATTATTTGAAATAATTACCCTTGTTGGTACTTTTGTTGTTGTTATAAAAATTCTAAATGCTGTCACCACCTGAAAGGAACATTTATTATTAGAGTTGTATAACAAGTATATATTATAAGGTATACATGAATATTAAGATTTAAAAATTAAAAACGTATTTACATAGAAAGTGACTACTTGAAAATCATTAAGTTATTACTTTAAAATATACTGTTAGAAGTATTTCAAACATAAATTGGATACAAATTACGCCAAGGCCTCTTTTATAATATGATCAGATGACTCGGTGGCGCAGTCGCTAAGTTATTGGTTTTGAGGCAGGGGATAATGAGTTTGATTCCCACACGCGACAATAATTTGTGTGAATTTGTGCTTTGGTCCCAAGGAGGTTAAATGTCTGGCAGACGGCCAGACATAAAAAAAACCTAGCCTAAACCACTTACAACATTATTCACATTTTGTGCATCATGTTGTGCGGACCCCACCAAGCTGCGATAAGGACACAAGCATGATGATAATGGGAAAGAAATTTACACAACTAAAATTTATACAATGGCAGTCAGTATTTTGGCATTATATTAAGCTTTATAATTAATTTTAATGAGGGATAAATTTAATTCTAACAAGTAAGCATAATCAATAATAAAAAAAAATTAATTAAAAATTATTTATGTAAAGGAATATATGTAGTATAAAAATTATATCAAAATTATTATTATCATTGTAAACTACCAACCAACCAATACCATAATTTTATTTTTTAAATATGACAGAAACTATTCCAAGGCTTAAAATGTGAGTTTGTTTAGATAATAAATTATACACATATTGAAAATATACAGCGTGTCGTTACCATCGCGACCATAAATGAACACACGTCTAACGCTACTTGCCAATAATCATAAAAAAATATTAACGTTAAACAAAATCCATAATTAAAAAAAAATATTTTTCAAACAAACTAATTAAGTAAAAAGAAACAAAATTTGTTACACCTATACAACTCGCGCCACAGCGTCGCATTACAAGCCTCTCCTTCTAACAGTATGTTTTATCTCTTTTAAATTTATTCAACCCATTCATATGCTTTGTGACCTTTACAAATGAACTTTACGTTACAGTTTTATACGTAAGGGTGTTCTAAAATTGTTTGTTTTGGAAAATTTAATAACTCCGTACATATTGATTTTTAAAGAATGTAAATGTTTAATACAATTTTAAAAAGTTATCCTCTACATGTGTGTTCATTTATTGTCGCGGTGGTAACGACACGCTGTATACATATTAATTAACAAAAACTCATGGAACATTAAAATATGTATAAAAAGTGCGAAAAGATTGTCGCCGCTGTGGGAATCGAACCCACGTCTTCGGCATTCGCGGCCTGACGCTCTAGCCACTGAGCTAAACGGCTGATTACCACACCGACGAAAATCTTAACGCATTCTTCCACATTGTTTTCTTAGCATTTGAAGCAATGCTTGGCTCCATCTATTGTTATATCCTTTCCAGCATACAAACAACTTCGAATATCGTTTTACAACGATAATTCGAACGAGAGATGTCGCCATTGCTTTTTTTTTAGAAACGCACTTTTTCTACATATTTTTATGTTCAATCTTAAGTGCAAAGATTAGCACTATAAACAATTTAAATTTCTAAAAACTCATGGAACTGAAAATGCATCTTTGGTAACAAACCAAGGCTCTTAATAAGATTTTTTTTATAAAGAGCCCATTTCATATAAAAGAATTCACTAGTATTCTACACTATAAAACACTTTTGATGAATTTTGGTAACTAAAAATACTTAATTTTAACATGCAGTGTATCAATTTAAGATGCAACAGTTCGAACTTATAAATTGTTTATTATTATTGTATATTGTTTATTGAGTTCTAACAGTTATTTTGTATTAATCTGATCTCAAAATTAACCAACTTGGCCTAACCAAAACAAAAATCAGACCATGATTAATTTGAACACAATTACTTTATTCACAAAAACAGTTTTAATTTCATTTTTATTTATTTTTAAACGTAAAGTAACAGCCTACACATTTATTTTATCATACCAAAATGAGGCATCACAAATAAGAAGTAAATAATGTGACTGGTACCTTACTATGAAGAAAACATTTAAATGTAATATATTGTGTATGTCACTACTATCTCCATTAATGTAATGGTTCCGACAAGAAGCCCACCATTAATTGGTACCATAAAAACATCCATTGTAGTTGTTTGTGTTACAGGGACACACATAGCTGGATAGTTAAAGAGGCACACCTAAATGACTCATACTATTGTCCTCACTTATCATAATAAATTTTAAGATACCATACCTAAACCAATTTAATTTTATGTTATGTAACAAAAAATAAATCTTTATCTTTTGTTACATTTATTTCATATACAAATTAAATAAAAATAATATCACTGAATGATGAATTCTACATTTAATTCTGATTAATCTTATAATTATAAAGAGAAAAATAATATGTACATTTTTTTTAAAACATTATGATTTATAACAAAAAAAAATAAATAAAAAGTCTATACTTACTAAAACCCTGTTGTCAACTTTATCTCCTCTTGATTCCATGCGAATCAAAGATTTAAAAAGAATTTTAACATTTTTCCCCAAAGCATTACTAATGCTATCTATAAAGGAAAAAAGATTATAGAAATACACTTGAATTAGGATGGAGTTTAATTAGTATGCGTAATGTACATAATAATATCCTTACCACTTAACTCTGTAGTTATTTGTGATTTTGTTGACATTTTTGTTATTTTCTTTAAAGTCATTACTTCAGTAAAATTATGTGGTATCAATAAACACTGCACCCATATTCACCTTGCACCTTTTACTTATTACTTAACAAGTTAAAATCATATTTATACATATTATAAAATAAACAAGGTAAGTATTACTATAATAAAGTGTAGTAATTAGTTATAGATTTAAATTCACCATTACGTTAAATAGGTAGAGCACCATTCACAGAACCAATTCTCGCACAACATAATAATAATTTAATAAATAACACCAGCCAGCAAACAGATAATAAAAACCAGATTTTTATTTTAACAGTGTGACCACTTAACACTTTGGAGATTTTAGTTGCAAAACTATTTCCTAACAATTTTTTTTTTGTAAATATATTTTGCTTGGCGGCTTTGACTGCTGGACTGCTCAGTCGGAATAGGCGTAGATAAACGACATGAAGACTCAGGAGTAAAGTAACGAACTCGACAACGACCTAGGGCGCTGTAAAAATACGTTTTTCAAAAGATTTTTTAACAAAATCTATACATTTTATAGAAGCAAAAAAAATATATGATAATCTTGATCTTACATTCTAATGGACCATTGTTTTCAAAAAATATTCTCGATATATTTTTTCGATAGAAAAAAATCACGAGCGTACCTCTAAACGTGAAATTGAAATAAAAAAATAGATATAATGAATGAACAAATCTTAGTGAAATTAATATCAGTGGTGTAGAATATATTAATAAAAACCTGTCTTAATTTGTTGATTGAAGTAAGATATTTATAAATATTAATTTATTTCATTAATATTACATTTATATATTACTCTTCCAACTCCACACGTTGAACAGAGAGCGCTGAGGCGCCTTGCTAGATGGATCTATGCCATTCATCCCCGCTCACTGTTACGAAATATGTTTCGTATTTATTTATTATTGACAGTTTTAATTTTATTAGACTTTCGAAAACATGAATCTAAAAAATATATATTCACATATTTCGTATTTAAAAATTATTTGTATGTATTAACAGTTGTTAATTAATTTATTTAAAGCATAATTTCAATGTCTTATCTCGTGATTGGTTGGTCTATCAGTCCTATACATACAGTGTATAGGACCATCATTCTTTATGGATTGAGTTCAAATCCCTAAATTTTTTGTTGTGCTTATTGTTGATTTTTGTGAGGTTCACCTGATGTTAAGTGAATACCGGATACCGCCGCCCATGTACATCTACAATCCACCACAGCGATACCGATGCCTTATCAACCTTTAAAAAAATGTGCCCCAGCTACCTCACTCACCACACGGAACGTGAAAGTTATTACTTTTACTCCTGACTTCACACTGGGCTTCTGTAAGGCCAGATATATAAAAGTACTCTTTGTGTAAGGCCGTGGTACTTTACCGAATGCGCCTGCCCCAGCCCATTCTTGCAACAGCAAAAGCTGTTGTGTGGTCCTACCTGTCCTACCACAGTTACTTGTTTTGTTATTGATGGGAAAGATTTATTCCCAATCAATGATGAATTCAATGAAGATAAATTATTGACACATAGAATAATAAAAATATATTAAATTAACACGAAATACATAATTATAGAAAGACAGTTTTTACAAAGACGTTTTTTCTCTCGACTGCGATTGACACACACTGGAACAGTACAATTTTCAAATGTAACACCTGTTATCTGTAAGTGGCCAGTAATCCTTAGCGGAATGTTATGAAATCTCTAACACTCCTCCGTAACATTGCGCTACTCATAAGGCCACTCAATCACTCATTCGATACACACTCAACACTTACACAAATTCATACCCATGCCTCTCAAACATAACTCAAACTTTCCTCTTGGCAGGGCCTTTGTGAATATGTCAGCTACCATCGACTCTGTTCCCAGATACTTCAGACTGATCACTTTGTTGCGAAGTGCCTCTCTGATAAAGTGAACTCTAACGTCAATGTGCTTTGACCTCTTATGGCAAGAGTCCTCACTGTTTGCCATAGCTATTGCAGACTGACTATCACTACTCAGCTTAATAGTCTTGTTAAGTCCAGTTATTTCTCCAAATAACCTCTTAAGGAAAACTGCTTCTCTTGCAGCATTTGACAAACTAATATATTCCGCTTCTGCACTTGATAAAGCAACTACTGTTTGTTTTCTGCTTTCCCAAGTCACAGGTGCAGACCCAAATTTAAAAATATAACCTGAATAGGACTTGCGATCTGTTACATCACCCGCATGATCTGCATCAACAAACCCTTCTAAATCTCTTCCACTTTGTTTAAACACCAGCCCCAGGCTTTTGGTGCGTTTAAGATAGCGAAGAACTCTTTTTTAGTGTCTGCCAATGTTGCTCTCCATAGCAACTATTAAACTGACTCAAGTAACTTATTGCAAAAGCTACATCTGGTCTTGTGCAGACTGCCAAATACATTATAGAACCTACTAATTCTTGATAAGGAATGTTATTAGGCGGCTCATAATTTGTTTCCACCGGTTTGGTCAACCTATAACCAGCAATGAGAGGTGTAGAAACAGGTTTGCAGTCCTGCATGTTAAACCTGGCTAATATTTTCTCTATATAGCCTTCCTGATCTAGTGTAATGTCATCTTCAGTTTGTTGTAGACGCATTCCCAGAAACAAATCCGCTTTACCAAGATCACGCATCTCGAAGGTATCTCTTAACTCCTTCTTGACTTGCTGCATCTCTGCTTTATTGTTCCAAAAAATCAATAGATCATCAACGTACACCGCTAGGATTATTAGCCTGTGTTGACTTCTCCTTATATAAACACATGGTTCGTTGTCTAGCTGAGTGAACTTCAACTGTTTCAGTGCTGAGTCCAACCTTTGATTCCAAGCTCTTGGGGCCTGCTTCAAACCGTACAACGACCTTTTCAGTAAGCACACGTAATCCTCTTTTCCCTTCTCCTCAAAACCTTCAGGTTGCTTCATGTACACTGTCTCTTCAATGTACCCATTAAGAAAAGCGGTCTTCACATCCATTTGATCAATTTTTAATTTATTCTCGGCAGCCATTGCCAACAGAAGACGCAATGAACTATGCCTGATCACAGGTGAATATGTCTCAAAGTAATCAACACCTCCGCGTTGTTTGAAGCCCCTCGCTACAAGCCTTGCCTTATATCGTTGCTTGTTTCCAGCTTCAGTCTTAACTTTAAGAACCCACTTGCTATCGATCACGTTTTGTTTTGGCTCTCTCTTTACTAGCTGCCAAGTTCGATTCTTGTGAAGAGCATCCAATTCTTCCTTAATAGCCTCACGCCAAAGTAAGCTGTCTGTCCCTGCGAGTGCTTCTCTGACATTTATAGGTTCCTCCAAACCAAAACCACTCTCTCCGGGTAGAACTGCTTGATATAGAACGTGATCAGGGAATTGTCGTGGCTTTCTGTTTCTCATAGGGTATCTCCGTGCATCCGTTTGATCACCTCTATGATCATTTAGAATAATAAAAATATATTAAATTAACACGAAATACATAATTATAGAAAGACAGTTTTTACAAAGACGTTTTTCTCTCGACTGCGATTGACACACACTGGAACAGTACAATTTTCAAATGTAACACCTGTTATCTGTAAGTGGCCAGTAATCCTTAGCGGAATGTTATGAAATCTCTAACAGTTATTTGGCAACATTGTATATATATTAAATCTTATTATATTTTGATCTTATTTTGAAAGGTTATTCTAATACGATTTATTGTACTTATGTTATAATATTTTCTTATTATGGTGGAAAACCATTAAGAATTAGTTAAAATGAATAAAAACTATGAAAGATGTACCCATTGTAATCGCAGAAAATGGTTAGCATCTGGTTGTCTTCGTAAGTGGTTAAAGCCAATGGAATGTAAACATTTACAACGAAGCATTGATAGCAAAAGAGACTTCAACAACACAGACATTGTAAACTGTGTGATCCTTCCAGATCGAAAAGCACCTGTAAATACGAATAAATTCGTTAAATTTTGGAAGAACAAAATTTTCATAACTGGCAGTGTCAGGACTTTACAAAGATATTTTAGTACTAAGAACAATGGTGGCGAATATATTTGCAATCTTAACAAAACGACAGATCCATCTTCATCTACGGAAAAACGAATAGTTTCGAATAACAGCAATGATATCCGAAAAGATGTTAACTTTGAAAAAGTTTCGGTGAAATGTCAGCATTCAGAGGGTCATTCAGTTCTCAGAGGTCATCACCAACATATGTCTATCGAGACCTGCGCTATATATTGCCAGTTATCTAAGTGAGTATTTTTTTTTTACTCAAAACCAGACTTGTATGTACTTCCATCTTTTTTTTTGTGCTAAAAGATGGCCAAAGTGAGTTAGCGTAGTTCACCTGATGTTAAGTGATAATAGCCGCCCATGGGCAAGACCCGTATGGTTGCAGATACTTTGACACTAATAAATTGGGTCCTGGTTCCCTTATTTACCAAAGAAAATGCATAAAATATAAGTTTTCTACTTCACGCTGGTCTTCTGTGAGGTCATAGTACTTCCCCAGACGAACCTGCCCATTCCCAGTCCTATCTGAGCTGTGATGTAGATTTATTTTATAATAACATATAACTTAGGTCTTACTAACATACTAATTACAAAAAAGAAGTAGTGACATGCATAAAATAAAATTAAATATTTGTCTACTCACTATAAAACGTAATATTGTGTTAGTCAATCTTTATATTGAAAAACAGAGACTGATATGGCTGTGACTTGTGATATAAGGTTATATTCTTAATCCCAGTGACATACCATTTATTGATTTTCTTAAATGTATAAATATATCACTGCTATATGTAGGGTCTTTGTTAAACACTAGGGAATACAATCAGCTGGTTGAAATGTTGATAACATTAATTATCTCTCTACCCAAGAGTTACAAAGTCTGATAGCTTGTGATCCTATTATAAAAAAAGATGTCAATTTTTTTCAGTGTTTTATTATTATTATACTTTTATATATTTATATTTATACTTTATGTTTATGTGTGGTACCGAGTACAGGTCATTGGTAAAGAAACTTTAGTCTATTATGGAGAAAAGGCTTGTTTGTCAGTCAACAATGTTTGCTCCATACTAATTGAAATGAAAGCTGGGCATTGCAGAAAATGAAGTGAAAGCAAGTCATTTCTGTAGCATGTATTCAACAATACTTCAATAGTATTTAATAAATAAAAACCCAAAAAAAATGTGGGTTTAACTAAATAGTTACATATTTTTTTAAGCACATATCATTTGAAACTTAAAATTGTCAAATGGGAAGAAGTGTGGATTAAAAGAGAATGGTCTAAGGAAAGAGAAATACCTGAATAGTAGGTACATACAAAGTAGTAGTTTAATAAGCAATAGATCTCTACCTTATTAGTTTTTTCAATTATTTAGTTCAAAAAGCATTATTTTATATTTATTTTGTATCCAATGCATATCCATTATCAATTTAACAGCTTCTGCTATTGCTTGTATCTTGTATTAACTGATGTTTTTGCTTTCAGTCCCGAGACTATTAAAGCTTCATCTGACGCAGAACCGGTGGGCTAGCCAGAACCCACGGGTTTAGGCCCTCCGCTGTGGGTAGGGCCACGTGTGCTCATGCGTGCGTTTAACTATGGTGTGTCATCTAAGGGCCATCGAGGTCGCGGTTCGCACCGAAACCCCGATGGCCGTCGATTGTGCCGTGCAATTAGCTAATCGGAGGCTGGGAGCGGTGAGCCGGAACCGCCCCGGAACGCGGGTGTACCTTGTGTACGCGTTGTGTTGGTCTCGCCGTGCTCGGAGGCGAGGGCGAACTAGTGTGTTTGTTGTTGCACTAACTGTGGGTGTAGTGTTATCCGGTGGGACCCCCGGCGGTGGGTCCGACGTATCTAAGTCCCCTTCCTCGACCGGGTCGATGAGGACGTTTCGCGGGCGACGCTTGTTGACGTTTGCGTTTCTGTCGGGTTGGTAATTTGCTGCGCCTACCACCAAAGGGTTGGGATGATGTTCGGCTCTATCGAAGAACCGTTCGGTCAGGTATTTAAAATATTCGCGAATCGTCGGGAGTCCGCAATCGTTGTGCAGGTCGACGTTGCGTTGATACCACAGCGCACCGGTTGCGCGGCGGATGAACTTATTTTGTACTATTTGCAAATTGTACAAGCGAGTAGGGTGCGTGTGGGCGAAGGTCATACATGCGTAGGACATAATAGGTCGTACGCAGGTCCTATATAATAATAATTTGTGCCTTAAGGGCATTTTACTTTTAGCGTTAGCTAAATTGTGTAACTGGCCGGAGACGAACGCGGCTCTATTGCGAACGTTATTAATGTGCGTAGTAAATGACATACGCGAGTCGAAAGTGACTCCTAAGTATTTGACCTTTTTCTCCCAGGGGAGCGGTTGGCCATAAAAGGATATTTGCCCCAACTTTCTGCATTGGCGAGGGCCATTATAAAGATGTGACGGGTAGGTACTTCTTGTGAAGTGAATCGCCACACTCTTTTCGGGATTTATTTGTATTCTCCATTTGCGGAACCAATCGCCGGGGCGGTCGGCGGCGCTTTGGAGTCGAGTGGTTAGTTGACTAAGGTTGCGATTTGAATAAAAGAGCGCCGTGTCATCCGCGAAAAGCGCGAGATTGACGTGAGGGTCTTTAGGTATATCGCTCGTGTAGAGCGTAAAGAGCAAAGGTGAGAGGCAGGAACCTTGTGGTCCGCCGGCCGTGAGGCGGCGGCTTGTGGAGAGGACCTTCAACTCAATATCGAAAAGAGCGGTTCGACAGGAAGGCCCGGATGGTGTGTACGAGCCTATCTGGCACTTTGAGTGTGTACAGCTTGTTAAGCAAGCCGTTGTGCCAGACCTTGTCGAATGCTTTTGAGACATCAAAGAAAAGAGGCCCTGTACTAATATGTTTAGGGTGATTCAAGCCTTTTAGGATATGTTCCGTTAGGCGGAATAGTTGATCGGGACAGGAATGTCTAGCCCGAAAGCCGAATTGTTCCGCCGGCAGAAGGCCGTTGAAAAACACGTGCTCATTGAGCCTGTTTAATAAAAGCCGCTCGTAGAGCTTCCCCAGGCAACTGAGGAGGCTGATGGGACGATAACTAGAGGGCTGGTTGGCTGGTTTATTCGGCTTGCGAATGCCGATAACCGTGGCTTCTTTCCAGTCGTCCGGAAAGGAGCAACTGGAGAGTAAAGTATTGAAAATGGTCGCCAGTAAACAGATAAGCGGCCCAGGGAGAGCTTTGAGAATTTTGTTACTAAGATTATCTGGGCCTGGGGCGGATTTGGGTTTTAAATTTTTAATAATATCTTGGACCTCTTCGGGGGTCACAGAACTCAAAGGATCGCCTTCCGGTGGAAGTGCAGCCCTAATCTCGATTATGCGGTCCACCTCCGTTAGGTGGGCTGTATCGGTGTGTTCGCGCGATGGCATACATTGCTGCTCTAGGTTTTCCGCAAGGCATTCGGCTTTTTCGGAGTCATCTAGGGCAGCTGAAGCGCTATTAGGTCTAACTTACGGCGGTAGAGATTCGCAGGGGTCTGCTTTCAGACTGCTGGCCAACCGCTAGTAGGCGGTGTGCGATGGCTCGATGTCCTCTAGGAGGATGTTCCACGTGGTATGTCGGTGTTCCGATACACGATCTTTGACTCTAGCTATAGGCGTCGAAGTAGGTTTCGGTTCGATTCCGATCGGTATCGATCGAAAGCGCGTTTGGCTGCATTTTTCTGTCTAATTAGTTCGGGCGCAGGTCGGGCGGAAAGTTAAACCGTCGGTCGCCCGACAGTTTCACCGTCCGTTCCGAGTCTGCGACTGCGGAAGTAATAGATTCTCGGAGACTTGCTATCGCTCGATTTGCGTCATCGAACGTAGCTATCGTCTCGGGTAAAATGACTATGTCCTGGGGGTCCAAGGCCCTGAGTTTGACCTCAAGACGATGCCAGTCCACTACGGAATTGGTCGGAGGGACCGCGCCGGCGTTCTGGACCAGTTTACACAGGACGGGCCTGTGATCTGAATCTAGTTCATGGATTGTCTCTATCGACTCGATGTCGAGCGAGACCTCCTTGAATAACATGATATCTAGGATACTCGGTGTCGCGTGTTGGTAGTTACGTAGTTGGTTGGTAGTGATACCTAGTGGGAGTCGCAGGAGCGATTATGCTAAAGTTTACATTATCGGATAAGCTAAAGAGATGCTTTCCGTTGTTATTTGGGATGCTGTGGATGTCCCATGAGCTGTGTTTGCAATTTAGTCTGCTATTGCATGAATGGACATGCTCACCCAGGGAAGTACCACAGAAGACCATTACGAAGTGGAATATTATACTTTATACTTTTGCATTTCATCGAGTGAGTGAGATAAGCATGGCTAATTTTATAATATTTGGCAACATTTGCAACCTCTGAGGTGTTGTAGGTGTCCATGGGCAGCTGTTTTCACTTAACATCACGGGAACTGCCTGCTTAATTGCCAACAATATATGAGTATGTAATTTCCCACACTTATATACAGAAGCATTGCAGAATGCTATTTTAAAAAAAAATGCAGAAAAAATACATAGTATTTGACACACATATGCATATATACTGTTTTGTTTATAGTTAAAGTCTGTGGTTAAATTGAGAACAGATTAATATTTTTCAAATTTCTAATATAAATTAATTATGGTCGAATTTTGACCACTGGGGGACATCTAGTAAATAATTAATATATGAAATTAAAGTACAATGTTTAAGTTTTTTTTTACTAGAAATAAAAGAAAAATGCATATCCATGTTTTATAAACTATTATAAGTATTATCTTCAGTAAAACTTTATCAAGTTGGAGATTTATAAAAGATAATTATTTCGATTTTATTCCAGACATGGGTGGTATTGGGGTGGAATTACATCTAGCGAAGCTGAAGAACTATTGGCTGGTCAGCATGATAATGTATTTCTGGTTCGAGATTCATGTGATTTAAGGCATATACTTTGTGTTTCTTTCCGCTGTGTTGGTCGAACACTCCATGCCCGCCTGCGACACGCCAATGGACTTTTCTCATTAAATAATGAAACATTTGTACCTGCTAACCGAATTTCAGAGCATTGTGCAACAGTTGATGTGAAGTCAAATTTATTTGAGATGCCAGTCAAATTAGCAAGGCCTCTCAACAGGTAAATAATTTTAATGTTTTCATATAAGAATGTGCCGAAACATCGGTGTTTAATACAAAAGACCTTAAAATCATTAAGAATAGCAAGCATATCATTTAATAATTATGTTGGCATAAACAAAAGATCAAATGTTGTAGTTAAATTCTTCAGTATGCGAGTGACCTTAATGAGCATTATTACATTGAAATATTTATTACAGACGCCAATCATTTTGTTTAATACCATTTTAATGCTCATTAATAAGTTTTTGATACGGTTATGAAATAATATAATAAATTAAAAACAACAAACATACTAAGTGAACTCTGCTAATGCCTAATAAAGTCACAATACAGACTGCTATTTTATTATATGTCCCATGCTAACTTCTTGCTTTCAGTTTTACAAGAATATGTATTTAAGAACATATTTATACTGTTATAAGTTTAAACTAAACTATGTCTGTATAAAGCTATGATTTTGATTTATGCATTTTAATTTGGCCTGAATAATATTATTGTTTACATAATGATTTCTTATGAAAAGTCTAATTTAATCGCTATTTTATTTACGGTTTAAGTTAACTACAAATAATTCAAAATAGCTTTTGGACACATTATTCAGTAACTTTAAATTTAAAATCACAATTTTGTAGTCATTATTGTGCACTCTGCATATTGTGCGGACTGGTCTCTTATAAACTGATAACAATTGTAATTTATATTCACAAAAAAATCTTTAAAACATTACTGTAAATGTCAGAAATCAGTAATACACAGTTTGTTATTATGTAAAAGTTTATTAATCTTTGATTGCAGCACAATTTGTATATCCAAAATCTTTCCTTTCCTATACAAAAAGGCATATGATCTTATAGATAGAAAAGCTGTTTTAATTACATACATTTATATGTACTATAATTTTAATTTTGCTTTTTTCAGATTTGCAAAACTAGACTCATTACAAATGATCTGCAGATTTGTCATAAGACAAACAGTTGCCACAGACATATGGCATAAGTTACCATTACCGCCAAATCTCATATCTTATGTTACTTTGGGAAGTGATTACATTGTTCCATCATAGCCATTGTTTGACCTACTGTGCCTTAAAAAATTCAATGCACTGTTTATATTTTAAGACTATTTACCTATTAAAGGCATATCCTTGTGTAGTGTTTATACAATTTATATAGAAAGGATAAATATTTTAATTATGGTAACAATCTTGTACTGTGATTCATGTTAATTTTTATAATCTATAAAGGTCTCAATAAAATACGAAAATGAAAATCAATAAACTTACAATCATTTATTTAACAAACAAGTATACTGTGTCATGAAAACAACAAAAAACCTATGTCTATCTTCACTTCAGTGTGTTCAAGCCCAGCATATTTTTTGCCTGAAAAGTCAAATAAAATTATAATCAAAAACAGATTGATAGAATAAGTTTCCTATATATAACATCATTACATGGCTTAGCATAGTCATTATTTACAAAACAAGTCATAGAAATATACAAATGATTACATACTATTTCTTTTGTAATATTTCAAATACAGATAATCAATACAGAAAAATTAATACTTGTTAAAAAAAAAAGAGTGAAATTAATACATACTGTAACAAATGCTGCAGTCAATGTTTGGGGAGCAACGGACACAGGGTTCATATTAAGTGCGGTTTGTATCAGTTCTGCATCCCTAATTCGTGATTTTACGAAACTCTTCGTAGCGCTACTGTCTTGAGTATTGTCTGTTAGGTAAAACAATTCTGATGCTTTATATATACCAGCTAGACCCACTCGCCGAATGTACCAGTTGAACTAAAAAAATATCTGTTTTTACGTTTTTTTTAAGCATACTAGCAAGTGTTTCACTAACAAAGTTTATACAAAACCTATATACATCTCATACATATTTTTTTTACTTTTGTGGTAACAATTCTAGTAGTGTAGTAGTGATTCAATGAATGTAAAAAAAAATTAACTTACATCAACACTACGATCACCAGAATGATAGCAAATGTCATCAACTAGTGAAAGTAATGTTGCTAAACTATTTGGAACATTATTAGGAAGAGCTTGAATTGCCATTGCCTTTGGCCAGGTACTCCTAAAACAAAATATAGATTAGCTATAGGAAATTGGTTTTTTATACAAAATAATAAGCTAAACCTTATGATTTAATTTTTTTTTAGTACAATTTAATAATGCTTATGTAAGTTTATTCCTGAGCTTCACAAATTCTTACAAAGAACCTTTACATTGTTGTTGTTTCACACAAGGAACTTACTTATAGATTAGCTATGGGAACTTACTTGTAGGGCTGTATCATTGAAAGTCTTGTCATAATAGCATTTTCAATGAATATTGCTGGTACCTTCAATTCTTTTGAATCTTCTTTGGCCCACTGTATAGGTAAAATAACTGTTTACTAAGTAAACCTGTACTGAATATAATATATGAATAAAAAATGTTACCCAATGAACTTACACCTTCCATAGCTTCAACCAAGTTGTCATTACATTTAACATTAAAATAATGAATAAGATCACCTCCGCCATTTGGAAATAAGCCATGTGTAATGCCTGGATATCCAGCAGCTTCTGCACCTTGACTCAGAGATTCCACAGACCAACCAGATTTAAGAACAAAACCTAGGGCTTTTTCTAATATTTGTTCTTTTACATTTTGTTCATACTGCTGTTCATCACTATCCGATGTTATTGTAGGTACGACTACTTCACCTTTGTGAAATTCACTTTTTTGACAATATCCTCTAAGAATTGTTTGAGTTTTATTTATAGATACTATTGAAAGAGGCAACATTAGTCTACTGCATTTTTGGAAAGCTGTCAACAAAACAAATACATTTTTCAAAAGCTTTATATTATCTTAATTACATTAATCTCTAGAAAGATTTACAAAATTATATTTTTAATTATTTGTGTACATGTACATTTTGAATTCTGGTAATGTTAATGCATTCCGATAATCTAGCTACTAGACCCTCAATTAAATGAAATGCATTCAATGCTGAATGTATTATTTCTTTCTTGCTTTCAACAGGTATGTTATCCAAAACATTACCCCCAATGTTGATAGACACATTATTAACATCCATGGAATTTGTTTTTCCTTCAATAATATCCTGTAATTTTACTTCATAATGTGCCTTGGACATGTTTAATCCAGTTCTCAACTTATCCAAATAATCCTCTTCAATATATGATAAATTATCTTTAATACCAGTCTTATTTAAAGCATCTTTTAAAACAAGATATCTTAAAAAGTTTAATGCAGTTATAATTTGATCTGCCAATTCCACTAAATCTGATTCTGCACCATGAGGTAAATCACAAATTTTTCTTATCATATTCATAAGATGGACACCAGTAAAGACATTGTCAATTACATCACTTTTAAAAGCTTCATCAATAGAGTTCTTGTATAAAGTTATAGCATAGCCTATCATGCCAGAATGATTTGAAAATTCTAATATGTATTTAATAAGCATTGTTCTCCCTTTATAATCAAACTTATTTACATGTAAACCTATCAATTTAACTGCATTTTTACGCAGCATTCCAAAATTGGAATATATAGCTACTTTAACTAAACCTTTTAACAAATCAAAATGCACAGGCAATCTTAAGAAAGTATTAGAAGCATTATTTGGATAAAGATTTAAAAGTTCTTTGCACAAACACAAAGCTTTGGAGATTGGTCCATATTCCATAAAACCTAACATATGATTAACGGTTAGAAGTACAGTATGAACAATATATTTATAGCAGTAAACCTGTGGAATTGCACTATCTAATATTTTATAATGTTGAGAAAAAATAATATAAAACAATCCAGACAGTGACGTCATATTGATTTTTTCTGGTTGTTCATATGGTAATATGTCTTCATTAGAATCATCATTGATGTTGATAGGTTTCGGTATTTTTTTTTCTCTACTACTGCATAATTCAACATACATTAAAAATTTAAGTAAATTCTTTTCTAATGCACAAATGTCATCAATGATTATAGAACATGTCTGTCTTACTTCACTTTGTGCATTAGAATCAGGATCTAAATCAATGTAAATTAGTGGCTTTCCCAGAAGGCTTATAAGAAAAGCACAAATTATTTGCTTTGTTCTGATTGTATCTCTTTCTGAATCTAACTCTTCAATAAATGGCTTGTAAAATGGTGGGATCATTGAATACACTTTCATGATTCGTCTAATATTATTATCACAATCCATAAGTAGGCGCTCTTTTCCTTCTAAATGGCACTGTGGTGTAGGAATAGTTTCAATATAAGTAGTAATGGAATTTAAACACCATTCTAATGACCGTCCACGTTTCAATGTTAACTTTTTTAGTAGCTGTTGTAGTGGAAACAAAATAATGCTAAATTGCGCATCATTTTTTGCAATTTCAATTTTTTCAATAAATTCTAATAGTGCTTCTTCAGGAGTTGCTTTTTCTATAATAATGTTTAATAACTTTTCACAGGTACCATGCAAAGATGGCTTTATGATGATAGTGTCATCTTGAATCTTGCTTATGATAATTGATATCAAATCCCAACAATTATCTTTGAATCTTTGTGCAAAATTTTTATCGTAAGGCACATTTAAGGCTTCCTTATATTTTCCATTATCCAATAATGATGATATTAAATCCACAATGTCATTGTGTTGCTCCATTTTTAATATTAATAAAATATACTCAGAGTTTGTTTGATTTCCCAATGAACTCTGAAATTAATGCCTTCAATTGTAGATTGTTTACATATTGTTTACTACAATTATTACTTCCATGTTCCATGGATGTCTCGAAAATCCTTTGAAAGATGGATGCAATGTTTCTTCTAAAATTGCTATATTTTCTAAGAACTCTTGAGGGTCCAGGATTGGTATCCAAAAACTATATTTTTTTGTTTCCAAACAAAATTTCACAAGAATGGTACAACTGAATTATAACTATTTAATATTTAGTTACAAATAAACAATTATAATATTCTTTAGTCCTAATCACGATTTACTAATAACACTTAAATCAAATAATATGCTTTTGTAAATTATGACTGCAATAAAAAATCAAATATAAATAAATTGTATTTTTCAAATGTTGTTGATTAACATACAGCTAATATTAATGAGTACCTAGTTCTAAGGAACATGGAAGTAAAATAAAATTTAAAAAAATAAAAATTTACTCACAGTTTAAAACTCTTGATAGCTTGTTCATGGTGAAAATATTGTATTTGGTACTTTATATACCTCAATAATTAAATTGAAAATATTAAGAATAAAACTATCCCAAACGGCGCAATTGGCAATTTGACTTTGATGATTGTTTGACAATGAGTGTGACCAACTGACCAGATTTCATTTGACGAATCTACTGTTTGTCGAGGTTAAAAACTACTGAATTCTACCAAAAGAGAACGAGAAAATACTAAAAATCTAGTATATTTTGTGCTGTCGTGTTAAAACCTAAAAACATGAATGTTTTCTTGATTAAACGATAAAGTAATAAAAATAACGAAGAAACCACAATAAGTAAAGAAACCAATATTTTTTTTAAGTTAAATTCTTAATAAAAATATAATTAAAAAAATAAAATAAAACTTAAAGTTAAGATTCTTCGTCTATATGTTGGGTAAATTTGTCATAAAGCTGTTTTGAGTCCATTAACTTGATCATACTTCTGTTAGAATCAAATCTCCTACATCGTCCTCCCAACTGATACCTCGTAACCCTTCTTTTCCATGCATTATTGCATGTAACATTCTTATTATTAAATCGATTTCGATCTTGATTTTTAATCCTATTAATATCGGAAAATATTCTTCTTTGGCGTTTGACAAAGGTAGTATCGTCATTTGCTTTACAAATCGGGACAAATTGCCTAGTACTTTGGTTTGCTATTAGCATCACATATTTGGCTGGCTTCACTCCAAAATGTATCCACCATAAAAGTTTCAGACATCTAACTAGCAGTTGACAGTGATTTTTTTTAACATAATATAAAAATTTTACCTTCCAATAAAATTCGTATTATGTTTCCTAAGACGTCCGAAGTCCATTATGAGAGTACATCGTCTGATTTCCGCTGCAGGTCGCAAAATTTTTCTACTTCCGTTTCCTAAACCGCGCCTACAACGCCCTCTATACTCCTTTTTGGAACTAACTCACAAGCAAAGACAAGCCGCCGTATTGTGACATTGTTCGGCTCATAATGATAGATGTAGCCCCATATACAAAAGTACTCTGTGATGTAGCCCCAGGAAGACATTATCTGGACTTTGGACGTCTTAGGAAACATAATACAAATTTTATTGGAAGGTAAAATTTTTATATTATGTGTTCCGATTGACGTCCGAAGTTCATTATGAGAGACGTGTTTGTTATCTCCTGGTGGCTTGTATTTGTAATAAAGTAATATTTATTTAAACGCAACAATGTGATTCGTTATATTGAATATAAGCAAGGCATTAAGTACATAATTTAAAGTAATTTGTAACATATAATATTGCTTATTGAATTTATATCGACATAAATCAAATATTTTCCAATAAAATATTAAGATTTAGGAAGAACTAGCAGTGGCTATAAGTGAATCATGTCAATCTCAAGTCACTGTCACTGTCAATGAGCTACTGCTTTACAAGTAATTATTATCGAACTTCTAAATCACCTATATTACTGGAAGCCACGATTTAAGTTATTCTTTCTTTGACTTAAGTTATGGCAGCCAAACAAAAAAATATTTTTACACGTAGTAAACCACTTATCGATATATACAGTGGTGTAGATCACGAAGGAAAAAAAGTGCGATACTTGTTTTTGTTCATATTTCTTTACTTATTTATTCTCATAGCATTATATTGCCAATTTTATATAACTTTAGGTTGAAGTTCGCGAAGATGCGGAGCAAATAGTAAAATGGCATGAAATATGTGACGCGCTGGTCGCTGCCGGTTATTACCGAGCACAGTTGCAAGGCCTCTCTGCATTTGATAAAATTGTGGGAGGTCTCTCCTGGTGTATTGAGCTTTGTGACATTGATGTTGATATAAGTCTTCTTTTTGAAGAAAACCTGACAATTGGGAAAAAGATGTAAGTAGTTAATGAGAAATACAATTTGTGGGAAAGATATTAAAAATTCATACTGTTGACATACATAGGAATAAAAATTCATGGTACGACTTTCCATTGACTTCCGTCGAATTGAGTGGTTGGAGGAGGGGTATTAGTACCTCTTAAAAGGAAAAGTTGCGGAGACCGTTCTACAGATGTCAATGGAAAAGGGAAAATTCATTTAATCATTCAGATGTGGTTGCAAATTTTATGGACTTTTAAGGTTATAAAATTGTAGTTATCATCATCTTCTTTTCCACTAAGGTGACACTTTATTACACATAAAACCTATTGTCTACACTATATTACACTTAATCATTTTAAGATGGTGCTTTCTTCTTTTAATTACAAATTATTGTTAGCAATTGATTTAATCTTTTCTTCACTATTGTTTTAGTGCTTTAACTGAAAAAATTGTCAAAATATTGCCAACAATGAAGTGCCCTTTTATGATAGAGCCTCATCAAATACAAGGCTTAGATTTTATAAATATTTATCCGTTAATTCAATGGCTTATTAAATATTCAAGTGAATTTAGAGAAGTGAAAGAAGATGAATTAAGAAAATTTGCTGTGTTGCAATATGACAAAGATTATATATTTGAATGTGATAGATCCTATTATATACAAAAGGAAAAACTGTTACGAAATCTTTCTATTGTACAAGTAAGTATAAGTTATTTATAAATTATGAACTTATCATCAATTAATATTTGGAGAACCATTTTATAACTTTAATTTCATTTTATCATAATTTTACTTAGACTTTAATGCTCAATGTTTTGTTCAAAGTCATAAGATAGAAGTTGTTTAACATCCTCGTGTCTGAAAATCATTATTTAAGTCTAATCTATATAGCAAACTGCCAATAAGTCTGTGTAGTGGTTTTAATAAAATTAATTAAAATTACTATAGATAGATAGAGATTGATTATCTTCTAAGATAGAAGAAATTCGAAAGTTCGTAAAAGCCAATTTTTTAACATAGTGATCATGATGGCAATTGATTGAAATAGACTCAAAAGCTACATTTTAATAGTTTTTGTCTCTGTTCCATAGATAATTATTTTGAAATCTTTTAAACAATATTTGGAATTTGGCAGAAAGAGAATTTATTCAATTATTTCAAATTTTAAGGAAACAATCACAAATCTATGCAATAAAATTTTGTTTGCTTATATAAATTATTTTTACTTTAAAATTTATTTTACCAACCATTCACAGTTCATTATTTTTTAATTGCAGAATCTGTACAAGCCATGCAGGGTAAGGAAAAGGAAAGGTGGATTTCCTACAAATGAATTAGAACAAGTAAACACTGTACTTTCCGAATATGATCAGCGGATGTTGATGCATGTCACAAGTAATAATGAATCCAAAAAAGATGAGGATCTAGATTTCTTAGTAAGTACTTAAATGTCATTTGTATAAAAAGCTTGTGTAATTACAATTAATTTAATATCAACATTGAACTATACTTTTGCAGTATGACTATGAGAAAACCTTAGCCGATCCTTCAGAAGTCACTACTACAGTAAGTGAAAAAAAAATGCAATTATTTCAAATTTCATGAATTAAATTTCCCAATGTGAGGGAAGGCAAGTTCATTTGGTACTATGCAAAATTCTAAAAAATTATTTATGCATGATATTGATAACCAGAATAAGCTTTCAAATCTTTTGATCTATCATTAAAATTGTTTAGTCCAAAAATCAGGTTCTAAGAATTATTTTTCGACACCAGGCAAAAATTTCAGGTGCATTTTTAAAATTGTGATATATACTTATTTGCTCTATATGTTTTTCTTGATTAGGACTTATTAAAATATTTTATCTTTTGTGAGTTAATTACTTGGTTTTTATAGACCGACAGTGCAAGCATTCAAGAAAATAATAGTGAACCCCGTGATATAAAGATGCACTATGCAGTATTACATTCTGAAATAACTGGAGACATTCCAAAGGAGCTTGAAGACAGTGAAAAATTGAAATATTCTGATGACATTACCAAGCTTACTAAAACAATAGAAACAATGGAGAAAGAAGTGGAAATGTTAAAAAAGGTTCATGAGAGTAGAATGCATGATGCAAAGGATAAATATTCAAACACAATAAGCAAGCTACAATTAATAACTCAAAAACTAACAAATTCAGATAACTTTGGGTAATAATATCTTTTCTTAACTTATATATTTACTTTCAGAATCCTTAATTGATTTTTTTTTCTTAGTGACAAAAATGCCAAGGATTTCTTTTCATCCTTAAAGGAATTGGCTAAGGAAAGGAATGAACTGTTAAAAATTATTCAACACAGAGAAATGGAGCATAAAAAATTAGAAGAGGAATTAAGGTAAGAGATAAATAAAGTCAATTGTGTTTTTTTACAATATTAGAGCAAATCTTATACATGATGCTTATTAATAAAATAATATGCCTAACTGCTTAAATTTCAGAAATGCACAAGACTCAAATATAGAAGTAGAAGAGCAACCCTTAACAGAAACAGAATCAAAAGAATTTCAAGAAAGGGAGAGAAAGTTAAAATCATTCATTACTAGTACAAGACTGGAGCTTGGCAAATTAAATAGACAAATTATGAGGTATTCAGTTGCAATTGATGAAATACCTGGTACAGCAGAATTGTTGCAGTATGAGAAAAGATTTGTGGAACTGTATAATCAAGGTAAAATAATAGTCAACATATTACAAAAAATAAAACAATGAGTTGAAATAATATGTAACTAATGGTATCTTTTGTTCTCTGTAATACACACATCAAAAAGGTCTGCACAACACCAACAAAGATTTCGACGCGAAAGTGTTGGCTTGGGCTGTCATTCAGCATGAGTTTAGCATTCCGATTCGAGGGTGCCCGAGAGGGCCGGACCTCGGCTCGATCGGTAGCTGTTGACTGACTGGGATTTTTTCGGTTATCAGACACAATTAGTATACCTTCTATATATATATATATATAAATGTAATCGCTACATAGTATAAAATAAAATCGTCCCACTGTCTGTCTGTCCCTATGTATGCTAATATGCCTAGATCTTTAAAACTACGAAACGGTTTTTTTTAGGTTAGGAGATGAGGGAGGGGGAGGGGGAGAGAAGTACTTTGTACTTTTGTACTATGTAGAAAAGTAAAATATTTTCTTGTATATGGCCTGTATATTTTCGATATAAAACATATTTGATTTAAAATTTAAATTACAGAGCTATCTATAGTAAACCGTAATTTAAACATCGCGTGTTTTTACGTTTCGTTTAGTGACTCCATCTCAGTCGGACCTGTGTTGATCTGGAATTATTTTATTATTCCTGACAATAATTCCACTCCTGACAATATTTGCAATATCTTCACTCTACACCTGATACTTACTGAGTACTTGTCTTATCAAAGATTTTGTTAATAAAAAACAAGTTATGTATATATCCCATATTTTATATATAAATTTTTAAGTTCTCAAGTAATATCTTTTGATCATCACCTGCCATCTACTTATCATCATGACAAGTGTTGATCAGACTAGATGATCGACACTAGGCATCAAGTCCACCAATTTTATCTCTTAGCTTTTGGTGTTAGCAATGAAGAATAAATGAATGTTGACTGGTAGATAATGCTGATGGCATTAAGTCCTCCTCTATACATATTTTGTGTGCATGAAGTATAAATAAAATAAACAAATGTGTTTGTACATTGTATTATAATAAGCTGTTTTTTGTTGCAGTTGCTTCAAAACATAAGGAAACTAAGCAGTATTTTATATTTTATAACACCCTTTATGAAGTTAAACTTTATACATCAAAAGAACTTAGTCTACTTAATTCCATATTGGATAACTATGAAGAGTAAGCTTGTATTAATAAGACATGTATTCCTTTATATATAAACTATAGAATTTTTATGACTTTATAAATATTTTAGGGCCATGTCTTCTACAAGAAAAAGAGAAGAATTTATGACCCAGTTCGAATCAATAGTTGATTGGGTGAATCAAACTGTGAGAAAAGTGGAAGAAAAGTTTAATACTGAAAAGGAGCAAAAAGCCACCCTGCATGCTGAGTATACACGGCTTATTGAAGTTCAAAGACAGTATGCAGCAGCCTTGAAAAAGTTGGCTGCAGAAAGACATAAGATCACCAGGGAGATTAGAGTGTTTTAAAACTTGCAAAACATCCTTACACTTACATACAGACAAGTAAAATAAGTGAATTAACATTGAGTAAGCTATGATCATCTAAGAGATTTTTTGTTATAAATTTTAAATGAAAATCATGTCCACTTTGATATTCCTATTGGATTGTACTAAAACTCTACCTCAGTGATGTTTAATATAGTCACATCATAGCATAAGATTTCTTTTGAATGATCCGCTGATGGTACAACTGCATGGCTTAATACCATTATATGGTATGGAAAATATATAATATATACCATAAATTGGTTAGGTTAAAGAAAATCTAAATTATTTGATTAAGATACAGCGTGTCGTTACAAACGCGACAATAAATGAACACACGTCTAATGCTATTTGCCAATAATCATAAAAAAATATAAACGATAAAAAAATCCATAATAAAAAAAAATACTTTTCAAACAAAGTAATAAAGTAAAAAAGAAACAAATTTTGTAAACAACTGACTGATTCATACATTCGGAAACTTTTTCAATCGTTGCTACAGCGTCGCATTACAAGCACTAACACATCTAACACTTCCTTGTCTCTTTAAAATTCATTCAACCCATTCATATGCTTTGTAACCTTTACAAATGAACTTTATGTTACAGTTTTATATGTAAGGATGTTCTAAAATTGTTTGTTTTGGAAAATTCAATAACTCGGTAAATATTGACGTTTAAATGTAAATGTATAGGACAATTTTTAAAAGTTATCTTAGTATTTTAAAAGTTATATAGTAGTCTCTATATGTGTGTTCATTTATTGTCGCGGTTGTAACGTTGACACGTTGTATATCTGTGACTTAGCACCACAGATTTTTAAAATTTCAGCCTAAGAATAGTTTTGACAGAGGTGACAATAATTCTTTCAGACAGAAATTTAAAGAGACAACAATGAATATTATTAATATATCTCTTTTTAATTTATATTAATTACCTAATGAAAGAGTAAATAAATATATTATTCAAGTTATACTTCTTATGGCGCGTTTGAAAAAATTATGAGAGTAAAATTTTTACGAATCACGCGCACATCAACAAGATGAAGTTTGTAACAAGTGAGCAACTTCGATCAACTTCATGGTATTACCATGGAAACTGATAAAAACTTTTTGAATTTTACCTTCAATGCAAAGTCATTTTATTAAGCCATTATTAATTGCATTAATGTCTTTTTCAAAGACTACCGGCACCGCATAAAAATATCCGCAGTGGCCACGTGGTGGATTATGCCCTTATACCCTCTGTACAGAGGACGCCTTCGCACAGCCGTGGGATATGTATAGGCTGTTACTTTACTTTTTTGTGTAAAATACACAGACTGCTGAATATTATATACAAAATTATAGAACTAATCCTGGTTATTGGTAGAATTTTCTAGTCTTTATTAACAAAACTTTATATAGGTATATACAGGAACTAAGAGTTATCATTTATATAGGAAGACTGAAAACAATCATTTCTTTTTTGTTTGTAAACTTTTGATAATAAAAATCATTCCATTACACAATTTACGCCCTGTTTTATTTATTAACTCTGTTTAACAAAGTCCTATTTACTCAACTTTAAACTTACTTTTAATTTTCCTTTAGATTTTTGACGCTGCACAACAAATTATAAAAAAAGTTCGCCTCAGCACTTTGGCGTAAATATTATAAGTTGTATTATTTAGTAATGTGAATAACATATGCTTATAAGAATTTCTCAAAATTCTAGAGATAAAAAAAAGTTCAAATAAGGTGAATAAATCCAATTTATTAAGATAAAACTATTTTTATCACATAGGACCTAGCCTATAAAGAATATTAGCATAGCCCTGAGGAATACTGGGTGTGAGCACACTCAAAGAGTTACAACGCTGCTGTGCGTTTGCCCTTTATGCGAGGTGTTATGGCCGTGTCCGTGGCCGTGACTGTGGCCGTGGCCGTGGGGGGCTGTGCCTGATTTCTTGTACATGGTAAAGGAAATTAGTTCCCGATTGGCGTTCGTCATCGCCATCGCGTGCGACACGACGTCGTAGCCGAACAGTCCGTGGAGGCGGTTTACCACCATCAGTGTGAGACCCTTCTGCGTGATGCGAACGGTCTTCTCCAATTCCGATGACGTAGCTATCGCCATGTTGAACGACGAGTTAAGCTCCTGAAATTATAAAGCAGTAACGTTTGTACATGTTTTATTGAATACTTTCCTACCAAACTACCAATTTGAAGAAAAACCTATCACAATCAATGTGATGTATGTAATCACTGGTTATTAGTCATCGCTTAAAGTAAACAAATCATTTATGTATTCGTTTTAACAATTATCGCTAATTTTATAATAAAACAAAGTAAGCAATTTAACACTGCCGTGTAATATATTTGTAATTTTAGGATAAAAAGAGTATGAATTATTAATATGCTATGAATAAAACTACCCATTTGTTTCTGAATTGAAATGACATTTTTATAATATACTAGCGGACCGGACAGACGTCCTGTACACACGACATAAATTCGACAACTTGGTAATAAAAAAGAATTGTTGTTGTCCGAATAATTGTGAATCTAAACCATTCTCGACTCGACCAGAAGACACAAAAAAAATCATTGAAATCGGTACAGCCGTTTAGGAGGAGCTCAGTGACATACACACGTACAGTAGAATTATATATATATATATATAAAGATTTAAAATAAATAAAAAAAAACATTATTCCACATGCCACTTTCTTCCGATTAATTCCAATTAAAGTCAGATTATGATAATACCTATAAAGTTGGTACAAATAAAACAATCAGAATCTGTATCTTGGATTAATTATTCTAGTAATATTACAAGTTTAAACAGAAAGATAAACAAGTTAAGTAACTTGACCGCTGTTAACGTGACGGTCAAGCGAAATATTTGTTTGTTTTATTATACGCAATTTTACTTTTACCTATATGCATATAATGCAGCAACGTTATAAATAATACAAATGGTTTTACCCGCACTAACGTAGCTCGTTCCTCGCTTTTTAATCCGTACACTGTTGCACCTTCATCCTTCGAGAGATGCGGTGCGCTTAGGCTGCCCATTACCATGATATAAGGCATTTTGATGTGCAAGTTATACGAGTCGACATATATAAGGAACAGTCATCTGTGAATGGTAGATTTCATTTTCACAGTAGCGGCGTCACAACTTAAGTTCTGTTAGTCTGTATTTAATATGGTGAGCACGCGGTCAGCACCGCGACAGGTTGTGCACTCGTATGTGAGCGGAGCAGTCGTAACTCGTACGTGCCGTCTATGCTCACAAAGCCGTTGCGTACGGGCAACTTACAGGTAACGCGTGTGTTTGTGGGCTCGTGGGTGACGTTGCAATGTTCGTCAAATCGTCACATGGCCTTCACGGCTGTTGCTTGCTTGTTGCGTTCGCGTCACTCGCTACCAGCGTACCTTCTCTTCATGTTTTCCGTTCAAATTGTCCATTTCATCATATTTTTAACGGAATTTAATAACATTTTGAGTATAATAAGCAATTGGACCGAAATTCTTAACATTTATATACGGTACCATTAGAGTTCATTTGGAGGTAAATCTTCTAAATGTTTTGTGCAAAAAAATTTTTTTTCAGGTCGTGCCTAGTTTAATTTATACACTAGTTATGAACGATAAAGTTTCTTACAACATAAAAGTGGAACTCCTTTTTTAAACGGTTTTATTTAGCTCGACCCGTACGGAATTTATTTGTTTATTTATTTGGGTCAAAATTAGAAATTGAAATTTAAGCACCTTCCCGTTGTCAGATTGATCTGAAATTTGGTACACACATTTAATTTAGATGACAATACAATATTGTAGTTTTCAGTGCACATAAAATAAAACTGTTTAACTTAAAAGTTTTTAACTAGCTAGAGCGCCTTTACAACAACTGTATCAGATTTATTTTCAGTCTTGGGAAATATGATCATATCAGTCAGTGTCGCACACGTCTTAAGTGGCTTACTATTCAACAAAGGCGTAGCTATAGAATTTTGGTTACTCTTTTTATCTTAAGGATAAATTTCAATACCTCTCTCAATCTAATGAAAGACATCTTCGTTCTTCATCTAATCTAAAGATTAAAATTCCTCTCCACGCCATTACTTTCTTTCGTAAATCTTTTACTGTTCAGGCTGCACTGCTCTGGAACTCCTTATCTGTAGACATTCGAAGAGCACCTTGCAGAACCTCGTTTAAGCGGTTATCATATATATAACATATCATAAGAATATCATCAACTAGTGAAGTGGATGTTGCCGTTTGTTACTAATTATTACATACGCGTGTGTGGTGTGTGTGTGTTTGATTGTGCGTGTGCGTGCGTGTGTGTGTATGTATATATGTATATAATATAGTTGTTTTTATATATTTATAGATTATTCAGTAGATATATATTAATGCATAATTCAAAAGTTTTTTATATTACGTAAGTATTTTCATATTATTATTTAGTATTTATAGTCTTTTTTAGCTTATTGCGGCTACCACAATCTCTCACCACGCCCCGGGTTGACTGGGAGAGAATGCCCAAATGGCATTAATTCCGCCTTTTTTTAAAGGTTTTGCAATAAAGCATAAATAAATAAGTAAAGCCTCAGGTACATGGTTATTTGCTGCCACGTATTGGTTGGTATATTTTAAAAACAATCCTGTGAGGGTAGTAGGCAAGGGCGGATCCAGCTTTGGTGCCGGGGGGGGGGGGGGGGGGGTCACGTAGTCGTGGTCAAGTGATAAGAAGCTATAATTTAATTTTTATAATCATAGATAGAATTAAAAAGTAGGTACTTATCAATTCGGATGTTTATATTTTGTTCTGTTTTGCTCGTACATAGCGTTAATTTTAAATATTGAAGGTACTTACATAAAATCTATATATGTGTGCAAAAAAAATATAAAAACATTGTTTAACAATTTTAATTAGTGGTCCACCTATGTCTTGGACCCAGCCCAGTGGGGGGTCATGACCCCCATGACCCCCCCCCCCCCCCCCATGGATCCGCCCTTGGTAGTAGGTACCTATAGCCTTATTTGCATAGGTGGCAAATGCAACAAATACCAAACGTCGTTTATCTCCAAACCAAGTTGGCAAATATTTAGAATAAAACATGTTTTTTTTTTTCTCCTTTATTCGTTTTGCAAAAATGAATCGATATGATATTTTTGAAAGATTGCAAAACTTGCATGGTATTTTATAATTTTCAACGTAATACAAAGACTTCAATTTAAATACACTAGTGCTCTACGAAACTTTATAATGAATCAAACATTTAACATAGTGTAGTAAAGTAACAACCTATGTTATCCTACTACGGGCAAAGGCCTTCTCATTATATAGGGATTACAGGGTATAAGGGCATAGACTACCACGCACCCCGGCTGCTGATAGGCGGATATCACATAACTTCAAAATATTTTGATTCCTCATAATGTTTTCCTACACTGTTGAAAACGTGTTCAGTCAGCACTTAGAATTAACAATTTCATCGGCACCGGCACCGGGATTGAACTCAGGTTGCTCGAGTATATTGTATTAAAAGGGAGCGCCCGGACACAGCTATCATGGCGCTGTACACATATACTTAGTGTAGTATGATAAAAATGCGAGAAAAATCTAATATTGAATAAGATTTGTCACGTTAGTTGCATATAAAAAGTGCATCTTAAAACATTGTCAGGTTCAGAACTTATCAGTTTATATCAAAGCTCCGTAATTACCTAACATGTCACTGCTTAACACTGCTTAACATAATTCGTATAGTAATACGGTGCGTAATGGTCTCCTTTACGCATGAACTTAATATAAACACTACATAAACTTACTTTACACATAAAATATGAATTTCTATAGTCCATGTTTACTCATACGTACCGACGTTTCTTGTTGACATTAAAATGATGTGCCAATACTTACAATTAAAGGAAAAATGAGACAATCATTCTGGCAGTAAAGATTGGTAAAGATCAACAGTCTGCTTCTTTGTAGTAGTGTTAGTGTATTACACGTGTAAACCTAGTGATTACATTCTTTTTGCTGTATTAAGCATAAATATTTTAATTAAATGAATAAGGTCTTATATACAACTATAATACGTAGGTATCTAACAATTTGATTTTCGGCAACAAAATCATGGATAATTAAATCAATAAAATTGGCTATCGACAATTTGAATGACAGTAAATAAAAAATTCAAGCTGGTAGATAGATTGTGTCATATTTGAAAAATTGTACTTAAATTATTTAAAATAAAATTATAGAAAATCGTCGTTTTTCGAGTGAAAATATTGTTTTATAATTATGAGCCTTCCTTCTTTAAGTAGCCCGAAAAACATTCAATTAGGTATGTTACATAACTATGTTCAACATAAACATTGTAAAACCTAGTTATATCATTTTTCGATTATTCACGGTCATGAATAGAACAAGTGGTAAAATTTTGGGTAAATGTAAATAACTTTAACTACGGCGTAATTCAAATCAAATAAATTTTAAACGATAGAGAAAACTCACTTATGAATTTATCAACAAGCAGAATTTGGCGGTCGCTTATAGTTTTCGAAAAAATAAATAATGAAATAGTGTGATTTTACTATAGAAATCCGCCATTTTTTGTTGTCAATATCGTATTTCTTGGTGGTAAAAAAAAAAAAAAACCTGAAGGTTAAGGCGGGAGCTTCGCTCCCGCCTGAACCTTCTAACCTAATCTATCCGAGTCGGATTCGCTCTGTGTCGGTTATGTGACTCATTAAATTTAAAAAATCGGAATATCGATACGTGTATGAATTCATTAGAGATTTATCTCTATCGTTTAAAATTTATTTGATTTGAATTACGCCGGAGTTAAAGTTATTTACCTTTACCACGTTTTGCAAAAATCATTAAAAGCTAGTTTTAACAAACAAGGATGCCGTATGAAATTAAACGTAATTTACTTATTTTTAGTGTTCGAGACTTATCAAAAGGCCCGGCTCGCATTTGCTCAGTCTATAGCCGAATTAGCAACTAGATCTGCAAATGTTAAATGCCTAGACAGGGCTGGAGTACTGGGTATGAAAATCTGTCCCTCTTTTGTCTTAAATATAATATACTTATTGTTTTTGTTACTTTTTACACGAAATGGTGGTCAGCGAGTAATCTGTTCACCACGGATATTAAGGGATTACCACCGCCCATGGGCAAATAACTGAGGAGTAACAGGTGCGTTGTCAACTAATAAAAAGTGGGTCTAGTTTACTTCTAACTCACTGGTGTAATACTTCGACGTAACTATGCTGTATATATATATATATATATATTTATATATACAGCGTGTCGTTACCATCGCGACAATAAATGAACACACCGATGGTCCCTAGGTAAAGTATCGAATCTACAAAATTGCAATTTTTTTTTTATTGCTGTTTTGAGATCTCAATAATAGTAATTTTGTAACAAGGTTTTCAAAAATTTTAAAAAGTCATTGTGTATGCGTTTTTTAGACACGTATAATAACGAAACGTAACAGTCTATCCGGCGTAAAGCAACGAATGTTAACTTTCGCGAGATTACGCTGCATCGGCGAGTGTGAAACAAGGACGGAACTACCACTATCGCTAGTTTACGCCGCAGTGATGCGCGCCTGGCGTGCAAAATTCTTATAGCTATTTTTTTAATGGTTTTTTTATTCTCTATTAATAAAATATATTGTGTGATGAGAAAGTTACCCTCCCGCGTAATATATCGAATCGTGTAGATTCGATTGTTTATGACGGGTTGTAATTTCCTAATAGTATCGAAAGTACCGGTTTAGATTACCTACGTGGTTTTTTCATAATATAATTCTATCGAAACTGACGATTTCGATACTTTACGTTGTATTACAAAGTCAAATTTCAATTGGAAGTGCCACTTTCGATTGTTTTGGGTGGATTTTATTTCTTTTTTGTAAAGATTCGATATAGGTAAGTGCTTATATTAAAGTGAAGAAACTTACTTATAATATTTATTTTCTGTGATTCATAAAACTAGACTTTCTTAAATAATATTTTTATTATTTTTATTTAATTTACCTACTTACCTTCTACTTTTTTTAGAGTCACCGATACCCATCAACTGCGTCTTCAATTATTTGAAAAATATAAAGGATTTGTTTAGACGATGAATTGATGGACCCAACCACAGTTTAACTTCCCATGCAACTCGGTTATCATCGAAGACAGTGACCAAAGTTCATCAATTTTCATGAATAGCAGGGAAATAACTCTATTACCTTCCCCAGATTCAGAAGTCGGGTCTCCCGTACAAGAAATAATATTCTATAAATAGGGTTATTGTTCGTCACTTTGACTTGAGGTAATACTATTATTACCTGAAGTCAAAATGGAGAACAAGAACCCGAGTCTTTAGAGTTAGGTCTTAACAGTTAGGTGAGGATTATGCTAAACCTATAACATAGTTACCAAGTGCAGACTCATACATAACTGTTTCGGAATGTAATTCCGAAAGAGTTATGTATGAGTATGTAGCAGTAGGAGTACAGGAAAAGAAAGAAAACCCATTTTTAAAACTAGCTCCGGAAAAAAGATCAAGGTATCCCGTAAAAACGAAAGTTCTGGTTAGCAATACCTCAGTCGAAATGGAAAGGAAATCATACTAGTTAGGCAATGGGAGTTTATCAATAAGTTCACCCATAAAATTATTAAAACCAAGAAAACAACTTACGTCCCAATATTTTTTTACCAGCACATTTACACCACAACAGGTTTGTGTGTAAACATTTTTAAATGGCTTATGTATTCATCCATACTCACGAGACATTGGTTTGTTTTATTATAAGCTGAAATTTTCTGCATTTAAATTTTTTATTTTACTTTGGTATGTAACTTTCGTTGGCTGTTTTCGATTTAGCTTTTAAAGAAGGTACCAGTACTTCGTATCCTCATGTAGCACATGTGGATAGAAAGTACCGGTAAAAGAGGAGCTAATGAAGTAAGTAGCTGTTTGAAGCATTATTTAAACGCAAAAGATAGATCAGGGTGCTAAGAAATTCTTACTTGGTCCGATAATTGTGTGGGCCAGAATAGGAATAGAATCGTATATTCGTTATAAATGCAGTTGTCAAGAGGATTTAGCGTAGATATTGCTCATCGTTGTTTAGAGCAGATATAATCTAAGAAAAAACTAATTTACGCTCTTAACCGATGATCGTACGCATTAGTACGACGGGCAAAGGCTGAACGGAGACCCGACAACGTTGTAGAAGAAACCAAGAGTGATGTTTACGACTTTAATTTTTATTAGATGACAAAAATTGGAAAAGAAACAATACAAATGAAAATGTGAAGTGGAACAGCATTAAAGATGTTAGTGTAAGAAAAGAGGTACCAGATTGTATTTTAAATGTGATTTGAAGTGTTATTTTTGTGTAAATACTACTATAGAAACAAGAAGCCGCAAAAAGAGAATGTGTCGGCCGACGTCGTTTTTTTTATGTGAAAAGTTGCCAAGCGAGTAGACGGTGACCTGATGTTAAGTGATTACCGCCGCCCATGAACATTTGTTACACCCGAGGGTTCAAGATGCGTTGACAATCTTTTGAAGATTGGGCTCCGGCCACCTCACTCACCAGACGAAACACGAAAGTATTATACTTCCACTTTACGCCGGTCTTCTGTGAGGTCGTGGTACTTACCCGGACGAGCCTGCCCATTCGTGCAACAGCCGAGGCTGCTGCGTGGTCCGACCACCTCTTAAAAAATCTTTATTCAGATTCACTACTTTTACCAGTAGCAAAGTATAAAGATTTGATTTCTTTATGTCGTTGATAAACAATACCCAAAAAATAATGATATTTCATAGGTTTTACGGCAACGGATTTTTCTTTTCATCTGAAATATGATATATATTTTTCTGTATTCTCTATTTATGATGTATAATATTTTTTGTTAAGACAGAAATTCGAGATTAGTTGTTCTGATGAATATTTTTTCTGAATTAGTATTACGTATCTACCAATGAAGTCCTACATTTTTGTTTGTGTCCTAAATTTTACCATAGATAAGTTGGTAACAAAGACTGATTTTAAATATTATTTACATCAACAATTTATGCATTTGTTTAATTTGCAACACACTTGAATAAAGATGTTTTACGTAATTTATTTTCTTGTTTTTCTATTACAAAACAATTGTAAGCAATCTACGAAGTAAATAATCCAATATGGCACTTTCCATAAAACATTCCTAACATAAGCCAACGTAAAATAATGAAATCGGCAGATTCGATACATTTGTGTATATGCGGTTCCCTGTAAATAATCGAAAGTGCCAGTTTCGATTCATAAAGCAAGTTCATTTACACTGTATACTATCGTAACTTACTTTTCTCGAAAACTATTTATAATTATCGATTTTTGCAATAACGTAATAATTAATAAGCCGCAACTCACAACTGTGAATCCAAATTTTTATGAAGTTCTTATCATAAATGTCAAAGTTATGCAAAAAATAAACTTTAAATCGCTCTCCTGAAAAGTTGCATTTTTCACTTTCGATACTTTACCTAGGGACCATCGACACGTCTAACGCTACTTGCCAATAATCATAAAAAATATTAACGTTAAACAAAATCCATAATTAAAAAAAAATAATTTTCAAACAAACTAATTAAGTAAAAAAGAAACAAAATTTGTAACATCCTATACAACTCGCGCCACAGCCTCGTATTACAAGCCTCTCCTTCTAACAGTATGTTTTGTCTCTTTTAAATTCATTCAACCCATTCATATGCTTTGTGACCTTTACAAATGAACTTTACGTTACGCTTTTATAGGTAAGGGTGTTCCAAAATTCTTTGTTTTGGAAAATTTAATAACTCTGTAAATATTGATGTTTAAAGAATTTAAATGTTTAATACAACTTTAATAAGTTATCCCCTATATGTGTGTTCATTTATTGTCGCGATGGTAACGACACGCTGTGTATATATATATATATATATATATATATATATATATATATATATATATATATATATATATATATATATATATATATATACAGCATAGTTACGTCGAAGTATTACACCAGTGAGTTAGAGGTAACCTAGACCCACTTTTTATTAGTTGACAACGCACCTGTTACTCCTCAGTTATTTGCCCATGGGCGGTGGTAATCCCTTAATATCCGTGGTGAACAGATTACTCGCTGACAACCATTTCGTGTAAAAAGTAACAAAAACAATAAGTATATTATCGACGTGTGATCATATTTTATTGTCGCGTTAGTAATGAAACGCTGTATATGAAGTATTACACCAACGTGGCCCTACAATAGTTATAAGTCCTACACATTGTTTCGCTTAAATCCGCTACTAGGTTACATTAAAATGTTTAATTCAAAATAACGAAGAATCGACAGAAGTCGCAAAGAAAATAATATCCTGATTCGAATATCGAGGAACCCGCAATAGTCCCGCAATATACTACGACCTAACAGAAGACTGGCGTGAAGTGGAAGTATTGTACTTCTGCGTTTCGTCTAGTGAGTGAGGTTGCCGGGGCCCACATTATTCACTGTCACGGCAACACCTTTGGGTGTTGCAAACGTCAATGGGCGATGGTTTTCACAACATCAGATGAATCGCCAGCTCGTTTGCCACCTTTTCATATGAAAACAAAAAAAGAATTGATGAAACGATCCCGTAGAGCTGCTGCGGCCCTTAGTTTCGGATGCCAGTAGCACGGTCCGCCAATGCGCCGTTGTGGCGGCAGCGAGGTTGGCCGAACACGACGAGGGAGTGGCGCGGCACCTGCTTAATGGGGGCATGGTCACCACCACACTTGAAAACCTTCAAAAATACAACGTGAGACCATTTACTCACATTCTACAATGCACTAAACACCTACTTACTAGCTTTTTAAAGACTTCAGCGAATTGATTTACTATATAGATCAAGCTGATACCCACGACTTCCTTTGCTTTGCTTTGATGTTTTACTAACAGGTAATGTATTTTATCTAGAACGGCAAGAGAATACACATCGCTGAACACGTAGTGTTGTAGTGAAGCATTTTTTTCGTACAAGTATAATAGGTAACTAAATTAAATGAAGATATTTATCACAATAACTTTTGGCTAAATACATATCTAAGAAATAAAATTTAGAAGAATTCATAAAATAAAAATAAAATAGCCTCCTCAATATTGTAACTATTATTGGGCGGGTAATTAATTATTTTTTATGCAACCCGATTTATTGTATACAACCCGAATCTATTTGAATTGTTGGTTTTCAGGTATATTACAAAAGATCTGCTTTGTATTTACTGAGAGCGATTGCAAAGTAAGTACTTAAGTTAACCATAACCTAATTACAGAATTTATATTTGAAAAATTATCATGATTGTAAAACTTGTACTTTACGTTATATTTAAATTATTTTCTCGTCTTAAGTTCAATAATTGAGAAAAGTCATGTATCATCACCCAATCCCGTGAAAGCTAACTTTTCTACGAGCTCCATATCCGATGACGCTTTTCAAGTCTATAAGGCTGAAAGCGAAAACATCAACCAACAGAGAAAAAAAAGAGTCGCCATCGCATCATCATTATTACTTCCACTTTACTTTTTCTTCATTATGCTCTTTAAATGTTCTTTATATTTTCTTAGACATAATGACGAACTTGCGTCTATGATTGTGCGGCTGGGCGCATTGGAACATATAGTCACATGTCTTGAGGACTTTGACACACAGGTATGCGACCAATGTAAAGTCGATTATATTATATTTAATGATGTTTTTTTTCTAATACATTTTTAAATTTTAAGGTGAAGGAGAATGCTGCCTGGGCTTTAGGTTATATTGGAAAGCATAACGAACAGTTAGCTGGCCAAGTTGTTGACGCTGGGACCCTACCTTTGCTAGTACTAGCATTTCAAGAACCCGAAATAAGTCTTAAGCAGGTCTGCACTAAACACTAAGTATTTGCTTTAGGAATTGGCATTTCTCATGAAATGATAATATAATAATGTTTTCCAGATCACGGCCGGCGCGCTTGTTGATTTAGCACAACATAAACCAGAGGCCGTAGTGGATGCGGGTGCAATATGCCATTTAGTGCGTGGTTTGGATAACTCAGACCCTAAACTGAAGGTGAATTAGGAGGAAGGAGTTTATCTTATTAAACTATTCAGACGAAAAAACATTTATTTTAAAACGAGACTTCGAAATCGTAACCCACGATATTGTTTTAATTGACTTCAGTATTTACCTTAAATAATTTGCAACGATGAATATCTTGAATATGAATATACAATGAAAAAATAGATAAGTACACGTAGAGATTTTATAGTTACATTTTAAATTTCGCAACCTTGAGATCATACTAACAGTATATTTTACATGAAATCCGTCCAGTTTATTCAATGAGAACTCATATCTTAAGACGTAAAATTTCTGTCCATGGGACTTTCCCATGCCCTTTGCTGATACTTCAATACATTAAAGATTTATCCTCAATGTGCAAAATATCCTTTCATTGCTTCAAAACGAATCTCAAGGCAATTGTATTTTTTTGCAAATATATATATATATATATATTGAAAGGTAGAAATTATGTATTCTTAGTTGATAAGCTCAATAGCTTAGGGAGTCTTGCTTTAAACGTAGGGAACGACTGATGTTCGAGAAATGTTCCATTCTTTTGTTGCCACAATCCGAATTTGAACGACGAAAGTTTGAATTTGTCGACGTCAAAGTTCTGCACCTTAATCGGAAAATGTGTCTTCCTTCGCTTATAGAATGCTTTTTCTTTCGCTAAATGCAAGCATTATCAAAATTGGTTGTGCACAATAAATTGTCTAAATTTGAACGGAACCCCCAGTGCTTTGTCTACTCGCATCTGGCCAGTTTTCTTTACGTTTACGAGTGTTTGTCGGGTGAGCAGCGCAGCGCTTTAAGCGCTTTGAGCGCTGTGGCGAGCGCTCGTCCTGAGCTGGCCGAGGCTGTCGTGGCTGGTGGCGCGCTGCCCCCTGCATTGCTGCACGCCGCACACAACTCAGCGCCGGTGCGTCGCGCCGCCGCGTGCCTACTGAGAGACATTGTGAAACACTCCATCGATGTTAGACTTCGAACATTTATTTGTCTTTGTAGTTATACTTCTTTTGGTGCGTTTGGGAAAAATGATGAGAGTGAATTATTACGATGCGACACCTAAAAGCGACAGAAACTTCATGGTATTATTATGGCAATGATAACACCGTGAAGTTTGGAATATTATATTCGTTGGTTGGGTACGTCGCGTGTCGTCGGCCGCCAATGCCTCGGTCCGCAATACCGTCTGGTATTGTCTCGACGAACCCGTAGCTGATAATCTTCTTAGTTTTGTAAATGCACGCATATCTTCATGCTCTGATTGAAGTCTATCAAACTCGTAGGAATTTTCTTTTTCCACGAGCTCTGTGCCCGATGAAGCTTCATACAGCCAACAGACTTCAACCATAAAAAAATAAAAAAAGAATCATCAGAAATAATAAGAACTATACCCACGTGTTTCTTTCGACATTCAAGTATGCTTAGTACTTATATGGTGGGATTCGAATCGGCGACTTGAATGTAAGTCCAGCCCACTCAGTCCTGCGTATCACACGTCGCATAATATGGATATTATATCACACGATTATCGATGTGGTACTCGTGTCGTAGTTTATAAACAGCATCGTTGACCGTTAAAGTTTGTTTACCATTGTCGAGAATTTAATTTACTATTAACTACTAAACGCGACTACTACTAAACGCGACGAAATTAGTTTATTTAATAAATCTTTTATTCAACAATTTACGGTATTCAGTGAAATTAAGAGATTAGAACATTTAAATGTAAAGAATGTTGTTTTAATTTTATTGTTAGTTGGCGCAATTGGTTGTGAATACGGGTGGATGCGGTCCACTGGTGGAGTTATTGGCGGAGAGTCCTGGTGTAGCACGCGTGCCAGCGTCAATGGCGCTCGGCTTCATAGCAGGACAGTCGGATCAGCTAGCGATGGCGGTTATCGAATCTAAGGTTCGGGCATTCGCCTAGTTATGGATTAAAAGTGTTGATTTCATTCAACCCCACACTTAACACTTTGACAATTAAAATATTCTCAAAATATATTTAAAAAGACTCAAAGGACATTAAAACCCAATGTCCAATAATTTGGTTGGGTTTTATGTTAAGTTTCAGTTTTGTTTGTTAAAATGTGAATTAAGAAATATTTTAAACTTTTCAGGCAATTCCACCCTTAGTTGATATCCTCCAAAATGATGAAGCTGAAGAAGCTGAAATCTGTGCAGTTGCTTGGACATTAGGTCACATCGCTAAACATTCTCCACAACATAGTTTAGCTGTTGCAGTTGCTAATGCTTTCCCAAAGTTGTTGCAGGTAATATTATTTGATTAATATAAATTCATCTTTATAAATAAATACAGATCAAGGTTTCGTCTTACTGCAATTAAGAATTATTTCATGTTTCTGTTTATGCCTACTATTCTTTAAATTTAACACTTTGTTGTTATTATAGCTAAAAAAAGTTTTTAAGATAATTATAAAGAAAAATTTAAAAATCCCACAATATTAAAATTTTCTATCTTTCAAAATCTTTTTTGTCTCACATGATTTTTTGATCACAATGAGGAAATTAAATTATTGCAAAGGCCACAGTTTTTCCAAGAATAAAAGAAATGGCTTTAGAATTATCAATTACTTTTGGCCCATCTCATTAACTACTTTTCTTGTAGTTATATACAAATCCTAAGTCTTCTGGAGAAGTTCGTGCACGAGCCTTATGTTGCTTGAAACAAGCACTGCAATGTTGTTTACATAGACCAGCACTTGAACCACTACTTCATGCAGCGCCAGCTTGTGTTTTAAAATATGTTTTGGCACAATATGCAAAGGTAATTAAAACTACTATGTTAAATAGTACCTAGATCTCTATAATATGTGAAATTGCAAATGATTTCTTTTAGAATATAGGCCTTGTATGTCAGCATTTACAATTTTATTTTTTATTTAGACTGATACATAAATAAAGTTTAATGATCATTTAGTATTATGATATTCATTAAATAAAGATTTTTCTTTTGCTAGACTTGTAAGTCCTGTGGCAACTTTGGTTTTTTTGCTTATATTAATTTTTAATTAACTTGCAAACTAAGTAAAAACAATATTTTCTAAAGTTATATTATTTTCTAAAAATAAGTCTAAATTGAATAAAGAAGTTTTGATTTTGGTTTTCAGTCAAATACCTTTTGTATAAGTATAAATATGATGTTCTTTGAATTAATGAAAGTGACAACTGTATTAATTTTTGTATTTATCACAGATGCAAGTTGTTTAAGAATGAAAGATTAATAGACAGGCCCATCATCAAGATTATCATCTTCTTCATCATAGTCCTCGCCATTGTCGAAATAATTATTCGCATAATCAGTGCCTTCATCAATTTCATATTCTTGTTCTTCCTCGTCTTCTAATTCTTCATCATCATTATCATTTTCATTTTCTTTTTTGATGGTATCTTCATCTTTGTTTTCCAATTCTTGTTCTGTATTTTCCTCCAAAGTTTCTTTCTTTTCTAGTGTTTGAAGTTTTTTTGTCAAAGTATTTGCATCATCAAGTTTTCGTTTACGAGCAGTCATTCTTACTCTTCCAGCTTGTGGCCGTAATTCTGCAGGCATGTTTACCCATATACAATCTAAGGTTTTTCCTTCTTTGGCATCGAGTGCCAATTGCTTGTATTTATCAGAATAACGTTCTATTCCATCGGTACGAGTGTTACGTTTAACATATGCTGGCGATTCATGTAAATATTCAATAAATTGATCTTTCACAATAAGCATATATTCTGTTGCAGCGTCGCAATTTAGAGGCAACGGTTTTGATTCAAGCTTTGGAAATAAAGGCGGTGGAGCAAGCGTAGCTGTAGTATTTTCTCCTCGTGCAATTCCGAGAGCTTGCAGTTGTTCATTTGTCAATGATAATCCACCACCACGTCCTCTGCCTCTTCCTGCCATTTTTCATTCAAACACCAGGACGAATAAAACAAATTATTGAACTTCACAATGACATACTTAAAACAGTGTTTTTTTTGATAGTTATTAGTTTGTTTCACAATACAATAGGTTATATTTTTGTTTATTAATTTTGAAAGGTATAATTTTTAAATTTTACTTGAATTTGGTCATAAACCTTTCAGTCTTATATAGATTTGGTGGAATTTTATTTAAAATTACAAATTATTAAAATAAAAATATCCTGTAAGTTCAAATAACACAAATTATTATTTATAGTTTTAAATAATATTGGTAATATAAATATATAAAATATATCTTATAGATATTACCAAATGACGCAAGAGCTCGGAGATTGTTCGTATCAACTGGCGCACTAAAAAGGTTACAAGAAATCGACACAGTCCCAGGCACTTCACTCAAAGAATATATAAATATAATAAATAGTTGCTTCCCTGAAGAAATAGTAAGGTAGGTTATTTTGAAATTTAAAGTTTTTTTATAGTGCTAATCTCTGCACTTAAGATTAAACATTAAAACTTGTAGAAAAAGTACAAAAAGCCGCTGTAAGAATCGAACCCACGTCTTCGGCATTCGCGGCCTGACGCTTTAGCCAATAAGCTAAACGGCTGATAGCCACACCGGCGATTCCCACAGCGGCGACAATCTTTTCGTACTTTTTCTACAAGTTTTAGGTTATATTGATTTATATTTTTTATTTTCGATTGCGTTATGAAAAAATACAAAAAAGGAATATAAACTGTATAATCAAGCATGAAAATATCAAGATCTATAATATAGTGTTCATAATACATCGCGTTCTTGCTTTGCTTTCATATTTTAAACAATTTAAATCAAAGCGGATTATAGATTTTTACTAACACGGTATAGTAAAAAAAAAATATTAATTAATAGCTTTACCGTATTTTTTTTATTTCTTCCATTTATCTTTTATTTTTTCTTGGAAAGTTTTGACTTTTATTTAATTTCCAGGTATTACACCCCCGGTTATTCAGACTCATTACTGGATAGAGTAGAAGCTTATACACCCCAGGTAAAAATAAAAAATATGTTAGCCAAATAGCAATTCACAATGAACACCTAGCTTGAAAAAACTAGTTGGACGGTTTGTGACTACCAATTTTATTCATTTTTATTTCCAATTTGCTTCAGATTCCAGAGTTGTTTACGGATCGAGTGCCCAGTGATTGTCAAAGTGAAGTGACTTTAGAAAATTAAAATGCTATTATGTATATATTTTTTAAATGTTTTACTTTGTTTTACATTTCGTTATTCATTCTTTACCCATAGTCCAAATAGTCTTTTGAATTTTCACCGTCCTTCCACCTATTGCAGTTTCTTCAATAGCCATAGATTGGCTTATCAACCTGTAACTAAAAAATTCAAATATATAAAAATATTGTATCACCACAGATATGAAAGTTTTCGTACCCAACCTATCAAATTCCGAAAAACAAGTGCACTTAGCAGTAATACCAGCTTATAATATTTTTGTGAACCTTTTTTTTTATGAGTTATGCGGCGACGTTACCTATACGGAACCACTATGTGTGTAAAATAATGTAATAAAACATTATAATGTTATCCTAAAGTAAAAAAATCGTATCGACTGCTACTGTCTAATTAGATCCAGTTTAAAAATACTTGTAAAATAGCTGAACGTGAATTTTGTCTTTGCTGACTACCGCAGGTGCTAGAACTAATACACTTGTATATCATTATCATTCTTACCTGAAGTGAGAACTGCCAAGAACATTCAATATCTTAACACCTTCAACGTCCGCTTCAAGCGTTTCATCCTGTATTCTTTTGCACGTTATATTCATATTATTAAGATTAACTTCTAAACGTGTCATATGAGTGCGAGGCAGGTTCTGGAAATGTTAATAAAAACATTTATTTTAATGTTTTTAAACCATAAAGCAGTTGTGTCTTGTGGTGAATGTCTTCATCCGTCGCAGAACCCGTAGTTCCTCACTATTTTTAAAATTGAGCACGTGGACATGAGTTTATTATAACGAAATAATTGTTGACTACCTGCTGTTGTTGCGTTTGGCTTGGTGAGAATCGATCTAGAATGCGGGTCACGTGTACCATTATATTGATCTCGTCGTGCTCATAGATGAGGGCGACCTTTAAGGTGTTGTATATTTATTATTGAGTTCTACTCTCAGTCGGGGTGTCAGTAGGTGAAACACATGACTGATAATTTTGATAGCAACTTTTTTTATAAGTTTATGATACCCTCTGTTCAGAGAAGGTTATTGCCCTTCGATGATGAGATTTTAATTTAATTCTAAGGGGAAAAAATCCTGTCTTAGTGTTTTCATATGTTATATATTGAAATCAGCATAAATAATATAATGCTTTTAAACACACCGGTTCAACCTTTGCATTGCTTGTCAGTCCAAATTACTAGATACGCGGATAGATAATAGAAAAACTAAAGAACATTGTCCGTCGATAGAATGTTTACATAATATTATTTTATCGTTCGAATTTAACACGTTGACGCGATGTTTATTGAGATTTATAAGTTAAAATCCACCAAATGTTAATCAACCGCATAAATGTTTGGAAAATAGGTACCTTTATTTTGCATGTCACTTCGCCAGTTGATTCGAATTCAATAACTAGTATGTATTCCATAATTAATTTCTAGATAGTTTAAATAAATTTATACTTTTCGAAAATCGAATCCAGAGTACCGTCCTATCAATCGGCAATGCGGAAGTGGTAATGATAATGACGTTGTATTAATTGCTATCGTTATAAAACAAATGCATAATAGAACATCCTGTTTTATTGATATTAAACGAAAGAGCCGCGTCGGTATAAATTAGTGTCGACATTTAATAAACAAAAAGCTTTTAATTTCTATTATTAACGGTTTATAGAATCGTAAAACGGTTTGAATTAGTCAGAAACCAACTGTTATTTTTATGATTCGAATAATGATTAATATTTAGTTAGTATTTTTCCTATACAATGACCCGTATAAGGTAATGAGTATATCATTTGCTTTGCCACCTTATACGGTTCCTAATAAAACTCTCGTGGATGTGAATTGACTAAGTTAACGTCTCTGTTAATCCTCCGAGAGTAACGAAGAACAATGGTGGCGCATGGTCACTTATCTTGGATGCATGATATACTGTGTGGTAAGTTTAGTCCCACAGGTGGTGCCACTCGTGCGATAGGAACTACTTCCCGACCTGGCATCTCATCTGCTGATCCGAACTAGCTTAGGTTGTACAAGACATGTTCACTCTCGGTTACCTTACACAGCCCTAGCGCGGTACGCTTTTTTATACGACTACCAAAGGAAACGTCTTCAGACCCAACATAACCTTTTTTTGGTATCGGGGGAAATCTTCGAAACATACGCTGGCATTAGAATATAACAGGGTTATGTGGGGTTCTTACCCACTAAAAGCCCCTGGGTAGCCACCTGTACGTTTGGAGGAACTCCGGGATCTCCTATGGAACGGACTGGTGTCCCTCGGTACTGGACGTGAGCACTCCTCGGAGAAGGGTAAACCTTCCCCGATTCCCTAGCCATCTAACAGCAACTCAAGGGCACTTCAAGCTGCTGCCAATCCGTGTTCCCTTTTAGTCGCCTTTTACGACAGGCAGGAGATATCTTAGTCCTATTCTATGAGCCCGAGACTACAGGGCTGAGGGGGCACGTCTGCCCCTGCCGGCCTGGCGTTGCCGTCTCCAAACGGGGTCGGCCCTCTCCCTTTCTCGCTCAGCGATCTCCTTCTGGAGCATAACAGTTTCACAGAAGAAGAGCAGTGGACGCCAAGACCCAACATAACCTGTCTCTGCAAGCTATCGTGGAAGCTGGACGCTACGTCTGGAATAACTTATGGCAAGGAATTCGAGAAAATTTAACAAAATAATTGATGGTAGGCGGGGTTAGCTTTATCATCAAAACGTGTAACAACTTTGTACACAAAACACTTTTACTCAAAGAGTGACTTAGTCTGTTCTGTGACCATGAACGCTGGACAGGGTTCGAAACGTCGGGAATTTCAAATCAAAATAAAAAAAACAATAAAATCCGTAAACTAGTTTCATTTAATAAACGCGTTTTCTTTTATGGATGATGTTAAATACAGTAATTGAACAGTGAATGTTCTCAATGAAGTATATTTTGGTGAAAAACTAGTAATTTTTATTTATGTTATGTAGGTACATTTTTTTATGTTAGAAGGTAGCAAGCGAGCTAGCGGTTCACATAATAAGTGATACCAACTGCCTGCACCTGCGTAGCCACCTTTTAATGAAGTGGACCCCAGCCACCTCACACACCAGACGAAACGCAGAAGTATATTTATAACACTTCCTGTTAACACTGGCCTTCTGTGAAGTCGTGGTATTTCTCGGACGGACTTGCGCCCATTCGTACAGTAGCGATGTGACAAAAATACGGTCAGTGATCTGAGTGACTATGGTGTGAATGCAAGGGCGGATCCAGCTTTGGTGCCAGGGGGGGGGGGGGGGTCACGTAGTCGTGGTCAAGTGATAAGAAGTTAGTTAAATTTTTATAATCATAGATACAAGTAAAAAGTAGGAACTTATTTTTAACCGACTTCAAAAATAAGGAGGTTATCAATTCGGTTGCTTATATATTTTTTTAATGTAGGTATGTTCGGGCATACCTTCGTCATATATAGACGGATTTGCAAAATTCTTTTTTGTTCGTAACATTTCGTTGCTTTTTATTATCATATATTATACAGGGCATGCATTTATAAAGGTGCCCAAATTCATACAGGAGGTTCAGTTTACGTTTAGAATTTAATAAAAAAAATGGATGCACTTAGAAAAGCCACCCTGTATAGTATTTTTTTAAGTAGCTATTGGTAGGCTTACTTATTTTTGGAATTTATTTTATTTATTTCTTCGTTTCCAGATTTTATGTAGTCGTATTGGTTATAATATTCTCTATTCCTCTACCCCGCACGCTGGCTCCACTTTAATGACAAGTAGCCTAAGACGGGGACTATCTAATCAAAGACAGAATCCACATTCATAAGAAATGTAACGAACAAACTTTATTTCCCAAAGATGGTCTCGCATACTCACGTCCGCTAAACCACCACATCACCCATCACAAACGGTCCACCCGTTAAGACGAATCAAACTCGACGCAGTTGTGTTCTTTAATGACTGAGTTCCTATGGCCACATTCCAGCTCTTTCATCAGAGACTGGTTACCATCTAATACCAAAGAACTCGTCATGACGAATCAAACGAGCCGAGACGCAATAGGGTGGCGTCGTTTCTTTACTGAGTTCATATGACTATCTTCCAGCTAGATCAGACCCTGGTAACCATCTAAAAATTAAGTACTCGCCAAGACGAATCAAACGAGCTGAAACTCGATGGAGTTGAGTCGTTTCATTACAGAGTAGTCAAAGGAACCTCCCAGAATAGCCTCATAGACCTCACAGAAGATCGGCGGAAAGTACTTCTGCTATTTGTCTGGTGAGTAACTCACTCACGAGATACTTTTTCTCTTACTTATTATAAGGAGAAAACGCATCTGCAACCCTATGCATATGTCCATGGACGGCTGAAGATGGAGCTCCATCATCAGATCCTGGTTACGAATGAAAGACAAACGATTCAAATGTACCCAAACGCGATGAGGCTCTGTCGTTTCATTTCGAAATTCCTTTGGCCTGCTTCCAGCTCCACCATCAGATCAGCACCATGTCATAAAAATATTGCATTGTCTATCGATTCACACATGTATACAAAATTTCAGCTCAACCGGTAACCGGGAATCAAATCAAATTTAATTTGCAAGATTTGATTTGATGATTTAACATTAAAATATTGTAAAAATGTTCATAAAATGAAAAGTACTTGGCCAAACTATGGTAAATTTTTATGGGACCAAATGACAACTATTCTGCATAAAACTAAAGAAGATACACGTAAATCGGATCAAATCACAACTTAATCGGTGTACATACATCGAAAAAATATATACCAATCGAATTGAGGAACTCCTCCTTTAGAAGTCGGTTAAAAATATTATATTCATTTAATTAAATATTAAAGGTAGTTAGATAAAATCTATATTGTGGCAAAAAATATATAAAAACATTATGTTTAACAATTTTAATTAATGGTCCACCTAGGCTCTGGACCCAGCCCAGGGGGCGGTCATGACCCCCATGACCCCCCCCTTGTTTGAATGCGACTTAATATGAAAAATCACTGTGACAAAATCACTTCGTTCCATTGCCTGTCACTGTTTCAGTCACACATCACAGTGAAAGTGAATGAAACGGAGCGATTTTAGAACAAAGGCAAAACGCGATGCGATCGCTGCGCCTGGCCGGCGCTGACGTAGAGTGCCGACGCGCGCTGAAGGGTTCCGATCTCCGAAGTTTATAGCGCGTAGTTTGTAGTTTTACTTCGAAAATACGAGTAGAAGAGAAATTTTCTTCAAATTTTTTGTCGTGGTTTAATATTTGTATGTAGTTCTTATTGTATATACAAAGCGTAACTTATAATTTAGGCATGTAGTGAAGTAAGAGTATAATTTATAACATTTTTAGAGGTTTCAAAATTTTATTTATTACCACTTTTGTTATAAAATTTGAAAATATATTTTAAATATAAGTTAATCTCTGCGGGTAATAAAAGACTGCGGGAGTGCGGGGCACAACAACTTCTAAAAATCATGTTTTGTGAGCATTGTGACATGTCACGAGTATCAGTCAGTTTGTATGATCGAAGTGACAAATTTGCGGTGATTTATCACTGTGATTTTTATGGCACTGGAACAGCGGTCATAGCGATTAAAAAGTAGCACTTTTTCTCATGCTTATCGTACAGTTAAGGCTAACGCGCCTTCAATGTTACACGAATGGACATGTACGTCCCATCTAGTGTTGCATATCGATAGACAATCGATTATCTATCGATAGTTAAGGTAAAAATAGCAATAGTATCGGTAGTCTATCGATAGTATCGAAGGATCTCCAAGTGCCAATACTATCGATAACAGCAATTCTATCGATAGTAATGCATGCGATAGTATTTCAATTTCCATTAGTTTTTGACAAAACCTATCGATAGCCTCGATACGTTTGTACTATCGATAGCCAGTAAAAGGCTATTGATAGTACAAAATCATCATTATTATCGATAGATTAATGGTCTTGGCAATACTGTCGATAGTATTGCTGTTATCAATAGTAGTGGCACTTGGAGCCATCGATACTATCGACAGTACTGACTTAGACAATACTATCGGTAGTACAATCGATATCATGAATAGTTTTCGAGGTCAACTATACATGGTTGTGCAACATAATTCTATGAATGCGATGGGACTAGCCATCGCATTCATAGAATTATGAAACGATCATAGACAAAACGCGAAACTAATTACAACTATAGTATAGCTTCAATCCAAGTACGGTGAAACATACAATCTAGTTAAACTTAAATTTGAAGAATTAATTTAGATTGCATTAAACGCTTGATTATAATCGGGTTGGATTGTATTCACTTAATTATAGATTAATGACTTAATGGTAGATTTTTGTTGACGTTCAATAAGAGCTTAAGTTAGGCCTATATTGAATAAATATACTTGACTTTATAATGATAGCTCTAAATCATTAAAGTGACCCAACTGCATTTGGATCATTACGGTAGAACTTTGAGACATTTTTTATGAAAATATTTAATTCAATGAACCAAAATAATCTGGTTCTTAATAATTTTAAGTAATAATTAAACTGCAGCCATTCAAGTCGATTTAAAGATTCTCGTGCATTTCATTAATGGATCACGTGACACTGTCCTTTACACGTGTCAAATGACGTAATTATAGTATTAATTTGAAAATAAAACAAACATTATACCAAACAATTTTTATTTACATGTGACAAGGCCCAATAACTATTCTTCAGGAAGGGTTTTCTACAAGAATTTTGTTCTCGCTATTCATTTAAACCCTGAAAATAAAAAGTATACTACGTAAGTGTACAGTGAAAACTATTAATGATCAAATAAAACATTAAGCTATTCAGGGTTTATAATTCTCCAAGAAAATTGCAGATATATGCTTGTCTAAATTGCTCATCATTGTTGTGTTATTATCAACTCTTAGCCAACATGTCTGTCCACTAAGAGTTTGATATGATTTTATTAGGTTTAAAAAAAGATTAGTGGGACAGAACTAAAAAAATAATAATTTACCATATGGTACTGGCAGTAAATTACAGCAAGACAACTATTGCACGCCAAGCTGTAAAAAAGACAAAAAAATAATTAATATTGTATATTTTTCTTAAAGATCAACAAACGCAACTTTTGTTTCAGTTGTTACCATACCAAATTTTCCCCATGATTTTGTGAGACAGGGATAACTTTGTAAATCATCATTTACTTTTCAAACAGAAATGTATTACTTTAATAATAATTCGATAAATATTAATTCTTAAATAATAATAATAACAATCTACATTTATTACTAAGAAAATATTACCTTTAAACTGTGAACTTGATGGACACACAATCTGGCAGGCAGCCTGCAATATAATGAAATAAGAAATTGTGATCATATTTCTTAAGTGTATTTTAAGTTTTGCATAAGTTTGATCAATCAGTTGTTACCATACCATTTTTTTTTCCCCACGATTTTGTGAGACAGGGATAACTATATTTATCATCACTTAAAATAATTTTAGTATTTAAAATTTCAAAGAATTTTTTAATCATGTCAAAAGTAGGCATGCCGTATGCCATCAGATGTTTAATGATTATCACAAACCAGGGATCTACTTTTAAAGTGGACCCCCATTACTTCACAAATTAAATTCAAAGTATATTACTTCCAGTTCGTTGTGGTACTTGCCCTGACAAGGTTATCCATTTTGCAATTCCAGTATGCTGGACCACTCAACAGATGCTACTCTTGTGGCCCTAAGTACATTGAATTTTTTCAATTCATGTCAACATTTGAATACTTGTAAAATTACTTTCTAATAAGTAATAGAATATGTAATATTTACCTTAACTTCAGTAACTAGGCTATGAAGATAATCTGTAACAAATAAATATAATGCAGATGTGAATTATGGTATCATAATAAAATAGGATAGGAGATTTCAGAAAGCTATCAGTTACTCATTTTCACCAATTTTATAATTATGATATATGCTTGTGTATAGCATCATTGAAATAACAGTCAACTTTGAACTAAGCTTGTACTAGAAGGTACTAAATAATTCCAGTTTTTTTAATGTGATGGGCACTAATTTCTTATAGCTATATACGCCAAAACTACAGGGAAGTATAAAAGTTGAAATGACAAGCCAATTAATCATACATAGAAATGACATTTACTATTGTATATTTTTTAGGTTAACTTTAAAAATAATGTATATCATAATCATTTAAATTCCCACTTGTTACTTCTCTTAACCTGAAATAAATACAAATTTTTTTTATTGAAATGGCATTTGTTGTAAAATTATCATGAATTGTTTAATTTTACTCAGTTCTTCAAACTACACATTTGTTCAGACTGGGGCGATAAATTATCATCATTATTAATTCTGCCTTAAAATCAATGTAACTGTTCCAATTTATAAACTGACCTGATATTCGAAACAGGTCTTATATTTTCAATCTGAAACAAAAAAAGAAAATACTATGATGAGAACAGAATTTTTGTCATGAGTGGTGGAAAATATTTAATATATCTTCAGAATATCAATCAGCAACTATTATTTCAGACTGGGGCGATAAAATTATCATCATTGTAAGTTATCAAAGTTTGAAACAATTCAACATTAATAAACAAATAATAAATGTATATATTTATAATAAAGTTTGTTCAAATAATTACAGAACTACATTAAAAATATTTAAAATCATGTTATTTGTCTAATATAAATTAATGAATATATGACACCCAACATTAAATCACTATAAATCTAGTAATCTTTCACATAGAACAATAATTTATTTAAGATAGCAATTCCAAATTTAATCTTTAAAATACAGAACTATTCTATAGTGAAAGTTATAGATTTGAATTGTATTTGATCAGTATAATCTAATAAAAAATTTTACTTACTTGATGTTTTACTTGTTGGAATAATAGTAGTACCTAGGAAGGAAGTGGTAACCTATAAGAAAAAAAAGACTACTAAATATTTGGAGTCATCCAATTTCACAATTATAAAATTTTTAAATACTTAATCAGAAATTATCAATCATCAAACTACAGCTAGGGGCGATACTTATGACATCATTATTGATTTGTAATAATTGTGAGATTTGAAAAAATAATAAATCTTACCCACTATTATTTATGTCCATTTTCGAGTTTCCATATTTATAAATCTGCAAATCAAAATAGTGTTGTTTAATCAAATTGAATCCAACATTCAAATTTTAAAGAAAATTATTATTGTATTGTCACACTCAACCCTTGGATATATAGCTATAAAAGATATAAATCTTACACAGAGTGTGATAATGTTCCTAACCAGAGTCACACACGCTAGTTTTGTCTTAGCATGCATCGGCTTTGGTAGGGTAAAATTGAACAGGCTAAAAATTATCATGTCAGTTTTAATTCTTTCAAATATTCTCATGAGATGTGTGAACTAAAGGCAATTTTTAAAAAATAAGTATTAACTTTTTGTGATATCATATTATACAATATAAGACCAATAAGCATGTTAAGAGGCCAGACAGAAGTTGAACTTTATGAAGAACTACATCTCTGCATGTCAAATTTTAGCATATTTACGAAAAACTTGTTTTGAAGCTACATATATTTAAAAAAAATTGACTTACTAAATTATTCTTCCATCATTATTCTTCCGGAATTACATTTCTTGTTTTCCTGTGAGAAATAAAGTGATATTATAATGTGGCAACAGAGTGATATAGACTGAAACTCAAAAATAGAATAATTCAGTTCTGTGGTAATTTTAAAATCATAATTTATCTCATACGAACGAGACTATATTAATATTCATCACGAAAATAATATGTACATTAAACTTTTACACCACCAAAAGCTTTGAATATGGTTATTTCAGCTTACTATATAAGGTTTTGAAGCTAATTTAATTGAGCCTTAGGTTTATAGGTAACAGAATTGTAGTAAACATTTGTCAATACGGGCTTTTTTAAGATATTAAATTTGGCTTCAGTTGTGCATTTATCAAGCTTAGTTACTTATGGGAGTTTTGGGTTAACTAAAAAATAATTTATATTTTTCAATGCAAATTTACCTGAATTTTAATAATACTCTGTAGAAACCGACAGGTTTGCTGGTTCTAATCAGTCTTATTGCTGCTTCTGTAACAAACAAAATAAAAAAATATATATGCAAGAAATTTTCTCAATTAGGTCAATAATGATGAGAAATCAATGTTACATTCAACCCTTAGATGACTTGTCAAAACAAGGCAGCCTACACAGAATGTGTTCATGTTCCTAACCAGAGTCACACATGCAATATTAAATCAACATGTATCGGCTTTGGTAGGGTGAGGAACTTTTAGAAGCTACAAAACTTGTTCTTCTACACATTGATTATAAAAAATTACCCAAAAATGTATTGTAAATTCATTTGAAAATTTTAAGACATTAGATTTACCTTATAATAATTTAGATGTGATGTTTAGTTCTTGAAACTGGAAAAAAAAATGAAAGATTTAAGAAAATACCAGCATAATTAATGAAATTTCACTAAGATGATAAATAATCAGAATTGTTTGGTAATTTTGAAATCATGAATATCATACGAACGAGACATGTTAATCATCATGATGTAAGAATTACAGTCACTTGAACAGATATTAAAATTCTTACCTATAATCAGTGCAGACTACTGCTACAACCTGGAACATAAAACACATTAAGTAAAGAAAAAACATCATAACTCTAAAATATTAACAACACTCACCTCAAGAAAAATCAAAAGGATATATAATATTTAAGGTTGAATTAACACATTAAGTAGCTAATAGTAATTCTTTATTTTGAACAGTCCTTAAAAGTCATACACTTATTTCAGACAAAACATGAATTACTTCTTAGCTGGCTTCTTGGCAGACGTCTCTTTTTTAGTTCGTGGTTTTTTGACGCCTGCTTTAGGGACCTTCTTTTTGCCAAATGCGCCACCGCGCGCCGCCTTTAGTTTTAAGCTTTTGAAAACAGGAGTCCTAGCACGATTTCTCTTGACGCGGGCCGCACTCAGCTTAAACCTGTCATAGTCTGTCATTTGAGCGCGCTTTTCCTTGTTTTCTAATTTCTTTGCCCATTGGCTTTCGGCCCACTTTTCATTAAGTTTTTCTTCTGTCCATGCTTTCCTTACAACACGTGTAGGAGCAGTGAATGGAAATTTAAGACGGAATTTCGTCAGGTGTAACTGGTTTAGGCGGATTTGCTGCCTCGGGACGCCGCTGCCTGGTCCATCAACAAGAGCACGCGTCTGATCAATGACATCTACCACGCTGACTAATTTTCCTTTTAACGGACCCTCTGCCACCAGGGCCACGCGCCCCGGTTGGACGAATCTCGCGAACGGCATGACGTCCTGAAAGTCACCAAACTAATTTATTTCACTTGACACCATAATAAACTTTTTGTTAAAAAATTTTGACAAATAAATTTGATGCCGACACAAAAGTATCAAGTGAAAAAATTAACATTTTTAAAGATTTAGTTCATGATAGTATTAAAGAGGAAATTTGGTAGTTGCAGAAATAAAATATGCACAAATATAAATTTAGATCACTTGGATTTTTAAGGATTAAAATATCCTAACCTTATAACGTCTTATCGAACATAAAACACCCGAGTGAAAGACTTGTCAAACCCGATGCCAGGGTGACCATTTCAAAAATGGCAAATCTGCCCAACACCAGCTAAAAATCTCCCAAAATCTGCCAAACTCAACTCCGCGATGCCATTGCCGATATGCCATCATATTATAATATCGTTGGAGGCAGTACAAAATAATTAATGAAATATGCATTCTTCCGCATGAGGCATTTAACATTTTCTTGTTGGTCGTTCCCTCACTGCTGAGGATCGTGACTCATTTTCACTTGATCGACGAGCTGTCTCCATTGGTTTCGATTTGTCGTCTAGTGAAGTGCGGCGCTTATGAGGATTTCAATGTTTTCAGAAATTTCATCCGCCCACCTTTAGGATTACGGCTTTTAGGTAAAAGATTCCCTCTATTTTCCCCATTTGACATAGGACATGACTTAAAAGAGTTTTTCAAAGTTTGAAATATTTAAAAGTAAATTAAAAATTTTGTTTTTACTTGAAAATCTCTTTTAGAATGATATCTAGCTTACAATTGCAAGCTTTCCAAAATACAACATCATTATCCTCCTTAGCTCTGGAAATCCTGGAAGGAAGCAAATATGTTGTTCACACTCAGGTCGATACGAACGCTCGTATTTTCTCTTCATCATGCATGGAAGATACAACTACATACAATAAACGCCAAAAGAGAAAATACAAAATGAAAAGAAGAAAATACAAAAACATTGACATGAGCCTCGATCAATTATATTAATAACAAAATAAACCTAATTGCTGATTTGTTACCGTTCATAATCATAAGACTTATCTACATTAAAATACAATAATCAGGAAATTCCCGTACTATATATCGTGGGATGAAAATTGTCACTTCAGAAAATAATTTGCTACCAAATATTAATAAAAGTAAATAATACGACATAGAATATTATAAGCTTTTTAAATATTAATTTATATGTACAAATGTATTTCAAAAATAATAAAGATGTCCTTGAAATCTGCCACTTTTTTGAATCGTCAGCCTAATCTGCCACATCTAAAATTTAAGGTGCGAAATCTGCCCAAATGATAGAAATCTGCCACAAAGGTCACACTGCCCGATCCATCATTCGATAAACTGTCGACTTCCGTTTTAAAACGTCAGTTAAAATTTTTGCCTAGGGATACTTATTATTTCGCCATTTTTTGTTTTTGTTGGTAATAACCAAATAAAATACTTCAAACAATTATTGTTCTATTTTATATTAACAAATCTCTAAATCAGATTTCAAAATTAACTATAATTACCTGTAATAGGAGAGATCGTGAAATTATTTATGCAATTGCACTTGCACATTTATTGTTTTAACTGGACATTCGAAGGAACTTCTTAACATTTTAAACATTTTAATCTTTTCTAAACGACAATTGCGTTTGTTTTCGTTATCACTAACAGGAACAGATATGGACGTATATCTCAACATTTCCGAATAGGCAAATTGGCTATTACCTAACTCCTATGAAACAAAACGAATTGAGGGAATCAACGAGGACAGAGGACGTTTTTCCATCCACCATTTTTGAAAAATATCGATATATAATAATTTCTTGTATTTACGCGATTACACATTATAAATGAAACTAATTTTACGGATTTATCGCGTTTATTTTTAATTTTAATTCCCGACGTTTCGAACCCTTTACAGCGTTCATGGTCACATCTCAATTGTAACAAGAAAGCTAAAAGAGAATAACATGCCGGAAGAGTATGCATTACTACTTAAACATTGCCTAACATCCGGCTACTTGCTTTGGAAGGAGGAATTTTACATACAGATAGATGGTGTAGCAATGGGCTGCCCAGTATCTCCCATTGTCGCTGACATATTTATGGAAGACTTTGAGGAGAAGGCCCTTCGCACAGCTCCCATTTATCCAAGGTTTTACAAGAGGTATGTAGATGACACCTTCACCATTTTACCAACAAGTAAAGTTAATGCATTTCTAAACCACCTTAACTCAGTAAATTCCAAAATACAATTCACTATGGAATTAGAGCATAATAAACTCTTTAGCTTTCTTAGATGTTTTGGTCATCCGCAATCCAAATAACACTGTAAGTCACACTGTGTATAGGAAGGCGACCCATACAAATAGATACCTAAACGGTGATTCTCACCACCATCCATCCCAGTTAGCTACCGTGAGTAAATCTTTGTTTCAGAGAGCACAAGGGATCTGTGACAAACGACACCTGACCGCCGAGCTTCAACATGTCAAGCAAGTTCTGCATAACAATAAGCTTCGAGCACCGCGCCTCCGTCACAGTGACCGAGTGAAACCAGCCACAGTGGAGCGAGTACCTGCTGTTCTACCATACGTCAGAGGAGTCACCGACAAGATTGGCTATATCTTAAAGCAGGCTTCAATTGGCCACACGCCAGCCACAGACGAGTTGGGGACGCGTAGGAATATCTTGCGCTCAAACGCCATTGCTGAGTGGGAGCAAAGGCTGGAGCACCCCAGCGCCGGCCTAAGAACCGTGGAGGCCATACGTCCTGTCCTCAGTAGGTGGCTGGACAGGCAATACGGCGCCCTCACCTACCGCGCGACGCAGGTCCTCTCGGGACATGGTTGTTTCGGGAGGTACCTGTTTCGCGTGGCGAAGAGGGAGCCCACAGCGGAATGCCACCACTGTGACGTATGTGCCGAGGAGACGGCCCAACACGCACTGGAGGAGTGCCCAGCATGGCGGGAGCAGCGCCGAGAGCTGACAGCTATCGTGGGGCACGACCTCTCGCTGCCTGCCGTGGTTCGTGCTATGGTGGACAGCGAGAGGGCGTGGGGTGCGGTCCTTGCTTTTTGTGAGGACATAGTCACCCGGAAGGAGGCCGCGGAGCGAGAAAGGGAGGCAACTGCCACCCTGGAAATCCGCCGCCGGAGACCAGGGCGCAGGAGGCTGGCCTACGCGCGCAACCTTCCCCCCTGATAGGGAGCCCTGGGGCGGCAGATGTGGGATTAACTGCTGCCCGTAGGGGGATCGAGAGGGGTGCCGTGTCCCTTGCACCGATACGGCACCATTTGGCTGGACCGGGTGTCTAAAGACCCGGAGAGAGGAGGCCTTAGAAGGCCACAGTCGCGCCGGGGTTCGCGGAAGATTGCGTTTTCGTGTTCCCGTGTCCCCGGCAAAAGCGACAGCGCAGGTGCAACGTGGGTTTTTTAGTGGGTACCCCCATATCCTGGGGACTCCCACATACCCTCGCTGTCTACCCACAAGGTGGCGGGGGATCCATAAAGGATTTTTCCCACGTTAAAAAAAAAAAAAAAAAAAAAAAAAAAGGCTTCAATTAATACATTCTACAAGCCGCTGAAGAAGATTAGTCAGTTTTTACCATCTGTCAAGTGTAATATCCCTCTGCAAGATCCAGGAGTGTATAAACTTGACTGTGAATGTGGGCTCTCTTACATAGGTCAAACGAAAAGAGCAATAAAAACCCGCGTGAAAGAACATATAGCTGACATAAAACACAATAGATTGAACAAGTCTGCAGTTTGTGAGCACATTTTGAATAGGCCCAACCACTACATCAGGTTTGACAAACCACAGATCCTTGCAAAAGAACACCGATTCCTCCCAAGGATGATTCACGAGGCTATTGAAATTAAAAAACACCCTAATTTCAATAGAGAAGAAGGTTGGGTACTACCATCAGCTTGGGATCCTGTCATCATAAAAATTAAATCTAGGCCCAAACGAACCACTACTGCAAGACAAGATACAATTAGCTCCCTCTGCATAGATCGGACACAAAATTAATAATTCAAAAACTGACGGTAGCCCGGGTTAACTATGACAATCAGACGTCTAACACCTCAGTCTGTCCCGTGACCATGAACGCTGTAAAGGGTTCGAAACGTCGGGAATTAAAATTAAAAATAAACGCGATAAATCCGTAAAATTAGTTTCATTTATAAATATCGATATATTTGATAAAATTTATCGATTTATCGATATTTTTGCGGCATCCCTAATTTTTGTGTAAGTGCAAAGCACAAAGTACTTTAACTTTTGTATATAGGAAAATAGAGGGTGCAACGTAGCGGCTAACCTGGGCAACTGGGTCGAAGCAGAAGCAGTTATTAGAAACATGTTATAAAACATAGCTTTTATCGATTTATACAGCTATAACTCAACGATGACTCAATAATGTGATAACAATAGTACTTAGCTTTTCCGACAGAGCAACAGCCTTAACTACCAATAAACAAAAAGTAACCCGCGTACGTTATGAGAGTTGAATTTATACACCTCAAAAACTCTACCAAAAAATATCAAGGCCCCTGGACCCTACCAGGGTGCCTCTGAACCTGAATTATTATTATCCGAATTTTTAGATATATATCGGTTCTAAAGAATGACTCTTTACGGGTATATTCCATGGCTATGTAATTAGTGAATTTAACTCCCACCATTACCCTGTCAACTTAGTATTAGGCCGACCAGGCACGAAGGTCCTTATAAAAATGTTAGGTCAGGGGCTCAAATCCACCTGCGACGTATGTGCCGAGGAGACGGCCCAACACGCACTGGAGGAGTGCCCAGCTTGGCGGGAGCAGCGCCGAGAGCTGACAGCTATCGTGGGGCACGATCTCTCGTTGCCTGCCGTGGTTCGTGCTATGGTGTGCAATGAGAGGTCGTGGGGTGCCGTCCTTGCATTCTGCGAGGGCATAATCACCCGGAAAGTGGCGCGTAGAGGGAAAGGGAGGTACCGCCACCCTGGAAATCCGCCGCTGGAGACCAGGGCGCAGGAGGCTGGACTACGCGCGCAACCTTCCCCCCTGATGGCCCAGGAGTGACAGATGTCGGACTAACTGCTGCTCCGCGGAGGGCTTGATAGGGGTGCCGTGTTCATTGCGCCGTCACGGCACCATTTGGCTGGTCCGGGTGTCCAAATACCCGGAGAGAGGAGGCCTGAGAAGGCCACAGTCGCAGCAGGGTTCGCGGAAGATTGCGTTTTCGTGTTCCCGTGTCCCCGGCAAATGCGACAGGGCAGCTGCAACGTGGGGTCTTAGTGGGTACCCCCTAACTTCCACATTCCCTGTTGCCTACCCACAAGGCGACCTCCGCGACCTCCACGACCTCTCCGTACTTAGATAAAATCTATGATAGGGTAGAGTGACTCGAGACCACCGTCACGGCGATCTCCGATCTCATGTCACACAATCCAATCGTGATTTTTCCGATCCAATCGTGGTAGCGGACGATTGCTGCTTTAATCTCCCGAACAACCTCAAGCGACTATTGCGGGAGAAAAACTCAGCCAGAAGTGCTTCCTATCGATATATTTTGACTGACGCAGGACGTGCCAGGTTGCACCACCTTCAAAGAGAGGTCAAAAGCGCATGCAGGTGCTAAAGAGGAAGAGATTGGCCTTCGAGTCTAGTTGCGATATTTAATGCACTTCTCGACTGCACTTTCCATTTCTGAGCATTCACAAATAAGTATTTAATCTTTACTCGTTGCAAAACCGACTATCGACCGACCGATTTGCTATGGCAAATACGAATACGAAATAATAAATAAAATAAAAAAAAATACAAATATTTTTCAAATATCCTTCATAATTAAAAACAAAAATCTTATAACAATTACATTACAAAAATTTGTAAGAAAAAAGAAGTGGTAAGGGGCATCCTTTTAAATTCCCCATTCGTTGGCCTGTGTTGTGGGACGACATTGATAGATGGCGCTTTTTTCAAATTTATTTCATCGTCATATTATTTCTGTTAGGACTAGTTGCTAAGCAACTTAATCTCTAAACAAGCTGAATTCTCTGTTCTAATATATATTTTTAGTTAAATATAATGCGATTTAAATATTCGAAAACTATATTAGAATCGCAGGTAATGAACGTTTTGGAATGCATATTTCGAATAATATGTAATATACAATTTTCTATGGAGATTTAAGTTGCAAGTCTTGTTTGTTCAGTCCTATTGCCAACCACAGTTCGATGTTTATTATTGTGACTTGTATATGTTTGTGACAAAAAAGCGAGAAATTACAGTTAAATGTGGTGTAGAATTTGTAATTTCAAAATGTTTTAACGACCAGTTTCAATGTCAATTTTAGGGTTGTGACAGCCCAATAGCAGGCCTAAGCTGGTCACCAAATAACGTTAAGTTAGCGGTGGCGACATGCGAACGTCAGATTTTATTATTTGATCGTGAGGGTGTACGAAGGGACAAATTCAGTACTAAGCCTGCGGATGCTGCATCTGGCAAAAAATCATATGTTATTACTAGTAAGTTTATACATATATATATAAAATGAGAGTATCAATGGAAATAATAATATTGTAAGGCATTTATCCATTCACCGAGTAAATAGAGTCGAAATCAAAGAATTTCATAGTGATGCATTCTATCACTGAGTAATCCCCGGCGTACGGTGTAACTTAATCTTTGGGATTGGCCTTGATCTTGTGTGTGTGAGGTAGAACATAAGATGTTTATGTGAATTAAGAAAAAAATACATCTTATTAAGGACTATGAATAGACGGGTTGGCCAAAATTAAATAGCAACAATAGCGTTAACAGCTATAAGATAGTAAATAGGCTACTTTCTACTTATTAGAACAGCGTAACATTGTGTACCAAAAATAACAGAGTTCTAACACTATTTTTTTTGGCCTGGTGGGCCACTGTTGGCCTTAGGGGCCTTTAGAGTTCCGACGGGCTTGAGGTGGCCTGGCGCACGGGGCGCCTAGACTGAACCTCGGCGTATTATTATTACGCGTTATGGTGACTAAGCTTGAGGGCTCTGGGGAGCCTTGGCTCTGGCCGTCACGCTATTATTATCACCGGTTTGGGAGGCCGCCGAGCTCTTAGGGCGCTTTGGCGGGCGCTCCATGGAGTGATCAGGCTCAAGGGTCCCCGAGAGGGGACCTCGGCTTGGGCTGTCACTCAACACGCGTTTAGCATTCCGATTCGAGGTTGCCCGAGAGGGCTCGATCGGTAGCTATTATCTGACTGGCCCTAACAATGAAACATTATGCGCTTATATACAAAAATAAATGAGTCATTACAACTACACTACAAATCAATGCACTCAGTAAATTACTAATACAGTTAATGAGATCGGCCTGTTAAATTATAAATTATTAATAAGCATAATTTATTATATAACATTATACCAGATATGATTTAATGTTAATTAGTTATAATTGTTATATTAAGCAGTGTTGCCAGTGAATTGTAACAATATCTTACTAGGTATAACGTTCAGCGAAAATTCAGAGCTCCTCGGGATAGCCCAATCAGACAACATGGTGTTTGTGTACCGCGTGGGTGCTGATTGGAGTGGGAAGAAAGTAATATGTAACAAATTTCCTTTAACTGGAGCCCCGATGAAATTACTGCCATCTGAATCTGGGTTTTTTACTGGCACCAGTGATGGCAAAGTTAGGTAAGTTGGTATCGCAATTTCATCAGTTTTATTTAAGCGCCAATTAGTGTTGTACTTGGCTTAAAAAATTGCTTATGTATAAGTTTTTGATTTTAAATGTCTTTGATTTCTGCGGATGCTTAATGAAAATAAATTTAATTAAAAACATACATATTTTTTTGATTTCGTGAGAGTGAAGTTTTAAGTTTTTAATTTTTTACTTGAAAAATCTGAATGGAGTACTTGCGTTTATATATAAACGCATGTTAAAAAACGTAAATCGCATAGACACAAATCAATGACGAACCGAACCACGGTATAAGCACTGGTTCGGTTCGGCCTTGATTTGTCCAGCTTGTCAATAAAATCGAACGTATGTAGAATATGTTCGCCGTACGTATAACCGCACACTGTATATTCCACAGCGGGCGGTTAAGCTGATTCGGATAGGTAAAATTAACTACTTACTAATTAATGTCGATTGGCTTATACTGCTATAATAATATAAATTATAAAAACTATAAAACCGAATCAAGTAAAAATTCCTTCAATAGTACTAAACGTGTGCCGCTTCGACTTGAATATGCTTAGATGACGGGTGGCACGAGTCAAACTATAGTCGAATATATCTAGCATTTGCTTCGATTTGTCTCTGTTGTTCTACAAATACTGATGAGAACGTTCCAACCCGCACAAGTGCATAGCAGTACTTAACGGTCTTACTTCTTTAAATTTCCATACATACAAAATGTGGAGAAAAGTTAACATTCAGCCGTTTGTGTATGAATAGATATAATGAAAGTCTGTGTTGCAGGTCCTTAGATTGCAAAAGCAACAAGAGTTCGAGCGTGTGGTCTACGGGCGTGTGTTGCGTGTCACTCGCCCGCTACGAGGCTACGCTTGCGTCGGGCCACGTAGACGGCACCATATTCCTAAACGGCCGTTTGTTGCTTCGCTACGCCTTACCGCCCACCGCCTTATTACTTTTGTTGCCTTACGTACGTAATTATTGTATCACGTTTTGTAAATTAACAATTCATCATCCTCCTGCCCTCAACGATAGTGTTGTTCGTTGCAGTTAATTTTAGGTTCGTGCGATGGCCGCATATCCATATACGATGCCCAAAGAGGGGCGCTCCTACGTAGTTTGGAGCCACAGTTGCCGCCCGATCAGAGAGACTTTATCGCGGCTGCGCCCAGCCCGTCTGGTCAGGTACGTGAAACCAAACGCTGACGAGGTAAAAGCAGTAGCCCTAGTTACGGCAATGAATGTATATAAATTGCTAGCGATCCATCTCGGCTTCGCACGGGTGCAATGCTGAATTTTAGAGGTTTCTAATGCGATTTCGAACAACGAAATCGCATTAGAAACCTCTAAAATTACCAGTGTTTCTCTACTACATTATGCATGAATAATTTATAAACCTTCCTCTTAAATCACTCTATCTATTAAAGAAAACCTCATCAAAATCCGTTGCGATGTTTTAAATATCTAAGCATGTATAGGTACAGACAGACAGCGGGTCGACTTTGTTTTATACTATGTAGTGATAATAATTTTTATTCACTTCAGACAGTAGCATATGGTATCTTCGACGGCTGTTTGGTTGGAGACTTGAAGGAATCCGGTTTGGTTGAACTGTCGCCGCTCAATATTCCAAACTTCTACGCAACGAGGGCGTTGGCTTGGAGCGGTGATAGTACCAGGTTGGCGCTCGCCTCCCAGACGGGCGCTGTCATCCAGCTTGAAGCTGTGCTGAGGTAGAACGGAATAGACCAGAGTAATTTCAATCGATTACCTCGGCTCTGCTCATCGATTTCGATAAATAACCCAAGTGTTAATCCAACGTATAAACTATAACTATTACTACCAATAGGAAAGTAAAGTACGTACTTTCGTATGGATAATAATTTTATGAAGTAATGAGCATATTTAATAATGATATTCAAACATTTTTGTGTCTGGTTTATTCAAATTTGAAGGATAAATGGATAAAAGTTTTAGGCCTCTGCGGGAATCGAATCTACTTTTTCCGGAATCACCCAGTCGCTTTAACCTAGCTATCTAAAAGTATTTATCCACATTTTTTCCCATTTTAAGAATTCTTGGCGCATCAGCGCTATTTGAAATGTAAATTTTTATAGTGCTAATCTCTGCAATAAGAGGTAACATTAAAATTTGTAGAAAAAATTAGCCCAAAAATATTTTCGCTCTAGCGGGAATCGAATCGACGTCTTCTGGATTCTGTTGTATTGTTTAAGAAGACTCATTTATGCCCATAGTCTAGTAAACTACATATCTTTCTACAAAAGAAGGGTACATATTTGAAATTTAATGCGGTCTCTGATGGTTTATTAACTAGAATGCTCGATTTGATTATGTTTTAATACTGTTCACCTATGTAGTTAATATACTATCATCATTGATCAATTATAAGCAATCTAAACAACGAAGCCAGCTCGGGTTAACTAATAAAAAAAAAGGCTTTTCTAACAATTAGCGTGTGTGTTTATTGTTTGTGGTTTATGTTTAGAAATTATTTGCCTTATAGAAGTGAGCGAAGAAATTTGCGGGTAAAGCTATTGTTTTTATTATTGTAATTTATGTTGGACCTGGTAGAAGCCTATCAGACGTTACAGTTGTATTTTTGCAGACGTTGGGTGTGGCGTGACACGGTGGAGGTTCAGCACGTTAGTCCCCGTCAGCTGGTGATGACAAGGCTCGCCAACGACGCACCACCCCTCACGGTCACATCCAAGCACGCGCCTGATATCTTCAACGTTCGTTTTGTTGGTAATTTCTTCAATGCAATCAATGTTGGTTTTTGTTTGATTGTTAAACTATAATTGATTATTATATAATTAATATTATTGATATTATGTAATGAAAAATGCGCCACCTTGTATATACAACATGCAGTGAGCTTTTTATCGTAATTTAATATTGTTCCACTTAATTTTAAAGTTTAGTACCACCGATAGCAAAAAGTTTCCCATATTTTGCGTGCTTGAGTATAAAATTAGAACTAATCTCCCTATCCAATTATCAATTGATTTTAATAAGTTGTGGGTTATTTAACTTATTTTCAACTGTTGATATAACTTAACTTGGCTTTTCAGGTAATGATTGGTACGCAGTGTGTCGTACTAGCACCACTTTGATACTGTGCGATATCGCGCGCGGATTGACAAGCGAGGTACGTTGTGTGTGTGATATTTCTTGGCACAAAAATATGACCAAAAACAGTAATATCTAGCTCTACATAATTATCTTCTACCTGCTTTCAAAGATCTATTCCAGTCTTATAAAATGATTCAAGGTCTTTAAAAAAATAAACGATTTACCACAGCTTTGACCCCTGCTCGATGAAAATAAATGTCCGAAAGCATCAATTTACGGGAATAAAGATGGATGCTACTATAATTTGATATGACAATCAATAATTTCGGTTACGGAACAGACATGTGATTGGGAGCATTATTTTGATGTAACATTTTTTTAATAGTAAACCCGGGAATTTCTTTTTGATTTTATCACGTAAACGACTCAAAAGGATGCAGTTATGGGGCGTATCTATTGTTTCGCATTTTTCAAGGCATTCCACTATAACAACAACCTTAGTATAAAAAATGAAGCGTTAAGTCATTACCGTAAATGACAATTCATTTATTTAACGATTCGAAACAAATCCTGTATATTGCATTACGATTATATTGTAATAGATTCCATGGTCAGGCGGTGGGGAGAGAATTTACGCAGCTGTCGGTGGCGCGTGTCTTTTGCACCGAGCTGGTGAGCTCAGCGTCGTTGAGTACGGACTGGACCAAGTTCTGCACACTGTAAGTTGCTTATTGCAGTATCATATCGTTTCAGTAATTTTGTGTGTAAGTGCATTGAACGTTTTTCATGAATAAAAATGAATAAAATATAAAGCAAATCGAATATTGTATGTTCATCATCTACCCACCCTCTTTTACTAGCTTGTATTGTATGTTTGTAACGAATATTCGTTTGCTGTTTTCACCCGTTACAAAACGTCAGATTGATTTAAATTTTGCACACTTATCGATAACAATGAAATAGTTTTACAATAAATAAATAATAGTTTAACGCCGGGTTTCTGTAACACTGATCATTGTAGATCTCAACTAATCTGCTGTCAAATCGCTTTTCATATTTCATTTTTGTTTCCAAAAGGTTGGTTAACTTCTCTGAATTAACCAGAATGATCTTCTCAATGATCAGAATAATCAGGGCGTAAAAGACTTAACACACTTCAATGGTAAACCCAACAAAAAGTAAAAAATTAATTTCAGTATACGAATAAAGTGATTAAAAATAAGTTTAACGTCATTCGTAAGTAAGCGTGGGGTGCTCGATATCAAGATTTTAGTACAAAGCATGCCCATGCTTTTTTGTTGTAATAAGTAACGAGTGACTTTGTAAAATGTTCACGATCAGGTGCGAACGGAGCGTGTGAATCCGCATGTTCTTAGTGTTCGGGTGAACGAAGGCCCGACGCATTCAGCTGATCGGAAGCACCTCGCCTACCTGCTGGACAGGCAGACCGTCGCAGTCCACGATATGGTTACAGGTGATCTTTTTTTATGTGAAAAGTTAAACGAGCAGACGGTTCATCTGATGTTAAGTGATTACCTCCGCCCATGGACATCTGCCACACCCGAGGGTTACAGATGCGTTGACAACCTTTTGAAAATTGGGCTCCGGCTACCGCACTCACCAAATTTTTTTTATGTGAAAAGAAACGCGAAAGTATTTGTCATACTTCCACTACGCTGGTCTTCTGTGACGTCATGGTACTTACCCGGACGGGCCTGCCCATACATACGTGCAACAGCCAAGGCTGCTGCGTGGCCCTACCACCGTAAAATTTTTCACGTGAGAAAGTCGCAAGCGACGAGGCAGTCCACTTGATTTTAAGTTATCACAGCACTCTTGGGTGTGCAAAGGCAAAATTATGTTACTTCCACTTCACGCCGGTCTTCATTGAGCTTGTGGTCCTTCCCCAGACGAGTCTGCTCAGTGCAGCTGTTTCTGTTTATTTATCACGTACTCGTAGAGCTATTTAGATAGCGAATGCCATGTCCAATAGCATTACACAAGAAATTATTTTCTTTTACAATATGACAGGCTTCCATAAACTATGCTTACTATATATTTCATTAATGAATCCTTTTTTGATTTTTGACTTAATTATATTAACATTCGGTAACTAATTACGATACTATGCAAAAATTTCGCTCGGGTCATCGAGTTTTATCTTAACATAAGAAGGAAATCATGAGAGTATTGAAATAAATTTAATAATGCAGAATGAAACGGGTGAAAAGAAGCTTTTTAAAGATTAAAAAAGTAGAACAGATTAATCGTAGACTGTGTTGAAAGGCTTATTTAAATATTTAGGAGTTCAACTGGGTCAGTGGTGGCATGATACGCGCGTGGACTGGTTGGAGCTAAATGAGAGCGGGCAATTGTTGCTCTTTAGGGATACCCGTCGCACGCTTAACTTGCTACGACTTGACAAGGGCGAAAAGGTACGATAACTAAGGGATAAAAGCTTTAACAATAACTGTTACATATAATTTATTATGTTACACTAACAATGATGTAATGTAGGTTGTAAGAAACTGGTTTCTGAAACGTAAGCGCTTTTTTTACGAGTTCAGGCTTGCTCAGTGTGTGATTTGTGTCAAGTTCCGAGACCGGCGCGCCAACGCGTCAAGCTTTTAGATGCAGGAGAAAATGCATGTACTTGCAGAAAAGCAGCGTTAGCAGGTTTTGCGCGTGCATATAACATACATATTTTTGACTCGGAAAAAAATAGGACGACGTTCGGTCCAGTGAAATCTTACAAAATCTAGTTAAGGAAAGGCAAGAAAGATTTCTTTTCCTGAGCAAATATTTGCATCGTGAATTTCATTTGATATATCCCATTATTTAACAGTTTGTAACATTCAAAACATTTTCGAAAATCCAAATCCATATCATTTTGTTTTATTTACTTGTTTTTTCTTTTTTAAGTTTCATTTCGATACAATGAATATCTATATGTCGAATTTTGATAAACTTTATGGTAATTGGTATACTTTTCAAATTGCAATCAGAACTTTTTCGTTACGACGTACATTTGTTGTACATTTATTTTCTGTGGCAGGAAACGATTGCGCGGGGCGTGAGTTTCGTGCAGTGGATTGAAAACAGCGACGCAGTTGTTGCGCAGACACAGACTCATCTGCTTATATGGTAATTAAAATGCTTTTCATCAATATGCAGCTAAATATTTTGAAACTTTTGCATTGCCGCCATATTTGTTTTTATTTTATAGAATGATTCGTATTCTTCGACATGTGAAGTTCGTCAATTAAACCATGTGGTTGGCTTTTTACCTCTTTATATAAGGAGGTTATTTCCAGCCATGGGATAAGTATGAAGCAACAAAACTGATTAATAAAGTCAACAACCATCGGGGTCATGATCTGTACTGAATCTAATATGTGAATGTAAGTGACGTATCACCCATTTACCCACAAACTTGTCCTTGGTTTCATCAAACGCAGAGATTAATAAGACCTATCAATCTCGGCGTTGGATGAAGCTTAACAGTCTACGAACTGGAAGCAAACACATCAGTTAAAGTTGTTGTCAAAGGACAGTTTTGCGTATAGGAAATCCAATAAACGGAATTTTTATGCATGCTCCCCAATCACATTCGAACTCTCAAAGTTAAGATTGCGAAATTTACACCCCTTACTATTCCATCGCTGACTGTTGTATTGTGACTGGTCGCGGTAGGTATGATGCATGGGAGCCAGGGAGCGTCGAGGCGGTGGAGTGCGAAGGTGGGGCGGCGGTCGGCGTGAGCGCGCATCGAGTGCTCCTAGACGGAGGCTCGCTGTCCCACGTGCAGCTGGACGAGCATCGCTTAGCGTTCAGTAAGCACTCGATTTTTTTTATGCCAAAAGTTGTCATACGAGCAGACGGTTCACGTGATGTTAAATGAATACCGCCGCCCATGGACATCTGCCACACCCGAGGGTTACAGATGCGTTGACAACCTTTTGAAAATTGGGCTCCGGCTACCTCACTCACCAGACGAAACGCGAAAGTATTTGTCATACTTTGTCTTGTCTTCTGTGACGTCGTGGTACTTACCCGGACGGGCTTGCCCATTAGTGCAACAGCCGAGGCTGCTGCGTGACCCTACCACCGTTGAATCTCTTTGTAAAATGGAAGTGTTACACCTCTGCGTTTTGTCTTTTGAATTAGGTAGTTGGGTCTCACTTTACTACTAAAAGGTGTCAATGCATCTGGAACCCTACGAGTGTTGCAAATGTCAATATGCGTCGGTTATCACTTAACGTTAGGTTACCAGCTAAATAGATATATATATTACAAATTTATTCAGGTCACTTAGGATTGTACTTCTCGAATTTTCAAACACCCTAACGGCATCCATGGTAGATATTGTTCAGCGTTATACGAAACACAACATGCTATAAAACCGGGAATGGTTTCAGCTTTTGTTTGAATTTCGACTTCTTGATTGTTAGATAGCGCTCTACGCGGCGGCGATTTGGGCACTTGCGCCAAGTATCTGGATGGTGTGGGTGGAAGCGCGGACGTGACCGTGCTGTGGCGCCAGTTAGCTGACCGAGCGTTGTCTGCAAACGACGTTCAGGTTTTGATATAAATTTTTCGTTGCTTCTCGTGAGCTAAAATTAAAATTAAATTGGCCTATTGATTAAAAAGGTTGCTCACCCCTGGTCTAGAGGAAGCCTTTGGCCAGCTGTGGGATTTGTGTAGGCTGTTAATTTTAACTGACTTTACTTCTTTAAATTAATCTGTGTAAAGGAACTTAGTAAATATGTTGACACAGTTGGCTGCGAAATGCTATCGCGAGGCGGGTGACGAGGCACGGTCTCTGTTCCTTGATAAGACTGTGGAATTGGCCGCCTCACTGACCGGTGGCGACGTCGCGGCGGGTAACGCTATTTTAACCTTAGTAAAGAGACAGAAATTGCAACACTTTTTTCGCTATTGCTGCATATTTCATGACCAATTTACTCTTTTTATTGGCAATCCATTCGTTCTTAGATTCTCGATTGTAAAAGAAATTAATAGTTAAAATTTTAACAGGCTTGAAGAGTCCTTTGGTGCAAGCGGAGCTGGCCATATTGTCTGGAGATCTACCGACCGCGGAGGAATGTTATGTACGGCGTGCCGGCCGGCCTCAGCTGGCCATTGAGATGTACCGCCGGTACAATATGTGGTCACAGGCTATTGCGCTAGCCGAGAAGTACGACCCACCCGCAGTGCTCACGATGAAGCAGCAACACATGGATTACTTGATGTCCACCGGTACTTATTATTTAATCGTTATCACACGTTCGCATTATCAACTGACTTCTAACTGGGGGAGGTTTTCAGTAGTGTTTTTTATGTTAACTCAGAAAGTTGTCATTTATGAAGCGATTTTAAAAATATTTTTGCATTGAGTCTTGGTTTAGACCCCATGTGGTTCCATATTAATTTACTTGTTATTAGACCTTGGACTCCGGCGATACACCAAGGAACTCCCTAAAATCGAATTGAAAGTGTACAGTGAGTGAAAAACTAGAAGTCGGTTATTTTGTCAATAAAAATGTTTTATGTTTTCCATATCACGATTTGTGTGTACTCGTTTTATCGTTAACGTAATAAAGCATTTGCAGTAAGAGAATACACCTCTAAAGGAAAAGCATTGCGTCGTTGCCTAGAGCATTGATGAGTCAAGTTTTCGTTAAGCAAATGATGTAATATAATTTTCTTTGATGATGGAATTGTGGCCTGTCTGGCTACGAGCCTCGGGCTCTTGCAGCTGCGATAAATTTTGTCCTTTCGTAACTGGAGACTGGCACAGCACACTTGGATAACGGTAAACCAGTTTCGGCCCTATTAGTGTATCAATAGAGTTGACTTCGCGTGTGCAAGGTCGGGTGGGCGAGGCGGGCGAGGTGCTCGCGTGCGGCGGCGACGCCCGCGGCGCCGTGCGGCTGTGGCTGCGCGGGGGCCGGGTGAGGCGCGCCGCCGCCGCTCTGCTCTCCCACGCCGCGTTGCTGCGCGACGACGATCTGTGGCACGCCGTGCACGCGCAGCTACTGCAGGTGACTGCAGTTCACTTCTTCGATATATTTTGTTATTCACTTTTATTTTTTATTTTTTTTTATATTGTTGTATATTTGTTTTGTCATTAACTTCGTATTAATTAAAGCGCATAAAAGAAATGGGGATATTTTTGGTAAAATATAACAAAATAACATCTTGTGGAAAGCTGGTTCAGAAGTTATTTTATTAGTGCAATTGCGCAGGCAAGCGTACCTATGTACGATTTACGCCAAGTATCGTAAAAATAGGAGACATGAGCATCATTAGCTATTTTCCTTGGATTAGACTGTTAATCAATATTATGTGTTTTTGTTCATAATAAGACGAATTTTATAACCGTTCATAAAAGTTAAAAAGTAAAAGGTTGTTTTAGGCAAACGTAAATAAATATTATTCATTGCTTTATGATTGAATCTACTGTTTTAAAGAATATATGTAGTCACGAAAGCTTTGTGGATAAAACATGACATTTAAGTATGACAATTTAATAAGAATTTTATGTCCATGTTTTGAATCCGACCAATAATTCCTACTTTATTTTGTATAAGGAGGAGTGGTGGGAATTAGCTGGTGAACTTTCCGAGAGGAAAGGTGATACGAAAGCAGCTGTAGAATATTACGCTAAAGGAAATAATTATGCGAGAGCTGTTCAATTGGCAAGAGAGGTAAGTTGTATTCATATGTATGTCATAAGTTTAGACTAAGATTATTTTTCTTTTTTAAAGAAAAAACTAATGAAAATCCAATGTACTGGAAAACATTTCGTGTTTTTTTGATTGAATTCATGTGAAATTGAAACAAAATATTATAATTTCTCACCATGGGATGCTGTAATTGATGTTAAACTCGGTGAAATGGGAAATGTCTCTACCATTAGAATTACGATTAATCACGTGAAGGTTTGGTTTTTTTAAAAACAATTGATTGCTAGCATCCTATCTATAGATTATTCAGGTCATTTTAACAATTTTTTATTTCAGAATAAGATTTTTTCATTTAAAAATAACAATTAAAAAAAACGCTTAGATCACTCATGAACATCTAGAGAAAACACATTGTAAAAAAAGATACTCTATTTTCTTTAAAGCTATATGTTTAGGAGTTTTATTAAAATATGTAGAAAAAGATTGTCCCCGTTGTGGGAATCGAACCCACGTCTTCGGCATTCGCGGCCTGACGCTCTAGCCACTGAGCTAAACGGCTGATTGCCACACCGACGAAAATCTTAACGCATTCTTCCACATTGTTTTCTTAGCATTTGAAGCAATGCTTGGCGCCATCTATTGTTATATCCTTTCCAGCATACAAACAATTTCGAATATCGTTTTACAACGATAATTCGAACGAGAGATGTCGCCATTGCTTTTTTAGAAGTTTAAATTATTTATAGTGCTAATCTTTGCACTTAAGATTGAACATTAAAATATGTAGAAAAAGTGCGAAAAGATTGTCCCCGTTGTGGGAATCGAACCCACGTCTATTAAACGGCTGATTGCCACATTTAGGAGTTATAAGCATTTTTTTATAAGATCGAGGCAGCTATTCAAACATCGAGAGAGACGGGACTGTAAAAGGACATCAACGAATGAAATGAAAAAATCGTTTTGTTTTTCGTTTACTACTCATACCCATTAAACTAGCGGATACGCTAGGAAGAATGCTGTGCTATGTTTTTCTAATCTGTTCTAGATTATATTGTCAACATCTGTTGCTATAACAACAATAAAGGTCTAAATTATTATTTTATTTCTAACTGTTTTGTAATTTTTAAATGAAAAATTAATAAAATGAACTGATGAACCTATACATACTTATATGAACTTATACAAGTTTATAAAACAATTCCGCTCCCTGCAGGCATGTCCGTCGGAGGTGACGCGTCTCGAGCGCGCTTGGGGCACGTGGTTGGTAGGAGCGCGGCAGGCCGGCGCCGCAGTGCCCCACCTCATCGAGGCGGGCGACACGCGCGCAGCGTTGCACGCCGCGCTGCGAGCGCACCTCTACAAGAAGGCGCTACACATCTTGCAGGTGCTCTCTCTATTCCCTTGCCCCTTTCCCGTTCTCGCTTTCAGTGTCTTATTTAAGATTTTTGTTTTTCTACCGTTTGTTTTTAAAGTTTAAGCATCACCGATCTCAAGGAAAATTTCAATCAACAAGCAATCTTTTATTTTGTAAAATCAAACCTAAACGAAGCTCCGGATCCGATCAGATTTTGACATCTAACATCGACATCGACAACGTATGGACAATAATGCGTTAAATGTTTCGATAACTAGTTTTACGTTTTTAGGTCATTGAAGACAAGGACTCTATTCGGGAGCAATGCGTGCAATTGGGTGAACATTTTATTTCTACCCAGGTATAAAGTTGTTTTTATTATTTTTAATTAAGTATTATCATTTTCTTAGTTTTTACCATAGAAAGTATTGTCTGTTAGCGTTTTTTCGCCAGTACTGTGAAACTCAATTTCGATGGGAAATGTGATGGTAAAAGAATTCACTATATATTAATACAAAGTAAACATTAATATGTATATGACACCGTGACACTAGTTCTTTGATGTATTTAATCAAAATCAAACTAAAATTTATCAAAAAATTATTTTAAAACAAAATTTTATTTATTAGATATTTCATGAAATTTTTCAATAATATGATTTGAATACGAGTGAAGACTGTATGTAAAATTTGTAATACTGTTGAAGTAGCATTATCGTATATACTAACCCCTAGGACTGGGAGACAGCAGAAAAAATCTTGACTTCTTGTGGTATGGCTGAACGTTGTGTCAAAGCCTACAACGCCGCAGGTCGTATAGGAGATGGGTTACGTCTGGCTGCCTCCTACCTCACCGAAGAGGAAACTAGACATATATATCTGCCTCTAGCCCAGCAAATGCGTGAGGAGAGTCAGCTGAGAAAGGCGGAGCAGATCTATATTGGGCTTGGGGAGCCGGATGAGGCTATCTCGATGTACAAGGTAAGATTTACGGCTTTCAAGCCCATTCATCGCCAGATGTCGTTGTGTGTGGTAGAGCAGACGGAGTACTTAAAATATGTAATGTCCTAAAACATTTAATACCTCAATAAGTATTAAATAACGTCACCAAAAAGAGGTGTTAGTTGAACCATGAATATATTTTTTGGTTTGTAATTAACATAGTGTGCATACAGTTTAAAAGATGGGCTCAGTTTTTAACATTAGCTTCTAAAGTATTATATCGTTTCTACTTCGACGGCCAGGAGTGGCATTTGCAGCTTAAAAATATTTTCCTATTTTCACAGATTTAAAGACATGCCTATATATATATTGTGTTACTCTTCGTAGGATATCAGTGAAATAGTACGTAAAGTCAATTGATATAGGTCAATAAATTTCCTTGCACGTGCACGGATTTGGATAGGATTTTTAACATATATGCTAAACTAATAATGGCCGTGTTTAAATTGCTCTTACTAATTTAAATTAAAAACAAAATCTAATTGGTATTCTATCCAAAACTTATGGCTCATTACATATACTCATTTGATAACTCTTTTTAAAATAATCTTACTTTTTAATAGTTATTTATTTATAAATAAATATGTATAGGAGGCATCCCAGTACGAAGCTATGTTGCGACTTGTGGCAGCTCATCGGAGTTCACTACTAGAGGCGACTAGACGTCACGTTGCGCAAGCACTGCATGCTTCTGGTGACTTGAGGGCCGCCGAAAAATACTATATTCAAGCTGGTGACTTTATTTATTTTTAATTTATTTAGTATTGACATACAGCTAATACTTACGGGCTAGCTTAATGCGATTGTGTAGAAGAGCATACTAAGTAAATATACACTAATCCAGTAATACAAAGTTTTTATGCCTCAGCTATATACCAATGTCATGTGACCTTTGATGTATGATGTTCGCTCTTTCAGTCTAAATACTTTATTGTTTTATAGGTTTGGTTATTCAAGCAATATAAGTGGTCGAAAGATAGCTTTGAATCGGTTTTATAGCGGACTGGCTTTTGGTTCAATATAATTCTGCAATCCACACTCGGTTGATTTGATTCTTAACGGCCCGTTTCAATGCTCTGTCTACAGATAGAATTGTTACTAGCGATAGATATCAGACATTAACTACATAATACTTACGTCAAAACTCTATCTCCAGTAACCAAAGCTATCTGTATATTGAATATTGAAACCGGTCCTAAATTTTATGTCAGACGACTGGAAGAGCGCAATCCAGATGTACAAGTCGAGCGGGCAATGGGAGAACGCCGAGCGCGTGGCCCGAGCGCACGCGCCCGTCGCCGCCCAGCAGCAGGTCGCGCTGCAATGGGCCGCCGCGCTGCCCCCTCCCGCCGCCGCGCGCCTCCTAGCTGCCCGGGGCCTAGCGGCCGTGGGCGCGCGTTGGGCGCTACAAGCGCAGAGGTACGCCGACGGCCTGACCGATAGACGTGACATTTTTGGATTTAAACCAAAACTGATTTCAGTAGTGGGCACTATTGAAATCAGTTTTCATTTAAGTGGATGGGCAATCGCGCTTATTATCTAACTATAACGACAAACAAAGACTAAAAATCAAGATTTTCATTCATGATTTAGCCTAGGCTTAAGACTAGTAGAAAGTTTTTTTGACGATTACGTGTAAAACTTTTCCCGCGCATTTTAAAATCGACATATTTGGGACAACGATTTCTTTACATAATACTAAAAATGGAAATGAGTTCAATAATAATAGTCATATTATTTTCATGGCTTTATTTTATCACCTTCTTCAAAATCAATACACCTACAGATTCAATGAGCCATTCCAAGGCCACGGCATTTAATAGAAGTAAACAAGAGCAACAACATCTAGAAGTCTAGCTAACTGTTAGCAACACAATCGTGTTTAGTCCTTAATAGATGCGAGTACTTATCCATATTTTTATAAGCACACGGTTTCCTCGCCTTCAACTTTAAACTAGGTAGGATAGCAGGCCGCTTGTCATAAATTAAGAGGAGGAAGAAAATCAGGTGGGATGTCGCGAGCGAACTGAGCGAAATGGGCGGTGGCGTGACGCGTCGCGAGGTGGCTCGCCACGAGGCGGCGGCGCTCGCGGAGCTCGAGCCGGAGCGCGCCGAAGCGGCGTACCTGCGCGCCGGCGCCGCAGACGACGCGGTGCGCATGTGGCTCGAGCGCGGACACCACCAGCGCGCGCTGCGAATAGCCGAGCAGCACGCGGAGCACATGGTGGGGACATAAATCCAGTTACTATGTACTGCCCTCTTCATACAGTCTACCCCAACTCTAAAATAATTAAATAACAATAATAATAAACATTTATTCCTCACTATAATCCACAGAAGTGACTATAAACTTGAGATAAATATAAACTATGATTGTATGAAGAACTCTTTTTAGGGTAAAGCTCGACATTGTACGTTTTTTTAACGTTGACTTTGGGTTCAATTTATGTTGTTTACAATAAAGAATAAGTTATAAAATAATATACAGAAATATCTGAAAACAGAAACACAATATTAGATAGATGATTGTGGATTTACACTTGAACTAGGACGAATCCTGTAACTATGTTTAAGAAAAATTAAAAATAAACTATGTTTTTCAATTACGATTTTGTGTGATACGAATAGTAGGTAACAAGCAACCAGTGTGAATAGTCACTTTCAAGCTTCACATATTAGAATTAGGAGAGGCGGTATAACGATGTTACGATTTGTATACTAAGGTTGAAGAAGTGCTGGTGGAGGGTGCTCGGGCGGCAGCTGAGCGTGATGACCTTGTACAGTTTGAGGCGCTGATGATTCGAGCTAATCGGCCCGGCGAGGTCGTGCAACACTATAGAGAACTGGGTTCGTGATGTCTACTTGCTAAGGCACTAACCATAGATTTCGGTGCAGCGGGCCGTGGGTTCTATTGCCATTCAAAACGAGTATTATATTACGTTTAAGTAATTGTACCGAGGTAATGTTTCAAAAAATAAGTACTTTCTTTACCAAACGTACAAAGTAATCATTTTGATACATCAACAGAAATGTGGGAAGATGCAGCACGAGTTGCAAGAGAGTATTTGCCTGACAGTGCGGAACCAGTACCTTCGACAGTTCCTCCCTTATTGCAACGAGCCGCCGATCATGCTGACAGGTAAAACCGTTAAAATTACGAAATATAGTGTCCGTGCATAATATAAGAAAAAGTTTGACAACTTAAAGTCAAGCAAAGAGCTGAGTGAGCAAGGAGATTTTTCGTATATTAAGCGTAAGGATAAGCAGTAATAATAAGCAGTAAGGATAATAATGCCGCAGTTTCAAAAGTTGATAAGCTATTAATTACCGCTTGAGGGTTCAGTCTTTGACTTGAACGCGGAGATCGATTAGGAATCTGGCTGGTGATACTGTATGTTTTTAATACAGTGGATATTATTATCTCCAAACTTCATGGCAATGTCATGAAACAAGAAAGTTAAATAAGACTAAGCATAGACGGTACAAATAAAAGAAGACTATAAGAGATGTTTTACCGGATTGTATTCCCGCTGAATCCGTGTTTGTTTTTTTGCGATGTATAGCTGAAGTTGTGGACATGATGACCATTTTTGATGTGGGATCAGAGGTGAGTGGTGGGAGGCAGTGCAGTTGCTGCTGGGTGCCAGTGCGGCCGGAGCTTCGGGCGGCGCCGCACGCTTAGCAGAGCGCGCTGCTCTCCGCGCTGCGAGATTAGCACGTGACCATCTGACTGGGCAACGTCGCCGCGCCGCCGCCGACTTGTTGGCTGACAGGTTCAGTTGTGATTCTTTATTTTTAATTATATACACATAAATAATCACGTCTGTTTTCTCGAGGGGTGGCCGTAGATTACAAACACAGATTTTATTCCAAAACAGTTTTCTATGATTATACTTTATTTTGTTTGGTTATACGTATAAAATTCAGAAAGAAAATAAACTGGCAGGGGGACGTACGTTCGACCAAACATAATTAATACAAAAATCAATGTTTTTCTTAGATTTAACGCTATCGGCCAGAGTGATGTTGGAGAGCAATTGCGAGCAGCACTCGCCGAAGGGGACGACGAAATAGCCTCAGGTAACAATTATAAATAAATGCATATATGTATATGGAATGAATGTTTAGATATTATTAATGATTAGTGAGAAATTGGACTGATTGTTATATTAGCAATTTTTAGCTTTGTTTGCGTAGGTCGCGTAACTAGTTAAAGGTGCAAGACTGGTACTTGTTAAAGATTCGCTAGAGAGTAAATGTAATGAAATTACATAAACTAGAAAAAAAGAAACTAAAAATATTACTAATGCATTATTATGCATTAGTGAGTCATGTTTCACTATGATGGATTATGTACTAATGTGGATTACATTGTAGACCTATCAGATTGATCTAAAAAAATTGTTTAAAGAAAAAAAAAAATTTAAGTTGTTGAGTTTTTTCTAAAATATTTAATGATTGTATACATAATACGAATTTTGTATTTCCTATGTGCAAGCAGAAAAGTAATATATCCAGAAATTAATATATAATCTGAGAGATCTGTAAATTTATGATCATATAGTCACGACTGTGTCGATGTCTAATTTTGTCATCGAAGGCACTCCTGAAGAGGATGAAGCGAGCCCGAGCAAGCTGCGCGAGATGCAAGCGGAAGCGGTGGCGGAAGCGAGCGCTGAGGCGGAGGCAGAGGGCGCGGCGCTGGAGCGGTTGGCGCGCGCAGGCCACTGGCAACGATGCCTCGCACACGCTGGCCGCTTCGCCCCGCACTACGCGTTGCGTCACGCCGCCCACCTCTTCAAGACGCATTCGGTACTTTCTTGCTTCTTCTGCTTCTGCTTCACGTCTGCACTTTGTAATCGTCCATTTGACGTCGTTTGTCCTCTTGTTTGTCGTTATGAAGTCATTAGTTATTTTACTTCTTCTGTTTCTATTCTGATCTTCAGAAGTTTAGGAAGGCTCGTCGCCATGTACAGAAATTTATGTACACATTTTAAATGTTAGTTTCTGATTAATTTATCTACAAATTTTCATCTTGAGCACTGTGACTAGCACTAAAAGTAAAATTTAATTTTAATGGCCAATGCTGTGACTAGCACTAAAAACTGTAAAATTTAAAGTTTTGTAATGAAAAAATATTTAATGGCAAACAGATTTAAACCAATGCGTCATACCTCTTACGGTTACAAATATTCATTCTAAACTGTCATTTGAGAAAGTGGGTTTGCTAAAGTTTGCTGTAAAAGAAATGGCAAACAAGAAAAAATATTTAATGGCAAACAGATTTAAACCAAAAAAAATTCCAGCGTATGGAAGGCGTCGACGTGGATAGTGATGACGTCCCGGAAGCTCTGTCCCAAGCGTTGGATACATTGCGCCAGCATATTGTGGGAGATGCAGAGAACGCAATACAGAACAGCGATGAAGCGCTGGCGAGGGCTGTGTGCAGCGAGCTCCTGGTTCGCGTGTCAACAGCTCCTCTAGCCCTTCAAGCGCTGAAAGATGCCGCTGCTATTATGCTAGCTGCGGGGGCGGACGACCGATCGTTGCAGGTGCTTGATTGTACATTATTAAATGAAACCATTACTAAAGATTTTTTCGGAACGTCTGGAATTTGTTGAAAATAGTCGCTAAAAATTTGTAAGAAATCCGACAGACATTTTTAAGCGATTTTAGCTTAATGTTGAGGATTTTCTACAGACTTCATGGCATGAGGAGGTTCTCAATACGATGTTATTTTTTTATGTATGTTACCATGGAACTCGGTCATTTATGAACCTATTTTAAAAATTATTTTTGTATTGGATTCGTTTTTGCTCACATGTGGTCCCATGTTAATTTCATCTTGGGATCATTGTATAGAAAATATATAGCGTGTGAGAAATTTGTAATTTTTTTAATAAAAATATTTTAATGAAATTCACAATTGATAGTTTAAGAAAATAACTTTACGTAATTGTCAACCTGTTTTTGCGTTCCATTAAATGGAAGAAGTAGGTTTTGAGTTTATATGTAAAGTTTTTCTTTTTATCCTAATTTCTACACATACATGTAAGGATAATTTAGTTTCAATTACAAATTATTTAACAGCATTTTTGTTAATTTCAGGCAATTACTTTGTTGCTTGGGCTCCACGTACCACAACTTGCTCCCAAAGTGGCGCGCGCGCTTCCACGGTACACTGATATTATTGTGGCTGACGTTGGTATGAATTGCCCCTTCCTGCCATAGCAGAAAATGTTTTGTAGCCTTACCAAAATTATTGTTACTCGATTACACGCAGAATGAAAAAAAAAATGATATAATTTCAAACGAATTGTATTTGAATTTCATTACAAATGCTCCAGCTAAACACCTCTGCATCAATTGTAATTGCTCGATTTTCGAAAACCTGTACGAACTAAAACATCATTAGGTGCATACAATCCGTTTTTTAGTCGATCAATAACATCAATGATATTTAAGAAAAAAAAGTTTTACGAATTGCTCATACTCTGTCCGAATTAATTATTTGATTCATTTTTAGGGTTCCGTACCCAAAGAGTAAAACGGGACCCTATTACTAAGCTCGTCTGTATGTCTGTCACCAGGCTGTAATAGTTGAACTTCGCACAGATGATGTATTTCTTTTGCTGCTATAACAACAAATATGAAAAAGAGAATAAAAAAAATATTTAAGCGGCGCTCCCATGCAACAGACATGATTTTTTTGCCGATTTTATAGATAATGGTATGGAACCCTTCGTGCGCGAGTCCGACTCGCACTTGGCCGGTTTTTTATGACGTTTCCTTGTTCGACCAACACCGTGCAGCGTTCCTACGGTGCGGGGTGGCGGTGCGCGGGGAGGGTGCGGGCGGCGCTCGCGAGGCGTTCGTTCTGCTCAACCACTGCCTCGACCTCGCAGAGGCGGCCGACGACGACTCGGCCCACCTGCTCGACTACACGGACTTTGGTAAATGTCCGTGAATGAGTGGTGACATTGGCGGATTTACCAGCAGGCTAAGTAGGCTAGAGCATAGGGCGGCAGATTTTTGGGAGCGGCATATTTGGCCCAAAGTTTTTGTCTTCCACACATGTCTTAGTTATTTTTAAGGCATACCTCACCCCGTCTTATAATTAAAACATCATTTTTTTTTGTTTAGAATTAACTACACAGTAGAAACTGACACAACGGAGAAAACCTCAAAATCATGCTAATAACAAGAAAAAGCTGGTGTATTGAAGAAGATAGAGGCCAAATCATAAAGTTGCAGTTTTATTGACAGAATAAATTAGTATGATTGTGAACTAGGGTATCGGATTTTAGAGGTAAATAGGGGGAGAAAAATTTGAACAGCCTATTGGCGGCAAATTTGTAAATTCGCCACTGATGAGTGACGAATGAGCGGACATGCGTATACGCGAACCCTGAACAGTCGAGTACAAGAACACCGCGATATGCCAACTCGGGTGAACTTGGTACACAAAATCATCAGAAGTTTGCGCGTTCCCTTACGTTGAACAAGATTGGCAAGAATTCTGTTATTAACTCTCTGTCTACACGCTCTGTGTTTTTTGATAGTGATAATGAGAAATACTGAAATATTTATAATAGGCATGGAGGGATGATACAATTGAGATATATTTAAATTCCATTATCAATAAACCAATAACAACAAAATTTGACGATCACAAAAAAAATAATCCACTATAAGGTACATTGATAAAAGTAATGCAACTGTATTGTTCTTTCCAACTATTTGTGCTTTGTAGAGGTGGAACTTATAATGCAGCTTTTATTCTTTATTAGGTATATACAAAAATGCCCACTTTACACTGAATGTGATTGAGACATTTTTTTACATTTACACTTTTAATGTAACGTATCGTATAATGTAGCTTTTATTTTTCATTACGTACAATAATGCATACTCTTTACGGAATCAGATTGATACAATTTTCTTTTACATTTCTTATTCACATGTGATGACAACTTGTCGAAGCGATTTTTAATTGGCGGTCGTGTGACCACACTTGTGCAGAATGCACGGACTGGCCTCGCAGTCCCCTGTTGCTGGAAAGTTCGTGCGTGCGCGGAGAGTCTCTGGAAGAGCTTCGCGAATGGGTGCTCTCTGTTTCTATGGACCAAGCAGTTGACCAGGTCACTATTTTTGTCCTAACACAATGTTTTAATCTTGTCTTCTTCATTACGCGTCGATGACAAATCCGTCTTTCCGGCCCAGAACTTAGGCACTTCGACAGCACAATTTGTGGCATCCATCAAATCCTGCTGCGAACAGGTGAAATGGCAGTTTATTCTTGTATAGCAAAAAAGAGCAGTGACAGCTCGGAGGCCGGGCGTTCGTTTATAATTCAATATACTGTACTCAAATCCCGGTGCCGGCACCAGTAAAATTGTTAATTGCAATTTTAAATGCTGAATTATTACGTGAGGTGATCATTGCCTCTATAATAAATAAGGCGAGGGCAATCAATAGATAATTATTCCCAGATCCGGAATAATTATCAATAGTGAATACGAATAGTTGACACCGGGTAGGATTCGAGCCCACGACCCGCGACTTTGAAGTTCATCGCTGTGGCCAGTGCGCGAACCACGTTATGTTTGTGCAAGCTTTTCTTTGATAAATGTGTAGACAGAGTTAATAATGACCAAGTTATTAATGGTTTATCAATGTTTGTCCCAAACCCACCTCGTTTGTTCACATTTAATTGGTTAATTACATTTTAATATTTTTTTTCAATTGAATCTTAACACTTACAATGTATTGGAAGTGTTAAGATAATGTAAACACGTAGATAAATTAACGTAGTTTCATCTAGCTGCGTCTTGTTAGGATCTAGAATTGTTTAACCTTTGTTTTCAATTGTTCCGGTCGTTTTTGGTTTATTATTAGACCCTGCCGGTAGATGGGCGTGGCATGTACGCGGCGAGTGTCTCAGCAGACGAGCCCTGCTGCGTGATCACTGGACACCCGCTAGGCTCCCGTCTTATTACATTTCCCAATGGTAATAGAACAGTTACTTCTGTCAGTTGACTAACAAAGGAATATAGAAAGCGTCGAGACAAAACTGTCCCAAAATTTTTCCCCGCAACTAGGTTTCGAATCGGCGTGTGCCGGATTACGCGTCCAGACATATTAGCGGTCGACATCCTCACCACGAAAGTCTCGCGTGGTGACGATGTCAATCTACTTTGTTTTTATTATACTATAAATAATAAAAATAATATTATATTATATAGTCATCCTCATCCTCGATTTCATTCGATAAATAATTTGGGTATCAATTCGTTCTGATATTTTATCCCAAGCCTCGTTCCCACGCCGAAATTTCTTTTCCTCTTCAATAAAATATTATTAATGCAACAGCGAAGAATGGTTGCATGTATGGGTCGAAATCGGTTTTGTTTCGTACGTTGGTAAAAGTCAGCAGCAGGATTTATCCGTGTAACAATCTAGGTCGCTGCGCCAACCGCGAGTGGTGGTCGCGCGTCGGCCAGGCGGCCCGCGCGGGCGGAGCGGCCGCCGCTTTGGTGCATCACGTGGCCGCTTGGTGCGGCGCCCCGGACGCGGCGCACATGTGAACCCACACAGCGTCAGCACACGTGCGTACCTCCACATACACACACGCACACAGATACGAACGAGTATGCTATGTTTAATATATAGAGCTAACACACAGCCAAATATATATATATATATATATATATATATATATATATATATATATATATGTATAATAGTTCGTCCTCGTTTCTGAGCACTTGCTTGATTTTTCCAGCCAACAGCCGTCATATTCACGGTCTATAATGAACCTCGGTGGCTAGTAGGTGATATCATCCAATAAAGATAACGCGCGCATCAACATGCGCAGGCCACATTGCTCTAAGAACTGATGACGGAGTAAAGGTTCTCGAGTGGCGACGACGAACCGGAAGACGTAGCGTTGGAAGGCCTCCCTCTAGGTGGACCGACGACATCATAAGAGTCGCGGGCAACCGGTGGATGCAAATGGCAAAGTTTAAATAATGATGATGATGATGATGATGATGATGATTGTAAGTTTGAAATGAATACCATATCCGTGTTGCCACTATAATAAACTGTTATGTTCCATTCCATAATGCACAACGAATTACATTAAATTGATTTCAATTGATAAAATGATTAGTCAGTGTAACGAAAAATTTTGTTTCAGGTATGCACTAACTAGCTTTTCGGTAAGATGTACGTGTACCGGTTAAGGAATAATAGATTAATATGTATGAAAAATATATATGTTATTATACCTTACAATGTTAGTTTCATTTCAAACAAACATCAGTTTTATTTAAAAAAATACTTTCGTCTGACTTATACAACTGAAAGAAAAAATTGTTTCACTGAGTGTAAAATATTCTAGACTGGCTGCGACTACGTTTGCGTACAATAGGCTGAAGGCGTAATATTCAGACAGAAAGATAGATATACATAAAAATATATATATATAAATTATAGCCTATGTTTTATTCTGATGTATAAGCTATATTATTGTAAAAGTTTCATGAAAATCCATTCAGTATTATTTGAGTGAAAGAGTAATATTAAGAGTTTATAATATTAGTAAGGATTACGAGTAAATTTACCAATCAATGGTTTCCGGCATAGCCATCATGAGAACAAAATATCAAGATGCCTTACTTATTATATAAAAGCTATTCTCTGGTTGCTATGCTAATCTACAAACAATGTATTGTGTTTTAACCACCGTTGGGTGGTTTTAACCATCGTTGGTGGTTACGTAACGTACGTACGGAAGAAGCGAGTTTGATACTATTTTTTTTATGTGTCAAGTAAAGTAAATACCGCCACCCATGGACATCCGAGGTTTCCCGATGTATTGAAAACCTTTTGAAAATTGGGCTCACTCACCAGACGAAACACGAAAGTATTATACTTCCACTTTACGCCGGTCTTCTGTGAGGTTGTGGTACTTACTCGGACGAGCCTGCCCATTCGTGCAACAGCCGAGGTTACTGCGTGGCCCTACCACCGTAAAAACCTAGCAGCGGCAATAAAATTTTCGTCCATTTTTTCTACAAATTTTGTTGCTTCATCAGTGAAGAGATTAGCAGTATAAAGACTTAATATAAAATACTGTGTCTTAAATATGTCTTGTGTAGCTAATGACATGAGGAAGAATAGGAAGAACTTTGATAAGAAATGTCTCACTTGTATCTGTTTATCAAGATATTTATAATTATTATTACATTTAGTTTAAAATAATATTGGGATTTAGGTTTTAGGTATGCTATGGGCTAAACAAAAAAAAACATCATATTATATGGCTATAATAAACTCTTTTGTATCACATTTATTTTAATAATATACTTTGACACACATACTTTTACGTAATACAATTTGAAGGATATCCGTTCCCGTGGCGAATGCAGCATAAATATATTCGAAAGTTTTGTATATTCGAAAGTGGTTGTGTAGCTATAACCTTATTATAACGCTGCCACCAAAGTATATTAAATAATTCAATTGTATAAGTAAAGTTAAAATCGTTTTTTAAGTACATAAAATGAAAATATTTATTTTATTAATTATTATATAGATAAATAAATAAGCTGCTTCGACACGAAAACGGCGTTTGCAAATAGTTTAATAGTATCTAAACAGATGTAATACAAATCTAAGGTAGGTTGTATATTTAGGTAAAAGTTAGTTTTTCTCCGATACCATGCCACATTTCGTCACGGCGATGTGGAGCGTGGCGGGAATTAGGTGAAGCACCTTTCTCGTGGTCTCAACGAGGATATGTGTAGGGTACAATTTACTAAATTGTCAAACCAACAGGTATCGGGGTTATCGAGGCACAATATAATTTTATAAGTTAATATTAAAATGTATTTGTTTCTTACGTAAGAATATTTTTTGTTATACATATAATATTATCAAGATAGTAAGCGTAAAGTAGTTTGATCAGTTCCGACGTCGGAACGATTGTTACAAGTAGGTATTAAATATCTAGACTTTATTGATATATTGAAAAAAGTTTTCACAGCTTTCATAATATAATAATATATTAACCTAACTCAATAAAAATTTTTAATGTAAAAAAATATGTACGTACGCGTTGCGTGTGGTGTATATATTGTGAAGGCGTTTGTAGATTCACAAGGACTTAGATATATCTTTCTATATGTTACTTTCTCTCAGAAATTGTACGATCAAGTTAAAGTAATGCAAGGTATGTAAATATAGTTTTCATATTGTTACTCTAAGGCACGCATCGCTAGCGGTGCATTAAGGTTTCTACTGGAGTAGACGGATAACGGCTCTGCATGCGTTCAGGAAATATTTTAAGATCATGCTACATCAATAAATATGAATATTGTCTGCCGAGCAACTACACTAAGACAGCATTGGAAGAACACAGATTTATACCATTAAGATTGCGTAGATATGTAGTTCTTATCTAACACCGATGATATAGATATATATATATATATTCTCCACAAAAAATATCTACATTAACAATATATTTGCAGTTATCTAATAGTTTGCGGTTAGGCCAAATGGGAAAATGAAGAGCTTTCAATCCTCTACAACGAATTGTCTACTTATGGAAACCTAACACTATGTTCTCTGCTACTTTATATTAAGGGTGACACACGAATTACGCCGATACCATTTTATTATTCAATGAGTATTTAATTTTAACGACAATTACTAAATTATTAACTAAGGGACATTTAGGTGTATACATATCATATAATATGTAATTATATGTGTATTTGTCAATTTGCTCCAAGTAGAAAAACGCTATAAAAGACGAACGATAAGGAATAGTATCACGAAATTAGTTGTGCGTAGAAAAATTTTGAAAAATAAATTATTTACAGTTTGTAAACCCATGAAGGAAAGAGCTCTTACCGAACTTTTTAGGGAAAATTCACTAAAGCACAACCTTGGAAGAATAGTACCTAGACGCACTTACACGCTAAAGTCACGTTTAAGGTCTAGTTTAAGGCAAAGTTATAGTTGGGGTTATTAAGATGACCATAATAGATACATTTCCGGTGCTAGTGACCGATAGTACAAATACATCTTATCTTAATACTACATCAAGTATTATCAAGAACTAATGCAACTCACAACATTAAATATATGAATGGGCACTACAACGACAAAATTTATTATACAAACATGTCTAATATCCGAAAGAAATCGATAATCAAGATCTAGAGATGTTTTTGTTTTTTTGATTTTTAATGTCTTATAGCTAACACTTAATTAGTAAATATATTAAAACATAAGTTCATATAGATAATTACAATTACAAACACATTGAAAATAGCGTCGGAGTTAAGTCCTTGCTGATACGAGCATCTGTTTTGTAGATTAAAGTTTTGAAATATTCAAATTTTTTAAATATGCTGGCAGAATGTATGGAATGTCTACAGAGAGATTTTATGTGAGGTCCATATGTCGTAATATATGTACCCCATATATCTTAACCATTAAAGGGTATTTCCTTTTCAGATAAATAGATATTATTAAGTATTAGACCGATCATCTCGTTAAATCGTAATTTTAGCACATTTATTTTCGAAGTTACATACGGTGAGCGTAATCCAAGAACTACTCGTTAATTCACACGCTTCACCTGATTTTTGAGAAATATTACCTATTCTGTTTGCTCAAGCAGTTTCGATGTCGCGACTAATTTTCGTAAATTGATCACAAAAGCATTCTATAAGCTCCTTTACAAATACATATACACATGAATAAGTTTACATACAATAACTCCCTTGAAGATACATTATATAAGTAAACATTAAAGAAGTACTCCTAAAGATATTCACATCGCCACGAAAATACTATAAATAGACACGACTCATATATATATATATATATATACGTTGAGCGTCCTCGGTTTGATTACGGGGCGATTTCCGAACGTTGTGCGGATACATTTATGTGGTCGCGGCGTGTCGTGGTGTGTTTGGTGGGCGAATCGAGGGGGGGCCGTCGAGGGCGCGCTAGTATTGGCGCTCCGGCGACGGCTCGCGCGATCAGTCGGGCGACTCGTCGGCCGCCAGCGACGTGGCGGGGAACAGCGGGTACCAGCCGTACGTGCGCTGCGGCAGGGTCAGCTTGTCGAGGCAGATCTCGACGCCACCTAACGCGAGGTTGTGCTCGAAGCCGCCGCACCGCTGCCACAGCATCACCACCAGCGTGCGCCCGAGCGCGTCGCTTGCCTATGAGACAGATATGATTAGATATTAATAATAAAATTCGTTATTTGTAATCAAAACACATCTGCACAACGGCCCTACCCACTGAAGAGGGCCTCACGGCCCTACCCACTGAGAAGGGCCTCGCGGCCCTACCCACTGAGGAGAGCCTCACGGCCCCACCCACTGAGGAGGGCCTCAAACCCATGGGTTCTGGCTAGCCCACCGATTCTGCGTTCGATGAAGCTTTAATAGTCTAAGAACTGAAAGCGTTACATCAGTTATACAAAAACAAATACAAAAAAACATCTGCACATTACAGTCATCTATCATATATTAATATCATCCACAATTTAGTAAAACCTACACAGGTTAATGGCGCTACAATGACTGTAAAGCACGTTTATTTGTCAATTTGTTCGTTTTGAACGAACAGATCGTTCAGGTAAATAAGCCGTATCATTTTAATAATGTAAATAAATAAGCCGGTATCATATTCTCATAAAATAGTCATAGGAGATCCCGGAATCTGAAGGGGTAGACTCTGTGACCCCGCAAGGCGACGCGGTATCTCTAAAAAGATATCCTAAATTATATATTTAAATTATCAAGAAAATAGAAAAAGGAGACCCAGGCCTACCTGATACTTCAGAGTCTGCTTGAAATGCGGCTCTGTGGTGCGGCGGACGACGCGCGTTTTGCGCTTATGAAGCCATTTGTCTCCGTCGCGCAAGTAGCACTTGACGTACGAGTCGGGCACTTCGCCGTTGACGCCGTACACACGGCGGGCGTGAGATACCTGCGAATATTGACAGTAATAACAACGCAACAAGGCCAAACTGGCAAAAATAACATTAACTACATCGTAAATCGTAGGTTGCACAAGAGGGCTTAGAAAGATAAAGAGCAAGAGAGCAAAACAGGGAAAGAAAGACCAAGACAGAGAGACGGGGAGGGACATAGAGGGAGAGGGAGAAAGAGGGAGAGAGAGGGAGACGCCATGCGCACCTCGAGTTCGAGTTGCCCCTTGATCATGATGATGCTGATGTTGATCTCCGCGTGCAGCGGCGGGAGCAGGGCGCTGCGTGGCGGCAGCTGCCCCGGCCCCAGCTGCACCCCATCGTCGTCGTCCACCCCCGCCACCCCCTGGGCCACGGGCACCGCCGCCCACATACTGCCCTTGCGCCCCGTCGCCGTGCCTGCGCAACACCCCCGTACTGTCCACTCCGCTCGCGCCGAACGCCCCACCCACTCCCGGCTCATCCTTCCCGCTCATTCGTCGTCAGTTCAACTCGACATAGAAGAGCTTCACATCCTTAACGATCCATAAGCCACTCAACATTTAATTGACTCTCAGTTTCGTAACATACAAACAAACGGTACAATACAAATGAAGTATAATAATGAACCATTTAATTGTACATTGAGAAATCAAAAACATAAAGCACGTCAAACAGCATCGTGCCAACGTTAACAGAGTATTGTTTACGTGGAACTCGAATTGACTCCTCTCCTAAACATATAGATGAAGAAGAAGCGTATCAACGTGAGCAGCCAAGAGTGTATTCGACTTTCTAATAGTTGCCTGAAGCGGTCTCCAATCAGTATGGTATAAGCATTCCGTGTTATGAACAGCCATTAGAGAAAGTTTGTCGCGATCGTTAACTGTGAGTAGAGCTAAGGTACAGGGCTCGCGCCGGCCGGCGGCGCGGCCGAGCTACGGCATGCGAGACCGCGACGTACTGCGGCGACGCGTTCGCGTTCGCATATGCAATCATTCCCTAGCCTAGTTCATACTTCAAATAACGTTTGGAAAAACTTTGTAATCTTCTACGGCCTAAGATTAATAATATATGAACAGGAAATCTAATAGAAGGCGCATCGTAACAATGAATGACATTCGCAAAGTTAATGATGTCCATTCCTAGGCGAGACAATGTCATCGATGAACGGAGACGGGCAGCCGAACAGACGGTACACAGAAACAGATGAAGTGAGCGTGATCGCCCGCGGCCGGGCATGCTTCAGGACAGAACAGAACAGACACAGTGATGTGATGGAAAGCATCGGGCGCAGCCACATTCAACGGTGCGTGCGCGCGGCCGACGCGCAAGCGATGTATGACCCATGCTACTACGTGCCCCACCGTCCTATGCTGTTGCCCACCGCCGCGGGGCCAGTGTAGCGTCGTACCGCAAACATGCACATGTCTGTGCACGGACAGGTGCATGTTCACGGTATGGGGCTCACCGGCTTAGCGAGGGTCGGGGAACAGGATCGGAGCTGGGGGCTTTCGGCCGTCAGACGTCACAAGGGATCGTGTACCGACACCGCGCACGAACAGACCCTGGGTGGGCACGCGCGGGCGCGGGCGCGGGTGGCTTACCGAGATGCTAACGGTCCGTCGCTGCTGACCAAACAAGCACAACATGTACATGTCAGTACGCTCATTTTTGAATCGGTTAATAGCCGCTGCCATTGTAACTTGAAAGTAATATATGACACATTATTCAGAAATACAGATTCTCCCAATTAGTGTAATTAGCAATCGCCATTTTTCATCAGCAATCGCACCTAATCAAAGTGTTTTTGTAATTAGAATTGGGATGTTCTTTTAGGATACGGATAAAAAACAAAATGGATCACAATAATAAAATAGTATTTACACGTTTCACAAGAACTGATTGTGTACTTTTAACGTTTCACTAGAAAACTAGTTTTATATTTTTTAAATTATATATCATATATTGTGGACCCAATAGTTTATAGCTTATTTAACAAAATTTAAGATGTTTTTATCTCTTTTTAGAAAGCTATCCGTCGCTATTAAAAAGAAGTCTATCGAATATCAATTAAATTCAAAAACTATTGTTGCCACATATATGCTTGGTCCTATAACCTAAAAGACGTGTTTTTAATTCCGTGCAATGAATATAAACAACAAGGAAACAGGAAACATACATATAAACATATCTTAATAAAGAGAAAAAAGTTTTGTAATACTTTTGTAATATAAGTATGGATACTTTATAATGTATGAAAAACGTGAAACAACTTACATGAAAGCTTTTATTACATCGTAAACATTGATTTGTAAACAATAAAAGTCTATAAAAATTCATTCCACGGAACCAAAACCATATAAGCGGTATTGGGGGAGCTATTTTGGATCGTTCTACAAAGACGGTCGAACGCGTCGATAGGCTGTGGCGTGTCGGGGCGAGACTTACGCCTGGCGGTGGAGCCGGAGAGCGACAGGGTGCGCCCCAACTCGCCCTTGACGGCGCGCAGCGAGCGCAGGATGTCGTCGGGGTCGCGGCGGACGCACGACGAGCGGCGACGCTCGCTGCGTCGCGAGCCCGTCGGCACACCGCCCTCTGCGCCCTCTGCTCATGTACGTATGTCGGTAGATCACGGCCGCCACTGCCCTACCGCGCCCGTAGGGAACAAGGCCCCAGCCAGGCGAGCCGCCACTACCCTACACGGCGCCCGTGAGTAACGAGGCCCCAGCCAGGCGAGCCGCCACTACCCTACACGGCATCCGTAGGGAACGAGCCAGACGAGACCGCATTCGATACGTCTGGCGATCCTATGCAGCCTGTCAGGCCTCTAACGAATTATTCGCCGAAGACCCCAAGTTTGTCACTATCTTGGACGGTAAAGTTTGTGTCTATGTGCTGTCATGCAAACACCAACGCCATAGACTACGTTTACAAATTCGGTCGCTACATTTTGTATAGCCGATTTCCCACATCGATTTAAAATATTTATAGATGATGATGTGAATTGTTAATGAATTTAAGCTATAGGTCCAGTTGCGTTTTGTTATGTGCAATTAATAAGTCGTAAGGCACAAAGCTATATTTTATACGCAGTGCTTTATTTAAGGCGCATCAAGTTTGTTTAAGCTATCTACAGTATATGAGTATACTCGTATCAGCGCACTTTGTTGTGTAAACACTTTACCTTTTTCCTGTTGTTGGAACGAAGAGCGGCGTGATCCAGGCAGAGAACGGGAAAAGTCCTTCCCTAGTTGGTAGACCTCCACTTCGAGGGTCTCAGACTGCGAGGACCCTCGTCTTGATCCGGCCACCCAGGCGTGGTCAGGGTGCAGTAAGGATGCACACTCGCCGATCGAATCAACATCATCTATTAATATAAGTCAAGATATACCTAATTAAAAAAAAGTATCCAAAATCTGTATTATTTACATAACAATTATAAAGCACTGAATTAAAGGGTGTCCCATAAGTAAAGAGACAAAACTGAGTGTTCATATCGGCCAAGAAAAAGGTTTAAAAAAAAGAAAATAACTGTTGCCACAAATACAGTATCGGTAACAAATCTGTCAAATTCGCGTGGCTTTGCAAATATTGTCGATATTTTTCTAACATGTAGCGAATCGAACGAGAATCGTTTGCAAAAAGAGTAATTCAGTACTATCTGAATAATGGGAAATCACAGTTCGTCATTTTTCTCAAGAAGGGGCTATAAGAAAAAGTTTGCCCGGTCCAAAGTACGCGAAAGACCAAGAAGTGCGTGCTAAGCGAGCCGTCGAGTTTACCAAAAAACTTTGAAAAAAATTCTCAAGATTGATGATGAAACTTATGTACCGGTTGACCCCTCTGATATTCCTGGGAAGCAATACTTACATAATACCAGTCGTGATGAGGTGGATTACAGCGAAAAAGTTAAAATAAAGGTTAAATTTTTAAGAAGTATCTGGTTTGGCAAGCTATAGACGAAAACGACAATGTTTCCGAATTATTTATGTGTGAACCCACAAATTTATCTTCAAGAGTGTATTATGAAGCGATTAATACCGTTTATAGACAAGTATTATCAGAGGGAAGACGTTGTATTCTGGCGGGATATGGCTTCGTGTCATTACGAGTCTGAAGTCACTCAGTATTTGCAATCTATGGGCGTCGAATTCATATCGAAATAAAACAATGCTCCAAATGTTCCTCAAGCTCGAGGTATCAAAAAATGTGTGTAAAAAGGAATACAAAAATTGTTCAGAAAAATCAAAAATGTTGACATCTTTCAAACAAAGATTGATTAGATTGGCCAAACGGGTGGCAACAACTTCTGGAGAAGCAGTCATAAGACGTGCAAGCCTTAATTTGAGAAAAATCGACTATAAAGGCATCGCAGGAGCAAATTTGATATAGATTGTATTTTTATTATTATAATGCATAATTTATAATGACACACATAACAGTTGACATACAATTTTTTATTAAAAAAAATTTCATTGACTTGTCTCTTTACTTCTGGTACACCCCATGAGTATAGCATTCAATATTAAAATTCTCTTGGTATCACAGATACACAGATGTTTCTTTCATTATTGTTTTTCAATGTTCCACTAAATGTAATAAACGACCGTGATCGTTTTACAGAATTCACAAGAGTTATAAAATATGGTACCTACGTAAATTCATGTTTTAAACTTAGGTGCAACAGCTTTCGCAATGTAATTATTGTCTTAACATTCATGGTTAAATCCGCTGTACTATAATAGGTAAACCAGGTCTTATACGGTGTTCGACTCTATAATCGTATTTGGCTGGAATGAATGATGATGATTTTTTTATGTGAGAAGGTGGCAACCGAGCTGGCGCTTCACCTGATGTTGAGTGATAACCGCCGTCCGTTGACATTTGTAACACCCGTTCGGTTGCAGATGCGTTGCATAATAAAGTGGGCCCCGGCTATCTCACCGGACGAAAAGCAGAAGTGTAACACTTTCAATCAGTCTTCTGTGAGGTCGTGGTACTTACCCGGACGGACCCGCCCATTTGTGCTTATGTGTCACTACCACAGTACACAGGATGGTGTTATTTCGTTCCTAAGGGCGATCACCGACCAGATATAGAGCGTTGGGAGGCGAAGTCGCCACGTCGGAGCGCACGTGCGCCGGTGAGCGAACCTCGCGGCGACGCGTTGGCAGAACGGGTGCCACGCTCCTCCAGGGTCCACCACACGGCACGCTCCTCGGCGAACGCCTTCTCCAGCTCCATCTGGTTTCAAATTCAGATTTAAATTAAAATGTATATATTCAATATAGAAGCATTACATTTACTAATGGATTGTCAAAAAACACTACAACCAGTACGCACTAGTAGCCGTGATAGCTCAGTGTCCGGGTGCTCGCTTTTAATTCAATATACTCGAACAACCTGAGTTCGATCCCCGGTGCCGGCACCAATGAAGTTTTTAACTTTAAGTGCTAACTTATCACGTGCTCCGCGGTGGAGGAAAACATCATGAGAAGAGAAACATCATCTTCTTTATAGAGGAGGCCTTTGCCCAGCAGTGGGATATGTATAGGTTGTTACTTTACTTTTTTACTTTTACCAATTCGGAAAAACTGAGAAGAAATGTCTTTTAGCCTTAAGGACAAGGCAGTGATATGAGAAACGGCAAGACAAGACAAGACAAGACAAGAGTGTTGTCTATACTGCCCTAGAGTTAGGCAAGTGCCTTACTAAAAAAAAGAAACATATGACCATACATAATATAATGATATACTTTAAATATGAACTAGCTAATGTTTGATGTTTACACAAAAAGCGGAAATTTCGTTTAGGATAGAGAATTTTTACATCTTATATACAGAAGTATACAACGTGGCGCTACTAACGCGATCATAAATCAACACACATATAGAGAAACTTTTAAAAAAATTGTATTAAACATTTACTTTGTTTAAACATCAATATTTACCAAGTTATTTAATTTTCCAAAACAAATAATTTTTGAACATCCGTACGAATAAAACTGTAACGTAAAGTTCATTTATAAAAGTTACAAAGCATATGAATTGTTTCAATGAATTTAAAAGAGATAAAACATACTGTTAGAAGGTGAGACTTGTAACGCGACGTTATGGCAACAAATTTAAAAGTCTTTGAATGTATGAATAAGTCAGTTGTAGTTGTATAGGATGTTACAAATTTTGTTTCTTTTTTATGTAAATAGTTTGTTTGAAATTTATTTATTTTTAATTATAGATTTTTTTATTTTTTTATGATTATTGGCAAGTAGCGTTAGAAGTGTGTTCATTTATTGTCACGGTTGTAACGCCATGCTGTATATCTAATGTTACCGATGGGTGAGTTGGGAAGAGTTGTAAGTAGTACACATTTGTATGAAAATTACTAACAGTCTATTAAATTTTGCTTTGGGTGTGCCACATTTTAGTCGAACAGAAAGAAAAAGCATGATATATCTAAGCGACACCGTCTTCTTCTAATTTTTGAACTATTTAACACATTATATGTCAACAAGAAAAAAATACTTTTTAACCTTTAAACCACGTGATATATATACCATATTACTTGGTTACTTACAGTGCATTCTCCGATTAGCACAGGATCGATTCCTGGGCAGGCATCCCAGAGAGTGAGTTCCAGAGCGCGACCTGCCAGCAGGTCGGCTGTTAGACCACCGAAGCCGAGGGTAGCGTTCCACACTGGGCTGCATGAGGCCGATGCAGGGTCTGTCTCCACAGGCGGGCAGCTCTCTCTGGGAAATTTCGAAATGGACACACAATAGAGATGTCTGTGCACCTTTAAATGTTATATCACCAAGATATGTCAATATTTGAGAAGTGGGAGGGCCACGCAACAGTTTTCACTGTTGCGCGAATGGGCGCACCCGTCCGGGTAAGTACCACGACCTCACAGAAGCTCGGCGTGATGTAAAATGTTATATTTCTGTGTTTCTTCTAGAGTGGCGTAGCCGGGGCCGTTTTTACAGATAATGGTACGGAATTCTTACTCTTCTTGTGCTCCGACTCGCACTTGGCCAGTTTTTTGTAAGGGGGTTTTACATTTACAGAAACCTAGATCAGGGTCAATTAACAAAAACTCTCCCTCACAGACTGGCACAAAGCGGTCGTGCTTTACCACCTGCATCTATCGACTACCCGCATATTTGCATAGGTCGTCACTATCTATTCATTCTAGTCATTCTACGACTCGAACGGGCTGAATTGATGATGACGATGAACTTACAGCGACGGTAGAAGGCGTATCCGGGCGAAGGCCTCGGGCTCGTCCCCGTAGCCTAGAGTGTGGTCGCGTGGTGGGAGGTCATCGGCCGCGATCAGCACCACCACCAGTTTGCGGAGCTCACTCTCGAACCAAACTTGCAGCTGCGCCCTGGCGGGCGGACGCTCCCGGTATCGCTCGTTCCGCTCTTGCTCCTGCACCCCAACATTCACTCACAATTAGTCAAACAGCGATACGAAACTACTCGTCAGATTCCGTCGCACGCTTCGCTGCACCTACAACTAACGCATCATCTAAAGGGAGAGCTGTTGTATTGGCAGCATAAAATAGAAATGAAAAACAATCCCAAAATTTCAATGAAAATAAACTATTTGTTTATCGTAACTTTTGGGGGAATGCATTGTATCAACATGCAAATAATCAGCTATGAATCCATTAGCAGGAGATGCTTTGAAATAAATCCACAACCATTCTTTGCGATCAATAACGATGGCGAATGCAATTTCTTTAATCCATTGAGGGTAGTTAATGTTCATTTCAATTACATACACTTTATTAAATAACATGCTTTTCGGGACATTTCTATTTATACATACATTAATGAATAAAACCTGACGTTCTCGTCCGCCATGCAGAAAGCTGTATCATGCTGATACTGTTTCAAGCCCCATGTATTGTGGTTTGGAAATGTTATTCAAATGAGCTATTTAAGGGTTTAAAGTCTTCATTTTCAATCATTCTCTATTAACATTCTCTAGGGATAAAATTAAATTTAAGTAGCTTGTCAAACATGTATTGTAAGTCGCTATTGCTATCTAATGTTCATGTTAATTAAATTCTCTACAGTAATATGTCATGACAGTATTGTATCGTTCAATGGGCTTAAAATATAAGACTAGACTAAAATTATTTACAATTTATAATCGAAACAGATAGCTGACCACAAATTTAAAATTATAATGTCTCAACATCACAATAAATAATGAAAAGCCAGGGAAATGTCTAATAAACATTTCGATACACGAGGACATGTTACAATAAATTTTGTTCAAACACACTTCATGGCATAATATTTCGTGTCACAGGCAAAGGTACCAGTTCGGTACATCACTATCGGAACGCACACCTCACATTGTGTGACTTCATGCATGTATCGCGTTGGTTGTTAATGATTGTACATTCAACGTAAGTCAACTACATTCATCTGAGGAGCGGTTATTTACATCATGGTGTGCGGTCGCATCGTACGCAAGCTTCTGTAGCGCGCCTGTCGCATAAGGTTTTCCTCCAAGCTGCTATTGGACTAACCATTGCGAGCGTCTTTCATACAATGTGCGGCATTACACTACGCTAAATCAACAGCAAGACTCTTAACGGACACTCGATGCGCAAGACATGACACGATACAAACGGGGAAGTGCGGCGTCGAGTGTGCGGGTCGTTGACAAGATAACTCTAGGGCGTGCCTGGCCTGTACTGCGCTCACCTCGCCCATTCCTAGTCTCCTTGAGGCCGCTACTAACTTTTTCGTATTGTAGGCGCCATCTGTTCCACTAGCCACATCTTGATCTCTCTATATCACTCAATTCCGCGTAAAATACAATCGTATTAAGCAAACTGGTCGTTGTGACAGAACTATCGCTTTGATTTTATTTATGTTGTTCATGTTCAGTGTCGTATATCCTGCTAAGCTGTAAGCGGCAGCTTCTCTAGCTTCACTACATCGTATTTTATGTCGGTATCCAAAGAAACTAATCATCCACAAATATCCTAGTAATAATGTTCGATATCAGGATGAGTTTCCTAAGACTACCATCGAACACTAAAACTGAACGCAGCGATGGTTAAACTTACTGCAACATTTTAGTATCATTTGGTTTTTGTCACTTTTGCCGATTGTGCCCTAAATTCAACTCCGGCCGGCGACGTCGTCGGCATTATGTAATTGGTCGGGTGATAGAAAAAATAAAAATCTGAAAATAAGTAGGTAGCATTTTTTCACACACTTCACTTAGATTTATCATCATATAATTGATATATATATAACAAATGTTAAATATAATTAATAGGTAAGTATTATAAATACGTTAACAGAGTATCCCTTTTCTATACGGTTAGGATAACAAATCAAGATAAAATTCTACAGCCATGAATAAAAGTACTATCATCTTACAACTAGTTTAACGTGGAAGATTTCGGGCTGATACGAGCAACAATATCACAGCAAACTAACGGAAACCATTCTATGCGCTATTTGGCTTTACTCATCCACAACTAGAAGATTTTTTTAATCTTACTATAAATTAACATGTAATTTTCGAATATGCTGGAATTGGAATTGAATTGAATACATTTGGCATCACGAAAATGAGTTAACGCGGGATCGTTGGGCTTATTTATGAATGAGGAAAGTCAATAGACCACGGACCTGCAGCAATTTTATTCACGCTTACCCAACTGACAGTCAATGCTCGGAAAAATAACGCGTTAATAGACATTTAGTTCGATCGAATAAGTTACTGGATCATTAAACCTTCACAATTCCTATTCTGTTAACAGTTAAGGATCAAGACGAAAGATAATTCCGTAAAACTATTTGAAATATATGTGTTGTTTCTGTTGAAATGTCATCTACAACATGTAAGTCGCTAAATGATCCACTAACCTTAGTGTTACAGAGGATTAAAAGATCACAGGTAGCACAGTGATTGATTGACGAAGAGCGGAGGAATAGGCACCGAGTGACAGTCTCTACAAGAGTTTACAAGGGTACGAGCATTTCGCCCAATGTCTTACGGGTTCACAACACTTATTACAATTAAGACCTATAGGTATTATACCGGGGTTTTCGGCAATTTCCGTCGAGTCGGCGACGATGGTGTTTTGTCTGTATCTGGTTCTGGAAAAAAATATATAATATATTTATATATAATAGCTGTAATGTTTACATATATTTTTTTTATAAAACAATTTACTACCGAAGACAGGTGTCGACAAAGAGTAAAAGAAGAAAGAAGAGTTGATTATTTGAAACTAGTGTTTATATACACATAATATTAAAGCAGGCATATAAAGACGCAGGAGACGTTTACTTAAAGTACTTGCGAAAAAAAAAGAAAAGAAATAGTGAATGTACTGAAACATTATTATGAGATATAAAAATGAAAACAAACAAGAAGCAATAAGATCGTCAGAATGTTTAAGCTTGTAAAGGTATTAAAACATGTAGAAAAAGTACGAAAAGATTGTCGCCGCTGTGGGAATCGAACCCACATCTTCGGTATTGGTGGCCTGACGCTCTAGCACTGAGCTAAACGGCTGATAGCCACAGCGACGAAAATCTTAACACCTTCCTTCTACATTGTTATTTAGCATGTGAAGCAATGCTTGGCGACAATCTTTTCGTACTTTTTCTACATGTTTTAATGTTCAATCTTAAGAGCAGAGATTAGCACTATAAAAAAAACTTTAAAATTTATGTAAAGGTAGCTAAAAATAATTTTAAAAGTTATCTTAAAAATAACATAAAAGCAGGTAAAAATAGTCATCTACGAAGTACTTTGACTACAGTACTTATAATTTAATGAACGTTAAAGTGTGTATGTATATACACTTATAATTTGTCATATTTTTATTTGCCGATAGGTTTATAAAAGAAACCCTCAAATTTGATTTTTTTTACTATACAAATACAGAAAAAATGATGAATTCAGTTCCGATTATAGTTAATGAGTAAAAATAATTAAAGTAAAGGTACTTTTAAGTTATATGTACTCTGAGGTACTATTACTAATAAAGTAGTCTCGTCTCGTCAAAGTTTGTGTGCAAATGTCATTTGTTCACTCCACATGTCGCAATGGGCTAAGGGTTTGATAGTATAACACGAACTTATTTTTTTATATATTAAAAATTAAGATTATCGTTTTCAAGACCGCGGATCTAACTTAATACTAAAAAAAGCTTTTCATAAATGAGAGGAATACGTCGCTTTATGGTCTTCGCTGGAAGGTACCGTATAGAGCATGGTGGTGGTGAGTGGTGTGGTGGGTAGGTGGTGGTGGTGTGTCGTCCAGCTGCGGCGCCGGTTCCACAAGCAGCTCCACCGTGTCGCCACCACGCTCCAACACGGCGCACACCTCCTCGAAGCTGCGTTCCGTTAACGGCACTCCGCCCCATTCCAGGACCTTAGGCCAGAGATCGTAATTTTTTTTATGTGAGAAGGTGGCAAGCGAGCTCTCGGTTCACCTGATGTTAAGTGAAAACTGCCGCCCATTGACATTTGCAACAACCGTAGGGTTGCAGATGCCTGGTCACCTTATAATAAAGTGGGCTCCGGCTACCTTACTCAGCAGAAGAAGCGCGGAAGTGTAGCACTTCCACTTCACGCCGGTCCTCTGTGGTACTTACCCGGACCTGCCCGTTTGTGCAACAGCGAAGACCTGTTGCGTAGTCCTACCACGGATAGTTATTGAAATGGCTGATGCTGGCAGACCCCACAGGTTATGAAAAATTCGTAACCAGCACTGGATTACAGAGTTAAAAGCAGGATATTGAACAACCTGGAAAATGCGTGGATAAAATCCATAAGAAATGAGAATTATGAGTAACATGGGTAGAATTGTAAAAATATAATTTATACACATCACGGTGAAAAGTGCGTATTCTGTTTAACTTTAGTCCATCGCTCTCTAACCCCAAAAACACGAGCTAATCAACACAAAATCCTAAATCTACAATTTTGAGTATATCCACGTGGCCCCTATCAAAAAAGTTTCCCAACGACAGAATACATTGTAGAATGAAGAAGGCCCGTTCACGGCATGAAAAATCAAAAACTTTCGTGAGGCTGGTTAGTTAAAATCAATGTTGTGTTTACGAAAAATTACTAATTTGAAAACAATTTCGTATACGTTAATAAACGAATTATTGTTTATTAAGATTATTTAGTTGTAATTAAACATTACTTATAGGAAAAAAAATTCATGTACATTACACGTTGCACGAATTGATTGATACCTTATCACCCTGCTGCAATCCGGCTAGATCTGCTGGTCCACCGGGTACAGTCCACACGATGACAGCCTCCCTGCGGCCGCTGGCGTCAGGCTTACCCCCAACAACTCGCATACCGAATCCCCGAGCTGCTATCATAAATATCACGGTGCCGTATGTGCGTGTCACGATTTTAAGGTAATTCGTAATCAAGGCGTCTTTGACTTTCGTCCAAAATAGCTTCTACTACAAGGGTATTGGAAGCGTCGTCAGCATTTAAATTTTGAGTGGATTATTTATTTATTTATATATTATCTATTGCAAACAAGGTTTTGCAAAGGGTGCACTTAATGCCTTTTGGTATTCTCTCCTAGTCAACCCGGGGCGTGGTGAAAAAACTTGGTAGGCGCATTTAATTATTTATATGGATTGAAAATGTATGATATATAAACACATATATATGATGACTCGGTGGCGCAGTTGTCAAGGTGCCAATTGGTTCCGGCGCCCGGGGTCGTGGGTTCGATTCACACATAGGACAACCAATTGTGTGACCCACAGATAATTGCTTCGGATCTGGGTGTTTGTCCCAGTCAAATTTAAGTTTGTAAAACGCTCTTACAACACAGGATGACGTCCCACAGTAATTGCAACGTTTTTTTTTTTTTTTAAATATTATAATATCATTAGTACTTAAACACTTTTTATATTTTTTATTAACACTGTTTTATCATTTACAATTTCATAATATTCTTATTATGAACACTGCTTTGTAACAACAATTATTACTATAGTGGTTACGCACAGCGGTGGCCCTTGTCGTTGGGGTCGCGGCGCAGTGTGACGCGGCGCGGCGTGCGGTCGTCGACGTCGTGTATGACGATTTTGATCGCCTCCGCGTCGACGGACATCTGGCGAGCGGCCGCCACGGCCGCCGCGGCCGCAGCGGACACCGACGCGGACTCCGCGGCGTCGGAGCCGCGCGACGCCAGCGCCGCCATTGCGCTCAGGGCACCGGTGCGCTGTTGCAGCGCCGCGATGTCCGGCCTGAGATTGCAAATCCATAAAGTTGCAGACGCGTTGCCACCTTTCATAATGTGGGCCCCGAGTACCTCACTCACCAGACGAAACGCAGAAATATGACACCACCACTTCACGCCGGTCGTCGATGACATCGTGGTACATACCCGGACGGATCTGCCTTTTCGTGTAACACACGAAGCTGTTGCGTGGCTCTTCCACAGTTAGTTTTGGATAAAACTTTTTAAATTCTTCAAATCAATCGTGAAAGCATCGTTCATCATAGTCAAAAGATTGCACGATTACACTGATAGTATGATCATGCCGATAATAAAAAAACTTACAAAGGTAGCCTCTCAGTTGTCCGTACGTTATTGTATCTACTGTATGTGTAGTGTGATTTTACCTATTTTGTCATAGTTAATCGCTGCTCTACTTTCTGTATAATTAATTTTGCGAGGATTATACTCATTTTCCTCATTTTAGCTGTTTTAATTTTTCTATCAGGTCCTAAAAGCAGGGTATTGAATGTTATATTTACAGCTGGCTTCCACGGCGACGTATAGGACGTTCTTCATCGACGCTCAGGCCGGTTATTTGCGGTGCGGTGTCCGCTGGCTCCTCTACTCGGTACGAGCTACGTCGGGATCCGGCCCCGCTTACCACGTCCACGGCCGAAGCTCTGAATGGAAAAATTAGATATTATACTTCTGTAATAATTCTATTCTTAATTGAAATTTATGGAAAATTATTTTCTACTTTTTAGTTTGGTTATATACAAAAGCGTGTTTCGAGTTTTTTTTAATATTATTTGTTTTTTATTTCAGCTCACACAAAATCTTGCTTTTTATTTTTTAAACATTTTGAAATACGAACCTACTTGGCAGAAAGACACTATGAGGTATCAAATTTGGAAAATCGCTAATTCTGAAAGTACTGATCGAGATAATGGACAAACTATTTTAATTATTGCATTGTCATCGGTCCTTGACAAAAGTGCAAACCTTCGAAAAGTATGTTTAAATATGTTTATCAGCTACAAATAACACAAAAGCTTTGCAGAGTTTAGGATTAGAATTTTTTCGGAGAAATCTTGGAAAGATTTCTTTATGTCATTATATGACAGGGTTATGTGGGGTTCTTACCCACTTAAACCCTTCACCACCTTCTGTAAAAGTAAAGTAAAGTAAAGTAACAGCCTATACATGGCCCACTGCTGGGCAAAGGCCTCCTCTATACAGAGGGTATCAGGGCATAGTCCACCACGCGGCCCCACTGCGGATTGGCGGACTTCATATACCTTCGAAATATATATATTTTTTTGTTATTATTTCGAAAATATGCAGGTTTCCTCACGATGTTTTCCTTCACCGCGGAGCACGTGATAAGTCAGCACTTAAAGTTAAAAAACTTCATTGGTGCCGGCACCGGGGATCGAACTCAGGTTGCTCGAGTATATTGAATTAAAGGCGAGCGCCCGGACACTGAGCTATCACCACCTTCTGTAATCTCTCCTAATCTCCGGGATCTCCTACCGAACGCATCCATGTCCTTCAGTACTGGGCTCCCTCGCCATATTGCGGCAGCTTGAGGCCACTTCGTGCTGCTGCCAATCCGTGTTCCCTTTTGGTCGCCTTTTACGACAGGCAGGAGATACCTTAGTCCCATTGTATGAGCCCGGGACTGTGGGACTAGATGACGTCGTGTGAGTAATATACTTACCGAAATATTTTATTTACTTGACAAACTCGCAACAGGCGCATCGGCGTACCTGCGCGACATCGGCGGCGGCGCGGAGAGCGCGGGCGCGTGGCCCGGCGCCGGCTGCTCCTCGTCGCAGGAGCGCTGGCGCGGCGCGCGCACCGAGCGACGGCGCGCCGGCGCCACGGTACTCGAGCGCCGCGACTCGACGGCCTCCGGCGTCACGCTGCCACCGCCGCCCTTTAACTGCCGCCGCGGGCAGCGTCGTTACAAACTCAACGTTTCGCTTGTACGATAGTTTCAAATTGAATGCTGCTGAGCTACGCGTGAGCTCTACTATGTTTAGCGCACTTATGATAAGCATCTAATCGCATACAAAAAGTCACATTTCAAGTTTCATCTTGAGTGCAGATACTAGCACAGAAAATAAAATTAATAATAAAAAACTTAAAATTTGAAGGGACATCTCTGACTATAAATAGTCGTCGTTAAATGTTATTTGTAAGGTGTTTCATAATGTAACATATGCACAATTTCTAAAAATGCAATTGAAATTAGGTGAGTTTATAGACCGCTTAGCTTAGTTGCTAAACATATTCGTTACGGAGGAGTTACCCGGAAAATGCTGGTTCGAATAGCTCAGAGCCGAAAGTTTTCGTTCATTTATCTACTAAAGCTCAGATTAAAATTTTTCTCAGATTAAATTTTTTTATGATATATTGAGTGAAAATAATTTCATTAAAAATACTGATTAACAACAGAGTAGTATTCGAAGTTTTCAAAGCTTTTTTGAGTTGTCATATATAAGTAGTACAATGTTCGCATGCGATTAGGCATGGAGGTTGCTTGGAAGAAATTACTTTAAATAACAAGGCCGTACATTGTGAAACCCATATGTTAATGTTCTTATCGTGTATATTTTCCAATGGTGTGTGCAACAAAGAATATTCGTTCATACATTACCTTCTCCAGTTCCTTTAAGGATGCGGGAGAGACGTCGGAGTGGCGACGGAGCTCGGGGGATCTGGGTGGGGCTAGGCCCGTGGACGCGCCGCCGCTGCCAAGGCGCGCCTCAGAGTGCCGCCGCTGCAGCGCTTCCAGCACCGGTACGTCCAGCAAGGAGTCCGTGCTGTCCTGAGCCGCTGGTGGCAGCCTCGGCCCAGCCTTGCGACGGCACACCGAGCAGCGCCAGGAATTCTGCCATAAGACAAAGTAAAGGAATGCTCTATGGTAAAAGGTAACTATGTACATACTTATCAGTTATATGTAGCATTTATTAATAATGCGGAGTGCGACTATACATTTTTAATCACGGTCAATGCAAGTTTTCTGTTACGAAGAAAGAATTGAATTATGAATGTATGGCAGACGCTTCTGAAGCGCAGCCATAATGTTTCAAAGCTCAAAATGAGCTCAAAAAATTGTAAACATTCATATTAACTTTTATCTATTAATAAACGTCATAATTATTCTTTATTTCTTAAACTTATGTATTATGACATATTGAATTTTTTCAAGGAAAATGTTTTTATTAATATATATATCATGGGTGTCGCCTTATGTTTTCTCACCGCTTCCTCTTCGCTGGAAGGTTTTGAGTAGGATGAGCAATCCTCGCAAACGCGGTGCTGGCAGCCATTGCAGATGTGGAACACCTCGCCTGGCTTCAGGGCCTTCAGGCACACGCGGCAAGCCCCAGCACGGGACGGGGCTTTGCCCGCCTCGCTGCAATACCACGATGAACGAAGTTACATAGTTAGATTCGTTAATTATGTTCAGTAGTGACGGTGGCACAGTAATTCAGTTATTACAGGTTTTTGCTCAAGTAGATGTAGTGTTTGACACATAATTTTTATGGAAACTATTACTGTCTTATTCATAATAAAACGCTTATCGAAGGTAAAAAACTTATATTAGTTAAAACGTCTTTTAAGCGTATCAATGGTTCGATAAAAATCATTATTCATAATCATTTGTTAAACTTCCCATAACTAAAATGTCTTTATAATTTTTTTTATTATTTATATTTATTAAACATAATGTTGCAATTTCGTAGAAATTTTTTGAAATTTGAATGATATAAGAATGGTTTGTCTTATTCCGTTAGTATAATATAATTGCAGTTCTGCAGACAATCAAAGATAAAACAATGATACCTCCTTCACATCAATGATATTTTATTGTACACAGCATAAAATATCATAAACACGATAAATTACGAACGTTGCGTCCGCTTGCAAATTAAACAGCGTTTGTTTGGCTATTTTCAATTTATCGTCAGAACTTCAGCATTCTGTCTTAGACGAATCTTTGTTATTCCAATCAAAATACGTAAAGGCTTCGTATTCTATGGAGACCTTAGATTTCATACATGAAAATATTGCGATATTGTAGGCTTCGGTTTCGTAATCCGCGTAATTTTCAGTATCTTATTTTATTAAGATTTATTAAATAAATACCCAAAGAACATTGACATACAAATAGGTTAAAAAAATGACAACCCGGCGTTGGCAAAACGGCGTTCTGGATACTGTACCCGCGTTCTGCATCAGTGGGTGTGGGTTCGATCCCCACTACTGGAAAAAAATATTGTGTGATGAACATAATGTTTTTCGGTATCTGGGTGTTTCTATGTGTATAATATGTACGTATTTACAAAATAAAAGTATGTTTAAGTATGTTTAAGTATGTTTATGAGTTATCTAGTACCTATAGTACATGCGTTGCTTAGTTTGCGACTAGAGAACGTTGCGTAAAAATGTGTCCTAAAATATTTATTATTTATTTATTATGTTAAAAAAAAAAAAAAATTAGAACATAGCTGGTTAACGTAATGTAAAACTATAAATATTTGATCGGTGTATATAATTTTTTGTTAAGTACCTACCTGTCGTTTTTCAGAATGTACAGCGTGTCTTTACCACCGCGACAATAAATGAACACACGTCTAACGCTACTTGCCAATAATCATAAATAAATATTAACTTTAAAAAAAAGCCATAATTAAAAATAATATTTTTCAAAAAAACTAATTAAGTAAAAAGGAAAAAAATTTATAACACCTATACAACTATAACTGACTGATTCATACATTGAGAGACTTTATCATTCGTTGCCACAGCGCCGCATTACAAGCCTCTCCTTCTAACAGTATGTTTTGTCTCCTTTAAATTCATTCAACCCATTCATATGCTTTGTGACCTTTACAAATGAACTTTACATTAAAGTTTTATACGTAAGGGTGTTCTAAAATTCTTTGATTTGGAAAATTCGATAACTCGGTAAATATTGATGTTTAAAGAATGTAAATCTTTAGATAATACAATTTTAAAAAGTTATCCTCTATATGCGTGTTCATTTATTGTCGCGATGGTAAAGACACGCTGTATATTGTAGGTACATCAATTTTCTGAAAGTATTTAGTATATTTTTTGTACTTTATATTTACAAATACAGTTATACTTTTTTTTTATGGGAAAAAAGCAGCAAACGAGCAGGAGGCTCACCTGATGGTAAGTGATCACCGCCGCCCATGGACATCTGCAACACCCGAGGGCTTACAAATGCGTTGCCGGCCTTTTATACTTACCGTTCTGTTTTTGCCGGTTGGGGCGGAGGTTGTGCAGGCGGTGGGGCAACCGCTGGGGGCTCCGGAGTAACCTCCACCGCGACTGGTCTTGGCCCGAGTTTCGTTACTGGAATATACGGAAAAGTATATACAAAAATCCTACAACGCCCCACGTGGATATTTAATTGTTCTCGCGTGGACGCGATTTCGAGCCGAATAATTCGTAAGGCTCCACGTGGGCGCGTACAAAACGGAACGTTATTAAAGCACGTGGGCGAGGAATTGGAAAGAATGTTATTAAGGAAAACACGTGTAACCTTAATTTTATCGTTACGATTGCTACGGTTGCTCAACCTATGAGAGGAGTAGAGATTGCAATGAAAAATTTTTGCGAAGTGCTTTTTGCTTTTGACTTTTTAGCGGCAATATAATTTATTTAATTTACAATACTGTATGTACCATCATATTATCACCATTTTTGATTTACGACGAGTCGACGTGTAGTTTCATATTGTGTGTATTATGTGTTCAGAACTAGCATACCATAAATCGCTCTTAGAATTGCAAGTTGGTACATTATTTATTTAAATAATGTTTATTAAAATTTATTAAAATTTTTATTAAAATTTATTAATTTATAGTAAATTTATCTCTTAAGCACAATGTAGTATTTAGTGGAACCGGACCTAAGACCGAAACAGTTTCAATGAATGATCTCAGTAAAATATTTGTTTTCGCGATTTTTAATTTACATGGAATTTCCACTTGTTTTCTCTATTATGTGGTAAAACCTGTTTCATTTCATGCAGATGCTCATGGGAAACGTGCTCGATGCAAATAGAAATATGCAATACAAAACATAATTAATTTAACTATAATAATCATCGATCGCAGCTCTTTAACACCACTGGCTTTTTGTTTTAGTAATAAATAAAGTAGCAACTTCTAATTTCACCGAAATTTAATATTGCCCTTCATCGTTACGTCAAAACCAACGTTACATTGAGTCGAATTGAAAAGGTTTCAGAATCCAGTACTCTTGTGTATATTTACTTATTGCCAATTTAAAAAAAGATTGCGGCTTCAATAGGTTTCAGAATCGTATCGAATCGTATAAGAAAGATATTTGTTACAATTCGAAGAATGTATGTGGTGTGGCAGCAGCCTTTTGGAACGATAGTTTAAAAATAATTTTTCTTTCCTAAAATGCGAGTTAAATCTACATGATTTCTTTCATTTCATGTGTTAAATTGAAAGTATCAAATAGATTACTTAAACTGATACTCTTAAAATCTATTTACGGCTAGACAAATGTTTTGTTGTATTAATAAAAAAGTAAGGCACTGTTGGGCAAAGGCCTTCTCTTTACAGAGGGTATTAGGGCATAGTCCACCACTCGGCTCCATTGCGAATTGGCAGATTTCACATAATTACCTTTTTTTTATTATGTGTTTTTTACAAGAACATGCAGATTTCCTCTCGATGTTTTCCTTCACCGCTGAGCACGGGATAATTCAGGACTTAAATTTGAGTCTGAGAGACTGAGCTAACAGACTGTCTATGTCTTAGATCCACGCGAATCACTACGGCTTGCTTTTGAAGCAAATAAACGTTTTAACGCTCTCCTTGCTGTACATACTCGAGAACATCAAGTTATATACTTATAACTGCAGTTTCTTGACGGTTTTTCTTTAATCAGGTCTAGTTTAGAGAACCAGTGATAGTTATTTGACGTCCAATAAGAGTTTAAAATCATCCTTAATTGAATAAAGAAATTTTAACTTTGACTTTGATGTGAAAATATATAGCTAGTAAATTTAAAGTAAAAAAATGTTTTAATAAACACAATTTATGATAGATAGAAATTTGCTAAAATAACATTTAATTTCCACTTAGTTTGAAAAGAATCTACATAGGAACGCATACCAGCTTGGGATCCCTTGAGATCGCGTATCTCGCGAAATTTCAGTATGAATATTGAAAAATGCTCGTAAATTCTGCTTTGAGCTTCACTTAGTTGCTATCAAATACTGCGCGTTTTTGCCGCCGACGTTCGTATTATTATGAGCCCTATATGAGACAAAGAAAGTTGTAAATTGATAGATAATAAAGAGCTACGTCTTAATTTACTACGGTTTAAAACTATAAATAAGTGAAACACATTAAACTTATCTATGATTAACGTTACATACATAACACCAATTACATAACTATTTATTATGCAGAAACCTCAACCGGTGACACATAATATACGTAAAGTGGGTGCATAATCTGAGTTTTGAAATAGCCATGATTGTGGCTTTTTTTCAAAGTAAACAAGTGGCTGTGTTTTTTTATTTTTCACAGCGCATGAAGACTGAGAACATTAAATGTTGCTTGAGTGCTGTGCACCTCTAAGTTTGTGGTCGTTACCTCCCTCCCCGGATGAAACGAAAAAGTTAAGTTCTTCATGCAGCTATTTTGTGAGGCAATAGGACAATAGACGAGGTGGTCTATTTGTCTGTATGAACTGTTTCGTAAGTGTGGATCTGATACAGTGAATTTATACCCGTCATTTAAGACATTTAATATACCGTCTGAGCATGACGTAATGGGGAACATTTTAGGTATTAGAGACATATATTAAGGAGATCGAATTGAAATGTAGTATTCTTAATTGTTTATTTAAATCGCCTATCATTACTAATATTATAAAGGCGAAAGTTTGTATGTATGGATGGATGTTTGTTAATCTTCCACACAAATACTACTGAATGGATTTTAATGAAACTTTACAATAATATAGCTTATACATCAGAATAAAACATAGGCTATTATTTATATACATATTTTTTATGTATATCTGTCTTTCTGTCTGAATGTTACGCCTTCAGCCTATTCTACGCAGACGTAGTCGCGGGCAGCAGCTAGTATCAAATAAACATAAACAATGCAGTTATTGAGATAATATTATAACAGATATGTGGCAATACAATTATAGGCACAGTCTGCATTCGACCTCCCTAACCCTTACAATAATTTGGCCTCGTCGATGTCATTTCTATATACAGCACGTGCAAGCACGTAAGAATGTACGTAACTAGCTTTAGTTACAATATACATGTAACCCGAATATAAGCCAGATCGTTAATTTAGGAAGGCAGGCGGGTATTATCCTTGAGATGAAATATGGATATTGCTAAGCTGCGGAGTACGGTATTATTTGGTCCAGTGGGGCATGTGGCACGTATCGATTTTATGCCGAGCGGCATCTAGGAATGCTCTTGAGCAGTTGGCATCCATTCATTGTCTACAATAAAATGTCGGTACGGTATTTATTCTAATTCTATTCCATTACAGGATTTTTCATTTATGAAATGTTTTATATGTATTGTTCAGTGTTCGTTACTTAAAAGTGTTATACATTTTAAATATTAAACTTTTTTCTTGTCAAGTGATTAGATATGTACATAACACATACTTTGTGATGACTTTTATTTGCAATTGAAAAGATAATATAAGACATTATCATCATCGGGTAATATTTAAATATATCCAAATATTGAATCCATTTTCAATGAAGGTGTGTTTATCTTTATTGGACATAAATAATTGTTTAAATTCATTAACGAGCGATGCAGTCGGAGAGAGAAATTTAAATATATATACAAAACTCTACTAAAAGGAAGTAGTCAGTAAAATTTTATAAATATATTTGAATAAAGATTTAAGTGCAATAATGTAAATCGGATAACACTTTGGACTTTATCATACTTCGGATCTTTAATGACAAATTTGATGGTAACATTGTCCTTCAAGGGCAGGTACAGACCTACACAGGTTTAGGAGTTTTAAGATTTAGTAAGCGAACTTCAGAAAGTGTCTTTAATATTTAGAACTTCACTAAACTTAGGGTTGACACGACATGAGGCAAGCTCTCAACCGTCTTAAGTAAGTATTATGAGTATGTTGTATAAGATACCTTTACAGTCAGATATAATTCATGGCGGAAACTAATATTTTAACCGATAAATAATTGATTTTTATAATCATATAAAATATGAGTTCTCAAAGAAACATAAACACGTGTGTATGTGTGTGTGTGTGTGTTTTATAAAACTGTATAAACTCTAGTTAAATCACACGTCGCCTCAACTGTAAATGCGCTCTAAAGGGATTAATTATGAGTTCTATCCAAGTTGTAATTGGGACGTCAAGTTTCAATTCAACTTAATCTCCCGACGACAGAAAACTGACAGAGCCCGCAACGAAGGGACACAATGGATTTTGGTACGAGATTGACAGAGCTTTCATGCATTGAGTGAACATGAAAGGAAGTACTCGTCCGATTTATTTACTCAAATGTATGTACGTATATTAGTGAATTTATACTTAGTACAAGTATTTATAAGTTCCCTTTTATTCCCAAATGAGAGGGTGCATTTATAAGTGTACGAGTTTGTTATTATTTAAAGTAATAAAAACGTTAACATATATGTATACTTTTTAAATATAATATTGAATTAATAAAAAAATAGTTATAAGTATATTTTTTTGTTATGTGAAAAGTTGCCAAACGAGCAGACGGTTCACCTGATGTTAAGGGAATACCGCCGCCCATAGACATCTGCTACACCAGGGTTTGCAGATGCGTTGACAACCTTTTTGGAACTTGGGCTTCGGCTACCTCACTCACCAGACGAAACGCGAAAGTATTTGTCATACTTCCACTTGACGCCGGTCTTCTGTGAGGTCGTGGTACTTACCCGTCTGTGATATTCATGATGACATAATAATAGCTCTTTTTTACGTACGAAGGTGGAAAACGAGCTGGTGGTTCACCTGATGTTAAGTGACAATCATGTATGTATTGGTATTTACTTAACATCAGGTTCCACTTGCTCGCTTGGCAACTTTTCACATAAAAAAGGAATCATATAGAGCGTGTCTTTATAATCGCGACAATAAATTAACACACGTCTAACGCTACTTGTACAATAATCATAAAAAAATATTAACGTTAAAAAATATATAATTAAAAAAATATTTTTCAAACAAACTAATTAATTTAAAAAGAAACAAAATTTGTAATATCCTATACAACTACAACTGACTGATTCATAAATTCAGAGACTTTTTCATTCGTTGCTACAGCGTCGCATTACAAGCCTCTCCTTCTAACAGTATGTTTTGTCTCTTTTAAATTCATTCAGCCCATTCATATGGTTTGTGACCTTTACAAATGAACTTTACGTTACAGTTTTCTACGTAAGGGTGTTCTAAAATTCTTTGTTTTTGAAAATTTTATAACTCCGTAAATATTGATGTTTAAAGAATGTAAATGTGTAATAAAATTTTAAAAAGTTATCCTCCATATGTGTGTTCATTTATTGTCGCGATGGTAACTACTCGTATACGCTGTATACCGCAGTAGGATATAACAACATCAAAAGCTGCTTCTACGCTGCGCTGCTTCACTAAAGTAATTATATATACTACAGTAGCAGTAGTAACAGTAGTTAGTACATATTTTCCACTTGCCTTTGTCTTGTGCAGTAAGTAAGGAAGACGATAACGTCTGTCGCAACTTGCCGAATGTGCCGGGAGATTCAATTTGACCGGGGACACTGTTCGACGTGTCCTCCGTCGCCACCATCTAGAGCAATAAAAATATACGTTATAAATCAAGCGAATTTGACAAAATGATGTACAGTAGTTGGGACCAAGGTAGGTTATAAACATATACTATGTCAGACTTTGATCAAACTAAATAGGTTTTATGCAGTGATATTATATATAAATACGAGGTAGATATGACACTAACGCACCGAAATCGAGACACTCAAATAACACCAATTGATGTAATTAGACTGCAATTCTATAGACTGCTAAATCTTTCCGTATCATATACCTGATATACCTGAACTCTCACATTCACTTATACATACATGTTATATAATGCAAAGCGGATCAAGTTGTTGTTATTAGTAAATGAATGATTATGATGTAAATTAATGTAACGCTTAGAGAATATTTTAATTAAATATCTTCAAGACGAAAAGTTTCTTAAAATTATCCCATCTGAGCGCATTTTAAAAACAAATTAAAAAAGCTTTTTGAAGTGAAACTTCTTTTTCGGGGTTGGAAAAAAATTTAGTGTAACATTTTTGCGTTACGCGCCATCTTTTTCTTATCTTAAAATGTTCCTCTAACGCCATCTAGTGTTGAATAGGGGGTTTTATGTCGTCTTTATTCTTTAGTGGTTTTAATAGTTGACGCTAGATGGCGTTAGTTCCTTCGTTTGTTCATAACAATATATATATATGTGTTATATTAAAGTGATCAGCAAAATCAAAGGGTTTATTTTAATTCTAATTATAAAATTTAAACAATATATTTCGTATTTCAGTTACCATAAGCCATTAATCACACAAATATATAATAACGACATCAATGAAAGTAATAATTCTATTACAATTAATGAAATTGAATAATAATATTTGTAGTAATGATAGTGCTAGCTCTAATACTTCAGAGCACGAATGCTTTTCGAAGCCTCGATCGGCCCCTGGAACTTGCGGTTGCGACGACGATCCAAAGTCCGCAAGTTGGGTTTTCCAAAAAAACTTCACACTTCACTCACAACACTCGCGCGCGAGTCGAATGTCTGCCTTCTACTCAATGGCTGACTATTCGGCAACGAAGGACCATGTACAAAAATTCAAAGCGGTTGTATTTTGGTGAGGTTAATTGAAATAAACAAGGTTCACGTTGCAAGTTTTTTAATCAACAATTTTTGCGGACCCTCATACTAATTACAACGGTCAAACGATAGTGTGTTTTAATTTACTACTAACGCCACCTATATATTACAAATAAGAAACTAAATATTATACAAAGCAAAAATGAAATAATTGTAGAATTTGTATTTATGTCTATGATAATAAAAGCCTTTTATTTAACTTTATCAAATTTAACTTTATTTAACCAATTTCTGTTAAGTTGCATATAGTAAATTATTTCTTGTAAAATAACGTCATAAAAAAGTTTCACTTCTTATGAGTGTACGCTAGTACACGCACACATTTTTTTTTCTTTAAGCTTTGCTAAAGTAGAAGCAAACTGCCAATGTGTCACAATAGCCGAAGCTAATTGCAACATTTAATCTCTTTTTTGAATACAACTATACCTTTTAAAAACTTTCAACATGTCCTTATATTGCAGTTTAAAAAAATATTGGTAATTTTTCTGTTTTGTCGGACCGCGAGCTAAGGTTAAGTATAGATTAGAAAGAATTTAGTTTTTTGACTCATAAATATGTTAAAACGATATATATCCGACACTATAAATACAATGGGAAAATCTTCGGATACCATCAAACATATCTTATTATCGTGTTGACTTAGAATTTGGTTGATTGATTGATTGATAGATTGATTGATTTTTATATACCTACCTGATATGGACTATAGACCTCAGTAAATGGTATAAATTTCAACTTGCTAGGTTTATTCTATCCCAAAAAATAAATCAGTGGTGACACATGGACATATAAACAGATACGAGAGTGATTTAATAAGGGTTCCTTTTTTTTACCTTTTAAGGTACGGAACCCTAAAAATGCACCTAACGAACTCAACCAATCAGTTAGTGGTAAATTAATACTGAAAATAATAGTAAGTCCTTATTTAGAATAGTGAATTTTAATCTTTAGTTGTGCAAACTACGAATTCTGGCCGTAACATTCGACGTCAACGTCATTTTCAACGGAAAAGTATCGGAATATATGGACTACGCATTTATGTTCTTTTCAAAATTAAGTGTATGTTAAAGTAATGATTTATTACAGTGAACACTTTGAATACTTTAGCATCAAATCACATGATAGGTGAAAATAAATAATCAGTTTATTTTAAGTTTGCTATTATAGGTTACATATATGAGTATCCTTACATATTAAACTTAAAATAAACAATAATCATAACTTCGAAAAGAGTTTATATTTGGATTTAAACAAAAAAGAAAACTTTTAAAGGGGCTATACGTAGACCAGGTAATTCTGGTATTTCGTGAAATTTTGTTTTAAGATACCTACGTTAAAAATGTTACCTAATAGTATTATTAAAACAAAAATACACAAAAATTGTATGAATTAGCGACGCGAATAAAGTAAGTCGGAAACTCGTGTCAAGCGACAGCGTGTAGTGATAAAACTCTTCATACAAAAATAACGACCCAGTAATACTGTCGTGAATTTTATGGAGAGCAACAGATGGGGAATGAAATACGCTGGAGACGGAAAATCAATATTGTCGTCTCCCGAACTCAGCTGCGAACTTTTTTTTATTGGTTTTGCTCATGCCTCGCGAGATATCTTCCAACTTTTTGTTTGGTAAGCATCGTAAGTGGATGAATCCGCCGTACGCAAAATAGTAAGGCGTGCGTAAATTGACTTTTATATTTCATAATATTTGTTTATCTATTATTAGTTTGAATGAAAAATATATTTGATACCATATGTTAACCTATTAGTTTTTACGTATTTAAATGGTAGTTTAAACACAGGATCAACTGAGTACCGCAATAATTCTGGTGTTTGGCCTTCTCTTTTACAATCATTTATTTCGTATTTTACATAACAATGTAAAAACCGCCCAAGTGCGAGTTGGACTTGTGCACGAAGGCTACCATTATCTATAAAATTTAGTAGTTTTTTTTATAGCGGCAACAGAAATACATATCTGTGAAAATTTCAATTGTCTAACTAACACGGTCCATGAGATACAGCCTGGTGACAGCCTGAGACTGACAGACAGACACACAGGGCAGTCTTAGCATTAGGGTCATAGGTTAGCATAGGGTCCCGTTTTACCCTTTGGGTGCGGAACCCTAAAAATTACATTAATTTATAATATTCATGTATATTATATTAATAATAGTTAATACATATTTTTTCATGTGAAAAGTTGTCAAGCGAGCAGGAGGTCTACCTGATGTTAAGTGAATGCCGTCGCCCATGGACATTTACATCTCCAGAGCGGCTTGCAGATGCTTTGACAACCGAAACAAAGTGGGTTTACATATTTCTGAGGATACGTTTTTTAAAAGTAATTGCTGGATAAGAAAAAGAGAGGTATTCTAAATTCAAAAGCTTCAAACGTTTCGTATAGAAAGCAGAAAAATGCTCCTCCGGCGGAAGGAACTATGTAAGGCTTCAACAGAGCTAACTCTTAACGGACGTTGTAAAACGTGAATGCTCTGATGAAATCCGGCAAATTTACCGGGACAGCGGCTATAACTTCGTTATAGATACCTCTTAAAATATCGCTCCCCTCACCGAATAATATCGTTATCGATAAATTAAAATTTTACAGGAAAAATAAAAGAGTGTTTTTTGACGATTATTTTAAAGATTGTCTAACTTATGAGGATGAATTATATATCAAATGAAAGGTAATTTTTATTACATCATTTTAAACAAAGTTATTCATTTTGTACTTTCTTAAAATAAAGTTATTATAGAAAACATTATTTACTATAAATGCTAGACAAAACATTTATTTGCAAAATAATATTACGATATTATTCGTGTAAAAAAAAATAGATGCCATGAACAATAATGGCATACCACAATTTTATTCGTTAATGAAAGGTAACCAAACATAAACAGTAATAAATTAAAAGGGGGTTTTTCGCGGATGTAATGTATGTTACATATTAAAGTTTTGTTTGAATACCATTGTCTTATCGTATTATCTACAAAGTAATATCAGTTACTTGAAATATGATTCTCAATAAAACGATAGCTTTTTATGAAAGAAAACCGTTTATTAAGGGAAAGACAGGAAATGGTTGAATCATAATCATAATTGCAGCCTGTTTGAGTCCACTACTGAACTTAGGCCTCCCACAGACTGCCACGAAGCACGATCCTGAGCTACCTGCATCCATCGACTTCCCGCACACGTGTACAGATACTCTTTGGAAACTTCGGCATATCTTCTCGTCTAATATCACTCAATGTTTGAAGACAAAAGTCTACAATCAATGTGTGTTGCCAGTGATGACCTACGGAACCGGGACGCGGTCCTTCACTGTTGGCCGTATGAGGAAGCTCAAAGTCGCTCAGCGAGCTATGGAGCGGGCTATGCCCGGTATTTCTCTGCGTGATAGAGTTCCTAACCAAGACATCCGCAGAAGAAACAAGGTAACCGACATAGCGCAGAAGATTAGCAAGCGGAAGTGGCGATGGGCCGGCCATATATCTCGTAGACCCGATAACCGTTGGGAAAGAAGGGTTCTTGAGGTGGCAGCCTCGTACTGGGCATCGCGGTGCAAGACGATCCCGCACTAGATAGAGTGACGACCTGTGCAAATGTGCGGCAAGTCGATGGATGCAGGTGGTTCAGGATTGTACTTCGTGACAGTCTATGGGGGGCCTATTTAGAGCAGTGGACTCAAAGTCAAGCCTTGTCTGTTGAGATGAAGAAATAGCGACCTATTTCTTCATCTTTTAGTTGGCGTACTTTAGCCTTTCGTAGTAAATACTGTTTATATTTCTATTCGAATTTAGCTTTCTCAGCTTATTCATACAACGAGCACGTTCCGCATAGATCTTTTTTGGTTTGAAAAATGTGTAATTATATTGTGTGTTAAATACAGATTCGTTTTGGCGTTTGGATGCAAATAGTTCTGGTGTATATTGTTGATTTAGAAACCATACGGTATACAGTCGATACATTTTAGCAAGGTGTAGTTATTCAGATAAATATTGGCGCTTGGATCTCTTACGTGTATTATGAGATTCAACAGATGGAATGAGCTGTTTCCATCTGTGTTCCATATGTGTCATTATATTTTTTTGACGGACATCCTATGAGGTCTTTTGTAATGAGTTCCTCTGTTGTCTAATTAGGGTCTCGTCCTGCGCTATTTTCTATTGAGCTGTAAAACTACCTGTTCTGTAATACGTAGTATAAAAATACAAAATACAAACTTGAATAGATGCATGGTCCTGCTTAAAATAATATTAAATGGTATGTATCCTGTTATTTTTTCTTTCTAAAGTGATGCGTTTTACAGGTTGTGCTTGAACGTGTCTCACGATATATTGCCATTGGAGTTCATGATCTTTCAGTCTATAAAAAAAGTGTCAAATATCGCCTGTAGTTGCTCCATAGAAAATGTTATGCCACAATCTTTTTGCATGAGCATGAAGGACCGATGTCTTTAGTAGCATACAGTTTTTTTGAACGTGCACCTTCATAAGATTCGCTGCTATTTTTGAGTCTTTTGGTCATCGTTTCCTAGTTAATTTTTTATTATTAGAATTAAAAACTACTTCAGTGTTTGTCTCAGCCGTGTCTTGCGCAATAGTAATCGCTGTCACACAGCATACACAGATATTAATCCTAATATTAATATTATTTGCTAATATTTATTGCATTAGTGCATATCACGTAAATTATTATACAGAGTTTTTAAAGTCTCTTTCATTATCAAGCGGATTGATTGTCTGAATTGAAGCCAACCCCGGTGAAGTTGCTGTATCCACTGGCTGGCATAGCGCTGCCAGTTGTAAGCATGCCGTGGCAAGCTCGCTAGAGAGGCCTAAGGCCTACGAACCATAAGCGGCACCCCCTACATGTGCATGAGCTCCCACCGCGAAGGCTGAAAAGTCGAAAAAGTTTTTTAAAATATGTTGTCCCCCTCACAACCGAGCCCTCTCAAGCGAGATGCAGCATGTGGCGTATTCAAACTCCGCTTCCGGATCCCTTTGTCCCGCTTTCTGAGAGTCTTCCAGCTGGTCATAGACTATCTTGGCCAACCTGGATTAGTCAGACTTTAATTAGACTTCGGACTCAGATTGGCCGAAGCAAGGAAAATATGTTCAGGTGGGGATTCTCAGAAAACTCAGAACTGGATTGTATGTGTGGAGCAGTGCAGTCTATGGCCCATCTGATGTCCTGTCCTGCCTGCCCTTTTACCTGTTCGCAGCAGGATCTGATGGATGCCACAACGGTACGGTTTTACGGTGGTAGGGCCACGCAGCAGCCTCGGCTGTTGCACGAATGTGGCAGGTTCGTCCGGGTAAGTACCACGACCTTACAGAAGACCGGCGTAAAGTGGAAGTATGATAAATACTTTCGTGTTTCGTCTGGTGAGTGAGGTGGCCGGAGCACAATTTACAAAAAGGTTATCAACGCATCTGCAAACCCTCGGGTGTAGCAGATGTCCATGGGCGGCGGTACTCACTTAACATCAGTGAACCGTAGGCTCGTTTGGCAACTTTCCACACGTAAAAAATAAAGAAAACAAATTGTGCTGTCGAAGTGGGCTAAGTTCTGGGCTGAAAAGATATGATCTGTCATCGTCACGTACAGAAGAAGAAGAATTGTCCGAAGAATTTCAGTAATTACGACATCTTCAGTCAGTGCACTTGAAGTGGATGGCTGGATGTCTGAAAAAAAAAAAAATGAAGTAGAGGGACAGTATAAATTAGGTATTAACTGAATATTTTTTTTAAATTGCTGAGGCGATAATCCATCAATTTAGAAACTAGATTGGGCCTATGCCCAGTACTGGCCAGCAACCGGCTGAAATCATAATAATGATGAATACCTAGTCTTCATGTACAACAACTAGGTATCTCCCTCTTCACATGGTTGGCAACGGATTAGAGTTAGTTACCTCTAAAATCTTCTCAAAGGCACCCGAGCCACGGTCATTTTAGGTAGGTTCATAGTTCTATTAGCCAAGCAGTACGTAAGCATATAGATACGTAAGTATATAAATCTTATAGGTACTTTACCTTTAGGAAATTTCAGTAAATCCAGAATTTGCCTAGGGCGTTTTTCACAACTGTCTTTTTCATATTCTTTGTGATTTTATCGTATTCAAAATCACACTAAACACAATATTAATGTAAAATACAAAAAGAACTCGATAATTATGTAAGTAAGTACTTATTATAATATTGATACTGAGAGCGCATCACTTCACTACCTAAATATTTTTTGGTACGGATTTAAAGTAAACAAACACGGCGATTAACCAGCACGTGCCGAGTACTCGGTATTGCTCTATCCCTTTCTTTATCTTAAGAAAAAAAGAAAGCGATGCGTATTACTTGTGGCTCGTGGTAATAAAGAATACAGCAATCTTAATTTGAGTGAAAACAACGCCCCGGTAAACTTTTGCAAAGGTCATAACTGTATTTTTTTTAGATACAATTAAATGTTAACCAACATTACCACATTTTTCAAATAAAATTACTACAGGAATAGTATTGTCAGAATACTTTACTAGAACTCAAGTTTGCTCTTTTTTACTCGAATAATATCGTTATAGTCAACATTTAAAACCTTATTTGTAGTGCAAGTAGTAATCACCAGTAGCGATTTTATTCATGTAAATAATTATACTAAACCTGTAACGGAATAATAAGGATATGGTTATTATATAAATGCTAGTTTCAAAATTACTCACAGGAAAAATGTGAAAAAAATTTACAAGATGTAAAAGGATGTCTACATGACGAATATGCAATAAAACCCAAAGTATCGTTATAACACATTACCATATTATTCGGTGGGAGGAGCGATATATAAATCGTAGAAGTTGTCATACTCTTTGGTTGTAACTTTATTCTGTAACATTATTTTCGCTGCTTAAATGATATTCGAAAAAAGTATTAAAATGATTATACGTAAGTAGGTAGGTACCCTTTGATAAGTTTTATAACATCCTTTTTTTTTCGAAAAATTTGGCTCTTTTTACGAAAAAAAGTAAGACTGTAGCACTTAGGTTTTTTCATAATTGTCCATAAATTGATTGTGTTATTTTTACAATAATTAACATATACTTTAGTACAGAGCCGTGATAGCTCAGTGTCCGGGCGCTCGCCTTTAATTCAATATACTCGAGCAACCTGAGTTCGATCCCCGGTGCCGGCACCAATGAAGTTTTTAACTTTAAGTGCTGTCTTATCACGTGCTCCGCGGTGAAGGAAAACATCGTGAGGAAACCTGCATATTTTCGAAATAATAATAAAAAATATTTCGAAGATATGTGAAGTCCGCCAATCCGCAGTGGGGCCGCGTGGTGGACTATGCCCTGATACCCTCTATATAGAGGAGGCCTTTGCCCAGCAGTGGGACATGTATAGGCTGTTACTTTACTTTTACTTTACTTTAGTACAGAACCAACATATTTAGATCTGTTAGGAAAACATGTGGACAGCACACGAATGACCGCAAGAGGTTCCTCCATTACAATATTATTGAATTTAGCTAGCAAACTAGCAACATTTGAGTCCCCAGCATTCGCTTTTAGGTTAAATTCTAACAGAGTTTATACTTGTAATTATGTTACGGTTTCCTGATGCATTTAGCTGCCGAATAAATAATTATTTGGAACGTTTTACAAAGAAATACCGATGAGTATTTAGTATCACAGAACTTAATTTGATATTGAATAAATGAAGATGTTTAAAAAAATATATTTAATTATGATGTTTCCTGAAGAACCGAAATGTTTTAGGGATATGGGGAATTTAAACTATAAAACTTTTTTTTGTATGACAAAGCGGCAAACGAGCTGGCGGTTCACCTGATGTTAAGTGATAACCGTTGCCCATGGACATTTGCAACACCCGTAGGGTTGCATATGCGATGCCACCTTTTAATAATGTGGGCCCCGGCTAACTCATTCACCAGAAGAAATGCAGTGAAATACTTCTACTCCACGCTGTTTTTCTGTGAGATCGTGGTAATAACCCGGACGGACCCGCCCATTCGTGCAACAGCGGACACTATTGCGTGTCCCTAACATAGTTAATTATTAACATTTTAACTATTATTAACATTTCAAATCCAGTTTTATATTAATGTGAAACAAACAAACCGAGTCAAACAACTATTGAAAAAAAAAAAACAATCTCTTCCTGAAAAGACCGTTCAGAAGGAGACAAGTACAAATAGCAAAAGATGTGTTCACAAAATGGTCAAGTTTAATAAAACCGAATCACGTTTTTGCGGATAAGGTATATCTTTCTATTAACATCAACGTTAAATGTAAATACAATGGTGGTTTCGACCGTAGAGATTTTTATGGTAAAGTGGGTCATGAACATTCGTGTTCATGACCCGGTGAATAGGAGGGGTGTGAGAATGGAACCCCCCGTGACCCACTTGTTGCCTCGGCCCTTTATTTACTTACAACTCTAATTACAATTGCCACATAAAAGATGCGCGATGATCGCTTCATTTTGTGCTATTGCTTCATAAATGCATATGCGAAAAACATAACAACCACAACGTAGTGCTCTTTTATGAGCAGTGATCACCTTTTTAGGTTATGAACAAAAATATATTCGGAATATAAACATTATTAAAGATTAAGTATTTTTAAGTAAAATTAATTCCTTTTTAATAATAATGAAATTATTTTAGTAAATGCGAGTCTACATAACTTTAAAATTTTTTGCCGTTAACGGATTTATTACTGTGTAGTTATCATAATTCTTTCTTTCTTTAATACAGTTTAACAAGGGAAAATACATAAAGGATAAAGTAACTTCAAAGAAGAACTCAAGTGATGTAGATTTATTTGATCGTAGTTCCGACCAAGCGCTCCCGTTGCTTTAATGTGATTTCTGAATGGTTATTTCCAGATGAAAGAGCCTACGAGACGGTGAAGCGTTGAAATTGTTTTACCTGCTTTGCAACTGTTTGTGTTGTGTTTATATTTAGATTTTCTTATTAAAATAAATAATATTTACGAAGCAGGATTTAAAAAAAGTTAAATTACAAACCCATAACATTTGCTCAAGGGTTTTTTTTATCGGTACGCTGTGCTGTAACTTTAATAATTCTCATAAAAATAATACATTACATATAATTGTTGAATTAAAACATTAAAATACAGACGTGTAATTATAGTATATTTCCTAGTTACAGCAATATGCTAGGTTATTGATGAAGTCAATAATACCATGTCTGATAATCAATTTGGCTAACATAATGTATTCCATTGTATCTTGAATTTGGATTAAATTTGTGTGCGATGTAAACCCATTATTGTTTACTGACATCCATAACTAAATAAAGAGTAATCGGACGACGTTTGTCAACGCGTAATTACATCCCTTTGTGTCGGGCGCACGACCCGAGCCGCACGCAATCGTTCTCCGCTGTTTCCAAACTATGCTTCAAAAGTCACATTTGAAATCGTCCTTCATACGACGTGACGCAAAATGTTTTATTTAGAGATTTAGAGAGTTTTATTTAGAGAGTAACTAAATATTGCATATATCTATAGATTTGGTTACTGGAGATAGAAATTTGAAGTAATAATTATAGAGCTAATGTAAAATACCTATCACTATTAATAAAATTTACAGATAGATAGAATATTGAAACCGTCCTTTAGTCCCGTGACCATGAACGCTGAAAGGGTTCGATTCAGCGCCAGTTAGACCTGCTACCACCTTGGTTAGACAAGTGGAGGATGTCTGTCAACGTTGACAAGACGTCCTCCATTTAAATTAGGAGGGTACATAATTTGCCCAAAGTCAGGCTGCGAAGTCGAGTCATTCCTATAGAGCCCCACATCACGTACTTGGATGCAGGATAGACCGCACGCTGCAGATGGTCCAACAAGTTGACCACGTGGTTCGACAGGCCAGAGCGGCAAAGGCGGTCCTGCGTCCTGTCCTTGCATCCAAGTTACCATTACGAGCCAAAGTGGCCATATTCAAATCTTATATTTGCTCGCGCTTGACTTAGGTAGCCCCAGCGTTGTATGGGTTGTGCTCTCAAAAGCAGAAAAATAGGCTACTAGCTAGGTGCTGCAGAATCTCTCCCTGCGTACGATCGTGGGAGCAAGGCGTTACGTCAGGAACTTACAGGAATTACAGACTTTGTGGTCCGATTGGCGCGCGGTATGTTTGACCGCGCGGACAACGGGCCACACACACATTTACACAATTTGGCCCCGCTAAACGCTCGCCCACCGCTTAAGCGCCCGCTCCCACGAGATCAGCGGAAACAGGCTCAGGGGGAGCCTGAGTCACCGGCAGGTTCGTGCCCCCCCTAACACTCAATCCTAACACAAGTAGTTAGGTCCCACGCCCGTCCTTTTCGTGTCTTCTTCGTCCCTTCGTCCCTTCCTACGTAGTTCAATTTCTCATTATTAACATGTCTGCCCTATTAACACCGCAGCCGCGGTGAGGGATAGTATTTCTTCTGTTTCAGAAGGAGTCTTAGCCCGATCAGTGGGGGATGGTCCCCGAAGGTTGCAACGCGTCGGGTGCATATATCCGAACACAAGCACTAGTAATAATTTAAGTAAACTTTTACCGTCTGTCCAGAATTATATTCCCCTAAAAATTTAGGTGTGTGCAATCATGATTTTGACTGTGATCTCTCTTATATTTGCCAAACAAAGGCAGCAGTAAAAACACACGTTAGGAAGAACTTTGCATGATATTAACGTACATACATAAAAAAAAGGTCAAGTAAGTCTGCAGTCAGCGAACACATACCACCCAATCACCTGAATAGTACATAAGATTGTATAGACGAAAAATTCTCGCAAAAGAATATTGTTGGCTATCGTTAAACCTGCCAAAAATTACTCGCTTTAAAAATTAAGAAATGTTCAAATTTTAATGGATGATAATTAGAACTCTGTTATCAATTAAATTAAATTAAATCCAATACCACTGCAGAACTTCAAGTTACAACAGTCAGTGCGTACAGTGTGAATCAAAATAAAATTAATAATTTTCAGGCTTACGTACCTAAATTTGTAGCCAGGATTTATAGCGAAATTAGAACGAGCTAACATTTCTCGGGAAAACGTCTACGAGAGGCGGAACAAGCTTGTGTCTGAGTTCGAGACTTTGTTAACCTAAGTCTCAGACTGAAGTCGACTAAACATAGTCCAATTCAACCCCAAAAGACACAAGTTTGTGCGTTAACCGCTAAAAAAACCCCATTTGTCGTAACTCCTCATTTCGAAAACACTCCCCTATCTGCCACAGCTAGCACGGAATACTTGGCGTCGAAATCTCGAGCAACGTCCAGTTCCGCGGTCAATTAGAAGGTAAGCGCAATGTGGCCTCAAAGAAGCTTGGTTTGCTCAGCAAGGCGAGACAGTACTTCATGGCTGCTCAACGCGCAAATTCGGCCCCACATGGAGTACTGTTCACACCTCTGAGCGGGAGCCCCCTATTACCAGCTTCTTCCATTTGACCGCATTGAACGTAGGGCGGCTAGGGTTATCGACGATCACAAAGTCTTTCCGATCTATTTTTTTTATTTCCGAGTATTTTTTTTATGCGAAAAGTTGTCAAACGAGCAGGCGGTTCACTTGATGTTAAGTGAATACCGCCGCCCTTGGACATCTACCACACCCGAGGGTTACAGATGCGTTGACAACCTTTTGAAAATTGGGCTCCGGCTACCTCACTCACCAGATGAAACGCGAAAGTATTTGTCATACTTCCACTTTATGCTGGGCTTCTGTGAGGTCGTGGTACTTACCCAGACGTGCCTGCCCAATAGTGCAACAGCCGAAGCTGCCCTACCACCGTAAAATATTGCTGCGTATAGTATGCTCATTCTCTTTCTTAAAAGGCCGGCAACGCATTAGTGAGCCCTCAGGTGTTGCAGGTGTTCATAGGTGGCGGTAATCACTTACCATCAGGTGAGCCTCCTGCTCGTTTGCCCCTTTTTCTCCTTAAAAAAAAGTCAAACATCTTAGTCGTCCCCGTGACCAGAAATGCTGTAAACTACTCGAAACTTCTGGAGTTTTTAAGTGTAATGTTTGAACAAATGGGAGAAATAAATAACAGTTTTCCTCTGAATTTTATCGCTTTCAAATTAATCAGAGAAAGAACTAGCTTAGTAAATTAAAAAGTATGCTATTTAAAAGCGTTTATTATTCGATTACTTTAATATTCAAGGACATTTAACCGATTATGCTTTTACATACAATGTCGAAGCTGATAGTAAAATATTTTACTGGCGATATCCGAAAATGCTATTACATTGACTATTAAAAATCTGTTCACCTTGTGTATTGCTTGTAGGCTTAATGGAGTTTTACGTTCTATAAAATCAAATATACAATGGCTGCAAAGGTTTTCAATATTATTTCTTCTACGTCGTAGGCTGTGGTAGGGTCAAGCAACAGCTTTTACTTTATCTTTTCAAGTTACTTACTTCTTAGTAACAACCAACAAATCTAATACTGCAATTTTTTCTAATATTAATCTGATTGTTATCAATATTATCTTTTCAAGTTATACCACCTCGTTAGGATGAGAGATTATTAAAAAGAAAATCTTTAATAATCAAGTTCTAACACAGAAATAAAAGATAAATTTGCAAAACATATCGAAAAGAGAGTATTGCAAATGATAATATAATCTTATCGTCACGAAGTCGTAGTATTATTGATCACTAACTCAATCCCGCTTCTTCTTACAATTCAAAAAGTTCCACGAAAGTAATTTACTTTGTACAGGAATAATCTTTTATAAACACCGGTGTTTAAAAGTCGGAATTGCTTAACCACTTATTATTTTCGGGGCTGGAATTCTTTCTCTCTCAGACGGATAAAATACAAAAGCAATTGACGCGAAATACGTGCCTAAAATAGGGCTTCTTTTTTCTAAGTCCCCTCGTTTTGACCGCCTTTGGCGTCATCTAATCAAATGACGGAACATTATGTCCTTGGCTAAATTAAACTTTTAATAGTAGGTATAAAACATATCTTAATTTCAATTTGTCTATTTTACATTGGAAAAGGTTTCTTTGCGTAATTAAATCTTATAAATAATCTGAGGCAATTAGGTAATTGAAGGAAAAATCTGGTGGCAACGTCAAAATTTTCTTTTCATTTCACTTTGTCTTTCATTTCAAAGAGAGAAGGTCGTCTTGGGTCGTACCTAAATCTATTCTTGTATATATATATATATAATCGGAATCTTGGAAACGGCTCCAACGATTTTCATGAAATTTTGTATGTGTGTAGATTCGGGGGCGAAAAATAAATTTTTCAGGTTTCATTTTTAGAAAATGTCGTTTTATCCCTGTTTTCAGGGAATGAAAAATATCATTCGAATATGACGGTAAATTTCGCCGAAAAAAAATGTTATAATAGCTTGGTTGGTAATCGGGCGGCCCCGAAACACAAAGCCGCGGTTCGTGCATGATCATTTACACACATACATTTCTTTTACTTTTTTTTAAAAAATACCGAACAAAGCTTGGTCATCCAGGTACTGTTATTTATCTTTTCTAAGTCCATCTGAAAAAATTAAGTAATTGTAAAATTAAATTATTTCATTTAAAAACGATTCGAAGAGTAATTACCATTAATTTTACATTCATTCCTCATTTAGAAAAAAGAGTGGTTAAGAGTGAAAAGTTATAAAGTAAATATAAAAGAAGAACAGAAACATCGAAAATGATGATGGCATATTTAAATGTCAATACCACATAAGATAAATAATGGTATAAAATTTTGATTTATACGCAAAGAGTATTATTGTGATACGAAAGAAACACGTTTTCGCTCAACGTAGCATTAAAATCTGCAGCAATCACTGGAGTGGAAGACGTCGCGTCAGTTGGATAAGCAAAACATAAATAGCGTAGCGGTTTACTAGTTTGCGACCGATATGTGAAATAAGTGTATCACTGACGTGGATAAATATTTCTCAGGGATGATACGTTTACTTTTAACACGTGCTGACGCTTAAAAAAAACAATTTATATAAAAGACGTAGAGATTTTCGTTGGTGTGGCAATTTGCCGTAGTGGCTAAAGCGTCATGGCGCGAATTCCGAAGACGTGGGTTCGATTCACACAGCGGCGAAAACCTTTTCGTATTTCTTTCTACAAATGTTTATGTTTAAGCTTAAGTGCCGAGTTTAGCATTATATAGGGAGGCTTTTCTAGGTGTATCCATTTTTTTAATTAAATTCTAGACATAAATAATGTTATATAAAAATGATAAATATTTAAAATCACTCTTCATTAATTAAATACATTCATTTGAACTTATCTCAAAAAGTGCGTTATTTATGGGCAACTCATTTATTTTACGCGCGATCATTCATAACTAACACGCACACAAGTTCTTTTCAATATTTTAAATACGACGCATTTATGAATGACTACCGCATTGTCAACAAGTTCTGTTTTTTAGGGAATAGAATGGCAATTTTTAAAAAAAAAAAAGGAGTTTGTTTACATTTCAATAAATGGTTATCCATTCCTCCTATGTTTTGGGCACCTTTAGAAAAGCCACCCTGTATAAATTTAAATCTAGAATTTGTTAGTTATTCTTCATCATTTGGAATATTAAACTTTTTTCGCTTAAGAACTAAAACCTAACATGATATTTTAAAAAAGATGTTATGACAAATTAAACTGATATAACGTTGTTCTAAGTCATATAGACTAAGTTTCATATATATCATCGTCTTGTTAAGATACACATATAAAGCTATTAGAAAATTTTCTGTTGCTATATTTGGTAAACATACTTTTTACTAACCGCATAAGATACTTATTTTATCACGTTTTATTTCGTGTTTTTTAGTAATGCACAAAACACAAAACACATGCGTCATCATCAAAATACATTTGGGGTGTGTTTTCCCAGTCTTTCGATCGAAACGTTTTCATTTTACGGAGTGACAATAAACACAATTACGAGTACATATTCCTTTTGTATGTATACATGCTTTCATACGTGCAGCGTTATGAAGTTTATGAATAAATGATCACCATTTCTACTCTGCCATAAATTCAGAATGGATTAAACACGTAAAATACCTAGGTAAGTTCTAATAAATAGCGGACCGGACAGACGTTGTCCTGTACACTCGACTTAAATCCGCCAACTAAAATAATAATTTGTGAATCTAAACCATTTTCGAATCGAACTGAAGACACGCAAAAAATTTCATTTAAATTGTTCTAGCCGTTTAGGAGGAGTTCAGTGTACACACGTACAGAAGAGTTATATATATATATATATATATATATATATATATATATAAAGATGTTAAAGTAAGTATTGATATCGTAGAATATTAATTGAAAAATCACAAACAGTCGCGTCTATTAACGCCAGCTGAAGACATAGAGAATTTTATCAAGCTTATTAATTCCTAAATAGTGAGACGTGGTACCTCATTGTCCGGGCGTTCACTTTTAATTCAGTATTACAGAGCACATAAGATCTAGGTTCAGGCACCGATGAAATTCTTGAATGGAATGTTAAGGGCTCAATATGTTCGTCGATGAAGGAAAACACAGTGAGGAGACATAACTCAACGGTAAAAATATTTCACTTTCAGAGAGAAGAGTCAGTGGTTATAGCGTGAAAACCCTCAGTTATTTACCCAATCGACTGTTTAGTTAGCTTAAGTGCCATGTCGCTATCCACCGCGTCATAAGAGCGAGATGCTATGATTTTTGTGATTAAGAAAACCAGAAATACTGAGTTTACATGTCACTCGAATTACAAACTGTGCCCTCAAGATGGATAATCTATGTCCACTGCCCGTAGACTACAGTCTCGGTAAAATAATGAATCGACAACGCGCTGTCACGCAATAGTTTAACTAGGTGACGTAAAGTGTGAAAACAAAAGGACACTAATCTAACGTATTTATTGTGTAAATCTCTTATTATATTTGTACAAGATTTTGTTCTTGCGTGTTATTAATCTTTCTAACTTTCTTGAAATGTTAGTTAATTTATTAGGGTTATAAGTCGTGTTGTAAGTTTTCATTTAACTTACATTACTGTACATTTTAATTATTAGCAGAGTATTTGTAGGTTTTCAGTGTTGCAACAGAAGTTACAAATTTCGTAACTCGACATCGAAACAGGAAAATTCCTGGAAAGTAAACTGAAGTAATTAAATGATGAAATACTTCTGAATCACGTAGCGTGGCAGTTTTACTAACTTCATACACATCCCTTATTTATCGATATCGATGGTGAAATAAACACCTAGAAACGTGATGGTTAGTCAAACTGTTAAAGCAAAACCAAATTGCAGCATAAAACATAATTTTAAAAAATATAACTTCTTGTCGTTTTTACGAAAAAAATATGGAACAGCAAGATATTATTAAAATCTTAAGAAGATCGTAAGAATCTTACACTAAGACAAAGGATAAGGGATAAAAACTAGTGTGATTTGCTAAAGAGGAACAACTAAACGTGGCTTTAAGTAAGCGGCAAAAACAATGGTTAACTGCATCTAGGGCTTGTATTACGCTTCTATTGGTTCTTACTGTGTGCAGAAGGGAAACAACGATAATGTGGTGATAACACTACCGTATAGTATTCGAACCATCAAGATATCATCGTTTCAACGCCGGAATTTAACAGCTGCAATTAATCCGAACTATTAGATGCCTTAAGGGAAGGTTATGATCATGGTTGTGGCAATATCTATAACAAATTCTACGTACTTATTTATCCACAACCTGTCTTTGTCCCGAAGCTTGCTTACCTCAGTTATGCAGTGACCATTATTCTGCTTCCGAATTTCTTTTTGGTGCAAGCAGAGTTTTTAGAAACCCTAAAATATTTATTTCTAGATTAAATGTAAAGCCTATTTCCAGAATAACTGCAAAAAGTGATGACTTTTCCAACACATGAAGGAAATTGTATGTTTCTTTGTTGTGAGGTTTGGAATGTTTGCTAATCAACAGATCCAGTTTCACATTTTATACACATAATAAAACAATTGTGAAAGAAATGGTGTAAAGACATATGTCACGTATTTATAAGAGGTGATGAACTAAGCAACATGGATATAAATTAAGAGAAATGATTTTTATAGTAAGAATGAAAAATATTCTTATATTTATATTATAAATTGTCTATTAAATGTATTAGGCACTGATAGCTTTCCGTCTTATGACGTGATTCGAAGTTATAAATCACCAAACAACTAAATACTTCCACTCCCATCTTTTATCCCCATTTAAATAGGTATTCATTTTGTGCACCACTATTAAAAATATAAGGGTAAGTAGAGTAACGAGAGATTCCTTTATATTAAATATAGGCGCAAAGTTTATTCACAATTGTTAACATGATAAGATTTTATCGATCACTACAACAAAAATATTAATATGTTCATATTAATATCATATAATTAAGAAAGAAGGAAAGAAATGTTTATTCGGCGCGACTTAATAAGCAATAAGAATAAAATTAAATAATGCATAATTAGAGCATTAAATGTTACACAGTTCAAAATTAAAACTAATAATTGAATAATTACTACGATAAATGAGGAAAAAATAAATAAATATGGATTATTTTCTTTAAAGTCAGTTAGTTCCCGTTTAACTTCTTTATTGCGTTCATACTTTAACGATTAGGAACAAGAGTTTACCAGTTCAATTTATATTCAGAGTTGAATGAGTATATTATTACTAAAATTTGTAGAAAAAGATCGAAAAGATTGTCGCCGCTGTGGGAATCGGACCCACGTCTTCGGCATTCGCGGCCTGACGCTCTAGCCACTGAGCTAAAAGGCTGATTGCCACACTGACGAAAATCTTAACGTCTTTTATCTACATTAAAAAAATAATTAATGCTAAAAAAACAATGCTCTAGCTATATAGCTAGTATATGCTAGCTCAGTAGGTAGAGCGAAGCGCATGCCGAAGACGTGGGTTCGATTCCCACAGCGGCGACAATCTTTTCGTACTTTTTCTACAAATTTTAATGTTCAATCTTAAGTGAGTAAGATTAGCACTATAAAAATTTTATATATGTAGATATATCGATCCCTATATCATAGTTTCTATAATTCTTAATGAAATTTAATGATTCAAATACTATTTTAATGCTTATCTTCACCGCAATTACGAAAATAGACACGTAGAATAAAGTTTATCTTCAGATAAAAAAAACTCATTTGAAAAAAATATAATATTTCCTTATAAAGAATGTGTGATAAAAAGATTTATTGAAAATTTCATTAAATGATAGATAGCGAAGTAGACCGAAAAACGTTATTGTTCAAAATACGCATTATTTTATAACCATTCGTTGACTGATCACGGTACTGTGCGAACATTTTAAAAATACGATTATTAGCTCGTAAACAAATGAAAGTTCATTTTCATGTTTAATTTCTAGGAAAATTGGAACGCAAGGCAAATTGAAATATCGCGTTTCATTTAAAAATGGACCTGAGTCGGTTTCGATTACAATTTCAAATGTCCCCGAAATTCAGGCGTTTGATAGACTTGAAATGTTATTTCTGGTGAAAGGCAACGGTGCAAAGAATAAAACAGGTCGACAAAATTTAATAGATGGAAGCAAAAATAAATCCGCCTTTTTTGACTGTTTCGGGAAAAATACAGAGGTAAGAAACGGAATGAGCGTACAAAATTTAAACGATGAAGAAGCTAAGGTACGAGTAAGACATTGTTTGCAACTTTTTAGGGTACCCAATGGGTAAAACTGGCCCTTATTACAGAGACTCCTCTGTCTGTCTGCCCGTCTTTCATGCTGGATGTTATCAATCGTGATAGTTAGAAAGTTGAAATTTTCACCGATGTTTTCTGTTGCCGCTATAACAACAATTTATATTTGTTATAGCGGCAACAGAAATACATCATCAGTGAAACCTCAACTGTCTAAGTATCACGGATTATAGTTCCACTAGTTTCACCATTTCAACGATGAGACGTACGCACACTCAGAATGCTAAACTAATATTAACTCTAACTCTCATATTTGGCTGCCCTAGCGTAAAACTTTAAAATAAAAAAAAGTTGTGATAGCCTAGATTTGGTAATAAAAAATTAACAGAAAAGGATGTAGATTTTGTTGCCTGTTAGCGTGCGTATAGGCCATGGCCATATAGGCCATGGCCTAATGCCATAGTCTGATTGATTTAGTTATAACTATAGTTAACACTATAGTTATAACTATGACAATCAGACGTCTAACACCTCAGTCTGTCCCGTGACCATGAACGCTGTAAAGGGTTCGAAACGTCGGGAATTAAAATTAAAAATAAACGCGATAAATCCGTAAAATTAGTTTCATTTATAATGTGTAATCGCGTAAATACAAGAAATTATTATATAATTTTACGATAAAGTTTTATCTCCTGAAGTACAAGTCGACGAGGCGCGAAGCTAGCAAAAGAAGCGAGAGGTACGACGTGCCATAGCAATGGTTTTATTTCTATCCAAACCAGTATGACCGTGGTTCTTCCCCAGATGAGCCTGTTCATTCGTGCAACCGCATAAGCTGTGGTGGCTCTATCGTAGTCTTTAGGTGTTTTTCATAATTTTGTTTAACTCTTTTTAAAATTTATTTAAACCGTTACTTTGTAATTTAATTACAACGCTAAGTACTGCTGGATAAACGTATATTTATAGTTCATTACGGTGGTAGGGCCACGCAGCAGCGTCGGCTGTTGCATGAATGGGTAGGCTCGTCCAGTACCACGACCACGACCTCACAGAAGACCGACGTAAAGTGGAAGTATAATACTTTCGCGTTTCGTCTGGTGTGTGAGGTAGCTGAAGCCCAATTTTCAAAAAGTTGTCAACGCATTCGGAACCCTCGGATGTAGCAGATGTCCATTGGCAGCGGTATTCACTTAACATCCGGTGAACCGTTTGCTCGCTTGGCAATTTTTCACATAAAAAACCTTCTTCTAGAAAGAGAAAAAATAGAACAGAGACTTAAAATTAAACTTATTCGGTTTGAAAATCGGTCGCTTTTATTAAACATAATTATTTACATAATAGAAATAGTAATTATTACATTATTTATATGCAATTGCACAGTTTATCCCAGTCACAGTTTTCCGGGCGTATAGTTTAAATAAGTTCACTTGGGTTCAGGCTTATGATAAATCTATCCATCTTTCCTTATTTTTATGCCCCTAATCTCCTGTCCTATTACCTTGATCGATGACTCGAAGGAGAATAAAACCCATTACCCTTCGCACCTTTTTATAGACACTTCGTTATAACCTTAAATATTAATATTTCATGTGTACTTATAACAAGAAGTGATTATTATAAAAGTTATCCATAATATTATAAGGTTAGATTTTGAATAACACTGTTTACCATATTCTGTATTTAAAAAAGCAGTACCTGGAGGACCGAGCTTTGCTCGATTTGTTTTTTTTTTGGTAAATCGTGTATTTTTAAAATTACATTTAGTAAATACTGAGTAATGAAATATGCATAATATTTTACAATCTTACCGACGTAATAATAACAAAATATGAACTGGTGTTTTTCACAAAAGAAAGAACTTAAAAAAAAGGGAAAAAATAACAAAATCATCTGGATCGACAAAAAATAAAAACTAAAGAAAGCAATGATCTGGAATCGAAAAAAAGTAATAAAAGTAGGTGTGTAAAAAAAAAAGTCGTGATACGAACCACGGCCTCCTGTTTCGTGGCTGTTTGTTAGCGGCCGCCCGATTACTGACCGAAATTAAATTTACCGTCGTATTTTTCATTCCCTGAAAACTGGGATAAAACGACATTTTTTAAAAATGAAACCTAGTCAGATCGATTTTTCGCCTCCGAATCTACGCACATACAAAATTTCATGAAAATCGCTGGAGCCGTTTCCAAGATTCCAATTATATATACTATATACAAGAATTGCTCGTTTAAAGGATAAGAGAAATATCGGTATATAATGTTCATTTGTCGATGATTTGACAAATTCTTATTTTCGATGTGGTTCTTAATAATTTTGAACAAAAAAAAAACCGACTTCAAACAGGATACTAAAAGCATTGTCAACACCTATAACATTTGAGGATTGCCCTCGATTTCTCTGGGATGCCACCATCAGATCTGGGTTTCCTTATCATGGTACCACCCTTGGGATCAAGAATCATCAAAATCGGTTCATAAATGACGAAGTTATCCCCGAACACACGTAAAAAAATAAAAATATATACGGTCGAATTGAGAAACCGTCTCCTTTTTTGAAGTTGGTTAAAATGCCTAAGAAGTGTTTGACCAATGTTAGCTGTATTCTTTCTTTAATTAAGTACCAAATAATTGTTTACCCGATTGCCCCGAAACGTTGTTATGATATTTCGTCGCCTGCGGATGAATTGTCTATTTCTTTGTTATCCTATGTTGCTTAAAATTTTGATGAATCATATTAAATGTTATAATATCTAAACTGTTTTCACCTAGTTGGGTGTAAAGTTTTTAACGATCTGAAAAAGAGAGGGAAGAAAGAGAATTATGTTAAAAATCTTAAAAGACTTCTGAATCGTTGCCACAAAAATCGTTATTAATGTTTATTATTAATGTAAAAACCATTATTGATGTTTATTTTAAAACGTTCGAACTACAGCAAATATTGACTACCTACATGCACACCTCTTAACCAGATTACTACGGAATTAATGAATACTCGTGTAGTGATGTTAATTGAAAAAGTTCCACTGAAATGAGCAGAATTAATTACGCGATGAAAGGGAATAGAGGTCAAGAATTTGTTTAAAATTGTTTGCGAGCAGGTGAAATATTTTAAATTTAACGCGCCCTTGCGAAGTTAAAGCGTGGAGAAATAAAACAAACTTATATTTATGTATTTTATACAGGGAGACTTTTCTAAGTGTATCCATTTTATAAAATTAAATTCTAGACATAAATTATGTTATATAAAAAAGATTAAATATTTAAAATCACTCGTAATTAATTAATTACATTCATTTTAACTTATCTCAAAAAGTGCGTGATTTATGGGCAACTCATTTATTTCACGCGCTATCATTCATAACTAACACGCACACAAGATCGTTTCAAATATATACGACGCATTTATGAATGACTACCGCATTGTCAAGAAATTCTGTTTAAAAAAAGTTTGTTTGTGAAAAAAATGTTTGTTTTTATTTCAATAAACGATTATACTTTGCGGTGGTAGGGCCACGCAGCAGCCTCGGCTGTTGCACGAATGGGCAGGCCCGTCCGGGTAAGTACCACGACCTCACAGAAGACCAGCGTAAAGTGGAAGTAGGACAAATACTTTCGCGTTTCGTTTGGTGAGTGAGGAAGCCGGAGCCCAATTTTCATAAGGTTGTCAACGCATCTGTAAGCCCCAGGGGTAGCAGATGTCCATGGGCGGCGGTATTCACTTGCCATCAGGTGAACCGTCTGCTCGTTTGGCAATTTTTCGCATGAAAAAAAATACTACCGAGAGAGGCACCTTTAGAAAAGCCACCCTGATAGTGATGGTAATTGATGATGTACATTGCCTTTATACAAAAACTTATAATGAAAGGAACGCTTGTTTTTTTTCAACTTGCAGTAAAATTCAGTAACGCGTGACGCGGCGACATCGTATCGTTAAGGGAGGCACTATTTGAATTTCTTTACTCAAATTCGGCCAGTGCTTGACAACAATTCCACCCGATAGTATATAGTGATGTAGCCCTAACTACACGTACTAGTAACAGAACTAAAACGTGCTCACAATGAATCGGTTGGTGTACATACTTTTATAAATCACTTTAACGCGATCAATACGAATGGCTACTCTGTCCATCCTGTATTAACAAATGGTCAACAAATTTCTTTTTTGTGTTATTTTATCTATGAAAAGTTTTCGGTAAAGTAAACATAAAATGAAAAAAAAAAAAAAATGTCTATTCGTGAATAAGCGTTAACTACGGACAGAGAAAATATGAATACTAAATTATAGCCCGGGCCGTTTTATAAAATAAATTGGAAGTATGATGTATGAAGTTACAACGAACTAGCAAAATGAGTTAAAGAATGATTTTGGGAGGTACATATTGTTATGTTCAGACATCAATGATTTCTTTAGTAACAGATTTATTTTCGTGTGTATTCATAGCGTGTAAAATGATCTTAAAATACTTGCAGACATGTAATGTATAATTTAACAACATCTATGTAGTTTACTTTATATGTGAATGAGACCTTTTTATCTATATACTTTCAAAGATGTTGAAACCTAAAATGTGAGGAAAACAAGAAGAGATAAAATGTATTTACATTTCTTTAACCGTATGTTTGTCCTATTCGAAAGCTTGCCGTCTTCTTTACTATTCATTTCACGACATCAATATTTGGTTTTGAAAATTGCAAAATTATTTTCAATTTTGTAGTTGATTGTGATGTTGTCAAATGTTGATGATTTTGTAAAAGTATTGTTGCTTTTTAATAGAAAAGTATACAAACTCATATTTAATGTAATAATAAAAACGGTTTGAATAAAACACATCTAAATTTAATAAATATTTTATGTATGCTAAAAAAGTAAACTCCTAGAATCTATAAAAAATGCCAAATCTTATTTACAAGGCACTTTTGTAGTATGTGATCGTTTTAGGAAAGTTGTTATTATTTGTGTTTGTCGTGGGAAAATATTCAGCAGAGGAGTACAGTATAAAATAAACATTGCAGGATCATATTTGAAGAAAATATTTTTAGCGACGCGATTTTTCCATATTTGTAAACATGTTTCGGTAGTATTCAATCTTAAAGACTTTAAAAATATAAAAGATAATCAAAAGCCTTCTGTATTATCCTTTATAACGCCCTTCTTATTTTAAAATATTGAATGGTGATTTTTCCAGGTCCATCCAGGGAATCACGTTGAGGGTAGCAGATTGTCAAGCAATTAGAAGGGACTGAGCAATGCGTGACCTTCGTGGTCACCCATTGCTTAGATATCTTTTCGGTTAGAGAGCGCTACTCTGAATAACTGGGGGATAGGCTTGACTATGAAGTAGAGGGTTAAAGTCTCTGTATTTTACACCATTTAATTAATTGTTAGAAATCAAAAACACTCATTGCTGTAGATATCATTTTGTAGGTTCTTTACGTGCTTTCTATAACTAATTACGTGTCAATTTATATAATCTAATTCTATATATATTGTAGGTAAACGTAATTATTAGAAATATATACAACATTTAGATTGCAACTGGGTCGTTATATACATATTTGTTAATTAACGTCATGAAAACATATCCGATTTTTGTGCTCCAAATACATTTTGTGAATCCAAATAAAATTTGTTATAAATAATGTATACATAAATATAACTAAGTATAGAATAATAAAAAAAGAACACTAATGTAAAGCCAAAAACAGTTTTATTTTAGTTCATAAGCCGTAGGTGCTAATAATTCGTAGTAAGGGCAAAACATATCTTGTAGCAGAAAAAACTCCAGAAGCACGCTTAGGATTATCAGCACATCACACGTGTAGTAAACTTCAATAAATTCGACTGAGTGCCTGGCGCTAAGCCATCACTTATTTTATGATCTCATAGAACGTGCGTCCTAATTGCAACCAACACAAATCACATTTTAAAATTTATTAAACATCGTGTCAAGGTTAAAAGCAGTTTGGGCTGTGATGAAATAAAAAGGCTAATCTAGCTTTTATGTAACAAATAGTAAAATAAAATTTTATTATTCTCCTTCGTTAGAAGCCTTTGGTAAACAATGTCGAACTCTTTTAGCATGGTATTCTACAACATTTTATTATATATGCAAAGCGGACTTCAAACGTAATTAAATATTATTCTGCTATATTTCATTACGTGGCCTATACTCGTATGAGTGAGGAATTTGCGGATAAGAAATCCCTGCAACTAAATTATGGGTTTATAACCATTTGAGTCTAAATGCTAAACTTTGAAAAGTGAAAAGAAATTTAATATTAATAAGGAATGCGAAAATTGTTGAATTAATGCCGCGACGTTGTCTGTTTTGTCGCCAATTAAAGTAGCATGAAATTCATTATTATCTAACTTGAATCACATTTAAACTTGAAGACCGTAAGTTGAAGCTAGGGGCGCGCAGAAGTGTCATAATTTGACTACAAGCGACGCGACATCCGCGCCCAGAGAGTTTTTAATTAAACCGAAAGAGCATAAATTAAAATGAAAACAGAATTCAAAATTTACCGTTGAATTCTGCATCGTATAATATGATATGAGTTATTTTTTTGTTTATGTATAACTGATGTTACGCTTTCAGACCTTAGACTAGCTTCATCGAACGCAGAACCGGTGGGCTAGTCAGAGCCCACGGGTAGGAAGGAGGCCCTCCTCTGTTTGTTGATGCACTAACTGAGTGTGTAGTGTTATTTAGTGGGACCCACGACGGTGTGTCCGACATACTTAAGTCCCCTTCCTCGACCGGGTCGGTGAGGACGTTACGCGGGCGACGCTTGTTGACGTTCGCGTTAGCGTCGGGTTGGTAATTTGCTGCAATTATTTTTTTTGGCTTTTAGTTATTGGCTTGTATGAACAATCATTTGCATTGTAATGTATCATAAATTGCATTCCCTATCGTTGCTACTAGCTTATTCCTAAAAAGCTTAAAAGAAGTACGTTTCTTGGAATTGAGAATTTTGTGTGAGTATGGTTTCCAACAAATAATTTTAAGAATATTTTAAAATTAAGTTTAGGCGAAAGGTGAAAATGAAGTAAGTGAAAGTCTTCCTTGTTAAAACTTAACAAGTAAACCCATCGGAAATTTTTATCCCAGTTTTTAGAGAATGAAAAATATCATTCGAATATGACGGTAAATTTCACCGAAAGAAAAATTGTTATAATAGCTCGGTCGGTAATCGAACGGCCCCGAAACAGAAGGCCGTGGTTCGTGTCACGATCATTTACACACTTTTTTTTTACTTTTTTTCGATTCCATATCATTGCTTTCTTTATTTTTTATTTTTGTCGATCCAGATGATATTGTTCTTTTCTCCCTTTTTTTTTAAAGTTCTTTCTTTTGTGAAAAACACTAGTTCATATTTTCTTATTATTACGTCGATAAGATCGAAAATATTATGTATATTTCATTACTCAGTAATTTGTATCTAAAAGTTATTTCCGAAATACAAGATTTAGAAAAAAGCAAACCGAGCAAAGCTCGGTCCTCCAGGTACTATTTATTTATTTATTTATACTTTATTGTACACCAAAAATAAAAATATATAAAAAGCAAATTACAAATGAATATAAAAGGAAGTACAATAGGCGGTCTTATCGCTCAGAAAGCGATTTCTTCCAGACAACCATTGTGAAAAGAATATTTGCTAATGAGACATAAAGAAGAGAGCAGAGGGAGGTGTACATGAATCACTTATGAACATCGGATGAAGGCGAATTTATACGTCTATGAGATAGTCAAAGATTTCGGGAAAAATAGGAAAGGAAAAAGGAAAGCGTGAATTCACAGTTCCAAGTAATGAGCTTTTAATAGGTTTTTAAAAGAAAGAAGTGACTTAGCTTGTCGAATGTGAAAGGGCAAAGAATTCCACAAACGCACAGCTGTCACTGTAAAAGATTTTTACTTTGTATTGTACTATGTATATAATGTGTCAATAAGTGTTCATGTATGAAGCGTATCTTATTTTGAAGACTAACGTAAAGTATACTTGTCTATTTTTCATTTAAAGAAATTGTCCACATGTGGTATCATACATTGTTTAGCAAAGTTTTTAAACGTAAGTTTTTGTGCGCACACATTAAATTTATTCTTTTTGTCATTTTTTTATTAATAGCAGCAAACATAAGCTCAATGTAATTCTAATAGTGTTTGCATCGTTAAATTTTATGAAGAAATATGGCAGTTACGGCGTACCGACAAAAAACATCTTTGAGAAATAAAATACACAGATAATATTTCATAGACGGGTTTGTTGCGCTGTTTCAAAGAAGTAGTAATTATGATTGTACATCTTAAAATGATGATGAAAACTATTCTTTTTCTTGAAGTTACCATAAATGAGTTCTTGCTCTAACAAACGATACTGATCTCGGTACCAATATAAATGAATTATCTGGTTAATTAAGCAGTATGTACTTTTTGTATAAGCTAAATTTATTAATGAATTTATTTCATCGTGTCTACATAATTATACTCGTTTATTTATCAAATAATTTTACGTAAAAATTTAAAATATGCTATTCTGCAAGCATGTATTCCCAGTTTGTGCTATAATTGGCGTTTGCCGATATATTTTAAGTTTAAAAAACAATACTGAGTATAATATGTTTCTGGAAAATGTTATATAAAAAGAGTTAAATACGTATTTTAATACCAAAACCTTGAGTACTAACTCTGTAAGTTGAGTCAGTACTCAAAGCTTTGTTTTTTAAATGTGAACCATCGTTGTCAATAAGCTGTTAGTTAATAACTTACCTTCTTCATGAATGACATAACGTTCGTAGGCAGCATTGTGAGTATTTTTGTGTATTTCACTTCACTTACATGATAATGTCAGTCAACTGTTCCCCACTGCCGATACACCACTGTAATAGACTACCAAAATACCACAATAGAGTTTTTATTTGGCTTAGTCCGGGATTAGCACAGTGGCAGTGAAGCAGGACATTTTACTCTTTAATTTATTTACACTTCAGCTTGCACCAAAACCTGAAACAATCAAAATAATCCATTAAAACATTTCAAAATTAAAACCAAAGAATTTTTTTGGGCTTGATGAGCCACTGAACCTCGGAAACCAACGAAATGCTCCCCTAACACGTGCAAGCAGACGCTCACTAACTAGCAAACGCACACTCCTACACACATGCATGCGCAAATTAATTTCCGTCTGTATAATTTGTTTAAAAACATGTCAATCTTATAAAATAATCGTACATTTTACGGTGGTAGGGCCACGCAGCAGCCTCGGCTGTTGCACAAATGAGCAGGCCCGTCCGGGTAAGTACCACGACCTCACAGAAGATTAGCGTAAAGTGGAAGTATGACAAATACTTTCGCGTTTCGTCTGGCGAGTGAGGTAGCTGGAGCGCAATTTTCAAAAGGTTGTCAATGGTTCAAAGGGCTGGCAGATGCCCATGGGCGGCGGTATTCACTTAACATCGTGTGAACCGTCTGCTCATTTGACAACATTTCGCATAAAAAAAGAGTAACAGAATATTATTATATATCTATCATATGTATTTATTATCAAAAGAAGAACGTTTATGTATGTTTATCAGTTAGCCATAGTAAGTACAAGCCTTGCTTATTTTGGGGTTAATTACGTAACCTACTTAAAAGTGTGTCGCCTACTTAAAAACGCACACGGCGGAGCCGCGTAACCTACTTAAAGACGCACACGGCGGAGCCGCATGTCACGAAGCACCGAGTCAGCAGGCCCGACGCCCTTGCAAGAATCACGTAGTTCCAAATATGTAAACTACTTAAAGACGGAATCGGAATCGGAATTCATTATTCTTCGGTCCCACTTCGACCGAGATAATCACTTTAGTTTAGTTTAGTTGTAGAATTATTGTAATTTTTCTTTTTTTATTAAATTTATATTTTAAGAATTGGTTTTCTTCAAGTCCTGCGGCTGCAGCTAACGTAATTGGTTAGATAACGTTGTGTATAAATGTTCCAAAAATAAAAAATAAAAATAAAATGTTCCAAAATATTTATTTATTTTATTAATCAGTACCTGGAGGACCTGTTTTTTTTTTCGGTAAACCATGTATTTTGGAAATTACATTGCAATGGTATATCCATTAATTCTGTAAGATTTAATCTTGTTTGATTGTTCCACCCGAGTGTTGCCTATATAACATATAGAATTTAAATATATTCTTTTTGAAATAATAAAAAATATCAGGAGAATAAATCGCCATTATTCAAGTCCACATATATTTAATATAAAATTTATAAAAGGCCAATGTGTCGATTGAAGCAATGAGGGTATTACATTAGAGATTAGATGTTTATTAAAACATAACTGCACATGTACATGTGCTTTATTACGTAAAGCTCAGAGCATAATTAATTGAATTTAAATATATCTTATTTGCTACATTAAAATGACTTACTACAAACGTTTCGCAAGTAGTTTTCCTCGTGTAATTAGTGCACGTCGATACAAAACAAAAACTGAATTAGTGCTGTATTTAAAGTCAAATTTATGTTAAGGCTTAAGTTTATTGAATAAATAAGTAATGCGTTTATTATTGTTAAGATTTTCCCACATGCAAGTTTAATTTTGATAGTGACCATGTCTCTTGCGCAGAAGGTGTGAGTTCGATCGCCACATCTGGAAAAATATTGTGTGATTAACATAGTGTTTTTCTGGTATTGTTACTTTATATATCTATTTTATTCTTATTCGTGGTCTTCATTATTGAAGGTCGTACCCGTCTTGAATAGCATTGACGAAATCTGTGACGAGCTACTTCCACACCACTCTGTCTTCGGTTTTCTTCAGGGTAGAGTAATAAAATATTATTTATTTATTAATAAATAAATAAATAATAATTAATAAATAAATAAAAATATCTATTTTTTGATAATAAATACATATTATACATCTATAATATGTATTTATTATCAAAAAAAGAACGTCTTAGTATGTTTATCAGTTACCCATAGTACTAGCTTTGCTTATTTTGGGGCTAGATAACGTTGTGTATAAATGTTCCAAAATATTTATTTATTTTATTAGTCATTTATCAGTAGCTAATAAAATGAAAATTCCTGATGAAATGTATTTATTACGTCAAGGAACCTCATTTCACCGAAACAGTCGCACAAGTATACTTTTCTGTAAGTATATTATTCTGTGCACACCTATCTTACGATTAATTAAGTAAATTATAAATATTTTCAATGTGGACAAGTCGAAGTTATTTTAAACTACATTTTGTCAAATGTCTATATATAGTATTTGACGTTTGACAAAATGTAGTTTAAAATAATAATTGCAGAATTCAACCTCACTCGAACGCAACTCGTAGTGTGCAGGCTGTCCTTATCGAGTATCGATTTAACTAGCAATGCAATTTCGTCTTAACACGGACGGGGAATCTGATGACATACTTTACTGAGATATTTGTGGAACCTAGAACCTGGATTACATCTGTGTTAGCTTAACACACTTTCGAGACTATTTTAATGTGCAATGTGTAATTTTTATGCGTTATTTGTTTTTCAGTACAGTGCTTAGTAATCAGAGGATTTCGATTTGAATATAAATTGAAGAATATTGTTGTTACGCAATAATATCAATTTTGTACTTTCCTAAAAAAAAAAAAAAATTATAGATATTTTATTACAACTGATTATTAAATGAGATGATATTTCGGATAACTTTCATTTAAAAATAATATTGGTTTAATTCACGTGTTAGGTAATAAATTATAAGGTAAGATATATCTTGGTACACCATGCTTTAGTTTTAGGGATAAAAAATACTACTTTACCCCCTACAATTTATTTTCAAATTTTAGCCCTTTTATACCAATACCTCGTTTGCGAGCACAGACGTGTGATTATTCTCATTTTACTTTAAGCGAGTAGTGGATTATCAATAATCTGGCATAAAATAAATATTTATTTAACAATGAACTGCCCTGCTTCATTCGTATTTACATGCCATGATATTGTTGGAATATCATGGCATTTAAATACGAATAACAATAAGTTTGGTAGAATGTTCTATCACAAATATTATAATAAGTAATGCAGCTTTGCAATGATTCTAATGTGTCGTAACTATATAGGTACATGGGGAAACCAAGTTCACGCGCTGGTTACTACAACTAGTTTAAACTGTCAATTGCGCCGCAACATTGTACTATATTACGAAGATTAAAGTACTTCTGGACGCCGTACCTTGTGCCTACAATGTAATATTGGCGCAAAAGTTTCAGAGATTTATACACTAAAAATTGTCTTGGCTGGATTCAGGACCTGTATAACATCGACATATAATTCACCATTGACAACCAGGTGTCCTTATTCTGCCTTCGAGTTATTTAGAATTCGGTTATTGTCTATGTTAAGAAAGAAAGCCTGTTTGATCCTTTTTTTGTTGATTCTTGTTGTTGATCCTTTGAAAAAAGCGGCAAACGAGCAAGAGGCTTACCTGGTGGTAAGTGATCACCGCCGCCTATGGACACCTGCAACACCAGAGGGCTGACAAATGCGTTGCCGGCCTTTTAGGAAAGAGTATGCTCTCTTCTTGAAGGTTCCCAGGTCGTAACGGTTCGGAAAGACCGCCGGCGGCAGCTGGTTCCACAGAACGCGATTTTCCTGCCTCGCACAGGCAGGAAAATCGCGTTGTTGTTTAACGCTGGACATCGAGGTGGTGCGGATGAAATTATTGGTTTTGGCACGATGTCCGATGGTGAAATTCAGCCGCCGGGATCAATCCAAACAATTCCTCGTAGAGGTTTTCCCGAGAAATGTTAGCACGGCCAGTGTACGAGACATCCACAGTGCTATCATCTGCATAGCAATGAACGTTGCTGATTTTCATCATATCATTGATATGCAGAAGAAACAGAGTGGGAGACAATACGCAGCCTTATGGAACACCAGCATTGACAAATTTAGGATCAGAGCATGCACCGTCGACGACGACCTTGATGCTCCGATCAGCCAAAAAGCTGATTTTCCAGTTGCATAACTTCTCGGGAAGCCCATAGGAAGGCATCTTCGAAAGAAGTGCTTTGTGCCATACCCGATCAAAGGCCTTTGCTATGTCTAGACTGGCTGGAAGCGCCTCACCCTTGCTCTCAACTGCTTCAGTCCATCTATGTATCAGGTAAACTAGAAGATCACCGGTTGAGCGACCTCGACGAAAGCCGTACTGGCAGTCGCTAATCAGCTGGTGCTCCTCTAGGTACCGTAGGAGCTGGCAGTTAATGATGGACTTCATTATCTTGAAGAACAAGGAGGTGATGGCTATATGCCTTTAGTTTGACGGATCCCAGCTGTTGCCTTTCTCAGGGATCGGGTGCAATAAAGCGGCCTTGCAGGATTTCGGGACTACGCCTAGAGTATAGGTGAGCAGGAAAAGACGCGTAACTCCGGAGCACATGTCTTCAACACAATCGGAGGGATGCCATCGGGCCCACTCGACTTATGAATGTCAAAGGAAAAGAGTGCTATGCGAACTGTACTTTGCCGCAATTGAACCTCCGGCATCGTAGCATCGCAACGCGGGGTTGTCGGTGGTAATTTTACTCGGCCATCCAAAGTCGAGTTGGATGCGAAGAGAGAGCTACGAAGATCGGCTCTCTCTTTCACGGCATGGGCCAGCGAGTCATCCTCCTTGTGCAGGGGTGGAAAAGAAGGCTTACAGAAATTTCCGCGAGAGACCAAAATGCACGTGTTCCCATTGGAAGACGCACCAATCTCTCGCCAATTCTGCCAATGTGTTCCGATTTCGCATTAGCAATAACACTTTTGAAGGACCTCGATGCAGAGTTATACTTCTTTTTTAAAACGCTGGTTTTTACATCACTTGACGTCGAAACGTCAGCTCAAGCCTGGTAGCTTTCCGATTTCGGCATAATGCCCACTTACAGGAGCGACCACACCAAGGCTCCGACTTGCCACCAATCGGCACTGCAGAGAACGGAATAAAGAGTGCCATACCCTGAAGCACCACATCAGTCACTGAGTTAGCAACGACGTCTGGATCATCCGACGAGAAGCAAATCTGCCCCCATGGGTGCAATGGACGCAAAGAATGACCGCATCCCATCCCAATACGCGGCGGCAGCCCGCAAAGTGAGGCCGTGTTAAGCTCGTTCATCGTCGTTAGCGGCCTGCATCCAACGCGTCCCTGCGATCTTGGCTAGGTCGTCCGTTCTTCCTACGCTGCGTTTGCCGTCACGTGGTCTCCGCTCGAGAACCTTTTTGCCCCAACGGCCATCGGTTCTTCGAGCTATGTGCCCTGCCGGTAACTCTAGTTCTTCTACGGATCTCCTCATTTCTGATTCGATCTCGTGCCCCCAAGCACCCTTTCCATAGCGCGCTGTGCGACCGAGCTTCCTTATGAGGCCCATAGTGAGAGACCACGTCTCGGCACCGTAGGTCATCGCTGGTAGCACGCACTGGTTAAAGACTTTCGTCTTTAAGGACTGTGGTATTTTGGACGTAAAGACGCTGCGCAATTTCCCGAACGTAGCCCAGCCGAGCTGGATTCGTCGATTGACCTCCTTCTCGAAGTTGGATTTGCTTTGTTGGACCATTTGTCCCAGATAGACATAGCTATCAACAACTTCGAGTGGCGAGCCTCCCAACAATACGGGGGTGGGCGTCACATGGACATTTGACATGACTTTGTTCTTTTCCATGTTCATTTTCAGGCCCACCCGCTGGTAGACTCTATTGAGGTCTTCGAGCATTGTGCTGAGCTCCTCCAAAGACTTTGCCATGACTACGATGTCATCGGCAAACCGAAGGTGAGTGATGTATTCGCCGTTGATATTGATGCCACATCCTTTCCAATCCAGGAGCTTGAAGGCGTCTTCCATTGCATTGGTAAAGAGTTTCGGAGAGATGACATCTCCTTGCCTCACTCCCCTCTGCAACGGAATAGCCTTTGTGCTCTGATCCTGTACTCGGACCGACATGGTGGCGTTTTTATACAAGCACTTCAACACTTCGATGTACCGATAGTCAATTTGGCACCTTTGAAGAGACTGCAGCACTGCCCAAGTCTCGATCGAATCGAAGGCTTTCTCATAGTCCACAAACGCTAAGCATAGTGGCAAATGATACTCCTCAGTCTTCTGTATAATTTGCCGCAGCGTATGAATGTGGTCTATGGTACTATATATAGCCTTTACGGAAACCGGCTTGTTCGGGAGGCTGGAAGTCATCAAACCTGCGTGCGAGACGATTCGTGATCACCCTCGAAAACAGCAGCAAAGCTCGTTATTGGCACTGTACTCGGGACAAGACAGTGGTCCGACGGGCCGAGGGGAGGATCGACGGAAACCAAGCATCCGTCGGAATGAGAGGTCAACCGAAGGTCCAACAGGGAAGGTGTATGATCCTCCACATCTGGGATTCGCGTTGGCGAGGTGACCAGTTGTGTCAGATCATATGCTAATGCGAAATCATGAGCAGATCTCCCCGCGTGGTCGCTGGTACGAGATCTAAGCCACTCGGCTTGATGAGCGTTATAGTCGCCGAGACTTACGATCTCCGCGGATGGCGTTCGGATGTGGGTCACGGAATCTGTAGCCATTTATATGTGCTCAAAGAGTCGGCCAGTTTCGTCATTACCACTATGGGACCTACACAGGCACACATAGATTCGCGGATGGTCGTCGCAGTCTTCGCGTAGCAATAGGATGGATAGGTCCCGCCCTTCAAGAGTTGCGAGGCGACGAGAGCATATTATATCCTCTCTGACGTACACGCACACCCCAACCCGCGGCACAAAGGAATGTTCCAGTTTGTACCCTGGGTAGGAGAGGAATGAGGTGTCAGCTGGAGAATATATCTGCGTCTCGGTAATCTAGAGCAAAGCTGGCTTCGCCGTTTCAAGATGAAAGTGGACGGCGTTTAAGTTGGAATTTAGCCCCTTTATGTTGTAGAAATCTACGGCATGCGAGGCAGGGGTGGCCTTATGTTGCCTGCTCCGTTTGCCCCAAGCAGGTGTAGAGAGCGCAAAATTGCTCCCCCCCCCCCCCCCCCCCCCACCGAATACGAAGGGCTTCTCCCGTAATTTTAATTAGGTAATTTATAGTTTGAAGGTATACATTACGAATAAGAGAAGAGCAAAGACATTCAACCTTCATGTATTATCTATAGTACTTCTTGCGTAATTTACATTCGTTACTAAGTTAATAATTCATCTGGGTTAAAATCAAGATTAAATTTTAAATTATCATCAACTAGCTGGGTCTCCCAGCTACTTGCGGGGAAAAAAGAATAGAAAACTTACTAAGTATGTAAATCTTTCGAAATCAGAGTATAGGTAACAGAAATATGAGTTGCTCAAGTAATACAGATGTCAATAAAGAGGAATAAAATTTCGTAGGATTTCTAACTTGATCTACAATTTTTTTTTATTTCTAACTTAATTTAAACATATCATATAACATAATTAATAATGATGGTTTTCATTTTATTTTTTTTTAAAGCGGTTCAGTAGCTAAAAACAAAATAAATATAAAAACGAGTTTAATCTTTTATTTTACCCGTTTAAATACAGTTCAGTCTTTTGATAAACATATGTTGATATTAAACTTGCGCACATCACTATTGTTGGTATAATATCGGTACTTAAATATCTGTGTTCAACGAATGTCATTTAAAATTTTACGTTCAACGAAGAGCAGGAGAGGATCTCTCACAGTTCACTATACCGGGTAATTGACTCTGCCAACTGAATGTGAAACGTGCAGCAAGTGAGCGTTATAACTGAATCGTCTAATTGGCTATTGGAAACTGATATTGAACGGTCGTTCAGGTTAAATATAAATTTATAAATCAAGAAAGATTGCTGTTTTAAAGCTTACAATTCGTTTTGCTGCGCATGCAGAATGTAGATAAATAAATACTAGATAAAATTTTTTCGGTAAATATATTTTAAAGTCATTTTAAACAGAAATAATTCCATTCTATAAAGTTCATCTATGTTATTTTAAACCTGGAAATGGAATAGAAATTTGGATTTTGAAATAAAAAAAATCTAGCTAACGGCTCTATTAATATAGCGGCCCGAACAAAGCATCCCAGATGCAATTTGCGTAAATATTTAGCCGGAACATTGAATGCGATATTAAATAGCTCGGGTAAGTCGATTACGTGAGGGTATGCCGGGACCCGCTGCGTTGGATTACAACGGATAATTGGAACGAGCGGTCGCAGCGGGCACCGGTCAAAGCCAGTTAAATACCAACCTACAACCTGTCTTTTGTCTTACCCGACACTGCTTGTTGCGCTCGGCAAACGATTGTAGACGAAACAATGCCTGAATTTTGTCTATTCTGCATACTGGCCATTTCAGATGTTTACTATTGGTTTATTTGTTATGCAAAATCTTAATATACTTATTATATATACTTATTACATATTGCCTTTTCTCTTGCCTTTTTCCTACATAGGTAGGATCGGAACAGCATTTCAATCGAGCGCAATTTTGTGTGGCGCTCTTGTTAGTGATCTTAAATAAATTTTGAATAATGGTTGAATTTCCTACAAACTTTCTTAATACTTTTGATTGGTTAGTAGTTTCAATCAGTATTCACAATTAAGAAATCTGTTATAAGTTATAAATAATAATTTATCAAGATGTTCGAATAGAAACTTGCTTCTTCTCCAACCTCCAACACGACACAAACGCGAACGTCAACAAGCGTCGCCCGCGAAACGTCCTCATCGACCCTGTTGAGGAAGGGGACTTAGATACGTTGGGGTACGTAACACTACATAACAGCTAGTGTAACAACAAACACAATAGTTCGCCCTCACTTCCGAGCACGGTGAGACCTATACAAGGTACACCCGCGTTCGAGGGCGGTTTTCTCCGCCTCCGAGCACGGCGAGACCTATACAAGGTACACCCGCGTTCGAGGGCGGTTTTCTCCGCCTCCGAGCACGGCGAGACCTATACAAGGTATACCCGCGTTCGAGAGCGGTTTTCACCGCCCCCAGCCACCGACTAAACAAGCATAGTTGATGGCCATCGGGGTCACGGTCCTCAACGAACCTCGATGGCCCGTAGGCGACATGTCACAACTAATGCACGCATGAGTACATGCGCGGCCCTACCCACTGAGGAGGGCCTCAAACCCGTGGGCTCTGGCAAGCCCATCGGTTCTGCGTTCGATGAAGTTTTAATAGTCAAAGGACTGAAAGCGTAACATCAGTTATACAAAAAAAGTTCAACCACAGAACACTAATTACATTGTCTCTGACTAATACTCCCACGAGTTCAACTGTTGTCAAAGAAGGAAATAGACTGGTATTCCGATAAGATCAATTAATATCTGCGTTTCTTTGTAACCAGGGCTCTAATAAATAAGGTTGAATATTTTGTTTAAGTTATGATAAGTGATCAATATCACAGAAGTTTCTCTCAAACATAAATAGATTTATCACTGGCATCCCAAAAACCTTCTCATTTCTCAGGATAACCAGGATGGCCGTGGGTGTTTAGATTAACAGCTTCACTATACTATAGTAGGATATTCTATAATATTTTTCTGACTGAAAATTTGTGATTTTTTTATGTGACAAAATGGCAAACGAGCTGGCGGTTCACTTGATGTTAAGTGATAACCGCAGATGCATTGCCACCTTTTAATTAAGTTGGTCCCGGCTACCTCACTCACCAGACGAAACGCAGAAGTGTACCACTTCTACTTCGCCGGTCTTCTGTGAGGTCTTGGTATTAACTCGGAGGGACCTGCCCATTTGTGCAATAGCGGACACTGTTGCGTGACCCTACCACAATTTTGAGGAGCAAACAATATGGAAGCACGTTAACAATTAAGCACCAAAAAAGCGAATGAAAACACAACAAGCAGACATATGGATGTCTGCTAATTTTTCATAAGACACGATCCGTGAATATGAACGCGGATGCGGCAAAATTATGCTTCGTCACTCGCGACTCAGTGCACTGAACATAAGCGATCGCAGCGCGAAACCTTTCGAATGTAGTTTCAGTTTCGGTCGTAGCTTCAGCCAGATAGTAGTAGCCGAAAGTGAGACGCGTTTTTTATCCGAAACTAGGACAAAACCGAAAGTTCGAATACCAAGTACATAATGTATATACGACAGGTAGTCAAAAAGTTCGCGGTTCGAAAGAGACAGGAATTGCCCCTATTCCTAGGACTACTTGACTCAATTTCACTACGAATATCACGTTTTGGCTAAATCTTGCCCAGATTTAGCCACTCTTGTTCGCTTTATCGCCAAATCAACAATCGGGAACAAAATGAAAACTGTACCGAAAATTGAGTTTCGCGCTGCCATAACGTCATAGCTGTTGTTGCACGGCAACACATAAGTTCATAGGAGTCACGTTGCGAGCGATGGCTGCCCTAGGCAAGACTAAGTGTGGCTTCGGAATCTTGAACCAACCGGCCTTGTAGTCCAAGTATTTTGTTTCCGAAAATTAAAAAAGAACCTTGAGGAAAACCAACGGTGAAGATGTGAATGAAAGTCGGCGATTTCGGCCAATTTTGTAAATTATAAATTATTTGAGAGATTGACAAAAATATTATTAGATTGGGCTTAATTTCATTTTCCTTTTTTGCCATTGCGCGAACTTTTTGACCGCCACTAGTACCTGTGTTCTGCGATGGATCTTTCCCGGGGTCCAATGCTGATGCTCACAACTATTTAATAGACGAAATATCTAAAATTAAAGTTTGAATATAACTACTGGTTACGACCGGAGGACAAGGTAGTATGCTGGAAAATGTTGAAAACTCACAAACGCTTTGAAAATGATTGAAAAAAATCGAGTCATTCTCTTAATTTATGTGAAAATACCTACTACTTAAGTATGTTTTTAAAACTTAATGAAAATAAAAATTACAAAGGTGGCAAACATACAAATGATATTCATTATTTTAGAAGTTTGTAATGCCCTAAGCTTGGCTTTATTTTAAGACATTTTTTATTCATCCTTGCATAGGGTAAATAAATACTGTAAACAAAAAACAATTCCTTATCAGTTATTTAAATCTTCTTTCGCTTTGCAGAGTGGCAAGCTTTGTTATATTCATAATTTATTAAATTCAAAATGTGTCAGAGATCCTGTATATTTATGCTATAGAACCATAAGTTTAATTCAACCTAATATATAAAATTCTCGTGTCACGGTGTTTGTAATTGAACTCCTCCGAAACGGCTCGACTGATTTTCGTGAAATTATGTGTGCATGCGGCCAGGGTGGAGAATCGGACATCTATTTTTCATACCCCTAAATGTTAAAAAGAACCCCAAACATTTTTTTCTACCCTACAAAGAATTTATGGCAAAAGAACGTTTGCCGGGCAGCTAGTAACATTATAAAGTTGCATACATTTTGAAGCTAATTTTAATCATTATTATTAAAATACTAAAATACAAATGCAATTCACTCCCCCCCTTTTTTATTATTGCTGAACAGTAGTGAAGCTGTTGCTCTGCAAGATTTAACACAGCTCTGTCATATATTTTTCTTTTTTGTTGGAAATCATATTTTAAAAAAAGCATATTATGTAAACGATAGTTAAGTCATACCCAAAGCAAAAACTGATGCAAAGCAAGAAATGATTTAGTGATATATTGTTCTTTGTCTCTTTCATTTGATGCTTGGGGTTGAATTAATTTTTCTTTATTCGAGTATTCATGCGTAAATGTCTACTTTTCAACATTACTATAATATAAACAATGCATTGTTCATATTATATTTTATTTGTATGTTTTTATCTTCCTTTTACAATAATGAGGTTGCTTAAATATTAAGACTTACAACAAGGATTATCTCTTTTAAATTAAATTCTTAGAAACTTTTATATTGTTTGTTTGACACAAAAAGAACTTAGGCTTTCCATAAAAAACAATCCAATTTTTTTCTTTGCTTTATATTCTCCAATAAAGATGTAACTTTATAGACAGACAATCAGTTCAATTGTAGAAAAAATAGGTTATCCTTGTGTAGATAATTATTATAAATAGTACTTAAAAAAAAAGAACAGAATAATGCAACATATTTTATTAATATTACCATTGTCAAACTTCATTTATGGGAATAAAACTAGCCTTTAGAATTTACAACATAAGAGAAATAGCTATTAAATTAAACAATTTTGAAGTGATGTTTAACAGAATAAGTCTTTCTAATTTTGGAATTATTATAATGAAAAAGAAAAAAAGTCAACTTTTCAATGTTATTCCAACAACAAAACTAAGATTCATTTCACGATATAACACAATTAAAAGTTAAATTGGAACATAACATTGAATTAGGATTTGTGCATATCAGTAAATTTAAATTTACAGGTTTTCTTAATATATTAGTAACATGTCATTTCGAAACAAAAAAGGGTATTATTTTCACTGTGAAAATTTATTTTTATAATTATAAGAGGAAAGAAAATAACCTGTGTATTATTTATAAACAAAAAAAATATTCACAAAATATTTTATAATAATGTACAAATAGAACCATGTGCAAGGTACCATGAAAGTATTACAGCAAAAGATACAAAATTTAATTATATCAAGAAACTAAAATACTAACTAGTGAAAATTACTGTGCATGTGTTCTGTAAAATTTTATACAATCTATATTATTTCTGCAAAGTTCTCTTTAGCTTCACTTAAAATATATTTTTAGATTATATTTGAATGATATATTTTTTTACATTGTTGAAAATACATATAGATGGTATGGTCTGCCAAAATTATTATTTAAGTATTTAGTATTATGGCACATAGATATGTAAGTGAGAAATTTAGCAAATACAATTTTATTAATAGTGAAGCTAAAGTAGGAAATTTATCATGCCTCCCATTTATATTATTTCCATCAGAAGCTCAAATATTTGATCCTTCACCTAATTTGGTATTTGATACTGATATATTATGAGCAAATTAGTACACTGACTTTAACCTTACAACAGGAAAGCTGTATCAAGTACAATCAGTAAATGCATAAATAGTCATGTATAGTAATTACCATTATCCTTATGTAATGAAAATATACACAACCATTAAAATAATCTCTAAATATTTACTGCATGTTATTAGTTCAAACCAAAAATGAAATAATATAATTACTTGTAGACATTACAAAATTTTTGTTATATATAATAAAGATTCAGGTTAAAGTCAATGGTATTTATACACTTGACACAATATCACAAAAGTCTTTTGCAAGTTTCTCTCAACAGTATTCTAACATCCAAGACAAATTACACCATTATTAAACATACAAAACACTAATGGATAACTGTAAAGCAGTTCTACCACTCAGCATCACCATTTGCTTTTTGGAAAACAAAATCCTTGCCACCCAAATTCATAATACCATCTTTAAGGTAGAATTTCCATTTGTTACGACTGCGTGTAATCTTATCATATTGACATACAACCACATTGTCGGTGTCAAACATATCACCGGGTTCTTCATCAGACACATCATCACCCGAGTTAAGGGGTTCTTCTTCAGCCCCTCCGCTTTCATCTCTTTCTTCTTCTTCCTCTTCCGCACGCTCTTCTGCTGATTCCTCATCCTCATCATCATCAGCTCCACAATCTTCCGATCCATCTCCAACATTCGAACCTTCGTCATCAGAAGAATCCATAGCACCATCAAGAGAAAATGGTGCGGCATTGCTGCGGCCACCTCCACCACCATCAAAGTCACTTTGCTGACCAGCAAGAGCTGAATTTATGTGTTGTTGAAGTAGAGTTGCAGCTAAAGGTTGAGGTAAACTTATTGTAGCATTGATGATAGGCCCGGTCAATACCTGGTGTAATTTGTTTCCGTTAAGTGCTGATGCTGGTATCTGAATTGTAAATGAGCGTGGTTGTGATCCTGGCACTCCAGGCTGAGCTGGTAATGTTAATTGTACTGGTACTTTGTTATTAGGGTCCAATACATGGTGTGGATGTGCGCCAGCAACATTCGAAGCTGAATTTCCATGGTCTACAATAGTACTCTGTTGGCTTGAGCTTTGCTGAGCCATGTGAGTATCAGAGCGTTTTGGAATCGCATTGTTCCCGTTAGCTTTTTGAAAGTTTTGAATCACTGGAGGTGGAGGCGGACAAATAGAAGTATTAGGTTGTGGTGGGTCCATAGCTCCACTTGCGGTGAGCTTTGTTTTCCATAATTGTTTTAATTCTTGCAAAACTTGCTCATCCACACCATCGTCTAAAAAGCAGTCTCTTACTCCGGCTATCACATCGTCTACTACGGTATTATAAAGTTTAATGACAGACAGTTGACTCATCGTCATTTTGGTAGCAATTACACAAGTATGCTAAATACCAGATAAAACGACTTCACAAATTGATTTAACGTAAAAGTAACTGCATACGAATGTAAGAATGATAATATAAAGCGAGAAATGGTAATCTTCGTTCGTATTCACATCTCTTCTCAATGCCACCTAATATTCGAAATTATATAGCCATTTTAAGGTAAGTATTAATATTTTTATTTAATAACCCGCAATTGACAAAAATCACTCTAAACCACGATAGAAAAGGTTTGTCCACTTCATAGTTCCAATCTCACAAATATATTTAACATAAATTTTGACAATTGACGACTAAAACATAACCTACAAACAAAAAGCAGTATTTGCCAGAGTGCAAAAAAATTGTCGATGGTTTCTATATTACAGCGCATGTGCGAATACAGCGCCACCCGGCCGCCAGTGCTGCCACATCAAAAATTGATCCGATACATAAGCAACGGTGTAAAATTAGCTTTGTTACTTGTTCGTAAAAGTGAATTATGTGGACCCTATTGTACATTTTACAATCAACCATATAAGTTCACCGTTTTAGCTAAGCTTTAAAATTACATATTTAACCGAGAATAATAACTACCTATACAAAAGCAACAAATCATTATCACTATAACCATTCATACTTTTTTCATTATTCACATTAAGCGCATCAAATGGCCAACAAAGTTCTAAATTAGGGATGGCAAGTAAAAATTAATATTAATATATATAGTATCGACATTTCAATGTATAAACGTTTAATTCGATAATTATCGAGGGAAAAATATTTCGCATGATTATACCTAAATTTTTTAAAATATTATTTTACGTGCCTTAGAAAAGGTGTATTTTACAACTCTTAGTTGTATATTTCTTTCTTACAGTAGACTCATGCCAAATATTATCAATATCGTCTTTAGAATATTGAAACACATGTACGAGTAGTGTGCATAATTATGAAGCTCGTTTGGACAGCGGAAGTTACATCCTACAAAGTTATACTGATCTTTTTAGTTTTTATGAAGTTTATTTAGTTATGTGGTAGTTTAGTTTGGATGAAGATGGATAAATCGCTCTTGTGTCTAAAAGTGAAGAAGATTTGTTATAACACATGATTTTACACCAAGGCTTACAGCTCGATAAAACAATCAGATTACTTCTTACTGTGTTTGAAATAGTGAGAGCCATTAGATGGATTCTGAAATCGATCTAAAACAAATTTAATGTTAAGTTATCGCCTACAGCTACATCAGGTTTATAGGCGGAACTAAAATTCGTATATTTATATGTGGGACTAATATTCATAAACTTTTATGAATTTAATGTTATTAGAGAAATCTACTAAAAGAAACCGGTGGTTCATAATTATTTTTGGGTAAGTACCTATAAGCTGTAGTCACCTTTCAGATCAATTGCGAGTTATAATAGAACTATGCTAGCTTTCCATTAGAAAACGCAAGTAGGTTTGTAGGGTTGCAAATGCGTTGCAAAAGTGTAATACTTCCACTTCACACCGGTCTTCTGTGAGATCGTGGTATTTATCAGGATGAACCTGCTCATTCGTGCATCAACGAAGACTGTGGCGTGGCCATAAGTATTTTATAGCTATATACAATTTTTATGCTTTACCGTGGTTGAAAGTACTAGGTCGACAGAAAGGTCGGTTGCGTTAAAAAACATGAATTAAAAGGGATAGGGCTACACAATAGTCTTCACTGTTGCACGAAGGAGTAGATCTGTCTGGGGAAGTACCACCAGCTCGCTTGCCATCTTCTTACATTAAAAAAAAACTTTGATGTCATATTTCTATTACTCAAATGTAGCTAATAGCTACAGCTAACTAGCTAATTAGAAGCATTGTTTTTAATTATCAAAAGATATAAAATTACTATTAATATTTTTTTCACAATTACAGATTTTGTGTGCCGCGATGTGATGCAGTTCTCGCAGCAAGTAAGAACTTACCATCGGTGTTTTCTGCGAGAACTGCACAATAAACCTTGATTTCTTAACTGGCAGTGTTAGCACCGATGCGTTAAGCGAACCTCGCTAACTTTTTATTATAAAGAACAGTTTTTAAGAAACTAAAGAATTCAAGAACTAAAGAAAAGGGAGTTGCTTAAAATGAATATCGAGAACATAGATAGAGAACATCAATACATAGTAGATAAAACAAAGTCGTCCTGCTGGCTGTCTGTCCCGTTGTATGCTTAGATCTTTAAAACTCCGCAACGGATCTTCATGCGGTTTTTTTACTACTAGATAGAGTGATTCTGAAGTCGGATCGGGACGCTAGTACAAAATAAAGGGGCTTTCGAATTCATAAATAATGTACATAAATTGCTTTCATTGCATTGTAAAAGATAAGTATAATAGATGGGCTTTTTTAAAAATTGTTATGTAAATCTCTATAAAAAACTCTCAGGGAGTAAGTAAGTTTGGTTTATAAATAATGGGTCTATACCATCAAAACGTCATGGTGCTTCAAATATAAAAACCTACGAGTAAAGAATTTTGACTGTATCCATCAAATACAAGTTATATGTAAAATTTAAACGAAAGTACAAAATTCCATAACATGCATTTGTGAATGGAAGAAGCTTACACTTAGATTTATTATGACTGATTTTTGATTCTGCGATAGTCGTCTCTATTGACCGTATTTTTTTAAACTTTACGTTGGAACGAAGAATACTCATGGCTGTATTATCTTTATCACACGTCTTGTACGTGCTACGGATTTCAAATATAGTTTTAATAAGTCTATACATACCTATTTTAAGTTTTAGTAATTTACATGTTCATTTACAAAATCTTTTCTCTAAAATGCTCATAAAAACAGTGTCTCAAAGACAGTTTTTCATAATGCTAAAATGAAACTGGGTTTATAAACAACATTCATACATCAAGTATTAAATGTGTTAAATCCTTCGGCAAAACTTTAGAATGAGACCTTAGTGATAATGTACCTATATAATCAATAGTTTATGTGGTCAACGTTGTTTTCTATAAATATATCATATCAAAACTTGAATTACTGGTTCATTTAGACTAATTTGCTCCAGTAAAAGCGGGTAATATCCCCGACGTAGTGAAAACGGTAAAAAGCGGTCGACAGTTTTCATTCCGTGAAAGCTTCCCGTGAATAATTCAACGATGTTTATTCCAGTAGCACCTCAAAGGATGCAGACCACATTTATCTAAACAAGTTACAATTTGTGGTGGCGAGAGCGTTGCAATATGCCTATTATAAAAATAATACATAAAGCCATAGGATTCATACGTTGAAAAAAATTTTATATACTTAAAGTTGTAATAGAATAAAATCTCATGAAATCATCTCATATGTAGAGTTGCTGATCTTTTATGTAATAACATTACAATCCCTCCTTATCTCTCACACCTTTGATCGTAGAGGACAAGGAGTTCACACAACACATCGCTCCTTACATTCTCCAAACTGGATCAAGAGAAATCTGATGAGCCCACTCCCAGCAGTTCCACACAGTGAGTTTTACATTTTGCATCACTGTAGGGCTCTTGCTACTAACCAATGATACTTTTTTGGCAGTTTAGTTTTTCCAGTATTTTTTTTATTGTATCACGATAAATTTTGAAGTAACAGTACACATCTTTCCTTTTAAAGGGTCGTACTAAACATGTACCGGAGAAAGTGAAACGGATATAAAAATAGCATGAAGCATCAATTTTGCTTCCGCTGGGGAAAAAACCAAGTTGTTAAAATGTCCGTCTGTGGAATAAAATGAAATAAACGATATTTAAAGAATAAATGTGTTATTACATTTATAATGGAAAGTATTGTACACAGTGCGTAGCGGAAAGTAATGCTATTTGAATTGTAATCAATACAACGCTATCCTAGCTGGTTCTATATCAGTGCAACGCAAAGGGTAGTCCACCCACCTGTAGCATCCATCAAAAAATCAATACATCCTAACATTTGCGGACATAAATTATGGACGCGCTCGTAAAGCTCTTAAAACCTTAACGTGAATTTAGTTCATTAATCATTTACTGCTATGTGTTCGCATATCGTAAATTCTTTGTATAAACTTTTAATAAATAGTTAAAGACCTTAGAAAAACAAACAAAATCATCAACCTAAGAAACATACATTTCATCGATTGATAGTCATTTTTAGCCATTGATATATAGGTCATTGAAGGTAACATAATCGTTTTTATAAAGCTAACAGGTTTTCTATTTGAAATAACGTTATTCTGCAAATGTTATAAAAGTATAATATATCCTTTTATCAAAAAGTTCTTTTCTCACCAAGTCACGTCACCCAATAATTAGTGTTTACTAGTTATTATACTAATTTATACTTATTGCATACGTAAAGATCTTAACATCTCATCCTGTTTAGAGATAATATTTTCCGTGTATAGAGATATATTTCGATTCTCGACTCAGGTTTGTTCGCGGTCATAACCCAGAATTCTATAAATTGCGTCCAACGCAGATAAACAGTTGGGTTTATATATTTCTAACATTTACTATTACATAACAACTACCCATAACCACAATTAAGTATATGACTAACAGCTACATGACCAAGCAGCAGGCGTACTAATACAATAAACGAGAGGTGTCAGCGTGATCATAAATTATAAAGGTTAATGTGAATATTTTCTCATTGTGTTCAGAATTTGCCTGTTGCAAGATGTAATGTATTTTATTTTCCATTGCATCCGAACCCTTCTCTGGCGGTAATGACAGTCCCATCCGATTTCGCGTTCCGTCAAACAATAGACGAAGGACGGAGGGAGCGGATGGAAACCTGCGCTTTGTAGACTTCTCGGTGGAGTTTTAACGAATTTTCATTTTACGAATACAAATCATTGGATGAAGTTGGAAAAAGCTAATCGTTCAAAATATGTATTTGGCTACATTAAAATGTTATAAAAACGATACAGATAGAGTCTGCTGTACATATATGTATACTCGTATTTATTATGACAGATAATGTTTACAAATAGTCGAAGTAACTACGCTACCAATTTTGATGTAGTGAAAATACGTCTTTTCATTATATATAGCAGTCTTGGATTTGTCGAGTTAGCTTCCTACGTTTTTATTGGAAATTGGCCGTTCAAAAGTGCATAGGCTTGCTAAAACATGTGATTAAACATAGGTATATGGTAACAGTACCATATGGTAACAGTATTATATGTAATTTGAATGATTTTTTTCTAGCTTATTTGGTTTTTATTATATATAAAAATACCATATATATATATATATATATATATAAAAATACATATATATATATATATATATAAAACAATAAAGTATATTACAGATTTTTCATGCCAGTGAAAAGCTTAAAATCTTTTAAAGCGTCGATAATACAATCTTAATAAGCGATTTAATTCACAAAATACTCAAATAAAATCTATAATTTTCCGATATTGCCGTTTGAATTTCAGTAAATGGTTTGTTAGAACGTTTACGTCACAAAACCACAGAGTTAATTTTCGCTGTTAGTTTTGTGGTTTTCGCTCGGGGATGCTGAATCAATCAGAAAATGTTATTGGACCGATATACACAATGCTTTGTGTTATTGGTGTCTCTCTGTCTTATTAACAAGAAATCGAAAACTTTATTATATATTTACATAGATAAAAACATAAAATAAAACGGTAAATATGTAAAAAAAAAATAAACTTAATTGATACATGTAAATCATTTCCACTGTGCGATGTTTTGGTGAAAACAGGCCTCTGAATCAGCTTTTGACTCTCTGCACATTGATGGCTGGACTTTGGTTTAACGCTAAGTCAAGCGCGAACCGAATCGTAGATACTTGGAAAAGCATTTCGCTTGAACGGCAAATTTCATGCGAGGTCCAAATCAAGCAACGGAAATTGAAGTCGTGGCTTAATTATTCGCTATCGGCAGCGAGTAAATTGTTTATGTGCTGTGGGCCTATGTATGGTGTTCCGAGTGTCTTCCATTTTACAGATTTTGCTTCATTACAGACTAAGTAACACTTTTTAACTTGGTACTTAATGTGTTTTAGTGACATATTGAAACAGATTTATTTGAAAATTTATTATGCATATTTTCTAAAGTTAATATACTATAATATGCTAATATAACGATGAATATTAAAATAATTGTTTTTAGTAATCTTTATTGAGTTAAATTTGTGCCAACAATCATATTGACGTAGATTCAGTATGCTTGGACTTCATTCGGCGAGAGGCATTGAATTGGCATCTTGGAGCGTATCGATCGGACGCAAATAGCGTACCGGCTTTTAACAAATAGCCCACTTAACCTTTGGTTTCAAGTGTTGTTGTTACAACAATACTTGACCAATGCTCAACTTTCAAAAGATAAAATGGGAAGTTTATATAAGAATTTAAACGTAGGTATATAGCGTGGCGTTACCATCGCGACAATAAATGAACACACGTCTAATGCTACTTGCCAATAATCATAAAAAAATATTAACGTTAAACAAAATCCATTATTAAAAAAAAATATTTTTCTAAGAAACTAATTAAGTAAAAAAGAAACAAAATTTGTAACATCCTATGCAACTCGCGCCACAGCGTCGTATTACAAGCCTCTCCTTCTAACAGTATGTTTTGTCTCTTTTAAATTCATTCAAGCCAAACTGAACACAACAACTTTACAAATGAACTTTACGTTACGCTTTTATAAGTAAGGGTGTTCTAAAATTCTTTGTTTTGGAAAATTTTATAACTCTGTAAATATTGATGTTTAAAGAATTTAAATGTTTAATACAACTTTGAAAAGTTATCCCCTATATGTGTGTTCATTTATTGTCGCGATGGTAACGACACGCTGTATACTTACGTCTTTTTTGGCTAAAAGTAAAACTGTTCTAATGTCTAATTATCTCGCAAAAGTTTTCAATACTTTCAATTAAACGACTACTTGCTTCGCAATTTTTTTTAAATATCTACGTTTTCTTATTATATCAAATTCATATCTTATACATCTTAAATGTTGTTTGTTACATTGTTGTTTAGGTGCTTAAATCGAGCTATATGTAAATATTTAGATTTGGGGCGAAGAATATATTGATAGGGATGAGAGTTAAAACACGTCCAATGTTAATTATAACTTGGTAGATAACGTCAGGACACTTAATGATGACTTACTTTCAAATATATAAATATCATATTGTCTTTAAACGTTAAAAAGAGAAAAAAAGTTTTCAGTTAATCGTTTATTGTTTATCGTTTTATTTATCGTTTCATTTATTACGATTGATTGAATCCCTATCTCTAAATATTTTTTGGTAGAATATGTAAATTATGAATTATCTGATGATCACTAATACGTAATCTCCATTCCTGGTCTGAAGTCACGAGTAGAAGTTTAGCAAAAAGTTATGTTTTTCACATTCATTACGTGAAAAGTTTACTGTTTCGTATAAACTAAGTTCGTTCATAACACACTAGCTTTAGCTTGACTATATCTTCTTTGAATTAAATAAAAGTTTGTGCTTTCTTTGGGTCTTTGTTTTAATTTCAACTTTTGTTAAGAAATACAGTAAGTCTTTTCCCCAATACTGAATGCATGAATCGATGATAGGGCAGTTCACACGGGACCTTGGGCTGATATCAAATTTAGAAGGGTAAAAAAAATCAAAATCTATGCCTATTTATTTTTCCATTTATTCCAATCGTTACCCGAACGAAATGACTTATTCTTCAAAGTTGTTAAGCTAGTTCAAATGTAATAATTTGTGAATAACAGTTCAAAGGGATCGTCCCTGCCCTAGGCGCTATATTAAAGTTAGGTACTTTCTACGCCCCATTGTGCTGCTTTATATGACTCGACCTTATAAAGTAAAAGTCGTAACCGGTGATTTTCTTCGGCGCGCAATCCCTTTTTCCATAAATTATGAAATAATCGCACATCAAGTGGATTCTGGCTGCCTTTCTATTCTTTTTTATTTCAATAGAAATGTATAAAAGATATCTACGGTGAGATATTCTTGTCTAATAGATAAAAAGTTGTGTGCCACTTAAGTTGTACTCCACTTGTTGTTTCGTACTTTTTCTACAGATTTTAACCGAGCCATGATTATTTGCAAATGCTGCTATGTGACTGGTTAGCTTGTATTGATCTGACTGACGCGGCGAGTACGAATAGCTTCAATAATGTAACTGTTTTTAGAATGCCACGAAATAAAATTTTGAATAAAAGTAAAAGTAACAGCCTATACATGTCACCCTGCTTGGCAAAGGTCTCGACTGTACTGAGGGTATTAGGGCATAATCCACCACGCGGCCCCACTTCGGATTGGCAGACTTCAAATATCTTCGAAATATTTTTTTTTATTATTTCGAAAATACAGAGGTTTTTAGTTCAATTTGTAATGATATGGACTTATCACAAATTCTATACAACATAAGTGACAGCAAACTGAACCCTGGGTAGGTTTGGTTATGAAAAAATTAACAGTTTACGATTTACGACGAATCTTTTAATGATATTGTAAAAGAAAATTCTATATGTATAATGACGCTATACAGGCAAATTGTCTTAAAATAATTACCCCGAAATAATCATTTCATTGACAAATCCGGCCAAAAAATAAATAATTTAACATTATTCATTTCAGCCTTCCAAAGGTTTTGCGCTTAATTTAACGGAGTATGATAAATTCTTGTCTTTAAACAGTTATATATCTTCACATAGAAGCGCCCTCTTTTGATCTATTATGGCAATGTCTGACTTTATTTAGACGGGCGGCCTCACTGCTTTGAGCTATAAAAATCAACGTAGAGGTTGTATTTTAACATTGTAATATTAAATAGGTATAACATGTTTTTAGTAATTCCCAAAATTTTGTTTGATAATAGTTGATTTAGAATTGTGCGATTTTTATTTTAAGTTTGTTTTTTTAATAGTGCCTTCATATTATATAAAAAATAAAAATATCAGTGGTAATACATGGCCGTACAAATAAATAATATATTTATTATATTTAACAGGGCGTTGATGTTCCACGTTTCAAATCGTCTAAAAATGATGAAATGGAATAGAAATGATGGAATACTACCGTATTAGTGCGACATTTAGTCAAAGTTAATGTACCATGCTTTGAATATAGTTTGTAGCTTTTTTAAGTTTTAACCTTTAATTAAACAAATATTTATTTTTCGTGAATAAAAAATATTCTGAAATGTACAGTCCTTGCTTAAAATGTTTCAATTAAAATAGATCGATACTTGTCTTAATTGGAACGCACAACAATTGAATTGCAAACCTTTTAGCTTAGGTAAATTTCTGGTAGCGGGAAAGTAAAAATGTTACATAAATTTGCTCTAGACATTAATTAATGATACTGCTTTTCTTGTCTTTCTTTCAGGCATCAAATTGTAGGATAGATTTGTATGAAATAAATCTTCCAATTAAAAGCGTTCACCGTCCAAAAATTGGCCATTTATTTCAGTTAAAGTGTAGTACTAAATTCAACCTATGAGTCAATTATAATCATATAGCTTATTGCTATTCGAGGCTCTTATGAACCACACTCCATATTACGGTTATATAAAATTAATATACATAAATCGAAGCAAAATTCGTTATTATCTTAACATTGGTTTTACGCCAATTAGCACCCATTTAACGGACGGGTTAGGTATTAGGGCACTTGTCCGTTAGCTGGCAGTGAGCGATTTGTTTAGTTTAATTTATTAGTCAGATTATATAGGCGTATTTATATATTATATCCAAACTATCAAGAAGAAGAAAAATTAGAAAATTAAATATATATACATTTTTGGTAGGGCAAATTTTGGGGCAAATTGTTTAGCAGCGAAGTATCCTTTATAGAAGACCCTGAATTAGAAATATATACGTAAGCGTTTTGTCTGGCCAGTGAGGTAACAGTGGCCCACTTTTTTAATTGTTGGCAACTCTTCCGCAGCTCGTTAGGTGTTGTCCACCGGCGGCGGTAATATTCAGATGAACCACCTGCTCGTTTGCCAACGTTTCACATGATAAATAGGCCAATTTTTTCGAGTATGTATGACGATTGCTTAGATTATAGTGCTAGTTCTAAAATGTCATCGATCTAATAAATCGCCCTTACATTACAGCGTTTTGTGTGGTTCCTACCCAATAAAACCACGGTGGCCAACCTTATGTATGTTTGAAGAGACTCCGTGATCTCCTACGCAACGCATCGGCGTCCCTCGGTACTGCTAGGTACACGCCTCGAAAAGGGATGAGCCTTTTCCGATTCCCTAATCATTTTGTAACAGCTCGACTGCTTCGTACTTCGTACTGCTGCCAGTCCGTACGTCCCCTTTTAGTGGCCCGACAGGCAGGGATACCTCAGCCCTATTCTATGAGCCCGAGATTCGCATTATCGTAGATATCTACGATAATGCGAATCTCAAATTAAATGGCCCTAACAACAAAGAACCGTTGTATACATTTTTCTTAACGTGACAAATAACATTGTCAAAAATATACTAAAGATGTACTCAATTGGTAAGGGTCCAATAAGCTCGGAGTCACCAGTGGAAAATTTAAAAACCGTACTTAATTTTTATTTTGGGTCCGTAATAAATAAATTGCTAATCTCTCCCTGCAACGAATGCAATTTTTTTTATAGTGATTTTCATTATAGTAAAATTTTAGGGAGAAATATCTAACGGTAAATTACGTACTAAAAATCAGAGGAAGATATTGACTTTGTGTGCCCATATTATACTTAATATATATAACATAAAGGTAAGTTATATCTCATTAGCGTCGAGAATAGAATTTGAGATGATTTCATTGGTATCATTTGTAAACTAATTCGGGAAAAAATATTCAGAAAATCTTTGGTTAACTATTAAAATTATTTCGATATATCACGACTACGAAAATGTCCGAATTCAGATCTTATTAAGTATATTTCATCATTTATTGCGCTGCTATATCTGTAGTAGGGGCAAGCAAGACGTTTCTTCTGGTATGCTTTTTTTATGGAAGCTGTGTGTACATAAAGTTTGAAGGCACCATGAAAGTTCATCAACTACATTTTGAACAACACGAGTACCTAGCTATTTTGGATAACCACCGCCCATTGACATTTGTTAGTTGTTGCCTCCTTTTAACAAAGGTAGCCGCGGAGTGTAAAATGTAATTTGGTCCCTTATTCAAAGTGAGAAACAATTAATTAGTTAATAAATTTAGTAGTCAGTGTGAGTCCTATTATAATTTTAATTTAATTGATTTCTTTATTTTTAATTAGGCTTTAACCTAATTAGAATAAACATGTCTCAATAAAACAGTCCGTATTTAAACTGTACTAATTAAAATAGATCCGTACTTGTCTGAATTATACACCCCAATTGAGTTAGAAACGTTTTAGCATCAGTAAATATGTGACAGTGGGGAAAATGATAGCGTTACGTTAATAGAAATACAAGTTTCTGTGCGTTAATGAGATTGCTTATTCAAATTATTGGAAAGAGTCCATGAATTGATTTTGAAAACTTATTACTCATTATGGTATTGTATATAAAATTTTTGGTATTACACAGACTATAAAACAGTCATTAGTATGAATGTTCAGTGGTTTTTAATTTCTATTTATACTGAATACATACATACAACATTTGATAGAGTTTGGTAGAGTTCTTTGATCCAACATCCAAATCATAATACACCAGGAGCAATGGCTTGAAGTGTATTACGACTTAAACATTTTAATTACCGGGTTAATATCACTATGCTACATTTCAAAACACACATAAAAATATATCCAACCCAAAAATGGCCGTCATGGCTGACCACGAGAAAAGTGTGATGGTCTTGATCCCACGAATCTGGATGAAGAAGGCTATGCCCAGGAGTGGGAAATGATAGGCTAGTCAACATCATCATCGTCTTTCTGAGGCGGTCTTACTATATATTTAAAGTTCAAACAAGGCATAGGCAATAAGAGACGTAAGCACAAGAGAATAAAAAGTTTAGCTTTAGATTAGATGCAAGAAACAAAGGAAAAAGAAAAAATTGCGAAAACAATAGGCGTATAGTGCACTGGCGCTTGCCTTCTCGCTGCTTCGAGTGTGTCCTCTCTCTCTCTCTCTCTCAGCGACCTTTCTTTACAGGCCGTGACGTTCGATTTCTATATTTGGCCGCCTCATTTCTTATCTTATCACCAATTGGGAGTGTTTGGCACATGTGAATCACGATATTGGTGAATTTCTATAACTTTTTTTTTGACTGGCCACTTGCCTTACCCAGATTCGGAAAACTTTTCTCTGGGTTCTGTGGGTTACGCAAATATTATAGCTTAGAAACTGCGCCAACGACTCATATAGTAATATTTTGTAATGCTTTATTCGACAGAGAACTCACGGGAAAGCCCGAGTTTCCATGGTTTTACATTTTATCTGCAAGTAGTCTCCTTGACTCTGTTTTTGATCTTTCTGGTATACAAAATTATGCACTTTATATAAATCCTTCAATTTTAAGAATCTCGGGCGTAAAAACTGATGAAGCTCTGCAACGCATTATTCATTCATACAATGTACCGGCTTGTAACGAACTAAATCTTATTATTAAAAGCTTTCACGGCACGAAAATTGAGCATTCATGACGAATACAAAGCGTTCATATGAAGCTACAAAAAACTTTTTAGAATTTAAAACTCTTTAAAGTACACTTCTTATCACAGTTATAGATAATAATTGAAGCAAAATATATGAAAAAATAGTGAAATTAAATAAACATAAAAACTTTTTAAATTATATTATACTTTTTTTAAAATACTCCAATAAATCTAAATGATATTATTTTTTCTTACAAATTTTACATAAATATCTTTTATTGTGGCATGGTCCAAAAATTTTGCCATTTATCTTTCAAAGACTATTTAGTAGGGATGAACGTGAGCCAGACATCGCTAGCTTCACTATACTCAAACACACGTGAAGAATTCAAGTAGTACAATATAAATTAATCTGCACTGCAACCGTCGCAAGGTGGTATTAAAGAAATGGATTGCCACTTCAAACATGTAACAAAAAAGTTTTTTGAGGGTGCCAAAAACCAACTCAATCCCTTTTTTAAGGTGGGGAAATTCATTTTTGTCTTGCTCTCCGTATTCGAAGGAACAAGACGTCAGACCTTTTTTTTAAGTGGGAAAAATCCTTTTATCCCCCGCCGCCTTGTGTGTAGACAGCGAGGGTTTGTAGGAGTCCCCAGGAACATCGGGGTACCCATTAAAAACCCGCTTTGTATTTGCGCTGTCGCTTTTGCCGGGGTCACGGGAACTCGAAAACGCAATCTTCCGCGAACCCCGGCACAACTGCGGCCTTCTCAGGCCTCCACCCACTGGGTGCTCAGACACCCGATCCAGCCATATGGCGCCGTATCGGTGCAATGGACACGGCACCCCTCTCAATCTCTCCACGGGGCAGCAGTTAATCCCACATCTGCAAAAGTGTAAGTTACGTCGGACCTCCACCAACTCTTAGCCCGGTGTGAGCCCGAGTAACTTGATTCTCCGCCATTTCCTTTGAGGAGTCTCAGGGTTCGGGACCTCCATTCGGAACCCTACCGCGGCCGATTCTCAGCTTGGCTATGACAGCCCCATTCGGGGACAGTATTACGCTAGCCCCGGCACCTGCGCATTAGACTAGAGCCCACTTCGAGCTACTGAAGGGCTTTACTTGGCAAATAAGGCTAGACTGCAAATACTACACTCCACTCGCTCTTAACTCCTGGGGCGCTTTTTCTAGTAGGGGCACACCATTTCTGTTTCGAGGATCGTGATGAGGCGGAGGGACAGGCTGTGGCCCCGTCTAACGCATATCGAAATGCATAATTCTGCTTCGGTAGGGTCTATCAAGCTCGTAAAAACTTAGTCCTTCCACGAGCTTTTTAACCGATGAAGTTTCATATACTCTATGGTCGGAAAGCATAGGCATTTGTTACGACAAAGACAAAGAGACTAGGTTAAACTTTATTGTATATACATTATAAACGTCTGACGGTGGTAGGGCGACGCAGCAACCCCGGCTGTTCCACGAATAGGCAGGCTCGTCCGGGTAAGTACCACGACTTCACAGAAGACCGGCGTGAAGTGGAAGTATAATATATTCGCGTTTCGTCTGGTGAGTGAGGTAGCCGGATCCCAAATTTCAAAAGGTTGTCAACACATGTGCAACCTGCGGGTGTGGTAACACCCGCCGGTTGCCGTCCAGTGTCCATGGTTAATGTGCGCGGTGGTATTTACCTAACATCAGGTGAACCTACTGCTCGCTTGACAATTTTTCACAAAAAAAAATATTACCATAGTAATATTTCTAAAAGACAATAATACGACGAAAATTTCCGAATTCTTAATATATAATCCCCACAATATAAACGTACGATAAAAAATAAATCTCACATGTTGTGCTGCAGTTACAAGTATAGTTTAAAATACCATACACTTAAAATTCATGGCAGCTTTCAGCAGTTTCCATAAAAGAGCTTAATATTTCAAAGTCAATTTGTAGGCATAACTGTTGGGGCCATGATAAATATGAAGGCGCATCAGTTGTTGTATTTTGTGATCCAACGTATTTTATTTTAACGCCATCAATATTCCATTAATCAAATTTCAGCTTTAGCACATGAGAAAAAAAATTAAATCAAAATTATGGCTTGTTTGTTTTGTTTCGTTTAGCTGTTGATTGAGATCATTAAAATTTTGCTCGATTTTTTTGGTAGTAAATAAACATTCCCTGAATACTTAGGTACTGTAAAATTTTAAAATTTCAAAATTTTTAAAATTTTCTAAATTTCAATTCGAGTTTTGCGAATTATATGAAATATCGTGCAGTATATAGTAATATATAAATACTCATTTATACTCATGCATATACAACGTTAAGACTTCGTCAGTATTTTTTAAATCTAGTATTGGGTGAAATTTATATGTACCCGAGCTGTGTCTGTGTTGACTTAGGCAACCTTTAAAGTGCCACAAATAAGTGCGATGACTTTATATGCGTATAATTATTACGTGTATAGTTAGTATAGCTAAATAATAGCTTTATTACAATATAAAGATGAATGTAGATCAGAAAATATACCAAAGGTGTCTCGCTCACATTGAACGCAAATAAAACATTTTAATTTTTTATTGATTACTTTTAATGTTTTATTTGTGTCCACTGCTTGCTCAATAGTTTTAAATTGCCACAAATTTGCATCATTCCTTTATAATTTTACAAAACCCTTTAAAAAATATACAAAGGTATCCTTTATAATTTACAAAAAACCCCCTTATAATATCCTTTATAAAAATACAGCTCTCGCGGTCACATTAAAGTATCTAAGCAAATAAAACGACAATTTTTAATTTTTCATATTTGAGGATCTTACCAAAGAAGATATTAAGGTTGATGCTGTTGTATTGCTTAACGTTTTTTTTTTCTAAAATAGCAGCAAAGTGTTTTAATGTAGAAGTATTTACAAAAAAACGTATTTGCCATTCAAATCAATAATTTTATCATAATCTTTTTTATTGTAGAAGTTTAAAATTATAGTAGGTATATATTACATAAAAAAAGAAATATATGTATATGTTGATAATATTTATAATAATGGTATTGACTACAATTTCCGCCTATAAAGTTGCAGTAAAAGACAAATAATTAACACTTTTATTGTTTTTACTGTTTTATAGTAGGTATATATTACATATTTAAAAAAATATATGATTATCATAAAATAAATTTCATGAAGAATTATGGAAGGTATGGCTTACCAACAAAAACACCTTTAAATAATAGATAATGTGTAGGATGTACATCATAGTTGTTGACATATTATTTTGAGAGATATAAAATTTTTACAAGATATAGCAATCATCATTTTATTCATTTCAAAAGAAGTCACTTTTATTAAAATATTCAACAAAATATATGCAATTTAACTTTGAATATCTTGTGATCGAATTCATAAATATCTTGACTCTAATATATGTATATAAGATAAGTACATATTTTAGACCTATAATATTGCTTAAGAGTCAGAAAGAAGAAAATTGAACTACGCTCTCGTTATTCATCATTCTACCTATCTTATGAAAGAGCTGACCTTATAAAAGTCGAAGGCACGGATTTTCCGCGGCAAACAATCCCTTCTATTTCCATAAATTATCGTACAGCGACACTTTAAGTAGATAATGGGATACCTATTCTTTTCCTTAAAGTTGAACGAGAGAGTAAGGTTGGCGTAACGTCCGTAGGAGTAATCAATTTCTTTGAAATACAGCAATGCCTTTTATGTTATCAAACAGAAATAAAGCAAAACATGTAGCAATGCGACGTTCGTAATGCCATGAGACTTACATGGATTACGGATAAAGAGCTTTTTGAGATTAAACAATATATATCAAACATTTTTTTATAATAATACAATTTTATACGTACGTATCCTTTTTTATATGTATGTTACATATAAAATGAAAAGGATCCCGTACATTTCAAATATATGCCTGGTCAATATTATGCTTATAACTCACCTATAGTAACACTTCATCTTCATTAAGATCATGACTGTTTTAATAACAATTTATACACAGTCATTAAACTTAGGTTTGCTCAAACAGAATTCTTGCATTTTTAATATTATCAAATTTTATCTATGAATTCAAAAATTTAAGATTTGTTAAATAACATTTAATTATCACATTAAGAGCGTTTTACAAACGTAAATTTCTCGTGCACACACATCCAGGTCCATAACAATTATCTATGGTTAATACAAATAGTTGCCCCATGTGGTAATTGAACCCACGACCCCCGAAACCAATACCTTGCCAACTGTAACACCTTAGTCGTGAGTCATCAGATTAAGGAAAAGCTGTGGGTTTTAGCCAGTCTAAACCTAGAAACCGTTGCGGTCATACCACGAACCGCTTTACGTGACTTAGTTCTATTTGTAGAAACGCGATGAACTTTTAGCCACGGTAAAAAATATAATATTTATTTTTCCAAAAAGACTACGGAGTGGTTCCATGCGTGAACTTATCGTGGTATAAATATCGAGACTAAGCATAGCAATACTCAATACTGTGATCTAAAGTATGTTCATGGACGAGTTCGAGTCAAGTAAATGATGGTGGCTTCTGTCCTCAGAGCGTAATTCATCATTCGAGCGAAGTGTAGTTCTGAAAGTAAATTAACGACGTATCTTCGTAGAAGTATAATGAAAATTATCGTCACTGAGCTAAGAGATTTTATTGTTCAAATTGATATTATAGTTGAAATTATTTTGTTTTATATGTTGACAATAACGGCAGTTCAGAAATCATTAAACACGCAAATTATATTGATGTAAACGAGGGGGGCGTACGCGGTGACACTGTATATGACCTTAACAGAATCGTTAGAGGGGCGTCAGATATCCGGATGTTGCAAATGGCTATAGACGGCAGTCAAAACTTAATATTAGGTGGACCGACAGCTCGCTTGCCACCTTCTCACATACAAAAATGACCGCTCTTATTCAATGATTCAACTCGAAGTTATTAAAGTGTATCAGTGGTAATAATGAATGCAAACTAAAACATTGCGTTCAGAGTATTTGGAATTTATGGCCGAGAGCAACGCCATGTACCTTTTACCATAAAATAAAAATTATTGATTAAATGAGATAATTTGATACTCTTTCTATAAGGAAGTAACCATAAAAAATTATGACGACTAGTATGTACAAGATGGTACACATTGTATGCTAAGATGTTATATTTTGTTTTACCACTTAATGTAGCAAGAAATTTTATTTAAAAACTACCATGGCGATATTTAATTCAGCAAAAAGATTTTATTTTTCTCTAACGCATTACTTATAACATATATACAGCGTGTCGTTACCATCGCGACAATAAATGAACACACATCTAACGCTACTTGCCAATAATCATTTTTTTTTCTTTATATAACCTGCTACTTAGCAATCTGTTTCTTCCAAACAATAATCTAATAAGCTGTCAGATTTTCATCAGTGAATGTATATCAAGCTGAGACATGCACCCAGTGGTGCAGTCCTCATTTTTTGTCTGCGAATCTTGTCGCTAGTCCTGGTATACTGTTTCTCTTAAGACGGGAGAATCTTAGACGCACTCCTTTTAGTTTGGCAGCCAACTCGTTGATATGTTGGTCCAATTTGGCTTGATAATTTTTGCTATTTAACTCAATTTCTTCCTTCACAGTTCGCAGATTGAAATCTAGGTTCACATATTTATTGCTTATGTGTGGTGGAATGTTCAACATGACTCTCATTGTTTTGCTTTGAAACCGTTCAAGAATTTCGATGTTGCTATGACTCGCTGTGCCCCAGAGCTGGATGCCATAAGTCCATACGGGCTTTAATATTGCTTTATAGATAGCCATTTTACTAGCATCGGTCAGCTGTGACTTACGACCAATGAGCCAGTACATGATGCGGAGTTTACAGTCTAGTTGTTTTCTTTTAGTCCATATATGTTTACGCCAAGTAAGCGGTCTAGATGGATACCTAAGTATTTGGCGTCGTCTGATTGTGGGATTTCTGTATTAAGTTTCACAGCTGGACATGTTTTTTTTCTAAGTGTGAAAGTTACTTGTACCGATTTGTCTGTATTGGCTTTAATACGCCACTGCTGAAACCACGATTCTATGAGAATCAGGTGTGATTGTATAATTTCGGATGCAAAAGCGGGATTCTCATGAGTCGAAAGAAGTGCTGTATCGTCTGCGTATGTCGCTGTGATGGTATTGGAATAAATGGGTAGATCTGCTGTAAATATTAAGTAGAGAACTGGTCCCAGTATGCTTCCTTGTGGAACTCCTGACTTGATTTCGTACAATCGTGATGTGTAGGAGTTGTATCTTACTTCGCAGCATCTATTTTCAAGGTAGGATTTCACCAACAGAAAAAAAGAGTGTGGTAGCATTTTTTTTTATTTTAAAGAGCAGCCCATTATGCCATACTTTGTCAAATGCTTGGCTAATGTCTAGGAAGACAGCGCAGCAATATTGTTTGTTTTCCAGTGCTCTGCCTATGATATCAACCAACCGATGCACTTGTTCGATGGTTCCGTGGCCCTCTCTAAATCCGAATTGATGTGTTGGTATTATATCTGCTAAATGTTCTTGCATTCTATTCAGTATGATCTTTTCCATTAACTTTCCAATTACCGGAAGGAGACTTATAGGTCTATATGATGCCACTTCTTGAGCTGGTTTTCCCGGTTTCAGTATCATTACTACTTGTGCTATTTTCCATTGGCTTGGATAGAAGGACGAGAAGATAGCTAGTATTAGTAGTACTCCCTTTTTCGGGAGGTGTTTTAAGAGAGTAGCATCAATAAGGTCATAGCCAGGACTTTTGCCTTCCTGTAGTTTTAAGATTTCCTGTCTTATCTCGCCTGGTGTAACATGCTTTAGTGGTAAGCACATCTGAGTAGGTGATCTGAGGTAGTTCTCTATTTCATTGTCCAGGTGTTGATTGTTACTAGGAAGTGGTTTAAAAACATTATGTAGGTGGTCAGCATAGGTGTTAGCTTTTTCGGAGTCGGAGAGGGCCCAAGACCCCGATTGTGTTATTAATGGTGTAACTTGTTGTTTGGGACGCTTTAGATTTTTGGTAGCCTTCCACAACGAATAGTTTGTATCACAGGTATATGTCAGTTTTGCAAGATATGATTGTAAATTTTCGTTTTCTAATTCTTTGATTAATGCTTTTAATACTTGTCACGCTTTATTGAATGCGGTCTTATCTCTAGGGTAATGAGTGTTGTGCCATACTCTGCGAAGTTTGCGTCTTTCGTTTATATAGTCCTTGATGAACGCAGGGTATACGTGCTCTTTTGCAGTTCTCGATTTTTGAGAGGATGTAGACCTATTTGCTGCATCGTGAATCAATCTGTTTAGTCCTTCTATAGCCTGTTCTATTTCATCACTTTTTTTTAGCGAAATTTTAAGCTGTATCTCCGCTCTAATGATATCCTGATATTTTTCCCAGTTAGTACTCTTATTGTAGATTTTGGGTGGGGGTTCTGTTAATATGATTTTACTATATACGTTGAGAATAACAGCAGAGTGGTCTGAGATAAGATCAAAGTCGGTTTCCGTTGTGGTATTGTTGAGTGCAATGTTTTTTGATATAAAGAAGTCCAGCAAGTCGGGGGTTTTTCGTGGGTCAGTCGGCCAGTACGTTGGTTCTCCAGTGGACAAACAATCAAGGTTAAGATCTTTCACAGCTTGATAGAGCTGTCTACCTCTAGTTGTAATGAGTCTAGAGCCCCAGAACTGATGTTTAGCGTTCCAATCACCTCCACTTATAAAGCGATTTCCAAGTGTAGAGAGAAAATCTTTATAGTCATCCTTTGTTATTTGATGTTTAGGAGGGCAGTAGACTGCAGCAAGTGTAATGTCCGATCTTTTGTCATTCACTTTAATAAGAGTGGCTTGTATTTTGTCTGTAGAGAAAGATTGAAGCGGGTGATGTTTTATATTTGATTTTATGAGTACTGCCGTTCCTCCATGTGCATTTCCTGATGGATGGTTAGTGTTATAGATAGTATAACCCTTAATTGAGATGAAGCTTTTACTCATGACCCTAGTTTCGGATATTAGTACCACGTCGATTTTTTTCACGTAAAGAAACATTTTCAGCTCTAGTCGTCGTGCGACTAGTCCGTTGGCGTTCCATGTGATTATTCTAAGATTAGGGTTGTATTTTCATTTGGCTGCTTATAAGCTGGACGAAACGATCCATCATGTTGTCTACCATGTTTATCATCATAGTTTGAATTCTGTTGAGCATTTGGTCTAAGATGTCACTTAGTTGTTGCATTTGGAGTGGTTGGTCTGGGTTGGCTATGTTTTCTGTTTTAGATTGTGTCATTTCAGCATAGGTTGCAGTTGTTCTGTTGTAAGTTTTGAATTTTCTTTGCTGGGATCTGTCAGTTTCAGGCATCTGATTAATTTGGTGTGAGTGTTTGTTTATTTGTTTTGGTTGGATTTTCAATATATGCTCTTTATATTGCTTGTATTTTGTGCATCTCCTGTAGCTAGCTGGATGTTTTTCTCGGCAGTTTGCGCAAGTAGCTTCTGTATCCCTAGTTTTGGTACAACTGGTGGTTGGGTGGTCTTCTCCACATTTGACGCATCTGAATGGGCGGTAACATTGATTTTTTGAATGTCCGAATCTTTGACACCTTTTACATTGTATGATTTCTTGTTTCTTGTAAGGTGCTTCAAAGGATACTTTTATATGATTTAGGAATTTTAATTTGAATATATCTTTGTTGTTTTGCTTTGGTTCCAGATCTACGTAAAACAGAGGTAGAGGATCTTTAGAATTTCGGTGGCGTACATTTACAAGTTGCCTGACGTCATGACCGAGTGCTTTGAGTTCTTCTTTTATTTCAGAGGTATCCTCCGAGCTGTGAAGGCCTCGCAGTACGACTCGATAGGGCCTTTCACTTTTTAGCATGTAGGTGTAGTGGCTGACATTGTCTGTAATGAATTTTTCTCGTATACTTTTGTATACTTCTATGCTTGCAGGTATTACTTTCACTATGTGTCCTGATCTTAATGTGGTCATAGTAAAGTTTCCTTCTGTTGTTATTTTAAGCAATAGGTTCTTGAGAGTTTTGATATCCAGTACCCCAGTTACGAAGATTGGTTCTGGTTTTGGTGCTTTTTCTGTTTCTGTATTATGCGTTTTGTTTTCTTCGTCGTCTAATATTGCGAATTGATTTTGTGTCGATATTGCATATGTATCCACGTTGGTCTTTTTCTTTGCGTTTTCTGTCTGTGGTGATTTTGTTTCTACTCTTTTTCTTTTCGATTGAGGTACTCGGTCTTGTTGCCAGTTGTTCTTATATTCATCGTTCGACTTAAATATTATTTCTTGTGGTATTGCACCGACAGAGTTACTACGTGTTTTTGTAAACATGCTTTTGTGAAGAGTTTGTTGGATCATAGTTGGGTTTGGATTTGTTTTATTTTTTAAGTTTTCATTCATATTGTTCCCACGAGAATTGGACGAAATAACAGGTCACTTAGGGGTGACGCCATTCCCTAAGAAGGCGAAATACAACTACGTTTGCCAGGTCCGTAGAGGTCGGCGCTAATGTTGTTCATCCATACAGCCATGCATCCAGTTGCCACGTTTCCCACCATTGGATTTGGGTAATTTTGAAGGTTTTCTTCCTTGCGGTCCGGGCAATTAAGCCAGGACCCCCACTCACATCGACCAGACATTTTAAGGGCTATTTAGGCCCTTAGGCTCGCTTAGCCTCTTCCAGCTGTATTCGCAGCTGGGGGTATGGTTATACCGCCATTGATCGGTCGCCATTGCCTCGTCTGTTATTTAGCAGGGAGCACCACGACAGCTAGTTTGCCGCCGCCACCATCCGGTGCGTGCAGGTGAGGTTGACAATGGGGCCGGATAAGATGTTAGATATGCTCGCCCCTTACTCCCCCATCGCCAATAATCATAAAAAAATATTAACGTTAAACAAAATCCATAATTAAAAAAAAATATTTTTCAATCAAACTAATTAAGTAAAAAAGAAACAAAATTTGTAACATCCTATACAACTCGCGCCACAGCGTCGTATTACAAGCCTCTCCTTCTAACAGTATGTTTTGTCTCTTTTAAATTCATTCAACCCATTCATATGCTTTGTGACCTTTACAAATGAACTTTACGTTACGCTTTTATAGGTAAGGATGTTCTAAAATTCTTTGTTTTGGAAAATTTAAGAACTCTGTAAAAATTGATGTTTAAAGAATTTAAATGTTTCATACAACTTTAAAATGTTATCCCCTATATGTGTGTTTATTTATTGTCGCGATGGTAACGACACGCTGTATTATAACACAAAATACAGGGCGAATTAACAAAATACTCATTTTTAGGGTTAGTTAAATTATGTTTAATCAAGGCATAAAATTGCATAATTTCTTAAATCTTATGTTTTCTAATTCAATGATTCTCCTTTCCTTCAATTATCTTTGATCCCTTAAATTTATTCAATTAACGGTTTGAATTTGAAGTGATTTCTGACAAAGCTAATAGATTTAAAAATCAAATTATCTTTCAGTTAATTTTATTGCCTATTGTCTTTATTCATAATAGCGCAATAAATTCGTCGAAGACTGAAAATTCATTTTATATTTGAGGCTATTCACAAGGCGCTTACACAATCTTGTGGAGCAAACGGAGGTTATTTGCACAGTTTGTTCAAGTTGGCCTTAATTATTTAATTGCTTTATTATGTCATGAATTAGTATGTTGTAATTATTGTTGTACTCAAGCGAACATTCCTCATTATTTAATAAAACGGTAAACGATTAAACTATTTTATCGTGTTCAATATTGATTTTTAATTCTTGGGAATTCACACATCGACCTTATGTGTTTCATGAAATAATATCAAAATAGTAATGGATATATGCAGCGCATATAAAGCGGTGAAATAAATTAGAATTTATTAGATAATATGTAATTTTAGATAGAAAAATAAATTGTGTTAAAGTTAAAATCCTTTTAAATTGTGATTTTTGTAGTTAATGAACAAACATTTTTGGCGCTCCGAATATTTGTCTTCCGGTTTCGCGCCCAGACGCTTTATCAACTCATCAATCGCGACATATATGTACATTTTTTATTGCATTTTTAGCAATGCTTGGCGCCATCTAGTGTACATTCTTTTCAGCATGCAACACCTTACAAAGAAAGTTAAACGCTAACATTTGGAAGGAGATGTAACCTTTATTCGTAAGATGGTTGTAATCTCACTTCGGATTAGTCACAATAATCTTATATAGATTATTAATACGTTATCAATACGTTAAGAAAAAAATTGTATCCGTTTTTACGAAAATTTCTCAGACGGGAGGTGTATGAAATTTTCAAATATATAAAAATAAAAATTTTGGTAAATGAAAAGTATAGATGGAGTACAGAATGCTAATATTTCTTTAAAATTATGCATAGAAAATACATTAAATTAATGAAAAAAACATTACATACATTATCATGTATTTGACCCACACGCCTATATGTATTTTTTATTGTACTGATATATTGATGTCTTTTGTTTATTGTTAGTCTGTGGTCGAATTAAGAATAAATTAATATTGCTCAAACTTATAATTTAAATTTATTATGTTCGAATTTCGACCACTGGGCTGACCCACTTGATGGATGTTTGCTACTCTTTCACGCAAATACTACAGAATGGATTCTAATGAAACTTTATAATAATATAGCTTATACATCAGAATAAGACATAGGCTATAATTTACGTACATATTTTTATGTATATATGTTTTTCTATCTGAATGTTACGCCTTCAGCCTATTCTGTAGTCTGCCTATCCTAGTATGTAATACGATATACTCGTTGTTACTGCAATGGATTTTTACAAAATCTACAATAGACACGTTGACTGCGGAAAGGGACTTACGGGCAAGGCATGCGCTCTGGACGAGCAAATTGGCTGTTTATAGCTGCGAAGGGTAAAACAAAAACGCCTTTTAAAAGGCTAATTCAAACCGCTTTACGGCTTGCTTTGTTCTTTAGGGGCGAGTAAATAAGAACTTGTATCTTTAAATAAACACGTTTCGAGATATATTGGAATTGTTAAGATTTAATATCATTTTTAAAAATAAAGCTTGAAAATTTAAAACAGTTCAATTTGTTGTATTCGAAAAACAATTTCGTTTTGCTAATATTACGTTTTTAACTGTACTTATTAAAATAGATGAGGATAGGTAATTCTCCTAAAACGGGTGTAGAATGTATAGAACAATAAGATTGTTTATTTAGGCTTTTTTAAATTAATTACGTTACTTTTAATTACAATGTCGTCGATTATACTCTTGAATTCTAAGTTTGTTTCTGTTCTTTTTCATCGTGCACAACAAATTATAAACGTATCAATACTATTATTATGAGGTTTTTATATAAGCTCTATATATTAAGTCATAAATAATGGCTGCGGTTTACGAGATATTTTTAGGAAAAAATATGTATTATGTACTATTCCTCTTTTTCGCAAAAATGACGGAGTATATTTTAAAACATAAGTATTTTACAAATGCCAAGGGCATCTTCACAGCTGAGAATCTTTCATATTATAATCTAAGTTTTTAAATATCTGCTCCTTTCTTAAATGCTCCGATTAAGCTCATGCTCATAAATGATCTAGAAATTAAATTTAATTAAATTGCGAAACATGTCTCATACTTTTTTTATTAAATATCCAGCTTGTAGAATTTTAAACAGAAACGATTCTTTATTTATTCGAAATAAACATTGACGATTAAGAAATTTACCTATTTGCATTATACACAAATTCAAAACGCAATTAACTTCAATAGCTTTAATTATTTAGCTTTAATTGTTATAATTATTATAATTAATTATATAGCTTTAATTATTTTTTCTGAATATGGTTTCTTCCTCAGCCATAAAATTAATGTTAGATTCCTTACCATTATCGTAATGTATGTACTTCTGTTCTTTCCGTTCGATCCACATCGATTTAAATATAATAAAACAATCAACGATTTTATTAAAGCGTCCTTTTTAAAGTTTTTTTTTTTTTGCTTTTTATGAAATTTCTTCAACGCGAGTTTGGTACGGAATTCACTTGTAGACTATTTATAATTTTTCATCAGTTCATTAAGAAAAGTCCAATTTTCTGCTTTTTAATTTAAAAAACTAAACTAAACTCCAAATTTACAGAATGTGGTCGCCGAGAGGGTTTTAGTGGGTAACAACCCCACATAACCCTGTCATATAATGACAGGGTTTCGAAGATTCCCCCCCCGATACAAAAAAAGGTGCATTATAATAAAATTGTAAAATAATAATGTCCAAAATAATAAATGTAATGTGTAAATTCTGAGAGCCAAAACCGAAACACAAACTAAATTTGGATTTAGAACGGATCGACGATATGAGGTGTGTTCAGAAAGTTGATCGTACTCGTACAGGAAAGTTATCCATACAAGATACAGGATGTACAGTGGATAGCAAGTAATGGTTTGAACGGAAATCAGGAAGGGCAGAAAAGGCAACTAAGAAAATTGCAGGATCTATTGAAATTTAATTGCGAGCGATTACCGCAGGATGAGATAGATAACCTCATAGAATCGATGGATCTCCGATTTCATCAGGATCTAAATAACTGCGATAGTCAGACTTTTACAGTAAAATATACATGTATATTATTATATACATTTCCTAATATTGTTTATTAAGGCTCTCAAATTTATATTGTTTTTCAATTTATTAACGAAGACTCAATTGGCGAGGGAATTAGTGAACCTGCCTCTTGCGCCAGAGGGTGCGGGTTCGATCCCCACTACTGGAAAAATATTGTGTGCCAACACAGTTTTTTTTTCAAGTTTATCTTTATACATATAACGTAACGCATATTTTTTCTTTACATATGACTTTAAATGTAAATGGATAATCTATATTACTTTAAGACATTTTTTCTGGTTGCTTTACATTGATTTTAACTCAACTAAAAACTGTTAAGTGTTATTGTAATTAATGAAAATGTAATACAAACAGAAGTCGGCATCAATATCAATATACTTATTGATATTGTTATATTAATACAAAATTAATAGTACGCATAAAGTGGTGACGTTATCGGTACTGCGTTTCGGATAAACAATGATAAAATTGGTAAACACTAATTAATTTTGTTATTAATATCGTAATTTACATATATCAATTATAACACGGACATTGAAATGTCGTATCACGCCTATTAATTTTTACATACGCACATTATTTAATCGTTATAAGTAAGCAATTTAGCAGAAGCAGATATCATGATATTATTTTTACTATGATGATATATTGTGTTCAAATTAGTATTTATTTATATTTATTAGTTACATACTTTGTAGTTCAAAATTAAAAACATATTACAATATATTAGGTTGATTGTAGCCTATAGGTCGCAATATACAGTTTAGAATGTTTTGTACAATGCAATGAAGTGATTTCATCAATATTTTGTTGGAAGCAAAAAAAATCACGACAGTGTACGCTGTTAGCAGAATTAAACGAGAAAAGTAAAACGCAATCAATGAAAATAAAATCACGAAAAACGGGCATTCTCGTTCCCGTTTCCGATAAAGTTGGAAATGTTTCAATATCGTATATCGTCAAGTAAAACAACAATTAACGTTGGTTAAAACTTGGTATTGATATAGCTATGTTAAAATAAATTTTAAATTATTCGAAATTCGATTCGCCAAAATATTTAAATTAGAAATTTGTATTTGATTGGCATGTTTACTTTCTAACAGTTCAAAGCGACAAATTTTGTCAAGCAAGCAGGTAAACAGATGTTAAGTGGATACTGTCGCCCATGGAAATCTAGAACATCTGAGGGATGGCAGATGCGTTGACCACCTTAATAAAAAGTGGTCCCCGGTCACTTCACTCTGCAGACGAAACGCGAAAGTATTATACTTGCACTTGGTGCCGGTCTTCGGAGAGGTTCTTCCACAATAATAACTATACTGTATACGAGAAATTACCCCCATCTAATGTGGAAGAAGGCATTAGCAAGAAGAAATATTACATTGAAATGTGGTCTGTTGTATTAATTTATTTATTTTCTCTGCTAATGGATAATTTAATACAACATATTAAACAACATTCACTTACCATCAGGTGAGCTTCCTGCTCGTTTGCCACTTTTTCCCATAAAAAAAATAATTACAGCTCTTAAGTTTAATCTTAGGAGAGTCAATTCTTTTACCTAGCAATTTATGCTTTAGGGGAGCTGTAAGTTAGCAAAGAACAAACTTACCATTACGTCACGATGGCGTTCGGAACCCTCGCGATTCGCGATTTTTTTTGTAATTTATCCTCTCGAGGGGCTTTGTTGATGTCTGAAATTATTTTTTTCAAATCGCTTTACTCTCTTTAGGATTGGCATGGTAGTTTTACATGGATCTGGTATATTATTTAACTACTAGTAAAACCGTTTGAATTTAAGTTTGTAGCAATTAAAAGACAGTGATTAATATTTTGGTTTATTATTACAAGATTAAACGAACTTACCTTAAGTGAAGTTCTATCGTAATTATACGAATCCTTGTCCGAGATGTGTTTACGAGTAGTAGGCTCCATGAGCCAGTACCAAATCACTATGTTTCAAAGCTCTGAAAAAAACATTTTAATCTCTCTGCCTAGCAACACTGCGTGTGATTGTCATTACGTTTAAAGCTTAACTTACTATGAACAACCCCCTACTGGGTTAATATGAAGTATTACAGGGTGGGAATTTTTTGGGACGCCCATCTCGGACATGGATTCGTATAATTACGATAGAACTTCACTTAAGGTAAGTTCGTTTAATCTTGTAATTATACTTCTCCTTGTCCGAGATGGGTTTACGAGTAGATGTTTAAAGTTAGGGTTGTGAATCAATAAGAAATTTGTACAACAAATTTTAATCAAAATATTTATTCTTCTATGGGTAATTAATAACTTGTAGGAACAATTGAACTTTAATCACGATATTTACTTTGGTTTAATTAATCACTAACATTATTACTTCAGTTTTTAAGAACTAAGTATTAGTAACAACTTTTTTATAAGACCGCATACAGTGCTACTAAATATGGCAGGCTCGAGTGTCAGACATTGACTTGATCAGTGGCCACCATGGTTGGGATGGCCAATAGGCAATTACTAGAATACCAGTAGCTTCATCAGAATAAATTTTATGTGATTAAATGCTGTCACAGAGAATTTACATTCATTCTATATCATCCTATCATCCCATCTTTTGTGTTAATGTATGAGGCAAAAATCCATACATTTGTTTGATCACACCAATGCCATATGTCTCTTGTTATACTAATAAGGTGTACAAATTATGTTCCCCCCATTTTATTTATGTTTTGATTAAATTATTTTATACAAATTATTGCTCCACCACCTTAATTCTGCTAGAATTAAGTCAGAAACTGTCATAATTGCCTTATAGTTATCAATTGCCTTATAGTTATTACGGTGGTAGGGCCACGCAGCAGCTTCGGCTGTTGCACGAATGGGCAGGCCCGTCCGGGTAAGTACCACGACCTCACAGAAGATCAGCGTAAAGTGGAAGTATGACAAATACTTTCGCGTTTCGACTGGTGAGTGAGGTAGCCGGAGCCCAATTTTCAAAAGTTTGTCAACGCATCTGTAACCCTCGGGTGTGGCAGATGTCCATGGGCGGCGGTATTCACTTAACATCAGGTGAACCGTCTGCTCGTTTGACAACTTTTCGCATAAAAAAAAAATGAGACTGCAGTAAGCCTAAGTATTTTTCATGTTCCAATTGTGGGCTCCTAATAAAAAACATTGGGAAAATATTCTAATTTTACATGAGATATTTATTTTTGTTTTGAATAAGATCTTAGGCTCTTTTTGTTTTTCAGTGGAACAGACAATGAGAGTTTAAAATAAGATCTATATATTTACATTGGAACTGGGTAAGCAATTGCTTTTTTTTTTTTTTATTTATAACAAAGCCCTGATCAGTTAACAAGTTATAGGCTAATTGAATCTCTTTTTTTTTTACAAGAAATTTTTGATTTATTAACATATCAGCTATTATTTAATTAATATGTCAACAAAATATTGTAGTTCCTGAGGTAAGTATATATAGGCTTCAAAATTTTGCTAGCTAAACAGGCCATAAGGTAGGGCATTAAATTCATACATTATTTTATTAAATTAAAATCTTCAAGAATCTTTTACTATTCTCTCCTATATGTACAGAAATATATGCTTATTTTAAATCTGTTGAAGCCATATAACAATTTTTGCCATGAGTTTAGCAGCTGTGCGGATGTACTCTAACTTAAAATGTTGTGTCTATATGTATACATAAAGTTAAATGTATATTTAACTTTCAAATTTAAAATAACCTAAATGATCCATTAGGCTTTGGCACAAAGAAAATGTGAGGAAACAAACTGGTGTTTATAGTGAAATTATTTTGAAATGGCACCTAAACTTATAAGTTTCTTAATTTCTGTTTCAATAGTTCTTTTTCATCATTTGACCAATTTTGTACCTTATTTAAACAGTGTTGGTGGGTTTGAAAAATGTTTTCATATCCCTGTAGGTTGTGTAGTTACAGGATCATCTTACAGGAATCTTTTTCAATTAGTTTTACAGTTTTTTATTCTTTTACTGTTTTGTAGAATGCTAATGAAAAAAAAATTTTTCAAGATGAAGAGTCTTTAAAAATATTTCAGACATTTTTGCCCCTTTCTATCACTTATTTCTGTAATAAGCTCCTTTCTATTAATGTTTCTCTTTAGAATCTTTGATAGGGACTTTCCCAGGCATGTTATCAATTTTCAAGTTAAATTCTGTCTGTAAGCTATTCTTGAATCTTGTTTCAGACATAATAACCTTAATTTCTGGATTCAGTTTAGTGGGCCATACATGGAGCAAAATTTCTTGGTGTTGGGTATCTTTGTATGAGTTGTCAACTTTAGCCTCCTTATCTAGTTTTGTATGATTTTTGTCCAGCGGAGGGCTAACTCTGGCTGGAGATGTTCACCCATCTCTTCTTTTTCTCCCGAAACGAGCAAATACTCAGAAGGAATTTCATCATCTTCTAAAGAGAATTAATGGAATTTTTATATTTTCCAAATAATTATTGACATGTTTATCCCCTATGTGATAAAGTTTGTCATTTGATTAGTGTAATATAAGAGCATTGTACATTCGGTATTGTAATGTCGCTTGCTCAGGTATAATGTCATTTGATTACTGTAATATAAAAGCATTGTACATTCGCTATTGTAATGTCGCTTGCTCGGCTGGTCTACTCGCCAGGTGGTAGCTTACATTATAGGCAATTTTCTGATGTGTATGGCCCCAGCCTCAGTATCTGTATATGACATATTTTACCCTATTGTAATGTTGCTTGCTCAATTATAATGGTCTACCCGCCAGGTGGGAGCGCTTACATTATAGGCAATTATCTGATGTGTATGGCCCCAATCTCAGTATCTGTATATGACATATTTTACTCTATTGTAATGTCGCTTGCTCAATTATAATGGTCTACCCGCCAGGTGGTAGCACTTACATTATAGGCAATTATCTGATGTATATGGCCACAGCCTCAGTATTTGTATATGACATATTTTACCCTGTTGTAATGTCCTTTGCTCAATTATAATGGTCTACCCGCCAGGTGGTAGCTCTTACATTATAGGCAATTTTCTGATGTGTATGGCCACAGTCTCAGTATCTGTATATAACATATTTTACTGTATTGTAATGTCGCTTGCTCAATTATAATAGTCTACCTGCCAGGTGTTAGCGCTTACATTACAAGCAATAATCTGATATGTATAACATACGGCCGACAAACCTGTATTATTTTGCGGCTGATTCACATCTACGGCAGATGACGTTGCTCCACCATCCCTGTCACAAGCAGACAGTGTATAGGCCAGTAGTAGAATATCTCCCGTAAGGGTGAGGAGGGCGATATTTTTCTTCTATGCTTACTTTTCTTCCTAATTTGTTTTCATAATAATTCTTAGGTTTTTTTTGTCATTATATTGTTCAACTAACATTTTGAATAATTCCCCTAAGCTGCTTATATAATATATGCATATGCGCGATTTACGGAAGATTTTTCAAAGCAAAGTAAACGGCTAACGGCTTTTTACGTGACAGTTTTCAACGGATTTAAGTAAAAATTGTCTACCCGGAAATGTCTTTCAATAGCGAATCATTTTTATTGTAAATTGTTAAGAGGTTTATCAAATTAAAAAAAAATATCTTTTTATTACTCTAAGATACCTTTCTTTTTTTTTCTATTAGTAAAATAACGATTTTAAGAATAATCCAAGTTTTTAATCTAGATTTCTTTAAAAATACGATTAAATTATTACGATTTAAAATAACATACCTCGAGTAAACATTTTGTCGAGTAAACAAACCATCTTGTTTATGTTATTGTCCCACGTTGACCCTGCATAATGATTGTTTTATCATTTCACACGCTACATACCACCAAATTAGTATATTTGTGAAATGCAATATCATATTTAGTATAATTTTTAATATTTTTATGAGAGATACAGTGATAGGCACTGTGCACAAAAAGCGTAATGGCAATCACACGCACTGTTGCTAGGCAGAGAGATTAAAATGTTTTTTTCAGAGCTTTGAAACATAGTGATTTGGTACTGGCTCATAGAGCCTACTACTCGTAAACCCATCTCGGACAAGGAGAAGTATAATTACATTAACAGTTACCAATAATTTTGACTTTGATACCTTGGGAGAGAGGCAAAGCCCTTGTTTGGGATGCTATTTTTGTAGACACTTTGGCTGCCTCTTTTATGTGTTCGACAACATTATTTACACAATGAATACACTTATGTCTTTCAAATCTAAACGTTCGATACAGTTGTTTCTACTTATAATTCAATGTAAATTTTAATATAGTAAATAATAAAGATAAGTTATTATATCATAAATATTTCGTTGTACCACTCATGTTTTGATCGTTATAAATGTTAATTACTTTCTGTATGTGTATACAAAGTGAATAAACAAAACTGCAAACTGAGAAGGATTAACAGAGAAGCAACAAGTTTTGACTTGTTGAAGGTTGCATTAATATACGTCTCACGTTGGTTCTGCTCACGTAGTCTGACGTTAATTGCCGTAACTCAGGTAGGCGTACATATTAATCCACGCGGTTGAAAGTGACTCCATTTAATAATATAAAAAAGCCCTTAAAGTATTATTTATAAAAGATTTGCATGTGAACACTCTGTTTTACCATTACTACTTAAACAATGGACTTTTCTTCATATACAGTTTTTTTCACAAATCGTCAGAACACCATCATTACCATATTAAAATTGTGTTCAATACCCCGTGAACGCTTTCGAGGCCTGGATGCTTAAATTAATGGATACCACAACACCTAGAATGGACACCTCGAGAATCTCAACATCTGTTGGCAATATTGCATTTGAGGTGCCATCGCGTGTGGACGACAGCAAAGAAACAAACATCAATGAAGGCAGTTTCATATTGCTGAGGTTCCTGCAGTGGGGGTACATGAAGCTTTATAACGGCGAACTACAAGCACTTATTCGGCTTTCAAATATTGGATATGTTCTTCAATCTTCATACGCGCTGTCATTAATTATTATTATTATTCGCGACAAACAATTGGTTAACAATTGTTTGTCAACAATTGAATATAATCCTTACTAATATTATAAAAGCGAAAGTTTGTATGTCTGGATGGATGTTAAAACTTTACAATAATGTAGCTTATACATCAGAATGAGACTTATATTTATATATATATATATAATATTACTATCATTTATATACATATTTTATGTATATCTGTCTGAATGTTACGCCTTCATCCTATTCTACGCAGACGTTGTCGCGGGTAGCAGCTAGTATATTATATTTAGTAAAAATAAATATAAGTTTATCATTTAACACATCTATCTACAATCTTTATTTTTTGCATGTTAGCCATTGCTATTGAAATATATGATTTTTTTCCCTATTAACTTATAAGAACTACTTTTTTCCATTTTATTTCGTAAATAGCATTATCTTTATTTTTTATTTGCTTAACGTATAGAGAAAATATAGTCACACAAACGCAACTTGCGTTGTTGATGCTTCTATTATTACGGCAGTTACGGAACTCACACTCACATAACAATAACTGGATATATTTGGAAGTTCGGTCGCCTATTTATTTTTATTATATCGACCGACTAAGCTTTAACTTTATAACTTGGTGATTGGCCGAAAGAAATTAATTGCTACAGTGTTCAGTTAGCAAAAGTAAGCAAAAGTAAATTAACAAAAACGTTGAAGTAAATAATGAAAACATGTAATTACTTATATAAGTGTTTCAAAATAGATTCAATATCGTTAAAGAATCTAGGAAAAATCTGTTAGATAAATATGTATGTTCGTTTTAAGAGTTAAATTGTCGTGATTTTTCGTGTGTCTTCGTGATCGTGATCGTGAAATTGTCGTGTGTTCAGATGCTAATATGTTCTTCTCGAGAAACGGAAGCAAAAAGTTTAAGCTAAGTTATGTTACAAAAAGAATAACTAATATAATATGTTTAAATATCCGTGTAGCAATAAACAGAAGCAGTGAAGGCTACATTAATAAACGTCTGAAGTTAGTTTTACTTTCGCACACTGACGCTAATTGCCGTTGTTTATTAATTATGTTAGTATGTTTTAGTTGTATTTATCGTGTTAACTTCTACCTTCAAGTTATTGCATGTGAGTGACTGAAATTTGTATTTAATTGCTATTAATGTGAATAAATTATGTAAATGCTCTTACTTGACGGTGTTGTCGTTTTTTAATGGCCCAATATTTTTAATATTATAAAGGGTTTTCTCGTAATTTGTATAAATGATCATAGAACGCTATTTCGCTTATTCTGTAAATATTACAATTATACAGTAAAATAACGTGTAACAACAAAGGATTGGAATCTTTCATAGATACGGATATTGTTATTTTAAAAAAAAGATCACTCATCCCGAGAGAGATAGTCCAAGTGAAATCGAACACGCAATGATTACATCGACGCGGCGCCCGCAACCCATAAATTAGCATCTGCAAACCATGCAATTAATGAATATGCTTTAAATATGTTAAAAAATTATGAAATTATCTAAACCTAATCTTTTTGTTTGCTACACTTTAAAAAGCATATCATTGAGAAGATTATACTGTGCAGATAAATTGTCGAAAAAATTATTCGATATTGTTAGGCGAATCCTTCGCCGTAAGGGCTACACATTCACAGGGTCTAGCCACTAAGCTAAGCGGCTGACAATCTTACTGCGCGAATATTTCGACATCTTATCTATTTTTGTTATTTATTAACGCTTGGCACCATTAAGCTTCCTTTACAGCAAGCAGCAGCACAGTTTCCCAAACGACATTTTTGGATTAACATTTGAAAACTACAGGTAGTCCCATGGGTTGGACAACAACACCTTTAGAGCTGCCCTAAATTACTGTGTGGATTAGGATTTCAACCGAAGTGATAGATGTTCACATATAGAAATAAATGTAATAGCACATAAATGATGAAAAAAGAATCGATAATTACATCGTATCATTAATAAAGTTCATTTTATTTTCAATTTGAAATGAATAAAATGGGTTAATTTTAAGGAGCAAAAATGAAAATTGTAATGAAAACGCGACCTAATATTACATCGTCGTATTCGTTTATATTTTTGTATGTGCCGAGAAACACAACACGTTATGTAAAGAAAACTACCCCTGGACGATAAAATTTTCCAGGTTATTTAAATTATTACATTTAAGGAAAAAGATGTACTATACGTTTTTTAGATAAATTTATAAGCACTATACCAACTTAAGAATAATTTGTGTGATTGTCTGAAAATTAAAATCAGATATTTACATAATAAACACAGATAATAAGTATAAACTTAAAAATGTGCACATAAAAATGTCGCAAAATATTTTTGGAATCGAACCTAACAGAAGGCGCAGGTTCAGATCAGTGACTAGTACTAAAAGTTTAAAGTTAAACAAGTATAAAATAATTAATTTAGTTCAATTTAAATAAATTCAATGAAAAAAAAATTTTGTATCAAAATCAAACAATATACAAACATTGTGTATTGTATCCTAACCTACGGAATAATGGAAGAGGCATCAGCAGGATTAAGCGATAAGCGTTGAGTCGAACACTTACCTAAAGTCCATTACCTGGGACCGAATTTTAGATAAAAAGCCGGATGCTACGTATTTATGAGATTACGTATAAACAAAGACGTAGCTTAAGCAGAATGTAATCGTTTGTTACGGATTTTTGATCTTGAACTATAAACAATAATATAAATATGAAGAAACAATACATGCTCTCATCCGAACAGTTTTCTTTACTGAAGTACATTTATTAAAGAAGTGAAGACAGATACTGAAGAAGAAAATCGGCAAATAAGTTCTTTGGGGTTGTTGGGAAAACTCTGGAATAAAGATTTGCTTCAGTGGAACTGGACACTACTAGTACTGATATTTTATATCGCGGTTAATTGTTACTGCAACACGATGACGAAATCAGACGGAAACACAACCACAAAATCACCATGGACAGGATGTCATGGCGATAGAACAATGGATTATCAAAAAATGCTCACCCTATGCCTCTTAACTAGTTGGAAATCACATAAAAACTTCAGAACGAAAAAATCTTAGTAACTACATCGATTTGTTCGAATGTAAATAGGTTTCGTAAAGTTGAGGTATTCACTTTGATATAAATATGATATACATTGATTGATAGTTTAGGAAATGAGTATGTTAGGCTTTGAGTCATTTTTATTAAAAAAATGTGGTATTGGCGATTTAATTGGTACGGGAATATGGTCAAAAATGTAAGAGTGTCGCAAGCCTTACATATAACTTGAACTAAAAAAGAAAATGTTTGCCCATGAAAAAATTGACGTTTGATAATAAATTATTAGGTTGTGTTTAACAGTACGTAATTAGACTAACGTATCTAATGATTTGAGAGTTAATGACTCTTTTTCTTTAGAGAAGGGCGAGGAGTGTTCTTCCTTCGTTCCTGATATCCTATTCTTTAGATACAAATGCAAAAGTATATTTACTTCTACGCCAGTCTTCTTCGTGGTTGTGTTCCTTTCCTGGAAGAGTCTACACATTGATTTCACAGCAGTAGCTGCGCTGAAAAAAGGGATCATATCAGTTTGATATGTATTAAAAAATAACATGAGAAAAAATTTGCATTATTATATACTAAACAGTAAACATTTGTTTAGTATTACTATTTTGACGAAGCCATAGTAATGGTTGACTAATCAAATTTTATTAAAAGTGCTGAAAGGACTGACCATTTTTTTACTCCATTGATTCAATTAGAAATTTTGTATCCGTGTTATTTTATCGATACTAGTTCAGTTTGCACTAACACACCGTTGGACGAGCATCCAAAGTGATATCTTTTTAGTTCAATTTCCGGAATGAAAGGCATTTGACGTTTATATGTTTTCCAATGAGTATAAATATACATTTACGTCACAGAACTTCGCTTTATAAAACCTGTATCGAATGAATCAGACCGCCTTTTTTATGACCGAACAAGGCTTGTGAACTATCTTGGATATGCTTGGATAGGATCATGCAATAATATGCTGTCAAAGACTTTATTTTGACAAAAAACTCGTTGGTACAGTCCCAAAGCTAGCATTTTTACTTTCGTAACTGTCAAAAGGTGATTGATTCTGACCTTAATCTCGCAGAGTTAACGAATCTGACTGATTCATTGTGTGAAACTTTAACACGATTGCTTGGACATTATCCATCATTGTTTTTTTTTATGTGATAAAGTTGCAAACGAGCTGGCGGTTCACCTGATGTTAAATGATAACCGCCGCCTATGAACATTTGCAACACCGGTAAAGTCGAAAATGCGTCGCCCACCTTATACAGCGTGTCGTTACCACCGCGACAATAAATGAACACACATATAGAGGATAAATTTTTAAAATTGTATTAAACATTTACATTCGTCAAACATCGATATTTACAGAGTTATTAAATTTTGCAAAACAAACAATTTTAGAACACCCTTACGTATAAAACTGTAACGTAAAGTTCATTTGTAAAGGTCACAAAGCATATGAATGGGTTGAATGAATTTAAAAGAGACAAAACTGTTAGAAGGAAAGGCTTGTAATGCGACGCTGTGGCGCGAGTTATATAGGATGTTACAAATTTTGTTTCTTCTTTACTTAATTAATTTGTTTGAAAAATATTTTTTTTTAATTATGGATTTTGTTAACCTTAATATTTTTTTATGATTATTGGCAAGTAGCGTTAGACGTGTGTTCATTTATTGTCGCGATGGTAACGACACGCTGTATAAAGTGGGCCCCGGCTACCTCACTCACCAGACGAAACGCAGAAGTGTAACAATTCTACTTTACGCCGGTCTGTGCGATCGTGGTGAACACTTGCGTGGCCCTACCACAGTTGAAAATTGTAATTTAAAATAATATAATTGTAGTTAAAAATGTACATTGAAGTTCGTAAAAAATCATCGAGATTAAATGGAGATAATTTTTTAAAGATACATGTTTCATTTCGTTTCTTTAATATTCAGGAGCGAAAATTTCTCATCAAAAATAAACACGAAATACCAATAATAGTATACGACGTGAGTTCGTAAGAATCAGACTTCTATAAATGCCTGTGTTACAAAAAAATGCAGAGTTAGTTGTTGTATGGATATGTCACGAAGTGACCACGAAGTGAGTATTGTGAAATATCCATCTAATTACACGAAGTGAGTATTGTAAAATGTCCATCTAATTACATAAAATGAGTTTTGATACCATTTAATTTGAAAATTGCAAATAAGTGATTCATGATAGTACGTCTGTTTTTTTAATATTTGAAGAACAAAAAATGAAAAGATTTTTCGCCTCTGCAGGAATCGAGCCCACGTCTTCCGCATTAGCGCCCACTAAGCTAAACGGCTGATTTCCACGCCTTCGAATATCATCTCTACATGTTTTATCTAACTTATTTTCGCATTTCAAGGAATTTTAGCTCATGTATTGTTATATCTTTTAAAGCATACCAACAATTACTATCGTTTTACAACGATAATTCGAACGAGAGACTTTTCGTCCTTTTTTCTACAAATTTTAATGTTTTATCGTAAGTGATAGATTAGCACTTTAAAAATTTAAACGTCTGTCCTTTTCCTTGGCACGGTTTCGGTTTTAGGAACGGCACGAACAAACAATTTTCCGTCAAAGAGTTATTTTGAATCAGAATGTCTAGCTTTCTCCGGGTTCTTAATCTTTTAAGTCGAACAATTCCATTACTTTTCAAGTAGAAAAATTATATAAAGGTTCATTTAAGTAATTTATATTCATCTGCAATTAGTTTACGTTTTCGCTCTGCCTGCGGCAGCAAATTCAAATTGCTTTTACCTGTAAAATTGAAACTCCAGTCGATCAGTTCACCTTTTTAATAATTCATTATTGATTCCGATCGTGTACAATAAATTGAGGTCGGCATTTTTCGATAATTAGTAAGCACGATAGAAGGTTCATACCTTCTAAAAAACCTTTTACGATAATATTTCCATATTATGAAATACCTCATAAATATATTGTTTGTCTTTTTCTTTTAATGTCTCTTTTACGTTAAAACGTTACTCCAGGGTAAGGTAATCTTGTTTTGTGTAGGTTTAACAAAATCAAACATTGAAGTTTTTTTTGTACCATGATTGATCATCGATAATGGTTTTCGACGGTTACCACTGCAACATCTACAAATGAAAATGAGTACAAACATTAACTGATAGTAATTGGAAACTAATCATAATAAGAAAGGGCACATAAATGTGAAAAACTTCATTTACCTTGTAGCTGCTTTTATTGTTATTTTATACTCGGTGACGCAATTGCGGTGGCTAGGCTTCGACGTAGGGGGTCGTGGGTTCGATTCCCACACGGAACAAGTATTTGTAAGACCCACAGATAATTGTTCCGAATCTAGGTGTTTGTTCCTGGCTATCCTTGGGAATAAACACAATTATTAACAAGTGCTCACTCTATATAGCCAATACCATTAATAGTATGATTCAAATGTTGTGTCCACATCACCTAGGTAGGGTAACAGCAGGTGAAAAAAAGATTACAATCACAGTTTTTCTACATGATTGTTTTATAAAGAGAATCCGGTACCCATTGCTTAGTAGCTGCACTATTAAGCAATGGGTACCGGATTGTCCGTATGATAACCTGGGTTATTTCAAGTTAAATATAAAATTTACGATACCGTAATCATAGCTAACTTCTTTAATCGGACCTCCATCTTGTAAGATATACTTGCGAAATACCATAGTATGCGTCGTTTTAAATAGACTTTGTTAACTTAAAATAAACGTCAGTTAAAGAATTCAATTACAATTTTGTTCATAGTAACATATTAATGATCTTACCCTGAAAATAATTTGCTTTAGCTTTTGACTCCTTTAACATCGTGTACAACACGCAAAACATAAATAAAACTCAAACCAAATAAGTTAGCGGTTATATTGAGAGTCCAAATTCTATTTGCATTATTCCAATGACGCTTTGTTAAATTTTGTACAAAAGTAAACCGAACGAGTTAAGAATGTTCTAATTTAATTCAGACGATTTTCCAATACGATTTTTCAATTAGAGATTCCTCTTCGAAATAAATATCCCGCAAATTATTCACGGGATACTACGTTAATGTGATTAGTACGTTCTGTTTAGATATTTATTGTACCTACGGTATATTTTATAAAGGCAGCATTAAGCTTTCGGATCTGAATTCTACATGTAAGAACATACTTGTATTCAAATTCAATATTTCCGATATTGAATTTTTACAATAAATTCTATAATATTTTTTGGAAAATATATAACATAAGATAAAAATATTAATTTTGTAGAAAATGATATATGATAAAAATAGTATATAAATTGACTCAACTAAATCTCACGTACCAAAACAGGGGATACAAAATATGAAATAAATTTATATTTAAAGGAGCGTTTACCTTGGTTAAACTAACGCCCGGTTTCTGAAACACTGACCATCTATCTGAGTTGCCAAAAGGATTTTTAAACTCTGTAAATTGATCATTCTGATCATTAAGGTTATTCTGATCAATTAAGAGAGTTTAACAATGCTTTGGCAACTCAAACAACATTTGAAAAGCCATTTGACAGCCGACTAGTTAACTTCTACGATGATCAGTGTTTCAAAAACCAAAGTGTTTCAAAAGCCTAACCGAGTATTCGTTTCTTAGCCAAAGCCAAACAAACACATTAATAATTTCCATAACAATAAGACAACCGTGATTGTGAGATCGATCCATTAATGAGCTTATGTTCTTAATACGAAGCTTTAATCATATTGCTATAACATGATAACGAAGTGGGTTAATTATAAATAATTTTGATTATATGATAGTATTTGACAAAAAGATTCTTTGATATTGTAAATTATTTAACGTAAATGACTTAAAACTCCCGTGAAAGTTATTAAATACTGTTTCCAAAGTGATGATGATCATAATTCATTATTAGATCACTGATAAGCCTCAGTATGCTCCATAACCTACCGCGTGTGGCAATTTTGTGTGGATTGGATCGAGCAACTACTGCTCTTTTCATCCAGGTCATAGAGACTTGCATCCATCGATGCTTCACAACACCTCATTACTTCTGGGGTCGAAATTTCAGAACCTCAAATACTTCTCCTACAATTAGCCACTTTGGTGGCCAGCATATTGTCACCACAACTTGTATATAATTATGCGCATTTAAGTACGTAGATTACTTCGTTTCTTCTACGGATTTCTTCAATGCGAATACAATTTCGTACGTAAAGAACTCGACTTTGCCTTTGAGAACCTATTCAAGGCATTTCTTTGTGACTTATCCTAACTGCACTATTTGGAAAGTTTCAGTTTTCGAACACCGAGGGATTTCAGACGAGATTAGTCTTAGTCCCTAAAGCACATTATGCTATTAGCATTCCAAAAGCTTCTTTTCAACTTAAGAATCTCGTTGTCTTACAGTTTTAGTGTTAAGAAGTGAGTATTCGTCAAGAACTTAGGAACGGAACATCGTGGTAAACTTATATTTTTTTTATGTGAAATGTTGCCAAACGAGCAGACGGTTCACCTGATGTTAAGTCAATATCGCCGCCCATGGACATCTGCTACATCCGAGGTGTGGCGAATGCGTTGACAACCTTTTTGGAAATTGGGCTCCGACTACCTCACTCACCAGACGAAACGCGAAAGTACCACTATACTTCCACTTTACGCCGGTCTTCTGTGATGTCGTGGTACTTACCCGGACGAGCCGGGATGAGCCGGGAAAATATATCGCATAACATCAATATCTATATAGCATGATAGCTTGATAACCATCTGGCATCAGTACGCATTATTGCCCATCGCCCAGGCGTTGATCTAGATTTATATAAGCATTGTAAAGCGGATTAAAATTGTCAAATGTTTGTAGCATCAGCCAAAGTATATAATGTCGTGGGGTAAAATATCAAACGATATAGGTGTATGATTTGGAGGGCGTCCGAGTCTTACAAGTGAAACATAAAAAATACAACGGGCTCACAGAATACCGGTGAAAACGTATATAAAGTAAAACATACACTTAAAAATATTGCAGTTAACTGTATGTTGTAAATTGTAAATTTCGCTTTACGAACTAATCTAAGCAGCCGATGACCACACGACGCGAAAATCTAGCTCTATCTACTACGTTCTTTTTATTATTAACCGACTTCATAAAAGAAGGCGGTTTCTCAATTCGTATCGTTCAAATATTTTTATTTTTTTTATGTGTTCGCGGATAACTTCGTCATTTAACTGATTTTGATGCTCTTTTATTCTTACGATATCCCAAAAGTGGTACCATGATAACGAAATCGGGATCTGATGATGGCATCCCAGAGAAATCGAGGGCCATCATCGAATGTTATAAGTATAAACATTTTTTTTTAATTTTCTGATTGAAGACGGGTTTTTTTTTGTTAAAAATTATTCACAAGCAAAGAATACTGGCAAAAGGGATAATATTTTATCTTATTGCATTTAAAGCAATGCTTGGCGCCATCTAATGTGTACCATTTACAGCATATAAAACTTTACAAATAACATTCAACGATGAATATTTTTCGTCGCCATTGCGCTTAAAGTTTTTAAGATTAATTTTTATTTTTAGCGGTAGTCTCCACTAACTGTATGTTTGCGTTTCGTTGGATAACAGCACGCAACAGTCTTCATTGTTGCATGAATGGGCAGGTGCATCCGGGTATGTAACGCGATCTCACAGGAGATCGGCCTAAAGTAGAGGAGAGGGGAGTTATATTTCATCTGATGAGTGAGATAGCTGGGCCCACTTTATTAGAAGGTGGCAACGTATCTACAACCTTGCGGGTGATGTAAATGTCAATGGGGCGGCTATTACTTAAACTTAGGTCAAATGCCAGCTGAGTTGCCACTTTCTCAGATAAAAAAAAGGTGAACACTTTCACTGGTTACACGAATACATTTGTCTTCAACAAATATTTCTAGTGTCGTAAATGTATATGGATAGGGATCCCGTCTACAATACATTGAAACGCCTGTTCAGTTACTCAGAAATATGAAACGGCGTGTTATATGGTAATCGTACCTCTAACAATCAATGTCGGATAGTCAGAAGATTCCTTTTGAATACTGATACCCATGTGAAGCCAACTAATATTTATATTTGTACAAAGTAATATTTTCAGGAAAAAATCGCGAGACCTGGCTATGGCTGGCTAGGTAGGGTAAGTGCTTTAATAGTCTACGGACTGAATTCAAAACATACGCTTAAGAAAAATGAAATAACGTTAGAGAATACATTTTAACAATAACCCTCGTTTGAGCGTTAGTGTGTAGAAGACTTGTTGCGGATGAAACAAGCAACTAAAAGTAGTTAATTAATTAAGATTAGAGCAATAATAAATACCATAGGGCTGATGAGCATCATAAGGAAAAATTTAAATTTTATTGTTAATGTTCAATATTTTTACAAGCATTACAATTAACTGATACATAAATTAATAGTTTCTAACATTAACTTAAATATTAGCGAGTTATCAATGACAAGATTAGGAGTAACTTGAAAACCTGGGTATAAAATAAAATGACGTTTTTGTGTAATATGCGCGGCTTTGCTCTGTTCAAAGTTGTGTAAAGCGTTATAGAACTTTAAGATAAAACAAAGAAGTACTTAAGTGAGACGTGGGAGCTTAAGCGAAGTGTTTACCCTTTCAAAACCTGTAGCTTTTACGAAAATGCGCCGTCCAAAGCCTTCTCATTTTTCTAAAACAAGTGTGCCTTTTGCTACACACTTAGATTTTTCGAAGATATGTGAAGACCGCGAATCCGTAGTGAGGCCGCGTGGTGGTCTCTGTTCTTATATTCTCTGTACAGAGGTCTTTGCCCACTAGTGGGACACATCCAGGCTGATACTTTACCTCTCTTTTAGTACTGTCATTAATAACAATCTTAAGTCTGTCGATAAAATGTGAAGTTGGAAGTTTATTATTTCATCTGAATCCTTCTTCAGTACTACTGACGCATTTATGTTACACTCACTGGTCCCCGTGGTGTTTTTTTTTGTGTGAATAGGTCGCAAGCGACCATGCGGTTCACTTGATGGTAAGTGACAAAAACCGCCCATGGACATTGGCAACACCTGTAGGGTTACAGATACGTTGCCATCTTTAAATAAAGAGCCCCTTTATTTAAAGATGGCAACGCTTTTCGTGTGATGCGTTCCTTTCGGGGTTAGAACTTTCCATAAACCCTTCTTAGGGTTTAAACGCGACATATGTGGGCGTATGATTGACAGGGATAAAATTGCAAGTTTCTAACCTCAGCGGTCAGTAGTTATCTATATGCCACCCTGTCATAAACTTTAGTATATAAATGCAGAGTATATAAACGCAGAGTAAATGTAAAGTTAATAATAAAGTCTATACAAATAACGCTGCAAGGCAATGCCCTGCTAGCTAGCAAAGGCTTGTTTTCTCTCGGATAAAATATTTTTATAAAATCTATTTTTTTTTAATGAGATAAAAGATAGAAGAAGAAAGAGCAGATTCTAACTTCTAATAAAATGTAATCGATTTTTGTTGGAAGTTAGAATTCGCTCAATTATCTTTTAAATATTTTTATTATGTAATAAGTTGCCAAGCGCGCAAGTACATTAAATATCATGAGGCGTTGCCACCCTTTAAAAAAGTGGTCCCCGGTTACATCACCTAGCAAGCAAAGCTTAAATTATTTTAGTATATTAAAAATATATTTTTTTTATTTCTGTATTATGGTTAACGAAACCCGCCCTTAATGAAGCTATAATTACAAAAGCAAGGTAAGTTTTAACTTTTTTACACATTAAATTCTGCATCGTAATTATTATTTTCTAATTCTTTAAGAAATATGGTTAAGGGATGATGAAGGTAGTATGCTTTTACTTTGAAATGAAAAGTTCTTTCATAACTTGCTTGCAGATTGAAAACTTGTAGTCAGTTTCAAATATGTTATTATAGCTTTTTCTTTTCTTCCCAGGATTCAGTTTTAACTTTCTTCGAAATAACAAAAACCTCTCTAAATAAATCTATCCAGGATATAAATAATATAGAAGATTTGTTAAGTAAGAACCATCTCGTTATTTATCATAATATATTATTGAAGTTATATAGAAGTTCTCTTGGCGCGTTTTGAAAAAAATATGCGAGTAAAAATTTTAAAAGGGACATGCTGAAGTTGGTTACAAAGCGACCTTTGTGGGTATTCTTATTAGTAATATTAGTGGCTTAATAATAGTACGGCATATTCTAACTGCAACTCCATCGGAAAAATCTCCTATCAACAGTATTCCTTGACTTTCGGAAGTTTTTGAATTGTTGTCATTTCGCCAACGCAATGGGTATAACGAAAGTTTAAAATAATACTTTAAATAAAAGTTTAGAGTATTACCCATGATGTAAAATAGCACCAATTCCAAAAATTGTTAAATAGAGATTCCAAATATTGGGTAGGTTAGGTTATATGGGTTAGATTTTCAAGATTGGATTATATAAGATTTAGTATTATTATGAATGTGATATGAAAAACGATGATACTTTATACTTTTTAAAATGATAACGCTTAATCAAAGTATTTACTCGGGTTAGGTGAATGGTAAAGCAACATTATAGAACTAGAGCTTTGACTTTCGTTGCTTTGTCTGAAAAGGTACAGCAAGCGCTCTGTTTACTTTATTTTATATACATAAGAATAATATATATAAAATAAAGTAAACAGTACCTATATAGTTAGAATAATATAGTACATGAAACTATTAAATTTAATATAATTTAAGTTCACACAACTTGAATTTCATAAAATGATTTAGTTTCTCGAATGAAAATGCACGTGAAATACATTATCTCGTAGCTAAGTTCTGTGTAGAGGTGAAATCCTTTATCCGTTTTCTAAGCCGTGACAAATGTAAACTCGTTTTATAAATGGATCGCTTTTCAAAATGTATTTCAAAAGAGTAGATTTGCATTTCTGTTGAACTGTGGACACTATCAGACTGTTTATATTTTGCTCGTCTGTTGTTGTTTACTTTACTCTTTTTAAATATTCTCAAAGTATAATAATCTGACGAATTATATTAAAACGTATTTAATTAAAAAGAGAAAAATTATTAACTAAGATACCGGAGTGGAGTGGAAGTATTGTTCTTTCGCCTTTCGTAAATGAACAGCCTTTTTCATCGTGTATATACTCGTCGGTTATTCTCAGGTTGACGTAATCACCATCCCAGGACTCCTTGAGAATCGGCTCATTCATTTTCACTTGAAAGGGATTTTTGTGTAAACCCTAATCGTGACTTCGAGTAAGATATCGTAAGAACTCAGCGATTTCAGGAAGCAAGTCATCGGACACTTGCGCATAGTTGGCCCATTGTCCGTGGAACATCTGCACTATCCTTGCACTATTCCCCGTAGTACCCGTACCTGTGGGTCGTAATTGTAGCGGCTCTTCCATATCTTACTGGTCACTTCGGACGTAAGGTTGTACAGTTGGCAAAGCAGACGGAGCGGCCAATGTGCATTTTGCAGACGATTGTAAACGTGTGCAACGTGGTCACACATAACCCTCTAAGTCGTTAATCAGGCCTTTTATTTTATTTATTTATTTATTTAAAATTTATTGTTTACACCTCAACTTAAGGCTAAACAAAAGGCGAACTTAATGCTAATAAGCATTCTCTTCCGATATCGATAAGAAGAACTAGATTAATTGTTAACTGAACAAAGAAATTTACTCGATCATTATTTTAAAAAGGCTTTTTTTTTATTTTACTTAAAATAAAAAAAGCCTTTTTAAAATACAACATATAATAAATTTACTTCAATATGTAATTATGTATACATACTATTATATGTATACATACTATTACATATTATTATATGTATATTGTATTACGTATACATTATCCGTTTATGAATCGCAAAGATAAATTTTGGGTCCGCCATTATAGTTTAAATTGTATTGGTATGACTATATAAGTTAATTATTTTTAATTGATCCCAAACAACTTAATAGGAATTTTGGTATAATTTACTAAAACATTAGTGAACTAGCTTTTCGCCCGCGGCGCTGCCCGCGTGTACTATGTTTTATATCGTGTTTAAAAAGTACCTGTGCAACCCACCGTGCACGAGTCCGACTCAGACTTGGCCGATTTTTATGGTCATATAAATTTAACTTATTTACTATTTTATACGAGCCGTGATAGCTCAGTGTCCGGGCGCTCGCCTTTAATTCAATATACTCGAGCAGCCTGAGTTCGATCCCCGGTGCCGGCACCAATGAATTTTTTAACTTTAAGTGCTGACTTATCACGTGCTCCTCGGTGAAGGAAACATCGTGAGGAAACCTGCATATTTTCGAAATAATAACAAAAAAAAATCGAAGATATGTGAATTCCGCCAATCCGCAGTGGGGCCGCGTGGTGGACTATGTCCTGATACCCTCTGTATAGAGGAGGCCTTTGCCCAGCAGTGGGACATGTATAGGCTGTTACTTTATTTTACTTGATTGATACATTTTCTTTAACCAACTGATTTAAGTAAAACTAACACTAAGTGTTAAGTTAAGCTTACAACAAGGTATTAGTAAAAGTTCCACTCAAAGCTGTTTCTGAGATTAGCGCGCACAAACGCACAGACAAACAGACAAAAATTTTTAAATAATTGTTTATGTTTGTACTGCGTTGATAAATGCCCTAATTTACATTTTTATTTTAATCTATAAGTAAGTGATAACTTAATTCATTAATTTAAGTAAATTATAGTTGGTTGATAAACATTTTTTTTGTGAGAAGATGGCAAGCGACCTGGCGGTTCACTGATGTTAAGTGATAACCCAATTCGATCTGCAATATCTACTCTTTGGGTAAGAATTCCAAATTAAAATTTATTAATTCATTTAGCTGGTACATTTGCCTTTTCAAAACAGTCACTGATTTGTTTCTTCCTCATTATCTTATTCTTTGGCGTCGCTTATTACCGCACAATGGAAAACATGAAATAACGGTATATTTACGAGTACGAGTTCTACCGTGGCACCTGTGCTGCAGAAACAGCTCGAAGGATTAATGATGTGTACGGCGCTGGTGTCGCAAAAGAAAACCCGGTACGTTTTTGGTTTCAACATTTTCGTCCTGGAAATTTCGACCTTCAGAACCAACCCCGTGGACGGCCGGAGACCAAAGTGGAATGAAGAATTAAAAGCTATTGTGGATGCGGGTCTATCACAAAGCACTTAAGAGATAGCTGCAGGCTTCTGGGTAAGCGATAAAACTGTATTCATCTACTTGAAACAAATCGGGAAAGTACTACTACTTGAACAGTGGGTACCTCATGAATTTAGTGAATCGAACTTGCAAACACGCGTCGACTGCTGTATTACTTTCTTTGCTCAACAGACACGATAATGAAGGGATTTAAATCCAATTATTACTTGTGATGAAAAGTAGATACCGTACGATAATCAGAAGCGCTCGTCGCAATGGCTGAACCCTGGAGACCCAGCCAAATCCTGCCCTAAACTGAAATTGACTCAGAAAAAATTACTTTGAGTGTGTAGTGGATTAGCGCCGGTGTCGTTCCCTACAGCTTTCTAAAATCTGGCCAAACGATTACGGCAGATAACTATTGTCAGCAACTGCCAACCATGAAGGAAGAACTAGCTGCTAAACAGCCGAGATTGGTCAATAGCTCTCGGCCACTGCTGCTTCACGACAACACATGACCACACAATACACAACAAACAACCACAGTACCCCCGCGACCTTACTCCAACAGATTACCATTTTTTCCGGAATTTGGACAAATTCTTACAAGGAAATAATTCAACTTCTATGCGGCAGTCCAAACCACCTTCAAAGAGTTTATTGATTCTTGCTCCCATGTTTTTAGTAAAGAGATCAATTAACTACGACACTACGACATGGCAAAAGTGCATAGACAACAACGGTGCAAACTTTGATTAATTAAATATATTTTGCCAAAAAAAATTGCCTTTATATTGTTCGCATACAAAACGCCATATTCATATATAAGAACCATGCTGAGAATTATGCTGTCATGGATTGTATAGATATTGGTGCAATTACTAATCATGTTCCAGAAATGGAATGGATAGACAAAAAATGCTACTACTCAAAAACCGAATTATTTAACCCATACACTAGACCGTTTATGTATAGATATAACAATGTATTTCTTAGCCTTTCGTGATATTGCTAAGCGCTTACATGATTCTACACGTTATCGTTTCATTAATCATTGTTATTTAAGCTCACGGTCCACTGGCGAACATTGGATTCACTAAAAGTTAAAACGCGTGCATTGAGTCATGCTTAGTAAGCAGTTAAGTGTACACGCGGTGACGTGCAGCGTTTTTAAAGTTATGTTTATTTATATACGATAACAAAGATAGAGAGATATGCAGATTTTAGAAAATTTGATGATATTTGGGCAGCATCATACTCGATAAAAAGTATAAAGCTTACGTCCTATCATAATCTACCTTTCACGGGAAACTGACGAAACAGAAAGATTCAATAAAATTCTGACAGGGATTCAATAAATTTATAATAATCACTTCCATCTTACTACATGTAATAGAATGTGATATTGGGAAATATTTACATATTTTTCTTGGAGTAGTCGGAAAATCAGGAACCGGCTATCTTGATGATTAGTGCGTGACGTTATCCATGGATAAAAGTAAAAAAAAGTAAAGTAATAGCCTAAACATGTCCCACTGCTGGGCAAAGGCCTCCTCTATACAGAGGGTATCAGGGCATAGTCCACCACGCGGCCCCACTGCGGATTGGCGGACTTCACATAACTTCGAAATATATTTTTTTTTGTAATTATTTCGAAAATATGCAGGTTTCCTCACGATGTTTTCCTTCACCGCGGAGCACGTCATAAGTCAGCACTTAAAGTTAAAAACTTCATTGGTGCCGGCATCGGGGATCGAACTCAGGTTGCTCGAGTATATTGAATTAAAGGCGAGCGTCCGGACATTGAGCTATCACGGCTCTTATCCATGGATATTTAATTCAAATTAATTTCAAAAGCGGTGCCAGCATTTTAGGTAAAAAAGTAAGGTAACAGCTAGTACACATCCCACTGCTGGGCAAAACCCTCCTCTGTACAGAGGGTATCAGGACATAGTTCACCACGCTAATTCCCTGCGAATTTAGTATTTTCTTATTATTTCGAAAATTTACACTATACAGATTTCTCATTTAGCGCGAAGGAATACAATTGAACTCGTGATGAATCAGCACCTAAAATTAAAATATTTTCACGGTATGATGGTTTCCATTTTTTGTTATGAGCTGTAGTGTGCACCCACAGACGAGGAATGAATAGCAAAACAAATTTAAAGAAACTTATTAAAAATGACAAAGAATAGGCAGGCGCGAAAATAAAACAATCGATGTTTAGACGATTGTTTTCCATTTAAAACATGTACGCGTAACCCCAGTGTTGCCTATGTTATGTGTACGTAGCTGGAAATGACGTCAAAGCGAACCAAACAAACAGAAAGGGACTGCAGGCTCTCATATAAACGGAATGTGAAATACTTCACAGTACATAATAGTAATACAAAAGAGGCTTTTGCGCGTTGTGATGGTGAATGTTATAATGTTATTGCATTGTTGTCGTACTTACTCGTATTTTCAAAATAAATTACACTATTTAATTTTAGTAAAGATTGTCGACATAATTCATGCGGGTCAACTCATACTTAGTGAACGCAGGGGCATCAGACTGGGGATCTAAAGTTCTAAGTTGAAATCACTAGAGTGATTGGAACTTAGAACCGATGTCCGTTTATTGTAAGATGTTTTACGTGCCCATAAACCTGTCTGAAAAAGATCTTTCTATGAGTATAGTGTATAGCTATATTTGCCTAATCCGTAAGGACTAATGACGGAAAAGCGTCCTCCCATTATCGCAACGGTCTTTGCTTTTTAATTAATTTTAACAGTTAAAATTCACGGCACAAGGCGCTTTGCTATTCATATCACTCTCTCTGCTACAAAGTCCTACTACCGATGAAAAATTCAACTTCCACTCGGAGTATAACGGTCGCCATAGTCCTTTGATGACGCTTTGAAAGTTTGCTGAATTGAAAATGAACGAAATTATAAAAGCTGCGATAGTTTTCTTGCCAACATTTTATAATTGCTCGTATGCAAAATTTTTTCAACGTTTCGTTATTTCTAAAACTCGATTCTGATCTTTTTTCAGCCTCTTTGTTCGCTTTGGACTGTCGCTATTTTTTTAATAAATCAGTTAACTTTCTCTTTTAATTTTTTTGTTCTAAATTTCAAGGTTTGTAAGCGATTTGAAACTCTACTTAGACAATTTTAAGGTAATTAATCAATAAGATAGGTGTATATTTTGCATTGCTTAGACCATATGAAATATATAAGAAAAGTAATATTCTATACATGTCCCACTGCTGGGCAAAGGCCTCCCTTGTACAGAGGGAATTAGGGCATAGTCCGCCACGCGAGAACACTGCGGATTTGCACACTTCACAAATCTGAAATATTTTTTACCGACTTCAAAAAGAAGGAGGTCATCAATTCAGATGTTTTTTTTATGTACTACGTCTGGCATAACTCCGTCATATATAGATAGATTTGCAGAATTCTTTTTTTGTTCGAAATTGTTTCATTCCGAAACGGTCGCTTCGCAACCATCTTCACGGTATTGCTATGGCAGCCAATAACAACTTTTGGACATTTACTCGTGGTGGGCCAATGGTCGAAATTCGACCATGGCTAATTTTACATGATAGTGTATGTAATGTTTTTATTGATTTAATGTATTTTTATGCATAATTTAAAAAAAATGTGGGCATACTGCACTCCTTCTCTATATAAACTATAGATAAGTGTGGCAAATATCAAATTTGTCGACAACAGTTAATCTTATGTTATATTTTATATAGTATGAAATCTATTTCATGGTTTAAGTAAATCTGGATTCTATGCATTGTTAAAATTTGCATCAATCTCATATTTGTATATGAAACTAGTTGACCCCGCAAACGTTGGTTTGCCATATAAATTATTTCTAGGGAATTTGTGAATCTGAACTCATAGACAAAGAATATTCGGTACGAACGCATAAAATATTTGACAGGTAGGAACAGTTTTTATGGGAAAATAAATAAATAAATAAATAAATAATCATCTTTATTTGCAGAAATATGGTAGATAAAGATTTTCAGTATAGACAAAAGTACAGACATATTCCTTTTGAGTATCTTTTTCCGATTTAGAGTTGAGGGTATTTTCCCCTTCGAGTTGCCCCCGTTCTTCAGGGCACAGCCTCTCTCCCCTCCGACCGGGCTCCCGCCTTGACGTGGCGGAGGGGCTCAGTAGCCGTTTCTTGGTCACCCACGGCGAAGCTAAGTGTGGGTTCCCACGCTGGGCCGGCCTGTGGTGAAAGTCCGGCCCGAGAGTGCCACTGCGTGCTGAAGGGTGCAGGGGACAGGTCGAGGTTGGTAGAGGTGGAGCCACTCTCCCTGTATTCTGCTACCGAGAAGGAGTCGCAGGGGAAGAGGTGTATCGATATTGCATTGGCCGTGCTACCTATCCTCCGCGACCTGGCAGGGCTACACCGCTGATGCAGTGGTGGTGGGGCCACGGGGGGAGAGGAGTGTCGATGCGCCGTTCTACCTACCCACCGCGGCTGAAACGTGGTGAGCGGCGGAGCCACAGACCAGTTCCGCCGCTGGGGGTTGGGAGGCTTGCTGCTTACTGGCACAGTCTCTCCTGGCTCCCACGGCCCCCGTCAGCGATCTCGGGGGAGTTCGTTGGCCGTGAAAATGGGGCCGAGTAGGAAGGCTTCATTTTCCAGCGCGCCTTACTTGGAGGAGAGGATAGTTGCTCCCTGGGAGGGGGCTGCTGAGGCGGCCAGCGCTGGCAGGGTCGCGAAAGTGTGCGAAAGCGTTCCCCCTGCCGATATGCGCCAGGTGGAACATTGTGAGAGTTTTAGTCGGTGCGAGTCCGACATAACCCGCTCTTGCCCCCGCGAGGACAGGTATGCGTAGGCATTTCCCCCTCGTAAACAAAAACAAAAAAAGGAAAAAGGCCACAGCCTCTCTCCCTTGCTGTTTTCGCTCTGCGCGAGTGACATCCCTAAAGACCTCGCGCTTTTCGGGCACGACACTTCTCTCGTATATTCAGATAACCTTGGCTGAATGACGGAGGATAGTGCAATACATCTAACTTGGACCTGCGTTGTAGCTAGCTTCAAACCCTCAATGACCCGAGTTCACCTGAGCAAGAAACTAGTGCAAATCACATTATTACGCCAACCGATCCCTTGGTAAAGGAATGTCAAGTAACTAGTGATTATTTCGACCCCAGAATGACATTTGCCACACATATTTAAACGCCTTATATATTTATTTAAAAGCGTGAATTCCGGGCCGGCTCTATAACTTAACTAACCCCCTGAAGGAAAATGCCCTTAAGGCACAAACTTTTGTTATACTAGGCTTGCGTAAGACCCACTATACCCTACGCATGTATGTCCGTTGCTCACGTAACAAACCCGCATAATCTTCAAATAATTCAGGTAATTCAAAATAAGTTTATCCGCCTCGCTACCATCCTGCATAGCGGTTTCACCAATGCTATGCGACCATTTTAAAGAAGTAACCAAACGGTTCAGCGAAAGAGCCAAAATTCTGGTGGTAAATGTAACGTCGGATTTCAGTCGTGTTTACAGAACAACGTCTGTCGGGTCCGCTAGTATCTTATGTACATTATAATCGTGAACCGCAATTAGCTTAGTGTTCGGGCGCTCGCTTTTAATTCGAGCAAACTGAGTACAATCGCGGTTCAACGAAGGCCTTTGCTTCACTTTTTTATACTATTTTATATACAAAAGGTTTCTCGCCCAACATCCTAATCAACCCGATCGAGGAAAAGGACATAGTCCTTTATTGCCACCGGGTATTCAACACTATAGCTGCACACTCTAAATGACTTAATTGTTCGTCCTACGAGTCTACGAGCACGGCGAAAGAAACCCAACAAGTACACAAAGTAAACCCTCGGGGACCGAACGGTGAGAACCACCTCTCGGGTGGTTCTCACCGTCCGGTCCCCAACTACCGATTAATATAGTCAACAGCCACCGTGTTCCGGTCCGTTCCGAATCTCGATGGCCAATAGGTGAAGTACCGCCCGTTGAAAATAATGTACGCATAAACACATGGGTGGAATAACATAATTCTTTTTTTAGTTACTTTTTTTATGTGAAAAGTTGCCAAACGACCAGACGGTTCACCTGATTTTAAGTGAATACCGCCGCCCATGGACATCTGCTACACCCGAGGGTTTGCAGATGCGTTGACAACCTTTTTGGAAATTGGGCTCCAGTCACCTCACTCACCAGACGAAACGCGAAAGTATTATACTTCCACTTTACGCTAGTCTTCCGTGAGGTCGTGGTACTTACTCGGATGAGCCTGCCCATTCGTGCAACAGCCGAGGCTGCTGCGTAGCCCAACCACCGCACTTTAACATAATTGTTTCTTTGACTTTGTTTCAAATATAAATCAAAATTACTCAACCCTCTGTTACCTCAACATAGCTGTAAATTTTGCGAAAACGAGTGTTATTCCAAAAATAGGTCACCAGCTTTTGTTTTAAAGTAACAAGCTGTTCAAATGTAACATTTCAAAGGACGTCCAAGTGTGACGTATGAACGAACAGTCAGTGATAAAATGTTAAAATAATATAACATTTCACAAATGTGGAGATTTTTCTAAAAGAACTTTTAAAATGAATTCAGTAAAATAATTTTAGCGTGTTCCTTTTTATGAAAATGTAATTACCATTCCTTATTATGTTTTATTCTTATTATACTTATTATTAAAACATATTTCTAAAAGCTGTTGTTTTCAGCGTACTTCAAGCATTGTGTATTTTCTTTCAGTAACCATCTTCTAAAACTTCCACCTCTATACATTGAAAACAACAATATTTTATTCCATATGTAATAAATAATGACAGTTCAAAATATTGCATAAATTAATTTTATCTCCATGTAACTGGCGTTAACGCTTTTAGTCCAGGGGCTTTTAAATCTTCATCAAGCGCAGTTGGTCAGGAACGCACATGTGCTCATATACCAATTATATACTGAAGGAGGAATCACCTAAGAGCCATGGGGTTCTGTATTTTGTTCATCGTTTGCTGGAGTAGTGAAAACGACCCTGGAACGGGGGCGCGGTTCAACCTTGTTTTCTCTTCTATGCTATTATAACATTGTCAATAAATATACCGTAGGGTAAAAGTTATGTTTCATTCTAATTAATTAGGTGTTATACATTCTAGAAAACAATACTTCTATTAAAAGAAAACAAAAATAATTTTAAAGGTTTAATTCCTACTTAAAGGCGACCCATGGTGACCCAAATGTTATTATATAACATTTGGTGAATAATAATGATTACTGGACACTATTTGGATACTTGTTTGGAAAAGTGAGAGTCGGATTCGCATACGAAGGTTTCCGTACCATTATTAATAAAAGCGGCAAACAAAATCATGCCTGTTGTATGAGAGCCCTACTTTAATATTTTTTTATTCTGTTTTTAGTATTCTTTGTTATAGCGGCAACAGAAATACATCATCGATAAAATTTCAGCTGTCTGACTATCATGGTTCATAAGATACAGCCTGGTGACAGACGGACAGACAGACAGCGGAGTCTTTGTAATAGGGTCCCGTTTTTTCCCTTTCGGTAGGTAAGGAACGCAAAATAGAAAGGAAAAATTGTAAATGGCTAAATTATATGTAGAGAACTTTATTATAACTTTAATTTTGAAATTTGTTGTAACCTGTACATTAATTTAAATCTGTTTGTAAATTAATAACTGAAATTTGACATATTTCAAATAACAATAGCCATACTGTATATATTTCACAACATTTTGCAGTATTGTATTCATATCTAGCTGGGCTTTTATTGGGAGTTTTTGGACATGACACATGTTTACGCATAAATTTCGGGAATACTTTCTGGTTTTCTGTTTACCGTTAAGACCACAATTTATTTTATTTATGAATTCAATGTAAGAGACAGATTTGCAATTTTTGATTAAAAACAGTATAACAATTTTCAATATTACTACACATTTAATTCCGTCAGTCTGAATTTAATATCACCAACTGATTTATACTAATTCGTACTCATGTAACTTATATTACAAAAAAAATTACTTACACCATTTGGTGTAATTAAATTGCAATTCTATAGACTGTTATCTCTTTCCATATCATACGTTCTTTATCATCTGTCACATTCATTTATAATGTTAAGCGGTTTCTCTGCTTAATTAAAATTTAAATCTTATTTAAATTTTAATTAAGTATTTTGTTTGTATACAATCTTTGGCTTCTGCTACCTATTTTAAATGATGTGGCTATCCTTATTAAAGCTTTACCTATCAAACTATATGTAACCAAAGAAATCTATATCATAAAATTTTGTTAAATTTTATTTGTTAAGTCAATCTATTCCTATTTATGCATATATATATATCGCTACGTCTTTTTTTAAAGCTTGAAACTTAAAAGTATATAAGTAATAGGTTATCAAATATGCTGATTCGGTTTATGTTTTGAGTTTCTTAAAATATTACAAATATGCTATACATATCGGATATAACACCCGTGATGAATGTTGTACGCTTTTTGGGGCCAACTTTATTGACAGGATGATAGACAAGCCATTATTATTCGAACATTATTCGGTAACTGTTGGCCTTGGTAGAAATTACGTTCAGCCCTTTTAAAATTTTCAAAAGGTTTTAACATTTTTTTTATTTTATGTAAAAAGTTGGCAAGCGATCTGGCGGTCAATCTGATTGTTAAGTGATAACCGCCACCCATGGACATTTACAACACCCGTAGTATATATGTGTTGCCACCTATCAAGTGAGCTGCGTATATCCACTTCACGCCGTTCTTCTAAGATCGTGGTACTTCCCCGGATAGATCTGCCCAATTGTGCAACAGCGAAGAATGCTACGTGGTCCTAATTTAGGGAATACAACGAGGTATTTCTATAGTTTCTTTATTACTTCCGATCATAGCTCAGTGTCTGTGCGCTCGGTGTCAGTTCAATATACTCGAGTAAACTGAATTCTATACCGGTGTCGGCAGCAATGAAATAATTGGTTACAATTTGTATGGTCACAAAATCGTATTTTGTTACGGGGATCTTTTTACCTCTCTCTCTGGTCAGCTTTTCTCTGTTTGCTGTTTTTCTCTTGGATCTAACCTTGAGTGTTCACCTTGTATGCAACTGTATACGAGTATACTGGGAATCTGAGATTGTCTGCTGTTCACATGTAACTTGCTGCGAACGAGCTGAATAGCCCTTGGTGTCATATGAAGTTTTCCTGAGATCTTCATGCTTATGTAGAATTAAGGAGGCAAGGTTAATATAAATCCTACTGGTTTGTTTGATCTGTACTTAATGGTAGCTTGTTAATCATAGTTTTATGTGTTAAATATAGATATCTAACCTTCTTTTTCGTGGGAAAAATCCTTTATGGATCCCCGGCCACCTTTTGGATAGGCAGCAGGGGAATGTGGCAGTTACGGGAGTAAAAGTAAAGTAAAGAAAAAAAGTATAGTATCAGCCTAAAAAATATCTTTACGGTGCGTAATTATATACAAAATTTTCGATAATTTATACGTACATTTAAATTAAACACACATTTAAAATTCATTTTCAGTACAGATTAGTACTAAAAATAAATAATAATCCCGCAAATATTATTGTACTTAAAGTAACAGCCTATACATGTCCCACTGCTGGGCAAAGGCCTCCTCTATACAGAGAGTATCAGGGCATAGTCCACCACACGGCCCCACTGCGGATTTGCGGACTTCATATCTCTTCGAAATATTTTTTTTTGTTATTATTTCGAAAATATGTTTATACAGGTTTCCTCACGATGTTTTCCTTCACCGCTGAGCACGTGATACTTCAGCACTTAAAATTGACAATGAAAATTTATAATTGGCACTGAGCTATCACGGCTCAGTTACGGGAGTACCCAATAAAAAATCCAGGTTGCACCTAAGCTGTCGCGGGTAGCCGGGGACAAGGGAACACGAAAACGCTATCTTTCGCGAACCCCGGCGTGACTGTGGCCTTCTCAGGCTTCTCTGCGGGTGTTTGGACACCCGGTTATTCCTTCAGTGTAGCTACCTATCCTATCCTAAGCTAACTGTTTAAGTGCTGAGAGCTCTCTATTTAGGTAACATTTGTAACTATCAACATTATCTGATTTACGTTATATCTATTGTATTATTTAATAAACTCTGAGACTATATGAAAAGTATACTTTTTAATCATATTAAGTAAATCCCATAAAATTAGCATTATTCTGTCTTGCACTTAATATAACTTCTGTCCGTCCGCGTGACTGGGTCACCGAGCCTCACCCTGTGGTCTCAATTAGCCTGATTGAATCAGCCGGAGCGAATCCCAATACCAAACACCCGCTGATGAGGGAGGGATCTTACAACTCTAGGAGACCAACGGCAGTATTGTTCTTTGGTACTACTGTACAAAATTGTTAACTCAGTGGCCCATACTGAGTTATTAGCTAAAATAGGCATGAATACCAATTATCGTAGTCGTAATGCTAAATTATTTTAAATCACCAGCACTAGCATCTAATATATTTGCCCAAAATCACATTTCTACAATGTGTTCCTTGTACAACAAACTAACGGTGATGTATTGCAGCTGGCCAACGGCCCTGCATGAACGAGTTTCGGGGCCATGTCCCCATTACTCGGGCGTAGTCTCGACCAGCAAAGGCTGGTCGGTGGTGAGGATAGCCAACGGCCATCCCTTTCTCTGACCGCGGTAGCGGCACTGGCGGGTGTACAGCGTTACACGCGGTGTGTAACGCGTGGACGGCATCGTCTTCTCAACGGTGGAAGTGCGGTCGGGTCCGGCTCCCCAGTGGCCTCCGACCGCAGTAGCTCTCGTGGGAGCGGGCGCCCGTCAGGAGGACGGTCCGTTGTCGGCCCTGTCGTACATGCGACGGGCCAGCCGGACCACAAACTCCTTGATGGACTCCATCTTTAAGTCGCGGGCGATTACGTCATTCCTGACGTAGCGCCCGGCCCCCACGATCACTCGAAGGGCGAGGTTCTGCTGCGCCTAGAGCCTGCGCCTCTGCGAGGCGGAAACCAGACCGTACCACGCCGGAGCGGTGTAGGTCAGGCGCGAACGGACGTACGTCTTGTAGACGCCGAGTTTGGTCTTGATGGGTAACCTGGATGCCAGGATAGGGTACAGCATGGCTCAAGCTGCCCTGGCTTGTCGGACGGCGTGTCCGACCTGGGGAGCCATGCACAGCGAGCGGTCTATCCGGCATCCAAGGTACCTTATGACGTTCTGGTTGGTAATCGCCTGACCTCGCAGCTCAAGCGTGGGTTGGTTTTTAATGCGGCGGATATATATGGCGGACGTCTTGTCAACGTTGACAGACATCCGCCACTTATCCAGCCACTGGGGCAGCAGGTCCAGTTGGCGCTGCATTTTCCTCGCCGCAATCGCCGCGACGTGAGAAGACGTGAAGAACGCACTGTCGTCCGCGTACAGGGCCAACAGTACGTCTTCATCCCAGTCGGAGGCGTTCTGCTCCAAGGTGGGAATGTCGTCCGTGTACACCGCATACAGGTGTGGCGACAGACAACTGCCTTGTGGTACACCGGCTTTGATACATCGTACCGCCGAGTCGGCTCCCTCGACATGTATGACGAACTTCCGGTCCCGGAGAAACGACGCTACTAACCGCACGAGCGCACGGTGGGTGGTGGTGTTTTCCGGCAGCTTATGTAGCAGGCCCTCGTGCCACACTCTGTCAGAAGGCCTTCTCCATATCGAGAAGGACACCCAGACAGATGCGGCCCCGGTTGAACAAACTTACAACCATTGTTTAGTCAGAAGATATATTTCAACAGAAGCTGAGTGCATTCAAACGAAGTATTCGAGGCACATAATGTTTTTATTTTTCTTATTAATTTTTACTTTTAAATTTAGTTACCTTTCAAGTTTTTTCATAGCTGTGCCTTTTGTTTTAAAATTTATAAATTAATATTATTTTATAATATTGAAGCATGCAGGGTACATATATTTTAGGTGGACAGTATGCATAAGTTGCCTTTATTAAGTTAGGGGGTATTTATTCGTTTTCTCGTCTGGTTGGGTTTATAAATAAAAATAAACATGTAGATAAAAATATTATTTATAATACATAAATAAATAGGACCCAACCAGACGGAAGCTCTCGGCAAGGGAGACGAACGAAAGGGAGAGAAACCGGCGGACGATACGGGTGGTATCGAGGAGCACCGCTTTCTGCATTTGAGCTTGGAGCGATCCATCCCGGCGTCCCAGTTGCCTCAAATGTTCGGAGAGGCTGACTGGGATTAACCCATTTGCAGAAACGACTATCGGGATAATTTCGGTCGACACACCACCCCACAGATGTCGCCGGACCTTAGGATGTGTCTCCGATAGTTGTTCGTCTTAATAACCTGATCCTATATCGCACAGATAAAACCTTCGGTTTCCCCAAACAGGAACGTAGCCAGTTAAGGGAGGCAATAGTGTGTACAATAGGCTCATCATACGGCCTCCCGGTCGGAAACGCTCAGTACTCCCGGGTCCTGCCATTGCTCGTTGACTAAAGATAGGAGCGGAGGAGCTTAGTAGCCGTGGCTTGGTCACCCATGGTGAAGCTAAGAGGGACCCACACAGGGACACCGCCTTCCACCACAGGCCGAGTATGCTCATTGAACCCACTCTGGATGCGTGGTGGAGGATGCTGGGGACAGGTCGAGGGTGGTAGAGGTGGAGCCACTCTCCCTGTCTTTTTCTACCGAGGAGGAGTCGCGGGGGAAGAGGAGTGTCGGTATTGCGTTGCCGCACTCCCTATCCTCCGCGACTCCGTGGGGCTGCACCGCTGATGCAGTGTTGGTAGGACCGCGGGGCGAGAGGAGTGTCGGTATTACGATACGCCATTCTCCCAACCCTCCGCGGCCGAAACGTGGTGAGCGGCGGAGCCACAGACCAGTTCCACCGCTGGGGGCTTGGAGGCTTACTACTTATTAGCACTGGCTCTCCTGGCTCCCATGGCCCCGGTCAGCGAACTCGGGGGAGTTTGTTGGCCGTGAAAATCAGGCGGAGTAGGAAGGCGCGCTGAATGTTCCGGCGCGCCTTATCTGGAGGAGAGGGGAGTTGCACCCCGGGAGAGGGCTGCTGAGACGGCCAGCGCTGGCAGGGTCGCGGAAGTGTGCGAAAGCGTTCCCGTGACCCTGCTCATATACGCATAAGTGTCGTGGGGGTTTTAGACGGTGCGAGTCCGACGTAACCCGCTCTTGCCGCCGCGTACGCATTTCCCCCACGTCAATAAAAAAAAGGTATCGGTATGTTTCAGCCTCAGAGAGGTTCCTTATGTTAACGGGCATAGATAAACCTATGTCCTCCATGTTAGCGACCCTACCCCTTTCGACATGGAGGACCGCACACTTATCCGTCCCAAGCTCCATTTTGATAGAATTGCTGAAATCACACGTGACTTTTAGCAATTCCATCAAATGGGGGCGATTGGAGGCAAATAAATTGAGGTCATCCATGTAGAAAAGGTGGGTCACTTTTGTCCCTCCTCTCCGAAGCTGAAAACCTCCCCCCGAGCCCTCCGGTAATACGCTGAGAGGATTCAGAGAGAGGCAGAACCATATTGGGCTCAAACAGTCGCCCTGGAAAATACCCTGTCGTATCCTTATCCGGTATTCCGCAGCCGTCATCCGCTCGCCTAGATGGCAAAGGATCGTACTCCATTGCCCCGTACAGTGCCCGAGGAAGTCTCTTACTGTACAGTCAGTCGACTTTGTACAGTTCGAGGACCCTCTTTAGCCATGTATGGGACACCGACTCGAATGCCTTTTTGTAGTCTATCCAGGCGGCGGAGAGGTTCCGACGGTTGCGTTTAACCATTTTGCCAATGACCGCGTCGATGATGAGCGGTTCCACGACCGCCGCCCCGACATGCATTCATGAGACATAATCCGATTCATATTAGTATGCCGGGTGATTCTCATGCTCATGCTTATTCAGTTTATTGTTAAATTTACTGTAGGTACTGTTTGCTGTTCTGTGTACCAAATAAAAAAAAAACTGTGAAAGGTTTGAAAAGCAATATTAGTAATTTTAAATGCCTAACACTAGTGTCAATAATCTTATGACAGCACGGTTTATTACCAGCAGCTGAGCTTTCATTGATTTGAAACGTATGTGCATAATTAATGGTCGCAAAGACCTAGAATTGAGCTTCAAAACTTCCTAACTTGGAGCTTAAGTTAATTATGATTAAGTGTAGTCCACATCGACATTTTCGATATTATAAAACCAGGTTAAGCTTTCCATCGAAGTGAAGCACCGATTCGCACAGAATCAACGCGTCCCTTTAAAGTTTTACGTAATTTTAAAACATAACTGTCATACTGTTTTCCACTCTAGTCATAATATTCTATGAAATATAATTATATGTATGTGTTGTTTCAATAGGGTTTTCGCATTCTGATAAGTTATTCCAATATAACACGAAGATACAGTTTATATGTCACCTTTTTTGGCAAAGGTAACATATAAACTGCATACATATAGAGCATCCACTACGTAACTTCGTGTAAAATATACTGTTAAATATTGTACTATAAAACATAAAAGTCAAAAATTTTCAATATCTCTAGATATTATTCTTATGTACAGAATCAAACATTTATTTTAAGGTTGGCAATAAGAACGCATATCAGTTTTGTCACCGCTATTTAATCTACGTGGCGTGATTTTATCGCGCATAGCTATAGCGATGATTCCGTGCTTCCATTTACACTTGCGGTTGATAGAATCGGAGTTAATTTAGGTCAGTTGCTAGGTCATGTCGTATTAAAAGATAATCTGTAAAAAGATATAATTCCTTCCTAGGCTTTATTTATCAATGAGCCGAGGTTAAGGAAAAAGACGAGTAGTTTCAAATTAGGGCACTGGTTACATAATTTCTATAATCACTGCATTCTGACTTAAGGAGGAGTACATCAGTATTAACAAGTGGACTTGTTTAATATTCATATACATTGTTTCATAAGTCCAATAACAAGCCATTTTAATTACATTAATTTCAAATATGCAAGAATGCTACGTGATAAAAAAAACGAATGATAAAAAATATGCCAAACAATATACCTATATTATTTAAACTATATTGCTATTATTGAAGCAATACATTAGCAACGTCAGGTCGGTCGTCAGCGATAAAATCTGTCCACCGAGCTCTTGCATTGATTTTGCCGCCAAGCACTTTCATCAGGTCTATCGATAGAACTGAATCCGAAAAAAAAATACATTGCTCTTTCTATTCTACTGTTGTTTATCTAATATGCTCTTAAAAGGCTTCAATCCTATATTGTATGTCTACTTAATTAGATTGATGATAGGAGATTTTCATTAATAATAACCTGTAAATTTACCTCAATATCTCAAAAAATTATCCAATACTTATATAGTGTTTCGTAATTAATATCACTTTCAGTGCGGCAATGACAGATGAGACAGTTGACTTATTAGGGCTACGTACGGCTTTATCGTAGTACATTTATTAGGCTTGTAAATCATGAGGATAATAAATAGTACGTAGTTTCATTAATATATTTGACAAAAAACTGGCCATGTGCGAGTCAGACTTGCGCATATAGGGTTTCGTAACATTGTCTATAAAAAACGGCAAAGAAATCATGTCAGTTGTATGGCATATATGGATGTTTTTTATCTTTATTTTTAGAAAGGGGTTTTGTCGTACAGTGACTATGACACCCCCATTTAATAATCCCAACAGTATTAACTTAACCTACTAGTACGTAACATTAATACAAAAATTGTTCATGTCCCAGCCCGCACTATCCCCTCAAAAAAGAGATCGGTGCACCCTGCAACATTCACGCTACCCGTAAATACAATTTAATTAGCATTCTTGCCTCTTCGGACAGCGGAGACGCTAGAATGCCATCACAGATAACCTACATTATGATTATACAGAAATTTCATATCCTGTTGTAATTCCTCGTTCCGAACCCACTCCGTTAACACATGGTGTACGTCTTCTACCACATCACACTCCGAGCAATTAGGTGAATCTGTAATTCTCATCAAATATTTAAACTTGTTTGTGGGATATGTCCGGAACGAAGTCTTAGCAGTGATATTACATCTCTTGTATTAAAGTTTTGTTGATTAAACCATGGGTATCAATAAGGTTGACACTGAATTGTTTTGTACCATATGCCTTTTGTTAGAGATCTTTCGTTAAAATACTCGTCCCACAATTGCCTACAATTAGCTTTAGCTTTACTTAATATTTCACAGTGTAGTGGTAAAAAATTTAACATAATACCGTCGCTAATTGCCTGTTTCGCCGCTCGATCAGCCTTCTCGTTGCCCATTAAACTCACATGTGAGGGTAGCCATTGCATAATCACCTCCTTATTTAATGTACGAAGCTTACAAATGGAATCAAGGATGCTGTAGGCTGTCGGATATCCTCGATTATTCGAGGGAAACCGAGCCAAGTGTATCAAGGCACTTTGAGAATCAGACAAAATAATAATTTTATTATTTATTTATTTATTTAAGAGGTTCACCAACGTACGTTCACATATCACATTGAACATTAAAAAGATGAAACATCAAAACATAGTAAATTAAATATGTGACGAACAATTACATGCGAACACGACAAACACCAAAAACAGAAAAATATTAAATCCGATTAAAATAAACTTATTGTGTAGTAACAATAAACCAAAAAATAAAATTAAAATGACAAAAAGAATATCAATGAAGAAAAATAGAGAGTAAGAATTATAACTAAGAACAAAAAAAATATTATCTAAAGAGACTGCATATGACAATACTTCTGATATCGCGATTAGTTCACAGTTATAGACACATCGGCACATACTATGTTCAATTTTATGCTAATTTCTGTTTGCGGTACGAAAAAAGCTGCCTCACGTCCAACTTCATCCATTGATCCATCTTATAACGCGTATAAAATGTAGGGAATTTATTATACAGGTAATTATGGCTTATATTGTGTAATTATATTGTGCTAACCCGCCTCTTTACAAATTTTATGCCATCAATCGTAAATTTAAAGTTATTGGACACATCATAACTACTAATCCATTTATCGAGAGAGCAAGTTTGTAAAATCGGATTGGATTGTACAATACTTCCTGTGAGTTTCAATTAGTAATGGCAACTTTTTTATTCTCCAGTATTCACCATGGCATAAAGTACGAAGATCTTTTATAACCTGTATGGTGATATTGTTGTCAATCAATCTCGACCTAAGGTAAAATTTGGCTGCTAGATATTTCCTGCAAATGTACAAAGGTTGAGTATTTAAAAAAAAACATGGACTTAAAAAAAAATTATTCTATTTTTTAGTAATTTTTATTATAATACACATCATCTGTGAAAATTTCAACTGTCTAAATATCACGGTTCATGAGATACAGCCTGGTGACAGACGGACAAACAGCGGAACAGCGGATTCTTAGTAATAGGGTCCCATTTTACTCTTTGGGTATGGAACCATAAAAAAATACACCATATTTAAAAGAAACACGTATCGAACGGGGCATACTTAAAACATTCCAATTCCAAACTGATGCTGTATCATGCTCTATCAAAGAATAACTTGATACTTAAAATATTATTATTTGTGCAGGAAAAACTGTGAAGTGTGGTTAAGAAATATTTACAGCTTAAATAGTTATTATCATGTCACAAATTTTAATTGAAATAATACAGAAATATTATTAATGGGCTATATTATTCCTATATTAATGTTATTAATTATGTTAATATATTATAAAGAACTTATCTTTCTATATTTATTATATTAGGAAGTAATAGCTAAGATAGGATGCTTATTTAAAATTCCTTATATTTGATATAATTGTTTATCAGTTACTACGAGTAGGTAGAGACAGGTCTTCATAAAGGTTATACTACTTTTAAGTGATTACCATCAGCAATTCCCGAGGGGTTGAGAATGCATTCCCAACATTTGAAATAGCGTTTGTCACGGCCCCACCACAGATTACTAACCTTTTACAGTATACGGTACATTGCTTCAAATTCTAAAAACAATGTAGATAAAACACGTTAAAATTTTTGTCGGTGTAGCAATCAACCGTTTAGCTTAGTGGCTAAAGCGTCTGGCCGCGAATACCGAAGACGTTGGTTCGATTCCCACAGCGGCGACAATCTTTTCGTACTTTTTATACAAATTGTAGAGAAAAGTCCGAAAAGATTGTCGCAAGTGCAGAGATTAACACAAAAAAATTAAATTACTGTGATCGGTATTTAAAATTGTAAATAATTGTGTAGGAATTAAGACATTATTTTTCTCAATTGAAATTAACTTTCAATTAAGCATTTGGATAATAAATAGCAGTGACATCAGTGGCGGGCTAACCGGGGGGCGGAAGGGGCGGCCCACCCCGGGCTTCAGATCCTGTTTTCCCCCAACAACAAACAAGGTCTTAAAAATGCTTGGTACCAAGACGTGATTTGATTTCGAGAGGTCCCATACAAATATGATCCCATGCAAATAAAATACGAATAAGTAAATATAACCTGAACTGGTTATTTACAAATTATAAACAATGTTTCTACGAGTACTGATGCCTTAATACATTGCTAAAGGCCCTTTGGCTGAGGAGTTAGGAAGATATCTTAGCATAGATATAGGTATTGGTAGGTAGTAATAAAATGTGTAGGTAATCAATTAATAATAATTTTTAACAAAAAAACCGACTTCAAACCTAAAAGACATTGTTAATATGACATTTAAGGATTTCCCTCGATTTCTTTCGAAAGAAATATGTGGAAAATTGCTGTCTGTCTTGTTTACCCTAAAATTCGAAATATTCTTGTTAGGAAACAAATCACTATTTTTCTAAGAAGCATTACTTTTAAACAATACGTTTTACTTATCGAAGATTACGACAACGGATCTATAACTTTAGTGACACCGGAAGACTAATGAGCCGCAGGTGCACTAAGTGAAGATATTAATTACTTTTATGTCAAATCTGTTCCACCTAAGGCAATAGAACATCAACTTAATCAAGTCCAATTGTTAACGTTATAGATTTTGTATTTATATTATTCTATATTCTGAACGTACGTAATTCGTGGAGCATTTCGTAATTACCAATGGTATCAAATAATATGCAAAATAACAAAATTATTTCAAAACATACGTCTTATATTTTATAAGAAGTATATTTTTTGGAGAATTACTTTGGCACGTACAAATTAATACTTATAACATTTACAGTACCTGAAACAAAAAATATTTGCACTTTTAACTTGTTTAAAACATACACATTTTGACTGTGGGCGAATCTCACTGAAGGTCGTCCTGAAAATATTCTTTATGTCCATATTGAGTGAGGTAAGCGGGATCCACTCCCAAGAATAAGCAACGCAACGTAAGTCTACGAGTGTTGCTTGATGTCCATGGACGGCGATAATAAGTCATCCAGTTTGTTGCCACTTTTACTCCTTGATACCCCTTTGTACTATTATCTTTTTTTAAAAGCCCACTACTACCATTATCTCATTCAGAATAGTTCATTATCAAACAAATACTGGGTAAGAACAAACTTGTCTAGTACAAGTATGACCGCAGTGCAATTATAATTTAATAATCTCTTTTGACTCTTAACCACAAGCGGAGAAGAGGGCTAATTTGCGTTAAATTTTAACAAATCTTAATAGTTTTAACCTTGGATACCTTCGCTTTTAAATTTAAAATTTAAAATATGAATGCTCAATGATGCCAGATTATGAACATAAATTAAAATTTTCTAACGTAGACTTGTCCTACGGTTTGGTCAGTCAACCTTTTGCAGATGTGCTGGAAATCGATGGATGCAGGTGCCTCAGGATTCTGCTTCATGGCAGTCTATGTGGGAGTCCGATGTTCAGCAGTGGACTCGAACATGCTGATATGTTGATGATGAGTCTAATCCAACTGCTGATGTCAGACCTCTGAGACTGTCAGGCTATTATTGCTACACGTTCGTATCACTACCAGCCTACGACAGTATACTCTTGGTCATGATCTTTGCCAGGATACGTCACATATCTCTTCAGGTATGTTGCTTTCAGCTGTTTACTACATGTTTATCTAGACAGTAGTAGACTGTTTATCTAGATGGGGTCTCCACCTAAGAACACGACGACGGTCGTTCTTTGAGAAACGCGACCAGTCCATTGCCACTTCAAACGACATATTCGAAATGCTATTTGCAATACATAGCTTAAATAAAATATCCGATGTTAAATAATCACAAACTGTTCCAATTAGAAAAAGTAAAACACAAGAAGTATAGAAAAGAGTTTTCGTGTCGCAATCAAAAAGCGCATCCGAAAGTAGCGTGGCTCATTTCTCGGAATTTATTATCTGCAGTTCCTGAACTGAGCACTTTTCTTGGCATTAATGGAATTAATGTTTAACTTTCAATTTTATTATTAGTATTTCGCAAAATTTTCTCACTTTCTCTCGTGCCTCTTTGTTCACATCACAAATTACTTTGAAGCAAACTAAATCTTAAGAGGTTTTAATAGAAAATTAGTAAAAGAATATAAAGTTTGGCACGTACATATTATATAGAGCCGTGATAGCTCAGGCGCTCGTGTTTAATTCAGTATACTCGAGCAACCTGAGTTCGATCCCCGGTGCGGGCACCAATGAAATAGTTAATTTTAAGTGCCGAATTATCACGTGCTTTGCGGTGAAGGAAAACATCTTGAGGAGACCTGCATATTTTCGAAATAATAACAAAAAATGAAGATATGTGAAGTCAGCCAATCCGCAGTGGGGCCGCGTGGTGGACTATGCCCCGATACCCTCTGTACAGAGGAGGCCTTTGCTCAGCAGTGGGACATTTATAGGCTGATACTTAACTTTTTTTTTACGTACATATTTAAAGTATGCCAATATTTGTTAGATTTAATGTTAGCTATACTTTGTTTTATCGAGCTAAGAAGGTAGAAATATATAAATACTTTTACTAAATCACCATAGTTTCATTTTGCACAACTATAACACTGGTATAATTACTTATTTTATCACTTTAATATCACTAATGAAACACCACTCTAACGATTTAAATTGTGATACCGATTGGGCAGCACCATCTTCTTGGAGACAGCCAGAGAAAGACGACGAAGACGATGAAGACGACGATGATGAAATGTTTCGTGCAGCTGCATTTATACCTCATAGAATGATACTTCTTTTAGTGTTGCCAACGACCTTAAGGAACGACTTCTTTTAATGTTGCCAACACGGCCCTCCTGCACTGTGCATGTCCCAGGCACAATGCAAAACCAGTCGCCGGGAAAAAACGTGACAAAATCAGCTGAAAACAACATCTTGTTTTTAAACATTTGTGTTATAAAGTACTGCTCGGCCATTCCTTTCCTTAAATCCTTCCCAGAAATCCCACTACATCGGATTCTATACGATGTTTTTAGTCTTATAAATCTTTAAGATATCGAAAGGAAACTGTTCATAAATCGTCTGTAATACAAACTACTCTAGCCATAAACTGCCCCGAAAAAATAAAAAGCTTAATTAAATAGATTGTACTGGATAACCCTAAACATGGTCTTTAGGCTTAGACGACGTTTAACGAGATTTATGACTCCCTTAATCCGGAGTAGCGCCTGTTCCAGTTCACACCTTTAGTCTTAGGTAGAGACTGCTTCAGCTCACTACTCCTATTCTGGTGAGTAATACTGTCATCTCTAGGTTATCCACTACGTGATGAGCACATCACTCCCTTAATCCGGGGTAGCGCCTGTTCCAGTTCACACTTTTAGTCTTAGGTAGACTGCTTCAGCTCACTACTCCGATTATGGCGAGTAATACTGTCACCCATGGGTTATCCACTAGCTGCTCTTATGATGTTATTAAGACAAAAGTTAACATGGGCTTATAAAATTAACTAAAATGTTACCTTACCAACACGCTTCAATTATAAACTATAACCTAGATAACATCCCAGTTATCAATCTTAATGCACAATTTCATGTATTTCCATTTGATCGCTACTCATATCAAACCTTAGCAGACCCTTTAAGCTTATTCAAAGTCTGGTAATGTATCGTACTATGATTCCACGAAAACTTTAATGCATAAGATTCTATTATGTCAATCTATTTTTTTCATTATTATACTTTACACTCGTAGGGTGCGAATACTAATTACACACAAAAGTTAAATCCCCCTTCTGATGTTAGCTATACTTTGTTTTATCGAGCTAAGAAGGTAGAAATATATAAATACTTTTACTAAATCACCATAGTTTCACTTTGCACAACTATAACACTGGTATAATTACTTATTTTATCACTTTAATATCACTAATGAAACACCACTCTAACGATTTAAATTGTGATACCGATCGGGCTGCACTATCGCGTATACTTCTTGTTGTCAACCAGAGAAAGACGACGAAGACGACGAAGACGACGAAGACGACGAAGACGAAGAAGACGAAGAAGACGAAGAAGACGACGAAGACGACGAAGACGACGAAGACGACGAAGACGACGAAGAAGACGACGAAGACGACGAAGACGACGAAGACGACGAAGACGACGAAGACGACGAAGACGACGAAGACGACGAAGACGACGAAGACGACGAAGACGACGAAGACGACGAAGACGACGAAGACGACGAAGACGACGAAGACGACGAAGACGAAGAAGACGAAGAAGACGACGAAGACGAAGACGACGAAGACGACGAAGACGACGACGATGAAATGTTTCGTGCAGCTGCATTTATACCTCATAGAATGACACTTCTTTTAGTGTTGCCAACGACCTTAAGGAACGACTTCTTTTAATGTTGCCTACATTAAATAGAAGTAAATGCAAAGGAGATTATTAAAGAAAAGAAGGTTATTTGAGACTTATCCTAAGATAATTTATTTTTTTTTTGTTTCATTTTATCTTTTAACCAATTATCCTCACGAATTACTGTTAAACGTTACTTGTTAAGTGCGAGTTACATCAGACACCTTGGAAGCTTTGACATAGCATTCGGTTTATGAGCTTTGTCACCATGATCAAATTAACTACTTTTCCCGCCATTATTCTGACCATACATAAAAGCGAAAATCCTTTGTAATCGGAGTTTATATCAAAAGTTTTCAATTTCAGGTTAAAGAATGTAGCGTTTACTTTGAAAACAAGATTCAACCTTACACTGATGACAACCGACTTAAGACAAATGGCACTTCTCTGCTAAGATGACAACGTCTATTACTCTTGTTACACTAATAGCATACAAATACCCGTAGAAAAATTTAACAGCTTTAATGTATATTTCAAGGATTAAATTTTTACTTGTTGCATAGGATAGGAGTGTGTTCTTTTATTTGTAAAATATTATTAACGTTATTATTCAAAACGGCAAAAGATTCTGCCTAAACATTTATTTGCTACCGTATCACAAGAGGTTATGAAATTACTACATTATAAAGCTTATTATAGTTACTTGATTATAGAACCGTATAATACTATATATATTACATATTTTATTATGAAATAATTTGTAAAAAAAATTGTTCCAAGGAGTTCGTTTTGCCAGTTTTTCTCTAAGTTGCTTTTCTTATCAAAACCATGTAGTATTTTGACAATTAGTAAGTAAGGGTAATGCTTCCATATTGAATAAAGATATTTGAATATAATCGCTGACTAAAGTGGCCCCGGCTACCTCACTCACCAGACAAAACGCAGAAATTTAACACTTCCACTTCACGCCAGTCTTTAGTGAGGTGGTACTTACTCGGGCTAACCTGTCCATTCGTGCAACAGTGAAGACTGTTGCGTGACCCTACAACAGTAACATTATTTAACTTAATGTAAACGTCATGGCTTTTAAACTTTACATAATAAATAATAAAATAAGCGTCTGGTCTATAGGATCTTAGGAAAGACCATAATAATAAATTCGCATTAGGTATGTTTAGATAACATAAAGAGTTATATGAAGTAGCTTATATTTACGTTTTAAATTAATAACACGGTCTTCTTCGTACCGCCAATAGTTATATGAAAAGGGAACATAGATCTCATGTCGTGATCACAAAGCGCGTCCGGAAATAGCGCGTAGCTTTCAGAGAATTAATTAAGTTCAGTTCTTTGCATCGCGCAGTTTCTTCTCTGGTAGATAATGAAATTATTAACATACTTTGAAAATTATTATTAGAGTTTCCCTGTTTCCTCGTGTTTCATGAATGTTACAATTTCTTTTTCTTGATAAGTTTATAAAATGGGAAGATCACGTCTAATTTTGTTCATACAAAACTATGAAATAGTACTAAGCTGATTTTAATAAAATCGATAGCCCTGCGTTCAGCTGTGGACAACGGTCAACAAAAGGTCGATGCTGATGACTTTAATGAACTATTTTTAAGCTCAAAACGGTTATTTTTTATATCCTATATAATATTGATAGGTACTTCAAACCCTAAAAATCTATTCAACTTTGTTCAATAAGTTTATTTAACGACCATTTTACAGCGTGGCTGGATTGGTCTACATTCTAAACATTAGACGGAAAGCTTTAAAAACTATTTTATTTATTTAAAATTCTTGGGATTATTTGTTCCTCTTAGAAACTTCCACTTTATACTGGCGTTGTATGCAAACGAATGTCTTTGTACTTAATGCGATAAGAAACGGTTATTTCCTTTTTAATCGATAAGATAGCCTGTTCAGTTTCTTTACGGCTTTTTATTGCTGCGTTTCCATTAGTTTCCGCAAAAGTCGGGCTATTGAGATCTTATCAGTTCCTTTATAATATAGATGTTGAAGCTTTGTATACAGGGTGCCTTTTCTAAAGGTGCCCAAATTCACACAGGAGGTTCAGACTCGGTAGTATAATCCTTTATTGAAATAAAAACAATCCTTTTTTTTTTTCAAAAAAATTGATATTCTTTTCCACTATTGTTTATTTATATTGCACTATGTTTCCCGTATTCAGTCTTTTGTGTTTTTCTTGAAGTATTAAAGTACATTTTATTCTATATTTTTATTTTGTTTAACGACTTTACTATACTGCTTATTGTTGTCGATTAGTCTGAAATAATTATAATTTTTTTTTCTGCCCTGAGTTTAAATGAAAATATACATGTCACATGACAATAGTTGTTATTTTGTTGGACAAATTCAGGGACGATTTGTAAAAACACCTCTGATCCATAGTTTATACGCAGAGTATTTCATATATAAAAAAAATAACTATGTCTCACTCATTAGCGACAATAATTAAATTAAAAAGAGTTCAAAAAAATACTTTACATATTCTCCATACCTAGTAAAAGATGACTCACACTCCAAGCATATATATATAGAAGTAAAGACATGAGTATGGTACTTGGGAATTTAACACGCAGGCCCTATAAATCTATGTAATTATATATTATGTAGGTATGACAAACAAAAATACACTCTTATTTTTTAGCAGACAAAAGACAAGAAATTTAATTTTTATTGTGCTAATCTCTGAACTTTAGATGACACTTTTAGGGTCTGGGCGCGAATCCGGAAGATGTGGGTGGTTGGATTCCCACAGTGTCGAAAAACTTTCCGTCCATTTTTCTACATATTTAAAAAAAAACAATAAATAAAATAACATAACATAAATAATACAAAACATGGATGTAATCGCAACAAATATCATTGAAAGAAAAATATCAATGGCCCTTATATGGTACTTGTACATCCGGAATGAAAGAATTATTGAAAAGTACTCAAGTCGATTCATGCTATCGAGAAAGGTTATGACAAAGAATAAGTACTTATCGATATTTCATATTTTCATACTAGTTGGTACTGGACATAGATATTGTGAATTGAATTGAAACCTGAACGTTGAAAGTATAATCGTCATCATCATCACCATCATTTCAGCCTATAAGCGTCCACTTCTGAACTTGGGCCTCCTCTAGGCATTCCTACTTGTGAAATCCGGTGGCTTTGGTCAGGTCGTCAGTCCACCTCGCCGGACTACGTGTGCCGAAGCAATTTATTAAAACTTTATTTCACAATGAACTTATCATCCTGATACGTCGGAATCGATTATGTTGTATTTTTGTTTTTAGGTTTCACTCAATGTATTTAAATAGTTATTCTGTGGAAAACTCATACTATCGGTTTAAGCTATGCATGCTAGGCAATCGTTGTAAGTTTTATCAAGATTAACGGCACTTTTCAAGAGCCTTGTTTAGAGGACTAGAAATTACTGTTAGTCTGGCATATACACATATATTACCTTCATTAAACTTTTCTTTAGATAATCAATATGCGTAGTAAGAATGTAGTTAATTTAGATAATATTACATTATTAACCTCAATGTAATATTAATCAGAATATATTAGTTTGTATGTTATACAGGACCGGTACGGACCACTAAATAAGATTTTTGCCGAATATTTTGCAGAAAAAAAAAATGTACGTGTATGTTTTTTAATTGTTTGTATGTGAACTTAATCAACATAAGAAAACAGAAAATACAGTAATTATTTAAAATGAAAATACAAGCAAAATGTACGCGTCTATTATATTGAAAACTTCAAAGACGTTATTCTAAAGTGTTACTTTACAGTAACGTCTATATACGTTCCCACTGTTGGGCAGAGGGCTCCCCTGTTCAGAATGTTTTAGGGCATAGTCCACCTCGCGACCACACTGCGGATTGTCAGATTTTATACAAGTTCGAATTTTTTTTGTTGTTATTTCAAAAATATGGAGGTTTCCTCTCAATGTTTTCTTTAAACACTGAACATGTGATAAGTCAGTCACTTAAAATTACTAATTTCATTGGCGCCGGCACCGGGATTTGTACTCTGGGTGCTCGAGTATAATTGAATTATTAACGACCGCCCGGACACTCTGTTATCATGACTCCAAAGGCGTTGTATAATAAATTTACATTTACATCACTACATAATATACAACAAAGTCGTCCCGCTGTCTGTCTGTCCCTATGTATGCTTAGATCTTTAAAACTACGCAACGGATCTTAAGGTGTTTTTTTTACTATATAGAGTGACTCAAGAAGAAGGTTTATATGCATAATACATTGCACCCGTGCGAATCCAGGTAGGGTCACAATGATTAATAAAATAAAAATATAATCATGTAGTAAACAATTAGTCGTGTAGGTTTTAAAATGTTTACACGATCAATGTTAAAAACATAAGCTTGTCTTAGTAGGTTATTGCGATGTTGCCGATAGTTCTTGACGTTTCAAAATATTTTTGCCGTAAGCGAAAACAAACAAGATGCAACTGTTAAAATGTTACTGCAATACTCAATACCTTGGTTTAAATTAAATAATTGAAAGCGTTAAACACTGGCTACTTACTTTTAACTTACATTTTCTCTCTAAACTTTATACGAAAAGAAAAAGCTATAAAAACCCTAAATCATACTTAACTGTTATTAATTATAGGTCGCCAAAAGTTTTTATACTTTTAAGCAGAGCTTCCGCTTCACTAATCCGAGCCTTTCATGTTTTCACTCCTACATGTGTTTAACCACATTTATATAAAATTTAAGAGCAATGGCATCATCTCATTTTACAAAAGTTTGTCATTTAATGTACTTTGTAAGGTGTTGAATGTTATAAAGAATGCACACTAGTTGGCACAAAGCATTGCTAAAAATGCAATAGAAATGACATAGAAGATGTCGAGATTTTCATGATTTTCGCCGTGAGATCATCGGCCGCTTGCTTAGTTGGTTAAACGTCTGGGCGTGAAAGTATCTATTCGTTCCCATTCCGATGTATAAACGAATGTTATTTTCAATACAAATCACGACATCCTTCCTCTCTCTCTCACCCGTGCATTTATTATTCCCATACGGTAGTGGGGTCTGTCTTGCTTGTCTTTCGTTTCCACTTCGCTCCATCTATCGCATCGTCATGGGTAACATTGCAGGCGTTGAGGTCTTTTCTCATTAGAGGTACTCCATCTTATTTTTGGTCTTCCTCGTCATCGGGAACCTGGGAAGTCCAGACGGTACGCTTCTTTCCCTATGTACTGAGAAGTTCGACGTTGCACATTTCCATAACACTGGAGCATACTTGCCCAAATATTTATATTAGTCGCATCTGACAACTTGTTGGCCATCGATGATAAGCGGGCCGCTGTCGGCAGTATTTGGATCATTGCACACCATGTATTGGATCTTCGCTACACTCAACACTAGGCCACCTGCTCATAACTGGCTCCACCAGCCAGTTCCTCATGTGATATTATGCATAAAAGTCCAGGAAGCAAGAGATTGAGCATGTTCGGTAAGTGCAACCATAATCGAGCATAAGACGTAAGGGCTGAGCACAGAACCTTGGTTAACTACCCCTTCCGTAAGCGCTATTGGGTTTGTATGTCCCACCGTAGTGCTTATTACTGATCTCACATTCTCATATATATCGGCTATGATAACGACTTACCTTTCGGGAATATTTTTCTTTCAAAGACTCCACCAAATAGTCTGCCTAGGTACGCAATCGAATGCCTTTCCTAGTAAGTATGAGTACCCTTCCTATGAAAGCTTATATTGGAATCGTAGTTCTGTTCGCAATAGCAAAGAAGTGTCATTGTATGAGATATAAATGAAGCGCTGAACAAAGCATTTCATGGTCTTTTTTGACTGTCAACACGCGATAGTGCTGCTCAATCGGTATCACAAATTAAGTCGTTGTGATTCTTTAGTCCAAAAGTGAAAATAAGTAATTACACAAGTGTTATTTTTGAACAAAGTAAAAGTACGGCGATTTGATAAAAGTATTTAAATTTCTACCGCATAACTCGATAAAACAAAGTAAAGCTAAATAGTTAATTTACTATTAACAACAGTGACCGATTTTTTATCTCCCTATTATAAAATGGTAATTATACCTGCGCTTATTGCTTTCAATTCAATGTTTTGTTACCAATAATGAGGACTGGTTACACAAAATCGAATACAATTTATATTTAAAATTTAAAACAACAGTTATCACAAGCATGTTGCTACTGTGCAAACACTTTAATGCTTGTTGTTAATTCATTATTTCAGGGTATTTCAAAGAAGTATAAACATACCTTAGATAAAAACAGTTTTTTTAACTATCTTTAATGATATTGCAGCCATACCTTATATTGATATCTTTCAATAAAAAACAAAAATAGTGAATCAATCTTCATTAGTCTAAGAATTGTATTACCATCGCAATACAAAAAAGTATACATGTTCTTACGTACGCACGTAAAAAGTTACAGGTACTTCTTTAGCGTAACAAAAGAAAAAAAAACTAAAAATTTTATCCCCTTAGCAAATACTCTTTTTTTGTGAGAAAGACACTAAACGACGATAATAACTTGTTTAACTTTGTTGTTTTGTAATAATAACTTGTTATTAATTCCCATTGTAAAACCGTGAAGACACCAAGTCTTTGCAACTCACTTCATCATGTCGGTATCGATGTACACGCGTATCGTAAAAACTCCCATAATTTTCTCCATACGCACCAAATGCACTATAACTTCAAAAAGCAAATTATAATAAAAAAACTTTGCAAACTGAATTAACAATAACGAAACTTTATCTTTATATTCCACTTACTAGCATCCCTAACTACTAACCTGCGACAGAATACTCGTACAAACAATTAAATTTGACTTACATCAAATATTACTCGGTGGCACCTTGCTTCGGTGTCGGGGGCCGTGGGTCGATTACCACACGGTACAAGTATTTGTGTAAGCCAAGATAATTGTTCTGGATCTGGGTATTTGTTTCCCATGGAAGGTTGATGTCAGGCAGGCGGCTGGTCGTGAAAACAAAGCCAAAACCGCTTACAACATGAATCATATGTTTTGCTGACCCCACCTAAGTGGGATAAGAGCAGGAGGAGCATAACCTAAAATATTTTTGTTACTTCTATATTTTTTTTAAAAAATCACTAAATTAATCTGTGAAACTCTCAATCTGAAACCTGGATTAAAAAATCAGTAATGATTTTGTAAAAAAAACCTATGTGTGTTCAATAAGAAAAACATTATTCCGTCTTGGTCTACCAACTGGTAGACCAAGACGTCTTGGTTTACGTCAAGAACTTTGCTTTAGTAACATGAATATTTTCCTACTTATCTAAGAGGAAAATGTTTATTTATAGGAGCTTCTTAAACCCCTTCAATGCCTTCTTAGAACTTGATAGGAAACGTTGCGACGCTTTGCTTGACACGACGTATTTCTCAAGGGCGCATAATTTACTCAACTAACAATTTTAAAAACTCATGTTAAGCATTAAGAATAAATTTGGTGATACGCCGTTCAATACCAGCAGAGTGATTTTTTTATCTAGATATGTCTATAAAAGGTTTAACCGGTAATCTAAATCGCGTCGGTAATATAAGAAAAAATGCTAAATACCACCATGAGGTTACAGAAGATTGTCGATATATTTAGCACGATATACTTGCCAGACAAGAAAGCATTCATGTAAGTAGTTGCTGCATGGTGGTACCAAAAAATATTTGCATATTTGCAAAAGTTCTGAGGTAATTTGTAACCTAAGCACTTCTCAGCAACTGGATTTAGAATAGTGATTCAATTTGAGAAGTATTTCCGTCTTTTATAACTGAATAAAAATAGGCTTAGCCTCGTTTTATAGATGTTAGATTCCAATGTTCAATGTAGTCAATAGCGGTCAGTTTCTTATAAACAATTTCCTAGTTTTGTCAGTTTCATGATTATTCTGGCCCAAAATTATATCATAAACAATTAAGATGTAATTGCAAGTTTTACTTATCGCTTAGAGTTAAGTTTCCAGTTTTTTGTACAAGAGTTTTACACATGACACGGTATTTTCGTAAATTCCTATACTCGTATCTTTCGAGTGTGTTTTATTCACCATTTCAACGGTAGGAATTCCATCTTGAGTACTTTGGGCATACCGTGTGTAGGTAATGACGTAGAAAGGAGTAATCGATAATAAACGTTATAAAAAAGGCTGTACAAGGTAAAATACGTTAGGCGGCAATCTGGAGAACGACGGATATAGCACTTAGCGGAGGCGGACATTACGTGACATCGCCATAAAGATCAGACTTTTATTCCAATCTTTGTTTTATTACGGACAGGTGAAATATGATAACAGCGTTATATTTAAAAATATTTTGATCAAATAAAAATTAATTTCGTAAATCACTGGATTATTAGCATAAAATTATGCCCATCTGTTATTATTTTAAACAGTACATTTTTTTATTTTTACAACAGATTTACATACCATATAGGAAGAATTTAATTATCAAGTTCGAGACAAAGGTGGAGGAGAACTAGGTAGGATTAGTAGATCTCTTTTTGTTGTAGCTATATTATATTTTATAGTAATAAGCCGTAATACATTAGTATAGCGTTGTAGATTTTTTTCAACTACTGGTTTATTTAAGAGAAATGTTATATGATTGTTATGATATTATACTTAATTAATAATTGACAATTTATTATTTATTAACAAATTATTTTCATTTGAATATTTGCGATGTTTTGAATTTTTATGCGATGTGATTGTAGTGATATTTTAATTCTAAAAACTTTTGACAAATTTCATATATTTTATCTAGATATTTTCATTTTAACACCAGAACATCGTTATTATAACATTATTTGTATGGTTATGTAAAGTATTTGATACAGTTTAATATTAGACTCCTTAGAGTACCTACGATAATAGTAATGACATTTATGACTACTGGGACAAAAAAATGTATTATTTTTTACATTGATTTTATTGTTTATTCTTTTTTACTTTATTGATGTCTAATACTATTATTATATTTTTTATATATACTATTTTTTTTAATTTAATGATTGCATGGCAATTCAATTGCTAAAGCGAAATTTGCATGCTGTTAAACCGCTAAATAGGTTAAAGCGACAGAAATGTAAGTACATCTTTGTAACCCTATTTATGGCATGTAAATATTTGAATTTGAATTTGAGCTTACGCATTATTTATAATTGCTAAACAAAACATTATGATATTGAGCACCACGTAAGATTTCTTATCCATACAATTTTCTTGTACATTGCTGAGCCAGGTTATGAACATTTTACTGGGACTTCGAGAAGGGAAAATCAAGGTCAATTTTCTAGCGTCACAGCTATGTCATCATCCCTTATCATAAATTTCGCTTGCGTGTCCTGTTTAATGAAATGTCGCTACTTTTTACGAGAAGGATTATATTTTTGGCTTCGGTAGCAAAACGCCTTTTAGGTTGCAGATTTTCACGCCTTGCTAGCTAAATATTACCGAAGCTTTAGAAAATTTTAAATAATCCTTAATGATGCGGCTAATACAGATTGTATCGAACTGTTGAGAAGGTATATATAATTATAAATGTTGTCGGCTCTTAAAGGAATATTGAAACGTCCTTCGACTCCTTGGACAACAAATAACCTGAAAGGCAAAGGCCTTATAAATTAAAAATAATATAAAAAAAACTGGGCTGTTTTTATACTAGTGATAAATACATGTACTACAATTATTTGAATAATTATATGATATGTGTAGCTGTCGTTGATATATCCACAATAACATAAATATCTTCTTACTGGCTTAGATATTATCACCATTTGGTCTCTGTGAAGTAAACAGGTAAACATCGAATATATTTTCTAAAATTTATTTATTAAACTCAAATTTCAATTTCATCTTGAGTGCAGACTCAAGCAGCATGGCCAATAAAAAATCAAATTCTAGCTCTGTTTCTCAAATTGACTCAAGAACACTCAAACTAAAGCTTATGCTTTCATTTCTCTTCAATTGACGTGTATGAGATAAAGATGATAGAATCTAGGTCTATAGCTATAGTGAAAAATAAAAAAAAATGTTTATCTTACATTGACACAAGCCTTCTCAATAGATTATCTTTCCCTTGCTCTAACTCGCACTATAAACTTTTCTATGATAAAATGTAGCGTATATGCCACTTATTATTCGGTAAAAGTAGAGGTACGAATTTTGTGCCATATTCTTCTCAGTTTTATAAACTAGATCGTATCTGGTATTGACTGCTCTGACGATATGCTTGTGTATTGCTTATTTACCAACAGACTGATCTTCATATTGTAATTGCTAGACTTAACCCTCAATTAAGTTTTATTTCTGACTAGACTACACATTATGGGAATCTCGAGAATGCTGACTAAAATGATTTCGCAAACCTATCAAGTGTTTTAAAGCCTATCTGGTGTTTGCAATAACAAACTTACCCCGTTGTCTAATATAATAAAAATTCTACGCGATTTTATATACACAACGAACTAAGGAATACAATCCGTAAAGCCTTCGTAATCTTGCAACTCCTTTGTCAAGATTAAGACGCTTAAACTTCCAATAATAGATTTCACAGATAATTGTTACATAGACTTTAACAAATATTGAGCGGTTATTCAACAACTATATTAGATATTTTTTTTCCTTCGAAAATATGAATATGTCACTCCTAATTGTTCAAATCTAAAATGTATCAGTATTAAAACAGGCGTAACGCCGGACTTTTTCTTTAACTATTTTAATTTTTAAACGATCAAGCTTCCCCGTCTTATCTTGAAAATAAGTTTAAATGCCTCTCACTTAACATTAAGAGATCTGCGTTCTACATCTAAAGTAAGATTCCTATTTATCCTACTGTTAATTTGTTTCTTCTTTCTCTTCGGCATCTCACGTACTGAAGTAGGTCTCAAATTATTGGTTCGTGACTTATATTTAAACGAATCATAATAAGTTAAGATGGAAGTACTGAACTAGTATGTATGTATGAATATTTTGTTTATCTATTTATGGATGTTTAAGTGGATTGCATACACTTACATATTAATGAAGATAATTGTTTTGATAAACAAATAATGCAGTACGATATGATATTCAAAGGTTTAATTTTTTTTGTTACTCGACTATATTGCAGCAATTGATACATAATGAATGATTCTCTAGCAGCAACTGCATTACACTTACTATAGTAAAGATTTTTATTGGCTGTTAGTTACTGGAAATAGAATTTTGACGTAAGTATTATGGAGCTAATTTCAAATACCTATCGCTTGCTAGCTAAACTATCTACAGATAGATAGAATATTGAAAACGGTCGAAGAGCGAAAAACCGTAACGTTAAGTAAACGGAAAACTAAGTATATAATTTAAACGAGACATAAATAATTCGTTTTTTAGGTACCAACTATTTTTCACTTCTGTTAGTACAAAAATAATATACTCATATCAAAAATTCTTATAGTCAAATAAACTTTATAAAATATGTACTAAATTCAATAACATAAGTCATTTGAATCTTTTCAAAAAATAAAACTATATAATTTTTATTAATTTTATAAATGAAACATAACACAAAATAATAACGTTAATGGTATATCGTCATTTTAAGTATTTATTGACTCTGTATTAATTTTTTTTCTTTTAAATTAATTTTAAAGTACACGTTATCTATTTTCTTTAATATCTACGAAATATTGCTTTAGCTTTCCGTACACTCCGAACGATACCCGAGGGATGAAAATGAATAAAGGATACGTAACTAGCGATATTATAGTAACCTACTTACACTTATAAATAATGTGACGATGCAATAGCCAAGTAAATAAAAGCCTTTGTTTTTTTAAAAAAAATTAATCCAATTATTTTTGTAATTTACGCAACCCTAGTCCAAATTTCGGAGTTGGCACAAATTTAATTAATACAATTTCATGTACTGGTTTACCTCGCCCGGTTTATAGGTCACTATAAACACTAATATCTATGATATTAGTCTTACGGGTTTTATAGGTCACCCTGTCAAAACTGTACTAAAAAAGGGTAAATATGTTTCAAAATACATTCTAGCAAAGATCTGTACCCAAAAATTTAACCAATAAACCGTTGGTTAAAGAAAAGAAAAGTAATGGCTAATTTATTGTTATTAAATTTTGGACAGATCAAGAACACGACGTGATTTCAGACAGATTTGAGAACTATTTATTTTTAACTAGCGTCCTATCATACAGAATATAGTATTTATTTTTAAATGGCGCATTAAAAAAAACTATATGTCCATATACATTCACTAGCTTGTCGCCCGCGGCTTCACTCACGTTGAAGCCCCTAAATAAATATCTTTCTTTAAAATATACATAGATTATCTGTGTACCATTTTTTAAATAGGATAAGTAATTTTGGCATGAAAGCGAGTCAGACAGAGTTACTTTCGCATTTATTATATTAAAATATGGATAATGTATGGAAAATACCAAAATAATAAATTCACTCACACTGTACTTAATTATTAAAAATATATTCCATATTTCTACCGCGATAATTAGCAGTAATTTTACTTTTATATGATATTTGCGGTGAACATTTTATACATATTTAACTAAGCAATAAAATTGGGAATTTTAAAGAATAACATACGATCATTCGCAGAGAAGCGTAAATAAAATGTAAATCAACACACTTACGCTTTGAGCATAGCAAATTTATGGAGATGTTAAATTTTAACAAGGTTCAAGCGGCGGTAAGGGCTTGATTTTGTGTGGCCCTTTTTATTACCGGATTTATTCCCCCGCTGATAAAACAGGCAACTCGAATATATAATTGTTGTATTATATCAGCACAAAGTTCATAAATAGACTGAAGCTGGGTTTTTCTATCCAAATTACTATAAAAGTACTATTATAAATATATATTTTTATTACAATATTATACTAATATAATCATCGAATACAATTATCGGCCATAGGCTTGTTTTGCTAAATATCGCCAGCGATTTTAACTTAATTTTTCTCTTTTTTGTAACGATGAATTTTTATGTGAATTAGTAGCGATTAAAAAGATAATTTAATCAATAATTTTAATCCAATGTTTAACATAAATAATTCCTCAAGAAACGAATTTATTTATAGTACATGACTGCAACCTAATTTATGACAACTTAAATAGGTAACGACAGAATATTAAAATTGGAACATCAATTCTGTACGTAATGGGCACATTTCATACGAATAATGGAACTCATTCAAGACCCTGTTAAAATGAGTTTAGAACCTCTGAGTGCGAGTAAAACCTTCTATTGTTTTAAACAGCATTTAGGTTATGAAGCTTATTGCTCTGATTGTTAGACTTAGAAAACAAATAAATGAATTTAATATAGTAATAAATTTGTTAAATTTTTATAGTCAATTAGAAAAAAAAAAGAGAAAAATCAAGATAATCTAAATTTTAAGGACCTCTCTTGCGTTCCATTTTTCGAGTGCAGAAAAATGCGCGTGAGCATTTGAGAAAACGTTAGTAATACTAAATAAAACCTACACCAATAGCGGCTTTATAGGCTTATCTAAATGGTGTTAATAACAATCAAATCTTAGATGGTTAATTCGTATAATATGTCCGTGGGCAACAGTAATAAATTAACATCAGGTGAACCGTCAGATTGCTTACCAACTCCTGACATAGAAAAATAAATTTATCTTTTTTTATTTAATATTAGCTTTTCGCCTGCGGCTTCGATCGCGTTGAGCCCTCAAATAAATATATTTCTTAAAAAATCACAATTAAAAAATAGCCTATGTCCTTTCTCAGGCTCTAGACTATCTGTGTACCAAATTTAATTTACATCGGTTCAGTAGTTTTGGCGTGAAAGCGAGACAGACAGACAGAGTTACTTTCACATTTATTAGCACAATTTGATTTTGATCTTAATGGATTCATGTATCTTTACAAAATACTTGCATTCATTTTAATCAAGCGTATTATACTCGAAAAAGAAACAAGTGCGAGTCGGACTCGAGCACGAAGGAAGGTACAGGACGTACCATCCTTACTAATATTATAAAGGCAAGTTTTTATGTATCAATGGATGTTTGTTACTCTTTCACCCAAATACTACTGTATGGATTTTGATGAAACCTTACAATAATACAGTTTATACATCAGAATAAGACATTTATATACATATTTTATGTATATCTGTCTTTCTGTCTGAATGTTACGCCTTCCTATTCAACGCAGCCGTAGTCGCGAGCGGCAGCTGGTTATCTATAAAAACGGAAAAGAGTCATATCTGTTGTATGGGAGCCACACGTAAATATTTCTTTATTCTGTTTTTTACTATTTGTTGTTATAGCGGCAACAGAAATACATTATGTGTGAACATCTCAACTGTCTAACTATCGCGTTTCATTAGATAAAGCCTGGTGATAGTCGGACTGTCAGACAGACAGACAGCGGAGTTAGTAATAAGGTCCCGTTTTACCCTTTGAATACGGAACCCTAAAAGTATACAACTTCATAATGAGCTTTCATTATGTACTTACTTCCCTGTGTGTAAAACCAGAGAACGAGTTTATCTGCACTTTATTAGTGTACTTAGGACGTCTTTTATAACATGTACCGGTTTAACAATGAAAATTAGCTCATAATAAGTATTATTTATTTCTCATTCTATTAGGCTTCAAACAAGTACGTAGTGTTAGGTTAATTTATTAGAATAGCGTAATAATTCATATTATATCGATCAATAATTAGTGATACGGATTACTATTCTATATTTGTGGCAACACTGTTTCGAAACGTCATGTTGTGAAGTAGCGATTCAAGTTCATTTATTATAAATATATATATACATATTAAAGCTCTTTGAGCTATGCGGATATAGCTCTTCTTTATCTCAGAAGTGGGATAAATTAAGTTCGCCCACGATTTTGAAGAAATGACAAATTATGAATAACGCAACAGTATCCACGAGTTTTTCGTCGAGAATTTTGTTTGGGGATCGCAAACACCTACGAAATGGTTGCAGCCAGCAGTGATGAAGATGAAGGTAGAAACCGTGGTAGCGTGAAATCATCTCGTCGAATACGCGACAAACAAAATCGAAGGCGTGATCAGAGGATGCGCAGGCTGCGATGATCCTTCCTTTAGTGGAATGCCGGAGAAGTGAACGTGGATCGAGTGGTAGCATCAAGAGGCGTAGCAGGCAATGTAGGAAGTGAGGTAGGCAGCAAGCGGCGATCGTTATACAGCGCCGGGTCACGTGAGCAAGTCAAACATTTTTAACAGTGATACACAGGCATTTTTGTCATCTTTAGTGGAAGCCATTTCTAGCAACTGTTCTCAGACCAATAAAGTTAGTTATAGAGGGTAGACGATCGGCCCTGAAGATTAAGAGCTAAAGCAGCGAATTGCCAGAAACCTGAGCAAGTTTTAAGATATTTTCAGTTCATTGAGCAACAGGCTCGTGAACCAAAAACGAAAGCAATCAAAAGCATCGATAGCACAGAGGGGGCATATAGATGTCTGTACTGATGTCGTGTAGGAGTGATTCACATTCAGTGGAGTAACAACTCTTCTATTTCTTGATTGTATAGAACTACCCATTATTAATTATCAAATCCATCCATGTCGGTGCCAAATTGACTGTCAATTGATTGTCCAATATTGAGGTGCTGAGGTGTTTGCATAACAAGGCTACGATGTCCAACCAAGTACAGTGTAGTAGCACGAAACCCATTCAACTCCAGAATGGTGTAAGACAGGGTGATGTCATATCCTCAAAACTCTTCATCGCTGCGTTGGAAGATGTTTTCAAGCTTCTGGACTGGAATGGACGTGGCATTAAAATCAATGGCGAATACATCACCTTTCACATTCGATCTACCGACGACATAGTCATCATGGCAGAATCGCTGGAGGACCTTATTACAATGCTCAATGACATAATCAGTGCAGACAGAGAATGACACCAAAACTTTGTTTTAGCACAGATGATTCCAGGATAGAGACGAACCTTTTTTTTATGATGCGAGCACCTCCAGTGGTCGAATAACATTGTTTTAAGAATGTCGCACAGATGATTTTGGAGACTAACTGGGCTGGATTTGCAGGATGAGGTGAATAGAAAATGATATTAGCACAGTCGCACTCTGAGGTCAGTGCAGAAAGCGCATGTCATCACAACTGAGCAGGATTAGAAATAAGACCAGTGATTGTGATAAAGATTAGTTAGAGAATTATGGCACAATGTAATGAGAATTGCGATTAAGATAGTAAGTAACAATATGGCAATCAAGATATAATTGTATATTGATTAGAAAAATAAAGATCCAATATTAATTTTAAATACTGTTATTGTCATTCATATTTATATGATAAAAATGATATATGTCGTATTTCAATATTCAATATTCTTTTGTTATTAGGGATTGTAATGCACTGTACAAGTGAGAGGACTTACTTCTCTAAGGACGGCTGAACTGTAAGGTCATGTTTGAAGGTTTGATATTTCATCGATTAGTATTAATTAATTACTATTCTATATGTGGTAATATCGTTCTATCGATTCTCATTTATATAGTACTGTTTCGAAACGTCATTTTGTGAAGTGGTGATTTCAAGTTGATTCATTATATCCGCATAGCTCGAGGAATACTTTCTTGGATAAATAACTATCTCCTTTAATAGAAAGTCCTAAATTAATAGCATCAATGTTGACCTTAAAAATAGTTAATGACTTATGGCGGATGAGAAATATGAGACATGGTTATTTTCATCATGCACTCACCATCTTACATTTTTATTACGAACACTCTCTCATGCTTAGTATTTAGGCTCACAATTCATAATCACCTAAAAAAATATTCAATCAATGCAATCATTACCCAGGTCGACTGTGCTATTCTATTTTATGTCAAAATCAAGCCAATTATTCAATTATTCAAAATCAATCAATTAAAACAATCCATACCAATCAGATTGTGCGTACCTTTAAAAGCGTAAAAGTTTAACATTCATTTTTAAAATAACCAAATTTACTTTTAATAATACCTTAATTAAGATATTTTAATGTATTATTAGATAGATACGTGCCGCTATTAAATATTCAATTCTTACTCCCGAGAAACTGTTAATACATTTTAAATTTTAATAGACTTTGTAACTATTGAGAATGTCGAACCCTGAATAGACAGAAATGTCAAGGGCACCACTTAAGGCGTCGCCATTTTTTATATGTTGCCATATTTATAGTAACTATTGGCGACACCTTATTCATTCCGCAGAATTATTAAACAATTACGTCATATTATAAAAACCATTCAATACAAGCACACTTTAGCAAAAGGTCATAATGTATTTGACTTCAGCATTATCACGGATGACTCCGTGGCGCAGTCGCCAAGGTATCGGCTTCGGCGTCGGGGGCCGTGGGTTCGATTCCCACACGGGACAACTATTTGTGTGACCCACAGGTAGTTGTTTCGCATCTGGGTTTTTGTCCGTGTGAAATTTATGTTTTTAAAACGTCCTTACAACCCAGGATAATGTTATCCTAAAGTAAGGGCAATGTTTTTAAAATAAAAAGAATAAAAAATATTTTTTTTTATGTGAGAAGGTTGCAAGCAAGCTAACGCATCACCTGACGTTATTTGATATCCGCCGTCCGTAAACATTTGCACACGCCAGTCGGTTACTAGAAATCAAAGCAAAACATTAAGGATTAATTAAGAATTTTGCCGGTGGTAGGGCCACGCAGCAGCCTCGGCTGTTGCACGAATGGGCAGGCCCGTAAGTACCATTTGCAACGCCAGTTTCGTCTGTTACTAGGTAGCCGAACTGTTTTCTATTACTTTAATTTGCTTTTTATTGATTATTTGCACTTCATTAAAGCTCAACATTATCTTCTGATTTCAAATTAAGTTTATGATTCTAATCGACCGTTTTAGACCAATCAGTAATCAACTTAAATTTCTGTTCTTATTTTAATTGAGTTAAGGATATCAAAATTTTAATTAATTAAAATACGACAATCTTTACTGTGAGAAAATGTATAAATATAGACTATTAGTTTTTGATACAGCAGCATAAAGAAAAAAAAATGAATTTTGGACACCTCAAATTTTACGTCTCTGCACTTCTCCGATTAAACATGAACTATGCCAAATCCGGCACACATCTATTTAACGCAATAGTCTTAAATAGGAATCGAAAGTTCCAAGTTTGGCTTCATATATTAATATAAAGAAGTTAATTTGACGAAAGGGCACTGTCAGTCACATTATAATGTAAATATTCACAAGTTAAAAAAAGAACACAGAGTCACAAAGTAAATATTCTTATTTACGAATGATACATCCATGTATGCTATTGACTAAAACATGAACTAGTTCGGCCCCTCAATGTAATAATCGGAACGCACGCAAAATTTCCTCAGTTAAGTTATCACCTATATAACACCTACCTACATCACCAGCCTACATCAATGTTCACAAAGCTTTTAAAGATGGCTTTTAAAGAGGCTGTAGGGCAATAGTTCTTCTACTATAATAAGCTTTGAAAATACACTAAAGAATCTCTACATTTTTGACCATGCGAATAAATCAATCATAAAATAAAGGTTGATTACAATGAAATTGTCAGCAAAAGTAACGATATAACTTTGGAGTATCGTCCAACTAGCGATTTAACTTAGCACGAAAAATCAATCTTATGAGGCAAGTCAATATTTTTTAACTAATACTTGAACAGGACATTTAACAAAATAACAGAGTATGGTGCAATGTTTATGCGAATAGAAAGAATTCATCAAATCCCTTTTAAGTATGCGTACAAGAAAGTATCAGTAAAGATGGTACGTCAGTAATTACTAGAATATGATGTTTATAATGGGTAAAATATAAGCATTATTAAAAAAAATACATTTCATCATGCAAAGCAGAAACTCCACCCATACATTGAACTTTTAATGAGTGATTACAAGAATGTTATAAAGAGTATGTAAAGCGCTTGAACTCCAAACTTTACCATTTCAGAAAATATGGAAAGTTACTAATGTTAATTAACTCCCTTAAATTGATAGCTCCTATTAAATATTTTAAGAGAAAAAATAAGGGACTTAAATTGCTGACCGAAACTTGTTCATTTGCTTGCCAAGGCGTTGAACATTTATTAAAGAAAATTTTCGGATAAAAATCCGCTTCGGAGTTTAGAAGGTCAAAATTACAAAATATATATTGTCGATGATAAACCATGATATCAGACAAAGTCCATCAGTAGTTGATAATTTACAAACTGTTTAAATATAATCTATGAATGCTTTATAAAATTAAAAAAAAATGTTTTATATTTTTATTTTATTTTATTGTTGTAACAAAATCCACAGCACTTTTTTTAAATATATATAAATCTTATAACTAAAGCCAATTTGGATTTACATTATTCTGCTAAATTATTTAAGTAAATTACGACAGTAGAAAACATGAAAACTTTTGACACTTAGGCATTATTATGGATTACTTGTACGTGCGTGCGTGTGTTTGTGTGTGTGAGAGTGTGTGAATAAGATGCCATTTCCTCCTCCAATACTTTTAATACCCCACTTTTGAATCTATCCTTATTTGTGTTGAATATATCTAGGTTGTAAAATTTATTATTGAAGACACTCTGCAAGCGATTCACTAATGAGTTTTGTGCATAGCGAGTCGATGACTTGGCTTCAGCAAATAAGTGTGTATGTCTGGTTCTAACTTTTGTAGTAGACAATCGGAGAACTTTTGCAGCTAAATATTCGCAGTCAATATTTCCCGTACACAGTCCCTGCAAGAAAGCCATGTCCAACAGCGTACGCCGGCTCTCAAGGCTTACGAGCTTATAATACTTGCATGTCACTTCATAATTACTGGAGACTCTGTGACTTCTGAAGTTTGAGCAGTATTCTCTGTGCCTTTTAAACTTATGCTGAATCTTCTCCAAATTATTTTTATTTGTTATGTAGTGTGGGTTCCAGGCGGTGCTACAGTATTCTAGTATGCTTCGTAAAGTAATTTCATACAATGAATACTAGAAAAAGGTCTATTAACACGTAAAATAAAACCTTGGTTTTTGTAGGCTGAATTTACTATGGCATCTTTGTGGTAGGTAAATGCCAATTTATTGTCCATTAGGCCACCAAGATCTTTAACAACAGTTTCTTTACGAAGATTAAAATAGTTTATTTGATAGTCAAAGTTTAAAGGCTCCTTTTTCCTAGTAAAAGACACACAGTGACACTTATTAACGTTAACATCAATACGGTTCTCTTTATAATAAGTATTGAGCCGCTCAAGATCAACTTTTCGCAGTCTGAGTAATTTACGATTTTCATAAATATTTTCGTGTCATCAGCGTACATAAGGAATTTAGCATGATGGAAACACTTACCCACGTCGTACAGATAGCAAGCATATAAGAGAGGGCCCAAAATGGAGCCTTAAGGGACGCCTGACGATATTTCCACAAAATTAGAACGAAACCCCTCTAAAACCACTGCTTGAGACCGTTTCCATAGGTATGATTTCATTATTTATAATTACTCTTTATACACACAAAATATGCTGTACACAGGTGAAATTTATTTCATCTGTATGTTTTATTATTTATATTTATTATGTTCATCTACCAGTCAATCTTTGGGTGGTCCAGAGAAAAGTTTAAGTAGGTAGATGAAAAATGAGGAATTATTGAGAAATAAAATTATCTTAACAGACATTAGAATAAACTAAATCTCTCCTTTTCCTCTGCGCTCAAATGACCAATTCTAACAAAATAAAAAGATTTCATCGTACAAATGCCACGCACTGAATCACTGATTAAGACGAAATTGATACAAATATCATAAGATATACGGATAATTTATAATAAGTAGGCATGGCAAGAGAATTGAATCTTCGAATACTAACATTGTAGATAGCTATCTAAAACAAGGTCATGCAACCGCCGACACGTGACGAAGCTTATAATAATCCTATCACGATGTCATAACGTAGCGAGTTTAATATAAATTACCAACTAGATTAACGACTTCATACTCAACGACAGATTATCGCCGAGATGATTCGTTTCATGGAGGTACGCTGCATTGACAAGTTGCGGCTGAGCTTTCCTTTCCAGCTTTCCTTTAAACATTACCAACCTTCAAAGATGGTAGCTATTTTTATAATTTACTCCATACATTTTCAGCTTAAGGATCTCTCTTATTTACTTTTTTTTATAAAAAGATGTGAAGCAAGCAGGCGGTTCATCTGATGTTTTGTTTTTTGATTGTCACCCTCCGCCCATGGCTATGTACAACACCTGAGGTGTTTCCTCTAAATATCGCACTCACTAGAGAAAATGTGAAGGTATAACACCTACATTTCACGCTGGATTTCTAAGAGGCTGCTATGCTTCCCCGGACGAGCCTATCGTGGAAACGTTCTACAGTGGAAACGTGGCGTAGCCCAACTATTTTATAATTTCGATGTAATCATAAAATTTTGTTTTTTATCTGTAAAAAATATGATATTTTCATGTATTTATACTGCCGGGTTTGAACTTCTTAAGTACAAATTTATATTGAAGACATACATCATCATTAACCCAGAAAATACATAAGCGTTACACTAATACTAACACGAAAGTATCTTATTCTTTACCAATTACGGCTGGACATGAGAGCTTACTTATATATTTCGCTTATGACATATCAGCGATTGACATTATATCCGTACACAAACAAACGTTATTAGCCACCATGTGTAGATTTTGCGGAATCAGATGATACTAAAGTGCTTCGTTTCAGCTATGAATACTAAGAAGTAGCTCAAGATATTACAGAATATAATCGCTTACTCTTATAAATCCGGTACTGTTAAGTATTATGAATTAATAAATCACCTAGCAATTTCTATACAATATGATTGATTTTAAATTAAGCAAATAAATATCTTTAATCTTTAAAGATTTTTTTCTTGTCTTGTAGACCTTTAAACTTCCAGCTTTTTTGTGGTTAAGCAATTCGGAAGTTATTGTTACAATCCAATAAACAAAAAGTAATACCGTCATACATCTTGGCTTTTTGCCGTTTACAGAAGAGACAAGACATGTGGTGAATGTATATGAATTGTAAGGCATTATATTGTTAAGCTTCCAATGTTTTAAAATACAACTTTCAATAGTTAAGTTGCAAAACAGTATTTTTTATTAAAAAATAGTATTTTATTGGACTTAAAAAATATTTTTATTATTCAGTTTTAGTAACAAGTTAGGGGACGACTCGGTGGCGCCGTTGTTAAGCTATTGGCTCCGACGTCGGGGGTCGGGTCGTGGTTTCGATTCCCACACGGGACAAGTATTAATATGATCAAGACATAATTGCTCTGTATTTAGTACTCATAATTCATGCAAAATCAAGAAATATCATCACAGATAAACTGAAATAAAATCTAGTTATTAACTTAGCAATAAAAATTATTTTATATCATCGCACCTTTAAAGAAAAACTGTTACTAAATGGAAATGTTAGAAACGCAGGGGCGTAAATGAAAAATAGACCGCTTTTTTGCAATATAATTTAAGGTCGCTTTGAGAACATAATGATGGATATTTATTTATACTATAACATTGAATTTACAAAAGTTATGTTTTATTAATAAAACTATTAAAATAATTATGACTTTTAATGCAATGTAAAAAAAAGCGATTTTATCTATATCCACAAAAGCAACTGGCCATGACGGTATATAGACATATATGAAAAAACCAAATGATTAAACCTATTTCCACCGAACTTCTTCCTGTTATAACACATCTTATAAAATCTTCATTAAATACTAGCTCCTTCCCAACCCCCTAGAAAAAGGCTTTCATAATTCCATTTACAAAAAATTCTAATCCCTCAACTATATCTCACTTCCGCCCTATCTCTATTCTTCCTATGCTGTCCAAAGTCTTAGAGAGAATAGTGCAAAAGCAACTTTCTTACTTCCTATTTTCGTATAGCCTGTTTAGTCCCTTTCAATCCGGTTTTCGTCCTGGCCTCAGCACAGTCAGTGTATTTGTTAAAGTGTCTGATGATATACGCTGGGTTATGGAAAATGAATGTCTCACATTTTTAACTCTATTGGACTTCAGCAGTGCATTTAATTTTATTTATTTATTTTATTTATTTATTTATTTATCACCAACAAAGTACACACTGTGACAGAAGAATTATACAAGATATGCAAAAAGTGATGAGTGGTACCTTAATTATAGGTAAAAACTACATTACAACAGGCAGTGGAGACAAAAACCAAAAAACTTTTACAAAACTAAATGTGAAATACGAGCATTACAATAATACAAATATTAACTAAAATACGGTAAAAACAGAACAAAAAAATTAAGCAGTATAAAAAAAAAGAAAAGTTACTAAAAAAAAAACATGTTACAATAAAAAAAATATATATGAATTGGCTGGTGAAGATATTAACAATTTATAAAAATATTGTTGGCACTTAAGTACAATTTAATCGAATGTTTGAATCGGGATATATTATTGTCAAAAATATCGACTTCTGTTTCCTTATTTAATAAGTTGAATGATTTAATTAATCTATTAATAGGAGCATTGTATCCCAAGTTAGACCTAGCCGCATTGCAGCGAAGTAATGGCCTACTGCACATTCTGAGATGCTTCGAGGGAGCTGTGAAGCATAAGGTTTCAAGTAACTGTGGGCAGTCAAGTAGGCCGTTTGCTAATTTGTATAAAAACATGTTGTCAAGCATGTATCTTCGATCGGAGAGTGCACGCAGCCCAAAGTAATTAAGTCTGTCAATATACCGAGGTAACTTTTTTGTTAGGCCGCACTTAAAAACTAAATGCCATAAGAAACGCTTCTGTATACCCTCTAGTCTTTTGATGTAGATGTTATAGTGAGGATTCCATACGACAGGGCAATACTCCAAGATACTACGAACTAAAACATTGTATAGAATAATTAATGTCTGTGGATTTCTAATGAATTTTGTATTTCTCAAGAGAAAGCCTAAAGTTTTAAAGCTTTTTTGACATAGATTGTCAATATGGACATTAAAGCGCAATTTTTTGTCTAAAGTTACACCTAGATCGCGAATTTCATCAACCTCTTGTAGTTTATTATTTTGTACGGTGTAAAATCGATTAGGATAAGTTTTTGATTTTGTGAAACGAATGACAAAACATTTATTTATATTAAGAGTCATCATATTTATCCGACACCAAGCCTCTAAACGATCAATATCTTTTTGAAGTAAGGAAACATCATTTGTACAACTTATGGTTCTGAAAAATTTCAAGTCGTCAGCAAAAAGATAGAATTTTGAGTGATTAAAACAATGTGTTATGTCATTAATAAATAAGTTAAATAGAATTGGGCCTAAATGTGAACCTTGAGGAACTCCAGAAACAGCTGAAAAAGAGTCAGACTCGTAACCATTTAAAACGACAACTGATTTTCGGTTAAGGAGGTAAGATTCAAACCACTTCAAAAGGCTGCCATATATCCCGATGTTCGACAGTTTATCAATGAGAATTCTGTGATCGACTTTGTCGAAAGCCTTACTGAAATCAGTATAAATAACATCAGCTGATAAGCCTGAGTCCACAATATTTGATATAGTATCGACAAACGATGTAAGATTAGTAGCCGTAGATTTAGCTTTGGTAAAACCGTGTTGATGGGGAGATAATATTTGTTTTAGGTGCCAGCTTAGCATTGGGTGTATAAGTTTTTCAAAAATTTTGGCAAATACTGGTAGAATAGAAATAGGCCTGTAATTTTCTGCCAATTCTTTATCACCTCCTTTGAATAATGGCATGACTATGGCATTTTTCCACATCTGAGGAAAGGTGCCAGACGAGAGGGATTTATTGTACAATATAGATAAAAGGCAGGGCTAAGGAGGAGGCACATTTAACTACAAAAACTGAAGGAATACCGTCTGCTCCTGCACCTTTATATAAGTCCATTCTCTTTATAACATTTAAAACTTCTTCTGGCTTAAAACAAGTATTGCACAAGAACACAGACCCATTGAGGTTTGTTTCGGGTATTTTGTGAGCAGCATTTGAATTTTTTTGGTACACTGACGAAAATTGTGAAGCAAAAAGATTACAAATTTCAGAGCCGCTGGTAGCCGTATTGCCTTTTAAAGAAATTTTCAATGGGTAGGAACTTTTATTGCCTTTTTTACCTTTGTAGAAAGACCAAAATAGCTTCGGGTTTGAACGTAACATTGATTCTAAACGATTTTGATAATCTTTAAAGCACCTTGTTGGTAATTGCTTGCACCTATTTTTAAGTAAATTAAAAGATAAAAGGTCAAGGGGATTTTTTTTGTATTTTTTGATCTTTCTCCTAAATTTCAATTTTTCTTTTAGTAGATTGACTAACTTTCTAGAAAACCAAACTGGGTACTTATAGTTGCTATTAGGAGATACTGATTTAGGAACGTGTATGCTGATAATTTTTTGGAGACAAGTATAAAAATTCTGTAGATCATGGTGTGCTATTGGAAATTCTTTTATCTTTAGGTGTCCCTAACATAGTAATCTCTTGGTTTAATTTTTACCTTAGTGAAAAAGTTAAAATCCCATATAACTAATGTTTAGTACATACATTTTACTTCCTTTGCTAATATTTTTCTTTATGCTCCTGTGTAAAGTTAATTTTTGCTAAGTAACGGTTTGTCTTTAAAGGCATTATGTCTAATATTTTGTCGGACCCCGTCTGCGTCAATAACTATTACTATTTACGATATTTTTTTAACCGACTTCAAAAAAGGAGGAGGTTTCTCAATGCGACTGTATATATTTTTTTTTTTTTATGTGTGTTCGGGGATAACTTCGTCATTTATGAACCGATTTTGATGATTCTTTGATTTTTGGAAAGAAGATATCCCAAGGCTGGTACCATGATAAGGAAACCCAGATCTGATGATGGCATCCCAGAGAAATCGAGGGCAATCCTCAAATGTTATAGGCGTTGACAATGTTTTTTTTTTTTACTTTTCTGTTTGAAGTCGGGTTTTTTTGTTCAAAATTATATTTGAACTGTTATTACCGGAGCGTTTGCAAACTAAGAACATAAATCCTAAATACATCTTAATTGACTATCTATTTCAAGGATTAATGCAAACTATTATTAAACGGAACACCGCGAACGCAAGTGACTGTACATTAGTAGGTACATTTTAATTTTAATACTTTATTAAATATTACTACTTTAAATTATTTTATGCCGTAACTTTCATTTCTAAATGAACAAAAATTTTTGGGGCTTTTAACAGTCAATTCATCATGTATTTTTAAATTTTATTTCCTAACCAAACCGGAATATAACTTCTTTGGTTAGTAAATAATTCTAAAATGATTAAGACATCTTTATGGATAACTTCTATCATCCCCATCTGGTTGTAAAGATTTACATAATGATTTTCATGCCATGAACTTTTCAATAGAATTAACAATATTTAAAATAAGTTTCAACAAATTTACTCGTCAAGAGCAAGGGTAGATTTACATACTTGCCCTTTTGACTCTCGAACACGGTTAGACATCAATTACGAAATAGCCTCGACACAAAAGTGGTTTCTTTGAAATGTCGTGATCGGCGAAATTACGTTTTATAAAGTAAAATAAATTGACAATACAAAAAATAGACATATTCACTGTGTGTATTGAAACTGTGTGTGTAAAAACATTATTGTAACATAGAATTAATATTACGTTACATATAACCACTTTTCAGGTCATTTGACATTTACGGAATAGGCAGAAATAGCTGATTTATACTATTCATGTTATTTATTTATTACACATATTTCTTTTTAAAACAAACGCCGTATAATGTAGGAAAATTGACGATTATTCTAACCGTCATTTAAAAAGACGTGCAAATTAAATGTGAATAAGTGCTTATTTAAGTAAGCACTCTAATATGGGTACCTCTTATACATTAACATTTTCACACAACTCTTCTCTAGCAAAACTTTGAAATGTTTTCATTGCTTTGACAAATAAGTGCCTGACAAAGAGGGACAACACACTTTTTTTGGTCATCACTCAATACATTTGCCCCATTTATAACTAAACACCCCGTAAAGGTATAAACTCTCTAAATGAAAGTCCCAATGCCCAATAATATTGCATTAAGGATTCAGTGAAAGACACGATGCCATGGACAAATCATGTTTGCTATCGCCATAAAGTCCCAAGAGTAAAATGCAGGATAAATTTATTTATTTATTACTTTATTAATTTATTTTTAAATAATCTTACATAGAAGATATTACTGAAACTTCCGAATACCGCAAAATATTGAAAATTCATATTAGTTTTAATACCTTTGGAACATTTACAATACTATACAATCGAAAGAAACATGAAATTTGAAAGAATGAATATAAAAACTTATCCATTATAACCCTAGAGGTATTAATTATTGAGACGGCAGTTAGGTTAATCCGACCTGGGAAGTACCACCACCTCACAGAGAATCAACGTAAAGTAGAAGTTGTATACTTCTGTGTTCCGTCTGGTTCCTTGCGTTCCTAATAGCGTTGTGTGCACCTAATGTGTGTAAAATTCCGTGGGTGGCGGTTATCATTTAACATCAGACGAATCGCCACCTCACTTGCCACCTTCTTACGTTAAAATAATTTTGTGGCTCCAAAGTAAAAAAAAAAACAAATCGCTCAAAATACTTTTCAACCAAAAACCAACAGGGGATTCTTGACTTCCCACTCATTATGAAGTTCAAAGTAAAATGTGTACTGTGTATCTATTTTTGTACCGATACTAAAAGCCTACTTAAGAACCCCTACCTAACATATTACACGTTCTTATTTTTGTCAGTTCTTTAAAAATAAGTATAATATAATATTTGTTTGATACGTCGCTTGTTATTTTCTAACGTGGATAATTTTAGATCATAATTTTTCTAATTCATTAGATTCTAAATATATTGATTTGTATAAAACTATGTCGCTTTCAATGAATTAAGAAATGACTAAAATGATAAATACACGACAAAGAACGTATAATAATATAATAGACTGAAATGTAACTAATTATCGGGAACCGGAGGTTAAGAATGGCATTAGGACGTCTAGCAGTCCTCCTAGTCTGACAAAGAATGTCAATCAATTCGAAACTTAAGGTAAATAACAGTTTTTCTGTAAAAAATGTTTCATTTATTATTGTTTTTAGAACGGGGAAAAGGCACTGAACGCTCAAATAAATATAATTCATAAAATTAGTCTTGAACATCCAATTGACTAAATTTTATAAAATTAATTGCATTGATTTATTAAGAAAATATGTTAAAAAATAATTTTAGTAATAATTTTTTAGCAAGCCTAAAAAATAATTAAAATTAATAAAGAGATCACAAGGATGTTTTAAACAGTAATGAGAACGTTTAATCCAAGAATTTGTTCAATTTATTTTACTAACAGAAATTTAATGTTTAATAACGGACTTGTGATTTGCTTAAATATTGGCGATGTAGAAGTCAACGTTGCGAAGTTTTACTCGTCACTTTTATTTACTTATTGGAACCACGGTCAACATGTTTTACATAATACCGAATTTGGCTTCTCTCCCTGCTCTCGCGGAAGGAAGGAAATCACTACGGGGCTGAACCGCAAATGTATACACCTCGGTATTTCGATACGGCGCTCGCCCTCAGCGATTGAAAAGTGGTAAGCAGTGGATCCTGGTACCAACTCCGCCCCAAGGATTTCTTTGAATGGCTTCTGAGGCGACTCCTACAAAATGGGATTTGTAGAAGCGCGCACACCAATGTTAAGGGAACTTGGGAGGGTGATGCTCCCCGAGGAAGAATAGCTGAGGCTACCATCGTTACGGGAGTCGCGAAAATGTTCAAAAGGAGAAAGGTCCCGTGATCCTGCCGAGTCTTTAGTCGGTAGGAGTCCGGCGTAGCCCGTAATTGCTTCCACAAGCGCACGTATGCTTTTGCATTTCCTTCATATACATAAAAAAAGGCATTACATTCTAGACATAAATTTAAATAACGTTAAACTTTACGAATTACGGTTATATTGAATTTATGTAAACGCATAAACGATATTACTGAATACTAAATTCAAAACATTAAAGTAGCCACTTATATTTTTAAAATAAAACGTTATCCCACACATTATTGGAATACTCCTACAGAAACCAATTCGTTGCTGCATCCGTGTTAAAAAAAAACTCAAGCAAAAGTTAAAAGGAATATAGGGAGTTCATCATAAATGTTCATGGCATTGGAAGGTCATATGACGTCATAAGGAATGTCTTTACGTGAGAGTTGTACTTTTGACTTCTAATATTACAGACGTCTGCCTCAAATAAGGTCATCCGTCGTCCTTAGACAAAGCTATTATAATCCTATCACGATGATATTACGTATGCGTTTAATATATATTAACAACTTGACTAACGACGTCACTCTGTGACAGATTATCATCGATGACACGTGTTTCATGACGTTATTTTTAGGGCGCTACAACTTGCGGCTGGACAATCGTATATTTACTTTGAGCTTTGCACGTTTTTAAAAGCAGTAGTTTTATGATTTAATCAATGTGAATGCAATCTGAGTAGTGTTACTAAATTGAATTTGTAAAAGAGGTTTTTTAAAAAAACGTTACATGCAATTGCTAACGGTTTAATTAAATAACTTATATTTTTAGGTAAATGTCAAAAAATTGTTATTACTTCCCACGGTAATACCGTGAAGTTGACAAAGTTAGTTGCTTTGCAACCAACTTCATCATGTCGCTTTTGACTATCGTTGTACGCTAGTATCGTTGAAATTTTACTCTCATAATTTTTTCGAAGGGTTCCTATAGAAGAATAACTTCAAAATTATTACAAATACAACAAACAACGTTAAGCTAGACGTCCCCTAAAAGACAATGAATTTGTTTATACGACCGAATAAATTGACGAACTTTTATTTCAATGCAAATTATTTGCTAATTTTAAAAGGTATTTAAGTCATAAATACTTATGGAAGTGGGAGGTCATATAACATCATAGGAATTATATTTGGGTGATGGTTTAAGCTTCTACTTCTAATATGGCAAACGGCTGCCTTATACAAGGTCATAATATCGCTGCCACGTGACTAAACTTATAATAATACTATCACGATGCCATGGCGTAGTTTATTATGTCACGGCAACTAGATTAATGACGTCACATTCTACGTCATTTTAATCTTTTGTGTTTCATATGGTGATAGAAGTTACCAGTACCCACTACTTTAAAATTTAGCAACGCCTCTGCCCTTGTCAGTCCATCGGCGGCAGTCATCAGCTAACATCCGGTGAATTGCTTGCTCACTGCACCAACTTGCACCAACTTTTCAAATAAAATGAACTTGTCTCACTTTGTTTAAAAGTTCAGTCAGTTGTCGTACAAATATCATTATCGAATTCCATGACCGCAGTCATGTCATCGTCGTAGATATAATAAAATTCGAAATATGAATACAGTGATGGGAGCTTCATCACCAATTTGTATATATTATATTTAATTCCCAGGCTTCTTTCTTGTAGACTCAAACCACAACTAAAATTATAAAACGACCGAGGGAAAATTTTCACGTGTAAAATTTGTTATCACATGGACACTCAATTTTGTAAGGGACGCCCCAATGATCAAATCAATTGTCTCGCAAATTAAATAGTAACGAGTCCGGAAAGAGTTTTCGAATGCGTTTTTTTTTTTTTTTTTTTTATTTAAAATGTGCAGTAATGATATAAACAATCATCTAAACACAATTAAATTTATATGAATACGCAGAATGAAAATCAATCAAGTAACATATGGATATCAACACTTCTTTTTGCCTAAGCATATGCAAAGATATAGAATGAAAATTTGCTAAAGTTTTCACGTTTTATATATATTTGCTTTGCATGGACTTATAATTTTTAAAATGACATGTTTTTACTAGCACGCAAACAATTTCACTCATTACCCGCCTTAGGTTTTATTGTGTAAATAGGTGTTACAAAAGTGCTACGTTTGTGCTACGAACAGAAAACAGTCCTACGAAAGCAGGCAGTGTGGCAAAATGGAGTACTACCAAAATAATTGTTTACAAGCGTGTTATATTATACTTTCTCCTATTGATGTGATAAGTGCACATTTTAAGTAAACTAGTAGCTTAATTCTTATTATAATTTTTCAACAAAACAAGCAAACTAATTTCATTATATTTCCAATAAAATTAAAGAAAAACAAATAGAATGAAGTTTATGGCCATTGTGCCTCGCAGTATAGACAGTAACGGAATGAACAAACTTTTGAAGAGTTTATTGCCTTGTTTAAATAAGTAATGAATATCAATTTTTATGACCGACTGAAGAGACAAACTTTTGCCAGAATCGAATCGTACAGAAACTGCACGTACAATTTTAATGTCGGCTCCAATTTTAATAAAAGAAGGTTAGCAGGTGGACTTTATTTTTCATTAAAAGTTTATTGTCAGCCAGCATTTTGTTTACCACGTGCTCGGAGTTAAATCCAGTCATTAGTATTTCTGATCAATGTACGGTAAATGTACATTGACCGTTTGTAAAACAAAACGGAATTAAAGTACTATTTGCGTTAAACATGTTGCTATCTAAACACTGTAGAAACTCTCGTATCGATGATCTTAGCGACATTGGAGAAATTTTCAAATTATACTTCCGCATTTAACTAATTTAATTTATCTAATTTTTGTATTAAATACAAATGATTGTTCCAACAATAGGTGTTTGTTCTAGCGCAGTTAATTTCTTACATGTTGAACTCTATAGTACAGGATAATTAGAATTGTTATACGATGAATATGATCACGAGCCGGCTAGATTATGTGTACATCAAGCTTTTCTGCACCACATCGGACGGGACCGCACCACATTCTTCGCACCAATTAAAAAAAATATGTTAATAATATTTTATTTACTTTTAAAGATTTATTTATAACCTTTTTTGAACCTAGTTTTAAGTTATACTAATCAAAACTCTAAAACTTTATTTATCATAGATATTGATCAATCATTTATTTAGCCTACCTATAGACATATTTAGATTATATTAGATTAGTATTTTATTTTAATGCTATAAATAAAAACACAATGTCAAGTAACTTTAGGACTAAAATATTTCTCACTATAATATATTATGGCACTAAAAAAATGATACACCAATGTAGCTATGATTCAATTCTACGACTCACCTACGGATATGAGAATCGCAGTTAAACTGATTCTAGCAGTTAAGTAAAGATGAAATCGTATCAGGAGCTTCAAGCGTTATATACAAGTTTAACATATTTCGTTTTATAATGTGTTCAGAAAAAAGATAAACTTTTAGAAAACAAAATAAATAAAAGAACAGAAATCTTGATCTTATAATATGAAATTAAAATATATATATATATATATATATATATATATATATATATATATATATATATATATATTAAACTGTAATTTTATGAGCTTTCTAGCTAAGTTTCTAAAAAGAATAAGAAAACTAAACGTTTTCACAACGTTCACAAAATTTGCTTGTACGTGTACAAATAACAGAATATAAGTCTTAGAAAAAAGTACTATTACTGCTCTTTTTTATCTGTATATTTTCAAATGTTATATTTTCATTTTCGTCCTGTTAAAACTGTTGTGTAAAATGCACCACATGCATTAAGATTCCTAAACTCTCTACTACTATATCTGTACCCTACCCTATCACCTATACCATTTTAATTAAAAGCAAAAATTATTCCTTTTAAGCCCTTATACAGACCCAACAACTAATATTTTTTCTTTTAAAAAGGTATTTGACGACTTTGTTTATTATAAAAATTATTTTATCTTAGAAATTACTTTAAACTACACTTTTTTAGTAATTGTAAGAAGATACACGGGAAAGAATTACCCGTGATGCCGACTTTAGTAGCATTTCTCATAAATGATAAGAATAATCCCCTTCTGATAAGAATAAAATCATTTATTTGAGGTTATACAGAAAATGCAGACGCCTAGAATTTCGTTGACTTTTTTATACATTTAAGTTAAATAAATTATAGGAACAACCTTAATTATACATTTCACAGCTACTAATCTTCTTTGTACAGATCGGTAGAGCTCACAATGCAACCCCCGACCGATTAACAGGTTTCAACATGTAAATATAAATTTAATTTAATATTATGTTTATCATCAAAGCTACATCAGTGCTCTTAATTCAATTTTTGCGGGGTCAAATAATAATATAACATTTTACAAGCCTTTTTTTTTTCAAAGGAATTTTGTAACGGTACGCCAAATCTCTCTTGGTAATTCATTAAAACTTACGGTTGTTAGACGTGCTTTATTGTGCATTTAGTTATTTTTACAATTACTACCTAGATCTCGCTGAAATAAGATGCTGAAATAATTATGCCATGTAAGTGTTTTTAGTTTCCCCAAGACGAACAATAATATATCATGGAATATTATTTTTAAAGAAAACGTCAATCGCCTATTTCCATAGCGAAATACACGACGTGGAGTTCATATTATAAAATATCACACATATAAATATCCACTCTGTGAAATAATGAATTTTCTTCTTTCTACACCAAAGATTTTTCTAACGTGCAAAAAAGCAAAATAATGGAACCACTTTAACCATTTGTTATTTTCCAAATGAAATTGCTTTGAATGGCTAAATCAGAAGATTTATATGTGTAGTTCATGAATAGTAAACTGAGTAAGAACTAGATTTCGGGTGATTTTCAAATTACTCGTGAAATTTTGAAATGAATTTTTCCCTATGGTTTTTTGATAATCAAAAAATTGATAATCAATTGAATATTTATGTAGGTTTTTGTGTGCATAATATTAGTATATTACATAAATTATATTACATCTCCAAAAGCAAGTGTGGATCAAATACAATATATCTCCGAAGGGGCATGTTGGCAGAAAGTGTTTTAAACAAAAACATGACCTCGATTAAATTAATCAAAAACACAGTTTTCCACAAACAAGTTATATTTGTCAGTTCATTCTGAACGTCAGGGGTAATTCGTTGACACGCGCACATAATTTGATGAACGTGTAACGAACCGTTAAAAGACGAATGGCACGCTACCATTCTACAATAGACATGCGATTGAAAGATTGTGTAAATAAAACAATAAAAACTTATTTTTTAGTGTTCATTATAGGTCTGGCAAAATTCTCAATTTAAAAACAACACAGGAAAATGTTATCCTAAAGTGAGGGCAATATTTTTCAAAAAAAAACAAAGAAAGTTAACAGTTCTTTTGATAACGCCCAGAAACTTAATCGACAACTCAAACAATTTAACTAACAAATCAAAAATAAAAATGAAATTGCTAAATATTTAAATTTAATTATATGATATAGAGAAACTAGTACATGAATTACAGAAATCAATTTACAATTTACCAATATTATTGGAAGATAAATATAATTTGTGAGCTCAGAATTGCCAAGGACTTAAGCTACGTAATTTAATTAATTTAATTTTTACCGTGCTAGTTTTACTGTTTTTAACGTTGGGCAACACATCTGTAAGGTTACAAGCCGCTCATAGACATCTATCATTGTAGGAGATCCTTACTATTAAAGTTGTCTGTGGGCGGCGGTAATCACTCAAAGGTAGACCACATGCTTTATATCCAATTTTTAATGAAAAAAAAAAAACATTTTAATTGTTTCTATTCACTTATTCCTTTTGATCATGTAATGACATATCGACAAATTTTAAAGTTTTAAAAAGTCATTAATTTTAATTCTTAAGATAAAATTTAAAAGCTTTGTCATCTACAAAGCTTTTAAATTACAAATTAGTAGAAAAGTTTATCTTACAATGCGTTACTACGAAAACTTATGTAATAATTAATCAATATTATTTAAAGGGTTTTGCTTCTTCTTTTATTTGCTTTCAAACCATCGACGTTTCAGACTCTACAACATCCATGGTCACAATGCAAATTATAATAAAGCTAAACTACCTTATAAAAATATTATACATTTTCTCAACCAACATAACACATAATGCACTTGAAAATAAGTTTCAACCTCATATAAAGTTAATACAATTTATAAAGTTAATATTGCCGATTTCTCAAAGAAACTAATGCATTTTAAATCTAACCATTTGTTCAAAATACAATAATTTGTGCTAATCTCTGCACTTAAGGTTACAAACATTATTTTTTTTGTAGAAAAAGTACGAAAAGTTTGTCGCCACTGTGAGAATCGACAAACTTTTCGTAATTTTTCTACAAATTTTAATTAGACATTAATTTTATAATGCACCCAAAAAAGGTTTAACGCTAGTGTAACGGATCTTTAATCTAGCTTAGATAAACGCCATTTCTTGGTTATATAATTCGGAAACTATTGCCATAAGCCAATAAAGAACAAATATAACCGTCGTAAATCTTGTCTGTTTTGTCCTTGGATATACACATAGACATTTGCAGAAAAGGCACGACGGGTGCTGAATGTTTAATGAAAACTGAGGAACGAATATTTAATGCAAAGAACAAAATTAACTTAGTGTTTCAATAATTTACTATATTTAATTGATTTGTAAAAAAGTAGACAGTGTATGTGAACATTTTAATATATTAAAAGTGTTAGTGTTTTAAAATACTTAAAATATTACAAAAACGTTTCAAAGAAACAGGCAAATTGAAAAATCACGGGGAAAAGGGATATAAGGAGATTAAGACTGAAGAGATTTTATTTTCGATAAGCAGGTACAATTTATCCTTAACATCGTAATCAATTCGGTTATTGTATATATTATAATTAGCAACTACGCAAGTGTAGCACTTCTATGCTACTGCCCTAAGGTAGCCTGGAAGAGATCGCTGTTTAAGCGATAAGGCCGCCTGTTGTACCCGTGTTTGTTTTTAAATTATAAAAACTGTAATGTCTCTTGGTGTACAATAAAGTATATTTTACTTTTACTTTACTTACAGTTATGTTTTGATCAACATTAGAATGACTAGGATATTCAAATAAAGAATATAGTTTTATTATACATTTATTTTAATTCAATACGGTATTTTATAAGGAACGCTCAATTTTTACGTAAGAAATTCAAAGATGGAAAATCTAAAGTTGCAAATCTGACCACTCACGTCGCTTCTTTACTAGCTTACTTTGAAAGGAATATTTTTTATAACATTTTTCCCATCTTGCATCTAGCCGTACAACATTTATATCGTAAATAAATCAGTGATATGAAAGTACACAAGTTGTATTGTAATAATAAATATATCAATCTATTTTCAGTTCAGAGGGATTCAATTAAAACGGAAAAATGATAATAAATATTTTAAATTTCATGCTGTATTTCCACCAGCATGTAAATAACAATGAAACGAAACGTTTTATAAATAAAAAATTACTTTAGTAAGGCCCATCACAAAACTCGCCAAAAGGAGCAACGCTAATAGCAGGCACTCACGGCCTCCACGTTTAGACCAACATCTCTTTGAATATTTAAAATCGTTGATTTTGTTTCATTACATCGTCGAATTTCTCAAAAGCCTACCGTCTCCGACCGATCCTTTATGACTTATATTTACGTTGTTATCTCGGAAAAATTCATTAGACCTATTCATAAATAATTCTACAGGCGTATAAAAACTACAAACCGGCCAAGTGCGAGGGGCCTGCACTTGCGCACAAAGGGTTCCGTATCTGACTTTTTTTTTTGATAAATAAATGTATTTTATTTCTTTCTTATCTATAAAAACAGCAAAACGGGAGCCTCACTCAAACATTTTTTATTATATTTTTTAGTGTTTGATGTTATAGCGGCAACAGAAATACATCGTCTGTGAAAATTTAAACTGTCTAACTATCTCGGTACTGCTGCGGTATACTCAGCCTGGTGAAAGACGGACAGAGGGACCGGCAGGCAGACAGACAGACTGACATCCGCTGTCAGTCTTAGTAATAGGCCCCGATTTACCCTTTGCGTACGGAACCCTAAAGATGGTGCAAATTCTATATACGTAACCATTTAGGTTTAATTCCATTACTCGGTATGTTATGACAGTGTTATGATCTGCAAACATAAATGAAAGGCGACAAGGGAAGAGTGAGCGGAGATCGCTGTATAGATATCAATGAACTCGGTCACGGCCGTCTATATTTTTCGAATGTATTATTTCGAGTGCTCAGCGACTCTTTTACTACACTGCATGCTAAATGATCTATCAAATTATTTATCTTTCAAAGACCGGAACCATTTCGCTACGTCATCGCTGAACATTCTAGCATTAACATTAGATATAGTTGGGTAATGCTAATATGTCATCAGGCAGGTATACAAATAATATGTTATTTTAAATTCCAATTGTTAAATATAAAATGTGACAGCTGAAACTTGTTCATCTCTCTTATAAGGTTTCTGTTTTTTAATGACGAAAGAAATATATTATTAGAGGAAAGTCACCAAATATGGAATAGTATCCTAATATGGAATAAAGCAATTTCTCTAAGAATATAAGTATGAAACGAAACACATGACCATCTTCTGTTTCATTCGGTCTATTTACTACCTCACTCACACCATCGTGTTAGTTGCGCGAACGCTACAAGTGTGGCCGGTGTTTTTTTGTTTTGTTGTCACGCAGAAATTTTTAAAGGTAAGTAATAATTGAGTATTACCAGTTATTACGTATGTATACATAGGTGTTTTTACTATTTAGTATATCGATATTATGTTTATTTCAACGTTTTGTGATATTTTGTCATTAAAATATTGTGATTTGAAAAAATATTTAGATGATTTTAAACAAGTATAAAAATCCAAATATGGACAGTCGTCGGTGTCTAATTATGGAATATTCCATAATTAGGTCTTTATATTTCACATGTTAGGTACTTGCTACTATTTCTTTAAAAAAATTATGTTATGTTTGTTTTTAGAATGTCTGCTTCACAATCAACCAAGAAACGAAAAACCTGGGATGAAGAAAAAATGGCAGAAGCTATAAAATTCGTCCGGGGAAATAAAATGGGATATTTGAAAGCAGCACAGCATTTTGAAAGAAAAGCTGCTATAGCAACAGTCATAACATCTTCACCCTACAAAAATTATTTAGTAAATAAAAATATGAAGAGACAAGAAAAAGAAAGTAAGACAAAGAATAAACAGAAAACTGCGAAGAGAAACAAACAAACGAAGAAAAATAGAAATTATCGTGAAGAAGAAGACTCTAAGGAACGGACGTCATCCAGTTTGATGAAGACAGTGAACATGATGAGTTGATGGACCAAGTATCTCCTGACTCTGCTGATGCAGAATGTATGTTCTGTTCAAACCTTTTCTCCATGGATAAAAGTGGAGAAAGCTGGATTAAATGCTTGATGTGTGGACTCTGGGCACATTATGATTGTGCTGGTCCAGAGTTTGATACTTGGATCTGTGACTTTTGCAAGTGAATTAAGTAACTTCGTTCGTTTATAACAATATGTTATTTTAATTTATTTGATCTCATAGATATTTATGTCTATTTTTGTTATTGATATGATGATTTATGCTTATATTCCATATATGGGTACCTATTCCATATTTGGTTACTCATTTGTGATTTTGGTTTTGTGTTAGATTTTAATTTGGTAACTAATATATTTGATTAAAGGCTGTTAATTACTAAATATAATGTCTGACTGATTAGTAATTACATTAAACTGTTTTAGTTTCTATGAAGTTTTTTTTTATATCCCTGAAACAAAATGGTATTCCATATTGGGTGACTTTCCTCTACAGTAGGGAAGCTCCTTATATAAACAAACAAAAAACCCACGGGGGATTAGCAAACTTCACATATCATGGATAAAGTTTTTTTGCTATTAAAATTACAATATTACTTTTTGATAACATACTCGATTATAATAAAAAAAATTAAATTGCAACTAACAAATATTCACAGTTTCTTTAATATTTATTTTAATCCACAACAAATGTTGTTAATAATACATTATTACAATAACATCACAATATTATCACAATAAACATATAATTTCCTTAAAAATTAATAAGGCTTACAAAGTTATAATTGAAATAAATGTTTTGGGTTATTTATTTTACGTACTTACGAATGGTTCTGACAGTGTAAAAGTTTATTTTGGTAATGGACATTAACATTAAAATGTATTTAACATAAAATATTTACAATATTAAATACAAATTACATGTTAACTAAGAAAGAATGCACCATGCTGCGTGGGCCAGCCTCATGCAAAAAACGCTAGCAGTATTTCCTCGCAAAATGAGAGAGTTGAGAGTTATGTATAACCAATCTTCTTGTCACTAGCTGCAGCTAAAAATTTTGATTGCATGAACCACGTATCTATGACTTCTATTTCTTCAACAGCATATTATGACATAAATACATAATCTGACCAAAATGGCTTATTCTTGCTCTATTTACATATTTCAGCTGCCACCGACGCCACCCCGATCCTGAATGAAGTTCCCCTTAGACGAAAGGCATTCAAAGTGTCTACGCAAGCAGCATCTGAAACGAGGGCTTTGTTTCTCTCCCAAGGGATCAAAGTCAAACCGGCGGTTCTCTTTACATCGTAGCGGGAAATGCCATAGAACACTAAGATGACAGATAAGAAGGGACGTTGATAGAAGCAAGAAGAAAGATAACATTTTTCAAGAAACTATGGTGGGAAAGGTGGCCAACACTAGTTTGACATGAATTGATTTACACCACTAGGAAATTGGTGTGATTGACAAATCAGTGCTCTCAGAGCAATACGTAGGCTATCATCGTCCAGTTACACGAACAAGTTTAAGCGTGAAGCCATTAACTGAATCCTTTAGATAAGGGAATAATTAAAAAATAGACACTCTAAAACACTATGTGAAGATAGAAAAATGTCTTTCCAAAGGAACATTGAAAAATTTTCCTTGAAGCAGAGAGCACCTCCCCATGGGAAAGGTCCAAATTGTAGTTTAGAATAGTATCAAAAAGATTATTTATGCCATGCATGGAAACAAAGAAGACAGGTAGCGCGACACTAAAAATTTTCCTTACCCAAATATTAGCAAAACGCCCAGTTTAATGAAGTAAGACATAAATTTATAATTTTTTTAAAGGGTTTTAATGTAGGAATTTCAATGAAAAAGTCCAAAATTGGACTGGCATGAATAAGACACGTAAAATGCTCAAGAATACAAACTCTTTACTTTAATATAATAAGAAAATACTTTTTTTTAATATAATAAATACTTTGCGGAGGCTACATTGTTGATATTATTATTAACATCTGAAATCGTGCAAAGACTGTGAATGAATGTAAGGATATACAACAGAAAGACATTTTTATGACATAAAATTATTGCTCATTTGTCTATTTATCTCTAGTTAGTTTTCTACACTTTACTATGCCCTCATTTAATATGTGTACAAAATGTAAATTATATAAAGAAGTTACCGAAAACTTAATTCCAAAAGAAGTGTTGAGGGCACTACGTTAATATTTCGCCCTGGGCTTTCTTAACCTTAGTCACACTCTCTCTCTTCTTCTTCTTTACGTATCGATGACAAATCATATCTTTCCAGCCCAGAACTTAGCCACTTCGCCAGCACAATTTATTCATTTTTTTTACACTCTCTCTCTCTCTCTCTCTCACTGCAGAAGAAATAATTAGCAATAAATAGTAATGTGATCTATCATCTTAAGAAAATTTATCTGAATTAATTAAACATTCGACATGGATATATATTTAAACATTACCCACATACTGTGAACATAGAAGTATAATGACCTAATTTACGTTAACTACAGGTGCTACATCATTGTGAATTGTTTAAAGCTTCCGGCGTAACTTTGTTCTTCATATCTCCGATGTACACTTATTATAGATTTCACATGAAGCTTACACAGAAAATATACAAATACTAATTCCACATAATCCCACACATATTCTTGTCACACACACTTTAAAAACCAAACTGTTATGTCATTAAATCTTTCTCGTTTGTCACTTGCTCTAAAGATGGATTCCTGCTATTGGAATAATCTTGTGTGATAAACGTAAAATTTTTTTAGTATCTGGGTGTTTATTTATCAATGTTTGACATGTACACTTACAAAAATAAAGTATTGTGACAATTACAAAAATAAAGTATTTTTACCAATAACATAATTTATGACTATCATTGTGTCTAGCTCGAACTATTTAGTTAGCGTAACAAGAAGTAGTAGAGAATTTTCTGTTGCTGGAAAGTGTATAACACATTAGCCCGATAAGACAAAAAACATCTATCAAAGGAAAAGAAAACGGCAAGTGTTCACTACACCATTGGTCACTACTGTAATCAGTGCAATAATATATATTAATAACGTCTAATGCGATTATTGCCTTGTTTTTAATGGAATATTTGAAAACAGAGACGTAAATTGATTCTCATGTCAGTTCGTATTTTACAAGCAGTATAAATTCGATGATTGACGTGTAAAAATAAAGTCCTAAGTGTTGGCTAATGAAATCATAATATAAATGTTACTACGTAGACTGAAGAATGCGATCTAACATAACTGTTGTAAAATTTTTATTCGTTCCCAAGTTATCTACTAATCTATTGTCTGTAACCCAGTTGATAAAGAGAATAAAGAGATACATTTCCCAAACAAAGGATAAATATTTAATAGATAGGACTCTCTAGTGGCTAGTGCTTTTCAGTTTATTAAATAAATAGTTCTACTTGTCTGGTGGTAACAATTGTTGATTTTGCAGAACTTTGGCATCGTAAATTGGGATGTGAAAACAGTTATGATATGAAGAAAATGCAGTATGGTGTAGAGGAAGTTTAATACAATGAGACGGCCAAAATCAAAAAGTCAAACTGTATTGCATGTTGTGAGGGAAAGCATAATCGATTGCCCTTTACGAGTGAAGGCAACAGGGGCACTGAGCTATTGAGTATACTATAACACACGTTGGAAAATATATCCATAGGAAGAAATATTGAAGTAATTCCCAAGTAATGTTGATAATCACAGCCGCATGACACAGGTAAATTTGAAACAAACAGTAAGAATGAGACTTAAATGTATTTGAAAGAGTATATGAAGATTCAGAAGTCTGATTTGTAAAGTCAGGATTGAATAATCGTACACCATATAAGATATGGACAGACGCCAAATCCAAACTAAGCCAAATTAGAATTTTGGTAGTACTGTCATGAAGCAAATACTAAAAGGGAGGAGACTTAAGTGGGGAAAGAAATTTTAACAATGCATACTGTTTGGTTAGTTTGATGTTTATCCGGGAAACATATTTCCCTCAACGCTCCAACGTATCGTAAAATCCTTCAATACAGGCAATAACAAATCGATAATATAATCATTATAAAAGAAAACAACATCAGGAAAGTGTGATTGAAACAGAAAAGTTAGATGACAAATAAAAAGAGAGCAGACCACGTCACTGTCAGTGGGAGACCAATCAAACAAAACAAACTTGTTTGAAACTGCTTGGCATGGATGAAATCTGTATGCCAAATGAGAACTCGAGTCATCTGACGAAAGGTTACAATCAAAAATTAAAATATCATTACCATAACGGAAGATTTTTACCCTTATTGACGTATTCATTGAAAGCCACCAAAAAATAAACGAAGAAGAATAACGTAAATTTATCAGGATACGTGTAAAGCCGTAGAATCGCTCAACGACACGAGGTTTAGGGGCCTGTGCGTGGTCAATGTTTACTGGAAAAGTGTAGAATAGGACATTAAACGTAACAAAGTAATGTACAAATTTATACAGCAATATGCCTTATTCAAACAGTAACAATGAAAAAATATCATAATTTTTCATTTTATTTTTCCCGACAGAGTAGTGTAAGTGCACCTTGCACCCTGTTGCTTGCGTCAATGCTTGGGGATCCATGCAAGCAATACTGAACAGAATTGTATTTTAATTTCATTTACAGAAGCTGAAAATATGTCTCATTCCAGAGAGGAGGATAAACATTATTGTCGTGATTACCTTTGCTCGCCATTATAACTGTAATAAAAACAAAGTATTTACAGTAGTATTACATTTTGTGTGAGTGCTATATAGTTACTGATAATCATTTTATAAAATGATCATTTTCTTTGACCAATGAAGGAATTTTCGCAGGTCAAGTTCCGTCATAAATGTAAAATATTTTATTTTGGCATGATTTGGTCTTTCTATGGCGTTCTCGTCACCTAGTCGCTCGACGGTGTTTGTCTTCAGCTATATGCCAGTGTGACAACTTTTAATATCAAAGGTGCAGCAACTACAATAGGCTACGCCACTTTATGACTTACTGATAATGATTTTGCCTTTTTTTGGCCTTTGTTTTGTCGACGTTTGGTAAAACCCAAAAGCGGCTTCATATTTGGCAGATCTGTTGGCAGTATGAAGATTCTCATTGTAGGCGTGCTATTCAAGGATAGAGTCAAATATTTAGAGTCGTATATTTAGACAGTCAAGTTATTATTAATCTCAAGTCAGTTGTTTTTACATATAAATTGAATGATAATGAAAAACTACAAATGTGTATAAATAAAATAGTTGATTTCGGTTATAACGACGTTGAAAGGACCATACGCTGTAAGGTGTATTCCATTTTCAAAATTTCTTCAATATTCAAATGATTGTTGCCTTCACCAAACAAACAGTACTTTTTTAGCGTTGTCATAGTGCATATCTGATTCATAAGTTCAACTTTGTACACGTGCTAAGTCCTACCAACAAACAAAGCAAGAAAATCTGACATTCTGTAAATGTAAACAAAGGATAAGAAAGGTTAATAGTCTTTGTGTCTTTACCGACTTAGTAGCAATATGCGCATGGAATTTCTAGGAATCTGTCATAAATGATTCATAGCAACAGTCCCTATAACGGAAATCCACGCTATATCCAAAATTGCTATTGCCGCATGAATATCCTACGAAAGTATGCTTTAAATTCAAGGGACTAGTAAATCTGACGTAGCTATAACCGAAAAGTCGTCTCCCTTAACCCAGGTCGATAATAAAATCCACTGTATTACACATAATGTACTACACATAATTCATGCAAAATCAAGAAATATCACATCACATTATAATCACAGATAAACTGAAATAAAATCTAGTAATTAGCTTAGTAATAAAAATTATTTCATACTATCGCTCCTTTAAAGACTAACTGTTACTAAATTGAAATTTTTAAACTCAGAATATAATGATAGATATTTATTTATACTATAAGATTGAATTTAGAAAAGTTATTTTTTATTAATAAAACTGTTAAAATAATTACGACTTTTAATTTTTTTATGAGATACTTTTCCATTAAATTTTATTTATTTGTGATTAATTACTGTAAAATCCCATATAATTAATTTAACTAAATGTAACCAATGTTTTATTCTAATACAAAAAGTGAGATCCATACTTTTTACTTACTTTACTATTATTTTTATTTATGCTAAATTTATAATATGCTATCCTGCGTAAAATATATTTTTTGTTTAGTAACGGTTTGTCTTTAAAGGTGCATTATATCTAATATTTTGTCGGTCCCCCGTCTGCATCAATAAGGGATCAAATGTAGTAATGATGCAATAATGGCATCATTACTACATTTTTTGCCGAAGCTCGCACACTAAGATAATAAATCCCAAATGCATCTTAATTGGCTACCTGCTAAAGGGGGCGGATCGGTTGAAAGGAAACTTTTCTTAAATAGAACACCGCGAACGCAGGTGACATACCTTGTATGATGACAGTATGAGTGTGCCTAAACTATTACTAATCCCTATATTTTTTGTTATAACTAATCGAACGAAATGAATAATGTAATATAATGAGTAATGTTACTGTTCATTATATAGGTAGGTAGTATATCTGAGATGTCTGCAGATGTGCTCACTGAATGTTTAGGTGCTGTAAAACGTTATTATCATTTGAATGATTTGGGAATAGTTAAAGTGAAGTTACTTACTTCATTTACTGTTAATTTATAGATTTTTACATAGTCTATTTGATGACGATAGTCCACGTGTTGTAGATATCAAAATATAGAAACTACTGCTGTAATCTTGTGATATCATTTAAATGAAATTATTATTTCATATTGTAAGCACACGCACGTTGTTTCATTACATATGCAAAATAAAATTAATATAAAGTAAGCGCAAAATAACTCCTTGAAACCATCACAACGCGTGCCGAATAGGGCAACTGAAGTAGAGGGCACTCAAAGACCTCCGCTTAGACAAATATCTCTCTGAATATTTAATATCGTTTGCTTTGTTTACTTATATCGGGTCTAATTTTCCAAACGTCGACCGTCCTCGACGCTCGTGTTAAGACCAGTATTGTCTTTTTCATATTTGGGCACACGAAAATCTTGTTTGTTTATTAAATTGATTTAATTTACTTCAGCATAGATTTTTTCAGTTTCTTATTGAAACATCATTTTAGACATTACTTGCGTTTTATGACTACGGGTTCTGTAAATAATTTTATGGCTATCATCCTATCCTATTTATGAACAATATTATTTTTGTATACTTCGATACGTTTTTTGTAGATACTTTATGCTATACAAGAGCATAAAAGATTTCAATTCTCAACTCCCTATCAGAATTATGTAGCAATACCTCAAAAAGCCGTGAGCCGTGTTAGCGCAGTGTCCGGGCGCTCACCTTTAATTCAATATTCTTTAGGGAACTAACTTCAAATCCGTGACGTGCCGGTGAAGATACCTTTGTCCATCATTGGGACATGTTGAGGCTTCCTTTACCTTTTTAAGCAAAAAAAAAGTTGACGTGGTTCAACTGCGTATTTGTTTCTACCCACAATATCAGATATACTTCACAGGTTGAAGGTTAAAAAAATTTAAATAATCTTATACCAACAACATTGTTACCATTCATTTAAGCGTGTTTCCTACGAAAACAAGAAATTTCGCACTGTTTGTATTGTATTGAAACTGGAAAGTTTTAAGTTCTTAACAACGTAAGAACTAATTAGAAATCTAATTTAAAACTCAATTTCGTCTCACCGTTTGCTTTAGTGCTTTGATAAATTATAGCGAGCATATCACTGATTTAACTGAATATTCATATTGATGTACCTATTTAAAGGGTTGACGCGCCCCTGACCGAGTTTACTGTAACTGATAGACATGCAGCGATCTCTCACGCCTACCTCCGACCTCATGCAATTTGTTATAACTGGCCCTTGTATTACAAAGCGTAGTACATTTAATACAGGGAACAAACGCGAATCAATTGAATCAGTCAATTTTATTATATTTCCCATGATACGAACAAGCACTGCTCAGTTTGGGATCCATTGTTAATGTTTTGTAGTTTGATATTAATTGCAATATTTTGTATTCCAATCTAATAAATGTGACAGCAAACCAAGCACTAAGCGTCACTAAAAATATGAGACGGGGACTGTGTACACAAAGGAACCGTGAATTAATGTCGATCAAATAACGTGTGTACTGTTTAAGATTCTTCTTTATTTGTTACTTTTTTCATTCCTTAAATATTAATACTTATACGGAATTAAGGCCAATTAACAACACACACAAGCCGTACTACATGTTATGACAGCTTTTGTATCTCGATGTATCGCGGTGCGCATTTGCATAATTTGTTACGCTCATCCCTAATTACAACCTTCCATTGCGGCATCGACTTACAGTAATATGTGTCTTGTGCCTGAATACGGCCTTTCTATTTTATTCACCATTTTTTTCTTCATTCATCCTTTCCTCGTGTCCAAACCAAAGAAAAAAAATTTTTAACCCTTCATTCTATTCATTTTTTTACCGATAATTTTAATTTATTAAAACAAAACGTTATCAATTCTATTTAACGTCTTTAAGCTAAAGAAGTATAACTTCTTACGTGCATACATATATATATGGATAGGATATATGTAATCATTTATTAGTTGTGGATCGCTTGTGCCTGCAGTAGATATTGAAAAAACCCGTAAATACAGGACACCAGTTCACCACCTCATAGTATCATTAATTTAATTTTACTTTCAAGTTATACTTTTCCTTAATTCACAATTTCGTAACAGGGCTGTATTGTTAAATTCTCACATACATACGCTAATACCCCGACCGGAAAAAGCATGAAGAATCGATAGAATATCTTCATTGAATTGCATTTCGATCTACTTCTACTATTACTTTTATTATTTATTCTTTAACAACTCAAATCAAATTAAAATCCTTCCGCAAGACTATGAATCCTAGAAAAGAGGTACAGCTGCATGGGATTACTAGAATAGGCTGTTTTGAATGATTTATCTCAGGTGTAGATTATCCAATGCCGAAGTAGGTATTATAATTTAATTACAACAATGCTAGGATGAGTACCTAAGTACTAGTATTTGTACCATTTGCTCTTGACATATTATATTTATTCTCTTAGCGCACATGACTTTGTACTTTCGTCTGTTTTTTTCAAATAGCATAATCGGTCTTGAAACTGTGATGTCAAATAGTAAAAAAGCCACTATGTATTTAGACAAAATTCGTACGGAACTATTTACGAATGGCATTAAGAATAAAATTAATAAAGATGGAACTTATAGATAGGGAGATTTGCGCAAATTATTTTACACTTTTTTACCAAGCATCTGAAATGTATTTGCTTATTAAATACGAAATACATTTTTTATTCTATTGTTTGACAATTATATGCATCTATCACTATGCAAGGTTCAACCGCTACATGCTAATGATGTTTTTTGCGATTGCTCGCTTCGCTTCATGCAACAGGACTTTCTGTTTAATAACAACAACTAAGATACAAAGGGAATAATGCCACAGAAAAAAACAAATACAGTAATGAGAAAAGTTGAGCCCGAGGTCTGCTCGTAACTGCTAAAGCAAATAGTTTCTGTTGCTAAAGTTTATCGATTCAGATATTTGTTTTCTAATTTGAGACGACAGTAGAAGGACCGGCTTCAATAATTGTTTAATACCATTTACTACGTGAACTCACACTTAGCTATATCCATGGAAATTACACAAGTTAAATTAAACAGCATTACTATCCGAAACCAACACTTGTATAGAGTATGTCCATTAAAAGTATGTTTTGTCAAACCAATACTATACGCGTTGAATTAATAAGTAATTAAATAAAGCTTATGCATTACTACATTAATTCAGAAAAATTATAATTTCTTTCTCATTTGCCAATATCTTTGTTTGGATAATCACCCATATTTTATTATAGTTAAATTAAATATAATAAAATTTATAACCAAAGTTATGATATTCAGTAGATTTGATAGGTATAAAATTTTATAAATAATAACATATATCAGTATAGGTATGCAGAGCAGTTTTGTTTAATTTAAGATCAAAACGATGTATATTTTCGTAAAGATTTCCGTTAATATTTACGTATTGATTTCTTTACTTTTTTGTTCTACGCCAGTGTGCTGGTAAGAAAGATCTTTTTAAGTTACAATATAAATTGTTAATTAATTGAGCTTCAAAACCCCACTCAAAGAATTCAAAGTATCAATCTATTTGTGACTTGAAATCGGATACCATTTGATCTTAAGTGCTAGATGAAAACATTTTTACTGGAGTAAATTGTTTAATGGAAAAAGTTTTAATGAAGTTTGATGAACGAAACGCTTTTGCTATATTGTATTTCTCTAAGACAATTTTCAAAGAACATGAACTTTGTTCCTTCTCAATTTGTCGTGGAAGTCATGATTATGGGATATTCGGTACGTAAATACTGTCGCATTTGATAGGTTTGATAATATTACTACAGAGGTAGACCAAATGTTAGTGCTGTTTTTTCGAAGGACCCTGTTTAAGGAAAAATCATAAGAACGACCTAATGTCTAACGCCTTATCAATGATAGTAAATAACATTTTATAGCGATACACTGTCACAAAAGACCAATGAAGAAGTAAAATACACAGGGCATATTATGTGCAGAAACTAACTTGGGTCTGACTCTGGTAACACCCTGCCAACATAAATTAGGAAAGAATGGCCTAAGTTTCTGTCTTAATGCCAGATTAAATGCCGATTAAATGTCTAAGAAAGAGAAATACGACAATTGATGAAGGACTTATCGATGTGCCGAAAATGGACACATTATATACAATTGAGAAATTTCAATTTTAAATGATAATAGTGCAAACAGTAAGAATAAGTGAATATTCGCCTTACCTTTATTTAACGCCTCTTTGATATGTGTACCTGTAAATAAAAAGGAGTGCACTTATTTTCAACTAGGTTTTTACCCGCGTTTACTACACACATTAAAGTACATACATACATTGTATATCGTGCTTAAAAAGTAGTCTATAGCCTTCTTCAATTGAATTGTATTTAGCAGTGCAAGAATTTTTCAAATCGAACCGGTAATTCCTGAGATTAGCAAGTTCAAGCAAACAAACTCATCCGTTTTAAAATATTAGAATGAATATCCTCTTATTTTTTTAATCCCATCACTACTAAAAATACTTAATGTTATCATGAATCGTGATAGTTGAAATTATCACAGATGAAGTATTTCTGGTGCCGCTATAACATCAAATACTAGAAATCAGAATAAAAAATATTTAAGTGGGGCTCAAATACAACACACATAATTTTTTGCCATTATTATAGTTATTATATTATAGGAACCCTTCGCGAGTCCAACTCGCACATGGCCGGTTTTTTTAAAATCTTAAATAAACTTAAAATCATCATCATTTCACAGACTAAAATATAATTTATGAATGAAATCACCCAATTCTACATGAACTTTATGCCACAGCTATGAAAATGTTAAGATTTGTGTTATTGTAATATGTTTATGTGATGTAATAAAATGGATTTTATTTGAAGAAAGCTTCATACAGTGTAACCTTAATATATAAATTTAATTTTAGGTAATTATGCTTCAATTTCACAATGCATTAAATTAAGAGGTAATTTGAACGTACACGTAATGTATTGAAAGGTGTGACAGTTATTTGGGCACATACAAATAGGACGGCCACGGTCGGTATTATGTTCCCCGCACACGTTACGTCCATTGCTTATAAATACACGTATGTTCCACCGAATCGATAACTTCTGGCTGCCATGTGCTCCATTATAACATCTACATTATATGGAAGTTGGATTCAAAAACACGCGGGAGTCTGCTGAAACTGACGTTTCGTATGGTTAATTCAAATTTCGAATTAAAGTATCGTTTCAGAGGAAACTAAAAGATTCAATCTATGAACATGACCTTCAATAAGAGCAGATTCATTTTTTTAGCGCAGAATTCCGCTACAAATAATGAATTTGAAAAAATTGAAAATGTATTATGAATTGAGACTACCAACATAACAAAACTGTTCTATAATTTTATCTTAAATCAATTCAAAAACACATGCATAAAAGAGTCCTGTCCGGAATAATTACACATTTAAACCAAATATTTTCTATTCGAAGCACCAGATTTTTTTTTAATCAAAAATTTTCCTCATGAATTCTATTCATTAAAGTCCGTGTAAAACAACACCAATGGAGGAACATCGCAAGACGTGAGGCTACCCTGGAAGCGAACAGCGACGATGAGACGCAATCCTGTCCATCGACAGCCACGACCACTCTGCCAAGAGTGTCCGGTTAAGATTAAAACTACACATTTTATGACGAATGCTTTGTCGATGTTTATTAATTGATATCTATTATTCCAAACAGCTTTATTCCACTCGATCTTGATATGAGCATTTAAACGTAATCGACAAAAAAAATTAGAAATCAAAATCACTACCTATTACAATATGAAATTCTTTTGCAATAAAAACGCGTAGCTAAGCAAAAACTATTTTTATTGTAGCTATGACTTTGTTTCATAGTTTTTGGTACCCTTATCTTCATCGTTTGTCGAACTGTTATCGCCATCGTTTTTATAATGATATTTTGATTAATTTAATGAGAAATAACGTTAAAGTTCAAAGTGCTGGTAGTGGACCCTATGTAAAATTGTATCAAGTTTAGAAAAATATGGATCTTCGCGTTTGTCTCCGTGTAATATGTGTATGTAAAACATCTACACATCAGAGGATAATCTCACCATACAGTACAGGGCAATGTTTTTGTAAGGAAGACTACAACAGGTTTTCTGTGTCACAGTGGTTGGGACTTACTACTCAACTCCTTACACACAAATCAATGAAACAATTGGTGTCCAATCTGTCTAGATTTTGACTCCGTACATTTCAAAGAATTTATTCCCATCCAAAACATACTAAACTCCACTCCAGCATAACGTTGAAGCACTCGCCGACGACGTCTTTCACCGTAAAGATATCCTGGACTCCTTGAAGCACCATTTCACAATATTCTTGAGTCCAAGACACACAATTTCGAGTAAAGTTAAGCTAAGGGTGGCAATGACTGTGCATTATTAGAAGCAAAAAGACTTTTCCTATTCATCCATAAACAAATTTGCACTTTTTCTTACTTCTTCGAGGTTATTCCTAAGGTATGCATACGAATATTTCTAATTTCTCAACACTTAAATCACCAGATCATCCCTTTCTTCCAGATGCAAAATATCTCTCGACAAAACTAGTTTCCTGAAAGTTTTGATCGATTGGAATTTGGCCTTTTAGCCACAAAACATTGCATGCAACCCTCCTCAAGAAGCGCAATAGCTTTGCTTTTGTCACTTTATTTACCATTTTCTTTACCGCTAAGCAGCAACAAATACTCTAGGGGAGTCGTTACATGTGAATCAATGCTTCAATAGAATTGGCCAGTATTTTCTTATGACCACCTACCAACCTGAAAACAAGTCTCCTTGGGAATACACACTCAGATCCGGAACAAATAACTCTTGCTGAAACAAATTCTTATCCCAGGTGGGACCCGATGACAGCGCCGAAACAGTAGCCACTGCGCCATCGAGTCAACGATACAATAAACATGCTAAATCTAATACTTATTAACTTTTAGGAATTCGCTCCACAAAATATAGGCATTATTATCAAAATGCATTAAAAATGTTTTCCATTCAAAACATAATAAGTGAATTTGGAAGCTTTTTTAAGCAAAGTAATTTAATATAAGATATGTTTAAACGACTTAAACGTTTTTTGTTTTATTATAATTTTTTCTGCTAGAAAAAGCACAACAAAATCACCCATGTTTTTCTTTTGCAAATCCGTTAACAAAGCTAATGTAATGAATGATAAATAGAGAAAAAATAAATTCTCCACTCATTTTGCTATGAACCGATCCATCAAATATTAAACAGAAACAGAAGTGTTTTACCTACGGTAGCAAAAAATTCCGAGAACTGAACTGATAGAAAAATTAAAAGCTGGAAAAATTGACAGTAATAATTCCAAACTCAGATTGATTAACTCTTTATTAAATTACCAATAGATACCTATGCATCAATTATTATACGTATACATATACATATATTTAAGCAAACGTTACAAATATTACATAATTATGTATATTAGCATGAATATAATGAATTAGAATCTTTGATTTTTTACTTAAATTGAAACGTCCAAATAATGTTTAATTGAACAACAATTTTATAGTGTGAGTAGTATACTACCTAGTCAGGAAAAAACATGTTATCCTTAACCGGTACATTTATTTGTATATATAATATATATAACTAACATCGTTCCACATTAAAATACATACTCCGAACGCCGTGTAAGCAGGGCCGGTCCTAGGGCGGTGCGAGCGGTGCGACGGCACCGGGCGCCATTAAGGGGGGACGCCGAAATCAACCGAGACAAACGACTCGCGCGTTCGACCGATCGTCGATCGGTGGAGCGCACGAGTCACTGGATTCATCACGGGACAGGGGAGGGGGTCGCGGGGTGAAAATTCGTCCGTCGCTTGTTTCGCTAGGCAAGCATTGTCTATTGAATTTAGATTACTAGTATAGAAGAATTCGAAATAGAAAACAGAAGTATATTAGTTTCATCATCATCATCATCATTTCAGCCTGTTTAAGTCCACTGCTGAACATAGGCCTCCCCCACAGACTGCCAGGAAGCACGATCCTGAGCCACCTGCATCCATCGACTTCCCGCACACTTGCACAAGTTGTCAGTCCATCTAGTCGGGGGTCGTCCCACACTGCGATGGGCAGTACGAGACTGCCTTTCTTCCCCAGCGGTTATCAGAGCTATATGGCCGACCCAGCGCCAGTTCAGCTTACTAACCTTCTGAGCTATGTCGGTTACTTTTGTTCTACTGAGGATGTTTTCGTTGAGAACTCTATCACATAGAGAAATACCGAGCATACTCCGCTCCATAGCTCACTGAGCGACTTTGAGCTTCCTCATACGGCCAGCAGTGAAGGACATCATCACGAAACATCCTCAGATCACCGACTTGGTATGATGACCGATTGGGTGGAAGCGTCGATTAGATTAAAGAAATTTAGTGGAATAAATAAACAACTACAAAAACCTATTGAAGATGAGAAATCTAAACGGATTGCTATTCTGGAAGGAATTATGTCAATAGTGTTTTTCTTGGCAGGCAATAATTTGTCGCTTAGAGGAATTCTGAAACGTTATAAACCTTTAATAATGACAACTACTTGGGCTTGGTGCAATTATTGGGAAAATTTGATAAGGAACGTGATGATGGAACACCTCCGCCTGGTGTAAATAAGACTTATGTTCACTATTTCAGCAAACGCATTCAAAATGAATTAATTGGCTTACTTGGAAGTAAAGTTCGTAATAATATTATGAATATGGTAAAGTCAGCTAAATACTTCTCCATCATTATGGACTGTACTCTTGATGTAAGCCACGTTGAACAAATTTCATTTACATTCCGGTTAATTAACGTTCATAAAGAAGATGTCGAAGTACGAGTACGAGCCGTTTAGCTTAGTGGCTAGTGTCAGGCCAAAGAATGCCGAAGACGTGGGTTCGATTACCACAGCGGCGACAATCTTTTCGTACTTTTTCTACAAATTTTAATCGAAGTACGAGTGTTTTTTCGCTTACAAGCCAGTAAGTAATTTTTCGGGATCAGGCCTCACTGGCCTCTTTCTTGACACGATTGTACAAGAATTTCATTTAGACATGAACGATTGTAGAGGTCAAGAGGTCAAGAAACAGATTTAACTGAACTTTTCGCTGCATCTGCCATCACGAAGAAGATTAGTTCAGTTAAATCTGTTTCTTTATTTGGATTTCTGGAAAGACTATTTATTTTATTCTCTGGATCAACAAAGCTATGGGAAGTGATATCCAAGCACGAAGAAAGATTATCGTTAAAAAAAAGTTTGCGAAACTCGCTCGGAGATTAGGGTTTCTAGTCTTGCTGCTATTCGCTTTAAGTACTCTTCAGTTCGTGATGCCCTTCAAGATTTTCACGAAGAAACTAATACCTGAGTTGCAGCATCAGAGGCATTGTCACTAATTCAGGATATGGCGCAATTTGAGTTCATATAACAATGGTGGCTTGGTTAGATATATTGTTTCAAGTAAATATTGTAAGTAAAGCTATTCAATCTGAAACTATGAACTTACCAAATGGATCACGATTACTGAAAAAATGTTCGGAATTTGTGAAGCAGTACCGTAGTTTAGTTTTTCCTCAACTCTAATCACAGCTACGGAAATAGCCGAAAGTCTCTAGCCGAAATAAATCCAGTTTTTAAGACAGTCCGATCGCGAAGAAAGAAACGGTTATTTGACTACGAAGCCGTAGACGAAGTACCAACTGATCCGGAGGAATTATATAGAATGAACGTTTTATACCCGATGATAGTATACAATCTTGAGTATATTGGTTACACGTTTTCAACAACTGTCAAAATTCAATGATACATGGTGCATTTTTATACGACATGAAAATTATTCCAGAAAAATCCATGTTGGAAAAGCCTGTGCTGATTTCCATGTCACTTTAAATGATAAACTAACTGAAAAATGTGACATATCTGGACATGAATTGGTAGAAGAACTTGTGTGCCTGAACTCATTATTAAAATATCTTCCATCAGGAGAGTCAATAAAAGTACTTTAACTTATAAAAAAAATGATCGACAAGATATTTTCCTGAACAGTACCTCTAACTGTTGCCAAAAGAGAATGAAGCTTCAGTAAATTAAAACTTACCTACGTCTACTGTGTCAGGAAAGATTGCCCGATCTTGTTGATGCCGGTACAAAATTGCTTATACAAAATACTATTGGCCGAAATTTAGATTATTCAGACTTAATAAAAGTTTTTTCTGGTGGAAAATAGAGCAACTACTTTAACAATTGAGCTTTTTTTATTTAAAGGGGCGCCAGTTTTAGACCTCACACCACGTAAAAATTTTTATGGGACCGCCACTGCGTGTAAGTTTAATATTATTACGTGTTTGGAATCTGCACTTTATTTACACTTTGACAGGTGCCACAGCCCTCTTGGTTTAGCAGAAGTCCACCTCTTGACCTCTTCTCACTTTCAGATCAACTTCGATCAACTCTTTATATATACTTAACTCTTTATATTGACTCCAGTTCTGACACATCTCATCAATTAACTTATAATATATTTGGTAGTTTTCCTGAACTATTAAAACTATCTGTTATAAAGCCACTGTAGGAAAAAAGTAAAAAAGATAAAGTTGCCAATTACCGCCCTATTACTCTTATATCTATTTTGTCAAAAGTATTCAAAAAATGCATGTACAAAAGAATAATAGAATTCTGCAATAATTACAACACAGGACTATTTTTTACCCAACTAAGGGGTTTGACTTTGTTTGCAACGAGCTTTTAATAAAAAAGTTATAAATCATTGGTATATGAGGACTTACTGAACGATGAATTAACATGTTACTTAACTGGCCGAAAACAATACGTTGTTATTAATAAAAAAGAAAAATTGAGCTCATGTCCTATTCATCTAGCTACAGAGAAAACAAATACGACTCAAGGTAGCGCACTCGGACCAATACTATTCATAATTATTATATTTAAATGATATTCCTCAAATAACGAATCATAAATGTATTCTATTTGCAGATAACATTTCTGTAATTGTTACATCTCATTAAAATAATAATTATGGAATGAACGTTAATAATACAATTGAAAACATTATAGAATAGCTAAAGTTTAGTCATTTAAAAGATAATTTTAATAAATCAAATTATATCCAATTTAATAAATCGAAACATGCAAAGTAGAATTTAAACTTGAATATCTATAAAAATAAAAAATAAGATCAATGAAGTGAAACCTTATTTAACAAGACTTCAAATGGAAAAACCATATGGACAGCTTATGTAGTAAGATAAACCAGTTTGTGTATACCCTGAATATAATTAAAACCTTAACTATTAAGACAGCAATCTCGTCCTACCATGCATATATAAAGTACTACGGTACGGAATAAAAATATGGGGAAGCAGTACGAACAAAAATAGAATGTTTATGGCACAGAAAAAATCTGTCAGAAATATATGTGGGGTCCGCCCTGACGAGTCCTGTTACGGTTAAACGGTTATTCCCAAGTCCTTGATATATTAACACTGTCATCACTATACGTTATTGAAATATGTACATTTGCAAAAAATATAAAGAACTGTTAAAACTGCTAACGAAATACCTCAAAAAATACCTCCTCTAGATCTGCCAAATTTTGTAGGTAATAGTTGTATGATGCTGTGTGTCAGTACACAATAAAATACCTAATAACATGAAAATGCTGAATGACAGACTATTTTAATTCAGTTAATAATTTTTATTACATGAAAGAATTTGTTAATAAGATTTAATACTGATATTTTATATAATTTTTATTCTATTATAAATTGAAACATTTAATTGAGAAATACGGGTAATATTTTGCATTCTATATAAAATTAGCTTAACATGTGGTTCAGTATTGATGATTTACTATAACATATTATGTGATACCACGTTAAAAGCAAATAAATGATTATGATTATAATTTTCTGGAATAAATACCTCAATATCGATCGTGTATGAATACGGAATACTCCACAATAAAGACTTTCTTTTCTTCTTGAGTATTAATTATGAGTCTACCAAAACTAAACATTGAAAATCATGGAATCAATAACGTAATTGTTGCACTCGTCCCGTATTTCAGCATAATTTTATCTGTAAACCGTGCAAGCCCGTCCGTTGTGTAAATGTCCTCGCATGGATTCCGAGGCGAACGTCGTCCAAAGTATCCTTGAGTCGCGCCTTTCGATGTATTGATGTAGTCTTAAGAGGTGTGCCCTTAAGCTAGATTTTCTAGTTAATCTTTATTAACTGTGGAAGTTGTTTCACAGTTGATGTAGACTAGCACACAGCACGTTGATCATGTACTTCTAACCGGCCTTCTTCGACAAGGCGTACCACGGTTCTCTCATATCTCGTTGACTACTTCAGATGTCAAGTTGTTCAGCCGGCAGATATCAGTCGTGGTTCAGGCTAGTCCTCCCGATTTAGGTAGCCTTCGAAATGGTTGTCTAGGTTTTAACTGTTGCTCTTTTTATGCTCCGTTTTGACTCCAATCTAGACGATGCATTTATTCCAAGCTTGTTCTCTTTTAAATTGTTCAGTTGTTCCTCTTGTTGGCGCGATTGGTCCTCATGCACGAGGTGTCTCAAGTTCGCCTCAAGTTCGTCTCAAGTTCGCCTATTCCACTATATGTATATAGCGGGCTGTGTTATCACCTTCTTTACGTTTCCTCGGTATTATCGGCATTCTTTGCTCCCACTTTTGATACCAATAGTTACGAGCTAGAGTTTACGGCATTGGAATAAAAAAACCGGTATCTATCTAGTCTATCTAGTCTTCACATTATTTATACTTTGACAGGTGCGACGGTCCTCTGGTCGTCGTGCAAGTTCCCAACATTAACACCTCCTGTCCTCTTTTCAATTTCGCTTAAAAGTGGTAGACACTTTTCACTTTACACCTTTCTATCTCTTTTTTCCACTTTGAGCTTGACCACTGAACAAAGCCCTATAAAACAAATCATATCCCGTTAACGGGAAGAATCTTGATCATTTTTATATCGAATACTATGGACTTAGCACCTCCTTTTATTCTAGAATGAATATTTAACAAAGAAACTGAATTCAGTGCGTGTTTTAATTTTTTTTAAAACAAGACAATAAAAGAAACCAATCGAGAAATCAGAACAATAAGTCTACGATTCTGTGTGTTATAATCTCTCTTATTTCTTTTACTTTCATGCAAATTTAATACAAAACTTTAAAAAAATTACCTTAATTCATAATATACAGAATCAAGTTTGCTTAATAAGCAGCTTATCTCTTCTCTACATCGTATAAAACAAAGTCGTCCCGCTGTCTATCTGTTCCTGTGTATGTTTAGATCTTTAAAAGTAAGCAACGGATCTTGATGCGGTTTTTTTCAACTTGATAGAGTGATTCAAAAGGAAGGTTGATATGTATAATACATTGCACCCGTGTGAAGCCGGGGCGGGTCGCTAGTATTTATAATAAGTTTTACTTTTGATCGATACTAATTACTAGTATTTGATATAATTTGTCGAATAAAACGATACACTAGAACAATAGAACAAGATGGCCTAATAACCATTAGCTTTCCGTACACGTCCAATGCTTACAAATACATGTATGTTTCGGCAAATCGATTCCTCGTAGTCACTATTCTGCGGCTGTTATAAGAATATAAGAAAGTTTTACTTGCCAAATCAAAAACAGAACAGAGTGGTAAACAATGAGGATACGTCTACAGATTAAAAGTTCATTAAAATGTAAATAAAAAAAATGATAAATCGTTTAACATCTATGACGGGGTTGACTTACCATATAAAAGATGAGATATATAGGAGAAAATCCCAAGGTTGTTTCAAGTAAATATGAAAGTTTACTTTGATTTTCAGAAAGCGTGCTTTTGTAGTTATATGCCGTATGTTCTGATTTAGTTACTTGATAGGAATCAAATGTTGGAAATGTTCAGTAAAGGTAAGATTCCGAAATTAGGTTCACAATATATTATAATTTTTAATAAACAAAATTAATGTGGTTATATAATATTGCAGAGCATAAAAAAATTTACTACGTCAAAATGAATATCAAAGACGTTATAAAAAAAACACATAAACGTAATATCTATTATCCGATTGGTAGATTTATCTTACTATAACAAATTGAAGAAGTAAATAAATTAAACATTTGGTCAATTTTTATTTTTATTTTTTTTTATCTTATGGAAAAGGAGGCAAATAAGCAAGCGGGTCAACTGATGATAAGTGACTGTTGCCGCCCATGGACATTTGCAACATCGGACGTGTCACAACAGCATGCCGACCTTTAAAATTGAATTATGTGTTACAGTTTAAAAAAAACGCCTGTCAAGTGCGAGACGAACTCGTATGTCGAGCCGTACTATCTAATACAATAGTTTTCACGAAAATCTAAATTCGCCCATATCTTTTTTTTCATCTTGACTCAGGACCTTGATTTTTATTTTTACACTTAATAGCTCAGTATCTGGTATAAATTTAAACTTGCTAGGTCCACCCGTTCCTAAAAAACCAGATGTCTGAGTGATCTTATAAGGGTTCCTTCTTTTACCTTTCAACGTAGGGAACCCTATAAAAATAAACGTTTGAGTATGATGTTTGATATTTAAAAGAAACAAAACATTAAGATTACAGCAAAAGATTAAGAAACAAAGCAACTGAAGATAGTTAAGAGATTCTTAAAAGGTCGGTAAATTCTGTTAGCCCGCATATAACTCTGAATTTCTTGCGGCCGAAATTAGATGTGATCAACCACCTCAGTACCTGTCAGAATAAAGATACAGTATATTTATAGAAAAAGAAATTCAAACCTATTTTTGTCTACAGATTCGGGAAATAAAAAAAGAATCAATACTATGTAAATTACTCTTGATTTTTTTGGATTACACATAAACAGCATAGTATGCAAACAAGACACAGAATGTTGAAGGTATAAATAAGGAGAACAATTTCGGTATAAATGAGTTGAAAATGTAATCTCTCGTGAATCCTTCCGGTGCACTGTGTAATTGAATGAAATCAGTATGTACTTTTCATTTCAAACGTTCCATTTCTGTTAGAAATATCTACTCATAAAGCCATTCAATAATAGCTTTTGATGTCCAGGAATAGAACCTTCTTATCAGTTATAAGGTATTATTGTAATCCAAGAAGTCTCAACTGGTTAATAGTATTGATGTTGTCGAGTAGAAGTTAATAAGAACAACTAACTAATTATTGAGGGAGGAAATACTATATGTGAGGGAAGATATACATTGACATACAAAAATAGCTCATCATTATATAGTAATGAAGCCATATTTAGTATACGAATTCCATCCAAATTATGATGGATTTACCTTAATCGCTGGTCAAGGTCAGATAACACGCTTAATACCATTTAACTTTGTTTAAGTATGACATATTCTGGCTACCTCTCATCTAAGGGGTACTTCGGTCAGAGCCGGGGCGGCATCGGAACCGGCTGATTTGTGCCAATTGCTATTGAAACTGTTCGAAAGGTTTACATTTGCAACACCTGCTCCTGTTTTACGCCGGTCTTCTGTAAGGTCGTGGTACTTGCCCGGACGTTCCTGCCCGTTCGTGCAACAATGAACACTGTTGCGTCACCCTACTACAAAATAATAGTACGTATCGATCGAATCTCGATCACCTGAGTTCTGGCTACCCCACGATTTCTGCCTCGACGAATCTTTAAGACTGAAAGTAGTCTTAACATCAAATTAAGCGAAAGTATTACAAGTGACAATGTTAATTTGCCAACACATGAAATGGAAACGCATTCAACTGAAAGCTACCAGCACTTAAGAAATATCTAAAATTAGATAAAAGTAACTGCATAGAATCCACTGCTATGTATGGACAGCGAAACAGGACAGCAGAAACGGGAAGTTGCTACAAATTTGGGGTACAACTAGTAAATGTTGTCAGCAAACATGTGATGGTATTTTAGCGTGAGGCAGATTATCTTAGATAACACGCCATTTAACAGCTTTAGTATCAATATATAGCTATAAATGTTATAACTTATTATTAAAGGGAGGAATCATTAACGTAAACAGAACAGGAAAGAAAACTTTTTACTAGATGGCTAAAAAAACTACTTTACACAAAGATTTTTTTTCATTAAATATCTAAAAATGATTCGTGAAACTAGATGTTATAAATGACTTATTAATTCAGTAAGTGTGACAATCCTCTGTATAAGTATAAGTTGTCTTTTTAAAGTAGGCTAAAGCTTACAAGATACATTCTTACTCAATACATTCATTTCCAATTTACATTAAAATATATTATTTATGTAAGAAGATGACACGCGATTTGGCGGTTCAACTGCTGTTAAACAGCCCGCCCTTGCTAAAAGCCGTCACAAATGGCGAGATCTTAACTTAAAAAAATTTGGACATAATAATTACTCTTTTAAAAAGAATAGTGCTATTTTTATATTTTTTGTACTGTCACTGCGTTTCTTTGCTAGATTTAAATTCTGACTTGCCTAGCAATGGCAAACAAATATAAATTAAACAAAATAATGGTCACATTGCAATTGGCGAATTTGTGATTTTTCGTTTGGATCATAAAGTAGTAAGATTTATTTTTATGTGAAAAGTTTCCAAGCGAGCAGACGGCTCACCTGATGTTAAGTGAATACCGCCCCCCATGGACATCTGCTACACCCGAGAGGTCCAGATGATATTTTGAAAACTGGGCTCCAGCCACCTCACTCACCAGAAGAAACGCGAAAGTAATATACTTCCAATTTACGCCGGTCCGGACGAGCCTGCCCATTCGTTCAACAGCCGAGGCTGCTGCATTGCCCTACCACCGTAAAAAAAATTGTATATTGCTTATATAAGCAATATTGTATAACTAGAAAAAATATTTATATCAACAACTTTTTTAACATTATAAATACAAATTATGTGTAAACTTCTAATGGTTTAACGTGCTGTTATTAAAATATACCTATTTCAAGAATCGAAAATTATTAAATTTCCCATATAACCTTAAGAAGTCAAAGATTAACTAAAGATCTTTGCCATTACGTGTGATTGACAAGCGTTTCAGGTACTGAAGTTGAGGTTAATCTCCTGTCACAACGACAATGAAAGCAAAATTATAAGGAGAATTTATGTGACCTATATTTTTTTGTAAATTAAAATTTTTGTAAATATCCATAATACATGTTTAATAAAAACACTGTTAAGAACGCTGATACAAAAAAAATGATAATAAAGATAAAAGTTATTTAGTTCAAATTTATCTTTATCTTTTACACGAATATAAACTTAATACGACCATAGCGCATAAACATAATCATTAAAAACCTTTTTATTTACAAACTTCAATTGTGTCTTCTGCAAGAGTTGTAAATTAATGATTTTCTTGATGGATTTAAATTCGGAGATCCTTACGGACCAAAACATATATATTGAAGATTACTAAAACAAGCATATAAGTTTCATGAATAATAATTTAAGGCTTATTAAAATATAAAAATAGTAAAAAAACCCCTTATAAAGTGAAGAAATTATTTGCTAATTTCTCTTTATAATAAATTTATTACGTAATTCCATAAACTATATTACTTTCCTTCTTTAGTTTTCGAATAACATTATAAAAATCTTAAAAATATTACCCAAAGTGACGTAAAATAACTTACTCTCTCAAGGAATGTTAATATTGAGTCTGAGTATGTTAATATGGAGACTTTTGTTTATGTGAGAAAGTGGCGAACGAGCTGGCGCTTAACCTGATGTTAAGTGATAACTGCCTGCCCATAGACATTTGTAACACCCGTAGGGTTGCAGATGCGTTGCCACCTCTTAATAAAATGGGCCACGGCTACTTCACTCACCAAATGAAACGCAGAAGTGAACTTCTACTTTACGCCTTCTGTGGCTTCTTCTTTGCGTCTAATCTTCTGTGAGGTCGTGGAACTTACCAGGACGGACCTGTCCATTCGTGCAACAGACGAAGCTGTTGTGTGACCCAACCACGTAAAAATCATTCAAAAATCTTATGTTCATAAGTAAACTTGAAGTAGGTAATATGATTGTAAACTAGTATTATATAATTAAAAAAATTAAATTCCGTATGTATTGTAAAAACCTTCAAATAATTATCACTAACACTGGGCTACCGAATTAATTTCATACTAATAACGCGCGCAACAGAGATTCCAGTTTTGGATTAAAAACTTTCGCGAAATGCTCTTAAAGATAAAAGTTTTTACTGCTGATAGAACAGTTATTCCGAGATGTGCAAATTTTTCAGGTATGTAATAATACTGTAAATCTAGCTGGGCAAGATTAGTCGTCGACACAAATAAAAGAAATATATATTCGGTGCTACATCACGGCACATTTCACTTTCAACTAAAAATGTTATACTTTCAGTGCAAAATTTAAAAGGTAAAATTTCCTCGGTATAACAAGCTTAGACGTGGTTACAAAATTTGTTAACCATTTAATTAATTGCTTTCATTATGATTTAAAACACTTTTATACAAAACCCCTAATTTATAGTTTTAATTGTATAAAAAGATAACGTACCAATCTCCTTTTTTGATTTTAAATTCATCGTAAAAATATCATTTTATATTAACATTTACGAACCACAGTGGATTTATATAAAGAATATATGGCCATTAAACATACGCTTAAATTTACTTTACTTATTTAGAAGAACAAGTTAGAACTAAATCACAATTACTTAATAAATAAACACAAAACCTTCATTCAAACATAGTTCACACTTTTCGTTTTTCCTGCGCTGTTTCAAGTAATAAATTTGTAGTCTAAATGTAAATATATTATCATGTTTAAGAGATAGTGTTAATGTTGTAAAAACATGTTTTTAATAATTTTTATAAAAATCTAATGATTTGATCGGAGCGAAAGAAATAATTTGAATGAAACAATTTTTCTCAGTGGCCACTTTGCAAATGGTGACACAAAAACGATTATTTACTGCAGAGATGAGTGTAGAATGGAAAACAAAAGACTGCTATAAAATATAAAACATAGACGCTTATGAAGTAACGACTCATCGTAATCAAAACATAAAAATGCGCTATACATATAACATTTTTATAACATAATTTAATATTTTTTTAATAAAAATATATATACAGTCATACATCAACAAAATTTTGTGGCATATTTAAAATTTATTATATTTTTCCTACATTTAGCGTATCGACAGTCACCACGTTAATTTATTGTAATATTATATTGTATAAGTGTAATAAGTGTAAAACTTTACCAAAATAAAATACCTCATTATAATAATTAATAAATAATAGTTTTCGATTGCGTTACTATAAACAATATTTTGTGTATGTTCAATGTTTTGACCTAAATTATTAAAAAATGTTTTGTATTTGTTAATTTCAAAACGAGCGAACACTGCTGCATTGCATGAAGCTGTTCAAATAACTTAATCATCAAATAAAGACGTAAAAATTGTCTAGTCGGACATAATGGCCCATAATAGAGACAAAGACATATAAGCTCATGTCTTCATGCATTCAACAGGTTCACCGTTGTATTGATAGCGGCCATCCATCAAAGAGTTACACTTACTAGGGCGGTTGAGCTGGGCGGGCGGCGCGCGCCCAGTCTAGGAACACGGACTGCTACGGTACGAGCGTCAGGGCTCGATCGCGGAACGAAAGGTGGGCAATTAATCCCGCAAGATTTTACTCACGGCAGCGCGGTCCGGACCGAAACGCGCAGCTTGGGGCGGCGTGTGGGGCCGCGTGTCCGGGCTGCGGCAGACTGTTGCTCCCAGGGCCGCTTCACTTGTTACGTGCCACCCGCCGCCCTGCGCTCTTCCACCCGGGCCCCGCTCCCCGCAACCGCCGCCCCGCAATCGCCCTAACAACCCCGCCCCGCATCCGCTCACCAATATCGCAGGTCCTACAGTTGTAGCGTCCCTTTTGCTCACCTAGATGAGGTGCCGTACCCTCACATGTATCCCAAAATCCTTCAAGTCTACTTGAATGTCAGGGATAGGTATCAAGGGGTTAAATATAACGATTGAAGCTTAATTTACAAACCCTGTAGACTTAAGTTATTTAAGATATATTAAAATACGTTTGAATCCTATTATTAGTTATCATTCATATATGAAGCGAACGCCACTTGGAATATTTGGATGCGTTATGCATACAAAACAGTGGTTAACAATATTAGATTGCTACAACCTTGACTCGTAGGTAACTAGGACAGGCGCTTCGAACTATTTTATGCCATAAAAGCCCCGGTTATAGTTCGATTATCCACCACGTTGCTACTTAACTTTTGAAATGAATATCAACGCGTATTATTTCAATGAAACAAATTTTATTAAAAAGTTAATTCATTTCTTTGAAATTAAAAAATAATTTCCACTCTTAGTAAACATTTACTCTCAGTACAATTAACACAATTAAATTAATACAGTGATGTAATCTTGCTAATAGTTTTAATCATCAGAAATAAGGTAATAACTAAAAATTCTAAGGAAAATGCTTTCACTGTTTGTTTCACAGTTGTTTATGGTCAACAAAAATAAGAAAGAATTTTGACAAGAATAAAAATTTGTCAAGAATCTCGAACGAAAAAGACAGTTAAATAAAAATATCTCTTTCCAGGGATTTCAAGTAATCACGTAAATCTTTCATATAAATAATCCTAAAAAGGGATTTTGTTGAATACTTTATATTAATTAATAAAATTGACAATTTTAATGTTATAAAAGTTAAACAGATTATATAACAGATGAAAATTCGAAGGACAGTAAATAAGATCCGACTCCCTTGGAGATTCATGACACTGGTGAAAAATGTTGTAAATTAATAAAAATCTAGTGTTGTAAGTCTCCGTGGACGGCGGAATGTTATAGAGCAACTACAGGCGCTTTTTCAACTTCAATGCTGCTCTCTGTTGCTTCATCATCATCATTTCAGCCTGTTTGAGTCCACTGCTGAACATAGGCCTCCCCCACATACTGCCACAAAGCACGATCCTGAACCACACCTTCATCCATCTACACACTTGAACAGGTCGTGGAACACTCCATTTAGTGAGGGTTCGTCCCACTGGGATGGCCAGTTCTGCCACTCGAGAACCTTTCTTCCCCAGCGGTTATCGGTTCTACGAGCTATATGGCCGACCCATCGCCACTTCAGCTTTATTAACCTTCTGAGCTATGTCGATTACCTTCGTTCTATCTCGCAGAGAAATACCGATCATAGCCCGCTCCATAACTCGTATGAGGAAAGCCAAAGTCGCTTAGCGTGCTGTTGCCTCATTCCCCATAAAAACAAAAGTTTTTATAAGTACATCAACACTTTTGCTTCACACTGATCTTTTTGACGACTACCAGGGGGTGGATCCATCGTGCCTTGCGCTGAAGCTGTCAAAGCCGACGAGCAAACATCAAACTACACTGACACGTATATAGGCATAGAAAAAGTCACCGTGATGCTAATGACACGTGCGTTATCGTGCGTTTTCTATATCGTATATAGTTCTAGTTGTTCAACAGTATTTTTGTCGCGCATTTTAAATTCATAAATAATTCAATAACAAACTTTAATTTTTATATAAATTAATATTTTTACAAACATTTTATTTATTCAAAATTATTGCTTATTGGTTTAAAATGTCAGAAATAAACTAGGCCTTTAGAAATCGATTTTTTTTTATTTATATATAACAAGCGAACTGGCGGTTCTCTTGACGTGAAGTGGACATTTTTTAAATAAATAAATAAATAATACAACCCCGTAGGATTACAGTTGGGTTGCCACCTTTTAATAAAGTGGCCTCCGGTAACCCACTCAATCCGATCTTCGGTGAAGTCGTGGTACTTCCCCGGACAACAGCGATAAATAAATTAGTGTTTTGTTATTTAAATTATTCTCAGTACTACTATCTAATTTTAATTATTTATTTAAAAATTAAAAACCTGTTATTTCAGTTTTAAGTTTTCACTTCTGTCGACAGTCCCAATTTTTTTTGTTTTCAGAGAGGAAATCTTCAATTACTCTGACATCCCACACATGACAGGGTTATGTCGTCGTAAGGCTGAACCTTCTCCGATCCTCTCACCATCTTGCAAAAGCACGAAAGAGCTTCGCACTGCTACTAGTCCGTGACCCTAAAGTCCCCTTTAAATTGGCAATACCTTAATCTATCAGCCCGGGACTACAGGGCTGCCCAATGACAACCTAGGTTTTACATTCACGTGAATATCACACGTTTATATAAAACTACATCGAAGACTTATTATCATGTTTTGTTTCGTTTTTTTTATATTTTCTTAATGTGTTGTCGAATCGTGACTAGCATCTGAAATATGAACATGTGTTACATTAAAATTAGCTGATTGATCATCAAACCATAAATTTGAATGCTTTTCGTAGTGGTTATTAATTTGTTTAATCCGTTACCAACATCCGGTAATAGCGGTGAGTGACATTATCTATTTTATGAAAGTAAAAGTAAAGTACTCAACAGCCTGCTGGTCAGTCAATACAGGTAATTTTTTTCTTTTATTTTATAGTCTTCTTTCCCAACCTGCTAAGCCTGACATTTATTTTTTTATTTTGTCTCTGTTTTGATCCGATCAAGAAATGTAAAATAGAAAACGTTTTTCAAATTATTGAGTACTCCTGGTTTTTATCGTTTTTTTATCAGATTCATAGTTAGAAATTGCGAAGATTCCACAGCTGTCACTACCAACTGTCAAACATTTTCGCTAACAACACCTCACATATTCCCACGCACAAGGAGACGGGACGAAGAGTCCTATTGAATTGAAATACAACAATAGAGTAAATCGGTCAGAAAAATTTATACGACTCGCAATGTATTCTTTTGAAAATGTTATCCCTACCCCCAAATAGTCGTTTACTAGCAGGCATGTTTAAGTGTAAATTCTGAGGTGTCATCGTCAGAAATATATAACAGAAGCTGGGAGAAGAAAATAGTTAGGCTATGTTAGGTTAGCTCTACTTATATACAGCGTGTAGTTACAACCGCGACAATCAATTATGTTCACACTTTTAATGTTAATTGCCAATAATCATAAAAAAATATAAAATGTTAAAAAATCCACAATTAAAAAAATATATTTTTCAAACAAACTAATTAAATAAAAAAAGAAACAAAATTTGTAACATCCTATACAACTACAACTGACTAATTCATAGATTCAGACACTTTTTCATTCGTTACCGCAGCGTCGCACTACAAATCTCTCCTTCTAACAGTATGTTTTATCTCTTTCAAATTCATTTAAGCCAATCATATGCTTTGTGACCTTTAAAAATGAACTTTAAGTTTCCTTTTTATACGTAAGGATGTTCTAAAAATGTTAGTTTTAGAAATTTTTATAACTCGGTAAATATTTATGTTTAAAGAATTTAAATGTTTAATACAATTTTAAAAAGTTATCCTCTATATGTGTGTTCATTTATTGACGCGGTTGTAACGACACGCTGTATAAGTATATAAGTAGAGCGTAAGTAGAGCGTAGTAAGATATAAGTATCTTCTAATATATCCATAAGAAACATTTAAGGAAAGTTTAATGCAACATTTGCTAAAATTACCAGTTTTAATTTGGTGACTCCGTGGCGCAGTCGTCAAGGTATTGGCTTCGGCGTCGGGGGTCGTGGGTTCGATTCCCACACGGGACAACTATTTTGTGTGACCCACAGATAATTGTTTCGCATCTGGGTGTTTGTCCACGTGAAATTTATGTATGTAAAACGCCCTTGCAACACAGTATAATGTTTTCCTAAAGTGAGGGCAATGTTTTTTAAATAAAAAATAAAAATAAAATAAATTAATCCCTCTCAAGATCAGACGACTAGACGTTCTGCTGGCTCATCGTTTTATGGTCGACACTCTTCGCATTTGAACTAAGAGATTTGCTTAATCATCCTTTCTAGTACGCAGAAAGGATCCTGCCTTCTTCCATATCTCCATTTGACAATGAGTGTCAGAGTTGTCTTTAAGGTAAGAGATGAATAGGGTAGAATGGTAGTCAAGCACTAGCTAACACATGAAAAAACCGTGATAAAGATTATGAAATATAAAGCATAGGCGCTTAATGATTGAATAGAGTCTAAAGCTTTGTATTCTTATGGAAAACGGAATAATTCAGTTAACTAACTACTCTTTTGGCGCCTATTTTTTTTTTACGTTAGGGAAATGCATACGCATACCCGCAAGAGCGGGTAATGTCGGACTCGCACCTAGGTAGGAAGGCGCGCTGAACATTCAGCGCGCCTTCCTACTCGGCCCCATTTACTCTTTTGGCGCCTAGTCTCAACCTCGTTTAAGCATGACTGAGGCCGCCAAAGGAGCCTCGGCCCGATCCATCAATGTATTATTATTATCACCGATTCGGAAGGTCGCACAGCTCTTAGATGGCTCTGACGGACGCTCCTTGCAGTAACTAGGCTCCGAGAGGGGACCTCGTCTTGGGCTGTTACACAGTGTTCCGTTTAGCAATCCAGTTCGAGGATGCCCAAGAGAGCCGGACCTCGGCAACTGTTATCTCTTTTCAATCAATCAATCATTTTTATTTACGCTTGCGCGTTATGAATCGTAAAATTGTACTTAAAAATTATATTTATATATTTTAATTAAACTTCCTGAGAAATGTGCTCGCTATTTATTTGCATCGTAGGGCTGAAGTGGGCTTTGTGGGGCATGACCTCTCGCTTCCGGCTGAGATTCGTGCTATGGTTGACGACGAGTGGGCGTGGGGTGCTGTCCTCGCATACTGCGAGGACGTTATGACCCGGAGACCAGGGCGCAGGAAGTTAGCTTACGCGCTCAACCCTTCCCCTGATAGTGAGACCTTGAGCGGCAGACATGGGAGTGTCTGTCGCTTATCTTTTTCGGGTTCCAACGTCGGCATCGATAGTCCTGCTGAAGATGATATTTTATCAGGTTCCTCTTAGTAGTTATCTCTAAACGATATCATATTTAAATCGATTACGATTATCCGCGTTTATGTCAGAAGTCAATCAGTCACAATTTATGTCAGAGTTACAAAATAAAGAGCTAGTGGCTCAATTTTCCAGTATTGATTCATTAGTTTCATTCAGGTAGTACTTTACATCCGACCCGATTATGGTGTGACAGATCCGATTATAATATGAACGTATCGCCTCAGCACCTATAGAACGTTGACAGACAAAGCTCTGTAGTTTTTCTCTCGCCTAGAAGCATGTTGAAACTAAAAACCATGTATGCCAAAAGACAGAGCTCTGGTTTACATAACAGGCTTGACTGCTTGAAGGTTTGGACAATACCGCTTGTAACATACTTAGCTCTACTATGTTCTTCGGATTTTGTAATCAATAAAGCTATAATAGAATATAAATAATAATTCTATGAGTCTATGATTAGTAAACATTCAATGGGTTTTTCGCCATAAAAATACTGTTTTTACTTAACTTACTGTTTTTAATTACAAAATCTAATCTTTACATTTCATATTGATGACATTACTAAAATAATTCGGTGGCTTAAGATTAATGCAATCGTTGTTCTATCAGGAAGATGCCAGAGATAATCCAAACAATTAAGCTTATAGCACGTTTACTGCAAAGCTATACATTTCACTTTGGTTATATATAACGTGTCTTCTGTTTTTTAATAAATTAATTAATATATTTATTATATTCAATAATGAGCTTTGATGAAATAACATGTACCCATGTCATTTTCATTATTATGGGGGGATATTCATTATTATTATTATTACATTTATTTATTTTTTAAATAAAATAATAGTTACCTAATTCTGGCGGATAATCACAAATTAGAAAGCTATATGATATAAATGACAGTTCGCTTATGGCCAATCCGGTAATATTTATTAATTAATATTTAACTTTTAGCGCATTTTCTTTCTCTATTGAGCCGTGGCAGCACAATGCCCGGACGGTCGACTTTCCTTGCAAACTTGGGCAAAATCCGGTTTAGTAATATGAGTTGAAATCCCAATGCGCGACATACGCTAATAAACCTTTTTATAGTTATTTCAAGATTTTATACAAGAATATTGCATTTACCGGTTAGTAAAACGGCTAGCAAAGAAAGTAGTCGAAAGATGTTTATCCGTGTATACTGAAATAAATATTTAATCGATAGTTAATACTTTGCTCGTATGAATTTATCTAATGTTTAAAATTACATATTTTACTTTATTTTTGGTAAATTTACTTTATAATTTTGCATAAAAAGTATATCTAGTTTTACACACCTACCTATCTTAATATAATGATTTGTTTCTCATCAATCTAATGTCAGGGTTTGCTGGAAGAAAACTCTTTTTAGGGTTAAGCTCGCCTTTGTACATATTTTTTTTTGTAACTTTGTTTTCACTTATTCTCTGTGTACAATAAAGAATAAAGATAAAGTATTTGAAAATAAATAAATAAATAAAATATATGATGCATAAAATAAAACACTTACAATGTATGTACGAGCAAAGTATTAACTATAATACTTTGCTCGTATGAATTTATCTAATTTCTCAAATTACAGAATCGATATCTCTATAATTTACACTAATCTTATGCTATATTTGTTCTGTGCAAAAAATGTTATTCTGCTAAAAAGAAGTTCTTATTTAAAACTTACACACGGCGGCAGCTTTGTCTTCATCAAGTAACAGAATTAAAATGACAAAATCATACATGCATCATAAACAATTATACACATTTCTCTCTCCCTACAAAATACTAAAACATAACATACATGAAAATTTAAGGTAAAAGTAGTTTTTACACTCTTAAAAACGGTTTATCCCCTTCAATTATAGCATTTATTTTAAAATACAACATTTCAAATTTATTCTTGCAATCGGTTTAAACAAATATACTTTTTTTTATTGTGAGATAGATGGACAGAGACCATTCAACGATAAACATTTTTAAAGAGATATATCGACTTTGCCCTTTAAATTTTCTCTGCACTCAATACGAAACTTCCACGGCGTCAATCATTTGCTGAAAGTTTTTCTTTGAGTGCAGAGGATAGAAGCTCATTGAATATACATTAGTCCTAAAATATTATAATTTAAATATTTGCAGTTCATACCGTACTCATATTTATTCATAAACTGTCTACAATTTTAAACATGATATGTTACTTTTCAATATATTGGTTAAATTGGACAAAGATATAACAGAAAATTTTCAGGCGTCGCTGGGGCAAGTCATCTTCCTTATATACTATATTGCTCAATGGTTAAATAATGGGTAGGATTATACCCCTATTTTCACATTTTGTTAAAAAAAAAATAATTGTGACATCAGTTTCAAGTTTATGCTAATGAATGAAATATTTTTTAAAAAATATTTTTTAAAAAATATTTTGTTTTCGTAAAAAAATAATGTTGAAATCCCATTCAATAGGATTTCGCTGAATAAAAACAGATCGTTGTTAAGTTTGTGTCGAAGACACACTGCCAAAAGTGTAAATAAATGATAGTCACATAAACTAGTCTCATTTTTGATGACTATCCTATCTTATCCTACCCACTGTACTAAAATTTCGCAAGAGAGATCTTACGAATTTCAACAATTTTTACTAACCTAATCGAAATTCACTTTTTCTTAGAGCTCAAATACCCTCTAGAGCGTAATATAAAACAATTTGCGACAAACTGCAACATAACACACCGAGTCAAGAAGAACCTGAGCTCTCTAGGGACACATATATACACCGCCCTTACAAACCAGCCTTCAATAAACATAGTAGAAAATTTGTAGCAAAGTATGAAAACTCCAGTGTACGAGTATATCGTGACATGTAGTTGAAGGTAACGCTCTCAGAAAATTTAGAGGGACAAAATTTATAAGGAATGTATATCGTATATTTAGGTATAATAGAAATTATTTTATTTGTAATTACATAGTTACTGATGTTCACACTTGCATCAGTACTTATTTCGAATATTTTTCATCCAAAAATTTTGGTGTAACTTGTGTTGTTTCTCCCTTACAAGACAAATAACTTGAATGTAAGCAGGAAGGGAGATTTGTTTTAAAAATATTTATCTAACATAATTATAATTGATAAACTATTTTATATTTAAAAAAAGGAAGTATTTACAATAACTAAAGATCAATCGAAAACTGGGATTCTAATTGGGCTTCAGATTATTATGGTCACATTTATTTTTCGTAGGCAATTCTCACGAGTCATGTTTATGACAAATATACTAAATTTAATTTTATGATACTAAAGGTAATTATGGCTGAATAGAAGTTTTTCTATTCAACCAAAATTATCTTTCGTGTATCTGGCAGTGACAAATTATATTACAAACGTTACAGTGAACCGCCTGTTAAGTAAGAGTACAGTAAAATATAGACCATGTGTCACGTTAGATTGGGTCGGCACAATATTCCTATTTCGTCTGCATTCCTGTATCTTTCATTTCTGTTAATTTTAAATCGCATAATATGCTAGTACTAAATTTAATAAAAGAGACTTGAACAATGTTACTTGTTTATGAAATTATTAGTAACTTGATCAGAATCAAAATCTCTAACATTTTTATTTACTTAATTTTTATTTATTGATTTAAAATTGCTATCAAATTAAAAGTATATAAAGTACAAGTCTTTCTTATTTTTTTAAATCTTAATTATATTTCACAAATTCCAGAATATTTACGATTCGGGTAAACATTTTTTAATATAGGATAGATATTTTCTTAAAACATGACCCACACTTGTGGCTATAAAAGACCCCTAATACGTAGTGAATAACATATAAAGCACCAAAGCAACACAACAGTTCTTCACGGCAAACAGATCAATTATTAACAGTACAATGTTTATGGGAAATTCCCCGAGGTGGTGTCGCCACAACGTGATTTTTTTATACGAAACTAGCCAGCGCTTGACTACCATCCCACCTAGAGTTGCCAACCATACTTTATAATAATGTATTTTACTTTATTTTTGGTAAATACTTTATAATTTTGCATAAAAATAAAGTATGTGAAAATAAATAAAATATATGATACATAAAACAAAACACTTCCAATGTATGTTAAAAATTAAGTATAGTAAAAAACTGTGAGTGTGTGCCAGAACCATACAAAAATATATTCCTTGAATATATTCCTTCACTGTACGGAACATGAATCCAAATTCATATTATCATACATAGAAAGTATCTTTATTCACATAGACGCTTACGCGTTCGTATGAATCGTCGAAATTTGACATAGAAATTAATATGTTCGTAAGTTACCACCGGTTCGGAAATTATCTTCGGTTAAGAAGAAAACCAGCAAGAAACTGAACAGTTGCTCTTTTTTTAAAAGATTACTTTACAATATAATAGTGCATGTATAAGTCTTATTTTAGCCTATGTGAGCATAAACAGTATTAACTTCACACATTGTCCAATGTGTGGAGTTGCGAAATCGCAATAGTATAATATGCCTTAGCCATAAGTTTACTTTTAATTTAGCGTTTAAATTGATCAAGTGGCAGACTTAATAGAGACAGTGGGATTTTATTATATATTCGCACACTTCTCCCCATGAAAGACCTATTTACTTTTTGTAGACGAAACAATGGCGTATTTAATTTGTCCTTATTTCTAGTATTTAATTTGTCTGTCACTATTCTCTCAGTAAACTGTGTCGTAAAAAGTGTGTCGGTAATAAATAAGATTATGTATAACATACAAAATATTAGAATGAATATATGAGATGCAACAATGAGTATACTTAACATCTTTAAAAAGATCTCTGAATGTATTCTGCGCGTCGATTTTAGTTGGACGGACAACTCTTTTTTGAAAATTAAATATAGAATTTATATCAGATGCACTAACTACCCCACAACAAAATGCCGTACGGTAAGACGCTGAGAAAATAACTAAAGTAAACAAGTCTGGCAGTGTCGATGTCTGATAGTTGCCTAACCTTCCCAATCGCAAAAACAGTGGAGCTTAGCCTACTCGCAAGAGATTCTCACGGTTGTAGGGCCACGCAGCAGCGTCGGCTGTTGCATGAATGGGTAGGCTCGTCCAGTACCACGACCACGACCTCACAGAAGACCGACGTAAAGTGGAAGTATAATACTTTCGCGTTTCGTCTGTTGAGTGAGGTGGCCGGAGCCCAATTTTCAAAAGGTTGTCATCGCATCTCCTCGAAACCCTCTGGTGTAGCAGATGTTCATGGGCGCCAGTATTCACTTAACATCGGGTGAACCCTCTGCTCGCTTGGATAGGGTTGGACTCCACTGGAGCTTTGAATCTACTGTAATCCCCAAGAAAACAGCGGACTCAACAGGATTAAAGTAACCTTTATTAACATTATTCTTTAACATTAATCTAAAACTTTGCCTTCTTACAAGGGCAAAAAGAAGACATTTAGTTTTTAGCATTTAATATCATATTATTAATAGTAAACCAATGGAGGATTTGCGAAAGTTCGTCGTCATAATTTGATACATTTCGGTCAACCTTAAAAATTGGCGATGTATAATCACCAAACAGTACAAAATCACACAACTCACTGACATAAAAGGGGAGATCATTTATATATACTTGATATGTATGGGACTAGTGAATCGCTTGCTGGTTGGTAAATATAATGTTGGTGTAACTCGGTGCTGGTTAGTTACGCAATGCTTTAATGTTGCACATTAACAAGTAGTGTGGGCGCAGCCACAGATAACGTCCACAGACATACACAACATTCCTCCCTTCTATTTTACACTTTATACAATTAAAAAACGGCCTATAGTCAACTCGTCTTAACGGACGTAATACCTTTCCAATCTGCCCGACATGGAACGCTCTGGATTTACTTCTTAAATCTTGGAGCGCGGTGTGGTCAAAGAAGACTCTTCAGCTGGTGCTGAATCTTGGGTAGAGAATTCGGTGTGCTCCGTTGCTCCCCCACTACCCTCTTGGGCAACGTTCGCTTCCTCCATGACATAAGGCGTGCTCAAAGTCGTGAAATTGTTGACTGACTAATCACTGTTTTTAATTTTTTATAGCGTGTTGATTATGTATCTAGAAGGACCAATTCTAAAACGGCCAAAACCAACGGTAAGCATTCTTTGAAATGGTTCATAAGATACCCCCAACTGAAAAAAAATTGCTCCTTTCTTAAAATTAACTACCATATGTGCTTCAGGCAAAAAAATAAGTGTTCTCGTAAGTCATGTCCATATTGAAAAGAAAAACCAATGTCTGCTTAAATCGTCTGCTAACAATTTAAAAGATCTGGACAAACATTGATGTTTTTATGCAGACATTCTTTTATTGAATGTGATCATCGTATATATAGTAATATACGAAATTTATTAAAGTGTATTCATTCATTCTATAATAATTTCATTCCGCTCGGATATGTAGGGCACTGTCGGTAAAAGCCTTATCGCGCGCTCTCTTAACCGCTTGCGGTGTCGATGAAAATTCCTTAGCACCGACTCACCGTAGTTAATACATTCATGACATTCGAACTTTAAATATCTTGATGCAACTGACATTTTTTTTAATTGATTTCAATTATGTTTCAAAATGTGTAAATTTCAGTACTCACTTGTTCCTTCAAAGAAAATCGGACTAGACAAAAGTTAGATGTTAATAAGGGTAATACACATGTAAATATTAATATTAACTCAATCATCAGTGGATTTTCAGTGATGCAGCTTATCCTTAATTTGATTGAACGCAAGAGCCAATTGGAAAGATCATGTTGACTTAAGACTGGAAAAAAAACGGAATTTTCTGCGTCTTTAATAATTCTTACAGCTTTCAAAACTCGTAATGCACATCTCATTTAGAATAACAGGTATGCGGGTTCAGCGATCAACAAAACTTGATCTTTCAGGGGACGTTACCTCCAGGGGAGTTTACAACATGCACGGACCATTGTCTGAATATTGTACTCCCTATTTACATATCGTTGTCTATTTTCATATTATTATTTTTCATTTCCCACTAGAATAGGCACAATCATTTTCTTCCTTCCTATAACTAATCATCATTATTTCAGCCTGGTAGAGTCCACTGCTGAAAAGTGCCCTCCTCCATAGGCAGGGCCGGATTTAAGGGAGGGCAACCGGGGCTTCAGACCTCCACAGAAGAGGGGCAAAAATTTCAAATTCAGACTGGTAAACACTAGTAAACAACTTTTCCTTTTATATTTATACTTGGTTTCACAATAATTTATATATTGGAAAACTCGACAGAAAATAATTGTTCGTTTATTTGGAAAATAATTTGGGGCCAAGGGGCCTATACTACTTTGTGTCCCTGAGGCCTCCAGACGAAGCACGAAGCACGATCCTGAGCCACCTGCATCCATTGGCTTCCCGATAATAACCTAGCTGTTTAATAAATACAGACAGTAAAAAATATTTCACAAGACCTGTTATTCAATAAATAATATACAGCGAAAGAAGATTTTTTTACGACAGGGTGCAAGACACCCCTTATTGTATTGCCCGTTTGGAGACCTGTGCCTGGCAGTGGCACAAATACAGTTTTATTTAAAAAAAATTGAATAAATGTGTTTACAAAAGAGGTACACACTTACATCGTTATCAGAAAAATACATTAGTCATAGTAGAGCTACAATGTATAATCGAATATTATGTATATGGAACATAAAGTATAAGCATATTGCGCGTTTCCAATAACGTTTTCCTTATAGGTGGGAAATACGTTAAACTAATAAATATGTACCAGTTACTATTGTATATAAATTACCCACCCGACACAAACGCGACCTCCGAGCACGGCGAGACCATCACAACGCGTACACAAGGTACCCCCGCGTTCCAGGGCGGTTCTCACCGCCCCCAGCCACCGATTAGCTAAAACACAGTCGACGGCCATCGGGGTCTCGGTCCGCACCGCAACTTCGATGGCCCTTAGACGACATGTCGTAGTTAAACGCACGCATGAGCACATGCGCGGCCCTACCCACAGCGGAGGGCCCAAACCCGTGGGTTCTGGCTAGCCCATCGGTTCTGCGTCAGATGAAGGTTCAATAGTCTCGGGACTGAAAGCAAAAACATCAGTTAATACAAGATACAAGATGTATATAATATATAGTACAGATGCAAACCTAGATAGCTGTTCAATATTAATAAATATTTATTTAAAATTCAGTAAATCTATAATTCCATATATACAAATGGATGTCATTATTCATTTACATATCTGCTGTTTTATTTATCAGAAACACCTTAGGCTTAGTTTCTAACAAACCTGGTGTTTATGTGTTTACTTTTGTGTTGTTGCGTTTTGTGTGTACGCAGTAGCATGAATTATTGTAATTTTCGAAATAAACTTTTTTGTAGAACACCCTAGTTAAAGAAACTATTGATAAGACAACTTAGAAATTGAAGATAATTCAAGTCTTACGTCAATTTTATTCTCTCAGTAAACCTTGATAACGGTATTTACTTTACCAAATACCATGGAGTTTTATATAATTATAAATCATTAATACAAAAGTTTCTATTTCTTCTGTTGCATAGACATCGCTCACTCACTTACACACCCATATACACACTTCTGTTTATTTCCAATTTTTATTTTTAAATTCCTTTACCTTACTCACCCTGTATTACTTATCGTATAGGATAAAATTGTGTTTTGCACAATTATCATTACTTGTTATTACTATAATGTAATGTTCAATACTTTAAATGTATTATTACGAATATTAAATAAATACAACGGAAAATGAGTATGATCATTAAATGATCTCCGATGTACATTACGACTTATAAATACTTATCTTTACAATAGATATTTCTTAAATACAATAGATTTTCCATTATTATTGGATAGTTTAATCGCTGGGCAATTTGAGTCATATTAACAACTTAATTTATATTAAGTCAATTTTACCATTATTCCCTTGTCTTTGTACCCTGCAATCTACATATGTATTTTGAAACATTCGCTTATAACTGTATGACGTCACACAGCCTACTTCAACTCTTTAAACCATACGAAACGCGGAGTCAAGTTGACTATGAGACGACGTTAACATGCCTGATTTTATATGCATATTATGTACTACATACACATTTTGTTACTTTGAAAAACCGTTAAATCTCTAATATAAAAATCGCTATCTTTTGTTTAGATACTGTTATTAAGATATACTTAACTCTAGCCGATTAACAACCGCAAACTAATGGGTTTAAAATTAAAAGTATCATATTTTGCGCATTTAAGACTCGTAAAGAATTTTTAACCTTACTCTAAGTTTTAAGACTGAAGAAGTAAATCTTGATCATTACGGCATATCATCCTCTTAGTCATATCCAAGCTAATGGAATCATCAGATAAGGCAATTTTGTGCTTTTCATAGCATTGCGAGATTTGTTTAATTGTCATTTGTCACATGCGAAATACGTGACTGAAAGAAAATTACTTCGGTATTATCCAATATTGTATATGGCATGAAGATTTCCCATTTTACGATCAGGGTCTTCTTATAATAAGATAAAAATATAGATTAATAATAGTTTTATGTAAAGATATGAAATTGAGACTACTAAATTTTGTATCTAATAAAATACACTTTATTATTAGATTACTATTAGATGCTTGTCTTCCTAAATAGCGCACAAGCATCGACATGCGCTTTAACTAAAATCAAAACTTACCACACACGATAATACAGTAAAGCTTCGATAATATTTATTAAGTAACAATAAAACAATATTAGATTGAGGTCAGTTGACACTCGTCAATGACGCACACTATTTTATTAAATCGTTATCTTCTACGTCTTAACATACTTCCCTAATAGATTCCTACATCTGTTTACGGTACCTTGACTTAGGGCTACTGATTGGAAAAACTAAAACTCATAATGGCATTCAACATGGCGATATCAACTTGACTAAATATAACAAGATAGGGACCTGTCTATCGAATAGAAACTTGAAATAAAACACCAATATTTCCGCCGTCGCATTCTGTATATTGCATGAAAACAGAACCGTGTTTCGATGTTTCAATTTGTCAAAATTCATTTTAAAATTTAGATTAAGATAGATTCATAAAGTGGTACTATACAAAAATATGTGAAATCTGAATGTGTATTTCCATTTCCATCACAATTAATGCGACCTATCCTCTATAAAGAAAAGAAAAAAAATGAAATATGAAAAGTTAGCGCCACCTATGATCTTAATAGGTGTTATATTATGATGATGTTCTATCCCTCGACAAACAGTTTGAGCGATGACGGCTGCTCGATGTGGATCTGTTATTCGAGATGTGAACTGCGAGATATAATACTAATAACTAGCTTAACGAAAAGGAAACGTTTAAAGAGCTCCAAAACCTCCTGTTGAGCGAATTTCAATGGACCAAAGCGCGTTTCCCGCGCGACATGGATATGTATTCTTTCACTTTGAATTTTGAGAGGAACGCATTTTATTTTATCAGGCCCTTGGCCTTTAGGAGGTCGCGCATCAGCCCCTTGATGTAGCGGATCTCGCGCTGCAGGTCGGAGCACTTGTCGCCCAGTTCCGTGTGCCGCGTGCGGAGCGCCTGCTCCTCGTTGAGCAGCACCTCGATCTCGGCCTTCTTCTTCTGGCGGTAGCGGGTGGCGGCGTTCTTGTTCTGCTCCTTCTTGCGCGAGCGGCGGTCGTCGGCGTTGCGCGCGTACGGCTTCGGCCTGCCGGCGGGGCCGCACCACTCCTCATCCGTGGACGAGCGCGGCGAGGAGGGCGGCGACGAGCGGGGCGAGGTGCTCGCACTGCCCGAGAGCTGAGCGGCGCGGTGGCGCACCAGCTCCTCGACGGCCTGCAGGTCGCAATCGAACTCGGCCGGCAGTGCGGCGGGCGCGTGCGCGGCGAACTGCTCGGCCGGCGGTTGGGGGGCCGGTGCGGCGGCGGGGGGCGCGTACTGGGCCTGCTGCGCGTAGCTCAACAGCAGCTGGGTGGCGGGGCCGGGGGGGCTCTGCGGCGGCGTCAGGTGCGTCAGCTCCACAGCGCCGTACACCGACTCGAACTCGCGCAGCAACTCCTCGGTGGGCTGCGGCACCACGTGCGCGTGCTCGTACGCCACCGGCGCGATGGGGGCCGCAACCTCCACGCGCACCGGCACTTGGCTGACGTTGTCGAAAATTGGCAGCTCCACCTTCTCCTCGAGCCAGTTGGAGAAGATGTTTTCTGCAAATAGAAAATTATTATTGTGATAATAAGTGGAAAAAGAATTACCTCATTTTCAATTATATGTAAATGTATATTATTACCAACACGAAAATATTGACTATTTAATATTAAAAGAATGGGAGTATAAATTAATATTATCGTGATTTACAGTTAATATGCAATTGGCCTTAACCCATAAATTATATTAGCACCATGCCTCAATTATTCCGCGGTAAATGATTATACAGCAGAATCTGCTTATCGAGAGCAAAAACTCTTTACTTTTTTCACGCAAAATCGATAGTTTACGTTAACTCGTAAAATTTATACAGCGACTTTAGTTTTTGTAGATTTAATATTCAATTAAATTGAATAATATTTTTATCATAAACCTTAGTCTCTGTTCTACAAAGAGATAACGCGTAAAAAGCTTTCACAATTTTCAAGTTGAAAAATAACTAGACCCAGTACTTATAATTTTTTTTACATTCTTCACAAGTCACACGTGCCCAGAGGGATATTCGAACCCTTTGCTCAATGCAACATAATCGCAATCTCCGTCAACCCTGTCAGTGATTGAGACTTGAGAGCCCGGTTTTCCTTTCAGCGTTCTCTAATCAACGTAATAGAATTAAAACAAGTGTAGCGATAAATTGATGTGAATAAACTCAGAGTGATAACTCAAACGTAGCCTAAATAATTAATGTAACTTCGAGGAAACTCATGCGGAACGTGACGACATTTGCGTGATCTTTGATCTCGATCTTGGACCGGCCTCAGTACTTTTTGTGGCCAGTATCTTATCTATTATTCTCCAAAATTACGCTTCATGGAACATTTATATTTTATCAGAGACGAGATGATTAAAGTACTTATTGACATCTCCATGGAGAGGAAAACCCTAAACACAGTTTTTAGACAGGAAAACTTAAAAATTGTTAAAGCAATTTAAACAACCGCAATTCCATTAATCCAACATAATCCAACTCGTCACAAGTTGGACTAGTCCACCACGCTCAAGTAGTTGTAAATACGGTAAAATATTTTAGCTTCGTTCGTAGCAATGGAGTATAAAAAAATCCGCTAAGTAGGCAGAGAGGCAAGACGAGCCTCCGTGAACTAAATAAACATCTCATGTTGCACGCAAATCGCCAGCCCCGCAGACCTCGAGCCATTGTCCTGGACAACTGAGCGGTGGCGATACAATCAATTGAATACACTTTGCTAATTCCGATACACAAAAATAATATGTGTGGGAAACATTGGAAAAAAATGTAACTTCTGCCTAGTAGAAATATTTGTTCCTCTAAAGGCATATATATAAAAGGTTACCACGGATTTCGGTCGTTATGAGCCAAAACCGTCGAATAATTCCAAAACAATTAATTAAGCATGAAATTCTTATCAAAATTTAATAATTATGTTGAGAATTAATTCATTCTATATTTTTAAAAAAATTCACAAAAGAAAAATACTTGTGTTTTAAACTTTGAAACAGAAACCATTTCATTTTATTTTTACAACTACTACACTACCATAATAGCATTACAAGTACTTAACTTACTGACTTCAATAGCATAAATGCAAATCAATAAATTATAATTAACCAATTAATGTACAAATGAGTGTATTGGTGTCATGAATTCGTTGCGCCACAGTACAATTTAAGCGCACCATGGCGCGCGCGATACGAAAACAGTATCTAAAGCAATCACGGCGGGCGACGGCGCACACAAAAATCAATTGGGAGTAATTGATGAATACACAACTACTACAGTCTGTGTGGACCGTCTACTGATAAATAAGACAGCTTTTTTTGTTGTAAAAGCTTTGTATGTATAAGATAACAATAAAAGTGGCCATGAACGACATGTAATACCTATGGGGGTTACTCAGTTGTTTGATCGATCATAAAGATATCGAACAGTAAAATCATAATTTCACTTCTCACTCGTCATCTGTTAATAGTGGAAAAAGTATTTGTACCATAAATTTATTTCGATTACTAATTTGGATGCAATTACTGATAATTAACAAGGTTCCATACAAACTTGTTTATCGTTATTTGCCTTATTTTACTTTTACATTCCTTTTTAAAATCTCAATATCTACTTCTCCGTCGAAATTTTGCGGTGATCTGGTTATTGTATGACGTTTACGGCCTGTACATATATGAAATCAAATGAACAATCACGCAAAGAGAATTTAAAATTGTGTGATAGAGTTTGTTTGAACTTGTTCTATAAGTTAATTAGAAATATCTTGGGAGTGAAGCGGAGCTGCAATGCATGACCCTAGATAAACTTGCACAATCTCCGACACTTGTGCATGCCCTCTGATTATAGAACTTGATAGACTAGCAACATTTCTATCATAACATTTTGCTGCATAAGTATGACTCTATATACTTAGCCAACTAAATCTTTAGCATATTCCCAAACCAAAAACAAGTATAATAGACCATCAAAGCAATAACATAATATTATAAGATGACATAAGGTTAAAAAATAATAAGCAAGACCATATTTTCCTTTAAAAGAAACCAACAACTTCCATATTTGAATAATACATTCGCCGAATATCAAAAACAAAATTAACAGGTCTTCTAAAAAAAGAAAAACTCATTGGAAAACAAGACAGATTAGTAAATAAATTCGTACATAATCACCCAATCATTAAGTAATGTTGGACGAAAAATATTGATTCTACTAAATAAACGCTATCAGTAAGCAATAACTTCCCGCGGGACAAAGAAAACAAGGAACTTATATGTCATAATCTGTATCAATGTGGATTGGAAACAAGTGGTCAATACGTCGCTTTAATTATTGAGTGAGTATTAAAGCGAGGTCGCCCTGTGAGCGAACTGGTTTATCAGTGGGTCGTGGTATAAGTACAAAAGATTCCATTCCCTACAAAACAAACGCTTGTTTATTGGAAAGAACGCCGTGGCGCCAGAATTGTGTCTGTTTGCAAAACTCCAATCTCGTGTCTGTCATGACTTGGACCACAGGTTGCAACGCCACGTGATTGTTAGCTTCTGACATAAATATGAAAATATATGCAATCCACTGCTAATAAGTTCATCAGAGAACAATATTAATAAAAGTACATATATGGATATGAGAATAAACACGTAATCATAAGAAGTGATCGAAGATTTATAGTAAAATCATTTGTGAAGGAAGGGAATCTAGTTATTGTAGACAGAGACAAAATAAAGCCTTTAGAAGTTAAAGAAACATAAACAAACATTACAACGATAGATATTTCAAGGCTTTTTCAAGGTATATTTACAACAGCCAATGCACAAACAACTAATGATCACAGGAACTAGAGCATGATAACCTTGATAATTGCTTTCTGCGACGATGCCTTTCAAATATAGCATTTCAATAACACAATAAATTAGCTTACAACTAGCGAAACAAAACGTACCGGCATACAAATCTGGAAGTGCCATCATGATGTCAGTTAAAATTTATGTTTATCGTCCTAAACAGTGCTTACTGCTATCAATAGGGTTCTTAAAACAAATTTTAATACGATTATATTATAGGCAGTGCTATTATATATTTAAACTGGAGTCCTCGTAGAGAGCGGTAGTCGTCGTGGAAAGTTCAGTTCGGATCTTTGCGATCTAACGTCTTTTGACTAGTTTCTGTGAATTGAACACTATGTCCTTGTTCCAAATGCACCGATAGTGGTACTTCATTCTAACGGCGTCCAGGCGCATCGACGGCGGCAGACATAGGTTGCGTGCCGAGCGCGGACGCCCGCCGTACGCTCCTCGGTTCGAATTTATTGTCACGGGTGTGCTCTGACGGAATGGACGCCTGCAAACGCGGCGCGGTTCACGCTTCGACTGAGTGCGCGCGCGCTCGCTGACCGCGTTGGACCTTAACTACTACTCCCCCCCCTCACGCCCCGAACGGCCCGATGCATTTCGTGTCATTCCTGCATACATTACGCGTCAAACGAAAGTACAGACTAAAAAGTAATGCACACAACCTTAAATATTATCACGCACATAACTGATGGTTGGGGTTAACGGGTTACGCCATGATAAACTATGATTATCATAGAGTATTATCTGAGAGGAAACGGTAATAGATAACGAGAAGACAAGGTGACGTGATTTTTCTTTATGTTAATTATTATTAATGATTATCATTAATAATTACTATTAAATGTAACATGTGAAATTTAATAGTACTATGTTTAAAAAACGTTGTTCTTATTAAAGATTCAGACCGTCAAATCTTTTAGTACGTAATATAAGTACTTATATACATTTTGCTTGCAAAACAACGATACCTGTTATTCTACTTGGTGAAATATGTTTATAAGCAGTAAAAAGTTTTAAGTATATTTTAGAATTATTACAAATATATACTGAAAATCTGTTTAATCATATTGACACAGTTAATTTGAATAATTATCTGTGAATTGAACACCATGTATCTCATCATATCCAAAATTTCAAAAAGTATTGCGGTAATTGAAGGTATTTAATTTGTCGAATTAAATGTAAATTGTAAACTTTTTCACGGTGGTAGGGCCATGAAGCAGCCTCGGCTGTTGCACGAATGGGCAGGCTCGTCCGGGTAAGTACCACGACCTCACACAAGACCGGCGTAAAGTGGAAGTATAACACTTTCGCGTTTGACAACTCATCTGGAACCCTCGGGTATAGCAGATGTCCATGGGCGCCGGTATTCACTTAACATAAGGTGAACCGTCTGCTCGCTTGGCAACTTTTCAAATAAAAAAAAACAAATAAAAAATAACTAAAAAATTACTCTTTACTTTAACTGGTTCTTCAGTCCCAGAGCTTACCCAAGATTTACAAGAGAAACAATTTTATATCGTAAAAATATTACAGTACTCGCGTTATGATCTGAATGATCAGGCCATAAATGTCATTGGGAATAAGAATGGTGCATTTTTGTTAGCTGTATTTAATAAAAAATTTAAAATAGAGTACATTGAGATTTCTGTGCATAATCAATAATAATAATAATGCAAAAATGTAATCAAGAACGTTCCGAAGAAAAGCTGGATTATATATGTCCTTCAACTGGATAAAATACCGAAGACTCTAAGAAACTTATTTTAAAGAAGAAGAATCCAGCCCTAATTTTTAAGTTACAAGAAAACGATAGTGACATGTATGACTCGGAAGATAATTAACATTTTAAGTTCCAAATAAGTGTAACTCCAATCTCGATCTCGCACTCACTCTCTTGGTAAGCAATTTGCTTCGGTGGCGCGAATAATGGGTTAGATTCCTACTCGGGACAAGTATTACTGTTACCCAAAGATAATTATTCTGTATCTGGATTTTAGGGTTTTAGGGTTGCCACCCTATAACAGAGTGGCAACCAGTTTCCTCACTTACTAGGCGAAATGCAAAAGTATATATCTACTCGTACTACACTCTGGTCACTTTTGTATGCCCATGGCACTTTCGCGACCCCTCCGCATTCGAATCCAGAATGTAATGATTAAGCACAATCAGATTGATTAAGTTTATCTTAATATTAAGTCCTTGCAAATGAAATTAGCGTTTTGTCCTACTGTCCACTTTGACCTGAAATATCTCCTCTTTGGTTAAGAATTGCAAATTCAAATTTATAAATTCATTTAGCTGGTATATTTGAGTTTTGAAAACAGTCGTTCATCTGTTTCTTCCTCATTATTTTATTCTTTGGAGTCGCTTATTACCTTACAATGGAAAACATGAAATATCGGTATATTTACGAGTATGAGTTCTACCGTGGCACCAGTCCTGCAGAAACAGATCGAAGGATTAATGATGTGTATGGCGCTGGTGTTTCAAAAGAAAACGTTTTTGGTTTCAACGGTTTCGTTCTGGAAATTTCGACCTTCAGAAGCAACCCCGTGGACGGCCGGAAATGAAGAATTAAAAGCTATTGTGTAATCGGATCCATCACAAATCAGAGATAGCTGTAGGCTTCAGGGTTAGTGATAAAACTGTCTTAATCCACTTGAAGCAAATTGGGAAAGTAAAAAAACTTGAACGATGGTTACCTCATCAATTGAGTGGATCGAACTTGCAAACACGCGTCGACTGCTGTGTTACTTTGCTCAACCGACACAATAATAAAGGGATTTTAAATCAAATCATTACTTGTCATGAAAAGTAGATACTGTACGATAATCGAAAGCGCTCGTCGCAATGGCTGAACCCTGAAGACCCAGCCAAATACTGCCCTAAGTGAAAGTTGACTCCGAAAAGTTACTTGAGGGTGTTTGGTGGAAAGTGCCGGTGTCATTCACAACAGCTTTCTAAAATCTGGGCAAACAATTACTGCAGATATCTATTGTCACCAACTGCAAACCATGAAGAAAGAGCTAGCTGCTAAGCAACCGAGATTGGTCAAATGCTCTAGGCCACTGCTGCTTCACGACTACGCAAGACCACAAACTGCACAACAAACAACCACTAAGTTAGATGAGCTACCCTTGGAATGTCTGCGACATTTGCCGTACTCCCCGGACCTTGCTCCAACAGATTACCATTTTTCCGGAATTTGGACAACTTCTTACAAGGAAAAAATGCAAGGAGTTGAATGCCGTTGAACTACAAACCGCCTTCAAAAAGTTTTTGATTCTCGCCCCCATGGTTTTTTTAGTAAAGGGATCAATGAACTACCTGCGATGGCAAAAGTGCATAGATAACAACGGTGCATAAATTGATTAATTAAATATATTTTACAAAAAAAATGACTATGTTCCTCCAGTACAAAATGGCAATTTCTTATGTAAGGACCTAATAATAACCAAAATTTTGAGAAAAAGTAATTACTAATTTTATGAGATTAAGTTAATAAGTTAAGAGGTTACTAAGCTATATTTAAAAACTGATAGACGATTTGATAGACATTAATGCATATAAAATTCCACCCAAACATGTTAAGTAGTACTGTGTAAAAAGAGGGACATAATGATCGGCACAACTAAAATAGTCTGGTATGTCACGTAAATAAGTCGCGGTCATAATAATCCAGACATAATCGTGCTATTTTAAAAGTTAATCAATTGTACTCTGTACATGCTCTTAACTATACGTGACATGACGTCATTACAGCAATGTAAAAGGAAATGCTAGAACTACGGGCTGGTTCTTTATGGAATATATATTGAATTACGCGAAATTTTCTTGTGTAATAATTAAACCATCGACAATTTATAACCTATTATAGAGCTAGAAAGCTTAAGTAGTAGCACTACCAACCTTAATATTAATCTCAATCGTATAAATATTTAATAATCATCAACTAAATAAAAGAACACATTGCCATAAAAAAAAATAGTAATTAGGACCGGCCCCCGGGAGGCGTGTCAGTGATCAACGACATAAAAAGCTGCAATTCATATAATGGTCACAACTATATATATTATGTAGATAAGATAATTAAAAACATCAAATCAGTTTGAGATCAGGGCTACGTGTGTGGAGTAATTACTTAGCAGTTATTTCACTATCATTTTATTAATTTTAACCTCATATTAGTTATATCTTCATATAGCAATATTGTAAAACTTAACCATCAAAATTATATATTCAATATCGCGCGCCTAAAACCCATACAGATAGGCGGATCAAAGATTTTGGATTTCCACTTTCAACTATCTGCGTAAGTTTCAGATACTTTTTAAACAGTCTTCACTCAGTGTACAGAACAAAACTAAAATTTAATAGAAATATTTTAAATCAGACTGAGTATTAGACAAATAATTTTTATACCACACAAATATTGACATTTTAAAAATTAATAAGCATTATTTATTACTTATAATGAAAATAAAAAAATACGATATTTTTTGCAATAAAACAAGGGTTCAAACAAGACTAAGAAGTGGATGAACGGCCAATTTTCGTTGTGAAAATGTAGAGAACGAGAAAAGAAAAGAGAACCTTAATTTGGATTGCATGAAATATACCTTGTTTGTAATTATTTTCTAGCTGCTGCAGAAGATCGTTAGCGAGCTCAGCACGACTTGGTTTCGTTTCAGGTGGTGATGGTGGGTAGAGATTGATGGAGTACTCGTCCTGAAGGTGGAATTTATCCAATTCGATCTTCGGTGCAGATGTCGGGAATGCCTTAAGTAGATCTGTTGGTATAAAAAGGACAATGTCGATTACTCGAATTAAAATATTTTAAAAAATGCAAAAATACGGACGTTTTGAAAATATCATATGCAAATTGAAAAAAAAATATTACAATACGGTATCATTACCTTCAAATTTTTCATTAGAAAAAGATAAATCGAATGTTGTCTCATTTTAATCATAATAATATAAAATAATATCCTAATTACGTATACATATATCGATAAGTTATGAAATTAAATGAAAAAAAAATGTTATATTAAGAAAGTATTATTTTAAAATATCTAAATAAAATATCTGCTTACTCTGCAATATATTGTATTGGAAGTCTCTGCACAGATCACACATCCCGTTATTTTTATAGCAACACATTTGGTAAATATTATTAGCAGCTCGGTTAGAATAATGTAACACAATTATGTATTAATTACTGAGTCGATATATACGATTTGTCGGAATATATCGGAGGAGTTTCAAGGTAAGAAGCTTAGATAAGTGTTGGACAAAATACAACGAGCGAATGAAAACGTCAATATATATACTAACGATATCTGTAAAACGATGTTACGTCAAAGAAACGCCCAGATGTCGCGATGCTTTAAATCTTGTGTGATAATGTCACAACAATAAGCGATGTACAAAAACATGTAGCAGCGTGTTACTTTATTGTAACTATGAAGTTTTCGTTCCATTCTATGAGTGATGTTATCTTGAAACGCATTTTATACAAAACATTTTATGAATTCTAACGTTATTTTTACTCAATTAATGTATATGGGCGATGTTTTAAGGGTTCCGTACCCAAAGGGAAAGCGGGACCCTATTATTAAGACACCGCTGTCTGTCAGCCTTTCACCAAGCTGTATCTCATGAGCCGTGATAGATAGACAGTTTAAATTTTCACAAGGGATGCGTTTCTGTAGCCGCTAAAACAACAAATACTAAAAAGCAGAACTTAAAAATATTTATGTGGGGCTCCGATACAACAGATATGATTTTTTTTTGCCATTTTTAAAGATAATGGTACGAAACCCTCCGTGCGCGAGTCCGACTCGCACTTGACCGGTTTTTTAATGTGAGAAGGTGGCAAGCGAGCTTGCGGTTCACCTGATTTGCATCATCCGGATTGTTGCAGATGCGTCGCCAACTTTCAATAAAGTGGACCCTGCGGCCCTACCTCAATAAACAGAAGAATCGTAGAAGTACAACACTTCAACTTCACGCCGGCCTTCTATGAGGTCGTCGTACTTACCCGAACGGACCTGCCCATTCGGGCAACAGCCCGAGCTGTCGCGTGGCCCTAACAGAGTTAAGGCCCATTTACATGGTGCCAGTTTCTTGCCTGTTGTATACAATTAAATTGAAGCAATAAATGAGTTGCATGGTCTAAACAACAAATGGTCTAAACAATTATTGCGCGCAAATTAGGTTCAAGAAAATGGCATCGTGTAAATGGGCCTTTAGGGCCTATAAAACTATTGTTGTTCCTATAAAGCTAAGAGTCTCATTCCGTGACTTTTGGCGATCTTCAAAGTACAAGGTAATTTATTAAGATTTTGAAAAACGCACTTCTTTTAAATATAAAGAAAAGTTATTCAGCAAAGATGTTATACGTTTTACGAGAAAACTGCGATCAGTAGTTATATTTCAGATTTATGCCAATGGTATGCATGACGATACGTTTACAAAACAGCCTCGAGCATAAAGTAGGCAACTTTGAAAACGCAACGTTAAAAAGTGCAGCGGAAGAAAGCGATTTAATAAAAATAACTGAAATTCAAAACTAGCTCATAGTTTTTATTATTTGATTTCCGTTAGCACATTGCCGGTTTTTCATTGAGGAGTCTAATCCTCTGTACTCGTGGCTCTAATCCAAAAATTTTAAAAAACCCGCGAAAACTACAGCCATTCTGTCTTTGATGAAGCTTTATTCATTACAGTTTAAAAGCAAAAGCAAAGACAAAAACAAAGCGATAACGAATTTGGAGAAGTAACGTTAGAAAGAATAAGTAGTGAAACAACGTTGTACACTTTATTTGGCATGCCTATTCACTATTGAAAAAGTACAGATACATTTCTAGGAAATGAAAAGAATGATGAAGTCCCACGGAACTGTCACAATTAAACATGGCCACAATTATGCTGAATCTCTTATTTGTGTCTCGAGAAACATTCAAAAGCTTTTATTATTCAAGGCACTCATAAAACATTCATCAGATGCCTTCAAAGTGGTTTCCCCCTGTTTGCGTTCTACATCGCTATTTAAGTCGCATACATGAGAGTTTCGTATAGCATTCAGATTTTTAAAGCTTTAAAAATGAATACACGAGATAATAAAATGAGTGTAACATGATCCAATTAAATACAGGGAGGCTTTTGTAAGTGTATCCATTTTTTTAATTAAATTCTAGACATAGATAATGTTATATAAAAAAAATTATTTAAAATCACTCGTAATTAATTAAATACATTCATTTGAACTTATCTCAAATTGCGTGATTTATGGGCAACTCATTTATTTTACGCGCGATCATTCATAACTAACACGCAACAAGTTCGTTTCAAAAGTATACGACGCATTTATGAATGACTACCGCATTGTCAACAAGTTCTGGTTTTTAGGGAATGGCAATTTTTTTGAAAAAAAAATGTTTGTTTATGTTTCAATAAACGATTATACTATCGAGTCTGAACCTCCTGTGTGAATTTGGGCACCTTTAGAAAAGCCACCCTGTATAACGAAGAATAATTGCACTCGATTATCCGTCTAAGACTTTTGAGCGCTTCTTTTTCTATTACTTAACGACCACCGTTTTACAAGATTGCAAGCCTGCTGTTTAACCTCATTGTCACAGAACTAAACTCAAATATAAAAACCGCCCAAGTGCGAGTCGGATTCGCGCACGAATGGTTCCGTAGCATTACCTAAAAATTCGGTCAAGTGCGAGTCGAACTCGTACGCCGAGGGTTCCATACCTACCCATTATACCGCCATGATAAAATTGGTATCATTTTTGGGGTTCTGTACCACAAAAGGTAAAAAAGGGAACCCTTATAAGATCACTCTCTTGTCCGTCTGTCCGTGCGTCACAATACATTGACATCCGTGCGAAGCCAGGGCGGGTCGCTAGTACCTATATATAATTCTACTGTAAGTGTGTATGTCACTGAACTCCTAAATGGCTGGACCGATTTTAATGATTTTTTTCGTGTGTTCAGGTTATTCAAAAAATTTTAAATTTTCGAATTTAAGACGTTTGTACAGGACAACGTCTGTCCGGTCCGCTAGTATAGGGGAGATGCAGATTTAATATTTTACAATATTTTGTGACTAAAATGTTAAAAAATCATAAAAAATTGGCCACTGCAACATTTTTATTTTCTTTTATATAGATTTTTAACAAATATTACGGATTAAAGTAACGTGAAACGGAATGTTCTTTAAAACGCCAATCAGCGTCTAGTCATTCCTGTTTATAAAGCTTATAAAAGTTAACATTGAAAAGGTAAACATAGTTTGTTTTGAGAAATTTAATTGCTTTTTTGAATAAAAATGGAGATTGGGATTATAAAAGCAGACTCCAGGAATTTAGCGGAAATTAGTGTTGACATGGTTATAAACATTTTTGTTAAAAGTGCAGAGTTTTCAAATGTAGAAATGAAAGGGATTAAAATCTACGGTATGTATAAATCACAGGGAGACTTAGTATTTCATTCAGCAGCTTCTACATTTAGCAGTTTTTTCAGGGCAACAAGGCAATTTTGTGGCGACAGCGCTATCGGTTATATCCAAATGAAAATAGATGTGTGGCTTTAGAAAAACAAACTCACGCAGTCTTCTGATCTCTCTTTCAATGTGAATCTGTAAGTTTGCAATTTTTTTCGACCTTAACACATCATTCCGCACTTTAACTATTAGGGAATTTTGATTAAGCCGATGGACACATAGGCACGAAACACGGATTTTTGGAACATTGGCGGCATTGTTATGATTACCTGATGTTGATAGATAGATCATTTTTTATTTTTTGTACTTTGAGGTATTTATTTAAAAAATAATAATAAATTTCTAGAAAGTCAAAACTTATGCGTTGAAAGAGAGAGACAAATTATATGGCAAGTGACAGATGAGACAGAAGTGACGTCATCGCAATATTAGATCCGTTTTCGCGCGAAAATTTAAATCATCAATTTGAAACCGCGTTTTTTTACAATAAATTGCAGTATTTTAATTTTTTAATATACAAGTGGTCTATTCTACATGAAATCCATTCAAATAAAACAAAAAATTAAAATATTGCATCTTCCCTATTATATAAATTTTCGGAATTTTCAGCATGACTTTTTCTGCGTGAACTTTTTGCGACATATTATGTATTATTACTAACACTACAAAAAATGGAAAATGAGTCTTGATACAATGTTCTTTACACACAAGTCAACTTTATTATAAACCAAACAATGGGTTACTTCTTTAAATTGTTTAAAGCTCAATATAAGTTTATTCCAAAAAGTAATTAAGTTAAGGCAATAATCAGTCACAATAACAAAATATTTACACTCAACTAGCCTGATATATACGTCATGGTATCACACCACTCGGGGCCACCGAACAGATATATCTTTATGTTCGTGACTTCATTAATTAATTCACACAAATGTATATTTAAGTAATTTCACGTTTTGAAACTTTTATCTGTTTAATGTTATCATATTTCGGATGATACTTTTTCCCTTACTACTTAGAGTTTAATTATTTAATTTGCAATATCCAGTATTTTAACGATAGGCAGGTCCGTCCGGGGAAGTACCCATAACCCCAGGCCGCGAAGGCCGGCGTGAAGTGGAGTTATACTTTTGCGTTTTTTCTGGTGAGTGATGTAACCGGGGCCCACTTTAAAGGTATACATTTATAAATGTATATATATAAAAGGAGCAAATCATCTGTAATCCTATGGTTGTTACAAATGTCCAGTACATTTAGGATGGAAGGGACACGCAGCAGCCTCAGCTGTTGCACGAATGGGCAGGCTCGTCCGGGTAAATACCACTACCTCATCACAGAAGACCGGCGTAAAGTGGAAGTACAATACTTTAGCGTTTTATCTGGTGAGTGAGGTGGCCGGAGCACAATTTTCAAAAGGTTCTTAACGCATCTGCAACCCTCGGGTGTAGCAGATGTCTATGGGCGGCGGTATTCACTTAACATCAGGTGAACCGCCAGCTCACTTGCCATCTTCTTATTAATATAAATGTACCTAATCAATAAATATATACATTCAATATATATACAGTGTTAACTTAAATGATAAAGCGGTGCAAAAATAAATAAAGCGGCACAGGATTTTTGGTTCTTTAGGGGTGGACATATCCTTTATAAAACAAGCAGCAGGTACGATTTTAAGCCTTTACAGCGTACCTATTAGGTATATTAGCTAGATAACTTTAGTATTGTTCTAGAACAACAAACTATTACAGTTTGTTCTAGAACAATACTAAAGTTTTATTTTAAAAATTTAAAATATTAAATTGTACGGTTTGAACATTCGTTTTATTTACGGTTTTATAGTCCAGGGTCAATCAACAATTCCTTTAGGTTCATGCGTATGCAACTGACAAACATGTTTTTATAAGTGGCAAGCTATATTTTCATCGAATATAAGATAAACAGTGGAAAACAGAACGAGCGTTGATATTCTCTTACAAAACATGACCAAGAGGGCTTCTTAAGTCATAACAATATGTTTTTAAAGTAGCCATGACGTCAGAAACAGAAAACAGTTTTACCAATCACACGCTGAGAAATTTGTTATCAAGACACACCCATGTTACCACCATAGCAACGAGCGAGCACGCTGTGTAAATAACTTTAGCACTGATAACACTTATCGCGTCTTCGCTTCTTCGATTATTTTATTTTCTGGAATAATAAAGTAAATTTTGATTGCGAATTGAACTACAGTATAGATTCTTATAGGGGGAGGGGTCATATAATAACCATAGAGTTTTATTTGGTTCCCAAGTTAACGTCTGGCAGGCGGCCGGTAAAAAACCTAACGATGTTGACGATGATGAAGAGTTTTTAGTTGCATTGCAATTTTCGAGTAAAGAGGGCTCAACCTCTTAAAACTGTTCTGTCAGACCCTCACACTTACACATCAAAAATGTCTCGGAGATTTGGTTGAGCTGTTTTTCTTACAATGTGTAGAAATTTCTGGTAATTTTTTTTTTTAAAAAAAAAAACATTGCCCTCACTTTAGGATAACATTATCCTGTGTTGTAAGGACGTTTTACAAACATAAATTGCACGAGGACAAACACCCAGATGCGAAACAACTATAAGTGGGTCGCACAAATAGTTGTCCCGTGTGGGAATCGAACCCACGACCCCCGACGCCGAAGCCAATACCTTGGCAACGGCGCCACGGAGTCATCAAAGTTAAAAAAGATCAAGATTAAAAAATATCACCAAAATCATCAAAGTTAAAATATATCAAATATTAAGTATATATAGTCAAATATTGTAATGTAAGTGATTGAGTATTTTTGAAGTGAAAATAATTAATCTATAGGCACGTTGGGCAATTTTGGACATGCCAAGGTCACGTGTTTTGTCATTAACATTGGTTATATTAAAATTTTGATATCATTTGGTTTCCAAAAACGGGGTGTTCCAATAAGATGTTTTATTTTTAATAGCCCGCCATTTTAACAGTTTACATGATGGCTCAACCGGCGATTACTTTACGGTTGACAAGTGAAAACTTCTCGGCCAGCAACTGTGAAACTGGGTTTGAACTGTTGGAACAAGTTAGTGATGTGAAGAATCGAACTCGTGGATGTCGCTCAAATAGAACTGAGAATATTGATGTTGTAGTAAACAGTATTGAGGAAAACCAGGTTTTTCCGTTTCTCGTCCATCTTTTGAATTTGGTATTGTCTTCTGAAATGTCGTTTGTAAATTACACCGTATTTTGTTAAAAAATTCAGTTAACACAAAACTCACGCCTACAGACTGTCATTTTGTCTGGCGGTGTCATTGGACCATATTTTTTAGAAAATGACGCTGGAGCAATGAAGGCAATGAAGGTTGCGGTGAATGGATTGCCCTATCGAACGACGATTAATGATTTTGTATGGCCGGAATTGGAAGATATTGATGTGGACGTTTATTCTCAACAAAACGGTGCTACGAAGCACACAAGTAACGATAACATCGCTCTTTTGCGTGAAAAGTTTCCTGGCCATGTAATTTCTCGAAGAGGCGGTCACAATTGGCCACCGAGATCTTTTGATTTAACATCTTTAGAATTTTTTTCTTTGAGGCTACGTGAAAGATAATATCCATGCTATTGGTCCACAAGCGATTCAAGACCTCAAAATTGGATTGACCTCAAGATGGGATTCGTGAAGTTCTCGAGGACATAGAGCCGCAAATGTGTCGATTGGTGATGGAACTTTTTTATGCAAAGAATATGTTCCTGCAAGCGTAGCCGTGACGGCCATTTGGCTGATATTCTTTTCCATTATTAATGACATAACCTCCTCTTTATAGTCTAAAGTTAGCAACGTTTGCGAGAGAGAATTTCAGGTAGGCTAGTTTTTAGATATGCTATCTCTCTCACTCTCCCGGACGTCCTACGGGCTATCTGGCTGGAGGTAGAGGTTGGTTCATCAGTGGCAACAAAATATAAATATATTTTTTTTGTTCTGAGTCATCTATCGTATCTCGCAACCTTAATTTTTATCAAATAATATTGGCACTTAATGTATTACTTATAATTTTAATGTTGCGCTTAACGCTAATATACTTATGTCAAAGGTTGCGAAGCGACAATTTTCAGGATAGGGCAGAATGGATTTATAATATTTGTCATAATTAATTAAGACGAGCACTTGGGATTGTTTGTTTAGCATTGAAGATGTGGAAATGTACGTGTGCAAGGAGTAAATAAGTATATATTAAGACCGTGTCAATTACTGACCTCTTGCCTTATCTTGAACATGAGGTGAATTTGTGGGGGGCTATCGAGATGGATAGTTCGCTATTGGGGTCAGATGCTTAGACGAATGTACGTAATTATCTAGTTTGTATTAAGCGCCATCTCAACCTAATTAAAGTTAAAGACTATCAAGGTCGGAGAAATTCGTCATAGTCGTAAAGGTTGTGCAACGTCTTTTTATCGAATACCAAAGAAGAGACTTAAAGACCTAAATCACGAAAAATTAAAAACGAATTAATGCCTCTCTGTGTAAAATTATAAGAAAAAGACAATAACACAGTCTGCTTCACGTCGGTCTTCTGTTTGGTCATAGTACTCCCCCGGACGGACCTGCCCATTCGTGAAACAACGAAGACAATGCAAGAAAAAGCCTTCAAATCGAACTACAAGAAACTTTCTCTTCAAAAAGACATTAAACAACTGTACGACCCATAGGCAGTGATGAAAATAAAATATTATATTGTTGAATAAAAAGGTGAAAAACATAAGAACGATCCATAAGCTAATCAAGCTGTTTCTCGCGCTTATAGAGCAATGTAGTAGTCTTGCACTAGATCCATACCAACCCACTGATCAAGTAGGGTTCCGGTGAGACTACTCTATGAAGGACCACATCCATTCAATGGAAGTGATTAGTGAGAAATATCAAGAATTCCAAAAACGTGGCTTTTATTGATTATCTAAAATCCTTTGACTTTTTCATAAATATAGGAAACCCTGAAGTCACAAAAACATAGAGACCAAATATACCAAAATATATACACAAAATATACCAGAGCCTAGAAAAACCTTTATGGCAATAACACTAGCAAAATAGCTACAAAAGTAGGGGTACCGTTTCTATAAAGCGCGGGAAAATATTGCACCAAGAACCTTAATCTCATCGCTATTGTCGATTACTACATAATTATTAAAGTATCTCAATCATTATTTAAATGAAATATCATTTTAATGTGTGTATATAAAATAATGTAAAAATATATGTAAATGGAAAATACATCAGTTACTTGATGTTTTATGATATAACATCAATAATAATTTTATGTGTATAGCAGTCGGCTTAAATACAAATTGGAAAGAATCTCATGTAGAAATCAATTTGAAGTTAAACTAAAGGCGCCGGAATTATGTTTAACCTGTTTTTCCTTAACAAAAACATTTACAATCCTTACTAATATGATAAAGGCGAAAGTTTGTATGTATATATTTGTGTGGTTTGTATACAAATACTACTGAATGGATTTTAATGGAACTTTACAATAATATTACTTATACATCAGAATAAGACATAAGTTATAATTATATATATACAAATTTTATGTATGTTTGTCTTTCTGCCTTAATGTTACACTTTCAGCCTATTCTACGCAGACGTAGTCGCGGGCAGCAGCTAGTATTAGATACAATTCAAACTACACGTTATCTAATACATGAAGTCATGGTGCCGAGAGCGCTAGCTGCAGTTCCTTCTGGTCCAGAAAATAACCAGCCACCTAGTCACAAGCCGGCTGGAGGTAGTCATCACTTTAGTTCTATAACCAAAGTGATGACCCCAACAAACATCAAATTAAATTCGACAATGTGCAACTAGAATAGATTCTCACATTAATATGAGCAAACAAGTTCTTCCGAAACCGAAGCAACAAACATGAAACGATGAAAAAAGGATTAAACGATCGTTCGATGAAGAAAATCCTTCAATAACTTGAAACAACTAGTAGCCAACATAAATGAGCAATAACCAAATCAGCGAGTTTAGAATTTTTCCACGATAAAAACTCTTAGTATGCGTGACATTCACTGATAAGCTCTATCTTTAATATACCTAAGACGAACTACTGCGAAAAACTACAATTTGTATAAATAGAATGAGACCTTGGCAGGAAAATATTACTGAATATCGACGTTTTATGAATTTTATATACATTTTTATAATACTTTTACAAGGCGTTCATTAATAAATACAGTGTGAAAGAGACAAAACATATTGTTAGAAGGAAAGGCTTGTAATCGGACGCTGTGGCAAAGAATGAAAAGCCTCTGAATGTATGAATCAGTCAGTTGTAGTTGTATAGGATGTTACAAATTTTGTTTCTTATTTATTTAATTACTTTAAAAATATATTTTTTTAATATGGATTTTTTTAACTTTAATTTTTTTTATGATTATTGGCAAGTAGCGTTAGACGTGTGTTCATTTATTGTCGCGATTGTAAAGACACGCTGTATATTTGGAGAACGTACATATTTAATTTGGCTATAAGTATTTTGAAATGAACAATATAAATGAAACTAATTTTACGGATTTATCGTGTTTATTTAAATTTTAATTCCCGACGTTTCGAACCCTTTACAGTGTTCATGGTCACGGGGCAGGCGTTAGACGTCTGATTGTCATAGTTAATCCGGGCTACCGTCAGTTTTTGAATTATTAATTTTGTGTCGTTAGGGTTCGATACGGGACAGTTGAATGTAAACGATATGTTAGAAATGGTCAAACTATAATCATACTGATTTCACCAATTACGAAAATGAGTATATTTTCCGCGGGTTGTTGATTTAACATTGTTAAAAAGACAAGATAGGATTAAAAACTAAATTAAAACATATTTTTTTTAAAAAATCGACTATCCAAAGTTTTGTAGCTTGCCATGTAATGATTTCGTAATGTGATACTTGAATCAAAGTCAAAGTCAAATATCTTTATTCAATATAGAAGCATTCACTTACTTATTGATAGTCAAAAAACTCTACCACCTGAGAAGAACCGGCGTAAAAAACTCAGCGGGACATTTTTTTTACTTCCCAAGAAAATTACAAATATGTGTACAATTTATTAAATTCCACTTGAAAGAGCCTGGAGCGATCAATTCATTTCCAGTGTGTTATCATTCAAATAATCACTAATGCTATAATAGCCATTAACACACGTTCCTTTACAAGTTTTTTGAATTTAGCAACGGATTCATTTTGAACGTTTCCTGAGATTTTGTTGTAAAAGCGTATACATTGTCCCATAAAAGATTTACTTATTCTACGCAATCTAGTTGAGGGTAGAACTAATTTATGCTTGTTCCTAGTATTTACATCATGCACATTACTAAATCTTGAAAAGTCATTCTTATTTTTATGGACATACATAACATTAGCAAGTATGTATTGAGAAGCTACAGTCAATATTTTTATTACTTTAAACAAGTTTCTTAGTGAATCTTTGGGGCCCAGAGCATAAACCGCTTGAATAGCTCTTTTGCAGGATGAAGATAGTATTTATGTCGGCTGCATTTCCCAAAGTAGAATGCCATAAGACATTATACTGTGGAAATAGCTAAAATATATCAGACGGGCCGTATCCCCATCAGTCAATTGTCTAATTTTTTTGACTGCGAAGACTGCTGAGCTAAGTCTACTCGACAGTTTATTAATATGGGGGCCCTACTGCAATTTGGCATCTACAGTTATGCCAAGAAATACAGTCGAGTCAATTAGGTCGAACTTAAAAAAGTCTCTGAGTTACACCGATTGTATGCTCCACTAAGATATCATACAAAAATTTTAGTAGCGTGGGCCACTTGGCCTTCTACAACAACCTAGTCAGCTTGGTTCTCATGTCTCGCAATAGACTTAGAATTTATTTAGAGTTTTCTTTACTTTGTCGGGTTGTTCTGTACTAAAAATAAAAAAGTGTATAAATTGCAATAAAGGAGATTCTATTATTAGTTATTTAATGTTTCTTTATAAAAATGAATTAAAATACATTAAATCTAATACAAAAAATTAAATAATATTAAATCTTAACATATTTTTGTATGACACAGGTTTCTTGAAATCGTATTGTTTCCTCTCTCGCTTATTTTACACCTTTGAGCGGACACAACTTCTTCGGTTTTGTGTCACAAGTTTTTAGATTCATCAGAATTTCTTTTCTGAAGTCCACAATCTGGATTTTTGTGGTCTTGTACAATGTCAAAGCATGGACAATTGACGTATTCGATAACAAATTAATCGCAGGTTTTCTGTACCATTTGACTGTTTTTCACAATCTACTGGAAAAATGATGTCATTTGATCCGATAAAGGTGCAGTACCTTTTAGGTAAAGGTAAAGAAAGGCTCACCGGTGGGTGAAACTTACCTTCGCCAACTGAACGATACGGTGTCACTAAATCCAGCCGTTAATTTATAAAATTGATTTAATATTGATAAGTCATCTAAAATTAAATAACTAAAAATAACTTTTGTTTGTCTGGGCAAAGTGAACGATAATAATCTGATACATTCATTTGGCAAGATATGTGATATACCAGCGTGACAGTTATATTTCCATAAAACGTTTGTGGATTATAGATATGATATCGCGTATGGTGTACAGTCGTTCAGTTGGCGAAGGTAAGTCTTACAAGACAACACTTACACGTCAATGTATTCAATGCTAGTTAAAGGCTAACTGACGTTTCTGGTTGGGGCCAGAAGCTGTTCTCTATTTTCTTTAAATGCGGCGCTAGGGATCCATGTGCCGCGGAGGGTTCGTCAAACACGAAATCATGTAAAACCAGACTCGAAATGTCTATTAAGGTACCACGCAATTTTTTTCCCGCATTGAGATCGAATTCAAACACGAACGCAAGGTTGCTGATGTACGGTTAATTCATTCATTGTCATTTCTTTAAATCCACCACCGTTTCGTAATAAGATACGTCCAACGGAAAAGAAAGAGCCGCAAGAAACTCAGTAGGTATCCCTTTTCATTATCATTTTGTTTTTCTCAAAACATAAAAATATTAAACATATTTCTTAAATAGGTTGGAGTCCACTCATTCCCAGGGGAATTATTTTCATTCATTAATTCATTTGTAAATATTTATATCAACAGTTAGAACATCTGTTTACAGTTTTCCTTGGGTATCAAACTTATGAAAAACAATATGTTGAAAATAATTGTGACAACATTACACTCTCCTCAAGCACCAATATTTGATATGGTGAATAAGGTAATTAGTGTCAAGTCAAGGGCCTTTGGAAGTTTGCAAATGCATCTGTAACTTGTAGATGTCCACGCGCGGTGGTATTTACGTAACATCGGATGGACCACCTGGCCCTGTTCACTTGCTACGTTCTTACTAAATATATCAATACTTGGGAAAAAAGCCGACTGCGGTATGAAAAAAAAAATTTAAAACTTTTGCCACCGAAAATCGGTTCAACCATTTAGTATTTACGAGAAGACAAGAGATATACGACTACATACTTTTTGCTATGAAGCATACGGGTAAAAATAAAACAATGTCTATGGGAGAAATTTTATGTTACATTCCGTTCTATCTATACCCATGTTATTATTAGAATAAAACCGTAACATACATCGATAAATTAATATACACACTGCTTTTGGGATTTTCAAGATTGACATAAGATTAAATCAATAAAAATTATCATACAACCAAAAAATAGTTTTTGAAAAAAAATATGTTTGCTTCGCAGAAATGCTTCACAGTATTAAGCGTTATCTCCTCTTGCTGTCACAACTGACTGACAACCATCTGGGCATACTTACACTATCAATAGCACTTTGTTAAGTTAGATTTAAATCTTCTACAAATGTGCTGTTGAAATCTCTTAGTTAGAAGGATTGGGTTATTTTTTACTCGTCTTAGTTTATAACAAACATATTTCATATGTATATAATATATACATATACAGGCACGCTTGCCAGGTTTACATAATATGTAAACCTGGCAAGCGTGCCTGGCACTCTACAATTCTACTCTGAACATCTCTCTCTTAGATACACCTAAGCCAGTCGGTAGTTTATTATACATTTAAAGTAAATGGCTCCAAAGCCTATTCAAAGGGATTTATATATTTGCCGCACACAAAAATCCATTTACTAAGGTCTTTATTTCCTTACTATTCGGTACGTCGCACTATTAGTGAACCTAAAACATTTTAGGAATTGGTAAATACACAAGCGATTCACTGTGACTGCGAAACCATCGCCTATGAAATACCACTGAGAGTGCAGCTTACGTCCTCGGTGTTCTACTCTTTCACCTTGAAATATTGAAATATAAAACACTAACCAATCAATGTTAAGTAACTTTGAACCTCATCTATCTTAGTTTTCAGAAATTGAGTAAACTTTGTTGCTTAAGAAAAGAGAAAGGAAATGTAGATAAACGATTTGGTAAATTGAAATTATGAATTTTAATAAATACTTATTTTAAAGAGCATTTTGGTACTATGATAATGTTCGAAAGTTATCGGAAGTTTTGGACTCATTATTCGTATACTTTTTTGACAAATTGTGTTCTTACTGTATAAATATATAAAGATTTGTTTTTGATTGATATTCTTAAGCTGTAATTTATCCTCCCAAAAATGAAAGACGTGACTTTATTCTATAATTATTTGCATGAGATAGACCTTATTTCCAAACTTTAAGTTACTGTTTTAAACAGTAATTTTAATCATTCTTTATTCAAAATATTATATAAACGATCCCGACTTTAATGAAAGCAAGTATTAACTATTTGATAACTCCGTGGCGCTGTTGCCAAAATATTAGCTTCGGCGCCGGGGGTTTTAGTTTCGATTCCTACTCAATACAACTATTTCTGTGACTGTTTCGTGATTGTTTCAGATGTTTGTCCACGTGAAATTTATGTGTATGTAATACCTTACAATACAGGAAAATACTATCCTACAGCTTACTGTAGCCTCTTAAGGCAATGTATTTAAAGACTCAAAACATGAAAAAAAAGTTTCTCTATCTTTTCAAAGTGCTCACTGCCAGCTTTCATTAGTTGGAGAGTACCTCTCCAAGAAGATGTTTTACAAATTTCGCAAGTTAAAAAAGATGGTGATCAAGGAAAATAGCCTTGATCTTCCTGGCGGTTCATTCTAACCTCGGAAGGAATCAAAAATACGATTGCATAGCATGCTGCTAACAACAATTGAATATTTGAGCTACGTCATCATGCATTCTATAACTACCCATTTATAATTAATATCGCCACTCCAGACTAAAATAAATACCAAATTAGCTATTCTTGTATCTTGTATTAACTGATGTTAACGTCTTCTGTCCCGTGACTACTAAAGCTTCATCAAACTCAGAACCGGAGGGCTAGCCCGAATCCACGGGTTTGAGGCCCTCCATAGTGGGTAGGGCCGTGCATGTGCTCATGGGTGCGTTAGCTAAGGAGTGTCGCCTACGGACTGCGTGACCCCGATGGCCGTCGACTGTGCTTGTTTAGTCGGTGGCTGGGGGTGGTGTGACGGTTCTCCCGCGTTGCAGGACAGTTCCTGCAACGCGGATGTACCTAGTGTACGCGTTGTGTTGGTTTCGCCGTGCTGCAAGGCGAGGACGAACTATGGTGTTTGTTGATGCACTAACTGACTGTCTAGTGTTATTTGGCGGGGGCCCCGACAGTGTGTCCGACGTACTTAAGTCCCCTTCCGCGGCTGGGTCGATGAGGACATTACGCGGGCGATGCTTGTTGACGTTCGCGTTAATGTCGGGTTGGTAATTTGCTGCGCTTACCGCCAGAGGGTTGGGTTGATGTTCGGCTCTGTCGAAGAACCATTTGGTGAGATCTTTAAAATCATCGCGAATCGTCGGGAGTCTGCAGTCACTGTGCAGGTCGACGTTGCGTTGATACCACTGCGCACCGGTTGCGCGGCGGATGAACTTATTTTGAACGATTTGCAATTTGTGCAAGCAAGTGGGGTGCGTGTGGGCGAAGGTCATGCAAGTATAGGACATAATAGGTCCTATACATGCGCAAATAATATACGCCAGTAGAAATTGATGAATTGTAATGTAATTGAATACGCGTAACCAACATCAATCAAAAAGGATAATTCTCGAAATCATTGAAGAAATCTTCAACTGGTCACACAAAAATTTGTCCCGTGTGGGAATCAAACCCACGACCCCCAGCACTGAAGCCTTGGCAATTGCGCACCAGAGTCATCAAGTAGAACCTGTTTTACGTCTTCATTACGTTTATCGGTATGCCATAAATAAGGAAGATACATTAAAACTATTGTCATTCAAGTATTAATACTACTTATGTAACATGTTTTTGTGATCATTTGTTTATCAGCATTACACATCAAAAATACAACTTATAACGCGAGTAATTAAAACAAACACAAACGTAACGGGTATTATTAAGTTTATAATTTTTAATATAACCTAAATCCTCGGCATCAGGTACATATTTTTTACGGGATGAAAAATAGCCAGAAGTACCGAAAATTCTCAAGGATAAGAACGTTGTTCACTTTATTAACAAAGCTATTTCTAATTCAGCGGCGTTTTTTGGTTTGTCGTGGAACAATACGCCCGCCCAGGCTTTCGTTATTTGCTTTTTACAACTAATAATTACTTTACTAATTATCTTAAATCTATTAAGATTCATTCATTAATTGCATAAGCATAATAAATTAGAAGTGACAAGTTAATTTTCAAACAAAGCATCAACCGCATGACTTAGCCAAAACCTAGTTTTATTATTAACCTATAATATAACTTTGTGTGAATTTTTGAATGTACTTATCTCAATAATGTCTTTCACTTTTAGAGGAATAAAAATTTGGAACTTTGACAGAGTTATTACCGACAGGTTATGTCATAACAACTACAAGAGCAAGGCATATATATCTTTACCAGGATTTTAACATCGTTATGTGATCTGGAGAGATTCGTACACTATATTATTACATGCCAAATTAAATAGGATAACTTTACACTATCGAAGCCAACTTCACACTCTTACATATAAAGGGTTGGTAATTTAAAACCGCAAATTACCATATACTTACCCATTTTTTAATTACTTAAACAAAGACAGCACTGCTAGCAAAATTATTAATATTGATTAATTTATATTTGATACGCACCATCATCAGTTTTGAAAAGGTCGACATCGAGCAGCATAGAACATTCTTCGTTAGTGAGCAGGCCGTCGGCCGAAGCCGCCGACCAATCCCAGGAGCTTGCACTCATCCTCAGAGTTGTAGATGGTACTGGTACTCTGGAAAAATTAAGCGCGAATTACTTTTTTCCTGGATCCATTTTATTACAATTAATTACCCGGATCCATTATGTAAGAATTATAAAAGGCATCAAACCAAAGAGTGACAAGCCACTTGATAAAATATTATAAATTAAACCAACAAACCTCTAAAAGACACATACATCGCAAAGAAAGGGGTGACGTAAATTAGCATATAACTTGATTAAATTAATAAATAGGAATGAAATCTTCTGGTACTTCTGTAAATAACTAAGCATAGTCCAGAAATACAGGTGTATGATGGTGTAAACAGTTGTTATTACTTTAGACGTGTTTAGGGCCACCTGAGTGACATCTAAAGGACATGAGCTTCTGCACAAACTTTTTTATAAGAACTTACCAAAGGAATAAATACAAGCTGATCCGGAAGGTTGACAGATGAGGGTGGTGATAGTTGTCGAGGGACAAGGATGTCCGGTGAAGGCGCCATCTTGGCACTGAAAAACAAATAGTTTTTATATTAATATTGATCAATATTCTCTCATATGTGATAATAAAAAATAAATCTCAGTTTTTACAAGTATCTCTGAAGCTGTAAAATATTTATCTAGCTAATAAATAGACTAAATTGTAGGAGGAAATATTGCAATTCAATAATTTGTAACAAACACCCAGGGGTGTTAACTGAAATGCTGCATGTCACACACATGCATTGCTCCCTAACTACTGCTTATATCAATATAAAAAGGCGCAATAATGTATACACAACAGTTATATATATTGTTATGAACACACGAAGGAACTAACGCCATCTAGCGTCAAGTATTAAAACCACTAAAGAACAAAGACGACATAAAACCCCCTATTCAACACTAGATGGCGTTAGAGGAACTGCTGTGGAACTATAGTCTCGAAAACCGGGTACATTCGCGAACTTTCCGGAATCACGAACATGTTCGTGCGTGTCGGGTACGTTCCAGGAAGGATCTTTCTGGATTAGTCCGGAACCGGTCTCGGCCCATATAAAAAGCCGCAGGGAGGCGAGCGATCACAGTTCAGTTTGAGCTACCTTCGAGGCGACTTCGGAGTGAAAACTAGTGATCAAGAGCGATACCAGTGAAACCTACGACTTGGCTACAATCTAGGACATCATTAGTGCTTAGTGATTGGACCTAGTGCTTTGTGTTGGACCTAGCACTAGTAAATAAAGTCTTCAAAAGAGTCAGCAGGTCTTTCTCTCCAAATCCTTCGAACCCCTAACACGTAACAACTGGTGTCAGAAGTGGGATTTGGAGATGCCATTGACTCCGAGAGAGGACTTCAAGGAGGGTGTCAGGACAAGGGCACGAGCTGCGGAGGCCACACCCACTGGGGACCAAGCCCCGCCCACTGGCCCCACCGACCAGGCCACGCCCCTCAGACTCCGCCCACTCGAGCACAAGCCCCGCCCACTCGGCCTCAGGCCCCACCCAGTCGGGCTCAGGCCCCGCCCCCTTTGGTGCGAGCACCGCCCATTGACTCCACCCACCGGGCCGCGCCCACAGTCTCCGCCCATCTTGCCACGCCCACCAGCGGCAACGTACCTTCTGCACCCTCTGAAGTGCCTCTTCAATTAGGAGGTTTAATTGAACTAATGGAGCTGCAAAGGGCTGAAATTCAAGCAATGAAGGAATCATATGAACGCAGGCTCGGCGCTTCGCAAGAGTCGCAAGAACGCAAGCTCGGCGCTTTGCAAGAGTCACAAGAGCAACGAAAAGACCTCCAAGAAAAAGCGCTTTGGGCTATAAATGATGTTAGTAACACGGTGATTAAGCTTCGAAAAGATGTCGACGTAGTGGAAGAACGAGTTACCGGGTTAGGATTGGATGTTGAAAATGTGAAAACGCGGCCTCACTGAACTACAGAAGAAAGTAGTGCGCCTTGAAACCACGGGAGTTGCGATGTCTAGTGGCACTACTGGAGTGGCACAAGGACCAAGAGTGAAAGTGCCGCCATACGACGGCACTACTTCTTGGGACGCTTATCGTCGGCAATTCCAGACTGTTGCTACTGCCAACGGATGGACGGAAGAGCAATGCCTGACCGCTCTCACTGTTGCGCTCAGAGGGCAAGCTTTGTCGGTCCTGGAAGCACTGCCACATACGGGAAATGGGTTCCAAGACCTGATGGAGGCACTTGAGTCCAGATACGGGGAGCGACACTTGGAGCACGTGTTCCGTGCTCAACTGCGTGACAGAGTCCATCGCTCAGGAGAAGGACTACAACAATGGGCGTCGGAAATTGAAAAACTCGTCAGGAAGGCACACCCAGGAGCCGACGCCAATATGGTAGACACGAATATTGTTCAAGCATCTGTGGAAGGAATCAAAGACCTGGAGGTCAGAGCTGCGGTGAGGCTTCGTCACCATACCTCGCTAAAGGAGGCATTGGCGCACGCTTTGGAGGTCGAGGCTGTTCGCTATGACGTGCGGCAGACTCATAAGATCCACGAGGTCTCTGAGGAAGCCAAGGAGGTTAAGGCTCCTACGAAGAGAAGTTCTGGACCCATGTGCTACAAGTACGGCGAAAGGGGCCATCTTCAGCTCAACTGCCCGCATAAGGAGACCCAGATGGCAAGGATGAAAAGGATTGAGGAACAAATAGAGGAGCTGAAGAAGCAAGGGGCTTCAGGGAAACGAATGAAAGCCAGTACGAAGTGGCGAGACCTGGCTGACGCGGAGGAAGCCCCAGCAAACAGCAACAACTACGGATCAGTGACTGAGCTACTCGATGACTTCAAGACGGAACACCGCAGCCGAAAGATGCATGGGAATGCCGACGCACTCTCACAAAGGCCGTGTTCGGAAGACTGCAAACATTGTGTTAAGCAGGAATCTAATGAAGTTACATTAAAGCTAACGAGGACAAGTCCTTTGGATCTCTGGGAGAATAATGCTATGAGGGAGGCTCAAGAAAGTGACGACGACCTTCGGCACCATGGAAGCCGCGGGGCGGTAGACTGGCGCTGTCACTAAGGCGTACTGGGCGCAATGGGACAGTCTGATACTTCAAAACGGAATACTCTACCGGAAATAGGAGAAGACTAACGGCAGAGAGTTCCATCTTCAGATAATTGTCCCGAGAACGAGAGTACCAGATGTTCTCCGTGAAATACATGATGGCGTATCAGGTCATCTAGGTGTCAAGAGGACGTTAACAAAAAGTGCGAGAACGATTCTACTGGTTGCATTGTCGAGATGATGTACAGGATTGGTGCCGCAAATGTACTACTTGCGCTGCTGTAAAAGGACCACAGACAAGAAGCCGTGGGAACCTGCGGTTGTATAACGTCGGTGCACCGTGGAAACGAATTGCAGTTGACGTAGCTAGGCCATTTCCTGTAACGGAGTCCGGAAACAAGTATTTTATGATCGTCATGGACTACTTCACCAAATGGCCCGAAGTGTTCGCCATACCAAACCAAGAAGCTACAACAGTCGCTTCTAAGTTAGTCGAAGAAGTGATATGTCGTTCCGATCAGGGCAGGAACTTCGAATCGCAAGTATTCCAGGAAGTGTGTAGAATTTTGGGCATGCATAAGACGAGGACCACTGCGTGCCACCCACAGTCTGATGGAATGGTTGAGAGATTTAACCAGAACCTTGAGGCATCTGGCGAAATTGGTAGACGACAAACAAAAGGATTGGGACAAGTATATACCACTCTTCCTTCTGTCGTACCGAACCGCCGAGCATGAGACCATAAAAGCTACCCCCGCGTATGTCAATTACGGTAGAGAACTACGATTACCAGTAGACCTATTGACAGGAGGGTCACCGGAGGGACCAGAGACCGTACAAGACTATGTCTGCAATTTAAGGAAAAAAATGCGCTATATACACGCCTTGGTTCGGGAAAATGGGTTACAGTCAAGTGAGAACATGAAAACTAGATACGACCGGAAATCGAACACTGACGGTTTCGAGGAAGGGTCACTGGTGTGGCTGCATAACCCAACTCGTCGGAAAGGGAAATCCCCAAAGTTGCAGACCAAGTGGGACGGTCCATACAAAGTGGTTACCCGACTGAATGATGTGACTTATAGGATTCAAAAGCAACCAAGAGGGACATTCAAAGTGGTACACATAGACCTTCTGGCGCGTTACCATGGCAGTAACAATGATGCTCGGGACGAGCATCTCTAAGAGGGGAACTGCTGTGGAACTATAGTCTCGAAAACCGGTTACATTCGCGAACTTTCCGGAATCACGAACATGTTCGTGCGTGTCGGGTACGTTCCAGGAAGGATCTTTCTGGTTTAATCCGGAACCGGTCTCGGCCCATATAAAAAGCCGCAGGGAGGCGAGCGATCACACTTCAGTTTGAGCTACCTTCGAGGCGACTTCGGAGTGAAAACTAGTGATCAAGAGCAATACCAGTGAAACCTACGACTTGGCTACAATCTAGGACATCGTTAGTGCTTAGTGATTGGACCTAGTGCTTTGTGTTGCACCTAGCGCTAGTAAATAAAGTCTTCAAGAGAGTCAGCAGGTCTTTCTCTCCAAATCCTTCGAACCTCTAACACGTAACAATATTGATATGAGTATACAGAGTTGCTATTAAACGGTATGTATGTTTTAACTCAGTATTTCACCCCCCTAACAATAACATGTAGTATGTGGTTGCTAAAATTGGATATATGTCAAACTAGCCTAACTATCTGCCCAGTCTCAAAAGCCAGCCAAACCATCATCCGATAAAGAGAAAATTCAAACCAGCAGCCAAAACATGCTTGTCATATTACTGAAAATAAATGTGCACCCTGATTAACTCTGATAGTATCAAAATCATCAAAGAGAATATTTAAGTGTTATAAATTATTGATGTTGTATTTAGCACACTTGTTTCCATTCTACTTTCTTCCAATCGAAAACAACAAAACTTGGAATTTTTCCCCAAACGAATAACAAATGTGGTAGGCGCACACAGCAGCTCCTGCTGTTGCATAAATAGCCAATCTTATCTGGGGAATTATCTTGGCCTCATATAAAAATGTCATACAGTGAATGTATTATACATTCCCATTTCATCTGAATCCATTTTTATAAAAGATGGCAATGCATTTGTAACCCCCTCAGGGTGACTACAATAGATATTCTAGGTTGCAGTGTTCATTGGAAGCTACTACCCAACCCCTTCCACACAAATCAATCCCTCAGGTGTTGTAGATGACCATGGGTGAAGGTGAATCACTTAACATCAGAAGAACCGCCTGATTGTTTAAAAATTTTCACATGAAAACAAAAAGAAAATGACAACACAAAATCAATGAGCATAAATTATCTTCAGAATCATTTCACTTATAACAGTCAAATAATTAGTTTGAATGGCCATGAAATATATATCATTGCATAAAACAATTATATCACTATATTAACAATATACTATGAACATGTTGTTTGTGTGTTTAGAAGCTAGCTTATTAATATTTTGGAATATATAGGAATTTAAACCTAACTTAAATTGAACTATTTATTGTTAATAATTTTAAAAACCATTAGTTACAACAAGAATTTGTAAAAATGATTATAAAAATGGTTTTTACAGCTTTTATTTAAATCATATATCAAATAATGTGATGAATAATGTATTATTAATATTACAAAATTATTTTTTGACAGCTGTCAAAGACACCATTTATGAACGATTAATTCCCCTAAAAACATACATTTGTAAAACTAGGACTAAAAATATACAGCATTGTAGTGTCCCTGATCAACATTATATTAACACTATAGTTCAGTGCGGGTTACACTATAAATTACATAACATTTTTCCTAAGCATATTATTGAAATTCTTCATTATATATAAGTTATATATATAGTGAACAGAATGAAACAGAATGATCTTCTCAATGATCAGAATGATCAATTCAAATGGTTTAACCACCCTTTTTTGGCAACTCAAATGACATTTGAAAAGCCATTTTACAGCTGATTAAGTTCTACAATGATTATTAGTGTTTCAGAACCAGGCGTGGAACCAGGTGCTTTGGAAACCTGGTGTAAAAATTAAAAGGCAAAATTCAACATAACTTAAATCTATTAATTACATCCAACTTATATATGGCATCTTAAATTAGAAAACTAAATGATAAAATTATAATGTATCATTATTATAGGAATCAGTAAAATATAGCTTGGCTTATTGATTTATTAACATAGGTACGTGTTAGGACTAATGTAATCTAACCCATTAGGACTTTTTCAAGTACCTATTAAAGATTTGTTCAAAATTTAAGAATTTTGTTTTTTCATGTACCTATAATTTCTTACAAAAAAATCTGGTTATCATCTTCATCAATAGTGTTGGATGTTACTTCTTCTATTCCTTAGATTTTTATGAATATAGCATGTGAATCATTGTTATCAAAGAAAAAATTTTGTTCCTTTTTATGTTGAGCATGTTAAACATGTATTGATGACTTTAATAATTCTATCCCACTGTGGTTATGAAATATTTAAAAAAAATATTAAACCTGATTAATATAAAGTTAATTGGAGAAAAATATTAAATACATGCCAGACGGTGGTAGGGCCACGCGGCAGCCTCGGCTGTTGCATGAATGGGCAGGCTTGTCCGGGTAAGTACCACAACCTCACAGAAGACCGACGTAAAGTGGAAGTATAATACTTTCGCGTTTCATCTGGTGAGGTAGCCGGAGCCTAATTTTCAATAGGTTGTCAACGTAACTGGAACCCTCGGGTGTAGCAGATGCCCATGGCCGGCAGTATTCACTTAACATCAGGTGAACCGTCTGTTCACTTGGCAACTTTTCACATAAAAAAAAGACAATCTAAATCATGTAAGCGATAAATTGATTATTTATGTTAATATAATATACATAATATACATAATATTACATGTCTTTTTTAAACTTTCCAGATGATCAGGATTTCATTTATTATGCCTATTCAGTAAATAGGCGTCAATTACGACCAGTAATTCTACCATTGACTGCTTTCCTAGAAATAAAATAACTCACTACTAATAAAGCTTTGAGACCGAGACAGTGAAAGTCACCAACCAATGGAATGTAATGTGGAAATATACCATAAAATTCACAAATCATAAAAAAATATAATTGAAAAACTTACAACATTTTTTTAGAGTTGTGAAGGCACACGCAGGTGTGCAAAAGCTTCGGAGACTTTAGAAACCCATCTTGACGCAACGAATAGCACGAAATTAAACAATAAACACGTCCATTAACTTCGAAGCATGATGAGTAATAGGCATGTCCACATCTTAGGGATGCCGAAAAAATTTCGATATATCGATATTTTTGGCCGATATATTGATAATAAAAATTGAGTATCGAAATCGTACCAAAAACTATATTTTTATTCAAATTTAATTTAACTATATATACTTATTCAAAGCCGTAAAAGATAAAAATGAAACTAAAAAACTGTTGTCTATAACCAGTATTGTCGCCGATGCAGTGTTGTATTTTGTACTATAATTATGGTATTTATACTACAATTTCATGCTTCGTACTTGAGACTATCCATGTCTAAGGTACAACATGGTATAGAGGGGTTACAAATCATTAATATTGAACTACATGTTAAGCTAATTTATAAATAGCATGCAAAATATTAATGGCATCAACTAAAGTTACTTTAAATTAATATGTAACTAAAGTGAACAAAATTTAATTGTTATCTAATTCTCAATAATTACATGTCACATAATATAGAATCAAGTTTATAAAAATATGTATTTTACGTCATGAGAGATATTATCATTTAACAAAATAAGTTTTTTAAATTGTCGTTCAGCATTTTCATGTCAAATAAACAACTATTACGAATTCTGATAATCTAAGCCTGTCTGTTAAGACAAGTCTCTGCGGGTTTTTGACGCATTATTAACTTATTTTTAAACAATTCCTTATGTTTTCTTACAAAGTAACTTTTTTTTTTATTAGCTATTTTTTGATTCGATTAAGAACAGATTTATCTTACTTAATAAGCTGTTTGTTATTTTCAATAATGTACCTATAAATTAAGATTAATAAAGGAAATTTGCTAAGAAACAATGTAGATAAAAGACGTTAAGATTTTCGTCGGTGTGGCAATCAGCCGTTTAGCGTAGTGGCTAAATCGTCGGGCCGCGAATGCCAAAGACGTGGGTACGATTCCCAAAGCAGCGACAATCTTTTCGTACTTTTTCTACAAATTTTAAAACAAGTTTGATTAAAATTAATGTTTTATTAAAATTTCTCATTCATTAAAATAATGTGAATTTGGTATAAGAATTACTATTAAATATTATTGAATCGGACTGAACTAAATACATTATTTTTTAAAAAAAAATAATGTATTTAACATTATTTTTTTAAAACCGAAAATTTTACCGATGTTTTTTTTTTTTGACATAAGGACGCCGATATTGATATTTTTATAAATATCGATATATTCGGAATCCCTAAGGCATGCATGCTTCGCATCTACACTAACGGGCGCCGCGGGATCGAGTGGGGATTATCCAGTCTTAGAAGTCTTGGATTATGCCGATGAAATTCTAATTTTTTATATACTAATCTCTGCACAAATTTTAATGTTTGATCTCATGATCGAACCAACGTATTCTGCATTCGCGGTCTGACGCTTTAGCCACTAAACTAAACGGCTGATTGTCACACCGACGAAAATCTTAACGTATTTTATCTACTTATATTATTTTTTAGCATTTGAAGCAATGCTTGGCGCCATCTATTGTTATATCCTTTACAGCTTACAAACAACTTCGAATATCGTTTTACAACGATAATTCGAACGAGAGATGTCGCCATTGCTTTTTTAGAAATTTTAATTGTTTTTTGTGCTAATCTTTGCACTTAAGATTGAACATTAAAATATGTAGAAAAAAAAAATACTAGCATCCCTAACTACTAACCTGCGACAGAATACTCGTACAAACAATTAAATTTGACTTACATCAAATATTACTCGGTGGCACCTTGCTTCGGTGTCGGGGGCCGTGGGTCGATTACCACACGGTACAAGTATTTGTGTAAGCCAAGATAATTGTTCTGGATCTGGGTATTTGTTTCCCATGGAAGGTTGATGTCAGGCAGGCGGCTGGTCGTGAAAACAAAGCCAAAACCGCTTACAACATGAATCATATGTTTTGCTGACCCCACCTAAGTGGGATAAGAGCAGGAGGAGCATAACCTAAAAAATATTTTTGTTACTTCTACATTTTTTTTAAAAAAATCACTAAATTAATCTGTGAAACTCTCAATCTGAAACCTGGATTAAAAAATCAGTAATGATTTTGTAAAAAAAACCTATGTGTGTTCAATAAGAAAAACATTATTCCGTCTTGGTCTACCTTAAGTCGGTTTACGTCAAGAACTTTGCTTTAGTAACATGAATATTTTCCTACTTATCTAAGAGGAAAATGTTTATTTATAGGAGCTTCTTAAACCCCTTCAATGCCTTCTTAGAACTTGATAGGAAACGTTGCGATGCTTTGCTTGACACGACGTATTTCTCAAGGGCGCATAATTTACTCAACTAACAATTTTAAAAACTCATGTTAAGCATTAAGAATAAATTTGGTGATACGCCGTTCAATACCAGCAGAGTGAGTTTTTTATCTAGATATGTCTATAAAAGGTTTAATCGGTAATATAAAACGCGTCGGTAATATAAGGAAAAATGCTAAATACCACCATGAGGTTACAGAAGATTGTCGATATATTTAGCACGATATACTTGCCAGACAAGAAAGCATTCATGTAAGTAGTTGCTGCAGGGTGGTACCAAAAAGTATTTGCATATTTGCAAAAGTTCTGAGGTAATTTGTAACCTAAGCACTTCTCAGCAACTGGATTTAGAATAGTGATTCAATTTGAGAAGTATTTCCGTCTTTTATAACTGAATAAAAATAGGCTTAGCCTCGTTTTATAGATGTTAGATTCCAATGTTCAATGTAGTCAATAGCGGTCAGTTTCTTATAAACAATTTCCTAGTTTTGTCAGTTTCATGATTATTCTGGCCCAAAATTATATCATAAACAATTAAGATGTAATTGCAAGTTTTACTTATCGCTTTGAGTTAAGTTTCCAGTTTTTTTGTACAAGAGTTTTACACATGACACGGTATTTTCGTAAATTCCTATACTCGTATCTTTCGAGTGTGTTTTATTCACCATTTCAACGGTAGGAATTCCATCTTGAGTACTTTGGGCATACCGTGTGTAGGTAATGACGTAGAAAGGAGTAATCGATAAAAACGTTATAAAAAAGGCTGTACAAGGTAAAATACGTTAGGCGGCAATCTGGAGAACGACGGATATAGCACTTAGCGGAGGCGGACATTACGTGACATCGCCATAAAGATCAGACTTTTATTCCAATCTTTGTTTTATTACGGACAGGTGAAATATGATAACAGCGTTATATTTAAAAGTATTTTGATCAAATAAAAATTAATTTTGTAAATCACTGGATTATTAGCATAAAATTATGCCCATCTGTTATTATTTTAAACAGTACATTTTATTATTTTTACAACAGATTTACATACCATATAGGAAGAATTTAATTATCAAGTTCGAGACAAAGGTGGAGGAGAACTAGGTAGGATTAGTAGATCTCTTTTTGTTGTAGCTATATTATATTTTATAGTAATACGCCGTAATACATTAGTATAGCGTTGTAGATTTTTTTCAACTACTGGTTTATTTAAGAGAAATGTTATATGATTGTTATGATATTATACTTAATTAATAATTGACAATTTATTATTTATTAACAAATTATTTTCATTTGAATATTTGCGATGTTTTGAATTTTTATGCGATGTGATTGTAGTGATATTTTAATTCTAAAAACTTTTGACAAATTTCATATATTTTATCTAGATATTTTCATTTTAACACCAGAACATCGTTATTATAACATTATTTGTATGGTTATGTAAAGTATTTGATACAGTTTAATATTAGACTCCTTAGAAGTACCTACGATAATAGTAATGACATTTATGACTACTGGGACAAAAAAAATGTATTATTTTTACATTGATTTTATTGTTTATTCTTTTTTACTTTATTGATGTCTAATACTATTATTATATTTTTTATATATACTATTTTTTTTTAATTTAATGATTGCATGGCAATTCAATTGCTAAAGCGAAATTTGCATGCTTTTAAACCGCTAAATAGGTTAAAGCGACAGAAATGTACTTAAACATCTTTGTAACCCTATTTATGGCATGTAAATATTTGAATTTGAATTTGAGCTTACGCATTATTTATAATTGCTAAACAAAACATTATGATATTGAGCACCACGTAAGATTTCTTATCCATACAATTTTCTTGTACATTGCTGAGCCAGGTTATGAACATTTTACTGGGACTTCGAGAAGGGAAAATCAAGGTCAATTTTCTAGCGTCACAGCTATGTCATCATCCCTTATCATAAATTTCGCTTGCGTGTCCTGTTTAATGAAATGTCGCTACTTTTTACGAGAAGGATTATATTTTTGGCTTCGGTAGCAAAACGCCTTTTAACGTATTTTATCTACTTATATTATTTTTTAGTATTTGAAGCAATGCGCATACATTGTTATATCGTTTCCAGCACACAAACAATTTTGAATATCGTTTTGCAACGATTCGAACGAGAGATGTCGCCATTGCTTTTAAGAAATTTTTATTTTTTATAGTGCTAATCCCTGCACTTAAGATTATATAATTAGATAGATATATTTTTCAGCCATTTGTGTCCTACTGTTGGGCAAAGGCCTCCTTCCATTTCTTCCACTCCTTGTCGTGGGCTATACCGGACCAATCCCTCGCAAATGCGTCCAGTTCGTCGCACCATCTCCGTCTGGGCCTGCCTCGTCTCTGTCTTACATTTTGTGGGACCCATTAGGTAGTAGCTTTGGCCCAAAAGGTGTTAGGCATGCGGCAGACATGACCAGCCCAGTCAAATTTAAGTTTGGCGGCTTTGTGGCCCGCATCGGAAATTCGCGTTCGGGAGCGCAGTGTGTCATTTACGCGGTCTGTAAGCTTTAGGCAGGACGAAAGCCAGTTTTCATTGAACTGAGAACGTAGTATTAAACGAGAAACGAAATAAAATGATAGAAGCTCATTTGCTTGTGGACAAGGCGTTCGAGAACTTTAGATAGAAATAGAGAAATAGGAAGGTAATCAGAGAAACTGAAGGAATTTGAGAGGGTTTTTTCGGAAGTCGGATCACATTGTCATCTTTCCAAGTCGAAGGAAAACAATCAGTGATTTGTTAAAGATGAAAGTAATTACAGAGATATGGAGATCATAGAGTAAATAAATACTACAGAAATGATGGAGATCCAGGAGTGCAAAGACCATTTTGAGATTAATGCAATCACCACCTACATGAGTTTGAATGGATGGAGAATAATGATCTCTCAACATAAAAATCGTCAAATAGATTAAAAGCGGGAATAATGAGAGAGGGAGTATTCGAAAGAGAAATCAGTGCTAGAGAGCGGTTAACATTAATTAATACTTTTCGAATTATCAATCAATACAAATTTATTGACAATTACTGCAAATTTTTAAAATAAGTTTAATGAATTGTGCGAACTAAATTCTGATGAGATTATTTTTGAGACGAAAATAATTTTTAAATTCTTTCCAATAATTGTTGGTCAAAATGAGTTTTGGTCGACGCTCACATCTTCCGTGACTCGACGGGGCTGCACTGCTGATGCAGAAAAGGTAGGCTGCGAGGGGAGAGGTGCCAGGTCCAGCATTGGCCTTCCTGGCTCTCACAGTCTCTGGCCATCAGACTTAGGGAAGTCCATCGTACACTTTCAAGAGGGATCGACGATCCATCCAAAAGACGTGCTTTACATGTTTGGCTTGCCAAGGGACTTGAAGGAAGAAAAAGCCTTCTATGACAAGGCGATAGGCGCCTTACTTCATAAGGGTTTTAATCAGTGTAAATCCGAAATAATCTAATCCACCCAATGCAATTTAAAAAAAACGCCCTTTTTTGCTCAAAATCGCGGCTATGCGGTGTTGTTCTTGTTTTCTTAGGATGTAAAATTTTTAATAAAAATTTTACTCAGCTTTATAAAACATTGACTACTTGATTGAAGAATCGCATGATTAGTACTACTAAACAAATTAAAATATTTTCATTAATGCTCACACTTTCCTTAAATCTTATCTCTTTTCTACTATTTTTAACTACATATTAATTAAAAAAAAACGGTCAAATGCGAGTAGAACTCGTATGACGAGGGATCCGTACTTACCCAATATACCAACAATAAAATTGGTGAATAATCACCACCGATTTTCTAAAGAACTCAGTAAAATAAAAAACATGCAAATTATTAAATTTTTGTATTTACAAGTTTTCGCGAAAAACTAAATTTTGATTTTGATAGACCTAAAAGGGACTAGTCTTCAGTAAAGTAAAAAAGTAAAGTAACAGCCTATACATATCCCACTGCTGGGCAAAGGCCTCCTCTATACGGAGGGTATCAGAGCATCGTCCACCACGTGGCCCCACTGCGGATTGGCGGACTTCATATATGTTCGAAATATATTTTTTTTTTATTATTTCGAAAATATGCAGGTTTCCTCACGATGTTTTCCTTCACCGCGGAGCACGTGATAAGTCAGCACTTAAAGTTAAAAACTTCATAGGTGCAGGCACCGGGGATCGAACTCAGGTTGCTAGAGTATATTGAATTAAAGGCGAGCGCCCGGACACTGAACTAGTTTAGTTTATTTTTTACCTTTATTCTTTATTGTACACAGAGTATAAGAACACAAAATTACAAAAAACAAATAATGTGCAAAGGCTAACATAACATTAGAACAATATACAAATTATGATAGGTAGGTGTGTAAAACCAGATATACTTATACTCTAAACTCTAAATATATTAAGAAAAAAAAAAAGGTAAAAGGCATTTACGGTACGGATCCCTAAAAACTAACGAATTCTGTTCAAATTATAACATTTTATTGTTAAAATATCTTTATCCAAATACCATATTATGACATTCTAAGTTGGACAAATTCACAATTGCAATAGACTTTGTGTCGCAGAAGTCAGGAACACATACTATTCTTACATATTGGCCATCTTCACCTAAAAAATAGTTTGAAATAATTATTCTTCTTGCAATAAACGAATGTATCAGTTCACATTGAATTTAACAGTTTACCTTTATATAAATCAGTTGCAAATTCTTTACAGTTTCCACTAAAGTAAACAGCTGGACAATTGTAAATTGTGAAGGGATCGGTGTCTATACATGGGGTGCAAGGAACAGTATCAGGGCAAGTTGGTGCAATATGTCGCCACTGTAAAGTTTTTCGCAATATTTCCAAATTATTATCTAGCTTACTGAACTTCATAATATTTTTGATGGGTTCACCTGATGTTCCTAAACATAGAAAACCTACAAAAATCATGAACCTTAATTTTTAGTTGATAAATAAGTTTACAAAGAGAAAACAAAACTTAATAAGCACTCACCACCAATATCACATTCATAGGGATTGGAAACTCTATTGAATGACTTATATTCTACAGCTTTTGGAAAAAGACCTAAAATTAATAAAGTTTTTATAGTGTAGAAAGTAAACAAAAATATATTAATAATTACACTGTTAGAAACTTACAGTAATGAAAGGGTTTTTGGGGTAACATTATTCCAGTAGGATCTTTACAACCTGGCATTAAATCTAGAGGTGCAACTGCACTAACTGCAGCAGAAAAAGAATCAACTGATTCAGCTGAAGCAATGACATCTGACTCATTCAAAGTAATTTCATTTGAATGATTTGCAAAAACACCACCTGAAATGATAACAATGATATAATTTGTTTAAATTTTAATGCATGTTAATGTTTCTATAAATTTACCTGCAATTATAACCCTTACAATCTTGGAAATCTCTTGTTGGTATTCCGAGGTACCACAAAATCCAGACAACCATTCAAGAAAGAGATTTAAGGCAAATAAATGATCAGCTGATTTTGATGCCATATTAAGCCCTGACATAAGAACTAAGTATCTGCAACATTCAAAATTTGTAAATTATAATAAATAAATAAAACACAAATCTGCTACCCATTTCATTATTAGGTCATTGTAGTAATTAAGATGTAATCAGAAATTGTGGTTTTGAATTCTATGTGTTAAGCAGTTTTAGTTTTCATACAAAAACACTAATCACATCTAGTATTTATGATTAATAACAGGTTTACCACATTCAAAATCTTGGCTAAATAAGCTCTCGTGTAAATGCACAATAAATATGTAGTAGTCAAGGTAATAGAATCTTGAATTAAATTTATTAAAAACATTTTTAAATCTACCACTTTTGTTGTACTTGTTGTATATGTTGTTGTAGAACAGATTTTTACCAGCAATAAAATAATACAGCATGTCGTTCCCATCGCGACAATAAATGAACACACATTTAACGCTACTTGCCAATAATCATAAAAAAATATTAATGTTAAACAAAATCCATAGTTAAAAAAAATATTTTTCAAACAAACTATTTAAGTTAAAAAGAAAAAAAATTTGTATCATCCTATACAACTCGCGCCACAGCGTCGCATTACAAGCCTCTCCTTCTAACAGTATGTTTTGTCTCTTTTAAATTCATTCAACCCATTCATATGCTGTGACCTTTACAAATGAACTTTATGTTACAGTTTTATGTAAGGATGTTCTAAAATTGTTTGTTTTGGAAAATTTAATAACTCCGTACATATCGATGTTTAAGGAATGTAAATGTTTAATACAATTTTAAAAAGTTATCCCCTATATGTGTGTTCATTTATTGTCGCGATGGTAACGACACGCTGTAGATTATGTAATACATGAGTATAATAAAACACATACTTATCACTAGTTAACTTTGGCAGAGGTTTTTGTATATTGCACTCAGGCCAACACACATCTTTTATTGTAAATATCCCATCAACATCTTCTGAACCTGCATGTTAAATCACTTAAGTGAACTTTTAAACAAACATCAATCAATCTGATCAAGGTTGAACAAGTCTTACCTAGAATCGCAACAACCACACCTGTGACTACTTTATGAACATCAATACAGTCATTAGATAATTTAATTCTTTGCAACTCATCCTCTAAAACAATACTGTCTGATTCATGAACAAAATGAGTTCTGAAATCATATGAAACAATATAATAAAATTGTCTCTAAATGAAAGTTAATTTATTACTTAATAATTAGAAATAGCAAACCTAGTGGGCTGAGGTATTATTTCCAATTGATCAGAGAGTTCTTTGAGTATACTCGGCTTTAACTGTTGATGTTTGAAAATTGTGCCAATTATTACACATAAAGTATTCTTCTCGCGCAAATCACACAACTTTAAGATCTTATATTTGTTAGACCACTTCTTTTTTATTATGGGGCCTAAAATATTCCTAAACGTATTCAGCCTCGATGAATATATGTGAGCATATTGCTTGGAGAAATCACGGGATACCTCGTAAAACCGTTTTGAACAATCAGTGTAATCAATACTCTGCCTATCTATTTCGACGGGTTGAAATTGATTTTCAGTATAAGAGCTAGTTTTTGAAGTTATATTTGATTTAAATAACATTTTAAACAAAGTCAAGACTTCCTATCAACAGGCGTTCTGTTTACCAGTAACAAAAACTATATTAGCAAAGAGTACTTTTCTATATCTGAAACTGTACTTTTATATATCTGAATATTAGTAAGATATAGAGATGTGTAAGTAATGCCGATGATATCACTCGAGTAATATTACTTAGCATTTAAGTTTAAGATGATAAGTAATATTTGACATTGGCGCCTTTTCGATGTCTATGTCTAACTCAAATCAAACGTAGTGATGTCGAACTTTCAACCGATATATTTTGATCCGATATATCGGTACAAATATTAAATATTGAAAAATCGTATCAAAAACGATATTTTTTTCAAATTCTAATCCCGCACAGAGTCCGTAGGTGTCAAATATTTAATACTTGACATACCTTTTTTTTTAGACAAAGAGGTTTCTAGGACTTATATCCGATATATCAATATATTTCTTCACTTTCGACACACCTGCTCGAAGTGCTCAAACTGTCGATGTTATCATATGGTTAGAGACTGACTTACATTGGTTAAGCACAGCGGCGAGTGGCGAGTCAGTATAGTGGCCAGTGACGGCACCGGCCAAGTGGCTGTTCATACTACAGCAAGTACAGTGGCATTTCTGACATTGTACTTGCTATAGTGGAATCGATAACTCAAGTGCCCCGTGAGGAGGTAAAGAGAGGTGTGCTTTCATAAAAAAATCATGTCTGTTGTATGGGAACACCGCTAAAATATTTTTTTTATTTTTGATTCCGCACCTAAAGGGTAAAACTGGACCGTATTACTAAGACAGACTAAGGCAGATAGACAGAAATAACTAAATGTATTCTTTTTACTCTTCCACTTTAGTGTAAGAAGGCAAATATTTAGTTTATTATTAAATAACGTATCCCTTAATCCTGTTGAGTCCACTGTTTTCCTGGAGGATTATAGTAGATTCAAAGCTCCAGTGCCCATCTATCATCTCTTGCGAGTAGGCTAAGCTCCGCTGTTTTTGCGATTGGGAAGGCTAGGTAGCTATCAGACATCGACACTCCCAGATTTCTTTACTTTAGTTATTTTCTCAGCAACTTATCGTACGTCATTTTGTTGTGAAGTAGTAGTGCATTTGATATAAATTCTATATTTATTCTTCTAAAAAGAGCTGTCCGCCCACAGATGTCCGCCCAATTAAAACATCGGTGCGCAGAATATACTCAGAGATCTTTTTAAAGAGATTATTATACTCACTGTTGCGTCTCAATATATTTATTGTAATATTTTGTACGTTAAACATAATCTTAACTATTACCTTAAGAATAGTTACAGATATAAATTAAATACCAAAAATAAGCAAAAATTAACTAAGCCATTGTTTCGTCTATAAAAGTAAATAGGTCGTTCATGGGGAAAAGTCTGCGCATATCTAATAATATCCCACTGTCGCTATTAAGTCTGCCACTTGATTTAAACGCAAAATCAAAAGTAAACATATGGCTAAAGCCGATTACGGAATATCTTGAGGCCAATGTGTGGAATTAATACTGTTGATACTCACATAGGCTAAAACAAGACTTACACCTGAACTATATATTGTAAACTAATGTTTTTAAAAGAGCAACTGTTGAGTTTCTTGCCGGTTTCTTCTCAACAGAAACTGTTTTCCGAAGCGGTGGTAACTTATGAACGTATCAATATTCATGTAAAATTTTGACGTTTGATAAGAAAGCGCAAGCGTCTATATGAATAAAAATATTTTGAATTTGGGTACGGAACCCTAAAAACGTGTGTGCATTTAAAAATGTACGCACGTAAAAAAGTTATACTTCTGTAGCGTAACAATAGAAAAATGACTAAAAATTTTATCTCCTGTTGCCACAGAAGAACAGTCGCAGAAGACCGACGTGATGTGAAAGTGTTATACTTCTGTGTTTCGTCTAGTGAGTGAGGCAGCTTGTTTCAAATGCGCCAAAAGAAATAGCTCCCATACCTTCAAAAACGATTAAATAATCGAAGCCCAAATGGGATGTATGCTAGTTTTTACTAGCGTGTATACAATTGTCAACGGCCTACGGTGTTTAGGCGTAATTTTAAAATTTAACACAAAGTTTATGTAGTCTGTGGACCGAACCCTACAGTTTTCTTCCCCCAAAATACATGTTGATAAGTTACGCTATAGTAAGTAGGTCTCTCTGAAAATGGCGGGAATTCAGAAAGTTTGTTTGAATAATTTAAACATTAACATAAAAAATGCATTAATTGTGGGCATTATTATAGCGAAAAATAATCCTAGAACTATTGGTAACAAAAAGAAAAGTGGTGATTCCCGAGGTGTTATGTCTTTCACTCTAAGAGATTCTGATGTTGATGTAATTAATGTTGATGTTTGGGGATCTGAATATTTTGTATTAACATTTTACGAACGATTTTTAGTTGGTGATGTTGGTAAAGTATTTAATTTCTACTCATAATATCCTATTTATATTAATAATTTGGTGTATTCTTTAACGTTTGAAAAAAAAAAACACGGCCTTTCATTTGCAGTGGAAATCTCTTCTCCCAAAATATGCATTAAAAGCGGCGATAATGAAATGTTCAGGCCTCAAGTTAGTATTGTCCATATAAATATACTAAGGATACTCCTTTAAATTTGTGTATTCAATGGCATTTTGGTTCGGGTTTATGTATGTTAATGTATATGTATACAACGAAAAACAATTTTTTTAACTCTAAACAAACATTACATGTGTTTATTAAAAAAATAATTATGTGAGGTTACTTTCATACAACATTTTTTTTTAAATATTGGAACCGTGATACCGTATCTAATTATAATATCATCACAATATTTAAAGGTTTCATCCCCATTCTACCTATCAGTTAATGAAGGATCATCGGACGTCAATATTTTTGGTGGAGACACATTTAGTACTTATCTGCCACTTCTGCACATTCCGAGTAAAGCTTCTGCTGGTTACTGCGGTCTCGCTGAAGTTATGAAATTTATTGGTAAATCCATTGTAGTTCTTATCAATTTTAATTTATTTTTAACTACTTTATAATTAAGGGCCGTGATAGCTCAGTCTTCGGGTACTCGCTTGGTTCAATTCCGGCTACCGGCACCGATGCAATTATTCATTGCAATTTTAATAACTGCTAACTTTGGTAGGGTAACTGTTTACGGTTTGGTAGGACCACGCAGCAGCCTCGGCTGTTGCACGAAAGGGCAGGCCCGTCCAGGTAAGTACCACGACCTCACAGAAGACCGGCGTAAAGTGGAAGTATGACAAATACTTTCGCGTTTCGTCTGGTGAATGAGGTAGCCGGAGCCCAATTTTCAAAAGGTTGTTAAGGAAAACATTGTGAGGAAACCTCGTCGGCATGTTCTTAAAATTATAATAAAAACAATTTTGAAGATATGTGAAGTCCGTCGGGTAGACGTCGGAGAGAATAATTATTTAAAACATTAAAATAAGTGCTTTTTTTTAATTACAGAAGGCAATGGCAGCTTATATGTCGATTTGTTGGTGGTTGTGAAATCCGTGCAACCAGCGAAGACAATAAAAACAAAAGCTGGTATTTCAATATTAATTTGTAATCGATGCATTGCATAGTCCATTCTTGAAATCAGTATTACGGAACAAAATAACAACTATTTCAATGTATTAGGTGTCGACATGTCAGTGCGCGCTGTTGAAATTGTGGACAACACGACTCCTGCGTCTCTCACCTTGGACATGTTTGATTTGGACACAATTCAAAGGTGAAAACTGGTCGTTTTGAAACTGCAAAATATAGGATCGTGCGTCACAAAAATTGTTAAATAACTCATTCTGAGCAGGCTCATTACTATTTCGCAATTCAATTCGAAGAATCTAGAAAATACTTATCCTTGGTTGACACAGGACTACCACAATAAATATATTATTGTGCGTGTCGTACTGTGCCTCCATCCCCAGGCTTGAGGTAACCCAAGACTAAATGGTGAATGTTGACAGCGTAAGCTTGCGAGTGTTGGAAACATCTTCGGCAGCGATAATCACTTTACAGCGAGAAAACTCGATTACTCCGCTCGTTTGCCCTCTTCTAAAAAAGAAAACACACTAAAGAAATATTGGAACGCGGTTCCTTAATATGCTTTCCGGGATGTTAAAAGAGCCACGTAAGAAAAAAAACGTTATGCATCCTACGTTCGACTCTCAAAGACACGTTCGCTCTGTCTTCCTAAAGCGTTAGCTGGCTGCATAAAGTGGGACGCAAACCGCTGTCAATTTATTTCATTTTGCCTATTATTTAATAAATAATGTACGTAATAAATAATATGGTTCCAAACGGATGTCCCTTTGCACCTCTCGTTAGTTTGTTTACTTTATTTACAGTTAATACTTGAAACGGGGTTTGAATCGAGACCACGGCCCACTGTGCCAATGGCCGCCTCAGATCTGGAAATTGTAAAGGCTTCTATCAGATTTCGTTCTCATATTACAATGCATAAAAGTGGTAGTTTACGTCATTGTATCCTTCCGCAGCTATCCTTGCATAGTTGGACCCTTGATAAAAACATCATGGATACTTTTAATTTAAAAAAAAAATGTTTATTTTTTATATTTAAATTACAAAAAAAACTATTACATCAATATCACTAGACAAAGAGGTCTACTTTAATAAAAATGGCTAAGCTAGCTTTAAGTTTAAAAAAAAAGCTAGCGGGCCGTAGCTGGTACTCGGAATATTCGCAATAGAGCCGAGGAATGGCGCGCTTTAGAAAGCGTTCTGTTCATCGCCGACGCGCGCGTCGCATGGCGCGGACGCGGCGTTCGCGTGCAAGTGTGCTCCCGCACGATCATCACCCACCAGCCGCACACGTCCGACGCAGAGGCGCTGCGCCTGTATGTGCGCAACCAAGCAGGTACATGCGCGCACAGAACACAGTTGTAGGCCACAAGCCTAATGCCGGCAGTGCTTCTGGTGTACTGTCGAACTCTGCGAAAGGAAATACCGTTTAATTAAACTACTTATTAATATTTATATGTTAATGAAACAGAATAACAACGTTTTTCGCAACTGTACAACATAAGACAAAGTGCATAGAATATAAGATGGCCATAATGACTCGTACTATACATTTATGCTCAAAATTGAAAGTGAGCTGATAGTAATACACAAATACCGGAATTTTGCAATTCACTTTTGACGGCTTCATATTCACACCCGAGTAGGTACGCTTATACTAGATGTTAAACAGTTAACATTTGCAGTACACCGCAATTCATCACGGACCTCTTATAGCATAACCTTATTATATCGATAGATAGGGATATGAGATAGTTATAGTTTTCTCAATTGTTCTAATGATATCCTAACCAAGAACTCATTGATGCACAATTCGGACGTTAAGTACTAGACCAATGTCCCTGTCTATGATCGGGTCGGAAGGTTCGTGGAACTAGACCAACGTCCCTGTCTATGATCGGGACGGAAGATTCGTGGAACTAGACCAACGTCCCTGTCTAAGATCGGGACGGAAGTTTCGTGGAACTAGACCAACGTCCCCTGTCTATGATCGGGTCGGAAGTTTCGTGGTACTAGACCAACGTCCCTGTCTATGATCGGGGCGAAAGTTTCGTGGAACTTTGCCAACGTCCCTATATATGATGGGGATGAAGGAAGTTTCTTGGGGGCCGTTTCTAGGCGGAGGGGAGGCGGCCGCGTGGGCGGCGTGGAGCGGTGAGCGCGCTTGCGCAGCCTCCGTGGCCCAAATACGCGACCGCCTCGCTGCCGGAGCCCCCTTCTGCGCCTCTCTCCACGCCCTGTTGACGCACCTCGACCTAGACGACCTTGTTTCGACCAGGTAATCGATCTGTCTAATTGCATTAACGTTCAGTTAGCGACAATGTTGCGACGGTTTCGTCACGCGGCAAAGTTTAAGCAAGCTTTGCAATAGGTGTAAGCGTTGTTAATGATTTGCATATTTTCGGAAAAATTACAAAAAATGTTTCTAAGATATGCGGAGCCCGCCAGTCCGTAGTGCGGTCGCGTGGTGGAGTATGTCCAAATGCTATATTATAGGATAGCAGTATTAGCCTTCGTCCAGTAGTGGGACATATATAGGCTGTTACTTTATGTTACTGATTTGATTCTTTTTTACTTAGGCTGGAATGGCTTTAACAAGGTAGGTACGGCCTATGTACAAATGCCCCTACAATTTAATTATTTTCTCTGCGATTACTTATATAACTCTTAATGTCTCTTAACCGTTTTGTAACTCTCTTTGAAGCAGACATTTCATTATTGATGAGTTAAAGAAAACGTTAAGTGTTGTGACATTAATTAGGTACTTGAAGTCAATAAGATAACTTGATACATGAATTTGAGAAGCAAAACTTCTGCGAGTCGAATCCTCGGAAAGAACGGACAGAAATCGTAAATGCTTTTATCAAGTTTCTTGTTTCATATTACAATATAAATAATTGATAGGTTTCTTCAACGTATCCTTCCGTAGCCATTTCGATATAGTTGGATTCTAAATAAAAATAACTAGGCTAGTTTTAGTTGAAAAAAAATACTGTTTTATTTTTTTAATGTTTAAATTACAAAAAATCAATTTCTAAACATTCCTAAGATCGATACAGATCGAAACAAAGCACGGTTCAGAGCCACCTGCATCCATTGTTATGCAAGTCGTTGTAGTATAAAAAATTTGTTAGCATAAAACTGTTTTAACCTTGATAGTAATTAAATTAATTACTATCAAGGTCAATTGAACTGGTTTAGTTGACCTTGATAATGCCGAAATAAGTTTACATAAACATACTTATAATAACTAGGGACGGCAATATAGATGAGTTGAGAGTTCGCTTTTCCGATCACACCGGGGAACTTACTGCACGCCTTCCAGTTAACATTTTGCAAGAAACACTGGGCTATACGGTAAGTATTCATAACATTTAATACGAAAACTTTTATATTATACACTAACTTATGCCTGTGATTTCGTCCCCGGGGATGTGGTAGCGAAATTAAAATGAAGATATAAATGTCATATGTTCTATAATAAAAATTTCATATATTAATAATTTCGATAGTGACGGTTAAACCACAATATATGATTATGATTCAGTCATGTGAGAAAGGCACGTGTGACTTGATCCGCGTGTTCTATTAAATGTTATTGCAACGAGTTGCGTAGTATGGTGAAATCGAAACAAAAATGTGCGTGCATGATAAAATTTCATTACCACTGACAAATTTAACTAGGATCTTGTTTCTTATTTGTTTTTAATTATAATAATGAGAGTGGAGATCTATTTTAGTGGCCTGTAACTGGACTTTAAAATAAAGATAGTTAATATAAAATTTCCGCAACGTAGAACACACCAAGATGGCTTTTCTGTACCATAAGTATGTTTAAAGTATGCAAGCTTGAGCATACGACTACTTCACTTCGTCAACTAGAGTTAACTCCGGGCCTTTTTCTTGCTACTATTAGCGACAATGTTCATACATCTGATGTTTATCCCATACATTTTATCCACACACTTTATCAGTTAAAAACCCATACGAGATACAATTCCTTGACCTATACACTCCAAAGATTAATTTTAATTAATTGTCATGTTAATGACGAGAGATTTGTTAAGAGTAAATTTGGCAACTGAAATAATTTAATTAGCCAGCCAGTCGAAAGGAGATTGACATGTCTGATGCTGCGAAAAGTAAAATAAGAGCCTATTCATATCCCGCTGTCGGGCAAAGGTCTCATTTTTACAGAGGGTTTCAAGGCATAGTCCACCACGCGGCTCCACTGCGGATTCACATATCTTCGAAATATTTTATTTTTTCATTATTTCCAAAATACGCAGGTTTCCTCACGATGTTTACCTTCCCCGATGTGCACGTGTTAACTCAGCACTTAAAATTAACAATTTTATGTGCTGAGTGTGCATCACGGCACTGCCAAAAGTGCGATTTAATATTCCTTAGGCGGAACAATTCAAGTCGATGTTGGCGGAGGACCGAGCGGCAATACGCTGGAGGCTATTGCTAGAGCAGTGCAGTGCAAAGTTGGCAGTCACACCACCGCGCATCATAGTTCTCTCCCTCCGGCGCGCGTCTCCGGCCGACCCTATTCCGTTATATTAACTTGAATACACCTTTTGTCAATTACAAGTCACTAGATAAACGTTTTTATTCTAAAAATCGATCTTTCGTTGTTTTCTTTAAACGGCAACCAACGCTTTATCATAGCGCCCTTATATACTGGATTCCGTAGAGTGTAATTGAAATAATTTAAAGGACATAAGAAAATAGGACTTACCATATATTTGTAGGGTAGAGGTGCGCAAGATTGCGTGGTGTATACGAAGATTACGCAGAGCGATCCCCAGGTTCAGGCTAGGCGCCCCGTGCGCCAGGCCACCTCAAGCCCGTCGAAACTGTGAAGGCCCCTAAGGCCAACAGTGGCGCATCCAGCCCAAAAAAAAAAAGCAGAGCGATTATGCAATTTGAAAAAAAAATTAACAGCCTACACGCATTCTAACTGCCGAAACAAAAATTTACGCTCAGTATAAAATTAACTTGAATTTTAGAGTATACATGAATATTTTCGTCTAAGCTTCCGTCTCTTTTCAAGAAATCACTTCTTTTCTTAAATAAATTCAACAAGTTAAATATATCAATTTAACAAATCCTGCCACATTTTGCAGGATAGCGAGAGGTGAGATTATTATTTACGCGACTACGTCTGCGTAGAATAGGCTGAAGGCGTAACATTCAGACAGATAAACATAAGACATGTATATAAATTATAGCCTGTCGTATTCTGATGTATAAGCTACATTAATGTAAAGTTTCATTAAAATCCATTCAGTAGTATTTGCGTGAAAGAGTAACAAACATCCATCCATAGATAGTAACTTCCGCCTTTATAATATTAGTAAGGATATCAACAAGGTAATCAGTTTACCTGAGCCAGTGTCACATTGGTACTAGTCAAAAGAGATGTTTTAAACCTCTGTTTTTCATCGTTTTAGAAGAAACAGAAAACTATGTAAAGATAATCTCTCCGACATAGAAATTAACTAACTTTTGGATTTGCAAGTATTACTTCCATAACCTCCATCTTCTGTTACCTTGCTATATATAGAGTTGTCGCCTTATCCAAAGTAATCTATCGCGCGACCCCATAGTATAAGAGAAGAAGGTCAGAAATTTTAAACAGTTCTCGTTTTTACAAAAATGTTTACCGTAAAAGAATAAGACTGTAAAGCCAAAGCCAGAAAATGCACTAAAAAGCAAATTTGTGCTTGAATTTGAGTTTATTAAACTAAAGAAACAAATAAACAACAAACAGAAACTAACTTAAGAAACATGTCGGTCTGAAGTGTACATTGGACAGTTTAAATAATACTGGATAGAATGCATTTCTTATAGACAATAAGAGTGATACGACAAATGCACAGCATATCTTCAACCAACGATAACTTCAAATGTGATATTTGTGAGTGAAGTACAGTCATTTCCTACCTGCGAAAACTTGCACGTCTGGCAGACTATGCAGACAAGATTGCACAAATCTTGTCTACATAGTCTGCGAGGGTGCGAATAGATTGCTGCAAATTATTTAAATTATATAGTTCAATATTTTAGTAGTGAAAAGGCGCAGCCCTCCTTACCTCTACCCTAATTCTGGTTGAAAGTAGGAGGTAATCAAACTTAAACAGCGATACAAAATAATACCTAAGCAGTTTCAATTGTTAGTAAATATTTAACACATTTTTCAAAATTATTTCGAAATTTAAAATCCGATAAGTAACTACATATGAGACTACCTACGATTGCTTACCCTAAAATTATTCCTACATTTTTAAAGTTGTTTTCGAAATTATGGCTATAAAATCGTATCAATATTTTTGGCTGTGGCTTACAGTTGCTAAGTTATATCATTATTGATTTAACGAGACCACAAGTATGGAGAGAGCAGAGAAAGTTGAAATAACATACGAATATACAAAACGAAGAAGGGAATTCGGCAAACAAACTCTATTCGAAGACCATGGGCCAGAATTGTGTATCAGTATTCCATCCAATCCATCTTATTATAAAAATTATATTCTCCGTAATCCCGTACACACTGCTGTTCAAAATTCTTCGACCATGTCCGAACATTGGGTTAACTCAGTGAGGTAAGAATTTAAATATCCTTTTCAATGCTACCATTAACATGAGAGAATAAGCGATGTGATAATATTGTTATGGATCCGACAAAGGATCTTGCAAATGGAGGTTTAATGTAAGGTGTAATGTAAGGTATGTACCTACCTATAAATTAAGTAGGTCGTATAGAGTGTGTATGCCCATCCAGCTGTGAGCTGATTTGTATTGGATGAAAATGCAACCAAAATTATTAATTTAATTGAATTGGTATGACTAAATACTCGATAAAATTATCTCTACGCAACAATCTTATCGAAACGTTATTTACCTTGCTTTGCTTGCAATATATTTCGGATCTCATTTTTTTAAATGTTAAAGTACTCAGCGCTCGATAACTAACGTACCAAGTCAATTTTCGAACTCCATTCATATCTTTTAAATTCGATTCATATGAATTTCTTACCATCGCAAATAGCATAGGACGTGAATGCGAGGAAAGTCGGAAAAGAAGTCCTAAAATGTTGAGTAACCTAAATACATGTACGGTTTGTATTTATTTTCATCTGTTCATATATCCTATTAGTCCATGCCATAAATAAAAGACATATCGACTTTATATACTAACTTAAATAAATACACTTGGCCTGACTGGAGGAAGATTGTAAATGTTAATAAGTTGGTAAACGGTCGTTTCAATTAAACTATATTATAATTTTTTAGAGCAGAATATACCAATTCTGGTATAAATCATATTGAAGGTGGATGGCCAAAAGACATTAACATGAGCGATCCAGAAGCGACGCAAAGGTATCGAAGGAAAATAGAAAAAGATGATGCTTACATCCATGCTGTAATGCATCTTGGCCACGTAAGTAGAAGTATAAAAGAAACAAAATTACATTCAAAGTTTATAAATTATTATAATTTTAAACATGTTTAAGAGTATGGAGCACAACATTCTGCAAAACAACGCTGTGGACATGTACCAAATATACTATTCGGAGCTTCCTGTTATACCGCCGGTGGAGAAAAGTAGTTGTCATACTGTGAATGTGTATCGGGAGCCCGGCGCTAGAAGGCCGGTCAGATCTTTATCGTGGCAGGCGGACGGCGGAGCTAGACTCGCAGCTGCGCATGCCGATGTCGATTTTATAAAGAACAGCAGAACGCTTCAGTTCTCTTACATTTGGGATATAGGTACCACACCACATTTCTATGTGACTACCACCATTAATTCTACGTGAAACAACTGATGCTTCAACTTCGCAGAGAGTAGACTCGTGCGATAGAAAAAAATGATATACAAAACAGAGATAGATGTCTCTGTTTGGTGGATTCTGAAATTTGTTGAATCTTAGATTTGTTTACACGTGATTGCATTTTTGCGTTACAATCTACCGAAAGTAAAAGTTTAATACTTTAGTAACGCACATTTCGACTTTCACAATTGAAATACACAACATAATGACAGTCAACATATTATTGACCTAGACCCATTGCAATCATTAAGAAGTTCATTCTGATCAATTCAGAGAGTATAACCATCCTTTTGGCAACTCAAATGACATTTGAAAAGACATTTGACGATGATCACTGTTTCAGAAATCGGGCGTTAGTGTGGCTTTCAATAGGGTGCAATTTTTAAAGTCTTTTCATTACACACAAACAAATTTCACTTCTTCATATAGTATTTTTATCAGATATTAGTATGGATATAGATAAAAATATTTCTTTTTATTCCAACAGAAAATGCCAACACGCCAGAGCTCACGATAAAGCCGCCTCAGCCATTATTAGACTTACAATATAATCCAAGAGATCAGCATACACTAGTAGGTGGTATGCTAAACGGACAGGTAATTTTGTAAACTAAAACGCAACGTTGTGAGTGCAAGTTAGGATCTTGGGATCCCGGAATACCTGGGACCTTACATCCCGGCCGTTTTTCGGCAAGATTTTTTCGCCACCCGGGATTAAAGTCAGGTCGGTCGATTATGTTGAATTAAAGACGAGTATCTGGAGACTGAGCTATCACGGCTCTAAATAGAAAGCCTAAAAAGTTAAAAAATTAATAAGGAAAATTTGCAGGTGGGTTGGTGGGATTCACGAAAAGGCGGCGATCCAGTTTGCATTTGTCCACCGCACGTGGCACATCGAGATCTCGTACGTAACGTCTTATTTATAAACTCGAAAACAGGGGCTGAGTTCTTCTCATCTTCTCCAGATGGTGTTGTGAAATGGTAACCTATATACTATATTTTGCCCACGTTACTGCCATATAATATATTACTTAATAATACTTAATACCTGAATAGTAGTAATTACCTTATAAACCATTAAAACCCACCCTTATAAACTTTAGCATTAAATTGTTTATTTGCGAATTTTAATCTTATTGATAAATCTCCACTTCAACAAATTCGATGAACGAATTTAATTCTAGTATTGTGCTATGGACTTTTTATGAATATTTAAATTACATTTCTTATTTGTGGCGTCGTCCATGTAGTTACAAAATAATTACACAATATGAAGTTTTATATACTGATTATGTGTTATGAAGTAAATTTGCAACTAATATGAACCAATGGAATAATCTGTTTCGATTTTTGGAAAGCAGTTATTATTACCATTTAACGAATTATCGTATTACTAAATAAATGTTTCTTTTTTTAAATTGCTGGGTCATGTACCTATATTTTTTGTTTAATCCAGGTGGGATACACGTAACATGAGCGAGCCTACAGATTCTATGATAATAGATCTCGTGAAATTACCGAATGATACTCAAACTATGGAGAATGCTTTAGGAATATCCGCACTTGAATACGAACCGACAATACCTACGAGGTAAAAGAAATCTATAAAAGTTTGCTATTAAAATTAGTTTCGTTATAAACTGGAATTACTCGTACGATACAATTGTTTTCGAAAGTACACATCTTTTGTTTGGAGGCATTATAGGACGGAAAATTTGTTAGGTACATATTTAACACAACCCCTATATGCCTATTTAATGTGGAATTCAGATTTATTTCAATATTAATAATAAAATCATGAAGTATCTCCTTATACAAGTTCATAATTATGTAGAATTCCTGAAGGATATAAAAATATTGATGTTTTTTTCGTTACAATCGAACAGATTCATGGTGGGAACAGAAACTGGCCTCGTGATAGGAGGCAATCGGAAAGGGAAAACACCATTAGAGAAGCTTCCTTCTAAAGTAAGTAAATTTCGGAATGGCTTTTATCGTCTTGCAAAAAAAATTTGAAATTTGTATGATTATAATCGACGATGTTACCTGCGATCTATATTTTGCTGGTTCGAATCCCAAAGCTCTTTACCTCTCGTGTTTAAAACTTACTAACATGTTTTAACAGTACGATGCGCATCTCGGGCCTGTGTACTCCCTTCAACGAAATCCGACCTTCTTGAAGAACTTCCTGACGGTAGGAGACTGGACGGCCCGCGTATGGAGCGAAGACTGCAGAGAATCGGCCATTTTGTGGACGTACTCGCATCGGACTAAGCTAACAGATGGCGCGTGGAATCCTATAAGGTTGGCCAACGTAAGATAGAATTATGAAGACAACAACATTAAACTTATTTTGATTTTTAACTAAATTAAAAAGGAAAGTCTTAAAAGTTAGTAAATTGGTCTTTTATACACGAAAGGGTACTTTGTGTAATGTAAATTGACTGAAACTACTCACAAGGTTCAGTCTATGGTGGGAAAAATGAATTAACCTTACCTATACTATATAAACGTAATAAATACAAATAAAAATAATTCCGTAATATACTTCCAGGTTCTCTTTGATACTCGTAACTCAGTGGGACGGGTGTCTCTCTTGTTGGGACCTTCTGCGAAGACGAAGCGCGCCTATAGTGACTGCGCAGCTATGCGATGAGCCCCTTTTAAGACTTCGACCGCATGAAGGAGTAAGCTAACAATCGAACATATTAACTTAGAACGATGCACTGTTATGTACAGCGTGTCTTTACAATCGCGACAATTAATGAACACACATATAGAGGATAACTTTTAAAATTGTATTAAACATTTACATTCTTTAAACAACTATATTTATTCTTCCAGTTATTAAATTGTCCAAAAGAGGCTTGTAATGCGACGCCGTGGCCACGAATGAAAGTCTCTGATTGTATGAATCAGTCAGTTGTAGTTGTATAGGATGTTACAAATTTTGTTTCTTTTTTACTTAATTAGTTTGTTTGAAAAAATGTTTTTTTAATTAAGGGTTTTTTTTTCAATATTTTTTTATGATTATTAGCAAGTAGCGTTAGAGGTGTGTTCATTTATTGTCGCGGTGGTAACGACACGCTGTATATATATACTAGCGGACCGGACAGACGTCCTGTACACACGACTTAAATCCGACAACAACTTATAAATAAAATAAAAAAGAACGAATTGTGAATCTAAGCCATTCTCGAATCGACCTGAAGACAGAAAAAAAATCATTAAAATCGTTTAGGAAGCGTTCAGTGACATATACACGTATACAGTAGAATATATGTAAAGATAATATTAGTCTATATTCAGCAGTGGGCCTGATGTTTCTCCAGGGATTGCTTGTGGCCTGCGGCAGCAGTAAAGGGACAATTTACTTGGCGGAACTGTCGCAAAACCTGGGAATGGCCGACAAAAATGACAAGCAACTTCTTACTCACGTAAGTCTGTATTACCGTTACTATAACCAATGTTTTTGCTTTCAGTCCGTAGACTATTATAGCTTCACCGCAACATTAAAGCGTTATCTTAAACGGGAGATATGCCACCTACGGGCCATCGAGGTTGGCCGTGATTTCAAGTCCGTATTTGATAAGGTCCTAGAAAATGCTTGAACCTTTTAAAGTGAACATTTTATTAAATAAGCCGTCTCTGTTAATTCAGTCCAGTTCTTTTCATTAAGTCAAATATACTAGAATTGAAGAGAACATCATGAACTTGTTTAAAACATTATTTCAAAGAGATATATGGCAAGAGATGTATGGGATGTTTTTTCGTATGGGAAACTGTTCACTACCTTACTAGGCCTGGTGTAATTTAAGATGGTGGAAGACACTAACTAGCTCAATAAAGCATATTCACTCTTACCTTTAAGACACTAACATTCTAACATTGTACGAGCGTGTAAACAAACTGGGGCAAAATTGTTCCACTTTTAAACACTTCTTATATTTGTTAACTCGGAACTCAGTCATTTTTTTTTGTATTTGATTCGGTTTAGCGCCTTTGTGGACCCATATTAATTTGTACCTAAGAATTGGCTTTTCGTCTATTTTGTGAGGACATAGTACTTTCTAGGTCGATGATACCGATACAAAAAAAAAGCCGAAGCTGTTGTCCGGCTCAGCCGTAGTAAAAAGCGGCTGCAACCGTTTTGCCGAGTTGCGACCGAAAAATTCTATTTAATACAAGCTTAAATAATAATTAATCTACGCTTAAACAGTTCCCTACTGTCCATTTACAAAATAACCGGTTGGGGTGTTCATTCCAGATTTTGGAGCGGGAAAATAAGCGCGAACGTATCCTGGAGGCGCGTCTGCGGGAGCTCAGGCTGAAGATGCGTCAGGACCGCGACTGTGGCCAAGCTCAAGTGGCCGAGAGCGACCCGACGTGCAACGACAAAGATCTAGAGGAGGCGACGGCCGAGTACAATCAAATCGTCAACGATCTGATGGCGCAGCAAAGGAAAAACTAAAACGACGACAAGAACACAACGATATTAGAGAATGGATTTTCTGACTTAAATATTTACAAAAAAAAGAAAAAAAATGTTATATAACTTATATATCATCTTTTCATTTATCACAAAAAAATTCAATTACCTTCAATCGGTATAGACAATCAATAACTATGACCCATAGTTTCTATCACATTCATCGAAAAAGATCTGTTTTATGATAGTAGGTAATAAAATTATAAATAAAAAACGGTGCATTGGGACAAAAACTTTATGACATCTATATTACAATAATTACACTAAAACAACAATTATACTAAAACAACAAACTATGACTATGTTACACAAATTTCGAATAGTTTTGTTACGCCTCGTTATTGACGTCTGCACTAATAAACTACCTTTCACTGACACTTCAGAAATTTCATCAATACACTTAGAGGTTTCCAAAGAAGTAGGTCACCGAAATGTGAAAACTGAACGAGACCGTTATAATCTTTTATGGACTAGTTTATGAAACAGTTTATCATTCGACTGGTTCACGTTTGTGCAAACAGTAGTCACTAGCGATGCAGTGATTAGCTTATACGTTTGCACGTTCGTCAATCACGTCGACAAAACAGTAGAACAAACATAAAACAGCGCCATCTATACGCGTATACAGAATACACTGTAACACTCCATCTAACCGCGGACCGTGACAGATCGCGTCGGGCGACAGTTCCAAAAACGTCACGCGTCGGGCAACCGTTTGCAGAAACGGCTCGTTACTCAAACGGGCTAAGTTTCATTAGATCGCGTCGGGCGACCGTTTGCAGAGAGGGCCGGCCGCGGCCGCTACGTGCGCGGCCCGAGCGCCACGAAGGACCAGCGGCTCTCGATGTTGGCGCCCACGCCGCTGGTGGTGCGCTGGAACACGTCCCCGTGCTTCTGCAGCACGCGGTGCACCGTCGCCTGCGACACGTGCGGGAACAGAGCGCGCACGTACGACACCACGTAGTCGAGGCTCGCGCCTTGCGGGTGCACCTGAGGGGGGGGGGGGGGGGAGGGGGCGGTTCGCAGCCGAAATTCGCTCGCCCGCGTTGTGCGCATGCGACAACTTAACAATAAAATGGATAGTCCTAACCTGTTGAGTGAATTTAGATACGATGTACCATATACATAGGTTACTTACGACCCAAATCCAACCTATAGTCCCACCTTTACGCACAACAGTATAGGGCTCAAGCTCGTTTGTCCCCAGTGCGAGCCTACTTCTGAATAATTGTGTAAAATCAACTGATATTTTTAATTTTAGTCTCAATACCTTTCGTTAGCACTTGCAAAAAAACCATTGTCGATGAGTAGATTAGTGGTATAGCATTTATATTTTTAAGTCGCAAATTTTCTTAAATATTTTTTACTACCTTTTTTTATATTGTATTCTGTGCAAATTTCTTTATATTTCAATATATTGTATACTACTTCTATTTAATACTAGCGACCCGTCCGGCCTCGCACGGGTGCAACGTATTATACATATAAACCTTCCTCTTGAACTGTATCTAGTAAAAAAAGCCGCATCAAGATCCGTTGCGTAGTTTTAGAGATCTAAGCATACATACAAGGGACAGACAGACAGCAGGATGACTCACAGCAAAGAGCCGTTTATATTTCAAGTGACATTTTACCACAGTCACACATTTGTTTTACCTTCCCGGAACCCCTCTACAAGCACTTAAGCTTTATGGTATTGTATTAAATTTTAAATTGACTTTTAAGTATTATTGCGAATCTTTTGTACGGGAATATAGAAAAGTATTGTTTTTGGACTTTTTCAGGCAATTTTTTTAATTTTTCTCTCCGTAAGATTCATCCTTGTACTTAAAGGAATATTATAAAAAAAATAATTAGCAAAATCGGTTCAGAGATTTACGCTTAGCGACACATTCAGCGATTCGTTTTTATTTATATATACATGTAACAATTGCTGGTAAACCAAATAAATTAAAAAAACACAGTTCATCATGCAACCTTTTTTTAAGTGGTACCGGTTGGAATCGAACGGTCCTATAAACCATAATAATTACAAACTAATCTGAATCTTAAACGTTGTGCGGCCAAAGATAGTTTCGTTTTGGTCCTGAGAGAGTTCTTCAAGAGTTATACTCTCGAAATGCCATACAAGTTTCCGTAACACCTCGTATGTAGACATCGGCAGTGCAGTGCACAGAGATTTCTGACAAGGTATGCTTAATAAAAACTACTTGATTGATCACAGATCACTTAAATGATATCCAAGGTGGTATTTGAAAAGGCTGTCAAATGTTATGTTTACTATAACTCATGGTTTTCTCAGTATTCGTTTGCAGAGCCCTTCTGCATGTATGAAAAGGGCGCGCATGAACATCTTTACTTTTCTTTTAAACACTATCATGTTTTGTAAGGACGTTTTACAAAACAAACTTTACATGAAAAAACAATCTGTGGTTCACACAAACAGTTGTCCCGTGTGGGCATCGAACCCTAGACCTCGGGCGTCAGGGAATTGAACCCCATGTCATTATCTCAGGGGGCACCTTCCTCGCGGGAAATGAGGCCTAATATCGGCTCTGACAGTATATCGCCCTTGATGTTGGCATGAGCAGATCCCGCGACTCCTTCTATGCGACTATTATGTATGACTAGTCACACAGTTTGGAGCGTATACCCAAGGCGGCGACGTACTGCAGCTGGCGAAAAGGCTCTGCTAATACAAGCCTCGGGAAACCGCCCCACTGATGCCCGGTTTCTATATTCAACGAACGGCCATTAGTTACATAACTTCGTAACTTTCATAACGACTCGTTGTAACGACTTCATAACGACAATGCAACTAACGGCCGTTCGTTGAATATCAACCGAGCTTTAGTCGCCACCATCGTTGTGGCGTTACCTGCAAGAACGCCGACATGACGCCGATGAGCTTCGCCTCGCCGCAGCCGGCCTCCACGGTCTCCCTTAGGTGCACCTTCGCGTCCAGGTCTTCGGGCAGGGGAGGCGGCGGCGGCGGCTTCACCACGGGAGAGGGCAGCGGCGGCTGCAATGCGTCAACATCGCCGTTGCCGACAGCCGTTTCGTTTTGTTTGTGCACAACCCTTTTGACCGCTTTTTTTTTCTATCGATAAAAGGGGCAAACGAGCAGGAGGCTCAAGCATCGGCTCGCCTGATGGTAAGCGATCACCGCCGCCCATGAACATCTGCAACACCGGAGCGCTTGCAAACGCGTTGCCGGCCCTTAAGGAAAGATTATGTATGCTCTCTTCTTGAAGTTTCGCAGGTCGTAACGGTCCAAAAAGATCGCAGGCGGTCAGCTGGGTCCACTGAGTGTTTATGCGAGAGAGTGCCTTGAAAATCGCGCTTTTGTGGAACGCTGGTCATCGAGGTGGTGTGGAAGATGGAAGGGTTTGGCCACCTAATTATGGTAAAGCCGCGCAACAGTCTTCGCTGTTGCATGAATGCGCAGCTCCGTGCGGGGAAGTACCGCAACCACGCAGAACACCGACGTGAAAGTATTATACTTCCGCGTTTCGTCTGGTGAACGAGGAAGCGCCCACTTTATTAAAAGTCGGCAACGCATCTGAAACCCTACGGGTGTTGCAAATGTCCATGTGTGGTTGTTATCACTTAACATCAGGTGAGAAAAGAAAAGCAGTTTGAAAAATAAACTCTATAAAATAGCTACTGAAAATTTCACAGATTATACTCGGCAGTGAGGGAATTTAGAATATTTCTCATGATAAACATACCTCTTTGGTGTCTATGGCACTTTGCAACGCCTGCCTTGCGATAAACTGCGCTTTGAATTTTTCCATCTCTTTTTGCGCCTCGTTCTTTATAACGTCTACCTCATTTTTATATGCCTCGAGTTGAAATTGAAGACTCTCATTTTCTCTCTGAAGAAATCAAGGTAAACACTAAATTTAATTCTCTAGTTAGCCGACTTCATAATCCATTTGTTCATTTAGTATGGGCTTCTTGTAGATCAAAATAAATAAGAGTTGCATCCGGGCTAATGATATTTATGTTTAACAGAGCTTTCTTATTACGTTTTTAAACTTTAAAAAAAATATTTTTAATTATGTCAATTAATATTTTTATTGGAATCCTATATACAGCGTGTCGTTACCATCGCGACAATAAATGAACACACATATAGAGGATAAGTTTTTAAAGTTGTATTAAACATTTAAATTCTTTACACATCAATATTTACAGAGTTATTAAATTTTCCAAAACAAAGAATTTTAGAACACCCTTACCTATAAAAGCGTAACGTAAAGTTCATTTGTAAAGGTCACAAAGCATATGAATGGGTTGAATGAATTTAAAAGAGACAAAACATACTGTTAGAAGGAGAGGCTTGTAATATGACGCGCACAAATTTTGTTTCTTTTTTACTTAATTAGTTTGAAAAATATTTTTTTTTAATTATGGATTTTATTTAACGTCATTTTTTTTTATGATTATTGGCACGTAGCGTTAGACGTGTGTTCATTTATTGTCGCGATGGTAACGACACGCTGTATATTTTCTATTACATACATTTTATGATATAAGCACAGTTTCTCTTACAAATTTTACTCTATAATTTTGTTACCTTTAACAGTTGGACTTCTTCATTGTTGTAGTCAGTTCCTTTATTGATACGCATGCAGTTGTAATCCATTTCATCATTTTGGAATTTCTCATAAAACTCTTCCTTTAAGTTATTGTAGTCCTAAAATGTGTAATGAAAATGTATTAAGTGCCACAGGCCAACATTGACGGAGCAATTACTGCTCAAATGGTCGGAATCTAAAATTATTCAAATTTAAAATGTTATCAATAACATTACTTCTCTCAATACATACTGCTTCACAAATTTTATGCTCATAAATATTAAAAATTAGCATGGTAATAAATGTTAATATTTAATTAAAAATAATTTCATCTCAATGTGCACATTATAAGAAATGACAAAAATATTTGAAGATTATTGAATAAAATTATTTTCTAACACGACAAACAATCATAAAATAATTTTATTCAACAATGTGTCTTCATGTAAATGCAAGAGGTCATTAATTAACATTATTATTTTGAAGACAATGTCAAGTTTTCATATTTTAAGCTTATAAACTATAAATACTGAACGTCATACCTGGAATGGTCCAACATACCATTATTACCTGCTATTGGCGTGTTCAGGATCTCCCCACCAATCAAGCTGCATTAAATCTAGTGTACTTACTTTACTTTCATTACAACTTCACATCTATTATATGAAATAAACTTACCGAAAATGGACGAAATGTAAATAATAACACAAAGTAATGGCTATAATAAGATGACTCGCAACATTTTGTAATTAACGCAAACTTAAACCCCAAAAAATATTATTATTTTAAATCAACAACTCATTGTGAAGTTTTAATGATTTAGAGGATGATAGTTACGAACAACAGCTTCTGTTAAGTTAAATTATTAAACTGTTCTAATTCCTTGTTGTTAGAGATGTATATACATTTCTTTGCACGTAAGTTTTAAAATATAACTTTCTTATGAAATGCATCTAACTCAGGAAAACTTATGAATAACCAATATTTGTTTAAAAAAAAACCAAACAATTCATAATGAACATTAGAAAGGAAAAACATTAAGAAAAGACGGACAACTTATTCTTTAATGAACGGTACTTCAAAAGTAAAGATGTTCACTGTGCTCATGCGATGCAAACTGCATGCAAGGTCTATCCTATGACATTGACTAAACAAAAATAACTCCGTCTTGAACATACAATAGATCTGCACTTAAAGTTTAACGAGAGGTTTCGGGAGACGAAATGAAAAGTCAGCTCGTAGGGAAGCAATAGTTCGCTGCGGGTGATCGAAGGGATGTTACCCACCTGTGCCATTTTTTGCCAAGTCTCGATGTTTTTCCTCTGCGGCTTTGTAAAGTGGTCCCACACGCGCTGATGGGTAGCGGCTGTAAACACTTTCGCCACCTGTTCGACTGAGGTTCAAATCATGTTAAGGACATGGAACGTGGCCGTTCGACCTCACGTACCCTCAACCTGGTGCAGCCACCGACAGCCTCCTGCGTCCACCTCACTGACCGACCTTCTCTGTGCCGCCCAGCCGTGGGCGTGACGAGTTTGTCGCGATAAGCTAGCCGCGCACAAGCCCGCCCCTTGGGACGACTTACGATATCATATTCGCGAAACTCCTCGGCGTATACTATACTCACGAACGTTCAGAAACGATAAATAAAGTCGAGAAGTTGCGGAATATGTGTACGTTTGTCCGAGCTTAAACTTACACTTTTCCAACGGCCTCACTGAACGGCATTGACCTCGCAATCGGCGTAGACTGTACCGCCTAGGCGTGGGGGTGACGAGTTTGTGGCGACGACTTTGTCGTGACTTGTCGCCAGCGTACAAACTCGCCCCGCAGAGCGGAGGGATGACTTTAACGCTTTGACATCATACACGATTCGCGGAACCCTCGGCGCATCGTCAATACCGTTTGAGAACGAAAAAACTAAGCGAGAGGTAACGGAATGTGTGTATGTTTGTCAGAGCATTAGACTTACACTTTCCGTGCCAATCAGTGGCTGATTCGCAATACGTATACACTTGAAGACTGCATTCGGCTATGTCCGCCTGGGTTCGCTTTGCTGATAGGGGGGACCATAGAGCCAAGACAAACCGATAACTGTTAGATTATCTTGAGAGAGAGACACCTGGTTGAAAAGGATGACGATCGGTTCAAAAACTTGCATCGAATCAATTGGAAAGCTATAGTAAGATACAAAACGTATTGCCAAAACGGATCGTCACCCTTGCAAACTCGAGGACGGAACTCTTGTGAATCTCGGAGCCGAGTGTACTCACGTTGTTCGATGATGTTCTGAATGGTGCTCTTCACTTTTTCCTTGCATTGTTGCAGCTCGTCATCGGCTTGAACCTTTTCGTTGAACAGCCTTCGTGTGTGCGTGTTGGTCGCCTGGATCATCGAATAGAAGTGGTTCGAATACTTCTTCGAGCACTCGCCGCGTTCCAACCAAGCTATCAGTGTCTGCGGAATGAATTTGAAAAAATATGAATCAACTATCCTTTTCTGCTATACAAACGAACGAAAGAAAACTTGTTCATTGGATTAGATGTGATAAAATACCACGAAAATGAATATAAAACTGTGTCTAAGAATCTGTGGCGAAGTTAGTGAACTGTTAGTTAAGGATTCTTTTCCTTAACGGGACAAGTACTTTAATCGTAATAAACAGATATAAGTGAGGCACAAACAATAGTGGTAATTAGTTGGTTACAAAGTACCTTGGTAAGCCAAGATATTCTGATATGAGAAGCAAGAGACTTACTGGAAGCGACAGTGCGAAATTCTCCTCGCTCTTTATCTTTTCTGCTAACTGAGCCAGGGTCGCATTAGTGAACTGCTGGATTCTGACGGGCGAGGGGGATCGCCTGTAAATTATCTTCCGTCCAACCTCCTGTGGGACATTGATCGCCTGCACTTGAGCATGCTGAGAGCGCAGGGCTTGGCGCTGTCGCCTGTCGTATTCGTTTTGGTCGTCTCGGCTCTGCGGTGGTACGGTAAATATTTAACATTACCATCCTTACTAATATTATAAAGGCGAAAGTTTGTATGTATGGATGGATGTTTATTACTCTTTTACGCAAATACTACTGAATGGATTTTAATGAAACTTTACAATTATATAGCTTATACATCAGAATATCACATAGGCTATATTTTATGTATATCTGTCTTTCTGTCTTAATGTTAGACCTTCAGCCTATTCTACGCAGACGTAGTCGCGGGCAGCAGCTAGTTTTAAATATTTAATATTTAACACTTCTGATAAATTATCATACCAAAGCGTAGTCGACGTGCAGCCAGCCATTGGTCGCGTGCGAGTCGTCCTCGTCATTGTCCATGTCTTTGTCTTCCTTGTCGCGGATGGTGAGTTTGACTTTGTAGCCCGTTATAGCCATCGCGGCGTCCGCACAGCTCTCCCTGTCGAAGCGGATGTGGCAAAAGTTCTTCTTTGACAGCCTCAGGATCTGAATCCTTCCGTACCGCTCGAATATATCGCGCACTATGCCCTCGCGCATTTTGTCCGGCAGCCCGCCCACGAAGATAGTTCGGCAGCCGGGCGGCCGTTCCCTGCGCGGCGGCTTCGGCGTCCCGGGATCGGGGGGGGTCAGCTTACAGTGTTTCAGCAATATCTCCTTTTTCTCCTGCACCATTTCCGTGCTCGCATTGGAATACATCGCCACCATGGGATGGTCCATCATCACGCCGCCCATGACGCCCATGTCCATAGGAGGGGCACCCGCCGCCCCTAACGATGGAGCTCCAATCATCGAAATGTCCATGGATGCCGGAGGTATTATTTCCATTCCAGATCTAGGCATCATCTCCATTGTTGTAGGTTGCATCATTGATCCAGTCATGAGTGTATTTGGCATCATGACATTACCAAACATTCCACTGGCCACAAGCATGTTGCCTAAAATTGTTTGAAGTATTTTAATGTTGACATTTGATGTTGATGAGATTTGATTTTTTTATAGTAATTCCCCTATCTTCTAGCAAACCAATATTTAATGACAATTATAGTGAAAAATGCCATTAACATAAATGACTCCATCTTATTAATAATTAGATCTGCTGAGTACATTCCTTTTGACTTCTTTATACCAGTGCAGAATTAAGCAAGCTTGGTTCCTGTAGCAAATTCTTTCAAACAGCCCTTGCTAAACAGTCTCTGCTATGGGTTCTTAAGTATAAATTGGTAAAAAAATCAAGGCTCTTACATACTTAATAAGTTTCACTGAAGAAATTATGCTCAGACAGAGAACAGTAGATTTAAATGTGAGGTCCGTTTCGCATGGGGCCCGTAGCAATTGCTACTCTTGCTATGGGGTTAATACAGCATTGCTTAAGACTTACTTTCAAATTGTACAAGGGACACAAACTTGATGTACATAGTTTAAGATAGATGAACTGATAGTAGTTTTATACAGGTGCATATACATCTTGAGATAATTTCAATTAACGTTACTAATGATAAAAATCACATACCCTGTGTATACATATTTGGCATCAACATCTGATTCATTACATTTGACATTTCACTGTTCTTATTCAAATCTTGAATTTTATCTCTTTGACGGCCAGAGTTATCTCCTCTTATAGGAGACCGAGATGTATCTCTTCTAATTCCTACAAAAATATTATTTACCTAATGTAATAGAAACACAACATATTATTTCATGAAACTTTTTTTTTCAGATTATTAATACACATAAATTAAGGTAATAAATATTTTTTATAGAGATGAAGGAACATAGGTCAACACTGCAATAGCAATAAGATATGTATTGAAAATTGAAAATAAAGAAGAGAAAATTTATAGTTACCTGACATTACCAAATTATACAGTAATTGAATTTACTACTTATTAATTAAAATAATAAAAATATAACTTATGTGTAACAAATCAAATAAAGAAAAACTTATAAAATCTTGAAGGATTTTGATTTTGCTGTAGAAAACTAAAATTTTCGAGCCTTAAAAAATTTAATGTATCTGCTTACTGCACCAATCATTACTTCCTAAGTCGAAAATTAATAATTTTATATCATAATCAATCTAAATTGAATTCGTATTTATTAAATGAACCGTAATCAGTGATAATTATATTCTAATCATTAATATAATAATATTTTCTTAATACGTATGGATAGAATAATGGAGTGGAACACGACACAATTACAAAACTGTCAATGTCAATTTGTCAATTGTCAATGAAAATTTGTCATGTCAAGTCAATTCGTCATTACACTCGCAGGACGCAGAGTACTCTATACTTCTATCTATACTTCTACCTGCCCAGAATTGGATTTAATTTATAGCTCTTTTCGTCTATTAGGTCCAGTAACAGTCTTTAAAGTACACATTCACGTCACTCTATCAAGTCAAAAGGCAAAGTCTCAACATAAGTAACAAAACAAGCCCAAACTCGACACACAGCTCTTCTCGTCTATTAGTTCCAGAAGTAGTTCTCGAAGTACAAAGTTAGGTCACTCCATCAATTCCGTAACGAATTATGAATTTGCAATCCTCTCTCTGCTCTCTTTTCGAGGAGTTCGTGCGCAAGGTATGCCCCTCTATGTGGGAACGTTATCTTGCCTATGATCGGCTGCACTTTCAAGGAGAAGACATTGTTCAAGGTAATCTCTCTCGACATCGAGTCGATAGAGACAAACCAAGAACTAGATTCAGATCACAGGTCCATTCTGTGTAAACTGGACCAGAACGCCGGCGCGGTCCCTTCAACCAAAACCGTAGTGGACTGGCATCGTCTTGAGGTCAAACTCAAGGCCTTAGAATCCCAGGACATAGTCAGTCAACCTACCCGAGTCGATAGCTACGTTCGATGACGCAAATCGAGCGATAGAAAGTCTCTGAGAAACTATTACTTCCGCAGTCGCAGATTCGGAAAGTGTGGTGAAACTGTTGGGCGACCGGCGGTTTAACTTTCCGCCCGACCTTCGACTGCTAATTAGACAAAAAAAGCAGCCGAACGTGCTTTCTACCGATACCGATCAACAAGCCCTAGTTATCGGTAGCCTTATGCCGGTTGAATAATTCGGCTTTCGAACTAGACATTCCTGTCACGATCAGCTATACCGCCTAACGGAACATATCTTGAAAGCAAGCAAGCATATACACCCGAAACACATTAGCACGGGAGCTCTTTTCTTCGATGTCGCAAAGGCATTCGACAAAGCCTGGCACAACGGCTTGATTTACAAGCTGTTCGCACTCAAATTACCAGACAGGCTCGTACACACCATTCGGGACTTCCTGTCGAAACGCTCCTTTCATATCGAGTTGAGAGCGCCCTCTCCAGAAGCCAACGCCTCACGGTTGGCGTTCCAAAAGGCTCCTGCCTCTCACCCCCTACTTTTTACGCTCTACACGAGCGATATACCAAAAGACCTCCACGTCAATCTCGCGCTTTTCGCGGATGGCCCTCTTTTACACAAATAAATCTTAATCGACTCACTACTCGTCTCCAAAGCGCCGCCGACCGCCTCGGCGATTAGTTCCGCAAATGGAGAATTGAAGTCAATCCCGAAAAGAGTGTGGCGATTCACTTCACACGAAACACCTATGCGTAACATCTTTATAAAGGTCGTCGCCAATGCAGAAAGCTGGGGCAAATATCTCTTTATGGCCAATCGCTCCCCTGGGAGATAAAGGTCAAATATTTAGGAGTCAGTTTCGCGTATGTCATTCACAACGCATATTAATAACGTCCGTAACAGAGCCGCGTTCGTCTCCAGCTGGATAAGTATTTTAACTTTTAACCAGTCAAGTAAAATGTCCTTAAGACATAAATTACTTTTATACAAAGCTTGCGTACGGCCAATCATGACTTAAGCATGCATGATTTTAACCCACACGCACCCTACTCGCTTACACAAGTTACAAGTGGTGCAACATAAGTTCATCCGCTGCGCAACCGGTGCGCAGTGGTATTAACGCAACGTCGACCTGCACAGCGATTACAGACTCCCGAAGATTTGCGAATTTTTCAAAGACCCGACCAAACGGTTTCGAAGAACCGTTTGGTCAGGTCTTTGAAAAATTAGAGCCGAACATCATCCCAACCCTCTGGCGCAGCAAATTACCAACCCGATCCAAACGCGAACGTCAACAAGCGTCACCCGCAAAACGTCCTTATCGACCCGGTCGAGCAAGGAGACTTAGGTACGTCGGACCCACCGTCGGGGATCCCGCCGGATCACACACGGTTAGTGTTTGCTACACTAAAAACACATTAATTCGCTCTCGCCTCCGAGCACGGTGAGACCAACACAACGCGTACACATGGTACACTCGCGTTCCAGGGCGGTTCTCACCGCCCCCATATAGGGTTCTGGCTAGCCCACCAGTTCTGCGTCAGATGAAGTTTTAATAGTCTCGGGACTGAAAGCACAAAGAAATAGACAAGAAATTCGATAGTGCCGAATAAATATCGATATATCGTGATAAATATCCACGGTATACATAGTTGTATGGAAAAAGAATATAGATTTTTTATTTTATCGATAATTTTTGCCTTGCTAATTGATTTAGGTCACAGAGTACATTACTTATACTGATTAAGGTTGAGGTTTGCAGAATGCAGAGAGAATATAGTAATAATCACTATATAAATATATATAATAATAATCACTACCATGCAGTATCATCTTAGTAGTCTGTGATCACTACGTCTAATATTTATACTAGGGATGGAGTAAGGACAGGCGTCAGGCAGGGCACAAAAAAAAAAAATTATATGTATGTATTAAAGTCGTCATAGACTAAAGTAATACTACTGAAATTGCTGAATAAACTAACGTACAGTGGTACAGAGTGGTACTTTACTTTTTGATATCATCTTAGTAGTCTGTGGTACAGCAGAGTAGTCTTTGGTTAAGGTCAAGGTAAACGTAGTGGTTATATTCTCTTTGGTTAAGGTTTGAGGTTAAGCTGGAAATTATTGAAAGAGATGTTTTAAAATGAAAAATTTATAATGTTTGTTTTATCGGAAATGAAAGATGTTATTCGAGTTACTCCAGAACATTTCCATCAAAGTTTAGCTGAATCTATAACAACGTTACTTAATAGAAAACTTGCTAATAGGGTAAGCCTTTTATATATTCATTTATAATTCCCATGCATCTTGTTTCGATCGAAATATTTTGTATTAATAATATGGACTCCGTTTCTATTAAGCAAATTACAGATATAATATTAATTATTGTATTATTAGTTTCTAAGTTTAAAAAAAATAACTAAGAATTCCGTAATATAAAGTACCTGAAGATATTCAAAACAAATTGAGCAATAGTTAGGTACAATATAAAATAAATAATATTACAAGTATGTATACAAGTATTAATGACTACCTGCTGATCATCATTGCTTATAATAGGATTTTTATCTATGTTTATAGAAGTTGTAATTATGTTAAATGTATGAGACCAACAATACATTATTAGTGGGATAATGAATATATTATCAAAGCACTGAAATAAATTGAAGTATTAAAAATATATCAATATTAATAGTGTAGTAGTTAAAAGTAATGCATATTTAACAAAAGAATAAAATATTTTTAGGTAGTTTTGAATGTTGGTTTATGTATAGCACTTTTTGATATTACGAATATTGGACATTCATATATATTTCCCGGAGATGGTTCATCACATACTGAAGTCAAGTTTCGCTACATTGTTTTTCGGCCTATTGTTGAAGAAATACTTATAGGTAAAATAAGAAGTTGTAGTAGAGAAGGTGTGCATGGTAAGGGCAGCAATTGATACTACTTTATAGTGATGAAGCTTTATTAAGCAGATAACTAAATACAATAGCAAAATATAACATTTAAGTATAAAGATGATAAAATATTCTCACAAGAATTTCTTTTTATCATAATTCTTATTTAATAAAAACCCAATTAATTTATAGCATCTAAAGTTATTTTATTAATTATAATTGTCATTTTTTCTCTTTCAGTGACCATAGGTTTCTTTGATGATATTTTAATACCAGTGAATGCCTTGCAACATCCATCAAGATTTGATGAGACAGACCAAGCATGGGTGTGGGAATATCCCAAAGGAGATGGTGAAAAACATGACTTATTCATGGATTCAGGTATGATTTCCAATATCGTGGCACAAACTTCTTTTAATGTAATTAATTACTAATTTATTTGTATAAATTAAAGTCTTATATGATTGTATATGATTTTAGGAGAGTCTATAAGATTCCGAGTGACAAGTGAAACATTTGAAGAGAGTTTGCCTACAGGTCCTCCAGGTACTGAAATTCCAGTTAAAACAATTGCTCCATACAGACTAACAGGTGGAATAAATGAACCAGGGCTTGGTCTATTAACATGGTGGGAAACACAGGAGCAAGATGATGAGGGGGAGGATGATGATGAACAGGAAAATGATGAATAGGAAAATGATGAATAAATCTAATAAAACAACTTTTTTGACACTGAAAATGTTTTTATTTGGTGCTCTGGAGTTATGACATAAAATAATTTGAATTTTGTTTTAGTACTTGATTATGATTAGTGTTGTTAGGTTTAAGGGCCACCTGTTGCAATAAAAGCCCCAAAAATTGTTCTGGGTGGCACTATTGTTTGCCCATCTGTGCAGTAAATTTCTGGTAATTTGTATGATGTCAACACTCCATTTTTTTAAATGGTGGTAAAGTGGTGTCCGACTTGCACTTCGAAGATTTTTTAAACTTCATATACACTTGCATCATCATTTTACAGACCATAATATACCGGATGTCCCAGAATTCAATGTCAAGCCAAAATGGGGTGACAGGATTGATTGTAACCATCATGAGAAAAATCAGAAAAAATGTCTATCCCATGCAGTTTGGAAATTATGGACATTTAAGAAAAACTTAGAAATTTGGTCAAACTGTAACCATTTTCTGGTTATTGTGGTTATTTTTTATTATTATCGTTCATTTAAACTTTGGAACCGTAACCCTAAATAACATTTCTACATTCACATTCATTTCACAGTCAAAAATAATGACTCAACTGCCCCAAGTTTTCAAGAATTAAGACTATTTGTTAAACTATGAATTTAAAATATTCAAATTTTGTCGACTTTGAAAAGCCCTCCTTTAAAATAAATGTACTAAAGTGCCATTAAAAGTTCGCGCATTTAATCAGGATTGTAAAATGGTACCATACTTTTTAGTTTCATCCTAAAAAAAAAAGCTATTAAAAAAATAAAAACCTGTTTTACCACTTGTATAATATATCATTGTCCATTATTACCATATTTATAAAAAGCTGTCGTCGATGAACAATTTTTGTACTTTTTTTCGATACCTCGCTTTCTCAGTCACTGCACATTGCACTCAATAAAGTAGAATAATAGTTAATAGAGTTCGTAATTGTCTAATAGTACAATTAATTTATTCATACGGCCGTTCCATTCTTATTCAAAATTCAAAGTAATAAATAACAATTTTCTGCGAGTTATTGAGTAAAATAATTTATTTTTTAAGCAATAATTATGAAAATTATAGTATACTATAATTTTTTTGTCAAATACTATCCCATTAAATTTTAGTACAAAAAAATCTTTTTTACTGCAACTAAATTCAACCCTGGACATGCTTCTGACACCAGTTAATACACATACACTACGTTTCGCAAAGAGAATTTATCCACTACACACCTTTCGCTCATTTGTCTACTGCGCACCTGTCCGTTCGCTTGTTTTTTTTTTATTATTTATTACTGACAACTTTGGCTCTTTTGGAATTGGACTTTTGTGTTGGCATCCTTGTTATCAACCATGCCTACGCGCTACACTTCACAAGAATATGCGAACATGCACCTCATCTATGAGGAATGCAGATGCAACGCAAGTACCGCCGCTAGACTTTATCGTGAAAGATATCCAAATTTAGAGCGCTATTCGGATCACCGCGTGTTTGTTAATGTGCATCGTTCACTCACGGAGGGCGGCCATTTCCCGAATCAAATACGGACTGGAGGTAGAGCTCGCTTTCCTAACGAGGAAGAAGTGTTACAAAAGGTCGCAGATGACCCAAGTATTTCCGTTCGTGGAATTGAAGAAAGAACGGGAATACCCTAAAACACTACACATCGTATTTTACAAAGAGCCGAAATGCAATCGTTTCGTGTACAACGAGTTCGAAAGTCTCCTTCCTCGAGATTATCCTGAAAGCATTTCAATGCTACCCAACAAAACAATGCTACAGAGTCATAATGAAATCCCCAATTCATCCAAAAAATTCTCTGATCAGAAGAATCTACATTTAAAAAAGATGGTTACATAAACTTACACAATTTTCACAAGTGGCATGTGGCGAATCCACTTTTAATGCGAGAAGACAGTTCCCAGTATCTCTTTAAAGTAAACTTTTACCGGAATTTTAAACGGCAAAATTGTTGGGCCATTTGGGCTGCCTGAGAACTTGAATGGCACGAATTTACGAGAAAAAGGACGTACCACTAACCGACCGTCGCCACATGTTGTCTCAACAAGATGGCTGTTGGCTGCCCAGTGCATTACGCAGTGCAAGTAAAAGATTTCATTGACCAGGAATATCCGGGCGGGTGGATTGGACGTCCAAGCACTATCTCGTGGGCAGCCCGTTCCCCAGATTAAAACCCCTGGTTTTTTTTTTATTGGGGCGTTCTCAAAGAAAAAGTTTATTCAAAGCCCATTGACAGCGTAGCCGAGCTGCGTGAACGAAGTTCTCATCATCTTGTAATAAAAATGTTATTTCCCTATCTGACTTTTATTCCAATAAACCTAAACTAAATTAAGATTCTTCATTATTTTGTTAATTTTACTTACTTTTGTTGACTTTGGTAAAAGTGGCGTCACTATCTGTCAAGCTCGCTCAAGGCGAACATGTCCACTATCCATCTCACATTAATAAAAAACATTGAACTGATTAAAATGGGTTAGCAAAAATCGGGTTAGTATGCAACTAAAAAGTATTGTACCATTTTACAATCCCCATTAAATACGCTAACTTTTAGCGATATATTGTAGCTGGCCAAAGGCCCTGCATCTACAAGCCTCGGGGCCTGGGGACACGCCCCATTGCTCGGGCGTGTATCTCGACCAGCGAATGGCTGGTCGGTGGTGAGGATGGCCAACGGCCATCCCTTTCCCTAACCGCGGTAGCGGCACTAGCGGGTGTACGGCGTTACACGCGGTGTGTAACGCGAGGACGATATCGTCTTCGACACAGCGGCGGAAGTGCGGTTGGGTCTTGGCCCCAATGGCCTGTTCCTACCGCAGTAGGTCTCGTGGGAGCGGAAGTCCGTCAGGAGGATGGGCGTGGAGTGGAGCGAAGTTCTCTGGATGTGGGTGTGGTCCGTTGTCGGCCCTGTCAAACTCCTCGATGGACTCGGATCTTGGGGTCGCGGGCTATTTCGTTCCTGATGTAACGCTAGGCCCCCACGATTGCTCGATGGGCGAGGTTCTGCTGCGCCTGGAGCCAGCGCCTCTGCGAGGCGGAAACCAGAGCATACCACACCGGAGCGGCGTAGGTCAAGCGCGAACGGACGTAGGTCTTGTAGACGCCTAGTTTCGTCTTTACAGGTAGCTTGGATGCCAGAATTGGGTATAGAGGACCGCTCGAACTGCCCTGGCTTGTCGAACTGAGTGTTCGACTTGGGGCGCCATACTTAGAGAGCAGTCCATCCGGCACCCAAGGTACCTGATGGTATTCTGGCTCGTGATCGCTTGACCTCGCAGCTCAAGCGTGGGTCGGTATTTAATGTGGCGGATGTAGATGGCGGACATCTTGTCGACATTGACAGACATCCGCCACTTATCCAGCCACTCGGGCAGCAGGTCCAATTGGCGCTGCATCTTCCTCGCCGCAATTGCCGCCTTGTGTGAAGACGTTCAGAACGCACTGTCATCCGCGTACAAGGCCAACAGCACGTTCTCATCCCAGTCGGAAGCGTTTTGCTCCAAGGTGGGAATGGCGTCCGTATACTGCATACAGCAGTGGCGACAGACTACTACCTTGAGGTACACCGGCTAGGATGCATCGTACCGCCGATTCGGCTTCCTCGACTCGTACGAACTTCCGGTCCCGGAAAAATGACGCTACTAACCGCACGAGCGCACGGTGGATGGTGGTCTCTTCCAGCAGCTTGTACAGTAGGCCCTCGTGCCACACTCTGTCGAAGGCCTTCTCTATATCGAGAAGGACCCCCAGACAGATGCGGCCCTTGTTATAGTGGGCCGCAAGATAGTGCAGCACTCGGGCCAGCTGCGCTGTGGTGGAGTGGCCGCTGCGGAATCCGAACTTTTCCCTGCGTACCTCGATGCAGGGAGCAAACTTTTAATGGCACTAGTACATTTTTTTAAAGGAGGGCCTTAAAAGTCGAAAAATTTAGAAAATTTTAAATTCATAGTTGAACAAATAGTCTTATAAATTCAAGAAAACTTGGGGCAGTTGTGTCATTATTTTTGATTGTGGTTCTAAAAATATTATTTATGGTTACAGTTCCAAAGTTTAAATGAACAAGAATAATAAAAATTAACCACAATAAACAAAAAATGGTTACAGTTTGACCAAATTTCTAGTATTTTCTTAAATGCCCATAACTTCCAAGCTGCATGGGATAGATTTTATTTCTGATTTTTCTCATGATGGTTACAATCAATCCTGTCACCCCGTTAAGCTTGACATTGAGTTCTGGGCTACTGGGACAACCGATATAATTAACTATAGCTCCATCCCATTTAAGTGTAGCTATTATATCGCATTTTATCACACAAATGTGGTTCTTTAAGTTGATGTAACTTTTATTTATGAACCGACCAATTTTTTATTAATAATAAATCTAACATTGAATCTTAAATGAAGCTTACTACAGTGCCGTTTCTGAGATTAGCGTCTACAAACACACAGACAAAAAATTTAACAATCATTGTTTTGGGTTCTACTGCATTGATAGTGGTTGTAAATAAGTTTTTCTCAAATATTTACATGTAGAGACAACAATCAGTTACATTTTTATTATTGTTTTGTTATTATTTATGAGAATCTTTTATCCATAGGTCTTTGAATATGATCTGCCAATTTCCTTTTCATTGTTGGGCTGTCTTCTCTTGCATCTGTTACTTACCCTTTTTGTTTTAGCTATGGGTCATTAAATAAAACACCCAACTTTGCTTCAATGTATTATTCATTTACTACATTTTATGTTAAATCAATTTGGAATAAGCCACTTTTTTATATATATAGACAATGATTTCTAATAATAATAACATTTAATTAATGACATTCTAAATAGCTACTCTAAAAAAAATCACAAATGTCACCATCATTATAAAATAAAACATGTTTTAAAAAAGTGATGCTGGCAAGAATGGCATCTATTAAAGTCGTAACGTAAAAATACGACTACTACAATATATATTTATGGAATGAGAAGAAACTAAAATGGCTAAAGTTATTTTAAATCTAGTGCTTTGCCTCAATATATCAAAATAGGTCGTAAAAATTTTAATATAAAATATAAATGAAGATATATTTTTAAAAGTAGGACAAAGGTCAATTATTAAATTGGGCTACAAAATAATAAAGTATAGATCGCGTCAAACTGAATTACCACTGACATAAGCATTGTATTTTTATTTTTAACATACTAAAAAGCCAATTTAGCGTCCTATTTATTGTTATTTATCTCTTCTGAAAATTATTAAGCATCATTTATTCTTAAAGCATAGTTCAGGAGATAGCCATCAAGTTAGGTACAATCTATATAAGTCACTTCTTTAACAAGACCATTCTCTTAAAAACAAATTAAATATAAAAAAGGACTCTTTATCCATCATCATTCAAATTCTTATAACTTTCAAAGCACCAAAATAAGTAAAATTTAAGTTAAAAACGTTTTTCAACAATAACTGCTAAAATATTTAAAAATTCTACAATGCCTTTATAATATGATTACACATTTGGACTTTATAAGCACCACAAGAATAAGACTACACGTGTTTTTTAACAATATAAAACATTAATAACAACCCAACCTAATGAATAAATGCGTAATGGGATTAAGAAATTACAATTAAATTTCAAAATTGCAACTTTGAAATTAAAATGTATAAAAGGTTCAATATTTAGATGTGGCAAAGTGTAAGATAGCTTAGTAATTAACATAGCATGACTAGAATCCAATACAAAATGTATTGAAGCTCTTAAACCAACATTTTGTTAAAATTTTTGTTTTAACACATGGGTGATGGATACATTGATCTTTTCGTCTATTTTTATTTATTTTTTTATTAGAAATTGATAGGTACTGTAATAATTTTGTTACTCTTCCAATTGTATTCCATTGTCAATGGTAATTAATAAATATTATAAACATAATAACAGACTAAAAATTTAATTGGATTATAATTTGCCATGAAAGCAATAATACTTAAATCATATAATATACCGTAGAGATTAAATTAATAAACTAATACAATACGTATTTGCTTAAATCGACTTAGAGAGCTTTATATATTATTAACTTTTAATTTAAAGGAATACAATCAAAATAAGATCAATTTATTTTAAAAGGAATACATGTTTTGCAAAATAATTTTTAAATAAACTTCTAATCTTTAACCTGTATTCACATAAAGCAACATTTAATTTTATATAACAATTTTGTGCTTAAAACTGTGCCCAATAAGAATAATTCAATCCAATTATAGTCATCGCTCATATTGCTCAAGTCAATATCAAGTTGTCAGGTAAACATTATCAATTTTGCAATTCTCCCGTTACAACCCCGTCCATAGCTTAGTGGTTGAAGGTGTATAACAGAGGGCCATTCGTGAAGTGGTAGGTGCTTTTCACGTGCGAAATTAGCCTGCCGTCAAGTAAATGCCGCCCGTACACAACTGCTTCGAACTCGTCGTTGGCGAGGCCAGACATGATCAACCAACGAACCAAACAGGAACCCCTGAACACGCCACGGTACGTGCGCATTCTCCATCTACACACAAAATAATTTAGGGTTGACTGGAAGAGAATACTTATTAGCATTAAGTTTGCCTTTTGTTTAGCCTTAAGTTGAGGTGTAAACAATAAATTTTTAAATAAATAAAAATAATTTAACAGCATCTAATCGTACTCCGACTATGTAAGCGGGCAGTACCGAGGTTCAGGCTAGCCGGCCCGTTCGCCAGGCCACCTCAAGTCCGTCGGATCGGTAAAGGCCCACAAGGCCAACAGTGGCTCATCAAGCCAAATAAAAAGCGGGCAGTGGCTGCTTAGTAAATCAGTTCTGTTGCGTACGGCGACGCTTCCGCATCTCGTGGAACTAGCCGGACCAATAGATCTACAGGGCTAGCGCAAGCGAACAGAGGTGCTTCATACCATATGAACTCTTTCTGGACCTTGCATTCGTCTATCCTTGTATTGAAGTTTGCGAAAATAAATAATTCAATTGTTAAACGAGAGTTTATCATTTTACAGTTTTATTTAAAAACAATTAAATAGAATTTGAATAAAGACATTAGAAAAACAGCAATTAATAAGTCTACAAGGAAAAGTTATCTACTATAAATATTTCTTTATATATTTAAGTAAACTATAAATATCCAGTGCTGGGTAAAAGTGGCATGGGTGTTTTCAGTTTTTTAGCACTATTAATAAAGAATCAGAGTAAAGAGTAACAGTCTATACATGTCCCACGGCTGGGCAAAAGCTTACTCTGAACACAGGCTGTTACGGCATAGTCCATCACGCGGCCCTACTGCGGATTGGTGGACTTCACATATATTCGAAATATTTCTTTTTTATATTAGCTCGAAAATATGGAGGTCTTCTTGCACCGCGTGTGAGTGAGCACTTAAAATTAAAAAATTATTTGGTGCCCGCATAGGATTTGTACTCGACTTGCTCAAGTATCTTGAATTAAAAGCGAGCGCCCGGTTACTGAGCTATCACGGCTCTAACGCATACATACTGTAACTTATTGTTACAGTTCAACAGCCTTAGACTATCAAAATGGCATATCGAGTTAATTACTTCAAATGTATGAATATGTCATGTCTGAGTGGGTATGACACAGAAAGCTATTGTTCTCTCCATCCCACCGATCTCTGTAACTTCCAAAACTCTGTCTTTGGCGGCCATATTTTCAAAAAAGAGAGACTTAGTTTGTTTTTTTATGTGAAAAGTTGCCAAGCGGGCAGGTGGTTCACCTGATGTTAAGTGAATACCACCGCCCATGGACATCTGCTACAACCAAGGGTTTGCAGATGCGTTGACAACCTTTTGAAAATTTGGCTCCGGCTACGTCACTCACCAGAGGAAACGCGAAAGATTATACTTCCACTTTACGCCGGTCTTCTGTGAGGTCGTGGTACTTACCCGGACGAGCCTGCCCATTTGTGCAACAGCCGAGGCTACTGCGTGGCCCTACCACCGGCAAATGTGAAGGTTGGTACTTCATTTTAATTTCTACTCTGTTGTAGCCCCTTGTCAAAGGCAGTAGTAGTTTTTTTTTGTAGTTGCTGTTACTATAGGATGACATTAACCTATGTTGTAAGGACGTTTTATAAACGCGCACAATTTATTCAATAAATTTCACGCGGGCAAACACCCAGATGTGAAACAATTATCTGTGGGTCACACAAATGGTAATTGTACCGTGTGGGATTCCCACTTCCCCAGGCGCCGAAGTTAATACATTGGCAAAAAAATATATATATATATATATATATATAAGTGATAACCATGTTTACCAGATCGCGTATATCCTAGAATTACTACAATATTTTTTTTATTCGAGAAAATCTAGACAAAATTGTTCAATAACAAACCTTATATCTTCTGCAATAGCTTCCTCGCAACGCGACAAGTGGTGCGTGATGAATTGATCGCAAACGTGTTTAGTTTCGAAGCTCAATTCTTCAATGGGCGGTAGAACCACGGTTTCCGCGCCGTGCCTGTAAATTTATTTGTGCAGTTTTAACAACACCATTTGGTAGAATGCAGTAATTTAATATTATAGTAATTACGACAAATTAATAAATCTTTATTCTAAATATTATCTACTACTTATATTACATGTATTCAATATATATCTTTAGATATGAATGAATACAAAATAGTACATGTATAGTGGTTTGAGTTTTTATCTTCATAGGATACAATAATTATAAGGTAATATTATTGAAAGTATTATTAACCATTTATTCTTCAAGAATCTAACGACGGGCACGATGATCTCTTGAGGATTAAGCCCGAAAAGGACGAACATAACCAACGGCTGCCCGTTGTTCACGGCGATGTCGAAGAATTCAATCTCGATGAATATTCCGCTTTCGTCCTTTCTCAACACTCGCCACGCAGTGTACGTTACTCCCTGGAAAGGACAAGTTGTAAAAGATTTTATTTTTTATTAATAATGTACATTGTAAGGTATTTCTTGATTTTTCTGCATTTCTACATAAGTACGCACACATCGTACGTTAGAAATTAACAATGCTTTTTTTTTACTCCGGTAACTCAACGGAATTCACACTTCCATTCAAAATACGAATCTAAAGCTTTAACACCGTAGCGCCCGCTCGGTCCAAAACAGTTTATTCTATTCATGAATCCTCTGGATGAGTTTAGCAGTAACTTAACTGTTGGTATTCCAATAGGGTTCCGTATTCGGGAATAACGGACGAGTAGAGGCCCTGGTAAAAAAAAAATACGTTGATACGTTGTGTATCAAAGAGCATCGCAACTCACGATGAACATGGCGAGGTTGTACGCGATCACGAGGACGGTGTGGCTCATGAGCTGGCCGCCCCTGCCTCGGCTCTGCTCGGGCGGCAGCAGGCCCAGCTGGCCGGCGGCGTGCTCCAGCTCGCTCAAGTACTGGCACTCGGCGGGCGCACCGCAGCGCCCTCTGCGCAAAGGCCGGCACGCGCACCCCCTGCGCGGCGGATTTCATGCAACAACTCGCTTCGACAAACGGACTAGTTGATAATTTTGCAGTATACGTGTACATTTACAACAAAACGAAACACATTAAACATCACACATCACTACAATTCTTCATTTTTCATTTATGAAATATCTGGCTCGCTGAGTCGCTGCACATTTTCTATTTGATCTCGAGGTATTTGGTATTTACCTGACTGTATGATCCAGATTATATTGTTCAATAACAATGAAATTGATGTGGAATCACGTGGGAGCTAAACCGAGCCCAATATAGAAGAGTTTTTATATTCATAATAGAACACTAAAAAATACCACCGAATGCAATTGTTTTTGCTCATCCTTTTTTGAAGTCGGTTATAGGCGAAACAACCAGCATAAACAAACAGCTAATAGGCTTGAACAAATGACTCACACCAGAAACCTTTTCTTCTAGTTGCATCAACTAATGGCTAATGGACGAAAGTCGATGCAAATGCATATTTAACATTGTCCCGGAAACCGATGATGCTATGATAACTAGGACGGTGAAAGAAAATGTGAAGTAGAAAACCAGGTGTTTATTTACCTATGAGCCTTGAGCCTTTTTTTAGGTTCTGTTACAATAAGAGTTATTTTAAATAAATACTAATACTTAAGATTACACACTCTATGCTAATAATAATACTAATACTGTATTGTATCGGATGTTATTTTTCCATTCAAATGGCAAAAAATAAAAGAAGAATCAATAAGAAAAGCTTGAGAATGGATGTGTTGATTGCTGCCATGAAATTAGAGTTCATCACTAAAACATTTCTTGTTTAGTAAGTTTTCTGTTAGCTACATGCTGAGGCAAAACTAAATAAATTTATGTTATGTTTTTAGTTTGTCATGTCTATTGCAACCCTTTTCACAAGATTAGCAATTACCTTTTCCTTTTTTTAGCTAGTCCCAAGAATAAAGTAAATGAAAGCGTACTTTCAAAAATTGTTAGTAAAGCAAGCTTATGCTCAATTTTTTCTGCAAAATCATGCTTTCACAACAATGCAAGTACCTTATAGACTTACTTGTCATTATGAGCCATGTCTTGCAAGTCGCGGGAAGAAGAATTCATGAATCCTCCATTCTCGCAGTTAGGGTCGTCGGAACAACAGCCATTAGGGTTTTTGTTAGGAGACGGCGTCGCGGTTATAGTTCCATAACAGCCTATGTACAGTCCAAAGCAGTTAGTGTTAGGGGGAATATATAGTGGTGAAGTACAACAAAAATTCAGAGATTTAACGGTGCAAGTGAAAGTCAAGTGTGCAGCAACTTTTATTTTTTTTAATTAATTCACATAAACTTCATGCACATACTTGTTTAAAGTTGCACAGAATGCCAACAGAATTTCTTAGTAGTCAACGTAAGGGTGGTGAGGAGAATGTGCAGTAGGTGGCTAAATACAGCGTGCACCATGGCAATTGTTCACCTATTTACATTGTTGATGTAGATACGAAAGATAGCTAAGCAAACTTGCGTCAAAATATGCGTCAGTAAAATTAAATGAAGTCATTCAAGTAAAATATAGTATAGGTTTGTCAGATGTGAATTTTTTAAAATATTTCTTTTTCATTAACCAAAACCTAAAATAGATGCCAATAGATGGAAGTACATTTTTTAATGGAACAACAACTTCAAAAGACGATGTATGAGTATGTAGTTATTACTATTTAAGTTATTGATTATTTGAATGAAAGATTCATTGAAATGTGTGGACTTGTCTTAATAACGCAACTTTTTTCGATAGAAAAATGGAGCAGAAATATTTTTATTGTATCAATTAAGTCTGATAAGATCGCGCTTTTACAATAAGGCTTTGTAAACTAAGGTAATAAATATATCTCACAAATAAAAATATAACATCAAATTATTTGTTGAAACTTAGATTTTCAAATTTTAGAAGAATTAAGTTACTAATTTTAGTTTTCGAATTTGATGACTCAGTGGCGCAGTCGCCAAGGTATCGGCTTCGGCGTCGGGGGTCGTGGGTTCGATTCCCACACGGAACAACTATTTGTGTGACCCACAGATAGTTGTTTTGCATCTGGGTGTTTGTCCGTGTGAAATTTATGTTTGTGAAACGTCCTTACAACACAGGTTAATGTTATCCTACAGTAAGTGCAACGTTCTTTAAAAAGAGAAAGAGAAGAGAATTATTAAACTAATCATTAAGTAATAAAGGTATCATTTATTTTATTTAAAATATATGTTTAATGCGATTCTTTTATATTCAAAAATTTTTACCACTGCAATGATTGACCCTGCTCCTAACGTGTAACCCGCGATACGAAATTTATGAACAAAAAATTCACATTTGAAGTTATCTTGTGGGCAGTGATGTTGCTCTTAAAATCAAAATCTTAAAATAAAATTTAGTCATGAAGTTTACAGAGACTAATTTTGTTGAAATTTGTAAGAAAAAAAAGAAACCGAAAATATAAATATAAGAAATTTACCATGATCCTCCATTCCTATTGCGGCGAATAAAAAGGAAAATGTAATAATTAATAATATTGTTTTGTTAAAAATATTGTATTGAAATTGCAATGATAACATTATTACTGCTATTTATCAAGAAATATGTTTTTTATTTAAATTTTAATTAATTTTTAGTTAATTATTAATTAAAAATACTAATTTCTTGGCATTAAAACGAACTGTAAAATGTTTAAATAATATATGGATATAAACAAGGCCATTTCAAGCAAATTCTGTAAATCATTCAGGCAATTCAATCAGCCACCACTAGAACTGCAGTTACTTTTGTATTGCAATTTTCTTTGAACATAATACTTGCGATCAATTATAATTCTTTGCAAAGAAAGACGACTCAGCGATTTTTTTATATTTTTCTATTTGTATTGCATTGTAAAATTATTATAAATTATACATTAATAATTCGTAGTAATAAACTTCTGTTGTTGTTCAGTTATTTACTTACCCATATTAGATACAGACTGCGTATGTGAAGTAGGCTCTGCATTATCGACGAGACTGGTGGATTCATCTGGTGGGCTGGAACCTGACGCCAGATCCTCAGATAGTGCAGCGAAGTGAGAACTTCGTCTACGAAATCTAATGTATAGTATCAAGCAACCCGAAGTTACTGAAATATAAAACGAGACATGTTTATATGTTACAATAATTATAAATATCTGCTTCCAAAATTTATGTAGATTTAAGTAAATTGTATATAATTTACTTAAATCTATAATAAAGGGATAAAGAATACATTACTTCATAGTCATTATGAAATAAGTGGAAAAGGAGGAGTAATAGCTATAACGCGGTAGAAGGTTATAGTGGTGATTTCAAGGCGACAAATTGTATAAAACAAAAATATCTATAGTGCACTCATATTTCTAGTAAAAATCTAAAAGCCAACTCGCGAGGCTACTTTTTCTATTATGAATACTATTAAATTAAGACAGTGTCCGTTTTTTAGCGTTCCATATCCAAAAGGTAAAACGAGACTAGTACTAGGACCCTAGTGGACTAGGCCTCCGCTGTCACAGTTTTTTCGTGTTCTGTGTTTCTGTTGCCGCTATAAGAACAAATACTAAAAAACAGAATAAAAAAAATATTTAAGTGGCCTGCCATACAACAGACATGACTTTTTGCCGTTTTTATAAATAACTAGCTTTTCGCCCGCGGCTTCGCTCGCATTAAAAACTATATATACAACACTTTTTTCGAAATAAAAAATAGCCTATGTCTTTTCTTAGGTTCTAGACCATCTGTGTACCAAATATCATTTAAATCGGTTCAGTACTTTGGCGTGAAAGCGAGACAGACAGACAGAGTCACTTTCGCAGAACCCTTCGGGCGCGAGTCCGACTCGCACTTGGCCGGTTTTTTTTAAGTCATATCTGTTACTCAATCAGACAACACAACGAGTCGTGACAGCTCGGTTATAATTCAAAATAACTTGCAAACGAGTATACGGTTCACATGATGTAAGTGACCACCGCCGCCGAAAGACATCCACTACCCCTGGTGTACCACCGATACGTTCAAACAGATTTAATAGTAGGCTCCACTTATCTCACTAGACGAAACGTAAAAATATTATACTTTCACTAGATGACGGTCTTCTGTGAGGTTGTGGTACTTCCCCAGATGAGCCTGTCAGTTCGTGAAACAGCAGAGGCTGCTGCGTGGCTATGTCGCGTGGAGGCTTATGCCCTAATACCCTCTGTACAGAGGAGGCCTTAGCCCAGCAGTGGGACATATAAAGACTGTTACTATTCTATCATTCCCACAACAATCAGCATTGCATCAAAAACTTTTTTTTGTATAACTGATGTTACGCTTTCAGTCCTTAGACTATTAAAGCTTCATCGCACGCAGAACCGGTGGGCTAGCCAGAACCCACGACTCTAGGGCCGTGCATGTACTCATGCGTGCGTTAGTAGTGCGTACTGGTAGTTGCTTTATAGTTGCAGTCTTTGGTTTTACTTTATACATACCTGTTAGGCTGAAAACGAGCAGGCATAGACGAATTGCATCTGTAGAGCTGCTTTCTAGTACTCCTGCAGTGGGTTTCGTTGCTAGCAATATGATTACCATCACGGCAGGAGCCCCCCAAGCTACAAATGCCAGTACCGGCCACAACGTCAAAACGAAACATGGTCCCCGACTCTAAAATGAAAACAAGTAAATTGGTTATTGTTATAAAAGGTGGCTAGACGTAACTAATTACTGTCTTTGGAGAAGGTTGAAAATGCACAGCCAAACCAAATTCAAAAGTACAAATACTTGCAAATGAAATTGGTCTCATCTGTGCGTGATTCTTCCCCGATCGAGCCATTCTGTTTATACAAGAGCAAAGCCACTACATGACTCTAGTATAGACTACAGTAAATGAATTAACACAATCAAATTAAAAAAACAAAATTACTGTATTGGTCAGGGATAGCAAAACTTTATGGATGACAATAACATTTTTTCTAAAAGGTTTGATGAAGCCATAGACATCATTGGGAAAATAAAAAGATTAAATAATATTTATTCAAAACTCTGAATTTGATACAAATAGAATACATTTGGGACTTGAAGTATAACATTTAACATTTCAGTTACATGCATAAATCAGAAAAAACTGTGACTGTTCTGTTGTTGTGTACTAGTACTAGGTGGCAAACAACTTATAGTAGGGTTGTAAGTTGTTATTTTCGGCAGAATGTATACAGATGTACATTCAAATTCTAGGCCAATATGGGGGAAAATTTATTAAAGCACTTCATTAACATGTTTAATGCCACTGCCACTAGAATAAAATTCACTTGAACTCGCAGGGTGCGCTAACTATTTTAAGATCCAAACAATCCAAAAAAATCTTCGATAAAACTGGCCTACCATTAGCTGTCCATATTTTTCTAACCCAATGATGACAATAATCTTTAAATGTGGTATGGCTATACAGCAACGTCTGCTGTTACAATATCGGCCACGCTCATTTAGGGAGATACAATGGCTTCACAGACGACTTTGGCTTTTCTTCAGTGTGTGTGCAATGTCGCGCCGACATATTTAATAGTTGCATTAGATTTGGATTGAAGACACATCTACATACATAAATGGGCAGCCATAAGATCATGCATTAAAAAAAATTAGTCTTTGTCATTACCTCCAAGGTAAGTAGCCCGACAGACAACATACATGTCCATAGTAAACAGGAGTATGTCCCAAATATCTGTAATGCTTGTTGCACTGTTTCCTGCCATGATGGTGGGTAATTGTTAAATGGACCGCCCCATATTACACTAACTGCTAATATTATCTGAAAATAAAACAAATATTTGAACTCTTGATATTTTCACACTTTAATCATAATTGGTAGAACTGCAATCAAATAAACATAAAACTTTAATGATGTGGTCATAATATCTGTTGGTTAGATAGTTACATGGTTACATATAGATAGTCATATAAGTGATATCTCATTTGTGTAATGGTACAATGATTTAAATATGAGTTCTGTTGTTATGATTAATTCATTATGCTTGCAATAGGTTTTCTATAGTTTTTATTTTATACAGGGAGATTTTTTGAGAAGTGCCCAAATTTACATAGGACAATTCAAACTCGGTAGTATAATCGTTTATTGAAATAAAAAACAAAGTTTTTTTTTCCAAAAAAAATGCCATTCTATTCCCAAAAAAACAGAATGTGTTGATGATGCGGTAGCCATTCATAAATACCTAAATTTTACTGTGCACGAACTTGCATGTTAGTTATGAATGATCACGCGTAAAATAAATGAGTTTCGTATAAATCACACACTTTTTCAGATAAGTTCAAATGAATGTAATTAATTACTTACGAGTTTTTTTAATATTTATCATTTTTTATATAACATTATTTATGTCTAGAATTTAATTAAAAAAACGGATATACTTAGAAAAGCCATCCTGTATAAAAGTTTTGTCTATGTCATTATAGCATTTTTATCTCGAGAAATCTGACAAATTATAAAAAGTAATATTTACACATAACACATAAAAATCTATTATTTTATAACTATTATGCTTACATAAGAAGTTAGAATTTATAAAATATTTTTTAACTTATGTTTCAGTCCCGAGACTATTAAAGCTTTATTGAATGCAGAACCGGTGGGCTAGCCAGAACCCACGGGTTAGAGGCCCTCCACAGTTGGGAGGGGCCACACATATGCTCTTGCGTGCGTTGGCTAAGAAGTGTCGCCTACGGGCTATCGAGGTTCGGTGCGGACCGTGACCCCGATAGCCGTTGACTGTGCTTGTTTAGTCGGTGGCTAGGGGTAGTGAGAACCGCCCTACAACGCGGGTGTACCTAGTGTACGCGTTGTTGGTTTCGCCGTGCTCGAAGACGAGGGCGAACTATGGTGTTTGTTGCTGCACTAACTGTGTGTGTAGTGTATGTTATATGACGGGACCCTCCGACGGATCCGACGAGGTCCCCTTCCTCGGTCGATGAGGACGATGCACGGACGACGCTTATTGACGCTCGCGTTTGCAACTACAACTGACTGATTCATACATTCGGAGAATTTTTTCATTCGTTGCCACAGCGTCGCATGACAAATCTCTCGTTCTAACAGTATTTTTTATCTCTTTTAAATTCATTCAACCCATTCATATGCTTTGTGACCTTTACAAATGATGAAGTTCACGTTATAGTTTTATACGTAAGGGTGTTCTAAAATTGTTTGTTTGGGAAAACTTAATAACTCGGTAAATATTGGTGTTTAAATAATGTAAAAGTTTAATACAATTAAAAAAGTTATCCTTTACATGTGTGTTCATTTATTGCCGCGGTTGTAACGACACGCTGTATTGTCATGGTATAAGAAAAGCTATAGAAAAGATATTAAATTAAAATTGAATAGATCTTACCTGAGAAATATTTAAACAGAAGGTAATTCTGTGGGGCATCCGTTTATATTTTTTTGTGACTGTGAAAACTATAAATATCCACAATGCAGCAAATAACGCAATTATAGAAAGGTCAAAACCAAACTTCTTCAACTGGTCAGCAAAATCCTTATTTAGAGTAATCACTTGAGCAGAAAGGAATGTAATAGGTGCTGATAGGAATGTACAAATAACCATTGAGGAAGCCATCTAAAAGAATGAAAATAATCAGTCTTGTAATGTTATTTCAACCACATAAGAACTAAAACACCAATGTTCACAAAAGTGAATAGCAGCATTTTTTATGTTACAATGTTGCTACTGAACTACTGTGAGATTGTAATTGCCTTCCCTTAAGAGACTGCAGGAGTTTACATATAAGCCAGAGGAAAAGCGAAAGTGTATATATATATTATTACTTGAAATTGATCTGTACCCCTTAATTGTGTATTATGGAATAAATCAGGCAATGTTAGGAGTGGTATCTAAGTTCTGCATGCAATATTTACATACATACATACATAATTATCTCTGCCTTATAAATTTGCTAATTCATACATTTTCTCTTAATTCCATAATATTTACTTTGTATATTAACAAACTAAATTTATATAATAACAACACTTACTAAGTCCATTTCTAATTGATATAGATTTGAAAACACAAACACGGCAGGTGCTGTAGGTATGGTACCATAAAGAAAAGCATATGTGGAGAGGGATGATGTTTCAGAGTCATTTTCACCAGGTTTTAGAGCTGTGACACATTCTCTCATCACAACTGGTAATATAATTCTGAAGAAGAAAATTATGAAGCTAATTAATGAATTTATTGTCACACGTTTATATACAGGTCAAACAATTAACCATAGTTTTCTGCAGTTGGGTAAAAAGCCAATCTAGCTTACTCAACCAAGCTTGACATTAGTAACCAAATCTAGATTTTGGGAAAAACAAGCAATGCACTCTTAGCAAGTGTGATAACAATATCATAAATAATTGATTGACATGATTACAAAATCATAAATCATTTTAAAAGAATAATATCAATATAATAATAACAACAGTTTATATGGTTTTTATATTCCCTCATACACACAATGAATTGATGTTAAGTAATTACTGCCACAGGATACATACATGTGCTTTACTTAAATAACCATCCTTTTATAGAGTGAAACCTTGATCATCAGACAAAACAAAAACAAAGATATTATAATATTGTGACTGTGTTCTGTGAAAACTTTAGCTTTTTCATTAAACTTGAACTACAAATATATTCTTTTATTACATTTAAAAGTATTTTATTACAATTACTTACAATTTAACCATTATTAAAACACAAGGTAAAATTAACGCCGGTCCTTTTAATCTATGGACTTGCCCAACCATTCGAAGTCCCAATAAGAAAAGAGCTGCTGCAGTAAAAGCTTGGCCATAAACCTTAAACCAAACAGATATGATTTTATAATTTTTGTGATATATGTCACAAGAATCAAATGTGTAAATATTTTGAAAAAATTTGATTAAAAATTATATTGTTTCATGTTTATTTTATAATTTCCCCCTTTTCTATGAAAAATATTTTTACACAAAGAACTTTACCTCTAAAAGTCCTTCAATATAGATAGATAGATTATGCTTGAAGATAATATTTCCAGCTATGCCAAGGACAGTCATTACTAATACTGGATTAAGTACTATTCCTTTTATTATTTGAAGAAGCATTTTCAGTTTGATAACATAATTTTCCTGATTTTGCAAGTTTTCACACTCGTTGGAATTGTTTTGTTTCTGCTTATTAATCTCCAGTAATATAAATGCAATGGGATTAAGAATGGCAAGTGATATGGGTGCCATTAAATATAGGTACAATGCATATTCTGGGTGAGTTTTTTCATAAATTGCATTAACTGAAAATGAAAGGTGTCATTATTAATAATTCTGAACCCAATCCCTAGCATAATTATTATGGTTGATGCTAATATTTGTGACAAATATTCTAATGCAAGAGGCATTAAAAGCATGTAAAATGTTATTGTTTTGTTCATGTTTTGTACACTTGAGCCAAATAGAAAAATACAGGGTACATAAAAACAAAACTTATACAGCTTGTCGTTACCATCGCAACATTAAATGAACACACACCAAACGCTACTTGCCAATAATCATAAAAAAAAATATTAACGTTAAAAAAAAACCATAATTAAAAAAAATATTTTTAAAACAAACTAATTAAGTAAAAAAGAAACAAAATTTGTAACACCCTATACAACTACAACTGACTGATTCATACATTCACAGACATTTTCATTAGTTGTCACAGCGTTACATTACAAGCCTCTTCCAACAGTATGTTTTTTTTCGTTTAAATTCATTCAACCCATTCATATGCTTTGTGACCTTTACAAATGAACTTTACGTTACAGTTTTATATGTAAGGGATGTTCTAAAATTCTTTGTTTTGGAAAATTTAATAACTCTGTAAATATTGATCTTAGAATGTAAATATTTAATACAATTTAAAAAAGTTATCCACTATATATGTGTTCATTTATTATCGCGATTGTAAAGACATGCTGTATAAGTTTGCGTCCAGACACACTATAATGCTGTTATATGACATAGGTAGTGATGAATTATGTAACAAGTAATAAAATGTAATATGTGATGCAAGGAATTGACTCTCTTTTTATTTAATTTTATTTTTCGGATATATTGGTGTTGGATACAATATGTTTAGCAAAATTATTTGTAATTCTGTTTTATGTTCAATAAAAAATAAATATTAATATTAATATTAATAAATATTTACGCATGGTATGTTAAAGAAATATCTCTGTGCACTAAACACACAATTTTCAGCTACCTTCAATGAAATATTTTTTTCACCAGGTTAGCTGGCAGAGAACTCATGCATAGAGTTAAGATTACCTTTTGTACATTACTTTTTTAAACATTTTTTTTGTATCCTGTATTTGGTGTACAATAAATACATAAAAAAAAAAAGTTTTACAGTGACTGTAGAAACATGTAGAAAAATGCCTTCAATCAATAGTCAAATACTAGGTCTCTACAGAGCACAAAGGTGGGCAATTGCGCCACATAAGCCAACGCAATGGGTTGCGCCAAAGTTTGTTTGTACATATACAAAAACCAAAATATCTTTTGGTAACTTTTTAGGGTTCCCTACCCAAAGGGTAAACAAGGCCCTATTACTAAGACTGTATCTCAAGAACCGTGATAGTTAGTTGAATTTTTTACAGATGACCCTTAGAGCGGGAATCTGACTCTGACTTGGCCACTTTTTTCATCATTACACTGACACCATTTCCAAATGTATATCGAGCCGTATTATAAATAACTATAATGAAATTATGACAATTCATAAATAAAATACTTACTGATTGGATATCCTAATGCAAAGTCATTGCTCTGCGTGCAAAATATTGCAAACATTCCAGCTTGCCCTAAGTTCATAGGCTTTGAAACAATTATAGTAACAATGACTACAGCAAAAAATACAATTCCTTTGGCCAACAACATCGAAAATAAAAATGTCCAATTAACAACACTGAAGTCTATTTGGGCTAAAGATAAAAATATTAATGATGGCAAGGCAAAAGTCCCCACAAAGGTGGCAATGCCTTTGGATTCCGATTTGGAAACCACATTTAATCTTCCAGCTACATACCTAAAATATTTTTAAATAATTACATAAATTGTCATTGGTTTAAGTTTGGACTAATTGTTACAATATTTAAAAACCAAAAAAATTCAATACTTAATCTTTTAAGGAAACTCATATTGGTCCTTCCAGTTATTTTGAATTAAATGAAATATTTTTATGATCATAAGAAACTTACCCACTCAAAATAACAGTGAAACATTGAAAAAGAGCAGGATATAACCTCTCTGAAGCTGCTTCAGCAACTTCTAACTGCATTTTCAAATAAATATGCTGAAAAAAGTTATAATTTATCCATTAAAATGCTAATAAGCCATGATAGCTCAGTGTCCTGGCGATCGCTTTTCATTCAACATATTAGATTAAGCGGGGTTGAAATCCCTGTGCTGGCACCAATGTAATCGTTACTTGCAATTTTAATCACTGACTTAACACTAATTCAGCCGTGAAGGCTAAATCTGTGAGGAAACCTGCATATAAAGCTTAATAATAATAATGAAAAATGAAAATACTTAGTAGTGGAGTCACCTCAGGTGCTTTTGTTTGCCTTTTATTTTTCTTAGGTTCGCTCACACGACTGTGTTATAATAAGATTAAAGTTAAACTTACCGTTTTTTAATCAATATATTATGTTATCATAGTCGAAAAACAGAAAAGCTCTTATATTGCACTTAATTTATATATTATAAAAAATATATATTCATAAATTGCAAATATGTTTAAACTGTTCTGTTTATGACCAAAATAATACTAAGTGAAGAAGAGTGAAGTGAATAAAACAACATTGGGATTCCGAAAAAATATCGGTTTATCGATATTTTTTTAATATTTCGATATATTTGGCCGTTATATTTTTATTCGAATTCAATTCAGTTGAACATTAACCATATAAATTCGGATGTTACAATCTTTATTTACAAGATTAAATCTATCTAAAATTACATATTATCTAATAAACCTAATCCACGCGGCATGGTGCCAAAAACGCTAGCTGCATTTCCTCGCTGAATAGATATGTGTTGTATTGTAACAAACCCAATCCTCTTTAACATATATAGATAACTAAATATTATAAGTCCATCGTCGTGGGTTCAATTTCTACATGGGTCAAAATACTTTTTCACAACATTATAATTCACACATACTCTCATGTGATAATTAGAATTACTTTTTGTGGATCTGGGTGGTGAAAATTTCCAATATCACAAAGTTTTAACTAAAAACCTCATTCTTTTGTGGATAAAACAAAATAATAATTTACATTTTTATTTTTAAAAAACTCGATAACTTTAACAATTTCAATTTATAAAAAAATAAATATACCGATTTATAGAGTGTAATATTTCGATACAAATTATTGATTAGTAGAATTCAATTGTCTATAGCCTTCCTTTCATAGACTTTTTCCTTTTCCGCTATACAGTTGCCCGATTTAATGTTTTTCCCTTATACGAAGGGAAAATGGAGCAATAATGTTTGTTATAAACATTTATAATCATGTATTTATGAGTATTCATGATGGAGTGATGACCTGTGCAAATGTGCGGGAAGTCGATGGATGCAGGTGACTCAGGATCGTAATTCGTGGCAGTCTATAGGAGAGGCCTATGTTCAGCAGTGGACTTAAACAGGCAGAAATGGTAATGATGATGATGATTTAAATGTTTTTTTATAAGAAATTATTTTTTTACTTATTTGTATTTTGCCTTTTGTTTTGGAAGTATTTATGGCAGGTAAAAGCTAGGTATTTTGATTTGCAAAATTATTGAGGAGAATTTTACTACTACTGGCAACTTGGTTCCGTTTCCGGCGGCCATTACATTATTCGCCTCCATTATCGAGTTGTTCGTTCGCCGGGTCAGTCGGAAGGAGTTCATGAAAAATTAAAATACATTATTCTATATTCTCTCTTAATTGAGAGGTAAGTTAATTTAATTAAGTATAAGATTACACAAAAATTGCTTTGTTTAAATTAACTAAATTATTCACGTAAGAACCTGTACGTTTTGTCCCAGATTATTAACTAGCGTTTACCACCACGTAGGTAGGCGCCTACGCCCTTTACACTCGACGCGACAAAATGCAGTTCAACGGTTTTCATAATCAGCATCCCATGTAAGTAATTATATTGTAGTGATGAAAGTTACCAGTAAAGTTATTGGTCAATATGGCTGCGTCACATTGTTGAACTTGTCGATGTAATAGGAGCGGCCATTTTGTGAAAAGTGTTTCGCTCAGCTGATAATGGCTGCATTGCAGTTCGTATAATTTCTTTCAACTTTATAATGATCAATAAAATAAAATTACAGTACAGTTAATTAGTAACTGGTTTTGACGATCGATTAGTAGAAAATTGTCATGTCTGTAGTGCGCATGTCTATTTGTCAAACAAATCGATACTTCATTATTGTTACACAATGTAAATGTATAGGTAACCGCAATGTAGGTCTACCTTAGTGCCTTCACACCTTGTCTTACACTTCATTAAGTTTACTCCATGATGGTATTGAATTTTTCCAACCAAAAAAACAACCTAAATTATAACAACTATTTTCACGCGGAACTATTAACTAATGATTGGTTAACGTTGCTAATAACTTTTTGGAAAATTAATGAGTGATGAATTTAGCTCCTCTCTACCTATATTGAATGGATCTAAATATTACTGAAATGAAAAGATAATAGCATTTGGGTTTGTATTCCTTAACCTACTATTTTATTTTCACATGGGTAATATTTATCGTTGTTATAAATATAAATAAAAACTGTATTTTTTTTTTAGAAATTATATATTTTGAGTGTTTACAAAACGAAGCAAAAGAATTAATACAGTGACATACAGTTAAAACATGAAATGAACTATGGATATATTATTTCTTTGGGAGAGGTATAGATTTTTTGCCATCCATGAGGAGCACAATTCTATTATTAGGAATTATTTTATGATCAATAAATAAACTTTATGCTTGGTATGAAACAAGATGAGTACAGTAGGCGCTCTGTAATCTGGCACCAAAAGTAGAAGCTTTAAACATATAATGTTAAATAAATTCTACATAAATCATAGATTGATATCCACAATGAGACTATTTATATAAGAGCTTTTTATTATAAAAATAAAATTTGCGAAATTGTTTACTCAATCGATTATGAGAGTATGTTGTATCTCATATTATTTGTATTCAACATTTAAAAATTATTTATGTTCATCTGAGCTTGCTGAATTTTCGAGTGCCTATTGAACTTCCTCAATACTTCCATAGAATCACACATACTTTTTGTATCAATATGTTGTGACGAAGTAATCAAATATTTTTCAGTCAAAAGTATGTGTATCGGTAAAATAAATAGCAATAGTCAAAACTTAAACCCAGTACAGAAATGAGAGACCTACCCTCATCATCAGCCTGTCCATGATTTAAATATTTTAATGTGAAAAGTTGCCAAACAAGCAGACGGTCCACCTGATTTTAAGTAAATACTGCAGCCCATAGACATCTGCTACACCCAAGGGTTCCAGATGCATTGACAACCTTTGGAAAATTGGGCTCCGGCTATGTCACTCACCAGACGAAACGTGAAAGTATTTGTCATACTTCCACTTTACGCCGGTCTTCAGTGAGGTTGTGGAACTTACCGGGACGAGCCTGCCCATTCCTGCAACAGCCGAGGCTGCTGTGTGGCTGTGCCACTGTTCAAATTTATTTGTTATAGATTTAAAATGCATCAGTATTAAAAGTGTTCTCTTTGGTTTAATTATTTAGGTCACATGCATGTATGTCATATCAACTAAATTCTTCTAAATTAATTATTTAATTATAATAAATAGTCTAGTCACTAATCCCAAACTAACCAATGCTTGTACTTTATGGGTACTAGATAACTGATTAACATACTTTTCTTTTGTAAATAAATACATATTATACAAATACAGACACCCAAAGGTTGTTTGCTTAATGTTTTTGAGAATAATTTAAAATTCGGTTTGAATCAAAAATTACAACAATTTGTTGACACATTGAATTGGTATTTCAAAATTTTCCTTCAGGACCTCAATGTTGAATTTGCAAAATGTTGATTCCCAAAATGTTGAAGTCGTAAAAAGTTGAATTTCCCACCCGGGTCACAATGTTGAATTCCTAAAATGTTGAATTCGCAAAAAGTTGAAGTTGCGAAATGTTGAATCTTAACTAATGAATTGCTCTGGGTGTATGGTATTATTGTTCCGTGTTGTTTGGTACTATCTAGGTCATATCGAAATAGTGCAAAACAAAAGGAAATCGAAAAAGAAAAGTCGAAAACCAAGTAACATCGAACAAAAAAAATTGTGTAACATTTTTTTTTGTTTTTTTGTATAAATGATGTTACTCTTTCAGTCCTTAGACTTAAAGAAGCTTCATCTTATATGGTATGAATTATTTTCTTATATGGAAGGGAAAGAGCTCCATGGAAGGTTGTACAAGGCACGAACTTTTCGTAGATATTGTTGCCTCCCTTAACTGGCTACCTTTCGGTGACTGCTTTGGGGAAACCAAAGGTTTTGTCTGTGCGATACAGGATCAGGTTATTAAGACGAACAACTATCGGAAATACATCCTAAGGGATGGCACCGTCGACATCTGTCGAGCTTGTCGCCATCCCGGGTAGTCACTTATTATCTATCTATCACAATGTTATCTCCGGTTATTCCATGCTTTCTAACTCTGAGTATTTGCATAGACCCAACCTAGTAGTCAGAATCCTACACCAGGAGCTCGCTCTGAAATACGGTCTCGTGGATCGGAAACTGCCGTACTATCCAGAGGCCGTACTCGACAATGACCGCGCAAGGCTCTATTGGGACCGGCCCATCATCTCGTAAAGGTAGATTCTCGCGAACAAACCTGATATCGTGTTGATGGACCGGGCACAGTCGCGGGTATATTTGGTCGACATTACCATCCCATATGACGAGAACCTCGTGAAAGCCGAAACAGATAAGAAGACGAAATATCTGGACCTGGCTCACGAGGTGACCGACATGTGGGGTGGTGTGCTGACTGAAATTATCCCGATAGTCGTGTCTGCGAATGAGTTGATCCCAGTCAGCCTCTATGAACATCTGAGGCGACTGAGACTCCGGGATGGAACGCTCCAAGTTCAAATGCAGAAGACGGCGCTCCCTGATACCACCCGCATCGTCCACCGGTTTAATATACAATATTTATATCTATATGTTTATTTTTATTTATAACCCCTACCGAGAAAACAAATATCCCCACAATAATAATTTATATAACTATCTATAAAAATCACAGATAAAAATACATTTCAATTTATTTTTGAATCAATTTAGATTATACTCTGATAGAGTTGTTCGCATTGTTGGGATACAACTTTTTTCATTTAACGTTTCAACTTTTTGCCAAGTTCAACTTTTAGCGAACTCAACATTTTAGGAATTCAACATTAGGGACCGGTAAATTCAACTTTTTACTGCTTCAACATTTTGGGAATCGACATTTTGCGAATTCAACATTTTGCAAATTCGACATTGTGGTCCTAAAGGATTTTTTGTTTTTTTAAAATTTAAATGTTAAAGATACAATTTGTCTAAGTTATTAAAAGTAAATTTTCTCTCAGTTTCAGACCACGACTTGACCGGAATGAACAATTCGGTAAAATACCGTATTTCAATGGCATCCCTGACTTCGGTGGCCCCAAAAACTTTGGGCCTAGAAACAATATGGGTAATAAAAACTTCAGGCCAAGGTCTGATTTTAATGGTATGAGAAGTGATTTTAACAATCATAAAAATGAAAACCAAAATGATTTTGGAGGCCCCAAAGAGTACAGACCAAGAAACAATTTTAACAACCAACAACAGAGTAAAAATGATTATGAACCTGAAAAAGTTGCTGGAGGCAACCAGTTTTATAATGGTCAAAATGATTTTGGTGGACCCAAGCAGCAAAACTTTCAAAAAAATAATTATGGATCCAAACCTTACAACCCTAACCAAGGAAACCAAAATCAACAAAATTATGGCCCTAGAAAATCTTATAGCCCTACTATGGGACAGAGTCAGCAAGGTATGGAATTTAAAGGTCGTAAACTACAAAGCATGAAAGCAAAACATCCTGGAGACAGTCTAGTTAAGCCAATGTGGGATTTGTCAAAACTTGGACCAATCATGAAGGATTTTTACAAGCCCCATGCTAATGTTGAAGCTCGTAGTGAGGAAGATGTTCAGGTTTTCCGTGCCACTAAAGAAATAACAGTTAGTGGTAACAATGTCCCCCGCCCTAATCAAATATTTGATGAGGGTAACTTCCCCGATCATATTTTAAACACAATAAAGGAGCAAGGTTGGGAAGAGCCAACAGGTATACAAGCACAAGGTTGGCCGATTGCTTTATCTGGTCGCGACATGGTAGGCATTGCTTCTACTGGATCAGGTAAAACGCTAGCTTACATGCTTCCTGCTATTGTCCATATTGCCCATCAACCAAGGTCTCAAAGAGGTGACGGTCCTATTGCATTGATATTAGCACCAACACGAGAGTTAGCTCAACAAATTCAATCTGTAGCTCAGGCTTACAGTGCTAATGGCTGCATTAGGCATACATGCCTTTTTGGTGGTTCACCAAAAGGACCCCAGGCTAGGGAATTGGAGAGGGGTCTTGAAATTGTTATTGCCACTCCAGGCCGTTTGATTGACTTTCTCGAACGCGGTACAACTAATTTGCGACGATGCACGTATCTAGTACTAGATGAAGCTGACAGAATGTTAGATATGGGTTTTGAGCCCCAAATTCGTAAGATCATTGAGCAAATCCGACCTGACCGTCAAGTTTTGATGTGGTCAGCAACATGGCCAAAGGAAATTCAAGCTTTGGCTGAAGATTTCTTGAACGATTATATCAAGGTCAACATTGGCTCACTTAACCTTTCTGCTAACAATAACATCAAACAAATTATCGAAGTGTGTGAAGAGCACGAAAAGGAGCTGAAGCTTACAAATCTACTAAAAGAAATTTCCTCAGAAAAGGATAACAAAGTTATTGTTTTTGTTGAAACAAAGAAAAAGGTAATATTCATAGTTTTATATGAACTAAGTTTTTTTTAATGAACAACTAAAATTGATTATTCAATATTTCAGGTCGATGATATTGCACGAGCCGTGCGACGCAATGGACACAAAGCTCTAGCAATACATGGTGACAAGTCTCAGCCAGAACGTGACGCCGTTTTGACGGAATTCCGAAATGGAGCAACTACAATTTTAATTGCTACTGATGTTGCTGCTCGTGGATTAGATGTAGAGGATGTTAAGTTTGTTGTGAATTATGACTATCCAAACTCCTCTGAAGATTACATTCATAGAATTGGTAATAAATTATATTGCATTTTTTGTTTGCATATATTTTGCTTCAAGATAAATGAATTGAAATGATAACTCTGTTTAAGGACGCACTGGACGCTGTCAACAATCTGGTACAGCATATACATTCTTTACAAGTGGCGATGCTCGCCAAGCTCGTGGTCTTGTTGCTGTGTTACGTGAAACTGGCCAAAATCCTCCAGCTAAACTAAGTGACATGGCCCGAAACAACAATAGCAGTTCTGGTATTTAAAAAGCATTTATTGCAGTAATGCATTTGAAACAATGATTGAAACTAATTTTATCTTTTTCAAGTAGGTCGCAACCGTTGGCAACAGAGGAAGGAGAATAACAGTGGCTCTAGCTCACCTCGTCAGCAGAATAATCAGTGGAATAACAAAATGGCTAACACAACTAATGAGGAGAATCAAAATAATTACCAAAACAGAAATGCAAACCAACAAGCTCCTCGATTCTCTAATCAAAACCAAAACAATCAAGGCTACAGACAGAACAACTATCAAAAGCAGGTGCCATTCCCAAGCCCTAATGTGTTTGAGTCCATTGGCAGTTACCAAGGTGGATATAACAATGGATACCAAAATGGCTATAATAACCAGAATGGATATGGGCAAAGACAATTTACGAGTATGTATTATGAAGAAATCATTTAAAATTATGCTCAAATAAAATCACATTTTACTTTTTAACCAACCATATAGTTTCCTCAGATTCTCGCAATAATGGACAGCAATATCGCAACAATAATACCAATGGAGGGAACAAATCTGGTGGATCTGGATCATCTTATGGATCTCCACCACCACATTCTTGCTACTCCAGCACATTACCCACAAATGCACCCACATCATCAAGAATTGCTTGGTTAGTAGAAGTGTTACATACAAAAAAAAAATTCCTATATCTTCCCTGTCCCCTATCCTACCATAGATCTTAGACCACAAGGTCTTTCAGAAATGTCAAATTTTGTATGAAACTCAATTTTATGTTTAATATTATAGCAATGTTATTATTTGATAAATAGGCGGAAAATTCTACGGTGGCGGTGTTGGCGGTGCAGGGCCTTGCGGTTATCAAGCGGCAGTTGGTGCCGGAGTTGCATACCCCCATTTGCCACCCGGCCCATTGGTCTATGCTGCCCCAATCCAACAGTAACTGGTTTATTCACACACACTAAAGACATTTATGTTGTTGCACTAAACACTAGCCAATTTAGCTGGTAATGTTTTAGAGGCTTTAGTGTGTTTGCTTCAAGAAATCTTTCCAAAACCTTCTGATAATAATGAGCTCTCTCCTCAACTTTCGGAAAAAAAAAATGATTTTGATGTCTGTACTTACAAATTGAGTGTCTAAAATATTACACTACTTATGTGGTAGGTAGATAGAAGTATCTCTATGCAACTTAAATATTTTTTTTTATTATTTTCTTGCTAGATTACTTTAATGTAGATCTGAATGAAAACTTCAATGCTGTTCCTAAAAGCAAGTTTCATTAAGGCACATTGACAAAACCAGTTAAATTTAATTATTCAATGTTAAATTTGAATAGTGGCATACATGCAATTTTATGCTAATTGTGATTTCTCTTATAAATTCTCTTTCAGATCCATTTAAAACAATATATAATATATGTTTAATAAGTGTGTTAGTTATATAAGTAATGGCATAACAGTTGACCATATCATTTTCTTATCACTGACTTATTTTGAAGAAAAAAAAACTGTTAATTTTCAGCTTCATTTCATAACCTAATATTTTTTTTACTTGTACCAGTATTTCTAATTGTATTAATTTGATTAAAAGCAATGTTTCAAATAATTTGTTGGTTCAGATTTTTGTTAATATATTATGTATCTTAATGTGGTCAACAGTTAGAAGCCAAAAACAACAACATACATGGTGGGTTATAATGAGCAAATTGTCATTCTCACCTTAGATTTTAATCATTATATTTGTTAGAGTAGTTGGTGTGGGTACCCTTATCTATAATATTGGGTGCCTTTCGTTTTTAAATGTCTGTATAATGTACGAAATGCACGAAACATATAGAAGATGAAATAAAAATAAAGGGGTGGGCTTTCAAATGACAGATATATTTTATATAAATTATTTTACTGTTAATGATCTTTACCAGTGAAACTTATGGGACAACTTAGTGTTAGAAAATTTGAAATGCTTTTGATATATTTCATAAACAAAAAAATCTGTATTGCCAGATAAAATTGTGAATATTTTTCTTGTGGAAAAATGTCAATGACATTTGAAGTCACTGATTTCGGAGTTATTTTTATTACGATTAGATCTTAAACTTGAGTATTATGCCTAGGTGTATTTAATCTTGTGTCGATGCGACTTGAGATAACCCAGCTGTTCTTCGAATGCTATAGAAATTGATTTTGCCATTATCAAAATATATAGAAGAATGTAAATACATTGCATTTAACTTAGGGAGATTAGTAATTGAGCGTTTTAAATAATCGAACAATGGTTATTTTCTTTTCTTAGCAACATAAGTGTTTCTTCATATTTGTTTTTTCGATTATTTTTTACATTGCGTAATTTCACATATTCGTCTAGTTATTTGACTGGAGTTTCTTTGTACGTAAAGGGGTTCTAAGGGCTATAACAATGAGATAGTCATTTGGTACAAAGTAGGCAATGGTTTTGTGTTGTTTTAGAAGCCCATTACTGTCCAAAGAGTAAAAATCTGTGATATTTCATTACTATAACCTGTCGTTGCGTTGGTCAATTGTTATAATACATAGGAACACTTCTAGTGCATGGAACATGTTTTGCTAGACAAAAATATATTTTTTGACTATTTGAACGAATTTCATGAATGTTTGTGACAACAAAACAAAGCTTGCACGTCGTTCACAGATATAATATAATATGATAGATGTAAGATTTAATATTTTATTGTTATTCAATTTTAGTTCTCAGTTAACCGCGAGGTGACTAAATTATACCAGTTCAAAGGGACGTAAACGTTATTATCGATCAACCCCCGTGTTTGTCTACATCTCAGGTATTGTGTGTAATAGCAACGGGTCTCAGGAGATACAAGGGGTGACCAACGTGTGTGAACCTCGCGTTTAAAAATTAACCCCGCGAGGTTCGCTTTGATATTCATGTACATTAAGCGGAAGAATGTGTATATGTGCATAACTTTCATCTAAAAGATGAAGAGCTAGCCTGTCTGCCCTATAACTGTGTGAGAAAGTTCATGCCCATTCATAGTAAATTGATTATAAAATCTGACATTAGCAGTATCCACGTGGAAAGGGGACGGCAGGACTAGATAGTTGCGTACGTTTTAGATCGGCAAGTGTGTCAAGTATGGTCGCGGATTGCAGGTAGCTCTCCTGTATTATGTACAAAGTACTGCACCCACCTCTACTAAACAACTGTGATAATAACACTAAGTAGCGTAGCAGGCGATTTATATACTAGTTACGTCCAAGGGAAGGAATGACATCATATCTGACATATGTATTGTGATAATAAATATATCGAGACGTCGTTTCAACAAGTTATGAAACTTTTCTCTAAACAAGACTGATTATAATTATTTCTAATTGAATATTTTATACATGTTCCACTTTGACTGAATGAATTAAGGTGTTTGTATTTATATTGATAGCATTCTCGTGCTGTGTGTTTATTTTTCCAAAATTTATTATTCACTATGTTGGATATGTGTCAAAATGCCTTTCTAAACGGTCACCGAAGTATAAAATTTGAAATACAAACACTCGTATATGTTCTTTTCTTCTTTCATTTATTGTGATGAAAAATGTTGTTGACAAATTAAGTGGCAGCGACAGTATAAATACTATAACAGAGTTAATTTATTTTTGTTGTTGATTTGCGAAATTTTATTTATTCAACCGGTTTATCCCTAAAACAAATGTAGTTTCAAGCTTTCACATAACACTATTTAAGGATTAGTTCCAAAATTTCGGAGTTTCTGAAAAATATACATAGATTTTTAAGTATGTGGCAATGCAGATCTTCATAAATATTGATTCTATTAACGAAGAAGTACATAGTTTATATTTATTAAAATTTAAAGTAAATGGAGGGAACTGAGGCTCCGATATAAACCTGTCCCAAAGGGAAGTCTTCTGAATGTTTCTGAGAAGTGCATTTCTTCTATGTAATACAGTATTAAATTCCGATTAATAAATTGATGTATAAATAAAGACCTTTTTTTTATTATTTCCTATTTGTACACATATTTGTTCAGCTGTAACCGAGATGAGGAGGGGTTGTCAGAGGCACTATAAACTGCTTCCCTGTCCTAGAGTACAAATTATGTGGATGCAACAAATTTAATAAAATTTGATGAGTTATGATTGTTCGTCGGATGATAATAAATATTGATTTGTGTCCGGGCACTCTCCTTTAATTAAATTTACTCTAGCAATCTGAGATCGATCCCGGTGGCGGCCAATGAAACTTAATTTTAAGTGCTGACTTATCGTGCTTAGCGATAAAGGAAACTTGCATATTTCCGAAATACAGAAACGACTATGCCCTATTACTCTATAGAAGAAGCCTTTGCCCATGTAACTTTTAAAAATATTTATTAGCTGTGCCCGGAACATTTTCGGAAGCGAGCGAGTATTGCGGAGTGAGACAGCGGGGAAACGAACCGACCTGGGATAGTTCGACCAGTACGACTCGTCGCGGAAACTGCCTGGGTCCGCACAGTCCGCAACTGCTCAGAAATCCTTGCTTCGTGTCAATGGTCCGACAGCTTAAGAGAGAAGTCCGATTATAGCTACTGATCGAGCCGAGGTCCGGTCCTCGGGCGCCCTCGAATCGACATTCTAAACTACCCCCGTTTTTGAGTGACAGCCCAAGCCGAGGTGCCCTCTCCGGGATCCTTGAGCCTAGTCACTCCATGGAGCGTCCGCCAAAGCGTCCTAAGAGCTTGGTGGCTTCCCGAAGTTGGCAAGCACAGTAGCGACCTATCCTATTCGATCCGTACGAAATTAACGCTTTCATGATAGCAGTGTCCGGGTCAGCTCACCTAGATTATACTCGAATGAAATTGTTACCGACTTGCACGTGCTCAGCGGTGAAGAAAAACTTCGTGAGGAAACCAACATATTTTCGAAATAATTAAAAACATATTTTTAACACTTTCTTTGGTCCAATCTATTCTTCTGTGAAATGCGCTACCTTTCGAAATCAGGACGACTAAAAATAGTCTCCGCATTTACAAGTCTATTATTTTATCAATGAAAAACAAAAGCGACTTCAAATAACTCGTTCTGTTTTCATTTTATGATTGATTTTCGAGATTTCCCAATATATCTCCGGAGTCCAAGATTCAATACCAATGAAGTTAATATGGGACCACATGGGAAGCACCAGCTTTCAAATAAAAAAAAAGAATCATCAAAATCGGAACACTCAGTCGAAAGTTCTGAGGTAACAAACATACAGAAAAAAAATACAGTTGAATTGAGAAGTCTGTTGAAAAGAAAAACTCCCCAATACCCGCTTAAAAAATTGTCGACAGTTTCACTGGATCGTTAATTATATAAGTATGATTATTATATATGAATACTAGCTGACCCGGCAAACGTTGTTTTGCCATATAAATTATTTGTAGGGTAGAAAAAAACTTAGGGATGGACCACCCCTAACATTTAGGGGGATAAAAAATAGATGTTGTCCGATTCTCCACCCTGGCCGATACGCACACAATTTCACGAAAATCGGTCGAGCCGTTTCGGAGGAGTTCAATTACAAACACCGTGACACGAGAATTTTATATATTAGATGTTTATTGTGTATTGAAATATATTTATTTTGCTGTACATTTACTTATAAATTTAATTTTTCAATGATATCGCTTTCTTTCATTTTACTTAAACTTCTCTGGACCACCCAAAGATTGATTGGTAGATAATGCTGTTTGCATTAAGTCTGCCTCTACATATTTTGTGTGCATAAAGTGTGAATAAATAAATAATTATGTAAAAATTTAATTTATTATTATGAGAATAAAAGTAATCTTCAGTTATTTATAGTAACGCCACCTATCACCGATAGGTCAACTAATGCATTGAGAGGAAATAATGTCTCATTGCATAATTTTACGTACAACGTTTTTGTTCATATATTTTGCGATAGATGGCCCTTAATGCAAGTTTTCTTAAGTACAGTTTTATCCTGAATGTCTAAGGTTTAGTGTGTCTGAAAAAAATAATATCTATTCTTTTTTTGGTAAAATTACAACAGTACAAACCTAGAACGATCATTTGTTATATGACTTAAATATTTAATATTAAGTGCATTTAAAGTTTGTGATTTCTCGCATTGTCAATTTCGTGGTTTTGTGCAAATTGTTAGTGTTTAATAAGAGGTTAATTGAAGTATTTCATAAGAAAATGGTATGTTATTAATTATTTTAAGTATTAACACATTTTTTTTATAAATAACCAATGTGCCGGGTTATAATATAACATTCTTTTTTAATAAATTTTTGCCACATAACCAAACTATCACTATATTAGACTAGACGGCCTTGAATCTAATCTTGTCAAGTCAATGTCGTTTTGTTTATCAAAATAGATATTATTTTGTAAAGGTATATCTATTGTCAACAATATCAAAATGATGCAAAGCTATCTATTTCTTAGTAAAATATTTTATTAATTCTTATTTATAAATGTAAGATTGACTTTTTCATTTCTAAGTTTGGTTTGGAGTAATACTTTCTCCTTTAATATTTATTTTTATTTTGAGTTGGAAATAATGATTATATGCTTACAATTTTATTAAGTGAACAAAAGTTTTTCGGAAGACCCTACTAAGTAAAACCTTATTGTTTAAATCTTCAGTATTAAATATTCAGATTGTATTTATAGACCTAACCATTATTATTAGTAAGTAATAATTAGTATAACGTCAACCTGTGTATGCTACACATCCGGATTATATTGCGTTCTATGTCAATTATTAAATTATGCATAATTAGTTAACACCTATTTTATATTATCATCGTGATATCACCTAAAAAGACAATTACAAATAGTTTTTCGGATGATAATATGATTAAATATATCAAAATCTGTATTATTGTGAAAATTTACCGAATTTTTATGAATCGTTAATAAAATAACAAGATTTAATGTAGTGGGTGATGTAGAAAGGATATCTTGGAAATGAAATAATATAAAATCACGCGATATTTGTATGCGTGTAGTGTTCGATAGTGGCATATTGAATTCGATGTATATTAACTTCAAAAACGATTCAGAAAAAAAAAACGGAATGACGGAATTTTGAGGAAACATTAGAAGATAAAAAAAAAGAATGAATAAATTGAAGACCTCCTTTTTTGTAGTCGGTTGAAAGAAATAATGCAGCATATACTCATATACTCTGTAACCTAAAGTATTGTTGAAGAGATTTTGTTGTATGCTGCTGGTCTTTCCATATTTTTATGGATAAGCAGACAAAAAAAAGAGCGAAATGATAAAGTGTAACACTTCCATTTCACGTCGGTGTTGTATGTGGTCCCACCCCGGACGAACCTGTCCATTCGTGCAACAGCAAAGATTGTTGAGTGGCCCAACCACAGTGAAAACTTTCCTCTTGAGGCGTCGAAGTTGTATCGATTCGGAATGACCCCTGGTTTTATTTCGTCGGGTCTCGCAACAGCTCTAGCTTTTGGTTAAGCTCTAGATTAATGCACAGTTTCACTTGTGTAGGAGCTACATTTTTACACAGCTGTTTAAAGTACAATTTATTAATTTAAGCACGCAATTACAATTTCTTCGTTGTAGTGGATATTTAATTGTTTATGATCCGTGGTTATCACGTACACATCTGGCGAATCATTTCTTTTATAGAAAACCCAGAATGATAATAAAATAATCATAAAAGTATTGTTCATGCAGTGAAGAGCCCTATTAATGATTGTTTTTTTTATTTGGTTTAGGAGTTAGCGAAGCAGCAGATGGCCCACAAGGGCGTCAACAAGTAGGTTAAGGCGTCACAACACGTAACCAGTTCATGATTGCGGAACGAGGTAAGAAACATTGTCGAGTATGGCAAGTCGGCCGCTCTCAAATACCGTTCTCACTGATTCACACTGTTTGCGCAGCCGAGTTTCCTCTTCAATTAGGGTTGCCAGGTGGTCATATCATGCTCGATGTGTTGTAACAATTGAATCCTGAATTTAAAATGCACAATATGAACTATGCGTTTTTCTCTAAATTTCTGCACCGCGTCTAAGCACTTCCCAATCGACATTGAAAATAGTCCTTTACAATTGCGTTTGTGTTAACATAATGACACCAAATCGCACCTTTTCATCAAAGCTTATGATAGATTGAAGCCCATGACATATTTGTCTCGGCTAACATGAATCTGATACTGTTTCACATGAAATGAACTTTTTATTAACAAAAAGAAAATACAACGAACTAATAACACATAATTTAATATATATGTAAAATTTTATTAAGTTTCTAAAAGTTAACATTGATAGTTGTTCGCTTTAAGTGGGCGAAATTATATCGCTGATCTATAAGATCCCCTTTAATTTCGTCGGCGACATTTAAAACTGAGCATGCAAGCGGGTTATAACGTGTTTGTAAAGTGAAACTGCCATTAACCTTCAGCAAGTGCTGTTTACAAACAAACAAGACGTGATCGCGTTGCGTGAGAGCGCCTGAGGGGCGCGATCCATCGTAGTGTATGCAGTTCTTTTGTAATGCTTTGTAATGCTTCCTCTTATCTCATAAGTGACGAACTAACCGTCGTTTACGCGATAAAAGCCCTGAAAAGTATCGTGATGTTACGTTATCAGATGAGGGTGTTGTCCACGTAAGAGGTTCGGATGTTTATCTGTCATAAATAAAAATTCAATTGTTTATCAGCAGTGGGAAGGTTGGGCGTTTCGAGATGAGTTTAAATAAAAGGAGGGTTTTATTCCGTCCCCATCATCTGCACAATTGATAAATGTGTAATAAAAAAAAAACGTAAAATGAAAACGAGAGAAATTTATACTTACAAAAAATATTGCAAGAAAAAATACGAGTCTGTCGAGCGAAAAAGCTAAAAATAATTTAATAATCAGTTAATTTTGTTATTAAATATAATATAAGCATATGATTTTAAATATAATACCAAATTATATTTAATATCATTTGTTTATTGTTGTCAAAATAAATTTGTCGTCCAGTTTATTACTGTTTTAAAAATACCATATATACAATATTTTAAATTAAACTGAAATTTACTGACAATTGAATCGACTGCTATGCAAGATAGCTAAGCCTCATGGTGGATGAAAATAATATTATAATTTAAGTGCCGATAAAACTACATAAAACATATCTGACTATTGATAACCACACTTCAGTATTTGTTGTTGTATAAAATGCAGGAAGGTTGTGGAAACTTTTTATTCTTTCCGCAATCATTATGCTGTGCGAGGTAAACAAAGTGACGGAGGCTTCCTGACCTTTGTAGAGTAGAATAAAGAGTGCATTGTGAGTATTGTCAACAATTCAGAGGATTTGGGACAGTGGTCAGTTGTTTTCCACTTGTTTAATAACGTAAGCAAATTGTGACGCATTGTCAAAACCGGGTGTTTTCACAACTTGAATGTGACACAATATTTAGTATAAAAATATGAAATAAGTAAACTGTAAATATAGAACAATGTAAACTTATTTTAATATAGTGGACCGAAGTCGAAAATAAAGGCGCAAAGCCTGCCTATTAAAACGTATTAGAATTTTTTTATAAAAAGGGTTATTATAACGTAAATGAATACGTTATGATATAATATTCCCTAAGAATGAGTTGATCGCTCCCAAGGTATTTCTAAAAAATGTATAACATTATCATGTATATAAAAAAAATGCCAAATAGAGGCCTAACCTACTGGAGAGTTTCTTTCACCTATTTCTTTGCATCAGAGGATACGAAGCGGTGGTAGATTTAGAAAAGATGACTCGATAGATGATTTGTATGTTCTTTATTTCGAAGAATAAATTATTCGATTCGATACAGATTTTCGTTTGCAAGCGTTTAATTAAACACTTCGACAAAAATACTGGTTACGAAATTGCTAGAAGCTTGTGCACAGCGCAATGTGCTATGTCTGCGTAGAAGCCGTGACCGTGCCTCAACTTTCTAACTTACATAACAGCGGGACCGTTTGTTTTGAACCGAACGATTTCATAAGCACGGAATGGAAGTCGGTCCGCAAAGGCCGTTTAGCGCAATAGTAATTTAGCTGCTCTTTATCAGCGAAGTCTGTACAAGAGAAACTTACCTCTATTAGAATATAAACGTCGCGTGTGATCTTGAAATCGTCGACTGAATTGACAAAGAGTTAAACCCTTTACACTTTTAATTAAAAGCCGTATTAGAAATGATGCTTAACAGGCCTTTCAGATATCCGACATCTAATCTTATCCTTTAAAGGAGCAATTCTTGTATATATATATATATATATTATTTTTAGAAAATGTCCTTTTATACCTGTTTTCAGGGAATGAAAAATATCAATAGAATATGACAGTAAATTTCACAGCAAAAAAAAAATGTTATAATAGCTCGGTCGGTTATCAGGTGGCCCCAAAACAGACGGCCGCGGTTCGTATCACGATAATTTACACACTTATTGTTTTTACTTTTTTTTCTATACCAGATCATTTTCTTTATTTTTTATAGTTTTTATTTCCAAAATACATGATTTACCAAAAAAAAAAAAAAACGAGCAAAGCTCGGTCCTCCAGGTACTACCTATAAAGAAAGCGAAGTTTCGAGATTTTCGACAATTGTTTATTCTGAAAACCATTGTTAAGTTTCATCATACCGATTATTATTCATATATATTATATATATTAGATATCACGGATTACTTAACCAACGCAATTTTATACTCCCTCTTCCTAAGATCAGAACGAATTTTGCAAAGCGGTTAGTTATATTTATTAAAGTTTTAGTATGAAGCGATGTTTCGACTGGCAAATGTAAAATAGATGGCAATCGTAACTGGCAACCACAGGACAGGCTTTGCCTAGTGTGGTGCCAAGGCACTGTACTTAAGTGTAATTCTGTTTGTCAATAAATATATTTTCATTTTCACTAAGCAAGGTGGTATGTCGAAATAAAAAAGTAAATTAATAAAAGGAATCCGGAATTATTTTTTTTTTATTAAAGCAAACATTTATTAATTATTATTAAATAAGAATTTATTGCGATTCGATAATGTGTCGAGTCTGTCATGTCAGGATGAGTTCAGTATGTTTAAAAAAACTAAATTGAAGGTTCCAAGTCAATCTGGTCAGCTAATTATTAATAATTTACTTTTTCCTTAATTCAGAACGTTAATATATTCATATCAAAAGCCTTTGCAAAAGTAATAAATAATAAACCGATTTACAAAGTCTTCAGGAATTTGTAAATAACTGATCAAGGAATAGTTATCGTTAGTTTTATCTCAATATTTTGATAAAACTACTGAGAAATAATACTAAAGTTCAAGTAAGTGTAATACTAAAGTGTTCGTAGTGTTCTTGCTGCCCAAGTTAAATTGTAACCAATAGTGTCCGACCGAAAGTACGGTTTCGGCCGAAACTGAGATTGTTCGGCCATAAAAACCAGTTTCGGTCGGACACTGGTAACCAGTGGCGGATTAGTGGTCTTGGCCGCCCTAGGTCCCCAGTACATATAGTAAGTTCCAGCCGCCCATTTCTCAGAGCCCATCATATATCTTGTTATCATCAGTCAATTTTTCGTTGTGATTGGCCGCCCCTAATATGTGGCCGCCCTAGGCCCGGGCCTGTTGGGCCTTAGGGCAAATCCGCCACTGATTGTAACATATTATTTTGTTTTCTTTTTCTTAGATCAAGCAAAACCAGGTAAAAGTATATTATAAATTTTAATTGTGACCTGAAAGTACACCTTGCATCACTCTGGGCATGTTAGCGTGTATATTCCTTGTAATTTCTTTGGGAATACTTTCCCACTCCACAGTAATTATTTTTAGCTTTTGTTTTTCTGTGAAGCTGGTGGCTACGCTGATCTCAGTCGCTTTTTCAGATTATCTACGACTTGCTCCACGGGATTGAGGCCCGACTTCAATACTAACGACCTGTATGAGGATTCATCAATATTAATCACAAATTTTAACATTTCGTGTTAACTACAGTGATTAGCACTATAGTTATTTTCGAATCAATACGACCCGAATGGCGTGTACCTGCCTTCTGCGCCAAAGTGTGTGGGTTCGATCCCAAATATTGTGTGATGAACATAGTGTTTTTCTAGTGTCTATGATTATATGTATAATATGTATTTATTTACAAAAGAAAAGTATGTATTATTTTGAGACTAGAGAACTTTGTGTAAAAATGTGCTCTAAAATATTTGTTATCATTATTTAGATTCGATGTTAACTTTTGGGAATTCCAATCTTCGTTAAGTTTTGGAACATAGTTTTTAAACACACGCTAATTTTAAGAACCGGCCGGCAGACATATTCAAATGATTAAAAAACCTTTTTCATGTTCTGTTTTTATAAGGCAGGAAAAAGCGAACCCTCTTTTTTTTGTAAATGATATTATTCCATATTGGAGGTTAAGTATAAGTGTTACACAATAATCGTAACAATAGTGTTTGACCTTATATGCTTTTTTATCATTTATCAACATCGTCTACTGTTCTCTTATCTTGAGTAAAACAAAGAATAGATTACATAAGTTATTTTTTTAAATGTAAAAATACACATAAAATAGGTTCTTGGTCTTAAATTGTACAAAATTAACGGTCGGTCTCGTCAATACATTTTTTACCGTGATGTTTGCTTGCATAATAGAGCTAGCTACCTTGACTCTTAATAGAAAATTACGTATTGTTAGGGGAATCTAAAAGAAAAACAACTTTGAATTTGCTTCTTGTCTTATTGTTGGTGTATCGCGTCGCGTGGAGTCGTAAAGATATAAAATTTTTCTTCATATTGGAAAAAATATGGATTTGCAGTTTTTTCTAGAGTTTCTGATCTAGGATCAAATTCATTGTTATGTATGCTAAAATACAACATTATTAAGAGGCAGTGGGTAGTTTTATTTAATATTATTCTATTAGTGCTAATGTGCTCACAACAATTGTAAATGTGACTTTAAAAGGTTAATTGAAAAAAATGTAAGTGCTGCCGGGATTCGAACCTACGTCATCTGGGTACTGCAATCAGACGCTCTACCCGGGTGTGTCAAGCGGCTGATATCCTCACGACGCGAAAATAGCGGCAGCTATCGTTTTTATGCATTTTAGAATAGCTTGTCGCGACCCAGAGAGCAATTTTATAGTATGCAACACACTCAAATAACATGTTACAATTTGGTTAAACTTCGTATTACAAAATTGTTTACTTGTTGCCTTGGCCTCAAATGGATATAAAATATCTTAGGCTTATAATTTGCCTTACATACTAGATCCGACGTTACCCCGTTCTTAATTATTTGTTAACCGTTATTTTTTTAAACAATACGTTTCATGAGTCTTTGAATTTTGAATCTTTTTTTGGGGACAAATAATTAAAAATCTTGTTAAATTTTTCTACAGACAAAAATGGAGTTTTCTCATGGATTGCATTCAGATCGTTGATGACAGTGCATGCTCTGACGCCAATTACACAAGGTTGCCTACTGTCCCCTACTCTGTTTCTTCTGATTTCAATGAATTGCATTTTAGCACATTCATTGCTATGCGGATGACAGGACAGGTGATGATTTATATACCGGCTGTGCAAATTTTTCTCGAGTATCGGAATAAACTTTTGTCTGAAGTCGAGAATGTGTTACACAAAATCTCGGAATGGGGCCGACTAAATTAAGTGCAATTTAACTCTAATAAAAAACAAGTTTGTGCGTTTACCGCAAAGAAGAAATCCTTTGTCATGTCTCCTTTTTTGATGACACTCCCCTTGTTGCCATAGACTTATTGGAAATATTAGAACTGACATATCGAACAGAGTTCAGTTTAACGGTCACTTTGAAGAGAAAGCCAACCTGGCTTTCAAAAAGGTGTCCTGGGTAGAGCGAGCAGTATTTAACCGTCCGATCACCTGCAGCTCTCTGATGTATTGTCTGGATATGTGCGCCCCAATACCAGCTTCTTCTATTTGACCGTATACAACGTTGAGCCGCTCGAATTATCATCGACCCGTTTCATTCCAATCGTCTTGACATTTTGGCCGAATAGTCGTTTAATCTCTTTGCATTTATATCGTGTCTATCCCAGGGTTCCGAGGAATTGTTCGGATTAATACCTGCTTTCAGTAGTAGAATCTTACCACCGTAAAGTAAAGTAACAGCCTATACATGTCACACTGCTGGGCAAAGGCCTCCTCTATACAGAGGGTATCAGGGCATAGTCCACCACGCGGCCCCACTGCGGATTGGCGGACTTCACATATCCTAAATATTTTTTTTTTGTTATTATTTCGAAAATATGAAGGTTCCCTCACGATGTTTTCCTTCACCGCGGAACAGGTTATAAGTCGGTACTTGAAGTTAAAAACATCATTGGTGCCGGCACCGGGGATCGAATTCAGGTTGCTCGAGTATATTGAATTAAAGGCTATCACGGCTCTACCACCGTATGCTGCTCCAAACTTGATGTTTGGTGTTCAACCACTGTGCATTTTACTCGTAATTTTCTGGCACGCATAACTAATCAGTTGTCCCCAGCGATGTTTAAGGATGACTGCAAATTGTAATTCCTAGGAGATAGGGAAATTGATAATTGCGCTAAAAGCGTTTCTCTGCGATCGATTTTATTTGCTCGATCAGTCAGACAATGCAAACGCGATTCTGTTTGAATTTTTTCTCTCGGAACATCGATTTCATTCAGTTTGGGAGTTAGCCTTAAACCTGAAATTCGAGAATCGTGCTCTTCATACGAATATTTAAATCACAAAAATCTTTTTTTAATTTCTAGAAAAATGGACGAGAAGTTTATGGACGCTTTGAGGATTTGAACCTGGGAATTCCTTCTGGGATACGCGCCCGACGCTCTTCTTCTACAAATTCAATCAAACAAAAACGTCATTTTAATACCACTGTAACAATTAATATAATTTACATCGCCATCGCATACATCGAAACTACTGAATTGCCGATCTTGCTGCCCTTTTTCAAAAATGGCATCCATTTTATGCGTAACAGGGCGCCCAGAGCGAGGGAAAACGCTTAAACCAAATGTGTGCTACTCTCACAGACACTTCACTAGGTCCATAAATAACCCATTTTTTTTTCGCGGCTTGCGTTGCATTTTTACCTTTTTAGTAGTAAAATTTTAAAATGTATCGATATTATTCATTAGAATCACTTATCTTAACAGTGAGAAAAACAAATGAAAAATCACAATATCTTTTTTAAAATTTAAATTTTTTATTGAAACCAAAACCAGTCAGATACAAATGGTATATAGCCAAAGAGATTTTATTATAAGTACATACATACTGTTTGCGAACAGAGTTTTTCCCCAACCTAATATAATGAAGCATTTAATGCATATAATTTGTTGTTGTTATTTTAAATGAATTAGGTTAATATTTTATGATGTTATGATATATTTAAGATGGTTTGATACGACTAAAATAATATAAACTATGGGTTACCCTTAAAATACATAATAAATATTCTAGTATGTAGTATTCTTCTTTGCAAACGTTTCAAGAGCCATTACATTTTAAGCCGCAGTATTTTCCTACATCAAAGTTACTGCGTGGGCAAGGTAAGAGCTAACAGCAACATTAACTTCCCGTTTATTAACGTGTAAATTTGCGTTTGTAATGTTGATAAAGATTGAACAGGTGTACCTGATATTGGGGCGGGCTGATATCGTATTCGTGTCACGAGCTCAGTTCATCCAAAGGTACAATTGAACGTGTTACTCACTAAACAATTGTTTAGTTTATCCAAATCTTATTCAAAGTGACATTTCGACGAAGTAACTTTCCATTGTTTTTCTAATGACCTTAATTGAATAACTTTCACACATTAGGTAGGGCAGATAATAACGATTATCGCTTGTCTTTAGACCAGAAGTTTATTTATTTTTTCTACCAAAACTGCCACGTAATGCTTTATTTACGCGCACAATTTAGATCGCGAATGATACCGATGAACTAATTTTTGTATTTGTTTATGTGAATTGATGTTTTTAAACGAGCGAGCATTACATTCATTGGCATTGAATTGACGTTAAACGATGTCCACCGCCCATGGACAGTTACTTTACACGATTCGTTACAAATTATGTGTTCTTCTGCTTTCGTCTTTGTCGTTCCCGCATTAATGAGGGTAGTGAACTGACTGAATGATTTGTCTCCTTTTGCTTCTGTTCTGCGCCAGTTAAATAAATCGTAGAGTTTCTTCTGTTGTCTCTACAATACTTTGAAATCATCGCCTTGGAAATCGGACCCTCGAGACACAGGTAGAGTCTTCCCTGCATTTGTTCCACGATCAATTGCTTCTCCAACTTATGCATTTGTGATCGCATTATATTTACGTCCAAATAAGCTTAGATGACGTTCTCTGCATAGAGGGCTGAGTCGTTTATTGATGTGGAGTTCTATTCTCTCGATTCGTTTGCTCTCGTGGCCCAATTGTGTGTTGCCAACTATAAAAGAAAGTGAGTCCCCGGTCCCCCCCTTCTCGGGACGAAACGTAAAAGTACAATACTTCCACTTCAGGCCGCTCTTCTGCGAAGCCGCGGTACGTCTTTTGACGGGTGTGCCGATTTGTTTTATTTTTATTTGAGAAGGTGGCAAGCGAGCTGGCGGTCCACCTAATGTTAAGTGATAACCGCCACCCATGGACATTTGCAACTACCGTAGGGGTACAGATGCGTTGCCACCTTTCAATATGGTGGGCGCCGATTACCTCACTCACCAGACGAAACGCGGGAGTATAACATTTCCGCCTCATGTCGATCTGCTGTGAGGTTGTAGTACTTCCCCGGACGGACCTGTCCATTCGTGCAACAGCGAAGACTGTTGCGTGGCCCTGTGGTAGGGCACGCAACAGGTAAATTAATTTCTGCTACAGCGGAAGCTGTTGCATGGTCCTACCACGTCGAATGTTATGTTGTATGTTAACATTAGATGATTAATTAACAACGTTTCAACATTAATTAGCATGTTCTCATTTTTAGGTTTCAAATCACAATAGTCCTGTGTCTCAGCGAGATTTTCGCTTGAGGTCATCGGCCGCTTGCTTAATTTGTAAAGCGACTGGCGCGGAACAGATGACGCAGGTTGATTACCGCAGCCGAGGGTTTTTATTAATTTATCTACAAACAATCAAAAATAAAATGTGGCCCATGAAAAAGTAAAACTCTTCACTTAGTAAAATTTAGATGACTTTGCTTCATTTATAAATAAATGTATTATGATGATGTATCTTATAAATTCCAAAAACTCAGGAATTACAAAAGTTTCCGAACCATCACATCGATCATAAAGTATCTCTCGAACGAAAAAGATATATTTCGTTTGACAAATACTGGCGTAATTTTCCCATTGTGAACTAGTGAACAGACGACGGTAATTTATGCGAGGGAAAAGCTAAATGGAGTGGAATGCGATGGAGGGCGCTCGGTATGCGTTGCACAACGTGTTTTGACGGCGGAGACGCGTCCGTTGCTTCATACCTCCGCGGTGTTTTCCCGCCGCTTTACACAGCCCTGAGTTGCACGAAACGGCTGACGCTGGAAGCGACACTATGGTTTGGTAACGAGCCGACCAATTTTCATAATCTACCCAGAAGTGTTGCCCGCAGCGGTATTATTTATAACCAATTATTTTTTGTTGATGACCGTTCATTGTTTTAATTGCGCAATTGATTTAAAGTATTATGCAACCATAAATATTTGAAGCGTACATTTTTTTGACGGCGCCTTCTTTTTTGTTTTCGTCTTTCACTGTTGGGAAGCTACATTATCCCCAGATGACATAGGCTATATTATATTTTCAAAAAACTAGGGTTCCTTACTAAAAATTCAATAATGTAACCTAAAGTATACAAAAATTACTTAAAATATTATTTACATCGCGTGCGCTGCGAAAAATATTGATGATAAAATAAAATAATGTAGTACGAATTTACGGAACATTATATATTATTTTATTCACAAATAGTGTCGCGACAAAATATGTCTATTATAGTTATGCCACAATAAGTGTCGTTTATTTTAAAGTTTTGATTGAAGTGCCGCCGCTAGAAAAGGCTCTTTATTTGTATCTTGGCATTAATCCAAAATAAAAATATATATGATATATTTATGACTGTTTCAATATCTTTATATAACTTTTTGAATTATTAAATTCGGACATTCCATTCGAAAGATATCATCATTAGAAAGTATATTGTAATTTAACTATCCATACAGCTTAGTGACTGACTTAGTAGTTTTTATCATTTTTGTAAATAATAAAAATAAATTAGGTATATATAATTAATTATAATATAGTATATTAATAGTTATAGTATTAAAAATATTATTATTTATTAATAAAAATATCAAAGAAAGAAATACTGCATAAATATAAATTAAATAATTATAATTGCACAAGTTAATAAAAGATACTATGTAATAACGTTACCGCGGCAGTCCCCGAGTGCCACAGTTGATTTTTTGTTTTTTTTTATGTGAAAAGTTGTCAAGCGAGCAGACGGTTCACCTGATGTTAAGTGAATACCGCCGCCCATAGACATCTGCTACACCCGAGGGTTCGAGATGCGTTGAAAACGTTATGAAAATTGGGCTCCGGCCCCCTCACTCATCAGACGAAACGCGAAAATATTATACTTCCAGTTTACGCCGGTCTTCTGTCAGTACTTACCCGGACGAGCCTGCCCATTCGTGTAACTAAACGTTTATTGGTTAGAAATACCACATTTACGAACCTGTTTAATTCACAGGAGATTATTTTTGGAAACAATTATAAGTATAATAATAAATTTAACAAAAAAAAACCTACTTCAAACCGGAAACTAAAAAACATTGATAATACCTATAACATTTGAGGATTGCCTTCGATTTCTCTGAGATGCCATCATCAGATCCGGGTTTTCTTATCATGGTACCACTCTTGGGATATCTCCTAACCAACAAAAAAGAATCATGAAAATCGGTTCATAAACGACGAAGTTATCCGCGAACACACATAAAAAAAAAAAACTATATGCGGTCGAATTGTGAAACCTTCTTTTTTGAAGTCGGTTAAAAATGTATCAGTCTGCTCTAGTTACCACGGGTCTTAAGAGTGAATTGTCTTAAATCTATTATCTACATGTTTGTGACAGCTTACGTCAGTAATTTATTAGATTTTAAATGTCGTATCCATTCGTTAGAGTGCAAAGTCTTCTGTGTGTTATGTTACGGCCGTTAGTAAACTTTTAAATTTGTCACATTGCCATCTAAATTTGTTGAGAGCGAATTCTATATATTGTTGATGTAATTTTTTGTTTTCACCGACCGGATTGTTTATGGACCACGAAAAAAATAACAGTCGCTGTCGCCGTTAATTAATGAATTCGATTTTCACCAGAGAAGATCTAGTAGAAGCGTGTTTCGAAAGTCACCATACACGAGGAAATCAATTCTATTTACATAATGATTCGCCGCCGTCCTTACGTGACTGGGCTAAGTTACGTAACACTGCCCGGCCTTTTGTCCTTCTTTACAGTTAATGCAATTGAACGGAACGGATCAAGCTGGTTCTATTATTATTGTTTGTCATTGTGTTGCAATTAACATCCGGCATTAATATGTTTACACATTGCACCGTTACTGCAGAATAACGGTCGTATAATTTGCTATTTAAGAAGAATCGGTTTAAAGACGTGTTTTTTTAATTCTATATACTCCAGCAACCTGAGATCAATTCCCGGTACCGGCACTAATGAAATTGTCAATTTTAAAAGCTAACTTATCATTTCCTAAGTCTTGAAGGAAAAATCTTGAGGAAACCTGCATATCTTCATAACACATAAATATTTCGAAGATGGTCGCGTGGCGGACTATCCCCTAATACCCTGTATACTGAAGAGGCCTTTGGCCAGTAGTGACACATATATAGAATTACTATTAAAAGACATAGCTTTTTTTACCCCTTGTGTGATTGAGACGACTCGTCGGGCGCAATTACTAAGCTGTGGGTTTCGTCGCCTGAGGTCGTTGGTTCGAACCCCATACAGGTCAAGTATTTGTGTGACCCACAGATAATTGTTCCGGGTCTAGGTGCTTATTCCGAAGGAGGGTTGTCATCTGGTCGGTCGCCAAAAATCTTGCCAATACCATTTTATACTTATTACATATTAGTATTAACATAATTTGCATGTTGCGCAATTTTGTTATTAAGGATAAGGCCAGGAGGAAAAAAGAAGAGGAGGGATTTTATTCAAGGATAATGTTACTTTTTCCGCGCAACGTATAAGCATTACGTAATATGAATTTATTTTCATATAATTGTCAAATAAGAATATTTAAAATATTAACTTTCCCCGTTTTGTCTGGTTTATATCAGCTTAGTAATAAATATATATTTAACCTACTGCTAATGCGATGCTTATGCTAATGTAATTATACAGTAGCAAAAAAAATCTTTTTGAACATCATCAGCTATTAAAAACTTAAGATAAAGATAAATAAATAAATAAAAGATAAATAACGATTCGCCGCTGTTCGAATCAAAACGGCTGATAGTCTTCGACGAAAATTCTTCAAAATAGAATAAAATTATAAAGCATCAGGCCGCTAATGCCGAACGTGGGTTCCATTCCCACAGCAGTGACAATCTTTTCGTACTTTTTCTCATTCCGCTTCGTGCTCTCGTACGGAACGGATGTCTCTCTAAGACGGAGGGCACATGCCACCCGAATTAGACGCTACTCGCAACCTTGGTTGCAATTTATCTTGTGCAAATAGTGCAGTAGTTTAGTGTTAGTGTAGTGTTGTGCTCGTAGGCAGGTTCCTGTTTTGTAAGTAGAATCCTACACACACTTCTCGCCTCAGAGGCGGCATTGTTTCATTTATTAACTGTGTGCTTGTTGCAATAAGCGACAGCTAGGTACCCACCCTAGCGCACCAAAAGCGCAGGCAAATTAGTTGTCATTTTTAGGCACACTCCTCCCTGCCGCAAGGTGGGGAGGCTTATTTAGCTCACACACGCCGGCGGGGCTACAAGCCCCAAAGGCACTTACGTCGCGATGGGCTCCCTTTTCGAGGAGTTCGTACGCAAAGAATGCCCCGCTATGTGGGAACGTTTTCTTGCCTATGAGGCCGAGTATAGGCAAGTAGTTGAACTCGCATCGCCGCCATCGCCCGCGCCCTCTGCGCCCGTCACCCCGTCGCCTTCCGACTCCCGCGACCTTAGAAGCCCCCGTCGCATCGGCACCCGTTGCCGTGAACTCGCTCGTCGCGCCTTCCGCGCAACCAAACCCGACCTCTTTTCGCTCCGTCGTACCCGACTCACAATCGGACGGCGGATCGGACATGGAGGTCGAAACGACCCCCGCTGATAACGCGAACGCCGACGGCTTCACCGTCGTTAAATCGCGTAAAAAGGGCAAGAAACGCCCCGCTACCGACAGCGACCCCGAATGCGAGGCCGCCTCAACGACCAGTCCCACCGCGACGCCCGCTAAAAAGGCGGCTGCGGCGGTTAAACCGATGCCCAAATTCGCCTCCGAGCGAAAAATAAAGCCTCCTCCACCCATCATCATTCAGGAGAAGGCTAAGTGGCACCAAATTTGTTCGTGGTTCGAACATCACAATATCCGCGACCCTCGGTCGAAAAACACGCATATGGGTATCCGTGTATACCTTGACACTACGGACGACTTCCGCCGCGTAACGAAGTATTTGCGCGAAAACAAGATAGGTTTCCACACCTACTCGTTGCCCGAAGAAAGAAAACTTCGGGTAGTAATAAAGGGCATCCCCAAAGAGTCGGATGTCGACAAGGCGAAGACCGACATCCGCACTCAGGGATACCCTGTGCATGCCGTACGACGCCTCAGGCACCCCAGAACCCGTGTCCCTATGGACATGGTGATGGTTGAACTTGACCCTACCCCGGAAGGTAAGGCCATCTTCAACCTGAAGAGGGTCTGTGGGCTCAGCGACCTCGTGATCGAGCCCCCGCGTAGGTCAGGAGTTGTGGCGCAGTGCCACAACTGCCAGCATTATGGCCACACGGCTAATAATTGCTTCTCTCACCCTAGGTGCGTCAAATGCACCGGTGACCACGGCACGCCCGACTACGCGGCCGAAAGATTGCGCAGATCCACCGGACTGCGTCAATTGTCATACCATCGGCCACCCGGCTAGCTACAGGGGCTGCGCTAAGGCCCCTAAAACTCCCGCGAGAAAAGCTCCCGCGAAATCAACGTTACCTAAATCCGCGCACGCGAAATTCATTCCCGCACCTGCACCCGTCGTAAACGCCTGGGCGAAACCCCAGGTAGTCGCGCAGGTAGTCGCGCCACAGGTCGCCTCACGACCAACGTTAGCCCAATCGCAGCCCGCCGTCCAACAGGCGCCGAGGCCACAGGTGCAGTCAACACCACCGGTATTCACCGGAAACAATGACGACCTGTTCGACCAAATTGCAAACATCTGCGGCTTATTAGACCGCACAAATAGACAAGAGCTCGCCGTATTGTCCAATAAATTATCGGCCGCCACATCTGGCCTCGAACGTCTCACAGCTATTCGCGACCATAAAACACTTGTAGACGCCTTATGGGTGTTTACAAGCCAGCCGTAAACTTTATAGTCCGCGCAATAAAACCGCGCTCCGCCGCGTCGTTAATTAGAAACTATAAAAAACTTTTATGGAAAGTACAACCGCAGGTAGATCAAAACCTCGGGCTCTGGTTGTTTCGTATTTCAACGCAAATGGCATTAAGGGTCAAAGGGACGAAATCTCGGAATTCGTCCGCGATTATAATGTAGATATTTTTCTAGTGCAAGAGACATTCTTAAAACCTAGCGTACGCTATCCCAGAATCGCAAACTACAACATAGTCCGCCACGATCGGTTAGCAAACCGTCTGGGAGGCACTCTATTTTATTATAAACGGTCCTTGCACTGCAGCCCGCTCGACATTCCAGAGCTAAGTCATATAGAGGCATCCGCGTGTAGGTTAGCGCTCACCGTCCATAGGCCGCTTGTACTAGTCTCAGCCTACCTCTCGGGGAACAAAACCTTATTACAAAGCGACCTAGTTACGCTTCTCAACTTAGACCCTTCCGTGATAATTGCAGGAGATCTAAACTGCAAACACGGTTCATGGGACATCCACAGCATCCCAAATAACAACGGAAAGCATATCTTTAGCTTATCCGATAATTTAAACTTTAGCATAATCGCTCCTGCGACTCCCACTAGGTATCCTACGGTGGACAACTACCAACACGCGACACCGAGTATCCTAGATATCATGTTATTAAAGGAGGTCTCGCTCGACATCGAGTCGATAGAGACAATCCATGAACTTGATTCATATCACAGGCCCGTCCTGTGCAAACTGGGCCAGAACGCCGGCGCGGTCCCTCCGACCAAATCCGTAGTGGACTGGCATCGTCTTGAAGTCAAACTCAAGGCCTTGGACCCCCAGGACTTAGTCGACCTACCCGAGACGATAGCTACGTTCGATGACGCAAATCGAGCGATAGCAAGTCTCCGAGAAACCATCACTTCCGCCGTCGCAGACTCGGAACGGACGGTGAAACTGTCGAGCGACCGACGGGTTTAACTTTCCGCCCGACCTGCGACTGCTAATTAGGCAGGAAAATGCAGCCAAAGGCGCATTCGACCGATACCGATCGGAATCGAACCGAACCCTACTTCGACGCCTTCAGCTAGAAGTCAAAGATCGTGTATCGGAACACCGACATACAACTAATGGGACACTCTCCTAGAGGACATCCAGCCATCGCACACCGCCTACTGGCGGTTGGCCCGCAGTCTGAAAGCAGACCCCCGCGAATCTCTACCGCCGTTAGTTAGACCTAATAGCGCTTCAGTAGCCCTAGATGACTCCGAAAAAGCCGAATGCCTTGCGGACAACCTAGAGCAGCAATGTACGCCATCGCGCGAACACACCGATACAGTACACCTAACAGAGATGGACCGCGTAATCGAAACTAGGGCTGCTTTTCCACCAGAAGGCGATCCTTTAAATTCAGTGACCCCCGAAGAGGTCCAAGTCATTATCAAAAATTTAAAACCCAAATCCGCCCCGGGCCCAGAAAATATTAGTAATAAAATTCTTAAAGCTCTCCCTGGGCCGCTTATCTGTTTACTGGCGACCATTTACAACACCTTACTCTCCAGTTGCTCCTTTCCGGACGACTGGAAAGAAGCCACGGTTATCGGCATTCGCAAACCGAATAAACCAGCCAATCCGCCCTCAAGTTATCGTCCCATCAGCCTCCTCAGTTGCCTGGGGAAGCTCTACGAGCGGCTATTATTACATAGGCTCAAAGAGCACGCATTTTCCAACGGCCTTCTGCCGGCGGAACAATTCGGCTTTCGAGCTAGACATTCCTGTCCCGACCAATTATACCGCCTAACGGAACACATCCTGAAAGGCTTAAATCATCCGAAACATATTAGCACGGGGGCTCTTTTCTTCGATGTCGCAAAGGCAGACAAGGTCTGGCACCACGGCTTGCTTTACAAGCTGCACACACTCAAAGTGCCAGATAGGCTCGTACAAACCACCCGGGCCTTCCTGTCGAACCGCTCTTTTCGATACCGAGTTGAAGGCACCCTCTCCACAAGCCTCCTACCACAAGGCTCCTGCCTCTCACCTTTGCTCTTCACGCTCTACACGAGCGATATACCTAAAGACCCCCACGTCAATCTCGCGCTTTTCGCGGATGACACGGCGCTCTTTTATTCAGACCGCAACCTTAGACAACTAACCACTCGACTCCAAAGCGCCGCCGACCGCCTGGGCGATTGGCGGAACCAACCAAATGGAGAATAGAAATAAATCCCGAAAAGAGTGTGGCGATTCACTTCACACGAAGTACTTACCCGTCACATCTTTATAATGGCCCTCGTCAATGCAGAAGGTTGGGGCAAATATCCCTTTATGGCCAACCGCTCCCCTGGGAGAAAAAGGTCAAATACTTAGGAGTCACTTTCTACTCGCGTATGTCATTTACTACGCACATTAATAACGTTTGCAATAGAGCCGCGTTCTTCTCCGGCCGGCTACACAATTTAACTAACGCTAAAAGTAAAATGCCCTTAAGGCACAAATTATTATTATATAAGACCTGCGTACGACCTATTATGTCTTACGCATGCATGACCTTCGCCCACACGCACCCTACTCGCTTGTACAAGCTGCAAATAGTACAAAATAAGTTCATCCGCCGTGCAACCGGTGCACAGTGGTACCAACGCAACGTCGATCTGCACAGCGATTGCAGACTCCCGACGATTCGAGAATATTTTAAAGACCTGACCAAACGGTTCTTCGATAGAGCCGAACATCATCCCAACCCTCTGGTGGTAAGCGCAGCAAATTACCTACCCGACACAAACGCGAACGTCAACAAGCGTCGCCCGCGAAACGTCCTAATCGATCCGGTCGAGGAAGGGGTCTTAGATACGTTGGACCCACCGCCGGGGGTCCCGCCGGATAACACTACACCCACAGCTAGTGTACCAACAACAAACACAATAGTTCGCCCTCGCCTCCGAGCACGGCGAGACCATCACAACGCGTACACAAGGTACACCCGCGTTCCAGGGCGGTTCTCACCGCCCCCAGCCACCGATTAGCTAAAACACAGTCGACGGCCATCGGGGTCTCGGTCCGCACCGCAACTTCGATGGCCCTTAGACGACATGTCGTAGTTAAACGCACGCATGAGCATATGCGCGGCCCTACCCACAGCGGAGGGCCCAAACCCGTGGGTTCTGGCTAGCCCACCGGTTCTGCGTCAGATGAAGCTTTAATAGTCTCGGGACTGAAAGCAAAAACATCAGTTAATACAAGATACAAGACAAGTACTTTTTCTACAAATTCTGTTGCCTTATTAATAACTGCATAAATTGGCATTGGTACTAAAGTACATAACTTAATCCTGTTATTATATATTTTTTTCCATATATTCATCTAATAATCATCTATAATGTGTGTTTACTTTGACCCTATTTTACCATGCTTCGCAGACAAAACAAAGTGGTTTTGTGTACAATTTAAATGAGCTAGCAACTAATATGAATGGTGCAAGTTATTAAAACGGTGGTAGGGCCACGCAGCAGTCTCGGCTGTTGCACGAATGGGCGGGTTCGCCCGGGTAAGTACCACGACCTCACAGAAGACCGGCGTCATGTGGAAGTATAATACTTTCGCGTTTCGTCTGGTGAGTGAGGTGACCGGAGCCCAATTTTCAAAAGGGTGTAGCAGATGTCCATGGGCGGCGGTATTTACTTAACATCAGATGAGCCGTCTGCTCGCTTGGCAACTTTTCACATAAAAAAATATATGAATTATTCGAGAAAAATAAGTGAATAAATAAACTTGCAATTAATACTTATAATCGCAATAACGTATAAAAATAACACAGTTGACGTCTTTATGACGTACGTAATTTGTGTCAGGTGCGTAAATAGGTCATTATTATGCCGAACCATGTTTGAGAGTATGTATATTTATTATTCCGTATAATTATTATTTATTACGTCTTTTAACGAAAATCAATATTTTCTTATAAATAAAGTTTATCCTGCATATAGACGCCTCGTCGTCGCTATATAAAGCCGATGATTTAAAATATTTGATTTCAACAATTTATGCGCATTAAACACTTTCGTTTTTATTTAACGATAACGTATAGGACCACAAAACGTTTGTACTGGAGACGATAGATAAGAACAGCTATGTTCCAGTCCAGAAGAACAGCAGACAATGCTATGTGTATTTTATATATACGTTTCAATGTATTCAGTACATTTTAGCGGATTTGTAAAGGAGCCAGTTAGAGCGGCTGTGGCGACGTAACCTGCAACCGAACAGGATCTTAGCGCGTTAATCCGCCTCTCAGCCTTGCCCCAAGCACGGTATCTGCACTTGCGACATCTATGTAAGTTCCACGTGGGTGAACTCATAAACCGGTATAAAGTGAGGCACGATACAGAATTGTACGCTTTCTCGCGTGTAATTCTATTTCAGATGTGACAAATTCAAGTTCTAAATTTTATGTTAGCGGGAAACTGACACTAATGGGTTTATTGATTTTCGCTCAGCATTAAACATGAAGAGTACCGCTCGTGTACTTATTGTAAACAAACTGTCAAGGTGTGTGTGGATGCCTGCTCCAATTTTAAATTACATTTTCTCCATTATTTAATAAGGTGAAAGTTAAACAAAATAGGTTGCATAAAGTAATTATTTTGTAGATTAGTAGTTTTATTTATTTTAGTAACAACAAAAAATAGTAATTTATGGATCAAAACCCATCGATCGCTACGAAACAAAAGTAGTTTGTTTCGTAATGTAATGTTTTCGTAATAATGTCTGCAACAATTTGCTAGTACAAAATTTTTTGGCAAATCGTGTATTTTGGAAATTAAAAAAAAAAATAAAGAAAGCAATGATGTGGTATAGAAAAAAAAGAAAAAAAAGGTGTGTAAATGATCGTGACACGAACCGCAGGCTCCTGTTTCGGGGCCGCCCGATTACCGACCAAGCTATTATAAAATTTTAGTAGACTTGATTTGCGCCGTTTCGTAAGGATAATGTGTCATCTAGACAAGTATATCATCAAAGCTTGATAAATTAGAATGCGGCCCGAGTCTACATTGACCGGTTTTATCATAAACAAAATAGGTCCAAGTAGCTGTTACATCTGTTTAATTATGAAAACTGTGATCTTGTTTACGAAATGGACGGGTTTTCGTCGTGTTCTAATTTTTAAAGCTCACGTGTATTGTAACTATCTAAACACCAGTGTTAATTGTTATATCTTTCATCGTCATTCAATCTTGACTGCCAGTAGAACGAATAAAAGTGTCCACCTAAATTTTCGATGTGTCGTCTGGTATCAAAGTAAACTTTGATCACGATTACTTCGAAAATTTTTTGTTACTAAAACTTTGACCATGCCTACGATCGTCGCTTGACCGATAGACCGGGGACAGTCCGCAAAAAAGATCGAAACGATGACATTCCACCGCGGGATTATCAACTCTCTCTTTCCCCCGTCGCTGCGAGTAACTGCTCGCTATTAATAAATAACCGGAGAAGCCAGTGCGGCCGTACCCACGAGTCGTGTGAACAACCGCCGCGCCGGGCAAAGCCTACGGCAGGCTTGAGGCAACGACTTCGCCTGCAATGACTTTTTTGTTATTGTTAAACTTGAGCATGTTGCTTATTCACAACAGTGACATGTACTTAAGGTCTTGTCAATCTGTCTTCATGCCTTGTATTTATAATCTTAAAACATTTTTTCTGTGAATTTCAATTAATTTCAACGTTCTTTTTACTGTCGTATTATAAGCTGTGCTCTTGTAATGATTTAGCAAATGCCAAAGAAAATTTGCAACTCAGCTTCGAGATTAATCGCTCCGTCTTCCCAATGATAATCAAGTTTAAAACGCTCGGTTTCTGAAACACTGATCATCGTAGAAGCTAATTAGCTGTCAAATGGCTAATCAAATATTATTTAAATTGCCAAAAGGATGGTTATTTCTAAAATGATTAGAATGATCTTCTTAATGATCAGAATAATCAATTCAAAGAGTTTAATCATCCTTTTCCAAACCGGGCGTAAGTCACTTAAATTTTTTCTGGTATTTATATACTTTTATAACATCTGTACAAGAATTAATACATTTTGTTTTGGAGTTTAACGGGAAGTTACTCTACACTCTCATTTTGGCGTAAAAGACGTCAACACGCTGAGATTTTTAATAGTTTTATTTGAACAGTATAATATCCTGCTTCTCCACATATGTTTAATAGAATACTCATTCAAGTAAAATATTTAGATACTAGCTGCTGCTCGCGAGTACGTCTGCGTAGAATAGACTGAAGGCATAACATTCAGACAGAAAGACAGATATACATAAAATATGTGTATAAATTCTTATTCTATGTCTTATTCTGATGTATAAGCTATATTATTGTAAAGTTTCATTAAAATCCGTTCAGTAGTGTTTGCGTGAAAAAGTAACAAACATCCATCCATACAAACTTTCGCGTTTATAATATTAGTAAGGATGACTCGGGGAAAGTGTAATCTATGTAGATCACTAAAAATGTGTTAAGAATCGGTCCAGTTGTTTTAAATACTACCATCGTATCATTTCTTTAACGACTACAGGTACAGATTGGACGGCTACAGTTTACGGTAGAATTTTAATTTTATTACCTGCTATGATGATACTTGTTTTTTTTTTACATTAAAGTCTCGTTCTAACTGAAATCACATTAACTGTGGTCAGCTCGTTTGCCACACAGACATTTTTCCGTATAATAATAATGATTAATAATAATTCAGTTAATGACTATTTAAGGACTATTAATGACTATTCCACAGTATAATGTCTTATGGCATTCTACTTTGGGGAAATGCAGCCGACATAAATACTATTTTCATCCTGCAAAAGAGAGCTATTCGAGCGGTTTATAACCTGGGCCCCAAAGACTCACTAAGAAACCTGTTTAAAGAAATAAAAATATTGACTGTAGCTTCTCAGTACATACTTGCTAATGTTATGTATGTCCACAAAAATAAGAATGACTTTTCAAGATTTAGTAATGTGCATGATGTAAATACTAGGAACAAGCATAAATTAGTTCTACCCTCAACTAGATTGCGTAGAATAAGTAAATCTTTTATGGGACAATGTATACGCTTTTACAACAAAATCCCAGAAAACGTTTAAAATGAATCCGTTGCTAAATTCAAAAAACTTGTAAAGGAACGTTTGTGTGTTAATGGCTATTATAGTATTAGTGATTATTAACACACTCTGGAAATGAATTGATCGCTCCAGGCTCTTTCAAGTGGAGTTTAATAATTGTACACATATTTGTAATTTTTTTGGCAAGTAAAAAAAAATAATGTCCCGCTGAGTTTCTTACGCCGGTTCTTCTCAGGTCAGTGGCTTACCTTCCGAACCGGTGGTTGAGTTTTTTGACTATCAATAAGTAAGTGAATGCTTCTATATTGAATAAAGATATTTGACTTTGACTTTGAAGGGATTATTTAGGTTAGTATTTCGTTACTAATACTACTCATAGATTTACGCCATACTCTTACTCACATTGTAAATGCTAAGAACTATAAGCAGTGAAGCATAATATAAAACAGATATTCAATCTCTGCTTCTTATATTAATCAAAGTTGAGCCATTTTGAACTTAAAAAGTAATTTATGGACCAAAACCCATCTTTGCTTTTGTTTCGTAATGTAATAGTTTCGTAATTATGCCTTTCCAACAATTTGCTACTACGAAATCCGTAAGAAATCTGAAACCCAAAAATAAAAGAAAGAACAAACAAAAATACTATTTAGTGCAAGACGACATGGGTTCGATTTATTTTGTGCAGGAAAGTTATCATTTACTGATTAAAGAAATAATGTTATTTTTAATATAATAATGGAAACTGACGTTATCATTTCACTGATTTAAAGAAAACCATAATGTTATTTTTCAATATAATAATGTCCGCGGCAAAACGAGCTGCGGTTTACAAGCCGTCCGCTCGTCGTTGACGCTCTCGTGTTTGTTTGCGTCAAGTTTCGATCGTGACCCTTTGATTTCTGCATCAACCCGCGTGAAGTAGGCAAAACCGTGCCCGTTCTTACTACTGGTACAGCCAGGAGAGGTCAACGCAATACGCCTTTCACCTTCATTCATTCCTTTTGAAATGTTCATAAATCGGAATTAGACGACTACATTCGAGGAACTCCGGTTGACTACATTTCGTTGTTTGGTTTCTTTAGTTGTTGCATATTTAGTATGTAGTCATTGAAATTCGATACCGTTCGTAGGCCTATGAGGAATCATCGACTAATCCGTCATCGTCTACCCGATCCGAGCAATTGGCGAGCGAAACTGCCTCGAAATAACAATCCGGGTGACATGAATAAGATGGAAGCGTACGGGCGGCGCGTACACATCAATCGACGAGCCTTTCTAAATGGTGTTTCGGGGGGGGGCGTCCCCCCTCCCCTCCGCTGCCTCGGCACCTTCGCCCCTCGCCCCTCCTCCTCCCGGCGGCCGCGGCGCCCCGGCGTCGGCGTCGCTGGCAAGTGGGCTAAGGTCGCGGGTGTGCATTTTTCAACGCGCCTACACGCTTACCTGTGTAATAAACTGTGCAGCAGTTTGTTCTAGCCTCATTGTTTGCGCTCACGAATTCGGTGAGGTCACAAAGCAATTGCACAACGGCTTTCAACCGCCGGACGGTAGCGTTGCCCGCTCGTTACCATAAAGTAATTTATTTCGCTGTCCATGAAAGAAAACGAACCATAAGATCATTTCTGCAAATGGCTATTTTCGGAAGAAAATTAAGACGATATATACCTACTTAATTCGTGTAATACGCACGTGTACGTGTAATGGTGTTTGTATCTCCTTGTTTTAAGTTTTTATAGACTTGATACATCTATCAGCTAAAGTAATCGATAGCTGATAGATAGATGAAAGTAGCTCATATGACTTACCTTCTTTAAATAGCTGGCATCAGTACTTACAGGAACTCCACAATATACATTCAGATGCCAAACTTTTCTTGGCATACCTATACAATATGTCGTTCTCTTATATTTTATTTATATCAAGGCCTTCTAGACTGCATTGATTGACATACGCAGCCTTAGAAAGGAAGGGGGGGGGGGGGGGATTTGGACCGCGGAATGCGCTTTCGATAGGATGTGTGCACACCGAATGTGGGTCAAGCTTGTTGAGCCACAGTGCGGTTGATAACTACGCTATTTACTTGTCATATGCCACGGGAGAGTGTGGCGCAAGCTGTTCATACGATATCGTTCAGGTTTGTTTGGGCAAGTTGATTAGCAAGCACGGTTCGTGGAAGTGTATCTATCATGTGGCAATTCACAAACGTTGTCCGCTATTCGCATGACATTTGCCCTCATAATCATTCCTAGTTCAATTTATTTTTATATTATCATAAATTTCGCATCTCAATATAGTACGTTAGCGTTGTGTACTGATTTTTAATTTAGAATGCTATTACTAAACTCAAAAATGTATTTTGGATTATGGATCATTTTTACCTCTTCTTTGATCTTTTAACCTTACAACAATGTCACAACTCTGTCAATAGCCACTTAAGTAGCAATAAATTAATTTGTGTCAAGTGGAGGAGAGTGTGAAAGAACGAACTTAGTACTTTATTTGGCCACATTTGGCGACTATTGAATTATTTTTAATTATTATTTTAAAACCAGTTATAATTCGCGAGTTTTCAACGATAATAGAAGTAATTGATAATTCATCATCACTGAACAATGTCAATTTTATTAGAAATTACAGTATTTTAGTTGAGATTCTGTAGGACAAGAGCTGTAGTAATAGAATGTCGGGCTTCTAGATTGGCATAGGTATCGACGTACCGTTCGCTCGAATCACGACTGTGACTTGTGCCCGCCCCTCAGACGCCGCCGGTATGTAGGTCGTGCTCGTGATGGTTTGTTTGGGTCCTCCCGAATTAGTGTTACAATAATACCACAACCTTTCGCTCTCCGCGGCCAACCCTCCCGTGCATCCGATGCTATTTCTATCGTCGCCTTTCAACGTCCAACAACTGCATTGCTCATGTTCGATGCGACACGTCTGTTTTAAAACGTCCGCATAACGTGTGCATAAAGCATCGCGCTTGCCGTTCAAACTTGTAGGAAAACTGTATTTTAAATCTGGCGTCGGGATTAGATCGATGTTTGTTTATTAAAACGCTGATACGGTGTTTCCTTGCGATTTGATAGTGCTGGGTTCTCACAGAAATATCAAAACCCGGCCGTAAAATAATGTGGGAAATATAAAGAAATTGAGGAAGTTTTTTTGCCTAAATATTCCAAGTTAACGACGATTTCCTTTTACATTTCAAACGTAATGCGACGTTATCTCTAACTGTTACGGCATATTTGTAGGTCGTACAGACTTTAAATAGTTTCACGGGAATGTGTTAACGCTATTAATGTTTTAATTCCGCCGGATACGGGGGCTAATAGCGTCTATCTATCATATGTGAATATTTCCGCAGTATAAATGAAACTGACTGCATGATATAAAGTAAGTGACATACGTAAAGGGGGAGTGATCAGGTCTTGGAGGCGCTTTACGGATGAGTGTTACCGATATTTTAATATGAGAAGGAGGCAAGCGAGCTAGCGGTTCACCTAATGTTAATTAATAATCGCCGTCCATGGAGTCTTGCAACATCCGTAGGGTTGCAATGAGTTGCCACCTTATAATTAAGTGGGCCCAGGCTACCCCACTCACCAAATGAAATGTAGAAATATAGCTGACTATGACCTGCCCATTCGTGCAACAGCGAAGACCCTACCACACTTAAACTACCTTCAGACTACCGTGGCGATATCGATGTGGTACTATGCACGGAATCGCAGTACGTGTGACATAATATCGGGGCCGGTGGCACGGTCGGCTGGAAATAGGTCAGTCGCCCACGCCACCGCCGCAGAGCCCGGCTTGTTTGGGTCCCGCGTATCGATCGAGCACGGGCACACAGAGTGCGCACGCAGCGCTCGCGGCCCGTAACGCCTATAACACCTATGGCCGCTTTCCAACATTATGCCGCGGAGAAATTTGCATTTTATAAACATACAACGTGTCCTGTCGTTACATAGTTGTCGTATTTAGGACTCCTTCTCGATTGTAATACAATTTCGGATGCTACACTTATGAAGGCCTCATTAGCTTGGTTGGTAGACTGGTATAACTCGGTTCGAAGTCGTTTTAACACATTTTTTTTTCTTTTTTAAAACATTGCCTTTACTTTAGGATATCATTATCCTGTATTGTAAGGACGTTTTACAAACATAAATTTCATGCGGACAAAAACCCAGATGCGAACCCACGACCCCCAACGCCTTGGCTACTGCGCCACGGAGTGATCAAGTCATTTGCTTTTGAATAGCGAAAACTTCTACATAGTGTGAGAATCTTGCACTTGCGCTAATTGCGCTAAATTTCGCATAGGGTTATTTTGAGTTGACCTACATTTGTAATAATGGTGACCGAAAGCTGTAAGTCTTGTTTTGGGTTTCGGGTCTATAGCCGTTCAAATACTTATCCTTAAACACACAATATTTTTTAAAGCTTAATCAATTGGTTTATAACCCACTTGTTGGACGTCATTTCATTTGAAACCCAATATATTGGAAAAACCGCTAACGAGAAAGTAATGGCATATTAAGGACCCAGTTTCCTTTGCAAAAGCGCATCTAACTGTAAGTAATAAATTAATTATAAAGAAGTACTATAATAGTATTAATTGTAAGATATCTTACGAACATAGAATTTAAAAAAAAACTAAAAAAACGCTTTTGTAGATAACAGAAAAAAAATAACTGCTTTCAAAAAACTCTATTAGGACTAGGGTTGATGAGGATGTAGAAGTAAAAAAAATATTTTGGGCAAAATATGCATTATTAACGTTTTACAATTAAAACAAAACCTTCGTATTGTTTGAAGATAATAACAAATTACTTTTATGGGAAAAGTTTTTATTTATTATTTTTTTTTGTTAAAATTAGTGCTAAAATAATTAAATATTTATGTTTAAAATTTATTTCTGGTAAATTGAATTTAAAGTAACAGCTTATACATGTCCCACTGCTGGGCAAAGGCCTCCTCTATAGAGAGGGTATCAGGGCATAGTCCACCACGCGGCCCCACTGCGTATTGGCGGACTTCACATATCTTCGAAATATATTTTTTTTGTTATTATTTCGAAAATATGCAGGTTTCCTCTCGATGTTTTCCTCCACCGCGGAGCACGTGATAAATAATATATAAATTGAATTTAATAAATAATAATTTAGATACTGTTTCTCCTGATAAATGGGTTTGTAGCTCATCGTAAACCAGCACCATTAAAAAGGCGTTCACTGGGAACACTTGTTGGAGGGGCTGATAAATACTGATCTATTACTCCATAATGTTCAAAATATTTTGGGTTTACTTTCTACCATGAAAGACTGTCTCCAGTAATATTCAGTTTCTTTCCTTTAATATAATCAGCTAACAGTGACTTAACTAAAGCATGTCTGTTTATTGGTGAGCATGATTCGCTATTTTCATCGTCACTGTTAGGTGCTGAATTGAGCATATCAACTAACATAGCATTCACAATTCCGTTTTCATCACGCGCTGCCACAGGAGTGGCCGTGGAGGAAGAAGGTCGGTTCTCGACATTCTGCGGTTACCTACGTAATTTCAAAAGTCATTTAGTCGAACTTTTTTAATGATAACCATTAATATTTAGAATATTGCTTCATTAAAATTAAAAATTGCTATTACAAAAAACTTATAGGAAGAGGAGGAGGTTTTTGTAAAATTTTTTTTGTGGAAACGGATGAGGAAGAGGATTCGTGAAAAAATGAGGAAGTTCAGCATTAAGAGGAAGAGGAAGAGGAATCCTCATCAACCCTAATTAGGACTAAAAAGTTCATAATAATATTACATTTAATGTAATCAATTCTTGAAAATCCCCCCCCCCCCCCCATACTATTTCAACGAAGGGCATAAGTCGTCTACCTACTATACCCGACAGGCTGCTAGACCCAACGTTGGTTTATTAACTTAGAACGGGTATAATGTTATTGTTATTTGCATATAATATTATAAATGAAAATTAAATCCAGTAAGTTCGATGCGATGATGATGACTTCGATAATTGATGACTCCGTGGCGCAGTTGGGGTCTAGGGTGGTGGGTTCGCCACACGGAACAATTATTTGTGTAACCCACATGTGATAGTTATTTCGCATCTGGGTTTTTGTCCGCATGAAATTTATGTTTGTAAAACGTCCTTACAACACTGGATAATGCTATCGTAAAGTAAGGGCGATGTTTACTAAAGATAAAAACTTTTTACTTAGCACGAGTCCTTCCGAAATGTGTTACCTTTTTCGCTATATGTAAACAAGTCCTTGCCGTGACTCGTCTGCGTGGTCGATGGAAGCCATGCAACTTGCGAGTTGTTCTATTATATTTTGATCGAACGAGGAGTATTCTTTTTTTTTCTTGTTTTCATGAGCATGACATTGTTTTAATAATTGAGGTTTATAGGGTACATTAATATGTTTACGTATTCGTATTCTGTGTCCTCACGTTATAAAATTATACATCGTATCGTAAACGTGGCGATTTTAGTCTTTATATCGTTATCTGCATTTCTGCGTAATTTTGTAATTTAGGCTGATTTAATATACTCATTATGATATTATTTATATAACTAGGACAATAGTAGACGTTTTAATATTGACTTTCAGTCCTAGAAGTACGAAATAGTTTATATAATTGTGTTTTTGCTTACTACGTTCTTTTAATTACGCATTAGAACATAGCCGAGCAGTTGCTAGCTCAAAGCGCTGAAGCGCTATATATCCTGGCAAAAAAAAACTGCCTGGGATATCCGCATTTTGTATTTCGCAATTCATTGCAATGAATGAGGGCTCCTATGTGGGACACGCTGCAAGGGGGCATCGTCTGAGGAGACGGCAACCTTCGCCGCGCCTGCGCCTGGCCTTATCCCCGGTGCTGCGGGCCCCTCTAGCGTTCGATCGCGCTACGTAGACGCCACGTGAAGCGAAACGTAACTGTAAGTAGGTCGGAGTTCGTTGCGCGCGCACCACCACCCTCCCCCACCCCTTCCCGCGCCCTATGTCTTCACCCCTTTTTAGTACAACCCCTCCACGGTTCCTCGCCCCCACCCGCGCCCCCTCGCCGCCACCACCGACACGACGACGTCACTATCGATCGCACACGTGGCGCCGTAAATGACGTAGCGGCTGTCGCGTCGATAGTAAACCCCATCGCGCCCCCCTCGCAATACCGCCACCCCAGGTCAGCCCGTGTCGGGGTTTGCATGCTGCAATTAATAACGAGCCTCCCCCCCTCCCAACGTTCCTCCACCCGCTCGTGCGTAGGCCTACTTTCGGAACTGCAATCAATTTGTTACTTTCGTTTCCTATACAAACTTGCATATTATGTTTACATTGTAGTAATTTTAAGTGGTTAGGAATCGGATTACTTGAATAGTCCGACATAATTCTGCTTTTAATGTTCTATTTCGTAAGATTTTGCAACGTTCGTAACTTCGTTCTATCTGGTAAGTGATTTAAGGTTATGAATTCCGTTCAATGGGTATTGCAGCTGGTAATGATAATTACTATATTAACTGATCAAGTATCCAAGTATATAAAACGTAAGTATAAATTGTTTCTAGCCGGCCAAAGGCACGTGGTTTGTATGCATATCAAAACCATAATGCATTATGCAATTTACTGTACTGTGTGCAATTTACGATGTTCACAATTGACGTAGTGAATGAAGGTCGACGCAAATACAATATATAATTGTACGAAGTAGACGGCAGGAAATTGCTTTTTTCCTGTATGGTATTTGTTTTACGATTTGTTGTTGAGAGTTATAAATTTTTCATAATAATGCCGCTCCTGGTTTCCTTTTTCGGTTAAATAATTTTTAGGATTTCTTATGTATAAAGTAAAATTGCGTGGCATTATACAAAAGTTGATTTTTTGTAGTTAATCCCAACGACCACTGCGACCTAGAAGATCTAATGTAGTCTTTAAAGTAAAAACAAAAGTTACTTCACGGGCCATAATCAAGTCCAAAGTCTTTCAATTAACGTCGCGGAGTAAGCCTTTTGACGTCAGCTATAACCGGGTTACCTTGAGCATATAAATACTATTCGTAAAGTATACAATGTTAAAGTACAATTATGTTGCAATGATTACATTTAATGCTATCACTATGTCAGTTACCTATTTATATTAGAACTCCTTAGTTATATGAATCGTGTAGGTTTGGAAGAGGCGTTTTATTCTGTGATTTAGCGAATTTAAAGTGATATTGTATATGTATTTAGAATATGATTACAAATTATAGATTGCGTAGAATAAGTAAATCTTTTATGGGACAATGTATACGCTTTTACAACAAAATCCCAGAAAACGTTCAAAATTAATCCGTTGCTAAATTCAAAAAACTTGTAAAGGAACGTGTGTATTACAGTATGGGAAATGGCTATAGTATTAGTGATTACTTGAATGATAACACACTCTGGAAATTAATTGATCGCAAGTGGAATTTAATAAATTGTACACATATTTGTTCTTGGCAAGTAAAAATAAAATGTCCCGCTGAGTTTCTTACACCGGTTCTTCTCAGGTCAGTGGCTTTCCTTCCGAACCGGTGATAGAGTTTTTTGACTATCAATAAGTAAGTGAATGCTTCTATATTGAATAAAGAGAGCGTACTCTTTCTTAAAAGGCCGGCAACGCATTTGTGAGCCCTCGGGTGTTGCAGGTGTTCATGGGCGGCGGTAATCACTTACCATCAGGTGAGCCTCCTGCTCGTTTGCCCCTTTTCTCCATAAAAAAAAAAAAAAAAAAAAAAAAAAAAATAAAGATATTTGACTTTGAGTTTGACTTTGACTGTAGATTTATTGAAGGTATACTTCTGTTTGTCTGTGGAAGGACCAGGCAACAGCTTCTGCGGGTGCAATTATGGACTAAAAATTATATATAATATACTAGCTGACCGGTCAAACTTTTTCTTGTCGCACGGCTTAAATCCGATAACTTAAAAATATGTGAATCTAAACCATTCTCGAATCTATCGATTTCGAATTTTTTTGTGTGAAGACACAAAAAAATTCATTAAAATCGGTCGAGCTGTTTAGGAGCTCAGTGACATACACACGTACTGTAGAATTATATATATATAAAGATATTGGCTATGAAATTTATAAATTGTGTAAGGGCCTTAGTGTGTAGCAGAAACGAGTGTTAATATCGGTATTCGAATATCAAAATCAAATTGTCAGAAGCGTTTAATGTTGCATAACAAAAACATTTTATGCGGCAACTCAAAAACGCGGTAGTAGGTCGCGTGGGCTAAGGCGGAAAGGCCAAAGGTCGTGGTGCAATACAACTGCAGCGGGTGGCACCCACTAGGGTTGGGCGAAGGCTGGTAGGCGTCTCCGAGGCGGCGGGCGGACCGTTACATAAGTCTATGTAGCACTATCGACATATAGAGTTCCGCTAATGACGAAGGTTGTTGTTCGTAAGGTCGAACGTCTGGGTCACTACGCGCTAACGCTTCATGTTTTTGTAAGGCGAAATTCATTTAGAAAACGTATCGCTTTCGTTTTTTTGGGTGTACGTTTTTTTAAGGAGCAGGTAGCAAGCTAACAAGCGACGTCGTGATTAGCAGCGGACCTGCCACGCAACATTTCAACATCAGACGTTTTGAAAACATTCTCCGTCATTTAGTTTAGAGGCTTCCTCCTTCCTAAAATTCTCTAAGTTTTATCGTTCCGAAATGTACGTATTTAACGACAACTGGTGCCAAAAATCGCTGTGCAGATTAAAAACTTGTACACAGAACCCGACAGGATGGCCAACGATCATAAATAATCTTAGAATCATTTATGCTTAGCTTAATTTCCATTACAGTTTTAGTTAATTGTCTCTCCTTCGCACGGAAATAAGGGCATTTTGGTTCATAGGGTGATCGCAAAGTGGAAAGTCATTCGATGACTATAATGTTTAGAATGTAGTCCCCAAATAAAGACACATAACATCAAGCAATGGGTGTCGAATTTATTGGCTTCAGTCAACGCTGTACAAGTACTTACATAAAGATATAGATGGTTATATTTTACTCTGAACATCTTCGCGTTCGTGATACTTCCCGGTTCTGCGATCACCTTCATAATACTGGAGAAGCCGCTGCATGTAACTAGAATGAGAAAAAACCTGATGTCCGTTAAATGTCGTTGAAGTTATGCTCCTGCAATATTATTCTGACTTATGACCCTTTGGCATGATCTACGGCATTTTGTACTCAAATAATAAATTTATTTATCTCTATATATAAACATGAATCGCTGAATTTGTTGCTAAGCGTAAATCGTACTATAACAGTAATCGTGGCATTGCAGTACTCTAAGTTAAATGCGATATTGAAATTCTCGTTTTTTGTACCTTATAAGAGACGGTCTCTTTTATCAAACCAATCAGTACGAATTGTGCACATTTGCTTTCATTTTTCTCTCTCTTAAGAAATTATATAACGCTTTATTTAATACAAACATTATTCGCCAAAGTTCGCTACATAGTTTTAGAGTACAATAGTTTATAATACAATCGAGACTTTCCCCCCTTCGTTCAGCGTCACTAAACACAGCTTCGTGTATTATTGCATTATTTATATATGTGCCTCGAGGAATAATTTCCATTCAGCAAATGTGACCAATCGACGCGTAACAATCTACAAAGCTACTATACAATTCAAATTATCATTATCGATAACGTCAGCGCCGATAAGCACGGGAAATATTTAAGGCATTACGTAGGAATTGAGATTTTTTTTTCTTGATGATGACGATCATTTGAATAAATCAGCATTACACGTGTAAAATTTAATTAAAACAATTATTACTTATAACTGTTAAACAACGAAACTGTTTCATACGGCCTTTGTAGCGTAAAATGCTTCAAGTTAAATTACCATGTCTGTAAGGATTCCCTTAGTGTTTTTAAAGAATAAATTGTTTTCTCTTTTAGCTAAATCTTAGTACTTCGTTATCTTGTGGAAGATTTAATTTAATTTAGTGATAACTTAACCATCTTTTTATTTCAGGTTTACAAGTGTTATTTTACCCCGGTAGTGCCGTGCGCTGTTTAAATTTTTACATAAATGGGTCTCAGGAAATCGCCGTGAACACGTTCAGATGTATTTCTTATAGGCTTCAGGTTGACTCTTACTTTTGTTATGACGTTTGCAATATAACTGGTGATGTACCTAGGTGGTCCTAGAAACTCATCAATTAGTGAAGTGCCTGCCACCATCTTATAAGTGTTAAACTTAGAAAAGACCGAGATATCGTGACACGAATGAAAACTCAATCTAGACATTAATTAATAACGATAAACTTTTACCGTCGCAATCTTTGGACGAGGCTATTTTTAGCGGAGGACTTATAAAAGAATTAATGGTAGTCTGTGGGGATACTTATGATCGTAAAACTACACACCTCAAAAAAGTCTACACAACATAAAACTAGTATTTCAATGCGAGGTGTTTTCGGTTAAATATCTATATAAACGTAATGATTAATAAATTGAAAAACAAAATCTTTATAGCTTGTCTCATAAAAACTTAGGCGCAGACATAGCTATATCATTTTTTTTAAAAAGTAAAGGTACCTACTAGTACTCTAAAAAAAATAATGGTTAGAAAATTGGTTAAAGCTTATTTATTTTTTTATTCGAAACTGGCCAGCGTGTTTTAACTAAGCCAAACACTGATATAAACTCGGTTTCGATTAAAAATAAAAGATTAAACCACATATAATACTCGACTCCTTAAAGCCGGACACCTACAGAGGTGTTTGTCGTAGCGACGTGGAGTGTACGGTTTCTGTTGTAATGAAAAGCCCTCGATATACTAAGCTCCGTTTGATAAACTGATATCCATTGACCGTTTAATCCCAAGTATATAATGTTTCTCTATAAGCCACCTATGCGCTTGCCACGGCTGATTTCATATGCGCCTCCCGGTTTTAATTAATGCGTAATTAGAATACCTGTACTGGCTGCCCATAGGTCATGGTTTATATCTGTTCCTGATAAGGATAATGCGACGGCGTTCTTACCGTTTATACGCATTCCATTTATGACTTTGCCATCTATAACGATTTTATGAAGTTAAATTTGGTTGGGTGATTTTGGTTTCACGTAATTCTACTAACTGTTGATCTGTTGATAATACCGATAATTATTATATTATAAATACGATATATCTTTAAATATCATTTCTTAAAGAGCAAGTCTAGAGAACAAGCAGATAATAATGCAATACATTATTAATATTTTAGACTATTAATATTTTTGTTTATAAAACAGTACCTGGAGGGCCGAGCTATGCTCGGTTTTATTTGGTAAATCATGTATTTTGGAAATAAAAAAAAAGTGTAAATGATCGTGACATGAACCGCTGAAACGCCTTCTGCTTCTAGGCTGCCCGATTACCGACCGAGCTACTATAACATTTTTTTCATATTCGAATGATATTTTTCATTCCCTGAAAACAGCGATAAAAGGACATTTTCTAAAATTGAAACCTAGCTAGATCGATTTTTCACCCCCGAATTTACGCACGTTTTTAATTTCATGAAAATCCGGAGAGCCGTTTCCGACGAGATTATATATATATATACAAGAATTGCTCGTTTAAAGGATAAGATACCCTTTGGTATCTAAAATATTACGCAACGAAAAAAAATATCAGTCTACTGCAGTGCGACATACCATTACGGGCATTAATAATTTATGTACATTTTAAGTAAACATTTGTTTTAACATATCAGCATGATTCAAGTGATTGCGAAATGTGCATTATTTAAGCATTTATTCATTTAATATTTATATGTACTTATCACCATATATTTTGATATCGTTATGCGGAAAATAGTTACTTTTTTCTACCCTTTGGTTGCCGGGCAAGCCATTATTATTTATAAACACTACTCCAGTTGTAACAAAATGTGAACGCTTGCATTATGATCCTTTTTTGCGTTAGCATACGCTAATGTACGCGATGCAGTTCAGTTAATAAAACAGAATTGGATATTTTGTTTATTAAAATGGCCAATCACCCGCGTATATTGTTGTGATATCAAAATTATATTCTGTAAAAAAATATTGTTTATTTTAATGTGAGAAATTGCCAGAGGAGGGATATATACAACACTTGTGGGCTTTTGGACGCGTTGACGACCTATTATAAAATTTGCTCCTCTATTACCCTAACTTATCATTACTCGAAAGTATAAAACTTCTGTAACGCCTAGATGGATTCTGGATTACCCATCTATTCGTGCATAAATAACACTTTATATATAACCACTAGTGCTGCTTGTCGTTATAATAGTTGTTAATATTCAAGTTCAGTAATAGTTACAATATTAAAATCAAGGTAAAAATGTTAGAACTCTTATATATATATTATTCATATCAAACAAATACATACGCCCATTTAAAGATTTTCTTAATTCTTTGCGCTCTTTCTTCTCACATATTTTTTATTGTCGTCTCTCATCTTACAGTTTACAAGTTTCCTATCATATCCAAAGATGTAACCGTAGGTGGTGAGATGTTATTGTTTTATCGTTTTAAGACCGAAGTATACAATAGAACATAATCTATTCATATTAAGTTTATCGAAATCTATTTAGAGACCAAATAAAAATTACAAAAGAAAACAAGTGATATGAAGAGAAAAACGCCTTTACTGAATTACAAAAAAATCTTTTTTAATTCAGTAAAGGGGTTTCAATCCAAATTTACACTGCGGTTTTCAACTATTTGTGCAGATGTATGTACAACAAGTTCGTTAAAATAGAAACATTTATATGTAAGAAGAGAGCCTACTCTCAAAGGTAAGCAACGCATTCGTCACTCCTCTGCTGTTTTAAGTGTCCATGGGCGGCGGGAACACTAACCAAAAGACCAGGTGAGACGCCATGATGTTTATCTCATTTTTCATTAAAAAAATGTATAAAAATTGCTGCATAATAGTTACCAGTAGACGACCTTCGTCTGTTTTTTAAATGAGTCGTTACGCAGTGTTATCGCAGGCGAATACACTGAAACCCATAAACATTTTATGGGTTTCAATGGAAATGTATGTTTCCATCGGTTTTTTTCTTGTCCTGATAATTAAATTAGCGTTGTTGTTGTAAATATTTGGAATAATTGTCGATGTAAATAAAATATATGTTAGACAATTTGTGATAATTTTGATATATAATATAAGAAAGAATGAAAACATTTATGGAACAAATAATAAGGATTGAAGAGTTCTAACATCTTAAGTACGTACATTAAAACAGAAAACATAAAAAAATCTATAGTACAGGAAACAAAGAAATAATAATAATTGTGAAACATATCATAGAAAATAACTTGTGTGTGGCGAATACGGCAAACAGACCGCATTCAGCTTAATGCTGCAGTCGAGTCGATACGGGACTACAGAGCTGGTTTTCAATGGGACTATATTATTATAACTGTCCGATATTACGTCGGATCTGTTTCAATAAACAAGACAGTGGCCACGTAACAGCTTATCTGTTGCAAGAATGGGCAGTTCCATCCGGCGAAGTACCACGACCTAACAAGAAACTGACTTAAAGTATGTAAATGTTGCACTTCTGCGTTCCTTCTGGTGAGCGAGGTAACCGGTGCCCACTGTATTGAACGGTGGTTATGCATCAAATGTTCCTGGGCGGCAGTTGTCACCTAACTTCTCACAAAAATCGAATGTAACGTCTATATTATGTCCCATTTTTTTCACATTTAATCGGAATCCGCCGGCGCTCCTATTTCCTATTCATGTGCACAGCGATACTCCATCGATTGTCACGTTTCTTGGACTGTCAGCCATATCAACCGTTTCTAGCAATTAAAATATTGGCTTTGAGTGTTGACTTTTCTTAGAAGTAGTGAACGCAAACAGAACTCAATCAGTTACCGCCAATTTCCGCGTATAGGAGCCGGACACCTTGACGTTTTCACGCTTAACCGATTACTTAACAAACGTCCGTCTTTCCACTTTGCTAGAGCATATCATAATAAAATTAACCGTAATGAAATGTGGTGTTAAACCAACCGATTATTCTTCGTGAGATCTCACAACATCCGGAAAACATTGTAAGCAGTCCACTTGCCTTTAAGTTATTTTCTTTAAATGCCGATAAAAAACGGTGGGCAACGATCGGGCTCACTATGGTATGACGCAACTTGTTTTGCCAACTCACTTAGTCACCAGTTCAAGTGTTTGGAAAGAAAGGTGGCCCCGTTTCTCGATTGTAAACAAACATCCTCGCGGCCGCCGTTCCATTCGTCTTTCAAAACAACGGAGGCACATTCGATAAATTAAATGCTACTTTTCTTTTTGTCAACGCTCGTTATTTATAACACCTGCTGTTTTGCAGTTATTTTTTTCGTAAACATCGTTTCTGTTACAATCGGCGAGAGTAGCGCATCTCGTTACGGGGTATGCGAAATTTAATATAATGTTATTTATTGTATTGTTATATCTAATATATAAAATTCTCATCTCACCGTGTTTGTGACTGAACTCCTCCGAAACGACTCGACCGATTTTCGTGAAATTTTGTTTGCATATCGGCCAGGGTGGAGAATCGAACAACATCTATTGTTCATCCCCCTAAATGTTAAGGGTGGTCCATCCCAAACATTTTTTTCTATCCTACAAATAATTTATATGGCAAAACAACGTGTCCGGGTCAGCTAATTATTTATGAAATATTGATCTTAGCTTATTCTTCAATCTGATTAAGCAATCATATCGTCGTAACTGAGCCAGGTGTGGTGTAATTTATAAGTTTATCTTGTCTTGTTACTGTACCTTCGACGGATAAGTCGAAATTGATAAATTGCATTTTACCCAATTCGAGCATAAACGTTTGTCTTATAAAGAAGTTCTAGAAAACATCCGAATGGAATGTTTACCCTATGACAATGCTTAAAATGAATACTGCGTTGAAAAATAACATATGTATTGCATTCGCAATTCTGAACATGAAATGGTATTAAAAAATAAAGTTTCCTTACCTAGCTTTACACTGATAAGTCGAACTAGAGAACACACACATTTAACGGTGGTAGAGCCACGCAGCAGCCTCGGCTGTTGCACGAATGGGCAGGCTCGTCCGGGTAAGTACCACGACCTCACAGAAGACCGCCGTAAAGTGGAAGTATGACAAATAGTTTCGCGTTTCGTCTGGTGAGTGAGGTAGCCGGAACCCAATTTCCAAAAAGGTTGTCAATGCATCTGCAAACCCTCGGGTGTAGCAGATGTCTATGGGCGGCGGTATTCACTTAACATCAGGTGAACCGTCTGCTCGTTTGGCAACTTTTCACATAAAAAAAAAACAGAACAGTATGCGAGAGAGCACGCAAGATGACTCGTTCCGGCCCGGAAACAACGTCTACAGTTGCACGAATTAGTAGCAAAGTTTGTCATCTCTTATTCCAGAAATCCAGAGATTAACTATCTCAGAGATTTTTTGAGAAGTGAAAAGTTGTCAACCGAGCAGGCGGTTTACCCGATGTTAAGTGAATTTCTATTTTAACAGATTTGCCATCATGAATGAACCCAAAAGAATCAAAAGGATGTACGACATGATGTTTTTGCCATTTTGCGCCTTCTACTTCACTCACCAGACGTAACGCAGTAGTATAACGCGTACACTTTACGCTAGTGTTCTATGAGGTCGTGGTACTTACCCGGACGGACCTGGCCATTCGTGCAATTCGAAGACTGTTGCGTGGCCATATCACAGTCTCTGTTGTGTCGACTCTATAATCTGGTGAATCGACTCCAAAGGGAGCGAAGACATTTCTTTTGACTTTGCCAGTCAAGGTGATGGCATAAGTTTTTTCAAATACTTAATGTAATGGGAAAGGTAAAACAATAAATTCGACGTCTTATTGCCTTTAGCGAACAATGTCTTTGTTTTCATTTTCTCTATTGTGCCGCCCACTTTTCAGACCTCTCAGTTATATATAATTTGTTTATATATTTAGCCGTGATCCAGGCGTTCGTTATTAATTTAATATACTTGAGCAACCTGAGTTCGATCCCCGGTGTTGGCAACTATGAAATTGTTAATTTTAAGTGCTGACTGATCACGTGCTCAGAGGTGAAGGAAAACATGGTGAGGACAATTTACATATTTTCGAAATAATAACAAAAAAAATGTTTCGCAGATATGTGAAGTCCGCCAATCCGCAGTTTTTGATTCTCACAACACACAATTGCGCAATAAACCTAATCATATATAATTATTGTATCTTATTGCGCAGTCGTCAAATACCTAATGAATGGGAATTACGTAATCGACACATTGACCTATCAACAATTAGTGATGACTTGCCTTAATTAGTTTGGCAACGAGTGATCTTGCCGCGCGCGACTAAGCCTGTATTGTCATACGGCCATATGCGGAGATTCAATTATTAGTTAGCTAACATTAAAAAAAGTTAATTAATGAAGTTCAGAGTTATGAACTAAAAGCTCACTTGTAAAAAAAATAATATAATATCAGTTAAACCGTAATTGAATTGTTACAATTTGCGTAATGTTTATCACGGATTCAAGTGCGTCATTTAACTAGAAGCTGCAGCCTCATCATTACTCTTAAAGTTTCAAAAATAAATAGACCGAATGGCCCCTTATTGCTAGATTCCTAACATGTTTTGAACAATTTCAAACTGCTTACAGATTTTTTTAAAGCGCCTATTTTAATGTTGTTCTCAGCTACGATCAATCTTAGCAGCCGTGCAAGGTTAACTCGTAACGCATTCCCACATCCTTTATGCAGATGTTTACGTTCAGCGAGTTTAATCACAACACGTTCCAACCCTGATTTACAGGTTTTACAAATTTCGGTTTCCGCTTGGGCACGAGCCCAAGTCCCGCGACATGTTATTTTGGCAGCAAAAATATTGCATACACATACTCGTATATATATTAAAGGTACAGTTCAGAAAGTTAAGGCAAATATCCCTCTGTGGCCATCGCTCCTCCGGGAGAAAAAAGTCCTATTAGTCACATTCGACTCATGCCTTACTGACGTCCCGAATGGCGTAGTGGGTAGGGTACCTGTCCCCTGCACCAGCGGGTGTGGGTTCGATCCCCACTACTGGAAAAATATTGTGTAATGAACATAGTGTTTTTCTAGTGTCTGGGTGTTTATATATCTATAATATGTATTTATTTACAAAAGAAAAGTATGTTTAAGTATGTTTATCAGTTTTCTAGTACCCATAGTACAAGCGTTACTTAGTTTGGGAATAGAAAATTTTGAGTAAAAATGTGTCCTAAAAATATTTATTTTTATTTTTTTATAAATGATATTAATAACAGGGCCGCGTTCGTCTCCGGCTGGTTAAATAGCCTAACGCATAAGCAAAATGTCGTTAAGTCAGAAAATATTAATATACATGGCTTGCGTACGACCACTTGTCCTACGCAAGCATGACTTTCGCCCACACAAACCCTATTCGCTTGCTCAAGTTACAAATAGTCCAAAACAAGTTCAACCGCCGCGCAACCGGTGCGCAGTGGTATCAACATGACGTCGACCTGCATAGTGACTTCAGACTCCCGGCGACTCGCGTACATTTCAAACATCTAACCAAACGATTCTTTGATAAAGCTGAACATCATCCCAACCCTCTGGTGGTAAGCTATCAACCGGACAAAGCAGCCAGCAAATTATCAACCGGACATCAACGCGAACGTTAATAAGCGTAATTCGCTCTGTATTAACCCAGTTGAGGAAGGGGACTTAGTACTTCGGACCCACCGTCTTGGATCCCGCCAGACAACACAACACACAGTTAGTGCAACCAAAAACACCATTGTTCGTCCTCGCCTTTACCCCTACCTGTTTCTTCTCACATACCAGGGTTATGTAGGGTTCGTAAACACTAAAACCACTTCGGTGGACACCTTCTGTGTCTGTTTGGAGGGACTCCAGGATCTCCTACGGATCGCACCGGTGTCCCTCAGTACTGCGCTTGAGCACGCCTCGGAGAAGGATAAACGTCCCAAGCAATCAGCATCGACATCAGCAAGAGCACTTCGCAATATTGTTGTGAAGGTCTATAAACTTAGTCCTTATCTATGAGCCCGGGACTAGAGGGCGGAATTAGTCCTCGCCTACGAGCACGGCAAAACCAACACAACGCGTACCTAGTACACCTGTGTTCCAGGGCAGTTCTCACCGCCCCTAGCCACCGATTAATCAAGTACAGTCACCGACCATCGGACCAAAGCAGCAGACTTTATATGAAAATATATTTGTCAAGTAAATTAACAGTCCATTAAAATCTATTATAGTTTTAGCTTCGTCAAAACTGTGTAGTAAAGATAGCGGACATAATTATTTTGATGATTCCATTTAAGGCGGGTTGTGAATGTAACTTATGAAAAGGCTTACAAAAATCGAAACTGCTTCAATTATCTCACCTTATATTTACATTTTGTATTTCATTTTGAAGAATTCCCTGTTGTATTTCCGGAGTCAAAGTTTCACTATAAATGAACTTACTATGCGACCACATGAGAACTAAACCGAGCCCAGTGCAAAAATTTTAACCGTTTCATAAATGACGGAGTTCAGAGGTAACAAACATATATACAAACATACAACCGAATTGAAATCAATTTTGAACTCGGTCAAAAAGAATCTCTATTTGGCATTTCAAATAAAAATAGCACCAAACCTGTTATGTTATTTGCATAACAAACGTCGGACGTCATCATGCAAAATTTTGATTTGTAAGAGGAAAACATCGTGTTTTTCCTTTGACGATTTGTGCATTTAATATTTTTCTTGAAACTGTTTACACTTAATTGAATATTTATTCTCGGCTTCCTACACTTCTATAAATAGGATTTTCTACATAGAAATCGTTCTAACGAGCTGTTAGTCAGCATCCGCACGGGGAACTCCGCTTGACTCATGAGCATACTTTGCGCTGTTTTCATACCGGGCTATAAAGCGGAAGGATAATTACGAATTAATTCTATTTTCACGATGTCTGGATGGGCAGAGATCTTCTGATAAAAACGCGTTTTGTCCCTTAACGGGCATTAATTGTGTAGATCGCAATTTTCGCTCAAGAGAAATCAAAAGAACACAATATATTTTTCTTTGATGCGCCGTTCCAGCCTGCCGTGCTATATTTAAAATCAATATTATGATATGTTTTGTGTAATTCACAATGTTATACTTGGTGCTTATGCCCGTGTTGTCTATGTTTACTTCGTACATAATGACCTGATGACTCAACAATACAAGCCTTGAGCTTATTTTGGTACATCAGTCTCCCACAACTGAAAAGTTAACTTGTACATTCATCTCTTGGAATACTATATACATACTGTGGTGAGCAATAAATAATAATAATTATTATTGTTATTAATTATTAGACTCGCCATCCCAAAACAACGGGTAAATTCGTCCGATAACTGCGGTCGAGGTACACCATAATAAACATCTTTTTCGTTGAACGAGAAAAGTTTGCAGTTCAGGTTCTTAGCGATTTATCTAACCGCTTAAAACATTTCTTGTGTGAATATAGTTGACATTGAATGACTGGAAATGAATTGATCGCTCAAGGCTTTTTCAATGGGAATTAATATATTCCATACAAATTTGTTATACAAAAAAATTGTTCCGCTGAAAAGAAATTCTTTCGCCGGTTCTGGTCAATGGTTTTTTTTTCAAACCGTTACTAATGTTTTTTGACAATCAATAAGTAAGTGTAATACTTCTATCTATATATATATAAATGAATCCCTATTTCCCTTGGTCACGCCATCACGTGTGAACGGCTGTACCGATTTAGCTAATTCTTTTTTATAATATACCTTGAAGTAGGAAGATGGTTTTTACGGAGAGAAAAATTTAAAAAATTGCCTGAAAAAGTCTAAAAACAACACTTTTCCATATTCCTATACAAAAGATTCGTAATAATATTTAAAAGTCAATTTGAACTTTAATACCATACCATAAAGTTCAAGTGTTAGTGGAGGGGTTCCGGGAAGGCAAAACAAGTGACTGTGGTAAAATGTCACTTGAAATGTAAACGTCTCTTTGCTGTGCATCATTACATAGTATAAAACAAAGTCGTCCCGCTGTCTGTCTGTCCCTATGTACCCTTAGATCTTTAAAACTACGCAACGGATCTTGATGCGGCTTTTTTTACTAAATAGAGTGATTCAAGAGGAACGTTTATATGTATAATACATTGCACCCGTGCAAAGCTGGGGCGGGTCGTTAGTATTGAATAAAGATATTTGAGTTTGAATTTAACAAATTCAGTTATACCAATCATTATTTCTAAATTGCTGTTGTTTGAACTGTTATTTCTAAAATTGGTTTATATAATTATAGCTGATACTTGTCCTGCCGACGTAATTTAGTAGGGTTTTTACAATAACGTTATGTGGGTTCGTAATAATTGACCACAAATTAAAACTCCTTATCTTAATATTCCGGGAATACCATTTGGTTAAGTCACTTGAAATATAACACAAAACGACATTAACATTATTGTTATCTACTCGTTTGTATATTTTGATTATTTCAATCAAGCAGTAGGTTTTCGTGAAATTCTCATTGAGTATATTATAACTACTATTGTCATTATTATTTCAGGTTGATCAGGCATGTTTATATTAATAATGTCAGTAATAATTTAATATATTTATATTGTTATTGTTAGGTGTATCTTACACTCTATTTCACTAAAAACCTAATTTGAACCTAAGACTACGTTCACTCAGTGTTTCTGGATGATGTAGTCAAACCTTTGAGCGATCACTTTCAGAATTTCGATATTTTTTATGCGACAAGTTGCCAAACAAGCAGACGGGTTACCTGATGGTAAGTGAATACCGCCGCCCATGGACATCTGCTACACCCGAGGGTTACAGATGCGTTGACAACCTTTTGAAAATTGGGCTCCGGCTACCTTACTCACCAGACGAAACGCGGAGGTATTTGTCATACTTCCACTTTACAATGGTCTTCTGTGAGGTCGTGGTACTTACCCGGACGGGCCTGCCCATTTGTGCAACAGCCGAGGCTGCTGCGTGGCCCTACCACCGTAAAATGTTACATTTTAAGTAAAAAAAAGTAAAGTAACAGCCTATACATGTCCCACTGCTGGGCAAAGGCCTCCTCTATACAGAGGGTATCAGGGCATAGTCCACCACGCAGCCCCACTGCGGATTGGCGGACTTCACATATTTTCGAAATATATATATTTTTTATGTTATTATTTCGAAAATATGCAGGTTTCCTCACGATGTTTTCGTTCACCGCGGAGCACGTGATAAGTCAGCACTTAAAGTTAAAAACTTCATTGGTGCCGGCACCGGGGATCGAACTCAGGTTGCTCGAGTATATTGAATTAAAGGCGAGCGCCCGGACACTGAGCTATCACGGCTCACATTTTAAGTGATTTGACCAAATGGTAGTCCCGGAATATTGAGATAAGGAATTTTAATTTATGGTCTATTATTACGAACCCACATAACGTTATTGTAAAAACCCAACTAAATTACGGCGGCAGGACACGTATCAGCTATAATTATATAAACCAATGTTAGAAACATCAGTAAAAACAGCAGCAATTTAGAAATAATAATTGGTATAACTGAATTTGTTAAATTCAAACTCAAATATCTTTATTCAATATAGAAGTATTACACTTACTTATTGATTGTCAAAAAACATTAGTAACGGTCTGGGAAAAAAACCATTGACCAGAACCGGCGAAAGAGTTTCTTTTCAGCGGAACAATTTTTTTTGTAAAACAGTTTTTTTCATTCGAACAAGTTCTAATTAAAAAAATCGAGTTTGTAATACCTGAAAGTATGCAAGTATTTCTATTGCATTTGTAATTCATTTGATTTAATTTTAATTGCAATACATCGAGTTGTTTAATCTTATTGTTTTGTAACATACAAATACGTGGTCTTATCTCTTTTACGCTAACGGAGCAGATACTTTATCAACCACGTATATCACTATCCATTGTACACGTGACAGGTTGTAAGCCTTCAACGGCAATAAAACAGCGATTTTATCGTTACAAATTGGAAAATATTTTGATCAATAAGCAGCGATGGTCAAGTGTCTAAAGAATCATTTTGTCATCAGCTTCCTAGTTGCTTGTTGTCGATCATCGATATCAGTCATTGGAGATATTAGGCTTTGGATCTAGTAACATTTTTGTATCATATGTCAATTGGTATTACATCACGACCTCACAGAGGGCCGGTGTGAAGTGTAAGTGTTACACTTCTGTGTTTCGCCTGGTGAGTGAGGTAACGAGGCCCCCGTTTCCTCACTCACCAGACTTTATTAAAAGATGGCGACGCGTCTGCAACCGAACGGGTGTTGCATATGCCCATGGGCGCCGGTATGTCACTTACATCGATGCTGAATCTTGCCACTTTATCGCATAAAAAAGACTAACTACAGTATAAGTACCATTAATTTCACAACCATATACTAAAACTGGTAAAAACAAACAGGGAGATTTTTTGAGAAGTGCCCAAATTTACACAGACGGTTCAGACTCGGTAGTATAATCGGTTATTGAAATAAAAAACAAAGTTTTTTTTAGAAATTTAAATTGTTTATAGTGCTAATCTTTGCACTTAAGATTGAACATTAAAATATGTAGAAAAAGTGCGAAAAGATTGTCGCCGCTGTGGGAATCGAACCACGTATGCTGGAAAGGATATAACAATAGATGGCGCCAAGCATTGCTTCAAATGCTAAGAAAACAATGTAGAAGAATGCGTTGAGATTTTCGTCAGTGTGGCAATCAGCCGTTTAGCTCAGTGGCTAGAGCGTCAGGCCGCGAATGCCGAAGACGTGGGTTCGATTCCCACAGCGGCGACAATCTTTTCGCACTTTTTCTACATATTTTAAAGTTTTTTTTTCCAAAAAAAAAAATGCCATTCTATCCTAAAAAACAGAACGTGTTGACAATGGTAGTCATTCATAAATACCTAAATTTTACTGTGCACGAACTTGTGTGCGTGTAGTTATGATCGCGCGTAAAATAAAATAAATGAGTTGCGTATAACTCACTCACTTTTTGAGATAAGTTGAAATGAATGTAATTAATTACTTACAGTGATTTTATATATTTATCATTTTTATATGACATTATTTATGTCTAGAATTTAATAAAAAAATGGATACACTTAGAAAAGCCACCCTGTATAGAAAGTTAGCATTTGAGAATGTAACATGAATTGCTTGATTAAGTTAAGTAAAATATAATTATAGAGATTGTTTAATGTAGCTCGTTCACCTTCCCTCCTGAATTCAGCTTCGCAGTAACTTGGCGACGTCGAGCGTCTGTGTCGACTCGTCTAGACGTCGACCCCCGAATTACACGATTCTTCGAAATTATCTCGGATACCCGTAGATCTATCTTGTTTTATACGAGACCAACGTCTAGACAACGTCAGTTTGGTGTTGTCTAGACGGGCCACGACCTCTTTATCACTAACACTATCATTGGCAGATTGGACGTGATTGTTAAATGCATTTTTACATACATGTTGAACTCTTAGTTATACTTGAAAATATTGTCAATTATATAATATGGTTGCTTGCTATGTTGAATTAAGAATGAATTAAAAATGCGCAAATAATACACAAATTAAATAAAGATATAGAAAAAAGTAACAATATTTGAAAGTTTTCTACCATCTCTTGGAAATAATAGTCGCTATTGGTGGCTGCTTCAACGTTACGCTTTATATACCTTCAAAGGAAGTGAGAATTTATCAATCTTACCTGCATTGAGTGAAAACCCTCCTTGGGAACAAACAATCAATTGGGTATTCCGGAAATAACATCTGTGGAACTCACGGCCCCGAATTAGCGAGTTATCTGTATTGAAGACTAGCTGCCCGGACAGACTTCGTCTTCGTTTTTTTTATATTATTAAACTTAAGGAACTTACAATAAATAAATTAGCCGAATTGGTCCAGCCATTCTTGAATTCTGCGCTTACCAACATTCATTTTTATTTATTAAGATATCTAAAGCGTTACAAAAAAAAAACCTCTTCTATTGAGTATTTTCTTTGATATTTATATTTATATTCATAAATAATAATATTTTTTTAATAATATAATTATTAATATATATTATAATTAATTATACATATATAATTTATTTATATTATCTACAAAATGATAAGAACTACTAAGTCAGTCACTAAGCTGTTTGGATAGTTTAATTACAATGTACTAACACTTTTAAACTTGTGATATCTTTCGAATGGAATGTCCGAATTTAATTATAGAAAAAGTTATATAAAGACATTGAAACAGTGGTAATATGAAGTAATTTATTTTTATAAGGATAAATACCAAGATACAAATAAAGAGCCTTTTCTAGCGGCGGCATTAAAATTAAAATTTTAAAATAAAAAAACATTAACTTATTATACAGGCATAACTATAATTGTTAGACGTATGCTGTCGCGACACCTTTTCTTGTTCTGCAAATTCATAGTACATTATTTTATTCTATCATCAATAGTTTCAGCAGCAAACGCGATGTAAAGAATATTTTAGGTAATTTTTGTACACTTTGGGTTACATCATTGAAGTGTTAGTAAGGATCCCTAGTTTTTTGAAAATAAAATATATCCTATGACATCCGGGGATAATGTAACTTCCCAACAGTGAAAGCAATCTTCAAATCGGTTCAGTAGTTTCGGAGGCTATTCAATGCATACAAACAACCAAATCTATCCTCTTACATGGTAGGCGGAGTGGGTGGTGTTAGGTTTTATTTTCGTTACGAAATTTCTTGATTTGATCGCCGCACTCGAAGCCCGCGATAAAAGCTATGCAATAGCTTAAAAGTTTTTATAATTTTACTTAAACTGTGTTTATCCACGTACTTTTTTGAAGTGATCAAATCACAGGATTTTTTAAAAACTAAATGAAGTTGCTAGGGACTGGTTTAACTTATGCATTTCAGTGTTATGATTAACGGATGGTTTAAATATTCTTTCTAACTGTAGGTTTAATCTCTAGCGATAGGTATTTGATATACGATCCATAATAAATTAGGCAAAATTCTATCTCCAGTAACCAAATGTACCGATAGATAGAATATTGAAGCCGGCCTTAAATTTAACGTCTGCACGTCTTTGTTGTATTATACACATTGTTGTACTGGTCAGCAGTATGTCCTTATTTCTAGATGAGACTACATCAAATCATCATCATGAAAACAGCAATCTTGATGCGTAATTTTCAAATGATCTTCAATTTCAATCATCTCGACCGCGCTGAAGTTGCTAATTAATGGTTGTAGGTGATTTTTTTTTGCTTTATATTGGCACATCATTGTGCAACTGCTAACAACTTATCTTATCGACTCGAGAAAATTGAAGGTCAATGGAAACTCGAAACATTGTATTAAAGTGGTGCGCGGCGAATAGATAATCAGTTAATGTATTTTTGGCTACGTATCGTAAACATTGCACTTTGTGAGATAGGTCAGTGAGAGTCGACGAGCCATCGCGTTGATTTTTGCAATCGTTACATTTTCTTCATTGAAAATAATCTATAAACCGTAGGATATTTCAAACAATCTTGCGAAGTCTGTAATCGCTACATTTTATTTCAAAATAGTGAGTGTTTTTGCTTTTGTCAAGACTTTATATGTTTATAATTTACGTTTTTTTTTAAATCTTATGGGAGAATTTCTGTTTGTCTAATAAAATTCCAGGAAATTACATACCTAACTATTTATTACACTTATTTACCGTAGTCACGGTGAGTACCGTTAAATAAGTATATGTTTTGACTTTATCATACGGTCGATCTATTAAATCAAGTTTTATAAGGAATCTGATACCATCCGATCACGAAATGAATTTATTGTACGAACCCATGTTCAACCGACTCCAAAGAGGAGGTTTTCAATTCCATTATTTTGTTTGTTTGTCAGAACTCCGTCATTAATGAACTGATTAAAAAAATCTTCTTGCATCGGGTTTGATTTAGCTCTCATGTGATTCAATATTAATTTCATTGGCATTGGATCTTGGATTTCGGAGATACATCAGGAAATTAAAATCAATAGAACATTTTAGTGAGTAAAAGTATCAGCCCATACATGTCCCACTGCTGGGCAGAGGGCCTCCTCTGTACAGAGGCATAGTCCACCACGCGGCCCCACTGCGGATTGGAGGACTTTCCATATCTTCGAAATATTTTTTTGTTATTATTTAGAAATTATTTTTTTTATGTGAAAAGTTGCCAAACGAGCAGACGGTTCACCTGATGTTAAGTGAATACCGCCGCCCATGGACATCTGCTACACCCGAGGGTTCCAGATGCGTTGACAACCTTTTATACATCGATATACCAATACATCGTATTATATTTTTTAATAAAGAACTGTAAATAATTTCTACACGGTAATATCAAATAGAATTTAATTTTCTTTTAGACGGAGCGCATGCAGGAGAGATATTCGCGAGATTTTTGTTAATGTTTGTGATAGTCAATTATTGATAATATTTTGAAGACTTTCTTTTGTTGTTTAATTAATTTTAATAAGTTAAATAATAATTGGTATTAGTATTACTTCGCTGTGTATTATGAAACTAGAAGGTTAGCACTGAAAATCAGCGCTGTGTTGGGGCCTTGACTTCCGGCATTGCATAATGCTGAGCTGCTAACCTAATTTACCGGAATAGGGCGTACAATATTTTTGATTTGTTAAAGTTCTTTTTCATTTGTTTTATATTTTAATTATGTATTTGTGTTCTTTTTCTTTAATGAATTATTTATAATAACTCTTTTATTTCTTTTATTTTTTGTTAATTTTAGTTTTTCTTTCTCTTTTTTAGTGTGCGTCCTTTTTTTGGTAAACAAAGGTATTTTCTTTCTTTCTTCTTTTGAAAATTGGGCTCCGGCCACCTCACTCACCAGACGAAACGCGAAAGTAGTGTACTTCCACTTTACGCTGGTCTTCTGTGAGGTCGTGGTACTTACACGAACGGGCCTGCCCATTCGTGCATCCGCCGAGGCTGCTGCGTGGCCCTACCACCGTTAATATTCAGGTTTCCTCGCGATGTTTTCCTTCACCCCTGAGCACGTGATAATTCGGTACTTAAATCAACAACTTCATTGGTGCCGGCACCGGGGATCGAACTCAGGATGTTAAAGTATATTGAAATAAAAGCGAGCAATCTCGAGTTTTTTCTCACATTGAACTACATGTTACGTTTTGTATTTAATCTAAATCATCCGCCTTTTATTAATAACTAGGGACCCGCCCCGGCTTCGCACGGGTGCAATGCTGAATTAGTGTTTTCGACTTTGCGTTAGAAACCTCTAAAATTATCAGTGTTTCTCTTTTATATTATACAAATAAACCTTCCTCTTGGATCTCTCTATCTATTAAAGAAAACCGCATCAAAATCCGTTGCGTAGTTTTAAAGATCTAAGCATATACAGGGAGGCTTTTTTAAGTGTATCCATTTTTTTAAATTAATTATCACTCTTCATTAATTAAATACCTTCATTGGAACTTATCTAAAATTCTTATCTCTTATTATATTAATATATCTCTTATTTAGGGAACGGAATGGCAATTTTTTTTGCAAATAAAAGTTTGTTTTTGTTACAATAAACGATTATACTACCGAGTCTGAACCCACGTGTGAATTTGGGCACCTTCAGAAAAGCCCTGTATAAAGACAGAATGACAGCGGGATGACTTTGTGTTATGCTATGCAGTGATAACTGATCTTTGTTTGTCCGGAGGTAATATATCCGTGGTTCGCGCCCGTGTCGTTTCGCGTCCACTCATTTCACACAGTTGCCGTGTTGATGACCCGACATCCCGACAATCCTGCCGGTTCCGCGCTCCGGTTAGTTCCGCGCCAATACGGCGCAAAAGTACCACCGCCCCCGCTCCCCCGAGGGACGATTCCTTACGCGTACCGATTTTGAATGAGCCGCCCCATTACTCACGTCTATCATGTCAATCAAAACTGAATGGGCTAGCACTTAGTGCGACTTCTATATCTTGTCTTTGAAAAATCATTTGTAGTTACGTTGTTGTCATTTTATCGGTTATTTTTTTTTATTTTTATAATGTTAATTAATATGGGAACTTAAAAAAAGTATGTAAATAAACAAAGTTGTAAGATAAATTATAAAAACTTTTTTTAAAAACAGATTGTGCATACGTACCTATGCTCCAAAACATTACCCTCCTTCGACAGTGGGGTAAAAAGTAGGTAACTCAGTATTGTATGTACTGACGATATATAATAGCCCTAGAAATTAGTTAAAATATTGACATGTCGAATTCTGACATTACACAACAATCGAATATGGTTATCAGTATTATTTATGGCAGAGTAATGCTTTTTCAGCTGTTGCGTAGATGTGGTGGCTCGCCTGATAGAACTATAACCTCACAGATAACAGGTGTAAGGGGTGTAACGGGTGTAAACATACGCTTTCGCGTTTTGCACGCATAACGTGAGGTGACCGATTGTCAGCCTCGTAAAGGTTGAGAACGCACGGTGCGTTGTAAATGCCCATGGCCGCATATTCGTACATATAATATTTTTAATTACCTACGCAACCGAAGACTGTCCTGATTGACTCCCGCATTGTAATCCCGCATGTGGTAATAATGCGAGGTTAATACACAATAACTAATGTTTGCCGGAAGACCCGCATACGAGAAAGTATTAGTATTGAACGCTGTATTACATTATTATGAATTAACGAAGAAAATTATCTGAGAGACCTATGCACTGTTATTGCGATTGCTGTTTATGTTTTTGTATGCTTGCGATAATATGTATGTTGAAGTATTTTGTTTCATAACATTATTTAATAAAAACACAATGTTACTAGGTAGGACTGCCAATTTGTTATTAGTAGTTTTTGTTTGAATTGTATGATATTATGACTCGGCGACGCGGTTACTTCGCATTTGGCTACGGCGCCGGAGGTCTTAGGATCGATTCCCACACGGGACAAATATTTGTGTAACCATAATTGTTCCGGATTTGGAAGCTTCTTTCCAAGGTGGGTTGAGGTCAGGCATTTCTGTAGCCGTAACTATTTGGGATAAGTGTAGGAGAAAGACATAGAAAGATATCAAAACAGAATAATTAAGAATGTATCAAAAACGCTGGAAACCTGTTTATCGGTGCGACTTTTTCGAAATGGTATCCGGAAATGTTAAAGCTCGAAATCGAATTTTTAAACGAAAACATCAGAATTCGAAAGCTCTTAATGGCCTCCTCTTCCGTTTGTTCGGAAACGTTCAGCGCGCTCCGGTTTCTGCTCATCATCATACTTGAACCTGTATTTGCTTTGATTCATTTAAACTCCACTCGTGCATCTTTAATCAGACAATGGTCGCAACACCGTTGTAAACCTCACGAACCGCTAACGTTTATCAATCGCGGCGCGGGGACGTTACTAGTTACCATTAACTATTTGAACGGCCAGTGAATGAGCAAGTGGTTCCGTGGCGTCCCGCGCGTGGGAACCGCGTAGGCAATAGGCATCGCGGCGTTTCCCACGCGCCATTGTCCCGCCACCGTCGATCCACGGCCCAACCTTCGACACAGTTACATCGACCCACTACTGCGCCAGCCCCGATTACACGCTATTTAGTGACGAAAAAACGAAACCGACTTCGAATATCCCACTCGCTGTACATTTACAATTCGACTTTAATTAGTTTTGTATCTCCGTAGTATGCGATACATCCGTTAAAATAGTTTCATTTAGGATGGTTATAGAGTTCATTTTCGCTTCCAGCAAACGAGGCTTTCGCATATCGATTAATTGTATGTTAGCGAAAACAATAAATTTGCGTCGCAGGCGCCAAGGTGGAGGTCGTTGAACCTATTCGCGTGTTTCTTCAGGCGCCGCCTGTCGCACGCCCGACGAATTAAATTACTAACGTGAACACAATGTATTAACATTACACTACACCGCTAGGATTCCCATTAAATAGATCCTTCGTTACAATGGTTCTCAAACATCAATTTAAATATGAAAGAGTAGTGTTTGTACATAATATAACTGTAGTTCTTTGCCTCATATGCTGCAAAAGTAACGTTGGTTTTGATAAAAAAAAGTAGGTAGGAATTATTTAAGGTTATATTTATTCAATGAATTATCGTGATGTTCGTAAAGTTGATTATAAAATTTGTAAATAAAAGTTAAAACGTAACAACGTACCAATTACAACGATAATACTTTGTTAACCAAAAACAAGTAAAAATATTATTGAAAAAGATCATTGTTTCCAAACATTATATGCTAATATTAATGATCTCTCTTTACACGATAATTCCTTTTCCAAATTATAGATATTTCAATATGAACATGAAAATCCGTAAATAAAAATAGAAATTGACATTTTTATAACCCGTTCCATTTCTATCGAATCTTAAGCATACTGCCTAATGCTATATATTCGCTTGACCCACAACAGTCGTAAACGTAAGGTATACAATGTTTTTTCTTATTTGATTTGCCACCATCTGTAATTATTGTATTCGGCAACACTTGCGACAACCCGATTGTTTTCCGATGCGAGACCTAGCTCTGTTATTGTTATGTATAACAGCAGTAGACAATGACGGCTCACAGCCTGTCAATATTTGTTAAGGCTCTGACGTCTTTCGTGGCCAGACGTAAGTAAAAATAACACTGCAAATATGATTTCGCCGTGCAACGCACGATACGATTAATTTTATGCCGATACGAGGGAAGAAGACTTTTATCAGATGTTGCTCTGTTTAATTTATTGCGTTAGTCGTGTGCATGGTATGATACAAACATGAATTATTCTCTTATAATGTGTAACAGGTCGGCTTTATAAATATATTAAATAAACATCTTCTATTTGTGCCGTAAATTTACGACATAAATAGAAGATACACGCCATTTGCGTGTATGTCCTTAGCACCGTTTTTATTGTCTCAGATCAGTTGTAAACGAAACAGTTTCCAATGGTTACTCAATGTTTTTTCTAACTATTTTCATTCATAACTCATATTTGAGATAGGTATAAGTGAAGAGCATAACGCTACAGACGTTTACGAAATAATGTCCATAAGTCGAAGTAGTAATAGTGAAGGCCAAGCAATTTACAAGGTAGTTGTAATCTTAGGTCATTTGGCAACCAATTTGTGTTCAATGAGTACGAATATGGTAGTTAGCGGAGAAAGAGCCAGTATGCCAAGTAGCAGATGCTACGAAAATGTACATACTCTGCCAAGCAAAAAGTACGAGCTCACATAAGACTGGAGTTTTTGTGAAATCAATGTATAAATTTACTATAATAAGTGTATAGATAATAAGTAGTAGAAACTTACCGGCCCACATATCTGTGAATACTAGTTATTTTATGTAAGTGATATATGTTTCCCAAACCAATTAAAATAAAATAAATAACAGTACTTGACTGAGATAAAATGCAATCTTTGCGGTTTTGTGATTTTCCATGAGCATCGATGATCATAGTCATCGTGTGATGAGCTTACACGTGTTCCACCTTTTCTCATAAACTCTTTTGAAACTCCTCCAACCAGGCACAAAGCGTAAGTATAAGGAAACCATAATAATTTTAAGACAATATAGCGAATTCGACGAAAGATTAAACAATACGCAGTACAACGAGTCTAAAAATTTATTCATAAAGTATCCTTCCAAGAACCATGGCAAATACAAAACTAACTAGTTTCATGTCCGATTTGTCGGTCATCTTTAGGTGCAAAATGCTTTTAAGAGCAATGTGGCTCAGGTACATTGGTCATCTTCTCTTAAGTAATATAAATGTACTATCCTCATATAAAAGAATCATGGCGGCAATTGCTGGCAAAAGAAATAATCAGATTTACTAACAACAATAAACTGAAACGGTTAATATGTTAATATCACTGATTGCTCTGTTTGTCGCACTAGTGAACAATTATTCAAGTTATTGTATATGGCGCAAAAAAAGAAAAAGGAATGTAAAATTTGTTATAGTATTTAGTTACTTGGACCCTTAAAATGTTTCAAAAATTTACAATCCATTAAAATTCCAAGCAGCATGAATAAAGAATATTGAGTTCAGTCGTCGCATTGACATAATTTTCAGAAATTCATGAATAGTTTATTCTATTTTTCCTTTTTCGAAAACTTGTATCACTGGTTTTAAACATTATGTAAGTTGCTTCTTAGAATTTTACTGTGGTAGGGGCCACGCAGCAGCTTTTACTTTTGGGCAAATAGTCGCATTTGTCGTAATTACTTAAACCACGACACCAGAATGAGGAGGACGTGTTATATTCTGGCCTTCTGCTAGGTGAGGTAACCAGGGCTCAATTCTTAAATATTTGTTTATTCCGTACTACTATTTATGAGTTTTCCTTAAATAAAACTTTGGAATTTTAATTTATTTTATAAGAAGGAATATGACGGTTAAGATAAGCATAGCATCATTTTCTCTCGAAACCCATTACTTGTAATTGCAAGTAAGCAAGCTTTGTCTTTAAGTATGGAACCGCATTCATATATCCCTATCAAATAAAAAGACACCATAATTTTAGAATACTCGCATAGTTTTTGATGTATCGCAACTTTGGTTTAATAAAATAGTATGGGTTTAATGTTATATTAATGTTAATAAAATCTTTCACTTACGGTTAAATCTAAGAACAAGTAAAAATGTAGTGAATTAAATTGATTTTCAGTGTATATTCTCTAGCCCTCCATTAAATGTATTTTATGTTATAACTGGAAAAGTAAATAACAGCCAGTGACAACATTAAAATGTTGTAATATAAATTGTTTACAGCCTATGGCTCTTTTTATCTTACAAATAAAATAAAAATATGAGCGTAATATATTAATGTTGCTTTTATCGCAATTGGGCCTACAGGTTATTAAACAAGTTTTTTATTATCCTAAAGTGGCATATTAATAAACATTGTAAACAAATAAAATGTCAGTGGAACAAGAGTTATGACTGATCAAGTCAGAGCAGTCGATAAACCGATCTTATGTGAAAACAAACTAATTAAAGACAGCTCTTATAGTACGTTGTGTGATGTTTTATATGACAAAACAAACTGATGCGATTGTTTCTTTTACAAGGGATTTAGTAAACGAGGAGGTGGTTGACCTGATGAATGATATTAATGGGCATTCACAATTAATGTGGGAAGCCGAAAATTCAAATTCCGCAACTTTAGCACTTGCTCTGGGGTCACGAATCGCCGTGAACGGAGGTGGTCATATTAGTGCCTGCTGCTTAACATTAGCTAAGCCCCTCGCTAGTTTGTTACCTCCAATATTTAGCATATGAAATTTCACTCGATGGAATTCAATAGTATGAATACATCAACTTCTCGCCAGCTTTCTGTGGTCCGTGGAACTTTCCTCGGATAGTTTATTCACGCAACAACAGAACCTACTAGAAGACTAGTAACAAATCATCGTTTATAATGTTTCCCACGTCAATTCACATTGTTCATAATATGCATCCTTCCTTATTGTATTACGCCACGTATAATCTTTAAGAATTGTGTAAGTCGTGATGGAAGGCTACCCTGATCGGTGGTTGATCATTGCGATTTATACAGAGAAATCTTCACAGCAAAATTGTGGTTTGCACGTTTTATATTTTTCATTAACACCATTATTTAGGTATACTTTTGCTGGTAACTAACTGACAATCTGTCAAAATATTTTTAATTACAAATAAGCCAAACATTAATCGGCAATTCCATAAACAATAATTCAATGGAAGTTTTCACTAATTTGTCTATTGTGGTTAACAATGAACAAAATACTCTGCCCCAGTTAAGTTTTGGTATCGTCGTAAAAGTAACATAGTTACCTTGAATTATTAATTGTTTTGAATGTTATTTGTTATTACCTGAATATTTAAATTAATGATCGTCTGCGTTTGAGTGGTATATAACAGCCATATAACAATTTTAGCCATCTACAGCTGTTCTATTAGCACATATATGCAAGATTTGTTATATCAGGTTGAGCGCTCAGGTAAATCGGTTGCAGTATTATTCTAAATCGTTGATTATATACACGTGATCTCTTTTTTTTGAGGTAATTTAATAGTTTGGTTTAATCTAAAAATTGTTAATGAGAGGTAAGGAGTTGTAGAGTAGAGGATTATTGGAATTGCCGTTGAAGTTTTATTTATGTCGTGGTTTATGAATATTTTACAATCTCTCTAGAAGTTTTATTGCAATTGATCATCTTTCACATCATGTGCTCCGCGGTGAAGGAAAGCATCGTGAGGAATCCTGCATATTTTCGAAATAGTAACAAAAAGAATATATTTCGATGATATGTGAAGTCCGCCAACCCGCAGTGGGGCCGCGTGGTGGACTATGCCCTGATACCCTCTGTATAGAGGAGGCCTTTGCCCAGCAGTGGGACATGTATAGGCTGTTACTCTACTTTACTTTATTACATCTTTCTTTCTTTTTTTTTCTAAACATGCCCTTACTTTAGGAACATTATCCTGCGTTGTAAGGACGTTTTACAAACATAAATCTCACGTGGACAAACACCCAGATACGAAACAACTATCTGTGGGTCACATAAATAGTTGTCCCGTGTGGGAATCGAACCCACGACCCCGACGCCGAAGCCAATACCTTGGCAATTGCGCCACGGAGTCATTTGCACATGTGGTTACAATGATCATTTACAATAAAACTTCCTCGTGTTTTCGTAAAGCTTAAAAAGGTCATAATCTGTTCAATCAGTATTTTTACAACGAATTGAATGTTACCGTACCATTATCCTACCTGATGATAGATAACGATGCTGTAGTTGATATAAGCCCTATGTCTTATACTTTTCTATTCACCCTTGCTTTGAAGACAACTTCACTATCGTCGGACGGAAAGACATTGTTTCACCACCTTGCCTTACACTACAATATATTTTCCCGTCAATTTTAACGTCGTTGAGATGGTATTTGGAGACCTAAAGTAAAGAGTAATTTATAATTATTACAATGATCGAATGGGATCGAACAAGTCTGGGGGGGGGGGGGGGGGGGGGGGGGGGGGGGGGGGGGGGGGCTATGTTCAGCAGTGGACTCAAACAGGCTGAAATGATGATGATGATGATGAATGATGACAATGATCGAATATCAGTTAATGGATATATTACCATTTTGCATCTAACCGTGTATATCTCTTTGTGCTTAACTATCTCTGGTCTGTTTATAATTTTTCTGAAACTCTATTTCACAAACCTACAATTTAATTTTACTTACGTGCTTATTAGCTCTGTTTACGTTCGTGATTCATTTTAATTTGTGAAATTTACAGGTCCTTTTTCAATGCTATTTTACGAACTGTTGCCACTCAGATGTAAGCTAAGTAAGCTGCAGTTACGATAATAACGAAGTATTTATCCATATAAATGCTTTGGTGACAGTTACTTGCATTTGGAGACCACAAAATTCTACCACAGTCGGTCTTCTCATTCAGTGAATATTTCTAAATCAATTGTTAATTACGGTAAAAGATACTATTTAATGGTGAAATATATATCAAGGAGTCCTGCGAAGATACCCGAACGAAACATCGTTTAAAAAGGATTCTACGACCTTCGATCGGTTCACCACACTGGTGAATGACCGTACTAGGTTGCTGACACCACCGCGCCAAACTAAGTGACACAAAAAACACGATAAACCGTGTATATATCTATCAATTAGACGTGAAAAATTTGTTTAACCATATCTGTTTTTGTCGCGACAATTTATTTAAAGCTTATTAGCTTTTGCTTAATAACGTTTCAGTGCTTGTTTTTAATGGTCAAAAGTGACCATAACAACTTGGTAAGTTTAATTCGTTGTTAATGGTTTGGTCACTAAAAAAATTGAAGATTAATTCTTTATGAGGCCAATGTTAGACATTGGCCTTCTTCTACATTGTTATATTGTTAATGCTTTCAGTTAATATGTACGTGTGATAGTGATGCGATACGAAGCTATTTATCATAACGGCAGCTGTTTGTCTTGTTCTTAGCGCTCCCTAAATGCGTGTCAGTATACGAGCGTGGCGGCGCATTACGGGCGGCGGGATATTTCCGGTGTACCGCGTTCCTTCTACACGCAGGGCTGTCCCCTTTAAGGATGGGGAATTCATTGAGAAACAAACAACTTTTTATTTAATGTTTTCTATGTTCTCTGTACTTATACATTAGCAGTTGTCTCGACGTGAAGATTCTTCACGGTGTTATCACTTGAAATATATTTATCAATTTATTGGTTGTTCAAAAAAAAGAATTACACAGTTATTTCTATGTTTTTTTTTTGTAGCCCGTTTTCACTATATTGGGACCATGTATAGCCGGTCGCCACTAGGTACATTCGTAAGCTTTGTCGTCGTGGACTGCATGACGAATACTTCTGCCCACTTTATTCGCTAAGGCATTTTGTCATTTAGTTGACCCCTGAACACGTCTACCATTCAATAGTCCTTAAATGATCGGCATCAAGGTAGTGTCTGCAACACTACCTTGTCGATCTTTTGAATGATGAATGAACCCATCATTTCATGACATCCTTATCTAGCATTACTTCGACGTAAATGTAGAATATATTGAATTGATAATATTAATTAGTAGTCGCCCATTTTTTGTAATTTGTGTAAAATTTAATAATGTCTTTAAAAGTAATTTCTTGTATTTATGCGATTACATATTAAATTATTTTAATTATTAAATATAGTTTAATTTCATAATGCACTCAAAGTATTCGCTTCACATAAAATAAGTGTTTAAAAAATCCTTTTCCTGAAACTTTTGTAAGCATAAACTTTGCTTTGTAAGCACTAGGGGTTAGTGCAACACAGCGCGTGGCAGAGTCCAGCGGAATATTCTCGGAGGGCGCCGCGTGCGATGCCCCTTGTTTGTTGTTTACGACGACGCACGCAAAGCCCCGCCGATGCATCGCCGACATGCGCATGACGCATGCGCCGGCGCTGTTTACAAAATTATTAATGATGCCACTCACTCGCATTCCTCCGAAGCCCGATTCAAGCGAGGAGCGGCCTCATTTCGACGACGACTTTTGCCCGTCCTCCGAACGCGCTGCGCGCCCCTCGCCCATAACATTTAGCCTCCGTTATTTACATTTGCTCCGACACTCTACACGTCCATGTCGCATGATGTGGTTTGAGCTGGTAAGAAACTTCAGTGGAATGTTTACAAACAACGTCCAACGATTGTAGGTTATCTCGGCGCTGACATTAAACTATGTTGTAATTCTATTTCGTATCGGACCAAGGAAAGGCGTCGACATTGTTCGGTTACGGTGCGTGACATGATTGTTTACTGGCCGCGGAATTCGAGGAATGAAACGCTAGGCCCGTTCTATTCTTAGCGGATGATGAGCTATGTGATGGATGGATGACGCGGCCTCGCCGACACTGCAGCGCCCCGCTTTGGCGCGGCGCCTGCGCGATCACGAGGGCACGCACACACGGCCGACTGGCGTTTACAGACTATATTTAACACATCTCCATTGTAATGCCACATACCATAGCTATCTACCTCACTAGATGACGCTGGCGCCGAACGGTGATGTAATACAACGATGGCACCGCACTCAATGGATTCCGTAATAATCAGTACGGATTTTAGTTATAGGTACGTACATAAATTTCTACCGTTTCTCGTCTCTTACATAAATTGAGAAGCTGATAATAATAATCCGAGTTTCAGTTTATACTTAGCAAAACCTTACATAATAAGGAAAGAAGTAACAACTTTGAGAAGTAAGTGGAAAGAAACTAAAAGCTTCCTCTACAGATCAAGAAAGTATCTGAAAGTTTTAAAGTACGAAAAATGTATTGCTTAAACATTTTTCGTACTTTAAAACTTTCTGCTTTACCAAAAATAAATGTAATTGTTTTGCAAAAAATTCTCCGAATTAACCAACGAAACAGAGAGGTCAATGTTTTCGAGTAAATTTTCCACTGCATGCGCCTCGTATTTTTTTTAATTTTTGTTTACCTTTTTTACACACACATAATAACAGTTATTTACTTTTGAGAAGTACTTGTTTACCGCGCGCTATATGTGTCAGTGCCGCGTCGTTCCGATTTCAATGAAAAACAAGCGGCTTCCGAACAGAACTCGTCGGCTCTCGAAAGCGGTAAACAACATTTGTTGTGAAGCCTGGAGAGATCGATGCCGAGCCGAAATTTAAAAGGTTAGTGTTAAGCGTTGTTTCTCCGACGCGTAGAGGCGACGTCAGCGCTGGGCTGGTGTCAATGGTATTATTTATAGTGTGGTCGGTCTTAGATCGGAAACGAGTCGTACCGACAGGACACGACCGATTTGGTCGTCGACGTGGAGGCGCCCACGCCGCACGTGATTCATGCATTTGGCCGCGCAACGGTAAACATTACCCTAATTACATTACACAGTTGCAAGTCGGCCTCGGAACGGCACCGGCACCATTTTTGTTATTAAGTTAAATCCGCCGAAACTCTAGCCTTTCGACTTCTTTGACAATACTAAATTTGGTATAGGTACCTACTCCTTTGATTATATACTTGTCAAATACTCAAAAAGGTACTCATTAAATATCGACAATAACATAGACCTTAAAATATCATTTACTCGTTGGATATTAATACTAAAGTGAACATACGTTTTATGTTAATCCTTAAGATATAACTGCACATGCTTTTTGTAAGATTGTAATTTATCGTACTTGTAATGACGTCCAAAACATCGTAACAGCTATTCCTACAATGTTCTATTTAAGAGCTAAAGAAATAAAAACTATTATCACACATTGAAAATGTGTATATTGAAATAAATAAGTTTACTTTAGCGTGTAACATACTCCATTCCATCATCCGCGGTTCTTTCTGACACGATTTATACGTCTGGCGTGTCAAATAATGTCGGCTAATCACTCGTGGTTCCGAACAGAATAGGGGCGTACGGGTACATTTGTCGTCACAATCTAGCGATCGGTAACAGTTTTGAATAACATTTACTACGGCAATATACGGCCACAATGTGATAGATCAAGTCGGGCTTACGCCCGCTATGTGGCATCAAGTTTTTGTGACAATGCCAAACAATCGAACGCGATTTCCGTTTCCAAATGCCCGCGTCATGCCGCTTGGCGAATCGCTTCGCCAAAAGTCGCTTCTTATGATTCTTTGTTACGTTATCGTTGTTTTCCATGACGTAGGTGATACGAAAACCTCTCGTCAAATATGCAGGAGTTGACTTCCAGCCAAGAATCACGTGTTAATTTTTTTTTCTTGCCGTTCTAAACATAATTCTATTTCTGTTTGGTTTTTGTAAATAGCTTTATATGGGTTGAACACTGATACATTATTTGCTTAATACCAGTTTATTTAAGTTTGAACATTTTAGTGAGATAAAATCTTTATAAACATGAGCGCGGGCTAAAACATAACAATTTTTCGCGACTTCTGCATTTAAGGAAAATTTGATCCTTCTAACATTCATTGTGTACGTTGTAACACGACGACAAGGGTACACGGTTTAATCGATAAGATAATATATTTCGTTCTAAATATAAACTAAGAAAATCTATTTATAATTGCGGTAAAACAAACCGCCAAGGTGGTTTTGCTCGTACTCGTATGATCAAACAAGTTCTTGCGATGGATGTTTATAACGTTAGCTGGCTTCTTAGTCGCCTCACTGGGGCCCCTTATCTTTCATTCACCTTCGCAGAGGTCTCTCGAATAGGTTGAAGTCACAATTTATAAACAGAAAATAATTGATTCAGAATGAAAGTAAAGAACACATAGTACTATAATAGAAACGATCTGGTATACCATTGTTAATACTAGAGCTCGTTGTCATATTTGTTTCATTGAACTGAATCTGTCGATAAGCTGGTCGCGACCGAATCGATGCCTTACGTTGGACATGCGAAATGCGTTTCTCGGACGCCAACGAGAGATTTCGCGTCGGCAAAAGTACACGGCGACACAGATTTATTTCGGCCTGCGGCGCGCTATTTGTTTGCGTTTATTTCTGCGGCGCGTCTCGGCGTTGGGTCCGGATTTAGCGCGAACATGATCCGCGCGCGTGCATGTCTGCGCCGGGCGGTGCAGCGCTCACAATGCCGCCACAATAAGGAAGATGAAGGAACGGAGGAGCCTTCCTTCATCTTCCTTAAGAGGAGCGGTCGTCGGGGAAGCACTGCTCTGTCTACCACGTGGCAGCGCCTGTTGGACGATGGGCAGGCTCCGATAATTACCACAAATCATGCATAGGTACTTTAGAATCTCGTCTGGTGAGAGGTGGCTTGGACACACCGTTTTTAGGGTTCCGTACCCAAACGCTTAAACGGGAACCTATTACTAAGACTCCGCTGTACGTTTGTCTATCTGACTATCCGTCTGTCACCAGGCTGTATCTCATGAACCATCATAATTAGACAGTTGAAACTTTCACAGATAATGTGTTTTTGTTACCGCTATAACCACAGATACTATGAAATAAGAACAGAATAAAAAATGTTTTAGTGGGGCTCCCATAAAACAGACATGATTTTTTGCCGTTTTTATAAATAATGGTTCGGAACCCTTCGTGCGTGATTACTCTTATTTGGCCTGTTTTTCAACAGACTAGGAGGCAAAAACAGATGAACGATTTTTATGATTTTTTTTTAAAGTTAGAGCTTCCATGTGGTCCCATATCAATTTCAAAGGTTCATCTTGGGCTCCGGAGATATACAGAGAACTACTGAAAATCAATTATAAAATGAATACAAAGCGAGATATTTGAAGTCGGTTTTGTTTTTCGTAAATAAAAAAAATATTAGTTATAATTTAGTCTGCTCCTTGTTTTTCTGGCTATTTACTTCACAGTGACAACATTTATTAATAAACCATTAAACGAAAATCTGTTCGGGAAAGGTAAGCGAGACCACTAGAGAAAAACTAAGCATGCCCACGTGCTATGAAAGTTTTATTATTTGAATTATTAGGCTGCAAAAATGAACCGCTTTCTCCTTCGTCACGTTGAGACAAAAGAAAAATAATATTTTGATCTTTCAAACCACTCTCATTCTCACAGTTTAAGTTGACCATAAATAATAAGGTTTATTAATTGTTAGTATATCATATTATTATTTTGGTAATGTTTCTAAATTTCAAAGTTTATTATTTTCGCAATTGTTATATTTCCAGTATTGGGAATTTCATGTGCATATGATAAACGCCCCTAAATCGACGGATACATGATCCGCATTAACGAAGTTGTTAAAAATAGAAAGAAAACGGAGAATAAATGTTAATGATTGTAATACGTAATAATTAATAATAAATTAAAAATTCTTTAATATAACATTTTGCGAACCCTTCAACTCTACTACAGTTACCACATCTTAAAGTTGAAATTCGTCTCAGACGAGATAACTCATAACGTATTCAACACGTTTATCTTGTTGGGTCATTGTTGTAAGTCACACAAAAAAAAAGAAACGAAACAATGACTTTTCATTTGGCTTATATTAGTCAGCGCCACCGAGACAAACGCCTTGGACTCTGTTACAAACACTAAAAGCCGTATTTATATAAGTCTTATTCAGTAACACTCCCGCTCGGCGCTTCGAAACAAATAGCTTTCGAAACAAAAAGCCGACGATAAATCTAACAGCTCCGCGCTGCATTGAGAAACCCTCCTGTGACGGAGACGAACAAGGCCGTCAGTTATTTATCGGTTTCACAATTTGTTTTCTTAGAAGCGACACGGGTCAAGTACGTAGGTCTATTGTTTCGTTTTCGTTTCTATTCATTCATGCGACCGTCAATAGGAAAAAATCCACAGTGCTCGGTTCTTCATGGCGGCCGCGATTGTTTACGCAACACTTTAACGAGGACCCGACAATTGAATGAAAGTGAACCGCAGAACAAAAGTTTACTAGCCTTACCTGCTGCGGCGAGATTCGTTTGTACATCTCAGGTGGCGACGCAGCTATTATTCTTTCAAAATAATACTGCATTTGTGAAGTGAACGAAAAAGAGCGCTAATAACTATTGTATCACTTTCTGTCCGTATAATCAACATAGCGGTGTATTTACCAGCGTAAAGCCCCGGCTAACTTTCTCACCAGACGAGATTCAAGAGAATAAATACTTTATCAACTTCGGTGGTGTGTGAGGCTATGATGTTTCCTTCAACTAGCAAGTACATTATTGCAACAACAAGTCCTGATGCTTAACTATACAACGCTAAAAGGCGATAACCCTGCAGTCTCTGCCTTGCACTAAGGAATTGACTGGACCAGGTGATGCTATGAAGTAGAAATAGTAGATAGCCTAGAAATAGAATAATCTTTGAATAAAATCAGATTAGTTGTAGTCGATGCCTAATACTAGAGTAGAGCTAAAGTAATTTTGCCTAGCTTTAAAGACTAGTTGACTGGAACAGGCAATGTTCTGGATTAAAAGTAGAAGTAGATAACCTAAAAGTAATATAATCACTGATTTAATTCGTGGTAGAACTGAAACAGGCTCTGCATAATACTAAAGAATTCACTGGAATAGGAGATGTTCTAAAGAAAGACAGTTCTAGATAATCTAGAAAGATTATCAGGATAACAAAAAGAGTTGAAAGAAGACGAAAAAGTTAAACTGTAACAAATGATTTTTTAGGTTAACGATTGTGCTGAAACAGGTAACACTCTGTTCATGGTCGTTCACTATATTGGTTCGTTCACTTTACTATTGAGTAAATATGATCCATAAGGTACTAGAAACTTCACATTTCATCTTAAGAACTTTTCTTCTATTTTTTTTTTAGTTTTTTTTCATTTTCATGTTCAAAAAATTCCTCGGAACACCCCGTGATATATGTTCCCAGAGTGGTCCCATATCTCTACGCAGGGCCAAAGGATCAAGCCGATCGGAAATACTCTGATCGTCGATAACCCGAGCCGCTCTACGTTGAATGCGGTTAAATTGGAGAAGCTGGTAATGGGGGCCTCTCGGCCACAGATGAGAGCAGTACTCCATGTGGGGCCGAATTTGCGCCTTTTAGTGGCTTAGGCTTTGAGTTGACATGAAGTACTGTCTCACCTTGCTAAGCATACCAAGCTTCTTTGAGGCCCTAACTTTCAATTGACCGCGAAACTGGACATCGCTCGAGATTTCGACCACAGCTAGTAACGGAGTACCAAGTATGTATGAGTGTTCTGAAAATGAGGAGTTACGACAAATTGGGACTGTTAGCGGTTCTTTCTTCGCCAATGGTTATCGGTTCTACGAGATGTGTGACCAGCCCATCACCACTTCAGCTTACTAATCGTCTGAGCTATGTCGTATGTATAATATTACACTACTTACTGATTTGTTAACCAACAATCTTTGAAAATGTGAGCATCCTCCAAGATATAAGCTGATCTAACATTCTTGAGGATGGTATATGTGATAATTATAAAAAGATAAAGTACGCAGCATTTTCTTGTATAGGGGATGGTGGAGCAAAGAGCACGTGTAACTGGCCAAGTGCAAGTCTGATTTATAAAAATCACTTAAATACATTTTTTTTAATATTTGTTGTTACAGAGGCAACAAATTACATCATATCATGTGAAAATTTAAAATAGCAAACTATCACGGTTCACGAGATACAGCCTGGTGACATTCGGACGGACAGACAGACAACAGAGTCTTAGTAATCATTCATTGGGCAGAGTTCATGAAAAGGAAAACGGATCATCGGGGCGCGGCGTCTGCTGTCTTTTATTTATATATCCATTCAACGCCGCCCTGTCTCACCCCTTCGCACCGCGCCTTTGCACCGCCACACCTTGGAAAACGTCGCGGCACTCTAATTACAGGTTTTCCACAGACCATTTTCAATAAACTTCAAAGCAGCTTTCGCCCTTTATCGATACCGACCGACGGCGGCGCTCGATTTACAAATTGCGCGTCAAATACGCCGAGGGAAGTGGTCACGCTGTTGGACAGCATTGTTATTACATTGTTATTGTGATAAGCAATCGCTTAGATTAAATGAAATACCGATTAAATGTTCGTTTACGTAAGCGAGTATGAGCTCATTCTGTCGGCATGCATCAGAATATTTATAATTTTAACACAGCACAATAAAAGTATAAGTAACAGTAAACACAGCACATTCTGTACGAAATATGTTTCTGTTATCAAAAACTTTCGTTACGTCATTCTGGCGCTTTGGAGATACGCATTTGATTACTGATTTGATATAGTTTGTTCCTTCTATCTACATTTAAGGAAGACTACTGATGATGGCGACATGAAAGCAATTTGAAACAATGAAAATTTTAGAACTGCTAAAATTTAATAATATATAAATAAAAAGCGATGCTGATGTCAAGTATCATCTAATAGTGAGCATTTAAAATTTCCATAAGAACGAAGTAAAAAGTACCTTGTAAATTTTCGGAAACGTTGAAAACTAAAATTAAAAACTAGATACGTTGAAATTCGTAAATGCATCTTCATTGCAAAATTGCAGCGTACGCGTGAATCCAAACAATCGTTATGCTTTAACAATATTGTTTTGTAATCATGCGTAATGTAGGTAACTGTGCACAGTGCGTGCGAACAACGCGTGCACGTTGAGTACATGAATCGAGGCGACCGTTGTCCGAGCCGGGTTTAAAGTCCGTTCGACGACTCCGCGCCCGGCCACATAGCGTCCCATTAAACAATGGCGCCCACCGACAAATCACTGCATGCACATTTCCTCTACGGCCAATAAATAACCCACTGTCCTTAGCACTATCTAATTGACACGAGACATGCTCATCGCTCGTAACAGTCATATTGATTATAAACAATGACCGTTTGTTATTGCAACGCTGTGCCGGAGCGCTGTCCATTTGTTCGTGTTTCATTTAAATATCTGCGTTAGGAAAAACCTAAAGAATTCTTAAAATAAAAAATATAAAGTTGTTTGTAAGCAGCACGGAGGACCGAAGTGTAACGACCCACTTATGTATTTCGGGTGAAGAGATAACCGATGTTTGTTTACGTTTGGTTCGTAACAAAAATAATTAGAAATATTGCATCATATTATTTGACTTGAAATATCTTTTTAATGCTTTATAAACCGGACTAAATTGCCGGATTATAATGAGATGTTACGCACTACGCATTCATAAAAAAAGGATAACATGTATAATGATGTATTATTGTAATATAATCAATATAATATTACGAAAATAACAAAAAGCTAATACTGTCATATTTTCTTAGATTATCGTAAGCACCCTGAATTCCAGACTGACGGTAAGGAGGATAGATACTAATTAACGTCATAAACGTTGAATGATATTGCTTTCATTTCGGGGCATTTTCTCAAAAAGTTTATGTACACTTACAACCATTCAAAACACCGGCCAAGTGCGAGTCGGACTCGCGCACAAAATGTTCTGTAACATTATCTATAAAAACTGATGACTTGGATTGAACCCACTTAAATATTATTTTATACTGTTTTATGGTATTTGTTACAGCGGCAACATACGTACAACATACATAGTGAAACGTATTAAAACTTTAGGCATACAGGTTTATATACCTGCTTATTAAATTTGTTTGTATATAAAACCAAATAAAACACTTAAAATTTACATAACTAAATTAACGAGTAAAATATTAAGCCTGGTGTTAAAGGAGTGAAAAAAATCATGTCACTTTCTTTTTCTTCTAGGAGCCGTGATAGCTCAGTGTCCGGGCGTTCGCCTTTATCTCAATATACTCGAGCAACCTGAGTTCGATCCCCGGTGCCGGCACCTATGAAGTTTTTAACTTTAAGTGCTGACCTATCACGTGCTCCGCGGTGAAGGAAAACATCGTGAGGAAACCTGCATATTTTCGAAATAATAACAAAAAAAAATATTTCGAAAATATGTGAAGTCCGCCAATCCGCAGTGGGGCCGCGTGGTGGACTATGCCCTGATACCCTCTGTATAGAGGAGGCCTTTGCCCAGCAGTGGGACATGTATAGGCTGTTACTTTTTTACTTTTTCTTTTTCTAAAGGCGAAAGAACCAATATTCATATATGGCAGTCAAATCTAATAGTAACACATAAAACAGCGCGGTACATAGTAGAGTTCTGAGTTTCGTTCTACAATAAAGCAAGTTTAGAGAGCTACAGTCAAAACATATTTCCAAAAGTTGCAGAAGTCATCAAAGGATAGCAAACTCACGATTAAACGCTAAATATTTACCAAAAGTCACAGTCGGTTTAATTCACGGAGGAAAAATTTCGAAAAGAGTCGTCCAAGCCAGTTTAACTGTAAAATCGCTCATTCTGTCCCCGTCTGTTCCGGTGCAAACAAACCGGGCAAACTCTCCATCGAAGTTAATTAAACGCGCTGCGATCTTCCACGTGCTCAGCGGGAATATCACCCCAAGCGTTTGTTTTCTTTGCATTTCGCGCCGATAATGGAGATTTTTATTGGTTTTCCGTGCTCTCCAATATTGCTCTTTGTCATCGATAAGGAGCTTATGATAAACACTTGTAGGGTTTCCCCCCTTCGCGCTTAAATCTTCCTAAGCCGAACGAATATTGGATATAATAATGAAATAATTCACGATTTGGTAGAGTCATTCAGTACTTAAGCCATTACTGTAGCGAATAAATAAGGTTTTGGTAGTATTCTATTGTGCTGTTTTCAGGAACATTTGATGTTATTTTACTTTTCAAGCGTTGTTATTAATCTTAATATGAATTTTAGAAATAATGAGATCTTAATAAGTCGATGCCAGACACAACGATCTTGTTACTGTTTTTAAATTTGATTTAAAAATCAATTTCATAAGTGTTGTTGAATATTTCCGATTTTTCTCTTATAACTAGTGGAGAATTCAACTGTTTTACTTTAAGGAACACATAATAGAACGGTATAGGTACTGTGCCGTGACACAATTGCACGTATTTATGCGTTTATGCTGTGAGTAGGTAACTATGGTAACCCTAAACATAATGCAGCACGTGTAACTATGGCACACGCGCCACATTCGAGTGCAACGTACTGTCAGCCACTGGCCACACACAGCACCGCCGATACAATAACCCAGTCAGGTTCTACGAATAATTATGCAATTGCTGTAGATTAGTTTTACCGTAGCATTCGTCGACCGCAAGCGATAACCGCCTTACCAATACCAGTTGTTGTGCATTTACCATGTTACCCTCCGCTCTTATCAATTACACGTTCTCCAAGTTTACTATGCTACAGTAGTACACACGCGCCGTGGTGGCTCGAGCGTGCAATTATAATTTCCCGTCGTCGTAGAACTACGACAACGTTTCCATCAACACGCACGCGTCAAATCGGTAAATCTTTTATGAAGCGTAAATCGAAAAATCGATTAGTGACCGATACGTACACATACACGTCTGGTAATGGTTACATAACCCTCAACGATTGGATTCAAACACTTCTGCGTTGTACTTTCTCATAAACCCGATCCGTTCGTTTGGTTATGGGCACACTTTGGGGCTCGCTCTCGCGGTGCTCGATAGGAACCCGTTCCTAAGCTATGCTAATGTGGATATCGAGTGAAAGTATTGAGGTGCGCGTATACGCTCGCACGAGGCCCTGAGACGTACGCGCGTTGGCATTCCGGCACGGAGACAAGGCCTGATGTTTCGAGGCGGTCTGGCCCAAGGTTACCAGACAGCGGGGCGGCGGGACGCGCGGCAACCTCAATGGCCGGCCCACTGTTTTTTTTTCTCAAATAAATCGCATCCTTTATGCTCCGAACGCTATGGAAATTCAATACAGTCTGGCTCGCACAATGCTCTGTTGGTCCCTCTATAATAAGTCCGAAACGGCCATATAAACCTACTTAACAGCATTATTGTATTATACGAATGTAAGAATACAATTACTTATTCTATGTTTTTCACGTTCAACTTCTATAATTAGTCAAATACTAACATAAGTGTACAGTGAACAGTTATTACGAATAAAAAAATAAAATTATAGTTGTAAGTTATGTTGCTGTGAAAGCCGTTTTTTGCTAATTGATAGATATCAATTGCCACATCCCAATCAGACGTGATTTTAACGGAAATTTTAATGTTTCCAATCAACTCTCCAAGTGAGGTAATAACTGATGATTTAAAAACTTATCGATGTTACTTTTAGTATAATACTCTTCAGTGTACACATATAGTGGTATCCAACCTGAATTGGTCTACAATTTTTGAGTTGTTGTTTTGTTATATTAACGTACGTTTACATCGCTGTTTCCTGCGTACATTGGTATGGAAAGGATAATGGCAGGTTCCCATAGATGACTGTAGTTGGGATAAAATTTTAGCGTTTAGAGGTCTAATATATCTGAAAATGTTCATTACTCTCTCTTAAGCAACTTTATATTAAGAATTTTAACTGGAGAAAGTCTAAAAATAAAGATATTACATTTTCAATATTTTTATTTTGAGGTTATAATACTGTGCGGCGTTTAAACATTGTTACGCTTTACATTATTTGACATATGTAAGCGAATGTGACAGATGATATAGAACGTATGATACGGAAAGAGATAGCAGTCTATAAAGTTGCAATGTATTTACACAAATTGGCGTAATTTGAATGCCTCAGTTTCCGTGCGCTAGTGCCATATCCACTTATTATTTGTATGTATAACATTTTTTTTATGTGAAAGGTTGCCAAGCGAGCAGACGGTTCACCTGATGTTAAGTGAATACCGCCGCCCATGGACATCTGCTACACTCGAGGGTTGCAGATGCGTTGACCTTTTGCAAATTGGGTTTATATCAATGCATTTGACATTTATAACAGCTTTTCTGTGGCTGTGGCTCTTGTATTGTGCACCAGGGCAGTACACAACAAAATAGTTTTCTGACACATATGATACACAGGATTCGTGTCGCTATTTTAACAATATTAAACAAACTAACAACTAATCGAAATATTAAAGCACATCCAATAGTCCAACGTAACAGCTTAAGGTCGCCATGAAAGCAATCAATCGAAGTCCTTGAGCATGCACAAATGGCAATACGTAGCGAAGCAAAATCTGACTCCGATATGCTGTATGGATTGTATAAAAATAGGAAAATCACATTTATCTTATTCTCATTTCTTATTCTTATTATTACTTATCTTATTCTTATTACACAAGGCAAACATGCAGTGAATATTGAATAATAAATGACAGATTGGTGCAAATTAACATGTCAATGTCAAAAGCAGGATTGGATTTAGGTATGATGAAAAAGATAGTACAAAAAATTTAAAAGGATATCATTTGTAAAAGAAATTATAGTACACTTTATTATTTTGTTTTTACAGGAATCAATTTACTCATCCCCCAAGTTTATCAATTCTTCAACATTAGTTTCAACCTTGGAATTTAATTTTTTTAAACATATCCTGAGTAGGAATAAACTCAGTACAAATTCCACTTTTTTACCATCTTTGATAGCCTCACAACACAATTAAATGGCGTCTTTGGATTATATTTATTTTTATCCTAGTTTAGTAAATTAGTCTTACTATTAGACATCTATGAACTCTATTACCTACCTCATAGTGCAATATGCACACAATAGTGCAAAGATACTCTTCAACAAGCAAAGTATAGAAAAAAAATTTTACGGGAATTTCCGTAAACAATTCATTGATAAATAAATAATTCGTGGTAATAATTGACAATGACATATGGTAATATCAACTTTGTATTCTTGAAAACATTACAACGCTATTACAACCCAACCAACCTCTATAAATGTTGGATTGGCATTTATATTGATCTTTTATGTAAAGTAACAAAATTATACTATATTTCCCTAAATATGGATAGTATATAGTATGAAGCATTAAATTATAGTATAAATACTATAATTACAGGAAAATCCAACCCTGGTCATAAGTCATTACTCGTAAACTTATGAAACCAAAATGGAGCTCAAAAAAGTCAATTGAGTTGTTAATAAACACATATTTTTATACATAGTTTAACAACTGAAGTTAATGTGCCGAAAAATCGTGGAAAATAATTATATTTAGAAACCTGAATATCAATTTTTTAAACGCTTAATTTTTTCCTACATAAGATTTCGCCATTGTCCTTTGCTGTCTATAACAAGCGATATCGTCAACCAGCAGGTGTTGTGTTCAATGCCGCCTCGGTTATGACGTGTGATTTACTCAGACATAGGGGGACCAATTATTACTTTAGGGCGACGGATAGTGTCCGACCGAAAGTTCGGTTTAGGTTTCGGTCGAGTTTCGGCAAAAAAACGAGTTTCGATTAAGTTTCGGTTTCGGCATCAACCTATCGAGACTACGACCGAAACCGAAACTGCATTCGGAAGTTTTCGTACTGTGATCGGTCATGTTCGGCGCGTTAAATTCCATCATAGCGAGTAAGCGACGAAAACTAGTGATGAGTCCTTGAAGGCTTTTTCGTACTTAACTAGTTAAATTCGTCAACCAGTTAATGTGATTCTTATGACAATTTTCATGAATGAACGTATTTTCTTTTAAGTTGCGACTTTCAACGAGACTTAATCGTCTGACAGCTGACAGATTAATATTATATATTTCATACAATTTAATAAATTTACAAAAAAAGATACTTTAACATCAAGTACAATTCTCATAGCTTCATATAGCCGCAAAATAAACGTGCAACTGTTCATAAATTGTCTAATAAAAAATTAAGACAGCGAAATTTCGTTGAGAAAGGTGACACTTAAATATTTGATTTTTTTTAAATATCTTGGTCTTACTTTAGGAGAATACTTTAGGATCCTGTGTTGTAAGGACGTAGTACAAACATAAATTTCAGGTGGACAAACACCAAGATGCGGAACAACTATCTGTGGGTCAAGGAAATTTCGGTTTTGGCCGAAACTTAGACTGTTACCGAAATTCGGTTTCGGTTTCGGTTTCGGTTTCGGTTTCGGTTTCGGTTTCGGTCGTAAAAACTAGTTTCGGTCGGACACTAGCGATTAGTGACGTAGATAACCTTAACTATGCTAACCTGAACTATTAACAAAAGAATAAAAAATATGTCTCTTAAATTTTTTATATCATATGCTGGTAATATATATTTATTTTATTAGAAAATGTCACCAGAAAAGACTTTTACGATTTTTTTAGTTGCCATCACACTTTTCTTTTTTTTTGACGTGCCTACGGGGGCAAGAGCGTATTATGTCGGACTCGCACCGACTATAATCCCCACGATGTTCGGCAGGGCCATGGGAACGTTTTCGCACACTTTCGCGACCCTATCAACGCTGGCTGCTTCAGCAGTACCTTCCCGAGGATCAACTCCCCTCTCCTCCAGGTAAGGCGCGCTGCTGGAACATTCACCGCGCCTTCCTACTCGGCCCCTTTTACCCAGTCAACGAACTTCCCCCGTGTTCGCTGACCAGGGGCCATGGGAGCCACGAGAGCCAGTGCCAGTAAGCAGCAAGCCTCCCAGCCTCCAGCGGTGGACTTGTTCTCTGGCTCCGCCGCTCACCACGTTTCGGCCGTGGAGCGTAAGGAGAACGGCGCACCGCAATACCGACACTCCTCTTCCCCCGTGAAACCTCCTTGGTAGCTGAAGACAGGGAGAGTGGCACCACCTCTACCACCCTCGACCTATCCCCTGCACCCTCCAGCACGCATCCAGAGTGGGCTCAATGAGCCCACTCGGAGCCGCTCTCTCGGGCCGGCCTTACACCGCAGGCCGGCCCAGTGTGGGTTCCTCTTAGCTTCGCCGTGGGTGACCACGGCTACTAAGTCCCTCCGCCACGTCAAGGCACCCAGTCGGAAGGGAATAGCCATCACACCTGGCCTCAAATTGTTTACAATTCCAATTAGTAAGGCACAAATATGATAAATATTTTTCTTATATTTTGCCCTTAACCTTTTCTGCATTTCCTTACAAAACAATATACACAAAGGGCGAATATGGCTGAAGGCATTCTCTGCCAATAAAGCTACTTAATGGAAATACTATACCTACATATAAATATGTAAAAAGAAAACGGTTTATTATTCCTGAGTGTGTCGAAGAAATATATTTATTTATTAATATTGGTAAAACATTGTCCTTACTGTAGGAAAACAGTAAGTAACCCGTTTTATAAGGACGTTTTAAGAACATACATTTCACGTGTACATAACACCCAGATCCGAAACAATTATCTGTGGTTCACACAAATATTTGTCCTATATCGAAATCCACGACCACTAGTGCTGAAGACAATTGGCACTGCGTCTCGGAGTCATCAATAGTCCATGACGATGGTTACCGCGTGGTAATCCTACACAGGGCCAGACAAGGGCGAATTTGAATACTAGCGATTGAGGCCCGGACGCGCACACCAGTCTGGCTTGGGGTGAACAGCCGAAATTACGCCGCCCGTCTCGAACAAGGTTAATAACACGCACGTAACGACCGTCTCGCCACGCTTTTAGTGATTTCGGCGCATTTGTACCGACGAAACTTTTGGAAGGTGAAGAGTCGTCTGAAGATCGAAATATGTTCAGCTCTTTCGCTGCGTCTCATCGAATTCTAATGGATTTTATTGTTTTATAAATGGATCTTATTACTTACTATCAGCCACCTAACGGGTGTTGCAAATGTCAATGGGCGGTGGTTATCATTTAACATCAGGATAACAGCCAGCTCTTTTGCCTTCTTCTCACATAAAAACATTATATTTAGCATTATTTTGAAATTAATACACTTTTAGTACCGGACGTCAGAAAATACAAATATCAAAATATTCCATTTCAGAAGGACGCCCTCATAGAGAGATTAGACTCAGAATGACGATGGAAGCAAAAGCGAGGTATTTGATTATTTAACTTCAGGCATACTAAAGTTTAAGAAACTCAAGCACCCATAATATAGCCCGAGACTGGGGGGATTGCTAATTCAGATTCAGATACCTATAAGTAGTTTTGCACCAGTGCTTTTAGGATGACATAAACTAACAATCGACTTACCTAGTGTTAAACACTAGAAACTGTTTGAAACACTAGAGAAGTTCAAAGCACCGTTTGTTAAGGAGTTTCTGTTGCTGATTCTAGAGCTAACTTAAAACGCTAGCTTAAATAAAACAGTAGGACAAAATATGGGATATTTGCTTTAGCATAAGACAATCCTACGTGAATGTTGAGGTTATTGTTCATGCTCAGTTAGCAGTATACTGAATACTCCGAGCACTCTTAGGATACATACAGAGATTTCAAACAGGTTATGCACTAAAAAAGCATACTAATTATTATACTTGAACTCTTGGGAGTTAAAGTAAAATTATTATTACAAAATCACATCCGTAAATGATAGTTTTAATATTATACCCGTAGCTTTAGCTGTTTTGGGGAGTGTTTTAGCTTTTTTGCTCCGTATCTTGATACATACACATTGGATGTGGATGGGCCCTATTAAGGACACATCTGATGTTTTGGTGCATGGAATATCACCAAATTGACAGAAGATAAAGGCTTAAAGATTCCCTAGATATTGACATTCGTACGCTCTCCCATGGCATTGGTAAACATACTCGTGGATACCGTTAAAAAGGCTGTGTCCCTAATATTATATTGCTAGAATCAATAGATTTTATAATGAATGAATTCATATGAATAGAAGAATAAAAAAAAGATTCCTGGAATTTTGTGGCAAACCATCTATAGACATACGATTGGTATGAGAATTTTCTTAGTGCAATAAAAGTATATCAGGAAAATAATATGACAATACTCCGTTTTCTTAATCTTGAAGCCATGTTTGGTTTATTACGCTATAATAAAAATCATTATTACTTCCTTTCCATAAGTCACTGACGAAACTAGCTTATCTTTATATCTTATGCGAACATTTTTTCAACATTATTTCTCAAATATCATGAATGAATGAAGAAGGTACCTCTAAAAGATGCAATCATACTAGTTATAACAAAAAATTGTCCAAAACATCGAGATCATTTGTATTAATAATATATATTGTGAATAATTGGTTGATGACTAGTCTTGATCATCCAGCCAATATAACTCGTGATAAGAAATTATGTCAATACGCCTAAATATAACTGAATCCCTGTTCGTCGCATAAAATAATATGGTAGTCTTTGCTTCAATGGCTTACTTAATTATGTTTTATAGTAGTAATAACATATCATACCCTAACCTAATCTAACCTACTTATGCGATAACAGTATGGTTTCTTTTTACTTACACTTGACACCATATTTTGTCAATTACGCTTACTTATTTGAACAGTGTGATAAATCCGTATTGCCGAAGCGAATCGAGGCTTCCACGAAACGTTCGTTTATCGATCAGTGGTGATATTTACCACGCATACACGAGAACCGCATACGCCTGCACGTACTTAAACCCATCAAATTGGCCATATGAGAATTAAGTTCAACGATTCCGTCCCCAGTGCGATTGCCCTAAAATGAAGGCATTGTTGTACAAGTTCCTAGTTGGGTGCGGCCGATGCAATGCGCCTTCGACCGTCGCCCTATATGTTCAGTTCATTGTGTGGGGAGAAGCGGGCGCCAAAGTCGAGCGTCGCGTTAGTGAATGAGCGCGGACGCACGCCTTTCGTCCACGCGGCTACGACACGACATTCTCACGACATTCATTGCGTTTACTTAACAAAATAGAAAAGAATTTATTTTTATTTATTATGATATTGGTCTGCTTGAATCGAATTTTTGATATTTTTTTTAGATGTCATTTTTCTCTTCGTCTTGATATTATGATAGCAATACTCCTTAAAAATCGTTCTCGTATCGGTGTTGTTGCCTTAAAATTGTACACAAATAGTCGGTTGAGTCTTACACGCCGACATCGTGACTCATGCCGGACCACCCACACTTCTCAGTGCCTTCTCAGTGCCTTCTCAGTGCCTCTTATGGTTTCCGGTATTAAGATTTCAGAAAGCTCTCTATGTATGCTAGTTCTTATATCGATTAGATACCAATAAACGCTATTAGGGAATACTAAGGCATACGCTTATAGTATTCTTACTTGCCAAAGCAAATATTTATTATAGAATAGCATATAAAAAAATCGTTCATCGGTGTTGTTGTTTTAAAATGTACACAAATTCGGTTGAGTCTTACACGCCGACATCGTGACTCATGCCGGAACTTCTCAGTGCCTTCTCAGTGCCTTCTTTCTTATGGTTTCCGGTATTAAGATTTCAGAAAGCTCTCTATGTATGCTAGTTCTTATATCGATTAGATACCAATAAACGCTATTAGGGAATACTAAGGCATACGCTTATAGTATTCTTACTTGCCAAAGCAAATATTTTATAGAATAATATAAAGAAATAGCAACAAATTTATTGGTTTTTGCAGTGAAAACTTCTTTAGCTTCTTTTTGTTTTCTTTATTTGGAACAAAATATACGTTTATCGTGCATTATTTTTTATTTTTATTTTATTATTATTTTGAATCCTAGAGGAGAAATTATTACGGTTAAAAAGTAAAATGTATAAATATTAAGGTCAAATAAAATAGAAGATAGGTCGGACTTACTTCGATGTTAATAACAAAAGATCGACGTACCTAGTAAGTCCGAAACCTTGACAGCTCGGGACCTCTAGGTGTGGGTGCACGTCTGGGTCTACAACCTCACTGCTCGCAGTCACTCTGGTACTCCAACGTAGCGGCCTTGGCAACGAGAATTTTGTCTATTATTTGTAACATTAACACAATGGACATTAAACCGTTTTACATACGTTATAACGTCGTCATTCCGTTTTTATCACGATACAACACAATTAACACTTATACGGTAGTATTTTGTTCTTGAATTGTTCGCGATATCATGGTATGGACGTGAAATACTGTTCTTAATTAGTATTTGTGTGATCTCAAAAATAATGACCGTGAAACATGTTATTAAACATAATATTTTGTTTATCTCGTGCTAATAATTTATGCTAACAGAAAACATAATATATTTCAAATACATTTAGTATTTGTGTGATCTCAAAAATAATGACCGTGAAACATGTTATTAAACATAATATTTTGTTTATCTCGTGTTTATAATTTATCCTAACAAAAACATTATATATGTGATATACATAAATCACTCACTATAATACGTTTTCCATTTCATTTTCATATATTCCTTGATGTATCTCCGAAGTCGAAGCAACAATACCAATCAAATTTATACGGGACCACATGGCAGATATACGGAACCCCATGTAAAGAATTTTTAAAATAGGTTCATAAATGACGGATTTCTGAGGTTACAAACAAAAAACATACAATATCGAATTGAGAACCTACTCCTTTTTTGAAGTCGGTTGAAAACCTAATGATAACGCAGATAATAAAACACTGTTTACACAAGTATCTATCGCGTTGAAAATGTTTCTATTATGCCTTTTCCTAAGACACCACCATGCCTATAATATAAAACTTGTGCGTATCAAGCGCCGAATATCAACGGCTGTCCTTCATAGAGTCTGTTAACCTTAATACGTCTAATTTCGCAGTAAATACGTGTCATGATATATGCTGGTGGCATATATCTCTCAATGTTTTTCCGTGTTTCTTTCTTTATCGCGTATATTTATTTTATAATACAAATACATAATAAATATTCCCGATATGTACAGTACACATCCTGACTTCAATTGCAGGAAATGATAAATTTTAGGTAGAAATACCTCCTCTAAATAGTTTGCATTTTTATATTGATTTATTTATTAATCAGGTGCACGTTTTAGCAGCAGTATTATTAAATAATTTTAACACGCATTTATTATTTCGCCTGTATGTATGTATGAGTGTAACGGAATCTTTAAACTTGATTTCGCCCCACTTTTAACGATCAGATTTAAATCAAATTTTGCACACTCCTTTAGTTTTTGCCATTATCCTGATCAGGACCTTCAGGATTAGTTCCAAATCCGATACCTCGTCGTGACTTTTTAGTTTTTTTTAAATTATTATTTGTTTTAAATAAATCAACACAGTGATTCTATAAAAATGTTCACCTTAAGCTTTACCAATACAATGAAAGTGAAAGAAACAAAATTGCATCTCCATGAATTCTTCAGATTTCGCCGTATTACGAATGGACCTACCTTGACGAAGATCATCTTAAAGCAGAAGTGTTTGTATTCTTGCATTGCGATTAGTGACTGAGATAACCGGCCACGCAACATACCCCTTTTATTATTCGGCAACGCCAAGAAACCCAATTCTGTGTATGTGTCCATGGGAGGCGGTTACCAGCAACATTGAGCGAAGCGCTCGCTCGTTTCGCAAACTAAAGTGCACATTCCTGGATGCGCGCGGGGTCCACGGAGGCGGCTTCGAGGTGGCAGACGCAGAATGGCGGGAACGTAGGTAGCCGACTCAGCGGCGACGCGGCCCCAAGTTCGGCGAACGGCCGCGCCGCGTAAGCCGCACATTCCTCGCGCCTGAATCACTCGTCTCGCTCACTCGGAACAGGACAGTGCAAACGAAAAACTAACGGCCGCACAGACTACAATCACCGATTGACCATTAAGTCCGTTCCGTAACGAAGTCCAATCCCAAAGAGAGATAGATGTGTTTAATTTTAGTTAAGCGCTATTCGTTAGATACGAGAGGAAAATAATCATAAAGAAAATTTCTTATGTTTACATAAACGCTTGTTAATGTTGTATTTTTATAACCCCAACATTTCACCAATGAATAGAGCTTTTGACTCTGCTAGTAATGAGAATACGTATTAATTGCGACAGATTAAGTGAGGAAAGTAACCGAACACTGTGTTCTCCCGCTTAAACAACTGTTAAATAAATTAACGAAATATTAGATCGTTCGTCTTGATGAAATAAATTTCAATAATCTCTGAACATTATAGACAGACGTGTTGTACGTGACTTAAGCTTTATGCAATGGGTTCATTTATTCCACGTAATCATACAACCTTATAACGCGGCGAGTGTGTGAAATGAAAATCTAAGAAAAACAAATTAAATTATTATTCTTACTATTATTTCAAAACTCGTTACGACCGTGGCGGTCAATTTCAAAGCTAAAATCTGATGCTAAAACATCATTCGAGAACAAAGAGCCGATCGAGGCAGCAAGTGGTATCTTCGAGGAATTTCAATTGGTAGTAGGTGTATCGAGCTTTTTGCGGGCCTCTCGGGTTCAGCGGCCAGACGTTGCGGATTGTGGACCTTTTTCCTTTTTCACCTCCTTTGGCTCCGAATAAAGGACAACGACTGGTTGAGATTATAAATAATTTAAATAAGATTACTGTGAACACACGCCTGACATTCAAGTTTTAATCAACTCAATCTGTTGGCATTTTATTCATCTAAAAGAAAATACAGTTGAGAAAATAACACTGTTACTACAAAGTTATCAATTGATTTTCCTTTGACTTACCCTCTTTATTGGCCTAAGGATTTAAATAAAACCAACCATAGTGACAACTCAGTGTCCGGGCAGTCGCCTTTAATTTAATATACTCGAGCAACTCGATCTCCGGTGCCAGACCTGCAGATTTTCGAAATAATAACAAAAAAAAATATTTCGAAGATATGTGAAGTCCACCAATCCGCAGTGGGGCCGCGTACAGAGGTACCCTCTGTACAAAGGAGGCCTTTTCCCAGCAGTGGGACATGTATAGGCTGACACTTTACTTTTTACTTTAACCATATATATAAATTCAGGTATACCTTGAACGTGTATATAGGTGGCGGGACCCCGTCCTTCGTGGAATTTGCACCCACACACCAAACGCATTGCAGCTTTCGAGCGTTTTTTACTAAATCATTGTTTGATGCCATCCTGCCTCATATTTCGTAGAATCGAATTTTAAAGGATGAATATATAGTCAACAATTTTATTATAAATTTAATGAAATCATATGTGTGCTACTTAATATATTAATATAATTGCGAATTATTATTAGTTTCGTAAAAGTGATATATTTTAATAAGATTATTACTAAAAACATTAATTGATAAATTGCTTTCAAAATAAATAACATAAGGGAGAGCGAAATGCTATGGTGGGACGCGGCAAATGTACGTTAACGCACGTGGTTTCCGTCATTTTGAAAACGTAAGTTTTGGCGCCAAATATTTACTATGAAAAGACGCTCTTTCAAATTATGATACAAAGCAAAGATCAAAAGCGTTGGACTTTAATTTTGTTTTGTAATGGTTTCAGTTTATTGGTACAGGGGCCACTAAAGAGTTTATTGAAATATTTTGCTTGTATTAAGACACGATTACCCTAGCCAGACAGAAAGGGCGTACCCACCTTAGGGGGTTCTTTACTCGTCCTCGTCACCATGATATATAATTATATTTATAAAAATATATTTAAATCAAGATATTCAATTCATATCATCTAATGAAAATCCAAAATTTTAGGTTAACTTTAAGGTTTGTAAGCGGCTTAAATTTCATTGAAATATGCTTACCACCTAACTATTAAAAATAATGATGTTAAGGTAAAATCGATTAAAAAAATTAGAATCTAGTTTTAGCAAATTTCCCTCGTGGTTGGCGCCAAACCGTGGTATGGTACTTCCATGTAAATGGCTGCCGTTCATTGCGCCCGCTTGGGTGTATTGGCCGCAACTCGCTACACGCATCCTGCCTACTACGTTTCTTGTGTCCCTCTCGCACTTGTTTCTTAATGCGGAAAAGAAAGGGATGCCCTTATCACGTGCAGCGATTTTTGTGCCACAGAAGGACGCGCCTCGAGATCAATGCACTTTTCGAGGACAACGGGCCGTTTTTATGCGGGTAGAAGTTGGCCCCCTCCGGATGTAATAAGAATCTTAAAGGCAACCGTTCTAAGATTGTATTTGGAGGAGAGAGTCGAGAAGTCAACGTCTAGACGCGCGGGAAGTGAATAAAAGTGTGCGAGTAAAAGGAATTCCATCCACCGGAATACCATCGAGCCGCATTGTGCGTACAGCGCTGAGGCGGCGTCATGCTACTTGTCCATAGACTGGCCCGCGCTTACTTTACAAATTTTATTTTTAGCGCGGCGGCGGCTTTAAAATAGATCCATTTTAATACCGGTTACCCACGCATCTAAATTTATTTCCATTTTATCTTTGTTTCTATGTTGGATGTAGATGTTGCTGATGCAAAGATTTATGCCCGTTTTTATTGCTACGAATTTCCAAACTGAGAAAAATTTTACATAGCTACGTTTCAATCTTACTTAAAAATCGACAGGAATCCCGAAAACCTGATGTAATAGTAATAAAACGTTTGAACATTTAGTACATTCAAAACGGGAACAGCAATAAGTTTAAATGTTTGCTTTATAAGTAGCTTTATAGTCAATATTAATAGAAAGGCATGGGAATATCTGATTAACGGAAATATTATGTAAGTAGATCCCAGGACGCTAGTTAATACAGGTGAAGGTTTCTATTGAATATCGTAAAAATAAATAAGTTACAATAAAATTTACTCAGTGCGTATATTGATTGGTTCATAGTTTTTCTGAATATTCCCATAGACATTACCTTAACATATAGGATACCAAACATTCTATATATTGTGGAAGAAATGATAATCATCATCAGTTTTCAACAAAATATGTATTATATATTAATAAATAACGGTAACCAAAAAAAATATTGAATATATATATTTATATTACATGTGGACAATGTTATAATGAACGCTTAAAACAGTCTTTATTTTATTTAAAAAATATTATTTTGTATTTATGTGGCTTCGAATGAAGACTCCCGCGAAAAACGTGCCAAACTACACGCAACCCTTGAGTCCATGGGTCATTGCACCAGTCTGGTGTTTTGCAAATTTCCGCGTAAATGTAGATCGCTTGGATACCATTTGTAGTGATCGGGTTGAATATTAATTTAAATTGCGACACAGATCCTGAACGTGTCTGTTCGAAAAGTGTTCTTTATTACAACTGGTTTTATAGAAAACCTTTTTCCAAACAAGTTTTTATTAGAATACCAATTTTCCTGTTCTTATAAACGACTCTGACAAATGTATTTATATTGTCGTCAAGCTCAATTGACTTTATTTCAATCCTATCAACCCGCCTATCAACTAGAAAAATAACTTGTTTTGCCTTCATTATGTTTTTACGTACATGATTCAAATTAAAGTAATTAAAAGTTTAATTATTACATTAAGCATTATCCAAAACATTCATTAATAGTAACTTACAGTTGAGTGTTTTTTTTTTGTCAGACGTATTTATTTACATGTTATTTAAGGTACTTTAAGGACATTGACCGTCATGCTCTGTCGCGCCCGAGACGTATTGGTAAGGTAAATTAGTACGAAGTCATTCGAATTTTAATGTACCCACGAACGTATACTTGTGTGTACAAACTTGCCCATTCTGTTAGCGGTTACGTTAATTACTATTATTGCCCTTAATTATCCTCAAAAATCTCCGTAAGCTCCAATTAAGAGCATTACAGCCAAAAGTAACGATTTACAAGAAGCTTTATTATCTTGAACGCTTAATTGTTACGAAAACACAGTGCAAAGTTTTGAATAATATTTAGAACTCAATTTGTTTAGTTCCAAGAATAATGCATTACTTTATTGTTCGAAATATCGTATTAACTATAAGTAAAACATAATTTAAAATGTTATTACTTGTTGTAGATACAGTAACAAAAGCTAAGTTGTTAATATATACTCGAGGATTTAATTATAATAGTATTTGATTGAAATTTACATGAGAAATTGTGTTAAAATTGTTTATTAATCTTTATATGTGTATGGCACACCGACATTTAAGCCTTAAGTTTTCCCCTTAAGTTGTTATTCATTCCAAAGGCATCGCTATAACGAATTTGGTCGACGGAAGCGTGCCATGTGCGCGCCTTGGGGGCCTTACGAGCAGGTGGTTTTTGTACCTAACTGCTCCCAGCAGGGTCAAGGGACCCGACCAAGGCTGCTGTGGCAGACATATTCGCAGTCGATAACCTACACCAGGCGCCTCGTAGCAATCAGGGTTGTCGAACGCGCGGAATTTCTCGGAATTTCCTCGGTGCTGTGTTAACATGTTTTTCCTCCTCTTAAAGCGTGATATGATGAATAAAATATCTGTATACGGACAGAAATATATAAATAGACTGTGTCCCTTTATCAAACGATGTTAAGCTAATTATGGAATCGACTGTAATAACTTTGTATTTTTATTGCCTTATATAAAAATATAAAATATATTTGTCTTGTCTCTAAAAAACGATTATCTTCGATATATCCGTTATAATACTACTTAAATAATGCAAATCCGTTTTTGGCTATTATTTTTGATCACAAGATGTACGTATAATGGAACAGAACTGTGGATTTTGTAGCAAACTAAAAATAAAAATAAGATAAAAACATATCTAAGTGTGTTTTTGTTATTTACATGGAACATTTTATTTTTAATGACATTTTGTTATTTTATAGTTATTAGATTACGTAAGTTGTCGAAACTTGTTTGTATGGTAATGTGTATCTAAAATTATAAATTTTATAGCTCTTTATTTTGAAACCTTCTTATATGTCGACTTGTGGACTGTGGAGTGGACTTTGTAATTAAGAAATTGTTTAAAGGTATACTCATTGATGTTTGACTCCCATGAATGTTTAAAGTAAATTTAAAACTAAAAAACGTATAAAACAAATACATTGCTTTATTAAATTTTTCCCATCTACATGCACGCGGCCAACTGTAAAGTCGAATACATCATGATCTATAATCGCCGAGGGTGACGGAGCAAGGTCGTTGACTCGAATCACCCCCATGAATTCGTATGTAAACATTAAAATGTACTTTATTACACTTTTAACGGCTGCTTTTAAAAGTTTAATATATACTGGCACGCGTCTCCTTATATTTTACTGAAAAAAATAGATACTTTGCACCCATCTTTCCCACATAGATGGTGGGATTTTTGGAATAGCCAAGCGTATTTCTATCTTCTTTTAAGCTCTAAACGATTATAGAAGTACTAGCCGCGATTTTTTTATATATAACCAGAACAACTGGTAGAGACGAGTTTATAGCCAATGATATTTATCGGAGAAGAACCATTTATGTCTCAGGGGGCTCACTATGCTAAAAATGTAGCGGCTTCTACTATTTTACGGATGAGATGGGTGGAATAAGTAACCCATGGAAGGAAGGGACTCATGGAAGACCAGTGTGAATAATAAGTATTTATGCTTTTGTTTTTCCCATGAGGAGTGAGGTAGAACTCAAAAATTTTGTAACCCCTGAGTGTCGCTTATGGCCATGGCGAGGGCTTCATTAAATAATATCTACATAGATAAAATGTTTAGTAATAATAACAATGACGGATATACGACAAGTTGCAAGCATGCATATTGTTTGCTGAGGAATAACGACGTTGGTTTTATCCGGTTGATATTTATGCGGAAACGTTTTTCGACATCGCTAATGCAACGATACAAAAGTTGAGTCGGGCCTTCCCGCGTGAGTCAAATGTTTACAGTATATTTAGTAAGAGATTAGTAGGTATCGAAGTAAGACACAACAGGAAGCTTTGTAATGCAGCCATTTAGAATTATTTTGTTTGTTTTTGTTTTCTTTATTTTATATTGAATAAATATCGAACCGGGAAAAATAATAAAGAGGGTTGTTTGTAGAGATGTAAGAGTTTTGAAATTATAAGAACTGTTTTATTGCTCCATTATTTTGTTTGTGAATTTTTCTTAATTTTGATTATAACATGGCGGCCGTAATTTGTTTTATAGAACCAAACTAGTTCATAATTCTCTGTAGTATTTTCAAATTGAATTTAATTGATCTAAATAATGCTTATAAAACAACAATGCAAATTAATTGGACCGGTTCTTGCAAATATGCTTGCTCCGCATTACTTTAATGCCATGCGTTATGTTCGTCCCATTTGTTGCAACGCAAGATTGCGTGCGTTGTAAAAGTATTTTCATCTTGTTTACGAATGCATTCTCGCGTTTCACGTTATTACACGTGCCAATAATTCAATATTATAAGAAGTGTTCCGCCATTGTACATTTAGTTACTTTAGGTGTAACGTAAATATTACTGTATCCATGCGATAGTCTAAAATGTTTATGTTATACGTACGGTTATGAACCAATGTTCCGAACGCACGCACGTGCATGGCCGATGCTCAGACGCACCTGCGCTACGCCCCAAGGAAACATCTGCTCCATCGCTTCACCTTGATTTGTCATTGCAGTTTGTTTTTGTTTTTTTTGTTTTTCTCGCTTCCGATGTCGCGTGTAGTTGTCGCTTAGCCGCACGATGGGAGTTTGAAGCGACTATGTAAACATTAATTTGCAACTAAGTAGCGAGGTCATACTTGGAAATCGAAAATACATAGGCATTACAGTCATTATTATAAAATTCATCGGGAAGTGAATGTGATATTGATGTAGTGAAACGTGCCTTGTTTTTGTAACGATAATGCGCCTAACAACTGCGGTAGTTCTGGTTACGATTACCCGTCGGTTTATGAATGAATGACCCGATATGTTATTGTTGTTACGAGTGGGGGCCGATGAGTAAAGTCGCAGGCGGGCCACTGACGCTCTTCTCTTATCACCTCCATTGCGCCTTATCAAGTAACTGTTATGGACAAACATTGTGTCCGTTCTAAAAATCGATATCGTGTTTTACTTTTATGTGGGGAGTAAATTCATTAAACTTCGTCATGTGTATCAACATGTAATGTATATTGTATACTTTCTTGAATTTATCGTGCTATTGGCTCTAAGGGCATGCTTTCTCCAAACCTTTAACGATCGTATAATTTACTTCTTAATAATAAATCACCCAATGTGACCCTTGTGGGAAATATTTGTATTTGTCAGTTATTTTTAATGAATACTTTGACATTTTTACCATGCTTCCTTAATATATCTGCCCCTCCAAGATGCAATACGTCACTAGAAAGTTTTAAATCCGTTTCTATTTGCATTTTTCCTACATTTTAAATGACTCGCACGATAATACGGCGCTAGCCTTTATACGTTTCATACAAAAACAATAAACACATTGTCGTTCCGCGTCACAGAACCAGGCGCCAGGTGTCGAGTTCAACGTACGGGCGTGTTTTTGTTTTCTTGTGAGTTGCCTAGTCGTCCCCGTCCCCCGAGGTGCAGGGGATGGTGCGCCGTCTTGGCCCAAAAAAATGTCGTCACCTGGCCTGCAGCTTTATCTCACATACAAAACACCCGGCACTGGATACCGCGGTGACGGCCCTCGACAAATCCATAAAGAATCTCAAAAGAAACATTCCAACAGTAAAACGGAAAACCACAATAAATATATTATCACAATCGGAGGCCGCAATGAGCGCCTCATTTATTTAAAAACTACCTACACTGAATTCGCCCTTTTGTAAGCGACAAATCTTTGAAGAATCTCAAACAAAGCAATCGAACTGTAAAGTTAAATCACTATATTATTAAAAAAAAAACGACACTGAATTCGTCTTTTAGTAAGAGCCTTGTGCAACGACGCCGCCTTCCAGTGCGGCGCACAGGAAGTTCCTTCAAAACAAACTTCTTGTCGCACTCTCAACAACGGACGGTAAGCAGATAGGTGGTAAGAGACAGGAGGTGTATTTTTTTAAGGAAGGGATCGTTCAACCGCCCGTATTATGTTCCCCCCTTCTCTTAGTGTCCAATATTGTATCAGTTGGAAGTTGACGTATGTTCAGCATCGATATTGCGCTTTTACGCATTATAGCATATATCACATGGCTGGAATCGTAAGCTTCGAATTCATTATAAAGCTTAGATTTCCAGATGGAATGGTTCTCAAATCCGTATAAAACCTTATTTCATTTTCTTTTCCGAGATATTCCCTACTTATAGTACATTTTTAACTCAGATTTGCATTGCCACAGTTCTTTGCAAGATCAAGATTCCCATTACAGATGGCCACAGTCCCCGTGATATTTTGTGGATGTGGACGTTGTATTAATTTTAGGGTACCTTCTATATTAGTTCAGGTTCTCTCTATCTCTATTATCGACGTTGGTTTTAAGTATTTTTCTAAGTCAATAGTTTTGGCCAAAGCGTGCTCGGCCGATATTACCACATAAAGTTATCCCAACTGCTTGTGTACTGACACATGCGACCAGATCGAACGGACCTGCACGTGCCTCGGCAGCTGCGCGGTACCCGCTCAACCTATTAACGTATAACGCATTCATCCAAATGACACGTGGCATATCCAAAAAAACTGATTTTTAAACATACCGCTGCAGTATTTCCGAAAGATTAAATAACATTTTGTACGGCGAAATAATAACTCTGTCCCCAAAAGTTTGTGTGTTCCAATTTAACGTGAAACATTTCCATAAATCGAACACCGATATTCGCGTCAGTGTATCGAATTGTAGTCATTCATATTTGGAAACAAATTTCGATTCGATAAGAATCCCGAAATAAAAAAAGAGGGCGCGTTGCATTTCCTGTCTAAGATAAAACAGTTCGCAGCGATAGCGCGATGTCGCCGTTGACTAGGTCACAATTAACGCATTTCGTGGTTAAACATAAATGGCGCGGTTTTCTTTTGCTGCACATCTTAATATTGATTTTCTGCCTCTCGCCCGCGCTCGCTCCCGCTCCCCGGCCCCCTGTGCTCCTAATCTACCCCCGCCTTCTTCCTGTATCGCGTCGCATCGTTTCGTCTAGAAAGACCCTCTTCCAAATAAAACCACGTGCGAGCTACTACTTCTGCGATATTTTTCTAAAGTATTGGCATATCTTATTTTGTCAATATTTAAACTGCCCAGCGCATTTTCATTATTTTTAACGTGACTATCTATTTAGATAAAAATATTAATTTGGAAATAAAAAATCTTATGTTTACTACCGTGGTTATTAATCGTAGCGAAAGATTCAAATGCACATTATTGATAGAGATAGAGTCCATTATATACGTATTTATAAATTCACAGAGCTTCAGTGTTCCTTTAACTAAGTTTATAATGGATATTCTAATGTAACGTAAACTACAATAAGAAACATCGTATAGTATTTCAGATGGATGGCAAGGAAGGTAGTATGACTGTTCATGACAAATTCAAACTATGCATTCGCTCGCAGACGCTCATAGTCGTATTCTACATTTCTACGGCGGGAAGAGCAAAGCCGAGCGAGGGACGGGGGGTGAGGAAGGGGGGGGGGGGGGGGAGAGGGGCGCCACAGCCGCGCGCCGTACGTTAAAGCGGCGGCCGTGCGATTATTCCGTCTACAGAACGGAGTCAATGCTTCGCTCGCGTCAAGCGCTGTTTGTTACGAGTTCACATCTAGTCTGCACCGCGCCGTTGAACGAACTATACGCGAACAACGCGCTGTCGTAAACTCAAATCGGTTAACGTCTTTTAGTAAAATATTGTAATTTACCTTAAATAATTCTGCATTCCAAAGTATAATAGCAATCTTTTAGTGTATTTTACAAACCTATCTAAGTGTTTAGTTCGGTTAAATTTCAAACAAACGAACTTCATGAACTGTGATCGTGTTTTTGGCCGTTTCGTACTTTAATAAAACAATTGGACACAACGTATGCGACGGGTAGAAATGAGCGGATTGACCATCAGAGTTAAAAGGGGATCGAGGGGTAGTGCTACACTTCTAGAAGCAGCTAACAGAATTCTGCGATTACTTGGCGTAAGCTCTACGAAGCGCGGGAAACAACCCTCGCCCAAATCTAAGGTAAGTTCAACGACTATTCTCGTCTCTTATTTGTAATGGAAAATCACTTAAATAATACAAGTCGTAACTGCTTTTGGCATATTTTGTTGGAGGTGTTTTAAACATATTATCTTGTTAAAATGTAAACATTGTTTAAAAATAAAGAGATAAACCCATCCTTCAAAGTTAATTAAATATTAAAAAATTTAAATATATTTGTGCGTTAATTTAAGTGAAAACGTGGCAAAGAATTGGTAGGTGGATTTGTTGATAAACTTTCGCCGCACTAGCTCGGTCGCGCACTTTCGCTCGTGTTTTTCATGTAGTACGAGCGTGCGAATGACCGACCGACTCTCGCGCCAACTGACTGTTGTACTGTACCGTCAGAATCAGAAGGCGAGCGGCAAACGACGGTACTACTGACACGACACTTGTTTGTTCACGCGACGCCATCGTGACCATCTTGTTTACCACTACACGCTTCGCAATCCGCATTCATTACTCATTTGTAGTGACTTATAAAAATTATAGATATTTTTTCGGCGCACTCTTATTTATTACTCGTACCAACCTCGTAAATATAATTCAATTATGTATTTATATATATCTTTTTTCGCAATATGCACCAAGGTTAGAAATATTGAGGCCCTATTATGAAATTTTTGCGTATCAACAATCGAGAATTTTTTTATCAACTTTTTTCCATTAAAGCTATAAGAATGCTGAAAATACTTAATAGCAAATTAGGTGCCATTCTTAAAACTGGAACAGGTTAATAGAAGGCTCCGCTATACAGATTATTTGATTTTTGCTAATATTTTCTTATCTAGAGCTAACATCATGACGAAGTTGTTTGCCGACATCGGTGACGTCATCAGTATCGGCAAAGCGAACACGTAACGTTAGAAGGCTGGCTTACACCCACATTATCGTTCCAGATAAGCAGCGCTAGGCCCCAAATGCGTTAGAGAATCTTTGCAAATGTATTAAATTATGTAAAAAAATACGTTAGTTGTTAGTTTTTTAAAGTAAATCTTGATACTTATTATATTACAAAACAAATTATTTGTATAGATAAAAATTAGTTTCGAGACAGCCATTCAGTTGAAGCGTGGCGTAAGATATCTCGGCGAATGATTATATATAACAATCCATTTCGTGGTTAATTTTGACCGCGATTGAAACTAAAGAAATTATAAATAAGAACAATAACGGCCGATAAAAGCCAAACTATTGCGCTCAATACATGCACTCATTTTATTACCAAAGCTTTACTCGAATACTTTTTACGACCGCGGCATTTAAACGTGAATGGTATGCGTTGTTATAACCGGATGTAGCTTAGACCGAGCGATTCTAACTTATTTATGTCGCTCGTGTGGGTAGAGGCACTATGAAAATCTATTTCGCCGAACGTTAAGGTAGGTCGATTTATTTCTCTCGGCGCGATGTTCCACCATCTTGTTTTGTTGTCGCTTTACAAACAAAAAAACAATCTTGGGCCCGATGAATCGTAGGTGCGGTCGTCGTCCGCTGTGGTGGGGTTGTCCGCCGCGGGAGGCGGTGGGGTTGGGGGGGGGGGGGGGGGGGGGGGAGGGGGGGGATTGAGGCCGCGGAATGCGTTACCGTTGCACCGGTGTTCACGGCTCCGCGCGGAATGCGAGACCCACTTGCGGTCTGCGTGGACCAGCGCGATTTATTTATTATTAGTGAGTCATGCGCCGCTCAAATCGACCACACTCGACGCCCGAAACTGGACCACCGCGCGTCCTTTAACTAGCCTCCTATGATATTTTCACGCTACAAACAAGTAACGAACGATCGAGAAACGATACGGAGAATATATTTTTCATTCGATGCGCCGCGCCGTTTAGAAAATGGTTTAAATTTGCAGGTAACTTGTTCGTCATTGTACGTGTGTTACAGAGCAATTAAACTAGCAATGAGTGTAAACCAGCGCGATAATAATTTGTTTTAACGAAAACATTTTTTGTTCCATTTGCATGGTCTAGTTTATGTAACCTTAATTGTAACTTCAACTATTGTTATGTTCTAGAGAAATGTTCATATTATTAAATTAAACCCCAGATGACAAGAAAGTGCGAAAATAAATATGTAATAATACTGTGTAAGGTCATTGCCGAGGACGTCCGCCGCGTGTAACTAATCCTGTTTGTCTTGCCGTTTGCAGTGTGCAATAATAAATCTCGTTAACATAAAGATACAACTTGGAATATATACGTTTAGAAATTAACATTTCGTGTTATCAGTAATGTTTAATTAATATTTCAAATTTTACCAAAATCAGTTTGAAGTTTCTGAAATCCGCACAACGGTACTCGCGTAACCGTTTTCGTATGTTTTTGCATTAAGCTTGTCTCTAGTAAATTAACCGTTAACTCTGTAGTCTGTAACGCCGCTAGAAAGAGAAAATGACAAAGCAAACATCTCTATTTATCCTTTATTTGCACGTTGAATGGACCTATGTATATTTTTTATCGCGGACACCTCCATAAGAAAATCAACAAAAAAGCTCGCGCCGCAAACTTTTGAAATTGGATCATCGAACTGTATGTGAGGCCATTGAACGGTCTGCTAGCGTTGGATAATTCGCAGAGTGCAAATTCTCGCTTTTGCGTTATCTGTGTCATTTAAAAGTACTAACATTAACAAAGGGGGGGGGGGGGGGGGGGGGGGGCGTTTTAACTTTTTAAATTTATAACAGTGACCAAAGAGTTTTGTCGGCCGTTTCGTTGTAGATTGTCACTAACGTCGAATGATTTGAATAATGTCTTTTGATGTAACCGTCAAACTATCGCGTCATTGAGAACTGCCAGCGGCCCAGAATCCGGTTCGCGCGGTTCCGTTGCGACTATAACGGATACGGATAGGTTTTGATCTCTGCCGAGTGAGAAAAAAAAGATCCGACGCGGCAGACGGCGCGTTGCCCCTTTCGCCCCACCGCGCGTCGAGACAGCATCTCCTCGCCGCCTCGTAAACAAGCGCACGCTGTAACGCCGCACCGACGCGTCCACCCGTCTCGCCCGCGAAACGTTCGCAAAACGTATACGCCCTCCCATACACCGCTACGGGAGTCGTAGATCGCAATGACCGTTGATGTTTACGGGTGCGTTTCCGAGGTGTAACTTGCGCATCGGTTTGTTGCAGCCGAGCGGACGGGCCGGAAGCGAAGTCCGCGCGCCAATCGCCACCTCGGAGTCCGCGGCGGAGTCGCCCGTCAAGATGCAGGCGTCGCAGGCCGCCGCAGCGCCGGTGCCCGCCCCGGCCGCAACGCCCGCCTCCAGCCAGTCCTTCAGGCCCACCAAGCGCACCGCCAAGGACTACATCTTCGGCAAACTCATCGGCGACGGCTGCTATAGCACGGTCTTCCTCGCTAAGGACATACACACCGGCAAGGAATACGCAAGTAAGTTGTGGTGCGGGCGCTATTTCGCGGACATTAATTTTATTTCTTTTTCTTTTTTGGACCGCACTAATTTCGGAATTTCGTTTTTCCAGTTAAAGTATGCGAGAAGCTCCATATCATAAGACACAAAAAGAGAGAGTACATAAAACGCGAAAAGGACGCCCTGAACATGCTGTTCAACGTGCCGCACGGTTTCGTGAAACTGTACTGCACGTTCCAAGACGACGAGAGATTATACTTCGTATTGTCATACGCCAAGAACGGCGAACTGTTGCCTTATATAAATAAAGTGGGCTCCTTTGAGCTCAACGTAGCTAAATTTTACGCCGCCGAGCTTCTATTGGCTTTAGAAAAGATGCACTCTAAGGGAATTATACACCGCGATCTGAAGCCGGAGAATATATTGCTAGACGAAAATATGCATTTACAAATAGCGGACTTTGGGACGGCGAAGATATTGGACCCGGAGGAAATCCGCTCGAACACGCCGCCGACAGTAACAAATGAAGTGGAGGATGAGAGCCCTAGTAAAAATGATCGCTCCAGGAAGATCAGCTTCGTAGGCACGGCGCAGTATGTTAGTCCGGACCTGTTACAGAATCGTGTGGACACGCGCGCTTCCGACCTGTGGGCCTTCGGCTGCATCGTATATCAGATGATATCTGGGCTACCGCCGTTCAGGGCGTCCACGGAGTTCCTAACCTTCCAGAAGATACTCAAGATGGACTACGAGTTTCCAGAAGGTTTCCCGGCGGATGCGAAGGATTTGGTGGAGAAATTGTTAGTTTTGGACCACACGAAGAGGTTGGGGGCGGACGACGAGGGCGACACCTACGAGAGCATCCGCAGCCATCCGTTCTTCGAAGGCATCGATTGGGACAACATTTGGGACCAAACGCCGCCGACCATTAGTCCGTATTTGCCCGGTGGCTCGTTCGAAGAGGAGTACACCGTACCCGACCATCTCGAGCCGGGATTAGGGAACAATCAGCTAGTGCGACTTTGGGAATTTGACCTATCGACCTCTAGAGGTAAGTGTCACCTTCCGTTCTGTTTGTTATTTGTGTGTTTACATAACTCCCAAAGTTAAAACCAAACTTGTACACGGAACACTTGCCTTCACGCCCACTACGCGGTACGGTTGCAAAAGTGTTGCTAAGTGCATTCAAGCATCTAGTAAGAGGCGGCTGGTGCGCCCGTGACCCAAATTCTTTGAGAATTTACACGCATGTCGTTTCATGATAGCTCTGCGGCATTTCCGTTGCTCGTGCCGCGCCTCGAAACTGGAACGGCACATGAAACGGGCCGCTGTAAAACAGTCGTTGCTTTGATGCTTCGTCGAGATAGAGCGACTGCGAACTGCACTAATGCGTCATCGCGGACGCAGTTGTTCGCATTCGTGCGGGGCGTCTTTATTGTTTGCATTATTACGGTGCAATAGCGGCAGTGACGTCACCAGCCCGGCGCGCCGAAAGATCCCGGCGCTCCTAAGTGCTTGCGACAGACACCGCATGAATGACTGCCACGCCCGGTCAATCTGTTTATAATGGCCGCCTCACAAGCAGCTTAGCGGACGCGATGCTACACTCCTTAATTGATTAATGGCGCTAAATGAATATTTCCGAGAATTTATCCATATAACAGTATGTTTGTGCGACATATTTACTAGTAGAATGAGTAATGTGTGATCTGTATGGATGGGAACAATGTATAACGTTATCTTGTATCACATCTCAAGTCGTCCCTTTTTAGTGAACCCTTTTACTCGGGAGTAGTATATTAAGAATTTTTATTTCTTTCATAAAACAGCTTTTATAAAATTTTATTTTGTTTTAGGAATCCTAAATATAAGTCCTGAAGAAAGACGTCGACGCCTTGAAGTCCAAGCGCGCGAAAACAAATGGCACCCATTCGTTGACGGGGAGTTGATTTTGAAGCAAGGCCTCGTGGAGAAGAGGAAGGGATTATTTGCTCGACGCAGAATGTTGTTGCTGACAACTGGACCTCGCTTGTTCTACGTGGACCCAGTTAATATGGTCCTAAAAGGTGAAATACCTTGGTCACCGGAGTTGCGAGTTGAAGCAAAGAACTTCCGAATATTCTTAGTACATACGGTACGTGTATGTCTCTTATTTGGAATGTAACAATCCAGTTGTAAATTGATTGCATAGAATAATTTTGAAAATCATAGGAAATAACGGTAGATCGTTTTCTTGCAGCCGAACCGCACATATTACTTGGAAGATCCGCAGTCGTACGCGCTGGAATGGGCGCGTGTGATCGACGAGGTGCGCATCGGCACATACGGTCGCGACACGACTTAAGCGGCGGCGAGGCGACACCGAGTCGCGCCTGCAGCAGTGCACACTCCTAGGACATTAACTAGCCTTCATTTCGAGCACGAGAATCATCCGGAAGAGGAGCGCCGCGCCCCGAATCGAGAGCGGGCGGGGTCTTGCGCGAAGCGTCGCCACGCCGGGCGCCACATTTGTTCCAAAGCGCACGGGCGACCGAACGAAGGACGCTTCGCGGACGACTACGGCCATTCGCGGACGAACGCGTCCATTCGCATACGCTCGCCCATGTTCGCGGACGAACGCGGCCATTCGCATAAGCTCGCCCACGTTCGAGGACGAACGCGGCCATTCGCATACGCTCGCCCACGTTCGAGGACGAACGCGTCCATTCGCATACGCTCGCCCACGTTCGCGGACGAACGCGGCCATTCGCATACGCTCGCCCACGTTCGCGGACGAACGCGGCCATTCGCATACGCTCGCCCACGTTCGAGGACGAACGCGTCCATTTGCATACGCTCGCCCACGTTCGCGGACGAACGCGGCCATTCGCATACGCTCGCCCACGTTCGAGGACGAACGCATCCGAACGCGCATGAACGCGCACGAGCCGATCGCTCCGTGTTGCCACTGAACGACTGATTCCTATTAGCATGCCCCGACTACCTTAAATTATTTTAATTTAAGTCACTTATTTCATTGTGAATAACGATGATTTGTAAATATTTGTCGTAAATTATTTAACGCGAACCCTTTAGGTGTAACTTTTAAACGGGCCGTTGTAACTTAATAGGGGCCTATTTAGAATGGACTTGTTATCTCACCACCCGCGTGTTCACTGAGCCCATTCCAGTTGGTAACTAGGCAATTTATAGCTAAATTAATATTATTTATTTTAATTATAATAATTTGCCAACGGAATGCGACTGTTGTACAGTAATAAAAGTAGAAAATATTATTGTTTCTTTCCAAAAACCACTGAGCGTAAGTCCTACATGCCAGTGGCGTCAACGCGATACGTATGTAGCCCTAATTTGTTGATCGTCACGAGGGCTGCGCTAGTGGGTATAGAAACGCAAAATGTGAGAAGGGTAGCTTCTTTAAAGTGAAACAAATTAGAAGTACGTAAGAGAATTACTATCATTATTACTATCTCTCACAATGGTCCATTTACTATGTTTTGCATCTCTATGCTCTCCGATCAATATATCGTCGAGAATTAGAACGCTTCTTAGCGTGCATACGATGCATGCATTGAAAATAACTTAGTAAAGGTATACGGATTGGGGCATCCAAGGAGACAACTAAGCCAATAATTGTATGCGTGGCAATTCTTATTAAATTATCTTTAAAAAATTTTGTTCAATTTAATTTGGTATAATTTTTGTAAATGCTTAATGAATAATATATCTAAAACAAATTTGTGTTTGTCGTTTGTCTTATTTTATTGTGTAATAATCATGAAGCTATCAATATATTGAATTTCAATGTCATGGCATACTATGCAGCTTAGTTTCCATTTGTTCATGTTAATTAATGAAATGCCTAAGTCTTGCCTGGAAGGAATGATTGAGAGGCTTAATGTAATGCGAAAAATTCTACTGAATATAGTGAATTTAAAATATAGGTCTATCAACAAGTTCAGAGAATTGCTTTAATTTACATAATTTCGGGTATTGAACTTTCGGCTTAGAAGTACTTTTGTTTTTCATTAGATTTCTCCATGACATTGTTACTAATAAATCTGCATTTAAAATTTAATAACTGTTAACTATTGTAATTATATTTTGAAACATTTGTATTGCGTAAATTCCATAAAATAACAAAGTAAGAAATTGAGAATAAATTGAAGTTGATTTTTAAGTTCTGTTTCATTCCATTTTTCCTTTATTACCTTCATAATACGCAGTGTATATGTGTATTACACAAATATAGTAAAACTACTTAACAAACTGCAGTTGGCATACCTAAAGCACATTATTTGGTCTATGTAGTAAATTGCCAGTAGTAGATGTACGTATTGAAAGGAATTTGTTAACACATCCTAGATCGTCAAATTAGCCAGTTCTAGCTTGACGACCTAAAGGATATCTATAAATAAAATTGGAGTGTCTGCTTGTATGTAATATTAAAATAACCACTTTTTACTTAATGCATCTGGATGTATACACGGTACATATTATACAAAAATAACATTTTTTAAAAGTTTTTGTCTGTCAGTTTGTTCCGGCTAATCTATGAAACGGCTGGACCGATATTGACGTGTGGGCCTAAAGGTCCTTAATATTGGGCCATAAAATCAAAAAAGAAAGATATTGACGTGACTCACTGGCAGAGATAACTGATGTAATCCAACGTAGTGATTACATTCTCTTTGATGTAACCAGGAGTGACTTAGGCTTAGACTTAGGTTTTATTTATTTTAAATCCACGCGGACGAAGTCGATTATAAAAAAGATCTACGAAAAATTAAAAGATTGATAAAAGTTATATGCGATGATATTTTATACCATACATATTTTATTCGCATATAAATTACAGTCACCAGACGAAAGTGTTCTATTTCCAAACAGAGTGCCAACACACGTTTCCAATGGTTTTAAAAGTCTATACTTTTACCTATGGTACTACCCTCCTATTGGTTACTACCCTATGGTAGTTCAAGCAATAAGAAAAAAGAGGACAGTAAGTGTTTATCACTTTAGCATCGGTGAAGCCTTGGCTCTAGGAGCGCTAACAACATATGTGTTGTATAAAAAATTTTGGGAATGCTTTATACAACCGCGACAATAAATGAATACACATATAGAGGATAACTTTTTTAAATTGTATTAAGCATTTACATTCTTTAAACATCAATATTTACCGAGTTATTAAATTTTACAAAACAAACATTTTTAGAACAACCTTACTTATGAAACTGTAACGTAAAGTTCATTTGTAAAGGTCACAAAGCATATGAATGGGTTGAATGAATTTAAAAGAGACAAAACATACTGTTAGAAGGAGAGACTTGTAATGCGACGTTGTGGGAACGAATGAAAAAGTCTCTGAATGTCAGTCAGTTGTAGTTATTTTGTTGTTGAGTTACAAATTTTGTTTCTTTTTTATTTAATTAGTTAGTTAGAATTATGAATAAATATATTTTTTTTAATTATGGATTTTTTAACGTTTTATATTTTTTATGATTATTGGCAAGTAGCGTTAGACGTATGTTCATTTATTGTCGCGGTTGTAACGACACGCTGTATATATTATACGGTAATCATTTATCCAGTTAAGTTCGCTGTATATTTGATTATTATTATTTTTCTTTATTATTAACAGATGCTTGTGCTTTCAGTCCCGAGACTATTAAAGCTTCATTTGACGCAGAGCCGATGGGCTAGCCAGAACCCACGGGTTTGGGCCTTCCGCTGTGGGTAGGGCCGCGCAGTTGCTCATGCGTGCGTTTAACTACGACATGTTATCTAAGGGCCATCGAAGTTGCGGTGCGGACCGAGACCCCGATGGCCGTCGACTGTGATTTTAGCTAATCGGTGGCTGGGGGCGGTGAGAACCGCCTCGTGTACCACCGGGTGTACCTTGTGTACGCTTTGTGTTGGTCTCGCCGTGCTCGGAGGCGAGGGCGAACGGGGTGTTTGTTGCTACACCAACTGTGTGTGTAGTGTTATAAGGCGGGACCCCCGATGGTGGGTCCGACGTACCTAAGTCCCCTTCCTCGACCGGGTCGATGAGGACGTCTCGCGGGCGACGTTGCGTTGATACCACTTCGCACCGGTTGCGCGGCGGATGAACTTATTTTGCACTACTTGCAATTTGTGCAAGGTAGTAGGGTGCGTGTGAACGAAAATCATGCATGCGTAGGACATGATTGGCCGTACGCAAGCTTTGTATAAAAGTAATTTGTGTCTTAAGGACATTTTACTTGACTGGTTAGTTAAAGTGCTTAGCCGGCCGGAGACGAATGCGGCTCTGTTACGGAAGTTATTAATATGCGCTGTGAATGACATATGCGAGTTGAAAGTGACTCCTAAATATTTTACCTTTTTCTCCCAGAGGAGCGGTTGGCCATAAAGAGATATTTGCCCTAGCTTTCTGCATTGGCGACGACCTTTATAAAGAGGTGACGGGTAAGTACTTCGTTTGAAGTGAATCGCCACACTCTTTTCGGGATTTACTTCAATTCTCCATTTGCGGAACCAATCGCCGAGGCGGTCGGCGGCGCTTTGGAGACGAGTAGAGAGTTGATTAAGATTTTTATCTGTGTAAAACAGGGCCGTATCATCCGCAAAAAGTGCGAGATTGACGTGGGGGTCTTTTGGTATATCGCTCGTGTAGAGCGTAAAGAGTAAGGGAGAGAGGCAGGAGCCTTGTGGAACGCCAGCCGTGAGGCGGCGGCTTGTGGAGAGGGCGCCCTCAACTCGATATCGAAAGGAGCGGTTCGACAGGAAGGCCCGAATGGTGTGCACAAGCCTGTCTGGCACTTTGAGTGCGAACTGTTGATTGGTAATCTCAGATTATACATACTCTTTTGATATCAACTCTGATCTTCTTGGTTTGTGTATTATGTTTGAATTGCTTTAAATTAAATTTGGAAAGTTAGTTTTATTTGTTCAGACTGAATTGTGTCACATTTGATTGATTCCGTAAAAATCATTTGAAGATGTAACGTGTGTGGCGACTCATTTGCTACTGTGTAGCACCGCTCTTATCTTTTACACCCTTACTCTCATCGGTCTAGCATTACCCTATTATTGACAAATTTCTATAGCAACGAGTGACAATAAAAGATGATGGTTTTCTCAACACGGCTTGTTCTTTGTACTGCATCTTAATTATTCCCTCCTGCCGGCTCCCAAACTGGTGACCCCGACGTGATGTGATAAAATGCGAGCCCACGTCGCTACGCTCTGCAGTTTCGCTCGGAAACAACAATTTCCGCGATAATCGAGGTTTGTTCCATTCTGCGACGCCGCCTAGGTACGCTTCCTTCTTTTTGTTTTTCCCTCCGTGCAGAGAAGTCTGCTAGGGAGACTAGAAAAGCCACCTGCGAGTGAGACTATGGTATAGCCTGCGAGTGAGATTGTACAGAACAGCCATGAAGCTATAATCGCAACAACTGTAAACGCATCTACGATAATCTACATCGCTATTGGACTCGTATTTTGTCCATTCTATGTAGCGCTGAGCCGGCATTTTTCGCATCGAGGCCGGCCATTTTTCTTTCTCTACCGGAGCTACGTCATCTTTGACGAGGAGGAAGTTGAAAAGCGCGCCACGCGCGGCAATCACCCGCAACATTGTGTCAGGTGACTAACAGCTCTCCACTGATACTTCGCGACGGATGCTGCGTTTACACTCGTTCAAGTGAAAGTTTAGTGCTATTTTACACTTAAGATAGTATCATTTTATGTTGTATTTAGACTTACTTTACTTTTCTACCAATTTTATTATTACGTTTGCTGCGCATTACTGAAATTGTTTCGTTTGTGTATTTACCGATTTGTTCCACTGCGTGTATGTGTAAAGCGTTTTTGCGATTTGACCGTTTCTGATTTTACCTTTAAACCATGGCGAGTCAAGGAGAATCTAACGTTTCAGAGGGCCACGTTGGCAACGAGGGTGATGCTACTGCACTAGTCGGTGGCAGTCCCATTTACGTAAACAGGACCCCGCAATTAGGACCCCGCCTTTTAGCAAGGATCGGCCCGCATTGTGGTTTGCTAGCCTAGAGGCGCAGTTCCACATTAACCAAATTACGGTCGAAAAGACGAAGTTTCATTTCGCCGTGGCGCATCTAGATACCGAGTGTACGAAGGAGGTCGAAGATATTATCACACATCCTCCCGAGTTGCAACCATACACAACTTTAAAAAGCGCAATCATATCTAGATTCTCCGATTCCTTCGAGGAGAAGGTGCGGCGCTTACTAGAAAAGGAACAGTTAGGTGACCGCAAGCCATCTTCGTTCATGCGACACTTGAAGAGTCTGGCTGGGCAATCGTTCCCCGCTGACTTGCTGCGATCAATTTGGGCCAATCGGCTTCCCCGGCAGGTTCAAATTGTGTTGGCCGCACAGAAGATCCAGGACTTGACGGAGTTGGCGGAGATGGCCGACCAGTTGGTGTAGTTGACCGAGAGGCCTACCACCGTGACCAGGTTTCGGCGCATCATACCTTTGAGCCCACTCTCGCGTCAATGCAGCGGCAGATCGAGGAATTGACGCGAACAGTCTCAGCGCTCAGAACAAACACCCATGAACGATCTTGGAGCTCACGCGTTAATCAAAAGCGGAGCCGCTCTCGATCGCGCTCACGCCCACGTAATCAGAAGCTTTGCTGGTACCACGATCGTTTCGGCAACAAAGCAAGCAAATGCATACCAGGATGCAGCTGGACCATTGAAGGAGCTACCAAACCTTTAAACTAAGGGAGCGGTCGGACGTGGCAAGTACCGACCGCGCACAGTACAGCAAACGCCTTTTTATTACCGATCAAAATACCAAAATTAATTTTTTGATAGATACAGGTTCGGACATTTGTTGTTTTCCACGAAAACTTATAAAAGGACGTTTCTCAAATACAGGACTTACTCTCAATGCGGCAAATGGCAGCTCCATTAAAACTTACGGCACAGTTAATCTGAATCTCAATTTAGGACTGCGCCGTGAATTTCGCTGGGAGTTTATTTGTGCTGACGTGTCCCAATTATCGGTTCGGATTTCCTAGCTTTCTTCCACCTCCTACCCGACTGCCGTAGCGGCACACTGCGCGATGAGCTTACAAACTTATCCGCATATTGTTGTAACCGCAATATAATGCAGCCAAGTATTAGGACCGTAAAAAAAAACCGTCTCGCGATTCCCTGTTCAGTCAACTCTTTTTAGACTTTCCGGAAGTGACGCGCCCACCTACAGCTGACCGTCAAATAAAACACAGCACTGTTCACTATATAACGACAACTAGTGGGCCGCCTGTCACGTCGCGTCCTCGTCGACTAGCACCCAACAAGCTAAAACTTGCTGAGAAGGAATTTAATGACATGGTGTCGGCGGGTACTGCTCGCCCATCTAAAAGCCCCTGGTCGTCACCACTGCATTTAGCACCCAAAAAGGATGGCATGTGGCGTCCTTGCGGTGACTACAGGCTCTTAAACGCTCGGACAGTTCCCGATCGGTACCCTGTGCGTCATACAGGAGACTTCAGTCATAATCTGGCTGGTTCTACTATATTTAGCACATTAGATCTAGTAAAGGCCTACCAGCAGATTCCGGTAGCTGGTCCAGATGTTTGCAAAACGGTCATAATAACGCCATTTGGTCTTTTCAATTTCCCTATATGTCATTTGGGTTACGCAACGCTGGCCAAACCTTCCAGCGTTTCATCGATGAGATCTTGCGCGGACTAGACTTCGCTTTTCCCTACATTGACGATATTTTGGTATTCTCACGGGATGCTGAAGAGCACGCCAAACACCTGCGCATAATCCTGCAAAGACTGGTGGACTATGGCGTCGTTGTCAATGTGGATAAGTGCGTATTGGGGACAATTGAGGTAATCTTCCTAGGTTATAAGATAACCAAGGATGGTATCTGCCCACCTGAAGAGAAGATCGCTGCTCTCCGCGAGTTATCGCTTCCCAAAACAGCTCAAGGTTTGAGACGCTTCATGGGGATGGTAAATTATTACCGCCAATTTCTTCCCAAAGCCGCCAAGCTCCAAGCTCCACTTGTGGATTTTTTAACAGTCAGCAACCTAAAAGGTTCAAAAACTATGCCCTGGAGAGCAGACTTGGAGCGTGCTTTCTACGAGTGTCGCGACAGTCTCTCAGAGGCCACCATGCTTGTACATCCGCAACGAAATGCTCGTTTAGGGTTGTACACGGACGCCTCCAGCACTCATGTTGGCGCTGCCTTACAGCAAAGGTCTGATCAAGGCTGGCAGCCGTTGGCATTCTTTAGCAAAAAGCTAACACAGAGCCAAAGTACATGGCCCGCGTATTACCGCGAACTTCTCACAGTGTACGCGGCCGTACAGCATTTCCGGCATATACTAGAGGCACAACACGCGACAATCTACACGGACCACAAGCCGCTTCTTTATGCTTTCGTCCAACGCCGTGAAAAATTGCCCCCTGCTCAACTTAACCAACTTACGTTTATTTCCCAGTTTACAACTGATATCAAACATGTGAAGGGGGATGACAACATCGTTGCTGACACAATGTCCCGCATTGAGGCTATCACGCTCGATGACGATTTCGCAGCCCTGGCAAAAGCTCAGCAGACGGACGACAAACTTAAAACCGTAAAGGTCCATTCTTCTTTACAGTTAGAGTCAACACTCATACCTGGATCCAACATTTCCGTTTTGTGTGATGTGTCAACAGGCAAACCTAGACCCTTTTTGCCAAAACAATATCGGCGAGCCGTCTTCGATCGCCTACATGGTCTCAGCCACCCTGGCGCACGCGCTTCCGCGCGCCTCATTAGCGACCGCTATGTTTGGCCAGGCATTGCTAAAGACTGCCGCTCCTGGGCATGCGAGTGTCTCGCCTGCCAGAGCAGCAAGGTAACGCGCCATGTCGTTTCACCGCTTGGCAACATTAGCACACCTTCAGGCAGATTCCGTCATGTTCACCTGGACCGATGCCTTCTTCAAACGGATTCACTTATTGCCTAACAGCAGTAGACCGTTTCTCACGCTGGCCCGAAGTTTGGCCCATGTCGTCGATAACCGCAGTAGAAGTCGCTGATCAATTCACCCATGGCTGGATCGCTCGCTTTGGTGTACCGATCACTGTCACAACGGACCAGGGACGTCAATTTGAGTCCCAACTTTTCAACAGACTGATGGATTTAGGAGCCACAAAACGCGTTCGTACTACGAGCTATCATCCCCAAGCTAATGGGATGATAGAGCGTTTCCACCGCCATTTAAAGGCCGCTTTAATGTGTCACAAGAGTTCTTGGTACCATGCCCTACCTTTCGTTCTTCTCGGAATCAGGGCGGCACTAAAAAATGACATCAAAACGTCAGCTGCAGAAGTTTTGTATGGGGAACCGCTACGCCTACCAGGCGAGTTCCTGGTGGCTAGCAATTCCCCTCAAACCGTGGACGATGATTTTGTTGCACAGTTGCGAAAACGGATGGCAGAACTTCGCCCCGTTCCAGCATCACGTCACACGAATTCTAAAACTTTCGTTTTCAAGGACTTACCTGATGCTACTCAAGTGTTCCTCCGCGAAGATTCCGTTCGACGCCCTCTACAGCCACCTTATACAGGCCCCTACAGAGTGTTGAAGAGATCTGAAAAGACACTTACCTTAGACATTTCTGGCCGAAGATCTGAGGTTAGCATCGACAGAACAAAACCTGCGTATATTACACCTGACCCAGACGGCAATCCGTCCCCTAACAACTTGGCACCGGAGCTCCCAGTCCTTCCGACTCTTTCACCTCCTATTAGCCAAACGGCCCATTAAAACGCCCGCACAGCCTGTAACAACCCGGTCAGGTCGCAAAGTTAAATTTAAAGATATTTTAGATTTATAAGTACTAGTTTTTAATACGTTATTTTTGTTAAAGCAGAGTTTTTTCAATTTTAAGTTTCCAATGTTTATTTTTTCGTTGTATAAATTAAAATTCCATTAGTTAAAAATTATCCTAAATAATTGCTTGTACTTTTATAATAACAGTGTATAATTATTTGATTGTTACATTTTATACTTGTTTTGCCTTCAATGTGTACTTATTTTTCTCCGTAGGGGGGTGATGTGGCGACTCATTTGCTACTGTGTAGCACCGCTCTTATCTTTTACACCCTTACTCTCATCGGTCTAGCATTACCCTAGTATTGACAAATTTCTATAGCAACGAGTGACAATAAAAGATGATGGTTTTCTCAACACGGCTTGTTCTTTGTACTGCATCTTAATTGTTCCCTCCTGCCGGCTCCCAAACGTGTCTAGCTATCTGACATAACTCCTGTATTTTATATAAATTTCATAATCATTACTTTTGGTCTAAAATAAGTTCATGTAAATAGTTTTCTTATCAGTACTTAAGTGTCTTTTCGGTTTGAAAATGATCCATCAGCCACATCTACCATTCAAGACGAACAACTTGTAAATCAAGCCATTGTGCCAGATTTGTCGAATGCCTTTGCGACATCGAAGAAAACTGCTCCCGTGCTAATGTGTTTCGGGTGATTTAGGCCTTTCAGGATATGTTCTGTTAGGTGGAATAGCTGATCGGGACAGGAATGACTAGCTCGAAAGGCGAATTTTTCAACCGGCACAAGGCTGTTAGAATGTACGTGCTCTTTGAGCCTGCTTAGTAACAGCCGCTCGTAGAGCTTCCCCAGGCAACTAAGGAGGCTGATGGGACGATAACTTGAGGGCTTGTTAGTGGGTTTATTCGGTTTGCGAATGCCGATAACCGTGGCTTCTTTCCAGTCATCCGGAAAGGAGCAACTGGAGAGAAGTGTATTGTAAATGGTCGCCAGTACACAGATAAGCTGCCCAGGGAGAGTTTTAAGGATTTTATTACTAATACTGTCTGGACCCGGGGCGGATTTGGGTTTTAAATTTTTGATAATATCTTGGACCTCTTCGGGGGTCACTGAAATTAATGGATTGCTTTCCGATGGAAACGCAGCCCTAGTTTCGATTACGCGGTCCACCTCCGTTAGGTGGGCTTTATAGGTGTGTTCGCGCGATGGCGTACATTGCTGCTCTAGGTAATATTTGATTTTTTATTTGTATGCTTTGATCAGAGTCAAAAGTTTTTTTTTTTAAATAGCGAGCTGTATTAATATTATATATTTACGGTGGTAGGGCCACGCAGCAGCCTCGGCTGTTGCACGAATGGGCAGGCCCGTCCGGGTAAGTACCACAACCTCACAGAAGACCAGCGTAAAGTGGAAGTATGAGAAATACTTTCGCGTTTCGTCTGGTGAGTGAGGTAGCCGGAGCCCAATTTTCAAAAGGTTGTCAACGCATCTGTAACCCTCGGGAGTGGCAGATGTCCATGGGTGGCGGTATTCACTTATCATCAGGTGAACCGTCTGCTCGTTTGACAACTTTTCGCATAAAAAAAAAAATAGCCATTTACCTGCATTCAACCTGCAGTGTAAAATTATAATAGACTAGCGACCCGCCCCGACTTCGCATGGGTGCAATGTATTATACATATAAACCTTCCTCTTTAATCACTCTATCTGGTAAAAAACACCGCATCAAGATCCATTGCGTAGTTTTAAAGATCTAAGCATACATAGGGACAAACCGACAGCAGGACGACTTTGTTTTATATTATATAGTGATAGTGAAGTTGTTAACATCGCTCTAAGCATTTTATTTTCAACTCCTGATTGTACTCCCGAACAGATACTAATTTTTAAATTTCTCTTCTATTCCTTCATAGTACCTAATTAAGATGAAATTTAAAATTTAGTAACTGTGGTAGGGCGACATAGCAGTATTCGCTGTTGCACGATTGGGTAGGCCCGTTCGGCGAAGTACTACGACCTCACAGAAGACCAGCGTGAAGTAGAAGTGTTATCAGCGTGTCGTTACAACCGCGACAATAAATGAACACACATATAGAGGATAACTTTTAAAATTTTATTAAACATTTACATTCTTTAAACATCAATATTTACCGAGTTATTAAATTTTCCAAAACAAACAATTTTAAAACACCCTTACGTATAAAACTGTAAAGTAAAGTTCATTTGTAAAGGCCACAAAGCATATGAATGGGTTGAATGAATTTAAAAGAGATAAACAAACTGTTAGAAGGAGAGATTTGTAATGCGACGCAGTGGCAACGAATAAAAAAGTCTCTGTAAGCGAGGTAACCGAGAGCCAAAGCTTTTATTAAAGGGGTAACAAATGTCCATGGGCAGCGGTTATCACTTACGTCAGGGAACCACCAGCTCGTTTGCCACCTTCTTACACAAAAAAAGCTTGTGTTCTCCGGTTGACCAATTTTTTCAAATGAAATTACAATGAAATATTTGAAAACTAGAGATGTGTGTGACCTTTGCTAATTAAATTTTTAATTAAAATATTTATTTATAGTGATATACTATAACAAAATATTTTAATTAAAAAGTGAACTTGAGATTAGAAAAATTGAGAAAAATGAACGAAAAGGTTTTTCACCGCAGTGAGAATTAGAGCCTGCGTTCTCCGGGATATGCGCAGCTTTAAACATTCTCATTTATCTTAATATACAGTGTGTTGTTACAACCGCGGCAATAAATGAACACACATATAGAGGATAACTTTTAAAAATTGTATTAAACATTTACATTCTTTAAACATAAATATTTACATTCTATATTAAATTTTCCAAAACAAACAATTTTCGAACCTTACGTAAAAACTGTACTTGTTCATTTGTAAACGTCACAAAGCACATGAATGGGTTGAATGAATTTAAAAGAGATAAAACATACTGTTAGAAGGAGAGATTTGTCTTATAAAAATATCTTTTTTTTAATTATGATTTTTTTTAACGTTTATATTTTTTTATGATTATTGGCAAGTAGCGTTAGACGTCTGTTCATTTATTGTCGCGGTCGTAACGACACGCTGTATATCTTAATAATCTCTAGTCGTCTAAGATATTAAATACCTATTTACTTGAACATGGTTACTGATGTGACATAACGTGAGGAAAAAATCGATTATTTTAAAATCAATTAATTTTTCTATTTTGAAAATTGTCTGTATAGCAATAAAACTAAGACCAAACCACTCTTAGGTGTTTTACGCTTGGAAGACATTTTCAATGTTGAACAATAAATTACAGTGTTTAAAATACTGGACAAAAGTAACAAACTAACGAAACAGGTTTACTTATTTACATACAGATGAAGGTGTTTACAAAAATCGACTAAAAATATATAATTGTTATAATCGATTTATTTAAAATCGATTATTAATATTAAAAAAAACGTTTCTTAAAATATCTTAAAAGAAAAAAATAATCGATTAATATGAAAATCGATAATTTTTTCGCATCCCTAGACGTGGTAAGGGCATACCATCTTTAGGCTATAAAATCTTTATTAAAAAAAAGCATACCATCCTACAAAAGAAACCATCGTCGTTTGCAATTTTAATGCAAAATAAACGTGTATACATTATGTTGAAAAATTCGCATATGACTTTGTCATCTTATCCTTTAAATGAGCAATTATTGTATTTATATTCGATTATATATATGTAATCGGAATCTCGGAAACGGCTCCAGGGATTTTCATGAAATTGAGTAGGTATGTGCGTAGATTCGGGGGCGAAAAATCGATCTACCTAGGTTTCATGTTTAGAAAATGTCCTTTTGTCCCTGTTTTCAGGGAATGAAAAATATCAGTCGAACATGACAGTAAATTTCGCCGCAAAAAATTTTTATAATAGCTCGGTCGGTAATCGGGCGGCCCCAAAACAGACCGACAGACTTTTTTTTTTACTTTTTTTCTATACCAGATCATTTTCTTTATTTTTTTATTTCAAAAATACATGAATTACCAAAAAAAAAACCGAGCAAAGCTCCGTCCTCCAGGTACTAATAATTATTCATGTATAGAGTAAAAAGTCAGACAGTTTGCGACTTTTGTCTTCAAGTAACATCAGTTGTCAGCAGTGTCATTTTCTTTTTAGCCTGTATTAAAAATAACATATGTCACATGTCACATTATATTAATCTTATGTCCCACTACCATTTCACTTGATATTATATTTTAAAAACCTTATTATTTCGCTCCTTCTTGTAACAAATTGCACAAATGACAACTAAAGTAATTAAATATGTAGGAAGAACAACAGATTTTAAAGGAAAAACGTTATGGGAAATCGTTGGAAGTCTTAAAAATTATGGAGTTGGTAGAATAATAGTCCGATCTACGTTTGAACGATACCCAGAACCGAGTTTTATGAAAATAGTAAAAGTGGAAACTTGCCCCGATGAGGTTAGTATTGTTGAAAAGATTTTTTTTTTTTGTCAAAACATTGTCAATACTTTTCAATAGTAGTGAATTCTTGTATTTATTCTGATGGTAATTCAATCGTCATATGTTGATCGCTGTCTAAGGGGTTTAAAAATAAACATTGGTGTACAATAAGATTCTTTAATATCCAATAAAAATAGGGTAAAATTCTAGAAAAGCGAAACATCGAATTTTCACTGACAAATATTTTTAAATGACTTGAATGAATTTAGGAAACTAACTATGATTAGAATTACCAAGTATAAATGTAAAAATGTAAATTACCATTTTTACTTGGTAAAAGTAAATTACCAAGTAAATTACCATATACACCAACCTTTCACAGAAAATAAATATACATAAGACATAAAGATACTTAAAACATTTTATTTTTAAATTCAGGTGAATAAGGTTCCCCCCATTTATTTATTTCAAACCGAAGGGTGGTGAAATGGCATGACGTCCCGCTGACGGTAATGCAAGATTTATTTTCTTTTTTATTTTGTGATTTGTTTCAGTTATGTTGCTCTATTGATTGAAATATTTTTATACAAAAAACAAGCATGCTGCTTGTAGTAGTGGGATGTCATATAGTTTTCCAAGGGCCAGTTTTAATTATTTTTTTGGTAAATGTAAATAACTTTAACTCTGGCGTAATTCAAATCAAATAAATTTTAAACGATAGAGAAAACTCACTTATGAATTTATCAACAAGCAGAATTTGGCGGTCGCTTATAGTTTTCGAAAAAATAAATAATGAAATAGTGTGATTTTTACTATAGAAATCCGCCATTTTTTATTGTCAATTCAGCTCGTATTTCTTGGTGGTCATAAAAAAAAAACCTAACATCGAAGGTTCTAACCTAATCTATCCGAGTCGGATTCGCTCTGTGTCGGTTCTGTGACTCATTAAATTTAAAAAATCGGAATATCGATACGTGTATGATGGCGCCCGCTTCCTATATTTATCATGTTGGCAGAACTGTGTAAAGAACTTTTGAAGTCAAACGAATAAAATGGTGGATTTCTTAGTACAAAAAACAAGTTTTAAATATTTTTTTTCTCGAAAACTATAAGCGACCGCCGAATTCTGCTTGTTGATTAATTCATTAGAGATTTATCTCTATCGTTTAAAATTTATTTGATTTGAATTACGCCGGAGTTAAAGTTATTTACCTTTACCATTTTTTTCTGTGAAAAGTACGCATAACTTTTTGCTTGGTAATTCTAGTTTCGGTTATGTTTCCTTACGGCTTACAAATATTTGGCAGTGAAAACATGATTTGTTTCTATTCTAGACCACTCTACCACATATTTTTTTAAATTAATGCTTTTTTAAATTTTCCTGTAATAACTTTGGGTATCAGTTTCCATTACCACAGTTTGATTTTCGAGCTAAACAAAAACTTTTTCGATAGAGAAAAATTACTAATGAAATAATCAACACGCAGACTTATCTGCTCACTCACAGTTTCCGTGAAAAAAAATATTTAAAACTTGTTATTTTCACTACGAAAGTCTGCCATTTTACTAAGTGGATTTCAAAAACTCAATATACAGTACTGCCAATATTATAAATATAGGAAGCGGGCAATGTCATACTCGTATAGATTATAAAACAATTTATTAATAGACATTTAAAAAAAATTGTATGTACAGCCAACATGATCCAACTGATGAGCCAACATGGAAGAGTCAAATTTGACTCTTCCATGGCCAGAAATATGATTTTTTTTTACATTAAACAAAAAATTAAAATTTATGAAAGGTGAATATTTCGTATGTAAAAAGAAAAAAACTTCGTAATTTTAATAAACAAATTAAAGAAAAATTCACTATTAATCTTAATCAGATAAAGCTTCTTGATATAAAAAAATGTGCAATTACGAAACAATTTGTGTTAAATAGACATGAAATTAATTTATACTACTGATTAAAAAGATTTTATAAAATTTGTAATCGAGTTCCGAAATCGATATTAGCATATTCGCCGTATTGATATTTGAGTACCTAATCATATATTAAATTTAAAAAGATAAGTATTTCCCGCTCTTTTCAATTTCCTATTTAATAGTCGTATTTGTAATGGTCGATAATATGTGCGCGTCTACTAGCACTAGTGAATTGTGTACGTATTGTAATTTATATTTTATTTCTTTTTATAAAAATTTTTAATTTACAATCAGATCGTTCAGTACTTTAAATTTTTTTTGTGTCGTTGTGGTGTTCTGTAAAAATTTTTGTTTGTTTAAAGTGTGGACAAGACTGTTTTTGATTTACAACGGAAAGTTTTTAAATGTTACAATGTAATAATTAAACCAAAGACTAAGAAGCTTCAGTGTTTTTATTAATGCTACATTACCATTTTTGAAAAGTGTGCGACTTCAAATTTGTATGTATTATTAACAAAGAGTCTTAGTAGCTTTATATCTAACATGTTGTCAATAACAAAATGGAGGACTTTCTTAGTGCAAATAACGAGTTTTAAATTATTTTTTTTAGAAACCTGCACAGCCAGATAATTCTACTTGTTGTTTAATTCATTAGTGATTTTTCTGTATCGAATAAATTTTTTTGCACCTGGTAAATCACACTGTGGTAATGGAAAATCTAACCCACACAGGTACTTGTTCCATTTGGGAATTGAACCCACAACCCCCTGATGTGGAAGCCTTAGCAACGGCACCAAAGCTTAGCAACAATGCCACCGAGTCTGCCTGTTTTATTTTAAAGTCTGCCTGTTTTATTTTATTAAGTTATTTAAGAGAATCAGACTGAATTTGACATCAATATTGTAAAATTATAGGAAAGGCGCCGTGTCCGTATTTGGGTAGAGAAAACATTCAGGGGGAGAAAACTTGAAAAGCTGACTGAAATTTATCGCACATCATACAAACCTGATTATAAATTAATACCTAAACATGAAGAGGAAAAGTTATTAGAGTTGGCTGAAACTAAACAACAATCCTCAGATATAGTACTACCCAGAACCATTGAAATGCCACCTCTTATGAAAAAATTCATTATCAAAGATCATGAGAAAAAAGGAATGGAGGTATGCAGTTTTAACTATTTCTTACTCACATTTTCACAAGATGCACTTACATTCACACTCCAAAAGTGAAAAGGTTTTTTAAGTGTCACATTTCTCTATTCTTTTGCTCATAATTGTCCATCGCAAAGGGTTCCATACCATTATCTATAAAAACGGCAATAAAAAATCATGTGTGATATTTTATTCTGTTTTTAGCATTTGTTGTTATAGATTCAATGGATATACATCATATGTGAAAATTTCATGCCTGGTGATAGACAGACAGATCCCGTTTTACCCTTTGGATACGGAACCCTTAAAATTAATTTGGACTGGAACCTTCTGGTTTTGGTACTTCCCATTTCCCACCCAAGCTAATAAAACCCTGTAGATGGTGGCGAAATTTACCTTCGAATTCTAATGATGTTGTAGCAGTTGCTCATTGCATGAAGAAACGGATAAAACCGCGTTTTCTAAAAATGAACCCTTGTTAGATCGAATTATCGCCCTCAAAATCCCTGCATACTTAATTTCATGAAAGTCATTGAAGTGGAGACTTAGATTATATATATATACACGAGGATTGCTCATTTAAAGGTTTTAGATGTCCATTCCTTACTCCTTCCTCTTCATCATCTCAATCCTCTTCACTTTAACAGACATCGTTCTTCACACAGTCCATCCAAATCTTTACAGTCATCCTCTAGCTTTACACACTCAAACCACATTCACTCATTCACAACTTGAGAAATATTTGTATTTGATAGCATTTAGATAATTGATTATTTACTGAAAAGCCTGTGTGTTGTTGTCAATTACATATTCTTTATTGAACAGATTAACAAAATGCTAAAAAAATAAAGGGTCACAAAGTCACAAGGTCAAATAATTATTCATTTAATGTTAATTTTTTATAGCCACCTATAGACATCTTCCACATCAATAGGCATTTGCAATACCAAATATTTTAGAATGTGATCTCCGGTTACCAATTACGAGGCACAGTACAAAAGTGTTGATACTACCCACACTGGGTTTTTGTTAGTGTGGTACTAGCCTGAACAAGCCTTTTCATTTATACAATAGCTGAATGCTACATGTAAAGAGTAACAATAAATACTGAATAATATAATAAGTGATTATTTATGATGTAATCTTCAATATCTTCATTTAATCCCTTTTCAGATACTAAAAGAATATGTAATGCCATTAAGTTATAACTTCAGCCCAAACAGAGTGCACAAAATTGCCGAAGGAGATGAAAAGCCAACAATTCAGTTTACTATGGGACTTGGAAAGCCTGCAAGTTCTTCACTGTATGAAGGAGTGCAACTTAATTAATTGTAGGTTTGAAATTATTTAGAATAGTTATAAATAATATTAAAATTTAACTTTTAGCATTGTGTTCACAAAATAAACTTGATTGTACAATGAAACAGATAGTTTTGTTACTGTTTTTCACCAATATTTGAACATGCAAATTTCTTAGACAGTAGTGGGTTCACTTCTATTTCGGGCATACTGCGTTCCGTTTCTATTTTCTGGAATGTTATAAAAACAATTTTACAGTTGCATTCAAAGAACTGACTAAGATTTTATGAATTGCTATTTAAAATATATACAACTAGCCGATGCCCATGGCTTCATCTACAATTGCTAGCCCCACTTCTCCATGGCATGAAAACATTGTGTCTATTAAAACTTTAATAACTTTAACTTAATTGAAAATATCATATCATATACAGCGTGTCGTTACCAACGCGACAATAAATGAACACACATATAGAGGATAAATTTTTAAAATTGTATCAAAAATTTACATTCTTTAAACATCAATATTTACAGAGTTATTAAATTTTCCAAAACAAAAAATTTTAAAACCCCCTTACCTATAAAAGCGTAACGTAAAGTTCATTTGTAAAGGTCACAAAGCATATGAATGGGTTGAATGAATTTAAAAGAGACAAAACATACTGTTAGAAGGAGAGGCTTATAATACGACGCTGTGGCGCGAGTTGTATAGGTGTTACAATTTTTTTTTCTTTTTTACTTAATTAGTTTGTTTGAAAAATATTTTTTTTTAATTATAGATTTTGTTTAACGTTAATATTTTTTTATGATTATTGGCAATTAGCGTTAGATGTGTGTTCATTTATTGTCGCGATGGTAACGACACGCTGTATATATTTTTTAGATAAGGGTCTAAGAAATAAAACTTTATAAAATTTGCCCCCATATGTATAATAGTATTTCCGTGATGCCCCCAAAACGGCAGACCTCTATCAGTTTATTTATACATACAGATGTATGTATAAATGATGTTGGTTGAGAGCCAGATTTTAAAATATCTAGTTGTTCTCAGAAAAATATAACCATTATAAGTAGAAATAATTAACTAAAACCTTTCATCGATATTTTTAGTTTATTTAACAGGTGAACCTATCATAGTATATTTTACTTCCCCGGACGGACCTGCCCATTCGTGTAACAGCGAAGACTGTTGCGTGTTCCTACAGGAACAAATGTGGGACAGGGTGGGTTATGAACTTAAAGGATTCGAAAAATGAAAAATTTCACAACTTCTAAGTTTGAAGGGAGTTATTTCCTCTACCGACTGTAAATTTTGGGGCTACTGTTAAAGATTGTTTTTAACAATAAAGTAAAAAGTAAAGTAACAGCCTATACATGTCCCACTGCTGGGCAAAGGCCTCCTCTATATAGGGGGTATCAGGGCATAGTCCACCACGCGGCCCCACTGCGGATTGGCGGACTTCACATATCTTCGAAATATATATATTTTTTTGTTATTATTTCGAAAATATGCAGGTTTCCTTCACGATGTTTTCCTTCACCGCGGAGCACGTGATAAGACAGCATTTAAAGTTAAAAACTTCATTGGTGCCGGCACCGGGGATCGAACTCAGGTTGCTCGAGTATATTGAATTAAAGGCGAGCGCCCGGACACTGAGCTATCACGGCTCTTTTTTAACAATATTAATCTCTAATTATGTTTATAAGAAATACATGAGTACAAAATTAAATTATATTAAAAGCGTACCCGCCAAAAGTTTCGCATTTCTTGAACTTCGTCTTCCCTCTGCACAAAGTATTGGCGAAGGGTTTTTTGAATTACGGTAGCCGCATATTCTTCTGTCCACAGCCAAGACTTGGGATAGTAGATACGTGGGCTGCAATTGGCAATGTGTTTGAGTTTTCATTTAGCTAAAATAGTTTTGTATCAATTCTAAATATTGACAGAGAATAAGGTAAAATAATTACTGTACTAAAACAAGCAATAAGTAGGCAGTGTGTTTTCTTTTAACCATGAATTTTTTTTAATGATCATCCTGACTTGGTTTGTATCGAAAGAAATTTTCATACATTAAGTTTAAGTAAAACCAAGCTTATGTTGTTTTTGCTGTTAACTTCATGTCAATTTCCACTGCTGCGGCGTCGAAAGCTATATATTATATTCGCAATACATTTTTTTTTATTTGGATTTGCGTTTTTGATATGATTCTTCAATTAATTGTAACATAATAATTGGGAATAGGGATTTTGAACCCTGATAGCTGTCTGGGCGCTCGCTTTTAATTCAATATACTCGAGATACGTAAGTTACCATTTTAAGTGTTGACTTATCACGTGCTTGGTTATTAATAAAACATCGTGAGGAAACAAGCATATTTGCGAAATAATAGCAATGTAAATTATTTCTATTTACACAATTATTCTTTTTATACAGAGTATGCCTTGAGGATGTTAAGTGATTACTGCCGTCTGTGGTTCTTACGACCGTCCGGCCTACTGCTTCAACGCCGTTCAGCGACATAGTTTAGGTGCACCATCGATTGCACGCTAAGCCTAGTCACCCAAGTGACATGTGTAGTTTATTTATTTAATTTAAGTACGAGAACATCAGATATATTAAACATTTACATAGCTTATTAGGGAACAGATTAATGATACATTTTAGTGATATATACGAAAACTACATTGTACATAGCATTGACCATACATACATGTACAAGTGCGAGTTAAATGATATACTTAGAAATGGCATAATTTGTAAAATTAGTTATTATTATGGAGTTTTAGTGCAGCTGTAGTTTAGTTCGCCAAACTAGAGCCGCCCTCGCGGAATCACTACCTGTGCTGGCTTCCCATCTGCCAACTCTAACTAAACTTGCGGTGTACAAGACCTATGTTCGCTCTCGGATAAATTACGCGGAACCAGCGTGGTACGTCATACTTTCCAAACGATAGAGGCAACGTTTACAGGCTTAAAACATCGTATCTGCGAACCTATTACTGTTGTAAATATTAAGATACACATTTAAATTGGGCAAATTTAAGAATTTTTTGGCGTCCCCAACGTTTGTGTACTTATTACCTACTTTATGTAATGTTTGCTATGGTTGTATATAAAACGTATTTAACTTACTACACTTTCAGGAGTTTTCTGACCCAAGGCATATTAAATATATGCAAGTGCTGTTCTATACGCTCTGGGTGTCTTGGGTTGTTGTTCCATAATACCTAATGGAAAAAATTGAGATACAAGTTAACATACCATTACCTTACTCTCAGTGCCGGATTTTGGGAGGCCAACCGGGGCTACAGGGCCTCCACAAAAGGGACTTCGGAAAAAAATATCTAATTCAGACTAGTAAACACTAATAAACAAATTTTAAATTTTAGATAATTCTTGTTTCCGATTATATGTCCGTTAAACAATAAAAGAATCTATACTTGGTTACACAATAAATTATTTATTGAAAAACTACTGAAAAACTACTAAAAAAATTGTTCATTTGTTGCCCCGCGTTCTTCAGACCTCTAAATCTGGCCATGCTTACTATTTTGGCTGAAGACAGGAATTTTATTTTTTTCGTATTCAGACAATGTACCTAATTCTTATACTCGCCTGAGCTATGTGGTCGATCCCGTTGAAAAAACACTTTTGAGTTTTTAAAGCTCCCCAAATACAAGCTTTACGAAGTGTTTCTTCTAAAGCTGGTTCCAAATGAACAAATACTTCTTTTTCCAAATAATTGCTCTCAGTGTCTGTAATGACGGCATATTTATTACGTTTACGGTGTTGGAATAATTTTAAAATAAAAAAAATCGTATTTGTTAATTTAACTATTCTAAAAGCGATATATGGTGTTCTTTATGCTATTCTTAGATATAGGTGGGCTATTAGCCCACGGACGTCTGTAAAGGTCGCCATCAACTGCTGCTTCGTATACCAATTAAAATTTTTTATGTAGGTAGGTATTCTTCTTCTTCCTCGTTCCCTCAATGCTGAGGATCGTGACCACGAACAATATATCGCCAACCAGTCTACAGACTCATGGACAGCCCGATACATGCTACCGCCCACTGCCCCCTTTACAGCATCAGACCATCTTGTAGGCGCCCTGCCACGAGCACGTTTGCTATCTATTTGACCCAAGATAATGAGCCTCTCCAGATCATGTCGCGAAGAACGCATAATGTGACCGAAGAAGCTGAGGGCACGTTGTTGACATATGCGTGAGAGTCGTTTATTGATGTTCAGGTAGTAGGTAGGTATAGTAGAAATAAATTGAATGCTATCCAAATAAAAAAGCTCCAACATTTTTGGTTGTTTTTTTGATTTTTTGCAGCCCCGTGGACCAAATCCTTCATGGATCGAATATTGTCCGGGACACTCGGCTAGCTTAATGATTTTCCAAATTTATTTTATAACTAAAGACCTTAAACCTTTATTATCGAGTTATTGAGTAAAATAGGGTTATTGTAGCGTTTGTACTTAGGAAGGGTGATTTGGGTTTCTGTTCTTTCTTATTATCTTCATACTCTTCAAGTTCTCGAAGTTTCATATCACTATCTTCTATTATGTCATTCCATTTAGCAGTTAGTTTTCTTTTTGGAAATATAGGAAACTGTACTTCTGAACAATGTAAACTGTCTGGAAGAGTAAATGTGGCTAAATTAGTTTCGAGCTCATTCCCAGTATTTTTTATTTCTTTAGCTTTGCCTCTACGTTCAGTATTTCTTCCAGTCATAATTATTTATTCTATGTGATATTGAATATCGTGCGCGCACTTAATTACTTCTAAATATTTCAAGTTTGATTAAATAAGTAACACGTAGGAGGCTAAATACTTTTTTGATTAAGATTGAACATTTGAACTTTACTTTTCTTTATAGTGAAATCATTTTAAGCCAGATTACAAATTGAATGACGATGTGAATTCATGACTGATTTATTAATTTTAGTTTTATATTTACAAATTAATGAAGATACAACATTCCACTTTTCTACAGCGACTTTTATGACCTTTGATGGTGTTATGAATTGCTTAGATGCTATTTTTGACAGCATTGCATATCATATAGAAGCTTTCTAAGACGACATTATTAAATCCATTTATGACATTAGAGAGTCGATGGCTCGATAGTAGGTTGCAGCAATTTTCCAAGATGAATTCCAAGCTGTAACCGTTCTCATTTGCATTTAATGTGTTTTTCACAAACAAAGAGTACCGACTGGCACAGGGATAACATTTTTGTTTACGTCTTTGTGACGCTTAAGCTTATATAAAAAAATAAGTTCACATATTTTTTGTTATATAGTTTTGACAAGATTTTAGCTTTGTGTGGGTTGACAACCTGAACCACCGGAGCCAATCGCTTTTGCGCAAACCGCAAATTGTTGCTATCCGGGCAATCCGGCTACCGGACGATCTCCGGTGAGGCGGGTTGATTGTTGGCCGCCTTCTTTCTTTACCTTAGGATTGAGAAGCAAAGAGCTCAGGGTCATACGGCGTATGAGAGGAGTGGAGGACCCCGGAGGAGATCATTAGCCCTTGTCATAACTTATATTTTGTGTTACTTCCTGTTGACTGGCAACACTCTCTTGCCATCTCTGGGTTCAAGGTGTAAAACTTGTTCCCGAATAAAAGTGATTATTAATAAATTGTTTCATCTTTTATTGCAAAGTACAACAGCTTTATTAGCAAAGATTCTGGGCGCCTTACCCAAGAGACACAAGTTCGATCCCCTCAGCAATCAAATTTATGTAAAAATTCACATTTCATGTTTTTAATTTTATATTCCGTGTTAATTTTAAAACGACTCAGTATGTTCCGTGCTTTCATGATCACGGTACAGACTGAGTCGTTTAACGTCTGAATGTGCTGTAAGCCCGGGCTAACGCCAGTTCTTAAGTTATTAATTTTCCGCGCGATCTACGCAAAAGGTACTAATAGCTTTGATAATGAAAATGATTTTTTCATGATCTGTGATCGTACATCGCATAGGCGTTATTGAATGTTGACATTTGAGTGTGTGGCGATTCATTCGCTATAATATAGCATCGCTTTTGTCTTATGTACCCTAACTCTCATGTAGTCTAGCATTACCCTAGTATTGACAAATTACTATAGCAACGAGTGACAATAAAAGATTATGGTTTTCTCAACACGGCTTGTTCTTTGTACTACATTTTAATTATAACCTCCTGCCTGCTACCGAAAGTGCATTTCAGTTTGATCGACATCAATATCAATATCATGTCAATGTAACTGCTTATTTATAATTTCTGGTTAATTTAAATTAAGAATAAGAAATTGTGCTCTAAAGTGATGACGACAAAAATATAACAATAATGTATAACAATAACGATAATATCTGTATGTATTTCAAAAAGTGTATCTTTTTGTCTAAAGCGCGATTGCCCATTGTGAACAGAAAATGTAGACCATTGAGGTGCTTTTCTCTTATAAATGACTTTTCTATAGAATTATAAGTTACATACAAAAAGAAATGAATAATATCATAGTAACACGTGTGTTATCTAGTGTAGGGGAATATCATATACGGGCCCATTCAATGATATTATATACAAATCGAGGTAAATATGACACTAGCACACCGAAACTGAGGCGCCCAAATTACACCGATTGGTGTAATTAGATTGCAATTCTATAGACTGCCATCTCCTTCCGTATCATACGTTCTATATCATCTGTCAATTCAATTACATATGTCGTGTCATGTAAAGCGAAACAATTTTTAAACGACGTGCTGTATGGACATGCGTCATGTTTATTAAAACATCATATTGAGGCCATCAAGGTTTGGTATAGACCGTTCTTCCATGGCCTTCGATTGTATTAATGGTTGGTTTTGTACCTTGTGTATACGTTTGATAGTTTCGCAGTACTTGGAAGCGAGGACAGATTACTTGTTTATGTGTGGGTTGTCTAGCTAGACCACCACCAGATAACTTATGTTCCCTTCCTCGATTGGGTCGATGAGGACAGGTCGCATTTATGGCGGGTTGGTAATTCGCTGCGTTGACCACCAGAGCGTTGTAGTGTTACGATCTTTTAACGAAATTTTCGGTTAACTTTTTAAATTGTCCGCGTGGCGTCGGGAGTCTGCAAGTGGTACGAAGGTCGCGCATGGTTGCGACTCAGATGAAGCTCTTTTAAAATTACCTGGGCTACTAGAATATTTTTGTCAAGCCCATTTGGAGAGCTTTATATATATTACTTGAGTTATTATTTCTTATGCATATATCATAATAAAAAAAGTTTGAGATTTTTAAAATTGGTCATTTGCGTAAAGCTATACCAATACAGCCGCAGACTATATCTTATAGTTATATTTTATTAGCCTTTTTTTTATTAGAAAAAGGGTTTGGTTGGGCTAGTATTTTTTAAGATTTTATGATTTTTCTGTTTTAAATATTCTGTCATTGTCAGTAAAAAATTATTTGACATTAACAAAATAGTTACTTAAATAATCATTTTAAAGATTATTTTTACCGTTACTGACGAAAAATAGACAATTACTACGTAAACTTTTTTATAAAAGAAATACTACTAAATTTTAAAAAGGAATGTATGATAGTCCCATCTATTGAAAATTAGTTTTAAAAAAAGATAGCGGTGTAGACTGAAAAACATTACATAACAATATAATTGGCAGTTGCGATTTAGTATTTTTTTAAAAATCTTATATATTTTACTACGATTTCTGTAAGTGTCCATGTATCTTAAAGTTATAATATATAGTAAGTATTTGGATTCAGGAAGGAAGAGTAAACTACAATTAGATTAGAAATAAGATAAAAAAATGCTTTTTTATTTGAAATTTATATTAGAGCAAAATATTTTACAAAAATCTGCATATGCAATTACTCGGTTTCTCTGAGCATTACCGCCCAAAGTTAAATAATAAATTATAAATATTTATTAAATAAACATAATTACTTATAATCGAGTATGGAAAGTGTTCCTTAAAAATTAGAATATTTTCCAGTAATTTGCGAGATCCAGTCGAGATAGTGGGCGACTTTTACGTAAACACCGGGCACCCCGGCTTGTCCACAACCAATACCCCATGAGACAACCCCTACTAATTGCCAAGTTCCACTGCGTTCGCACACTAAGGGGCCACCTCCATCACCCTTACACGCATCTTTCCCTTCTTCGCCGCCAGCACATATAAAACCTGGATTCAATTCATAGTTGTAGCCCAAACGTGTCTGTTTTAATTGTTGTTGGCATTGACCGTGCGCAAGGATTGGTACATCTACTTCCTTTAAGATGTTCTGGTATTTTCCGTAGTCACCAAAAGCGTCTTTACCCCAACCGGTCGTCCAGCACCTCTGTCCTGCGTATTCAGTATATTTGTCCGGTAGGCAAGCGGGGCTGATGTGGGGATATTTAGTCCAGTCAACAGGGTGTTCCAGCTTAAGAATTGCCAGGTCATTGTCTAAAGTACCTGCGTAGTATAATGGGTGCACGTGTACTGAAACCACGTCTCGCTCTATGTAGGGATAGAATTCAACATCGTGGTTCACGTCCCATTCACCCAATCTTACTCGTAGTTCGAATCCTTTGTAACTGTAAGTTGAAATTTAACAATAAAAGATCCGTGACATTACACACATTAAGAATTGTCTAAAGGAATATGAACAACTCCTTTAGACACATGCTTTTAAAATATCTCCATTAAATACTTACGATTTAACACAATGAGCGGCAGTCATGATATGCAGCCCATCGATAAGAGTGCCTCCGCAAACGTACACAGATTCTTTTGGATCTTTCTTTAATATAGCCGCTTGCCAAGGGTATTCTCCAAATTCACTGTCACCATCCACGTAGGAAGGTGTCTTTATCCTTCCATTTATGCCTTGAGAGTGTCTAATACCGCATTGTCCACGGTTAGATGCTTGAGGCCTCAAAGGTCGACGACAGCATACTTGATTTTGTTGGCATCGTTGAGCAGTAGGACGGCCGAAGTATCCCTGGCGCTGTGAAATAAAATCAATTACTGTTAATTGCAAATTTATTTCGGTAAAACTTAGCCTACTTCCTTTTAAAAAATAACACAATAGTTCTCCAATACATACACAAAGATTTGTTATTCATTACGAAATTATTACCTCAGTAATACTTTTCTCTATAGATATCTCTCTCTTCCTTCTGTTGTCAGGAAATCGTATAGGCGGGCTTCCCCGGCTTGCCCCAGGGGAACGAGAAAGGACATTAAGGGAACGGGAGTAAGCAAAACGGTTGGCATAGCTATTTTGGCCTTTAGTGTTTGTAGCGTTAGCTGACCTCTCAAAACCCGGATTATAATAACCATTTTGTTCATAATTGTAATCAACCTGGTCGTTGTAATGGTTAACATTATCATCGTCGTAATAGTCCTCGTTACCAATTTGAGTTTCTTGAGAATTGTACGGTTTGTATTTAGAGTAACCGTCATAATGAGTATAATGTGGAGAATATGCTGGAGGAGCGTAATTATGATGTATCGGAATATCATGTTGGGGGTAAAAGTGCGGTGTATTGTAATGATGATTGTAAGGATTATGATGATGATAATGTTCGTGTTTGTTTAATAGGTACAGTTTCTTTTCATGGAACAAATTTCCAATTTTATTGATTACGTGCTCATTCGGTGTGACGTGTAAATTGACGAAGGGTTTAATAATTTTTTCTCCATAATCGTTCTTAGTTAACTGTACAGCTAGCAAAGGATTTACTGAGAGTAGACCTAAATTTAAGCCCCCACTGTTCAAAGCAGGACCATAAGGATTTTGTATGGGATTAGCATTATAGGGATTTATGGGATATCCACTATGGGAAGGCTGGGGCAACCCAAAAGAGACACCAAACGTGGGCTGCACTTGTTTGTTGCTATTACCGCCATTGCCGCCGTAGCCGGCTAATCCAAAGACGCGCTGCAGTAATATTGTATTCAAATTAAATCATGCTTAAATCTTGCATTGTAAGCCGTTTGTGAGTGCCCATTGTTTAGTTTTTCTTTTGTAAGCCATTGCAAACTGATATGCTATCTATGAAGCTCGTTCTATATCTGAATGCAAGGCAGTGAGTTGTTACCCCAGTCTATTATTGTATAAGTAATGTGTATAAGTAGTGAATATGAAAGAAAATTGAGATTAACGTTTTATGGTACGAATCTTGTAAACATTATGTTCTATTTGTGTTAGTTTAGAGATCTATTATTTTGAATTAAAGTATTCTAATGATTCGTATTAAACTTACCGGTTCAGCTTCTTTAGTAGCTTCATCTTGTTTCTCTGGTTCAACCTCACGTTTGCTAATGGTTTTGGCTTCTGTAGTATTTTGTTTGGTTTCATCTACTGAGTCTGAAGAAACTGTTTTGTTTAAATTGTCAAGTTGTTCCTCTGTTAATGCCAAAATTTCAGTACCCTTGTTACGAGGATCAATTGGCAAGTACAAATCATCTCTGCGGCCAATTATTTCCTGACTTGGACACTGATCGTAGTTCACACATACACAATCGAATCCCTGGGCTTTTCCTTCATGATAACTTTGTTGATATGCGTTATTTTGGCCAAATGTTGCAGGACCTTGATTGTACAAATTGTTTGAAGAGCCGACATGAAGTTCTTTCTTATAAAATTCCATATTTTGCGACGCGTAACTTCCAAGTGCGTTACCGAACCTTTGATCATCAAAAGCATTATTTTGGTAAGGATTTGGTAAAGATTGTGATATTAGATTCCCACTACCTTTGTTCACATTCGTGTGCGCAAATTGAGAGCCGTAAATAGTATCTGCTTCGTAAACGGGTTTATTGTTTAACGGGTATCCAGAAGTCATGGGCTTAAAGCCTCCCGAAGTGAGGGAGCTGTAATCACCACCTGAAGCTGTTATAATATCTGACGATTCGTGAGCAAGGTTTTGCGATGCTAGATGCCCCACGGAACCTACAGGTATTGCTACGGGTTTGATGATAACTTTGGGATCCTTTTCGGCGTCACTATGTACGTAATGATGATGGACGTGTTGTTGTACAACTGAATCCGCTTTGACCCCCGTTTGAAGATTAGGTGTACCTTTATTGTAGATTGGTTTCGAGTGTTCATAAGAGTAAGGGCCGTCATTCGAAAAAGGTGGTGGCTTAGTCACAAAATTACTCTCATGTCCGTTATAAACGCCACTGCTTTGTGAAAATTGGTAATTACTTCCAGAAAGGCCATATTTATCCGAAAATCCTGGTCGAGGGTTGCCTCCATATCCTACTCTTTTTGGTGGGATTTTCTGTGGGCGATGTGGATATGGCATTGGTTTAGGTGGTCCATATGCTCTTGGTGGTCCACGGATTGGAATTGAAGCAACTGGCCTGCCGATAGGCTTAATGTCAACTGGTTGAGCATAAATCAATTCATCAGGAGAAACATAGGTGCGTTTTTCTTGAGTCTCCCCTTCTTCACACTAAAAAGTTATAAAAATAAATTAAAAAAGCTCACTTCTTAATAAAAATCAAAAACATAATATTAGTAAATAAGCTTTTATGTGCAAAAACTAATTTTTGTACGCTAGTACGGCGACAGGCTTGTTTGTCACGTGGTTAGGACTGAATAACATCGGTGAGATGTGAATAGCATTGACATCTCTGTCCATCCCGTTGGTCTTAAAATATGATTTTGTTAATACTTGTAGAAAAATATGATTTTGTGTTATTAATTTAGTTCATAAAAACTTACTTGTATAAGCCCTAATGTACACAGGCGATCCTTTATAAGATTTCTCGCTTCCGTGTCATCTCCTGCGTCCAAAGCTTCTTTGATTGTTGGATCGCCATATACTTCGTCAAAACCGCCTAAGCTTCTCCCCTGTTTTCCATTAATAAGCTCGTCAACGATACCGTCTAGTACTGTTTCATTACTTTCGAGATTTTTCTCTTGAGCCACAGTTAATTGTTCTCCTTCTAATAATTCAGATGTTTTCTCTTTACGTTCGTTTCGTTCATTGTTGTTTTTGTCGTCTCCCCACGACCATTCAGCTGACGCGACCGCTATTGTTACCGATAGCAGTAAACAACTTAGTAAAGACCACCGCATGATCTGAAAATTTAATGTCGCGTATAAAGTGACACGTTATTTAATCTTTTAAAGCGATGACTGTAAAAGATGATGCTGTTTCGAAACTTTTAGACCGAGAACACTTTTACTTTCTCGGACGGTTGGAATTATGTAAGCGCCAACAGTGCCAGCGTACCGTAATGCCTGTGCAGACACCACACAAGCGTGGGCTCGCGAAAGCACTCTCTCCTCTTATGTTCTATATCATACGCATAATGTACGTACACGTATAACAAATTCAATGACAACAAAATTGTCAAATGAATCCATTTTATCTACATTTGGATTTAATAATGATCACAATTCAAAATATCGAAGCAATTCAACTGATAATTATTTAGGTGTGTGATGGCATGATAGGCATGCTTGTAAGACACTATAACAACTAATGGCTCTGTTTATTGTTTGTGTTATGAAAGAAAGCAAATCGGTGTCAGTGTCGTTCCGAAACCGGCACGAGAAGCTATTTGGTAACCAACGCGCGTCTCTGGTTATGCGTCATTTCTTCACGTAACAAAATCGTTACGGCATTATGTAATTTATCGATGTCACATCACTCACAATCACACACAATCGATTTTCTCTACTAACTGGCATTTGAATTGGAAGTTCGCGTGGTTGTGTGAATTTACACTCGTTTTAAGCTTTAACCAATGTTATGTGTTTATCCCACCTAAAGGCGAAAGTTTAAATGCATCTGGCATTGTAATAGTCCTGATACGCGTTCTAACTTAGAGAGCTTGTCTCATGGTCCGTTGGACAGTGAAAGTATTGTGAAAACCTGTCGTACACTATTACGTAGGAAAACACCGTGATCTTCTTTATAAATTACGTGAATTAACGAGGCTAGTAATAACAATAGAGAAATTTTCTGCTAAGAACAGGCATGGATTCAGAGGGATGTTGATAATCCCCTTCAAAAATTAATTTAGTTATTTTGAAAGGTCTTGGGCCCTCGATAGATCTTAGGTTTCCATACACGACTGTTCACAATATGATAAAAGATAAAGATTTTAATATTCAATTATCGTTTACTTTTTATTACATGTCCTAATTTAATTTTACAAAAATTTAAATCTCATCAATTTCTCCTAAGTAAAGTTAATTCAAGATCCGCGCCTGACTACGAAGCGGAGTCGAACCTTGAATACCCCGTACAGAGTTAGACCATAACCCATTAGGCTATAACGAACAGTCATAACAAACTATTCCAACACTAGAAAATACTAAACCAGAATTAACTACCAATTTTTTATTTTGTTAAATTTTTATGTTACAACATAAAAACTTCAAATTTGTCCTGTGTGATTTGTTTCGATACGTCAACATATGTCTTTATTTTCACAGAGAAAGCGGAAACTAGGAATAGGATTAATATAATATTTCTTTCAGTAAAATTAAATATCAGTTCTATATGACAGATTAAGTAACATGTAAATTTAACCGTCTCATAATATTTAAGAAATTGATTAACTTTTAACTTAGCAGATAATCGTGTCAACGACTATTTGCCCTTTTTAAATAACAAACACTGTAAAAAACTTACTTTTTCTCACACTCCTTGTATTTGTCACTTATAAATAACAACTTTTTTTAAGTCGTTTTCACCACTTCACAGACGCCGTGTTTGCGTCCGAATGACTGCAAACTCCACGGCAACAACGCTTTATACTTCAACCAACGCAAAGATGCACGCGGCCCGATTTTGTAAGATGATCGACTCACACTCCTACCAATGAACGCGGGTGATGGGAATATCGCTGAATTACCGCTTCAGTTTGCACCTCGAATGGTTGAGAGTCGCAAAGCTATGAGCGTTTATGGTACAGGGTGTGACGTCCGCAAAGCAACATTGATCAACCCTTCGGATCATTCATGACTGGGTTCTGCGTATGAGTTATGTAACTGGGGTGTCATTGAGGTCATAATAGCGGATTTGATGTACGAATTATATTCTTAACCTATTCACTTTATTTGAACTGACATTTTTCTAAGAACTATGAAAAAAAAGTATTTAGTGTGGGTAAGAATAATATTGTCTTTTTGCATTTGTATTCCTTAGTCAAATTTAAAAGTTAAATTAACACTTATGTTTTTTTTGTTATTTTTTTATATATCTGTTATAAATATTGCGTTAGTTTTGTGATGATAATCTGAAAGTCATCTGATTCTAGTCATTTTACTGACGCCCAATTATCTAGAATGATTCCACTCTATACCGTAAACCCTCTCAAAGTTATAGTGCATATTATATTGATGGTAAAGTATTAACTTTGCCCCTTTTGTTAAGTCACATCTATGCTATGTGAGTCTGTCTTAAGTTTTTGATGTCATTGAATGTAGTTGAATACATATCTAAACATATTATGGTTACTTAATACTCTATGTTTATAAATCCTTACCAGTATGGAGATGTCCTCCTTAATTGGTTTTGCTCCACTTTCTCTCTTACTTATAATAAGCCTTTAAGGTAGTCTGTGCTCCTAACAGGTGTGTTGGTAAATTTCAATACAAATTTAGTTTGCGATCTTATGAACTCATTGACTGCTGGACATATACGTGCTCGAATACGACTTAACAAATTAGCTTGATATAAAAGATTTCAACGAATTCTGCTATCTCATTTATTTACGTTTTACGAATTAAATGAGATAGCAGAATTATATATAATATATTTATAGAATATTCACATTTGTTACGTTTAATTATCGATGGAAAAGTATATTACATATTAGAAGTAATATCTAAGAGTAAGGAAAAGTATATCATTAGAAGCATTATCTAAGAGTGAGTAATAAATATTTGAGCTTTAGAATTGCTCTTTTGAAATTCAGGTAGATGCAGGTGTTCTCGATGAGAACCCCTACGTCATCGACCAGAAACAATAAAAGAGTACCAGTACATAAGCCAGGAAAATGGGTATGTACTGAACGAGATTATAGTTATTGTTAGTATGTATAGTAATTAAATAACTTTTTCTACGTTACATTTACAATTTCAATTTACACGTACTTAATTAACGTAGTTTCAAACAAATAATGTAAAAAACGGTGATCAGCAATTGCATTAATTACTAAGGCCATACATAAATAAGACATTTGATATCATCTATTTGCGCCCCCGACATCTCTTTTCTTCCGTCACAAAATTAAAATAAGTGAACATTTATTACTTTACTTATTTATTACTTGTACGGGACATTAAATTTGACTTGATTAAAGTTTTAAGGTCTTTATAAGGTCAGCTGTCGGCCGAGGAGACCGCACTGTGCGTCAGCTACATCCTTCCCGTATATTTTTGGAGCGTCAGTAATAGGCTACCGGGATGAATTATTTCGGCGTTGCACGTTGACTGAGCGGTGGCTTGCATAAGACGGGCTTTCCAGCGCGAACCGGACTTGAGCGGGCGCAACGCACTGCGATGTTGCTCCTTGCGCAACGGTTCGCTGAACCAGATCTACGACTCTAAACACGGACCAATGCATGCTATTGTTATTGTTAGAATAATTTACGCAATAAACAGCGGAAGGAATCGAGACGATCAGCACGGAGAAAAAAAGCATGTTTGAATTTATGAATGACATGTTAACGAAGAATGAACGCGAATGTAAATATGAAAATGAGCGTAAATAAATAACAGTACCATTATGAGTTGCGGCGATGTATTTAAGTGCCAATGTTTGAGTTATACAATGATCTATTTATTTTTACTGAATATTTGAATAAATAAAGTTACGGAATGTGCCACCAGTTTATTGTTATCGATGCGATTTATACGGTAAATTTTAAACAGTTCGTCTAAAGATTCACTTCTTTGAACTAAAACGAGCTATCCAAAACATAATATAAGTAATATAAACGGTACTTCCACAATATATACGGTACGATTGTAGAATTTTGTCTAATAAAGAAAGAATTAGTATGAGAATGACATAGACATAGACATAGACATGAACTTTATTTTGAAAACCAACAAACAGCACAAAAAAATCAAAAAATAAATGACATGAACATAACATATTGATAAATAAAAACATAACATCGTTTCAACAAAAATGAGTGTAGGCATTTCGTTCCAGAGTGCATCGTATTGTGTAGCAAGTCATTATGAAGCCTTCCGTTGCAACAGAAAGTGCATCGAACTTGTGCGAGCGGGAATCTTGTTGTTTGCAGCCTAAGAGATGGCGGTTGTAGAGGGCGTCTTCTTTTGTCGATTATTCACGGTCGAGTGGAGCGCTGATTTAAAGATGTTACGTAACGCGGATTCATATTACGTACATCCTATACTTAGCTGTGTTAGTTCCTGTTCGATTTTTGCGATATCTACATATATCGATTCGCAAACAGATTTGGTTTATATTAGCCTCATGTATGACCAATGTCATATGATATTCATATTTTTATATATTATATCAATTATTTAAAACAAAAAGACCTTCAAATAATAATTAAGCGCTATTATAGTTCATCAGAAAAAATATTACTTTCATTTGCAATGCAATTCAGAAGCACAAAAATTGCGGAATTAATTTTCATCACAAATTCAAATTTTCTTTTAGGTAAATAGAAATTAACATGACCATAAAGTCACATGTTGATAGTACGTTTATAAAACATTAGTAGTGGTTCTTGTAAATATTGTGTTGTAAGTTTTGGACGCGGATTTTCCGAACTGCTTCTATTGCAATGCGCTGCGGAGGTCACGCAAGTTAATTGAAGAAAGCGAAATCTGTGGAGTGGTATTTTTTTAAAAGTTCTTATAAAAGTTGTGGCACTATAAAGTCTTAATTAACTTATTATATTTAAGAAAAAAAATTACATATTTAAATAATGTGTATTTAAGTGAAAATTTTAAACAATGATATTTTTAATATAAATAATGTTATGTTAAACTATTAATTCAGGTTGTTTTAACTAAAACTGATACATAACACATTGCAATGTATTGTCTTAGCGCATACAGACTCTCGAGAAGGTGCAGGTTTGGTTCCTGGCATCGGCAAAAAGTTTTACGCCAATAATTTTTTATTTTTTAAGTTTTATTTTCCAGTCAGTTGCCTTCGGTCCGAATACTGATACTTATAATAAAATGAAATCAAAAGTACTTAGTTTACACTAAAGTAGTAAGTTCTCTTTACAGTTAAAATAATTCATTGAATTCGCTAGTATGTAACAGCGAACATGAAAGAATTACCATAAAGCCATCATTATCAGGTTTAGTCAATTCTATTAATGACTAAAACATTTTGTAAGCACTTACACAGAAGTTTCATGTCAAGTGCCACTCTTTGCCATTACTGTGATAATCGAATCAATGACCTACTTTACGTCGATTATTTGATACGCCACGTAGCGTTGGGATTCCCTTAGCTCCTGCCAAGGACTCCTGGCGAAACTGCATTCAGGACACCTCTTGGGTTTTTACAGTAATTTGAACAGTCATACAGCACGCAGTTTATGACTTAATACTCAATTGCTATTGTATGGCAAGATCTTAGGCAATAGATAAACAGTAGAAAGAAAACATCCGTACTTTCTTATTTTATTTAATTTCATTATCAAAATGTTATATAATAACAAAGCTCTAAACTTATAGTGAAATGATTTGCGAAGCTTTTAGAGTTTTTGAAATACTTTCTTTTATTGTTTAACTATTAATTTAACAATATTGTAATAAAATTTCCAAAGAAATTATTATACAATTAATTAAATCATGTTAAGCGCAGCAATTTTAAATAATATTTGAAGGGCTCTGCAAATGGTGAAAAAAAAGTATAAAGGTATCTATAACGAGAGCTACGACCTTCCATGGAGGCTTTGGTTTGCATTACGGGTCATTTCGTTACTGTAAACCATTTCGTTACTGTAAACCATGTACGTCGTAAAATATTTATTTGTAGATATCCTTTTTTGCAATCGGGGCCCAATTTCTTGGAATAGCACAGCGACCCTCGCATGTTTGCTACAATTGCCCCATTGCACATTTTGCGAACGTACGAAAAGTTATGAATTGAATAAGTTTTTGAAACTGTTTTTTATTTATTAGTTCTGACTTTTACTTCTAATCTCTATTTATCTATTATTCCTCAAAGGTCCTTTTTTGACGATACTCCATAACTTCAATAATTCTTAATGAAATTTAATGATTTCTACACCATTTTAAAGCTATTGCTTTTGCCAGTATTGAAGAAAAATAGACAAGTAGAATAAAATTAATGCTTTCATAAAAAAAAATCGTTTCAAAGTTTCTTATAAAGAATGTATGACAATGCCATCCATCAATTTGTTTAAATTAAAGATAGCGACAGCATTTCTCACAAAACATATTTTACATTGAAAAATACTTATATACACATTATTATAATACCATTCGGTGAACGATCACGGTATTGTGTGAAAATTTTGCACGGGTTTGTTGCAAATAGAGAAGATTTAAGCTCGATATTTACTTCTTTGTTGGTTTCGTATTATGCAGTGATCATTTTCATAATGCGTATTAAATTAAAGAGACCAAAACATTTTGAATCGGGATACTAAATGCTGTTCACGTTTTACCGATCGTGTTTGGTCCTAAAAATAAAAGTTAGTGAGCTTTTCGTGTGTAACTTGTAAATAACCCACAATTGTGATGTAGTGTTTTTGTTCGCTAGAGATGCGAGTCCGCTACCCAAATAGAATTCCGCCATCGCTGCCAGGTACCAGCTTCACAATAAGAAAATAACTTCGTATTTTTATTAATAATATTTTAGAAACTACATTCAAAAGCTGGCAATAGGTTTTGAATGTAGATCATATTGAGAAAGATTAAAATTCTGTTCGGGGCTATAAAAGCGAGCGTTAGACAATAGATCACAGATCGAATAGATAGATAGTAGGATCACATAAAAGGTTAAAATAACTTTTTGATGAAAAGTGTAAAAAAACTCTACTGTGTATTTTTTTTTTAATGATAAAAGATAGATGTTATTTTTTAGTTTCTTTTACTTATATAACATTTATGTTGGTTGCGTCTTCTTACTACGCCCTCCATGATATGGCTTTCTGATGAGTTCATTACTTTTCCTTGCGCATGATCTCACATAGCTGTTTACTTCGCCCACGCGGGTTCAAGATTAGAATTTTTAAAATATGCGACGCCATCCATGTAGAATATTCTGCAAATTTTTATTGAATGGAATTGAAAATCGGTCGAGCCGTTTTGGAGGAGTTCAATTACAAACACCGTGACACGAGAACTTTATATATTAAGATACAATGAAAATGTCATTATGGGTTTATCATGTTAATTTTTACTTTTAATTCCCGAAGTTTCAAATACTTTTCATTCGCAGCATTCATGGTCACGGGACAACTGTAACGTCTGAATGTCCCTGGCTATCTAAGTTTATAAAGTTATTAGTCATTTTTATGTTCGACATATGGCGAAAGTTCTGTCTGAAGGTTGTCTTGCAGTAGGGGTTTGGTTTGTTTGGGCTTAAATTTAATTTCATTAATTATAAAATCTCAAGACGATAGTAGCAACCAACCGTCTTCTCTATGGAAGTTTGGATATTTATGAAGTTATACTTTATTGGCGCGTTAGGGAAAAATGATGAGAGTAAATTTTTACGATGCGCGCGCACACCGTCACGACACCCGACACCCTGAAGTAAGCTAGACCTCTACGTATGTTTGCGTGAGAACTGACAACTGTATTAACGATATTTATTTTGTGATATTTAAATAAACTTTATTTAACTAGATAATGTTTTATAATAAAACTTTCAATGTATTCAATACCTTTTTTCTATTGTTAGCGTCGTTTTTTTCTACAAACGTAGAATAAGGTGAAAGATAAAATTTTTGAAAAGATATATCTTGTTACGCCAAAGAAGTACAACTTCTAACGCGTACATAAGTACACACACACTTTTTTTATTGTAGCTTTGCGAATCATCCTTGGGAGGAACCAGTGTTGTATTGCAAGGTGATCAATCAAACCTGATAATTTAATGGTTGGGCAATTTTAAGTGTGCTCATGGACCCCAGATATGTCATTCGTCAACTGCATGTCCCTACACGCGGGTTTTTCATTTGTCTTTTTGTTTGTTCTGTGTAATAGGCCCTCTATAGACATCATCACCTCATAGACCTCTGTTGGAGTGTTAGATGACTTCGAGAAAATGCTAGATTGCACTACACGAATAGTGTAATTACAATTTTAAATTACAAGTTAAGTGGGTGCGTTTCAGTTCTGCGGAAAGTTAAGTTATCGATGATCGGTAACTGAACTTTCCGTAGATTTGTTCGGCGTAAATAAACGAACCGTTAATCCCTGAACTTAATCCCTGAACGTGAATTTTGTTATTTTTACGAAGCTCTCTAAGACGCCAAGCCATCTGCAATCTTCTACGTCTTCTACGCCAAACTACGCCCCTGTCTATCGATGTCACTCTTGTTTTTCTTGTTCCGAACGCTATTTAACCCAAAATAAAGATGGAACAATACACATTGAACGTAGGATGTACTTTTATTAAATTCTTGTTGGACCTTTTAATTAATATATAATATATAATTTATAATTTAAAGCAGTTTACGGTCCATGGGCAAACTTGTTTTTTATATGAATGTCATTTTTCGCCTAGTTTACCACCTGTATCAACTAGATGACGACTGGTTTGTTAATCAGTCTAAATGCGGTTTGGCCTACTATGTCAAGTAGTCAAAAGATCTGTTTTGTGAATAAGTTAATCGTAGACCGTTAACAATCTTATTTCGTTGACGATTTTAAGAAAAAATTTCTAGTACTCTGCATGCGTAATATTTATAGGAAACCCGTACTACGAAACAAGCATTCGTTACATCTATTTATATTCAATCTGTAAAATAGCGACATCTTCCAAAATTTCGTGTGTAATTAATACTTACCTCATGTATTTCATTTCTTTTATTATCATGCACCGATCTACAAAATTCTTATAATTTCCGACAGATAGCGCATGTATCAATTTATATTACTACTAAAAAATTACAACGTATAAAATCTTGAAGCAGCAAAGTAAACTTTAAGTTAAACTTAGTACCGTAGTTAATTCTCGCCGTGTGTAATATTAACAGGAACCCTATATTACGAGACAAACATTCGTTACATAGGCACATCTATATTCAATTGGTAAAAACAGCGACATCTACCAAAATTTTGATTAAACTTCGGTATTTAAGATTTTATGTGAATAAAATACCTACCTATCTTATGCATTTAATTTTTCTTATTATCATGCGTACTACAAAATACTTATAATTTCCAATAGATGGCGCGTGTATCAGTTTCTATTACAACAGCCAATTACAACGTATGAAAGCAAAAGTCGTAGAAGAGATGTTGATTAAGCAGGGTAGTGCTTGTTTCTCAGCTGCAACAAATCCATTTTAACCAAAATATTACTTTGTCCGTGAATCAGACTCGCAGTAACTCACTTAGTAATTGGTACTAGTGTACCTAGCCTAGTGGCTAGCCGGTCAATTTTCGCAATACAACAGACACAATGAACGAGTTTTAAGTCTCATTGTGTTTGATATATTAAACAAAAGGGAGAGTGTAACGTCATAAAAATTATTGACCTGTGTGGTTAGAACGCTTGCGTTTATGAGACAACTAATTAAATCCAATGGCTAGTTACAAAATAAACGTTTATCTTATTTGCAAAAGGTTTAGGGAAAAATTATACTTTTTAAAAGCTGAAGCGAGGGTTAAATAAAGCAACTATTTATTAACTACAACTAACTATTTATTATATTACTTTCAGACTTAAATGTTATTTTCTAACTTTTGTCAGATAAATTTTAGCGATGTATTGAATCAAATAGTAATTGAATTTATAAAGGAACAGTTTATTTTATTCATAAATATTAATCTATGTAAGTAAGTAAACGTATTGCATTTTTTCACAATGAAATAAAGAAGCACAAAGGACCATATAAACCATTGCGCTAGCGTTTAATGGCTTTATTAAACTATCCATACTTGGAGGCGGTTCTTATTGTTCGCAAATTGCGGTCATAAGTGAAGATAGTCGAGTAAGGTGTGTTCACTTTTTTTGAATCTACCGCAGAAACTGTTTCGGTTGACAAAGCGAAGTTTAACGCGTTGCACTTAACGGAGATTTATTTCTACCTCCATTTACGGCTTTGCCATGTAAACAGCTTTTCGAAAGGCGGACGCTATGTAGATCACATGATTAATATCTTGTCAGGGTTTTGTGGGTTGACAGTAGGTAGACATTGACCTTGATTACACGCATGTGTATTTATCCGTTGTCTTTAATAAGTTATGAATGCCAGTAGCCATGTTGTCTACTCGTTATGTACTATACCAACATGACGAAAGAAACGTAATATGGCATTAGGTTGTAGTTTAAATGAAACTATATAATGGAATTTTTGTTTGGCACGTGATTTTGGATACTAAATGTATTAAAAATGTTAGGAGGTTTCAAAAAAAAATTCGAGAAAATCTGTAAAATAACTCTCATTAATATGAATTCAGGTATACACATTGCATTATCGGAAAGGGCTTATACGTATGAGGAAATAATTATAACAGTTTTATAAACATATTTATGGAATTATATCGAATTGTGTAACACATTAGCCTACTTCTAAGTTGAAATGTGGGAATTAAAATTGTTGGTAAACATAATATTACATACCTACTTGAAGGATTTAAAAATTGGTCTTAGCAGACAATCGAAATTATAAAAATTTTCACACAACTTACATAGCAGTTTTGTGAATAATTTTACTTTTCTGAATTAACTATAAGAATATAAACATAATAACAGTTTGTGAAATTTTGCGTATCAATTTCTGATTTATTTATCAGAACTGTATGACAATACTATCTTGTGGAATCAGTTCATTTAATTAATTATGATGACTCGGTTGGCGCAGTTGCTCAGCCATTGGCTTCGACGTCACCGGTAGTAGTGTCGGGTTCGATTCCCATACATGACAAATATTTAGGTCGTACCACAGATAAATGTATCGGATCTCGGCGTTTGTTCATGTAATATTCATCGATGTGTCACGTCTAAACAAAACAGGATAATCATAGCTAGAGGGCCGGCATAATTTTTATTTAAATTGTTGTTTTTTTTTTTAATTTCGTCCAAGAGCATAATGATAGCATAATTCATCACTGTTTTTGTTAAAGGAGAAAAGCATAAATTAGGTATAATTAGGTGACATAAAAGCGGGGTTACAATTTATATTTTCGTCACTGTTTTCTGATCATAGTAATAAATGTGTACTCCAAAACGAAAATATGGGGATGAAACTTTATATGAAAATTATTGAAGCGAAAACCAAAAATCAGCTTTTTATTAAGCTAAACTGACTTTATTGAGAAGTAGGACGTACTAAAGACACGAAGACTCTACGGCCGATCAAAAAACAAACTAAAAGGTAATTTATTGCCGTGTGTCGTTGCTAGTAAATAGAAGAATTGTTGTAATACATTGGTAAATTAGGAGTGTTATTAAAAACACAATTGAAGCAAGGATTTGTTTTCGAGCGTTTCTTATCGATGTGCCGTCGATATTACGACATGTCTAGCATAATAACCGTTCTTAAAAGCTTTGCCGTTATTTCAAAATGTTATAACGACAAAGAAATAAATCGCCTTTAAGTAACGCAAATTCACGTCATGGTTAGTCATGGTTGTACTTGTAACTAAACGTTCTTTCTTATTTGCTGTATCGCTTTATGACGTTATGTACAGTACTACTTATAGTAAGTAGTTTTTCATCACGGAATTAAATTTTATAATGTTAAACATTTGCTAAATATTTAGAAAAACAAAAGCTTTACATGTGTTTTGTAGAGTTTTTGTTTATTAGCCATTAGCTTAGGAAATTTTAATTTCACTATAGTGAAAGTTTTAAATTTTTTTTTATACCGATATAATATCTTATAATTATTTGAAAAGCGATTGTTATTTTAAAGTTTTCACGTTTTCACGCACTTTTGACGTGCGATTGCGACCGCGAAGTGAACTTATCTTTTAGTAGTAGATTTAAAGTGCTACCCAAAGATTAGAAACCGGACAAGATAATATTTCAATAATTAGTTTAATATTCCTGATTTTGACAAATTTAAATTCAATCGTCTTTAACTGACATTCTAAGCGGGCGTAAGGCGTGTGTTTCCGTCATAGACAAGATTAATGTTTCCTTATTACAGTGTATGGAAGGTGTTTAATGTGCGAATTTCGGCAATTGACACGCTATGTAGCGAACTATCTGAAATGCCAAGGAGTACCAGCTACCACCATAGAACCGTATTAGTAACGCAAAGCCGGACCTTTTTGTCAACTAAATTTGGCAACAGCACACAAGGACAGTGACTTTTGTTAGCAGACGCCCGAATAACTGTCTCAATGGAGTTATGCATAGATTATGTTCATCCGTATAAATAGCGTTACGAACGCACACCGGGCATCAGTCGGCTGTGACAGCTCGAAGTGATCCTCCTCGTACGGAAACCAACACAGACCACGTCCACAATGAGATCGCTGGTGGTGTTTGCTGCTGCCTTGGCGCTGGCCGTCGCCGCGCCGTCGCAGGTGAAGCGCTCCCTCGGGCATGCTGTCGCCTACACTGTGCCGACTTCGGTGATCGCCGAGCCCGTGTACACCGGCCCCGCTGTCTACGCCGCCCCTGCGCTGTACACCGCTGGCTCGGCCGTCTCGCACCAATCGAGGGTGGACGTGCGCACGTCCCCAGCTGTGGTGGCTACACCGACTGTTGTGGAAGCCGCACCAATTGTCGAGGCGCGCTCCGTGTACTCTGCGCCACTGTACGCCGCTCCTGCCGCCGTGTCCCACCAGTCCCGCTATGACGTTCGCACGTCGCCAGCGATCGTCAGCGAGCATGTGGTAGCCCCAACCGTGGTAAAGCAGGAGCTGGTCGCCGCACCCGCCGTGGTCGACGCCCGCTCAGTCTGGACACCGACGGTCTACGCCAGCACCTGGTAAACGCAGTGCAATTTTCTCGTGAGAATGAGCTATTTAAGACCGTTCAAATGTAACATTAACACAACGAACACATCTGTCTGATTGCTTCAGAGAAATGTCTTTCAATTTCTAAAAGCGGCAATAAATAAACGTATGACTATTCTTTAAATTCTTTTTTACTTTTTCATGCCTGTCCCGTATTGTTCGAATCCGTATCTGTACATAAAATTTCATCATCATTTCTTTTCGTCTACCAATTTTGTTTTCAATATTTAATTAATTGTGTACATGACAATACGTACTGGGCAAAAAAAGCAACGGGTCACATAGAAAAATTGATATTTCGTGGGAATACTATAGTAAAACTATGGTTTTGTAAATAAATCGCTTGTATAATTATTATGTTATGTTACGTATATTAGAAATGCTTAAAATAAAGTTAAATAAGCTTAAAATAAACATAACGAATGAAACTATGTTTACGGATTTATCGGTTTAATGTATAATGGTTTAATGTAAAGGTTATGTATTGGTTTTAATACCAGATTATTTACACACAACGGGGGTCGAAGAGTAGAACGATCAGGAGAACGGTATCAAAATACGTGTTTTGAAGAAAAGGTTCTATTCAGAGGAGGATCAATAATGTTGGTTGGGCTGGAATATCTTCAGAGAGTCGTACGGAGTTAATGATAGAAAACGGGTCTCTGACAGCTGTCAGATACGTAGAGGAGGTTTTGAATGAGCACGCTTAACCTTTCTTAGCAAATATGGGCGCATATTCCATTTTTATGCACGATTATACCCAACCCCAAAGTGCTTATATGGTAAAAGTGCATATTCAAGATCTTCAAGGCAGTCCATGCTGAATCACGTCAGAGGAAGAATGATCAAACATAGACCAAAATTGTAGAAAAGTTGGTTTATATCATGTCTCTTCGTCATACGGGCTCTAAGTTATACGGGCTCGCGGAAGAAATATAAAGTACTAGATTTCGCCCGCGGCTTCGCCCGGGTTGAAGCCCTCAAATAAATATCTTTCTTTAACCTTTCAACCCTTTATAACATAATTTTTTTCCAATTAAAAATAGCCTATGTCCTTTCTCAGGCTCTAGACTATCTGTGTACCAAATTTCATTTAAATCGGTTCAGTAGTTTTGGCGTGTAAGCGAGACAGACAGAGAGAGTTACTTTCGCATTTATAATATTAGTATGGACTAAAACAAGAAGTTGTATACTTTTTATAAACTGATGTTATGATATGTTTTTTTTGTTGTCATAAGTTAGAAGTTCCGGTTTAATTTTTTTTTACTTTAAAATACCTAGTATATAGTTTGCCAAACGTTTATGTATTTTCATTTATTTATTAATAAGTCGTCTATAACAAACTACAACTTCACGAATCAAATATAGATATTATTTTTTTGAGACCCGTTATTTAAGTGTATTTGTTACAGATTTAGTAAATTTCTTTTTAAGTGTCATGCTTTTGAGAAGAAGCTGTTAAATTAAGCGTTTGTTCAATTTTAGATTTTAAATTGAAATTAGCTCTAGTTTCTTAAGTGACTTTGTATTTTCTTTATAAAATCTTCTCTTATCATATGTCGAAATACCAAGTTATGAAGAATTTTCCGTTTTACAGTTAAGAAAAAATATGAATATACGTAATAATTAAATAATCTACATTAAGCTATTGTGATTATTTTCACATAATGACATGTCAAGTCGCATTGTTGCCGTCCTTGATGTTTATTTTAGCAATTTCTTAAACTTCAATATATAAATATTGATGATAAATCCCTAAATATTAAAATTTCGTAGAAACCTCCGCGAACTCTTTGATCACATTAAGTCATATTTCGTCAAATTACGTAAAATTTTCACTACTCCCAGGGTTGATTGGAAGATGTTGCTTAAGCTTTAAGTTTGCCCTTTATTTGGTCTTATGTTGCGGTGTAAACAATACAATTTTAAATCTATACATACAGATAAATAAAATTGGAGTGTTTGTTTGTGATATTAAAAGTACCTGGAGGACCGAGCTTTGCTCGGTTTTTTTTGGTAAATCATCTATTTTGGAAATAAAAAAATAAAGAAAATAAACATAATAAATTTCATGAAAACCACTAGAGCCGTTTTCGAGATTCCGGAATTTTAATTTTATATATATATATATATATATATATATACAAGAATTGCTCGTTTAAAGGATAAGGTACATATACACGCTACATGTACCTTTCGTACATGCTTTTTTCGATTTCTTTCTATCTGTCTGTTTGTTCCGGCTAATCTCTGAAACGGCTGGACCGATTTGGACGGGACTTTCACTGGTAGATAGCTGATGTAATGAGGAGTAACTTAAGCTACTTTTATTTTAGATTTTTTTTATTTAAAATTCCACGCGGACGAAGTCGCGGGCACAGCTAGTAAATCAATAAATGTGCACTTCAGTCCTATCGCAAGTTTCCACTCTGGGGCAGACACATGTCGGTGCGAAGCTGCCTCAGACGGAAGCTCCATGCGACTAATCCGCTCGCGGGAGTGTCTATTCGTTCTTATCGTTTCCGTTTGCTGGCTCCGAATCGCTCGCTTCCTGTTGCGAGCATAGGCTAGTGCCAGTGTTGGGGCACTGACACGGCCCATTTGGCTGGATCAGGTGTCTAAGCACCTAAGCACTAAGGTTTTTAGTGTGTACCCCCGTGTAATAGGGAATCCCACATAGCCTCGCTGTCTACCCGCAAGGCGGCGGGGTATCCATAGTGGATTTATCCCACGTAAAAACAAGTGCCAGTGTTGGGGACAAATGTAGAAAATACTTCAACCCGAGAACAGTGTTACAATTCACTTCACTCGAGCCTGCCCAATTACAGTTCTCTCCAACCAAAAAGTAAACTCCTACCTATAAGAGCTTGAGTACGACCCATAACGTCTGACCCTTGCATTGTCTTTGCTCACGTAAAACCCATAAACTTGCATACACCATAGGTAATTTAAAACAAGTTCACCCGCCAGAACTGGTACTAGTTGGAATAAGCGTAACGTCAACTTGCATACCGATTGCAGGCTCCCAAAACTATGGGAACACCCTAAAAAGTTAACCGAAGGTACTTCTTTTTTTTTATGTGAAAAGTTGCTAAACGAGCAGACGGTTCACCTGATGTTAAGTGAATACCTACACCCAAGGATTTGCAGATGCGTTGACAATCTTTTTGGAAATTGGGCTCCGGCTACCTCACTCACCAGACGAAACACGAAAGTATTTCTTATACTTCCACTTTAAGCCGGTCTTCTGTGAGGTCGTGGTACTTACTTGGACGAGCCTGCCCATTCGTGCAGCAGCCGAGGCTGCTGCGTGGCCCTACCACCGTTGAAAATTGAACTGCAATACACCCATCTGAAACTCTAAACTCTCAAGTCAACAACAAAAATATCTGAGATTTGACGAAGCAGGACTCAAATGTGACGACACTCATGCACCACCTCATTTCTATCTCAACCTAAACTAATATCAAACAATGAAAATTTGCTTGACATTTTAATTATTGATATTGTAAATGTGTTTTTTATTTTAAATCGCTATACCATTCCTCTAGCATTGATACTCATTTCTAGCAACTAAACTAAGCGGTTGATATCCATATTATTATTTATTACATTTTTGTATAATGTATATTTGAAAAGTAGAGATATCGCTATTACTGTTGGCATTTAAATATTAATTTGAATATTAGTTTTTGCACTTAAGATGAAACTTTAACCGTGTAAAGTAGACTAAATAATTTTTTTTCATTTTACACAACGTTTTCTAGTCCCAAATTAAGCAACGCATGTACTATGGATACTAGATAACTGATGAACATACTTAAACATACTTATCTTTTGTAAAAAAAATACACATTTGTTGCGTACAGAGTATATTACTTAATATTTAAATATTTTTTTTTTCTTGTTACGTTTAGGAATTAAAATAGCACAATTTGGAAGTAAAAGATTTTAATAATATTTACTTAACCCTTCTTTTTTTTTCTTAGTGGCAAGCACTCTAAATTTGAATCCAACGTCCGTTTTTGCAACGACACCCGCAAAGCCTTTGACAAATTGACCTTTGTCGCTTCTAATTCGTAACTCCGAACAAGATTATGTGCGCGATCGGCTAAGGTTAATAAGTTTTGGCCAACCCCATTTCTTTTTTCCTTGCTCCAAATTAAATATTAAGACAGTTCCTCTACCGAACCTGTGGATAAAATAAATATACAAACTATGTTCATCACACAATATTTTTTCAGTAGTGGGGATCGAACCCACACCCTCTGACGCAAGAGGCAGGGTCACTACCCACAACGCCAATCGGGTCGTCAAAAATCTGTTTCATCTTTAGTGCAGATATTAGTACTAAAATTAATAATTAAATAAAAAAAGGCGAGAAAAAATGTATAAAATAAACACGTTTCTTTAATTAGCCATGCAAACCGGAACATGGTCATATGAAAGTAATGTTACTTATCGAAATATAACTATATGAATACATGAGTGATTACCCATGTATTTATGAGGATCTAATCATAAAACATAGAAGTAACCTTGACATAGATATTATTCAGGAGACATTTGTAACTATTTTTATCCTAAACATTGATGGCTATACCTATCCGCTTTTTACTAGGAATGGTCACTAAAGTAGCTTTCGGCTATTCAGTCACAAATAAAAAGCTAAGAAACGAATTCTTATATTTTTTGCGTGTATTCAAGAGTGGTTAAAAATATTTAATAACTAAACGTTGGTTTAAATCTTTTTTCAATGGACTAGTTAAATAACAATGGAAAAACATACACGAAGGGTTTCTTAGAAAACATTACGAGAATATTAAGTCTTCATAAATCTGAGAACTACCTAAATGAACGTAAAAGTTCCCTAGGAACAAGGCCGTTTACTTTCATGTGACTCTTGACATTGTCGTTTCACTAACGTTAATTTTCAGCCTCGGTAATAATAATTTAATTACTTACATATTTGACTGTAGGCAGTATAAAAGCCGTTGGGCATTCGGTTAAAGTTATCAGTCAACCAACAACTGGGTTTGAAGTGATCGTGTTCGTCGAATCGTAAACACAGACCACGTTTTAAAATGAAAATGCTGGTGGTGTTCCTTGCCCTTGCCAGTGTGGCGTGTGGTTCAATTGTTCCGTTGGCGCAGCCAGCTTACCATCCAGCGCTCGTCCTGGATCCTCATGGACGGCCTCTAGACACCGCTGAGGTCATCAATGCCCGTGCAATCCACCTACAAGCCAAGGCTCTGGAAGGCCATGGCGCTCTTGTGCACGCCGCTGTTGCTCCCATTGCTGTCGCCCCCGCTGTGGTCGCAGCGCCCGCCGCCGTCTCCCACCAGTCTCGTGTGGACGTCCGCACCAGCCCCGCCATCGTGACCGCCCACGCCGCTCCCGTGCTGGCCGCGCACAGCGCTTACGGCGCACCTCTTTTGGGACACTCCGCTCTCGGGCTCGCCGGCCACGGACACCTGCTGAAGAAGCGCTCCCTGGGCTACCTCTCGTACGCCGCCCCAGTGTACGCCGCCGCCCCCGCCGCCGTGTCGCACCAGTCCCGCGTGGACGTCGTCTCTAGCCCGGCCGTCGTGTCCCACGCCGTCGCGGCTCCTGTGCTTGCGCACGCCGCCGTTGCACCGGTGGTCGCGCACGCCATCGCCCCCTCTGCCGTGTCTCACCAGTCCCGCGTGGACGTCCGCACCAGCCCGGCTGTTGTATCTCAATCGGTTGTGGCCGCCCCTATCCTGTCAGCACCCATTCTCGGTGCGCACTCTGCTTACGCTCACTCTGGTTACGGACATCTGTTGAAGAAACGCTCTTTGGGTCATCTCATCGCCCCCGTAACCCTTGCGCACGCTCCGGCTGCTGTCTCCCACCAGGCCCGAGTTGATGTTGTTTCCAGGCCAGCTATTGTTACCCAGACTGTGACTGCCCCCGTCATAGCTCGTACAGCTGTGCTTTCACATGCACCCATCGTTCCTCTTGCGCATTCGTCTGTATTATCTGTGCCACTTTCGCGTTCAGTGCATTCTTCACCCTTAGCTTATGCGGCGCACTGGTGAGATTAAATTACAATAGGATTCGGCGAACAACTGTAGTTTTCGTTTTGGTAGGTTGAGTTGAAAACGAATAGACAATAAACGAATAATTTAAAACGATGTGAACTTTATTACTTTTACCCCATAACTGATATAAAACACAAACAATAAAGTAAAGCCAAAGTTGTACACAATTTAGTTGCTCAAAAGAAGTACAAAATATTATATTTCTGGACAGATGTTTGATTTGTTTTAGAATGTACACTTGGTAACGCATAACAGTAAACCCGGAATATCTTATTCCTGCTTGACTGGTGTATATTTGTTTGTACCATATTTAAATAATAATATTTCGTAGGATATACTTGACTTGCCTACTTATTTATCACAAAGTAAGTATTTGAACAACTACTTAATTATTATATAATTTGTTTTGTTTCACATTGCAGTTTTCAATGTAAGCAAAAATTATGATTTTGAGTTAGTTATTACGTAAGAAAAGTTATGTTTATGGTATTAATATCAATCTGAGTACCTATACCTTAAAAATACTATTCTAATTTTATGAAATGTTTAAATGAATTAAAAACAATATTTAGTACCTCATATATGTATAAAATAAAAATCAAAATCAAAATCAAAAATATATTTATTCAAATAGACGCTTGCGCGCTCTTATGAATCGTCAAATTTTACATCAAAGATTATGTGTATAGGTTCGTAAAGTACCACCGGTTCGGAAAGCGGTTTCTGTTGAGAAGAGACCGGCAAGAAACTCAACAGTTGCTCTTTTTCAAAAATATCAGGGTACAATATAATATACAGGTATAATAGTCTTATTCTAGCCTACGTGAGTATCAACAGTATTAACTCCACACATTGGCGTCGTCGAGATATTCCGAAATGGTATAAAATGCTTTAATCATCAGTTGATTTTTAATTTTACATTTAAATTGGTCAAGCGGCAAACTTAATATCGACTGTGGGATTTTATTATACATGCGCACACTTTGCCCCATGAACGACTTATTTACTTTTTGTAGACGAAACAATGGCGTAGTAAGTTTTGTCCTTATTTCTAGTGTTTTTTTTTATGTCTGTCACTATTTTAGGTAATAATTAAGGTTAGACGTATATACAAAACCTTACACTAAATGAATTGACAAACAACAGTGAGTATATTAACCTCTTTGAAAAGATCTCTGAGTGAATTCCGGGCTCCGATATTGTAGATTGCTCGGACAGCTCTTTTTTGAAGAATAAATATAGAATTTATATCTGATGCACTACCCCACAACAAAATGCCGTAAGACAAGATGCTGTGAAAATAACTAAAGTAAACAAGTCTGGCAGTTTCGATGTCTGTTAGCTGCCTAACCCTTCTAATCGCAAAAACCGCGGAGCTCAGCCTATTCGCAAGAGATGATATATGGGGACTCCACTGGAGCTTTGAATCTACTGTAATTCCCAGAAATATAGCAGACTCAACTGGATTAATGGGTACGTTATTTAATATTAAACTAAAACTTTTCCTTCTTATACTGGGAAGGGTAAAAAGAATACTTCTGGTTTTTTTGGCATTCAATACCATATTATTAATAGTAAACCAGTGGAGGATATGTGAAAGTGCACTATTCACGTCGTCATAATTTAATACGTTTCGGTCAACTTTAAAAATAAGCGATGTATCGTCAGCAAACAGTACAACATCACACAACCCACTGGCATAAAAGGGGAGATCATTAATATATACTAAAAATAATAATGGGCCCAAGATTGATCCTTGTGGGACTCCCATTTTCATCTGGGACCCAGCGGAATTAAATCATTTATAGATACTTTTTGAATTCTATTACTAAGGTAAGAGGCAATGAGATTGAGGGCGATGCCACGAATGCCATAATATTCTAGCTTTTCAAGGAGAGTTTTATGGTCTACGCAGTCGAAGGCTTTTGAAAGGTCACAAAAGACACCTATTGCATCTTGTGACCTTTCCCAGGCGTTATAAATATGTTTGACAAGTGCGACGCCCGCATCTGTTGTCGATCTGCCTTTAGTGAATCCATTGCTCATCGTGAAAGATTTTGTTCACATTAAAATGAACTAAAAGTTGATTTAATATTAGCTTTTCAAAAACTTTACTAAGAGATGGCAATATGGAAATAGGTCTATAGTTGCCTGGATCATTTTTATCACCACTTTTGTAGACAGGTATTATCTTACTAAATTTCATAAGATCTGGAAATATTCCAGAATCTATGCAGTTGTTAAAAATAGAAGCCAAATGTGGTGCAATATATGGCATTATTGTGCTCATTAATTTTATGGACATACCCCATAAATCCTCTGTATTTTTAAGATTAATAGAATTCAAAACTTTTATAATATCATAAGTATCTACGTGATTTAATTTAAATGTGTTTAGGCAAGGGGTAACATTATTTCTTAAAACATTAATTGCGTCTGCGGGAGATGATTTTAATGCACGTGTGACATTAACCGCAATGTCTGAAAAATAGCTTTCGAAACTACTCGCAATTTCGTTATCTGATATTATGGGAGTATTACCTATAACTAGTTTTATAGGTTCCCTGAATATCTTGGTTCTTCCAGATATACGGGTAATGATGTCCCATGTGGCTTTAGTTCTATTGTTTGAATTTATTATGCTATTTCTTATATAAATAGATTTTGCCTGAATACAGACTTTTTTAAATATTTTTGAAAATGTTTGTACCCGTTTAAGGAAGTTAGGATCGTGATTCCACTGCCTCATACTATATAATTCATACAATGAGTCCCTACTTTTGTATATACCCACTGTTGCCCAGTCACTAAATTTTAATTTTGAATTCTTAACAATTGTACGCGATTTAAAAGTATCATTATAAGAAGATATGAGGAAGTCAACCATTGATCTATAAGAGTCATTAGGGTTATTGACTCCTATATCTTTATTTAACATATGATGTGCCACTTTATCTCTAAAAGCATTTACTCTATTAGTAGTGACTGGTTTACACTTGATCTTAAGTTTGCTTGTATTAGCTTTTTCATTTATTGAATTTTAGCCCAAAGTGATCCGAGCTCAGATGATTTATAACATATTTATCATATACATCACTGTGACAGAATACATTATCTATACATGAGGAGGATAAGTTAGTAACACGAGTTGGTTCATGAAAAAGATTTTTAAGTTCAAATGAGTTAAATAAATTTAAAAGTCGTTTACTGGGTTGTGTTACTTGTAATAAATCCACATTAAAATCTCACAAACTATTAATGATTTACTACTTGAACATAGTTTTTTAAGAACATCATCCATTACACACTCAAACTGATCGAAATCACCTGAGGGGGGCCGGTATACGCATACTATAATATACTGTTGACTCTCAACGCAGGATAATTCAATAGAACGTTCGACAGAGTGTGCCACTATATCCTGTCGATAAGACATTGTATACGATGGGTTAGATTATAATTATTCTATATGAAGGAAAAAATATTGTAAGGTAAAAAATTGTAAGGTGTCACATGGATACTCTAGGAGAGAGTAAACTTTTTATGCTTCAATAAGTTATTTCATCGCGGGATATTTAAATAGTGAGGGTGGGGTGTGCACTAGCTTTTACAAACTTTTGTTTGCTGATAGTTCAAATAAATAAATGGGATATTTCCTTAAATATATAAAGTTGATTGATCAAACTGTAGTATGTTGTAGTGTGTCACAAATACGGTACTAGATACATGAAATTGAGTGTAAATATAGGCCAACTTGTTTAGAAACAACAGTGACTGCCAAACGCGGAAATCACTTAGCTCGAAGGGGTATTGAATAAAACGCCCCACTTCTAATTGAAATCAGTATGCGAATTATTTAAAGAAAGATTAAGTTATTACAAATAAGCTTTATATAACTACTTGTCAAGTATATAATCAAGTTTCTCGCCAAGTGCCTATATAATTAAAGCAAATACGTTTAAATTGGGGATGTTTATTAATTATCCCTTAGAAACCTTACATTAATTGAAATTAGTATACGACTTGTTTTAAAAAAAGATATGGTTATTACAAATTAATTAATTTTAATTTCGGTATGTTTGTTATTTATTAGACTTTTACTTATTGAAACGATTTCCAAAAAAAAATCTCTATGCATAAAAATCTATAAGCAATAAAAATAATAATTTTTAAAATTATCTGAAATAAAAATATTATGGGCCGGGGAAAAATAAATATTCCCCCATAATATTTTTATTTTAGATAATTTTACTTAAAATCTTGTATAATAAAACTGAATAAATTGACTTTATTCTTGATGTGGCATTGCAACGCAATATAATAATGCTAGTAATATGTAAAAATTATTATTTATATCGGGCTGATTTTATTCTCTCTCTATCTCGAAATGCAGAAGCGGGATAGCCAAGGTAATTTATTTCGGACATGTCGGCAGGAACGTCGTCACATAGAAATTACTTTTCACAAAAAATAAATGGTTACTATTTTAAGTGTCAGCGTAGGCAGTTTAAAAGTATTTTGTTAATTTTCGGTGTAGATTCCAAAAGAACCTATCAAAACTCGACGAAATAATATCAATATATATATATATATATATATATATATATATATATATAATTTTAAATAATATCACATTACTTTAATTTCACAAAAGTAGGTACTTATAACTAAATTAATGGAAGCATTACATAAATGATGTGTTTATTTGTTAATATGTATTTAAATAAATACATTTCAATAAAGTGCTAACAATCTGTGAAAGGCTGTTGATGGTTTTATTCGGAAAAAATAAATTTTCAATTGATGATGACATCAAATGTAATAAATTTTTGATATATACCTCTGCTTTAAATTATAGTCAATTTTCGAATGTTCAGAGTAATAAATGATAGACAGAAATCTTTTTCACAATTGATAGTTTATTTTTATGTTATTTTTTAATTATAAATTATTATTTAAAAGGTATCTTAGGTCGTCATATTCGCTCTTCACCAGGCATGGGCCAAGGGGGCGCCATGAAGGAGTCCGGAATGCGCAAGGGGGCTAGCCAGGGCGGCGTGCGCGAGGGGAGCGGCGACGACGCCATGCGCGATGGGGGCGTAGGCGTGCGACACCACGGCGGGGCTGGTGCGGACGTCCACGCGGGACTGGTGAGACACGGCAGAGGGGGCGATGGCGTGCGCGACCACCGGTGCAACGGCGGCGTGCGCAAGCACAGGAGCCGCGACGGCGTGGGACACGACGGCCGGGCTAGAGACGACGTCCACGCGGGACTGGTGCGACACGGCGGCGGGGGCGGCGGCGTACACTGGGGCGGCGTACGAGAGGTGGCCCAGGGAGCGCTTCTTCAGCAGGTGTCCGTGGCCGGCGAGCCCGAGAGCGGAGTGTCCCAAAAGAGGTGCGCCGTAAGCGCTGTGCGCGGCCAGCACGGGAGCGGCGTGGGCGGTCACGATGGCGGGGCTGGTGCGGACGTCCACACGAGACTGGTGGGAGACGGCGGCGGGCGCGGCGACGACAGCGGGCGCGACCACGGAGTGAGCCAAGGGAGCAACAGCGACGGGGGCGACGGCAACGGGAGCCACAGCAAGAGCTCCGTGGCCTTCCAGGGCCTTGGCTTGCAGGTGGATGGCGCGGGCGTTGACCACGGCAGGGGTGTCAAGAGGGCGCCCGTGCGGGTCCAGGACGACCGCCGCGTGGTGCGCCGGCTGCGCCCACGGAATGATTGAGCCGCATGCCACGGAGGCGAGAGCGAAGAACACCACCAGCGATTTCATTTCGAACGTGGTCTGTGCCTTTTCTGACGAACTAGATCACTTCAAACCGAGCTCGGCCGACTGATAAATTCGACTCGCATACAGTCATATTTATACTGACCGGATATAATTAAAAAGTAAGGTGATTTCAGCAAGTAATCGGCTTGTAATGTTAGAACAATGTCAGTTGTCAATACAGCGAGTGACCTCGCCGCGTGTGGCGGTCATAACGAAAGAATTTCGTGGTCGCTGTACGTAGTGCGCAATGAGTGTCCGTAAGCTGCGTATATGTTGATGCTATCGTATTTTTATTTTGTACGATAAAAAGGAGGTGTTTTGCAATTATGCCGGCGTGCCTTAAATCTAATCATGCGTTACGAAATATTCATGGGTTATGGGTGCTTTTATATAATTCGGGTGGGCTTTTAAGTGTGCTGTTGAGAATGTTGCTCAAGTTCAGTAAATTTTAAGTTATAAATTTAGTGTATAGTTGATAACGCTGCATAATTGCTATAAGTAATGTAGATAGGTTTTGAATGTGAATGGAATGGTAGCCTTGCGAAATGCATCGGCGGCGTGCAAGCCACACAAAGAAATGTACCGAGCCACGGCCGGTCCAGTGAACTGTAGTACTGGGATACTTTATTGGTCTGCGTTAGTTCCGGCTTAGAAACATAGCAACGCGTTTAACGCCCCGAACTCTGTTGCTTGCAACACCCTAGATAAGCGAATGCTGTAGGGTTATTTTCTCGGCTTCTTGGACGTACAATAATTTCATTGGTTATCAAATGTGGGTTTTATCCGCATATTTCTACCAACTATGGGCTTGTTTGTCAGTCGTTATAAGCAAAGAAGCGCATTAACTAATAAAGCTTCTAAAGCGTAAGCGAAAGAAGCTTTAATTTTTAATTCGATGGTTTTTGCAGTTCATGACTTGTCCCCTGCTCCGGTTAACAGAATCCACAGAAAGATTTTTTTTAATTCACATATAAAGCAATACTACTACATAAATAATGTGATAAATGTTTTATAATATTACTAGCTTTTTGCCCGCGGCTTAGCTCGCGTTGAAGCCCTTAAATAAATATCTTTTCCTTTTGAGAACCCTTCCGTGTACCAAATTTCATTTTAATCGGTTCAGTAGTTTTGGCGTGAATGCGAGACAGACAGACAGATTCTTGATCTTTTCTTCTTTACTGAAGGTTGTGTGAAATTAAATTAGCCGAACACGTGTTATAAATTCTTTTATTTTTGGTGGACAATGAATTCTGGACTATAAGGAGAAATTTCGCTTAATATCTACCAGACTTATCTCTACTTACCATATTATAGAATATTCACTATATTTATAGAAAATCCATATCGGATATGCTAGAGGCATAATGACGTGTTACGTAAAGACCGGTTGTTTGTTGAATATGTAAAGCTTAAAGCTCTATTTCAATGTCATATAAGTGACTAACACATAATCAAGAACAATTTAAGTGTAAACAAACTAATTTCGTGTAATTTATAGTCTCGGCTTATTTGGATTATTTTTTTCCACAATCCCTGTAAATAACATTAAGGAAACAGTTCAAATTTCAAAAGCTTCAAAATCGTTGAACGTTGTATGGAACACATTACATTTGGGAAATATAATTGGTGCTTCATATTGTTGTTGTTTGTTAAGCGAGTAGGCGATTCGTTTGATGTCAAGCGATAACCACGGCCCATGCACATTTACAACACGTGACGGTTGCAAATGCGTTGACAATAAAAAAAAGTATGTATGTACTTCTGTACGCACGTAAAAGTAATTCTTTAGTATAACAAAAGAAAAATAACTAAAAAATTCACCCCTGCTCCTTTCTTTCTTCTAGTTAGTTTTTGTGTGTGAAAAAAGACAATAAATGCAATTCATAACGGTTTAATTCAATAACTTGGAATTTATTCATTTATTTAATAGGTGAAAAGTTGTTATTGGTTGCCATGGTAATTGCCGTAAAGTTGGTCGCTTTGGAATCATGTCGTTTTTTGTCTCTCGGTGTGCGTCTAAAAATTTTACTCTCATTATAATTTCAAGACGCGCCAAAAGAATCACTAAGCGAAGCGCGAAAGTACTTTCACTTCCCGCAGGTCCTCTTTGAAGCCGTGGGAATTCCCCAGATTAAAAAGTCCTATATGAATAATATAAATAAAATAATAAAAAAAATAAATCGGTTTGATAGATTTTTTTTTTAATAATTAAAGGTCATTGTGAACGGTGCTTGGAAGTAAACTTATCCCAACCAGATATGAATCATTCGTTTTTACACACAGTAACAACAGTCGAGCGTAAAATATGCAATACAGTTACTTGTTGAGTTTTAATCTTTTGCAAAGATCTGCAACACGTCCCTATGTAAATTTATGAAGTATAATAATTATTGTAATCTGAAGAAAGCCAATTTGCATTAGTTAGAATAATCATTTTATGCAAGAAATATTTTACTTTGTAGATAAGTGATGGAACGTCATTTTGATTTGATCTGTGCTCTCATTACATGCGTGTATTATGCAACGAGGAAGCTCAATTGCGATAACTTATAACAAGGATGTGCCCTTCTCCTTATTGATATGTATAATTTATATCAATGAAATATATTATGCTCTTGTCATTATTTGGTAAAAGAAAGTACAGTGACACAAAAAGTATTTAATAATTTTGTATGATTATTTTTGGTGTAATTAAATGGCAGTAGTAACGTAAAATCACATTGAGCATCCAATCAGTCTGTCCAGTCCTTCAAGGCCTTTGTCCAGTCTGGACGAAGACCTCCCCAAGCGATCGGTTGAGCATTAGTATTTATAAGGTAACCCTTACATTTTATGTGCATACTTCCGTCTGTGTATCGCGGAAGTTTCCTAGGTTTGAATGATTGTGTGAGTATTTATTTATTATACACTCGCACACAGCTACCATTACAGGCTGACCCAATGCTATAGTGTTGCCAAAACATATATAATAATCCAAACAAATAATAAAAACTAACAATTACATGTAACCAATTAAAAAGAGTAAGAACATAATAAAAAACCCTATTGAATTTTTTAATTTTTCAGATCAGGTAATGGGATACTATGGTAAAATCATGTCAGACCGTCATGTTATTTTTTTAAATTATATAATAGCCAACAATATAATAGCCATTGGTCTATAGAGCTTTTCACGTTGAAATTTTAAATGTGTGTTTATTAAACATATCGGAATTACTCTTACACCCGCACACACGGTTGACTTAATAGCATTAAGACTAACTCTTAAATTTTTGTTTATTCCAATTTTAAATGATCCATAAATAAAAAGGGATTATAAATTAGATATAAAAGTTAATTATATTTCGAGAACATGTCATAAGTTTATTAATATAAGTATTATGTATGGGGTAATAAATGATGGGGTCTCCTTTTCACTGTGTGAGCCTTTAGTAAGTTTTTGACGTTGACATGAATTAAATAATTAGTGAAGTCCAGTATACGAGTTTTTGAGTTGAATGAAAATATTTTACAATATACATCTGATATACTTTTTATTTATTATATATGTTCGTGATCATCTCAGCGACGTTTATTCAAATGTCTATATTATGTTGCTTCAATTCATGTTTCAGAGTCACTTGACTCTTGAGACATGAATTGAAATAACAGAATATACAGTCAGGACGTGTTTCCAAACGGTAAGTTATGCTCTGGTTTGGAAAAGCAGTGGGCGACAGGTTTTTATGATGATAAAAGTAATAAAATAATTCAATTAGTCTTTCGATATGCCTTAACTTTACTTATAATTATCCTTTATAGGTTTGATTTCATCATAATCGCTTTAAAAGTCGCTCTTTCATTAACTTAAACACTTTTTCTTACGAAACATATTTTTATTGTAAAATATTTGTTTAATTTAATTTGGTGCACGGTTAAGAGTTGCAATTAACGATGTTATATTGAAAAAGTTCGCATAAAAGTTATCGTAAATATTTAATTATATCGTTTTATGCCACTGCATGTCCATACTTGATTAATACTTTTACTTTTAGTTAGATTAGTTGACTGATTAATTTGTCAGACTTAAAATTAAGACCTCTATAGCATTATATTAATAACTTTTACTTTTTGAATATTAAATAAATCAGACCTATGTAGGCTAAAACTTAATAGGGTACGCATTGTGTTCACATTGACGACGCGCGGTCTTATTTTAATATAAATATATGATTTAATATGATTGATGATATGATGATATAATACCGATAACTATGATTAAAGTGATCGGTATAATAATATCCAATTAAGAATCTGTACTTTAATTCAAGACGAAAAACTACAACTTACTTGTGCAAATTTTATGATGTAGCGTCCACTCTACTAATTATGATAGATTGTTTTACTTACTACTTAATTAGGTTGGTTATTTATTTATTTTTATTATTTTATTTTATAGACTAATGCTACTTATCATTACATCAAAAACGTGCCAACGTATTCCTAACGATCCAGAAGAAACAATAAATTTCGACGCGCAAAATAAAATCTAACAATTACAACACTCTTTCTTTGTTTGCAGAAAGAATTACACGCGCCCGGTATATAATTGATGCCAAATTGTTGCCCATATAAAATAATTAAACAATAGCAGAGTTGCTAAATGTTATGAATACGCGTTTAGAAGGTTTCGAATAATTATTTCTAGACCAAGGCTTGAGAAAACCCGCATACCTGTTCTTGTAACTCTGTATAATTGTGCTTTGTATGTACATTCGTCCTTCCTTCTACAGTGAAGGCCAATTCCATGCGGTTGTTAATTGATTACGTCTTTTTAATATTGGGAGTTATTTTGTACCAAGGTGTTGTATTATTTGTGTTGCGTTAAGAATTTTAAATTAACAAGCTATGTAATTGTTAATGGGCTCCCCTTGTTAGAGTCACGTTTTCCCAGTGCGCATTGTTGGACTTCTTATGTCATCTAAATGTGGGGTTTACGTTTTATGTTGGGTCTACAAGGTTTAACATCAAACCCTACAAGGTTTTGTATATAATGTTACGTCATTATCAAAATCCTTTTAACGGACGTAGGTCCACGCAGCAGCCTCGGCTGTTGCACGAATGGGCAGGCTCGTCCGGGTAAGTACCACAACCTCACAGAAGACCGGCGTAAAGTGGAAGTATAATAATTTCGCGTTTCGTCTGGTGAGTGAGGTAGCCGGAGCCCAATTTTCAAAAGGTTGTCAACGCATCTGCAACTATCTGACGTAGCGGATGTTCATGGGCAGCGGTATTCACATCAGGTGAACCGTCTGCTCGCTTGGCAACTTTTCACATAAAAAAATCCTATAAAGTTAGGTGTGAAATCATGTAGGTACGTATATTTAATGTGAAAACATAACATAACGTAAGTAATTTGAATACTTAGTATTTCTAACTAATGTCGATTTACCGTATTCAATTAAATTTTATAATTTGTTGCTGTCCGTCCGGGTTAGTACCACGACTTCACACAAGATCGACGTGAAGCGGAAGTTTTATACTACTGCGTTTCGTCTGGTGAGTGAGGTCGTCGGGGCCCACTTATTGTAAGGTGGGAACGCATCTGCAACCCTACAGCTGTTGCTAATGTCAATGTGCGGTGGTTATCATTTATCAACAGGTGAACAGTTGGCTAAAAAAATAAATAAACCGATTCTGTCAAAGAAATTTGTCCACAAACACAGGAGTGTCTTAGGGTTCCCCTTTTTGAACCTCTCCTATCATATAAAAAGTCTGCTGAAGTTTGATATCTATGGGTATACACAGCACAAAGACATGTCATGCTTGGGCATGCTATTCTCGCATTGATAACTAGTGTCCGATTGGGGCAAACCGAACCTTGTTGGATTCGAGGCCTCCAAAACACAAGCGTGTCCATTCACCGCAAAAACACTTCGGAATGTATCCTCGAAATGTGTTGTCGTCCGTTATCAGAATGGAGGTTCCTGTAGTAACCTAAAGTTTGCACACAAAGCACTTCATTAAGCCTGGAGCCAAATCAGCTGCAGATAAGTGACCGTAAGGGTATGCGTTACTACTTTACATCGGGATTTCTTTCGTTTATGTGTGAACAATACCAGACTGATTTAAATCATCGAAAGATATACATGACTTTCGATGTCCAGTTCTGATGAAAACGTAGTAGACTAGTAGTTCTATGTCGTCAAACTTGGCCTTGTTTTGGAAAATACCATCTTGGCCTTGGTGAGAGGTGTTCGAAGAGACTGTACTGGTGATCGATTCATTTGTGGTCATACGTTTAGTATCTAGTACTTAGCCTAGTTTTAATAACACCTCAATGTATCATTCGTTACAGACAATTGACATAATTAGTAGTCCGAATATTGTCATTACTGTAAATGACACAACTCATTGATTACTCCGTTTCTCTATTCACAACAGAGAAATGGAGTAATCAATGTGGTAGACCCAGGCTGTAGCTTCTGCTGTTGCAAGAATGGGTCGGCTCATCCGGGGAAGTATCACGGCTTCACAGGAGACCGCCGTGAAGTGGAGGTTTTATACTTCCCGTTTCGTTTGTTGAGTGATCTAATCGGGGGCCCATTTATTATGGTTGGCAATGCATCTGTAATCTGTCAGGAACAAATATGGAGCAGTTATCCGAGGATCACTTATACCGTGTGGGAATCGAACCTACAACTCGCAGAGCCCAAGTCGGTATCCAGATAAATTCGTTAATTTTCTCAACATTTTTGTATTTAGTTACTCGTATAATTAAAATTGGACATTTTTGGACTAAGATTTAATAATGTTTCCAACGATTTAACAACTTACAACTTTTCATTCCTTTTCTCTACAAATTTTAATGATTTAACAATATTTATACTATTATTAATATCTTATTAGATATAATTACAATATACTAATTTGACATGACAATATATAGATCCATTATTAGAAAAAGGCAAACTTAGAATGCCGTTTTCTTTTGGAAATTATCTTAGTGAAACGTTTTCAGAAATCAATTTGCGAGCTACCTCGATTTTGATTGTGAAATTAAATTAAATTTATCGTTTTTACTTGTTCGACTGTGGTTTCGCCTGCTAAAGTATGAGTTTTATTTCTCTGCTATCGTTCAACAGCATTGCTGTAGCAAAGCGAAGTAGGGCTTTGAGACAATTGTTTTGTCAGCCAATTTATGATCGTTTTTGTATTTTCATTTACTTTTCATCTTATACCGGATTGAGAAACAATTAGACTCTTTCTAGTTATTAATAATACAATTGTTAACTATTTAACGTTTATAAATAAAGTTAATAATATAAATAATTTAGGACAGAATTCCTCTTCGAATATTTTATTTCTTAATTGACGAAATAACTTTAATAATATTATTCATTAACATGCGAGTCTTTGATAAATTAATGCTGTGTTCCCGACGACATCTAAAAGGTCGTACATGACCAGGGCACTTAATTACAAGTGAAATTAACAAGTCCACGAGTATTGCATGTAAGTTTTATATCTCTTCGCGCTTCTACTTTAAGAATATTGTTATCTTGATACTTACCGAAAATGGTCTTAGCCAATGCAATGTTAAGTTATCAGAGCACTTAGCACATAATGGAATATTCGTGGTCTGTTTTTATGCATCAGATAACGGCTCAAACGTTTCGCATTAAGAAAGTTAGACTGCGTTCACGTTATGTATGTGCATGAGAAGAAATGCTCGTTAATAGAATTAAATATAGAAGACTGACCGAATTTGTACTAAATGCTTTGCGTGCAATTGCGAAATCATATTATACTTCGAGTAATAAAGGATTTCTTCGTTGAGACATTTTGCAAAACTATCGTAATCCGTACCGTACCGTGGCATCACAGCTTTTTACATGAATGTCTTAAAATGACTTTTTGTATGTCTTGTTTTACTATTAGCCTTTTTTAACGATTAAAACGTAGCACTTTATATTACGTTTATAACATCAGTGCTATTGAGCATTAAATTCGAAATGTTGATATTAAGAAATAGTGTAGAGCGCTCTCGATTATTGTTCGATATTTATCTTCACTCGTGCTTAGATTGCTTAGACGTTAAGATTTAGTAATACTAACAAAAGAGGATAACCAGTTTATAATAGCTTAGATTAAAGACTTTAATGCACTTTGGATCTGTTCATTGTTGAAGATTAATATCTCGTGTCTGAAATAGGAACTCACTGATGTACTTTTCAGAGTGGTACGAAAGTTTTGAATGACGGTTTAAATGCCACAGATACGAGATTAGACTGAGAATATCGGCTCTAATCTCTGTGCGAACAAATTGAAAGGTTTCTAGAGATATTTAAGTAAAAACATCAATATTTACCTCCAAAGGATCATCGAGAGCATCAATGAACATTTTTTATGAATAAAAAGCATAGTACATAAGAGAAAAAGTATAAATAAATAGGTATTTGGTGTACCTACATATATCATTACTATATTATTATTATTATTAAGAGACCTTAAAATAGTTACCTGTTTTAAGCACTCTAAATTATGACATATCCTCAAAACAATGTGAGTGTTTGCCAAAACATTTATTTTAATGGTGAAAATTGTTGTTTGAGTTCCATTATAAAAATAAACTTAACTGTGTTTATGAAAATGTTAATGAATTGAATTGACGACCATAGTACGGCACAAAAATTGAAGTCTTAACTATTCTTTTTTGTTTAGACAGGAACGTCGTTGAAAGTATTTTAAATTTAGCATTTTGAACACCAAAAGTGAAGTAAATTATCAAATTGTATTTAGATTGTAGCATGCAGTTTGTTTATGAGACAGTACTTTTTGCACGGAAACATTTATATGAATCGATTACGATTTAAAAATATCCTGTCAACCCTGCTTAAGGTCTATGGATATTTAAAATATTCGAAATATAATCATACTTAGTAAACGTAACAATATTCAAAGTAAGTTTACAAAATAAAAGATCCTTCGAATGTCATTCAAAATCTGCCCTGACATGTTGGTCTTTAAAGTTTGTATTTGGAATCTGATACGAGTGCAAGTAAGGCCATCTGTGTCCCAGTGTTTACTTCCAGTATTTACTGTTGCACTGTATGCAAGAGTTGCAACGTGCTTTCGTAAGATGTCTCTGTCGCTGTTTTTCAGGGTTTATTTTTTCGTACTTGTTTTTTTGCACGTTACCAAACATTAGTTCTCAATTTGAACTTATTAGTGATTAGAAAAAACCATTCAGTGACTTCTTCTATTGTAATATTAATTTATTTAACATATAAATAACATCGTTATGCATATGTATATCTTACACTGACGCCCGGTTTCTGAAACATTGATCATCATAGAAATTAACTAATATATAACCTTTTTAAATGTCATTTGAGTTGCCAAAAGGATGGTTAAATTTCTTTGAATTGATCATTCTGACGAACTGACTCCTTTTCATCAGAATGATCAATTCAAAGATTATATGAGTAACTAAATTCGAACATTTTGAGAAAATTAACGAATTTATGGATACTTCGGCTTCGCGAGATGTGGGTTTGATTCCCACACGGTATAAGTGATCCACGGATAACTGCTCCAGATCTTGGTATTTGTCGCTAACAGGTTGCAGATGCACTGCCAACCATAAAAATGGGTGCCCCCCAATTACCTCACTCACGAACACAAACGAAACTAGAAATTAAATAAATAAATAATAATGAAATATCTTTATTCACATAGCCGAAGCGCGTTCTTATGAAACGTCAAAATTTTACAAAGAAATTAACACGTTCGTAAGTTATCACAGGTTCGGAAAGCAGTTTCTGTTGAGAAGAAAACGGCAAGAAACTCAACAGTTGCTCTTTTTTAAAGGGTTAGTTTACAATATGTTTTAGCCTACGTGAGTATCAACAGTATTAACCCCACACATTGGCGTCGTCAAGATATTCGGCAATAGTATAATAGGCTTTAGCCATAAGTTTACTTTTAATTTTTCGTTTAAATTCATCAAGTGGCAGACTTAATATCGACTGTGGGATTTTATTATACATGCGCACACTTTGCCCCATGAACGACCTGTTTACTTTTTGTAGACGAAACAATGGCTTAGTTAGTTTGTCCTTATTTCTAGTATTTAGTTTATGACCGTCACTATTCTTTAGATAATTATTAATATTATGTTTAACATACAAATTATTATAATAAATATATTGAGACGCAACAGTGAGTATACTAATCTCTTTAAAAAGATCTCTGAGTGTATTCCGGGCTCCGATGTTATAGATTGCTCGGACAGCTCTTTTTTGAAGAATAAATATTGAATCTATATCAGATGCACTACCCCACAACAAAATGCCGTGCGAAAGATGCTGTGAAAATAACTGAAGTAAACAAGTCTGGCAGTGTCGATGTCTGATAGCTACCTAGCCTTCCCAATCGCAAAGACAGCGGAGCTTAGCCTACTCGCAAGAGATGATAGATGGGCACTGGAGCTTTGAATCTACTATAATCCTCCAGGAAAACAGTGGACTCAACAGGATTAAGGGTTACGCTATTTAATTTTAAGCTAAAACTTTGCCTTTTCACGCTGGGAAGGGAAAAAAGAAGGCATTTAGTTTTTTTTAGCATTTAACACCATATTATTAATGGTAAAAAAGTGGAGGATACGCGAAAGTGCACTATTCACGTCGTCATAATTCGATACATTTCGGTCAACCTTAAAAATGAGCGATGTGTCGTCAACAAACAGTACAACATCACATAAATCACAGTCACGAATGCCATAATAAAGCTTTTGAAGGAGGGTTTTGTGATCCACGCAGTCGAAAGCTTTCGAAAGGACTTCTTTTTTTTTTTTTTTGGGCTTGATGAGTCACTGTTGGCCTTAGGGGCCTTTACAGTTCCGACGGACTTGAGGTGGCCGGGCGCTCGAGGCGCCTAGCCTGAACCTCGCGTATTTATTATTTCGCGTTATGGTGACTAAGCTCAAGGGCTCCCGAAGGAACCTCGACTCGGGCCGTCACGCTATTTAATTCACCGGTTTGGGAGGCCGCCTAGCTCTTAGGGCGCTTTGGCGGGGGCTCCATGGAGTGATCAGGCTCAAGGGTCCCCGAGAGGGGACCTCGGCTTGGGCTGTCACTCAACACGCGTTTAGCATTCCGATTCGAGGGTGCCCGAGAGGGCCGGACCTCGGCTCGATCGGTAGCTGTTATCTGACTGGGGGGATATCTAGAGCTATCGTTACTACCACTTCGTAAAGCGTTGGCGCTGGGAGAAGAAGTGGCGGAAGAAACTCCAGCAACGCTTCTATCTTGAACTGGGGAGAACCTGCCAGATACGTGGCGGAACCTAGTATATGTTTGCCGCACTCGCCGGCGAGTGCGGTTTGTGTTGGTGTGTTTGCGAAGTTTTTTAATCCTTTCGATGGCGATAGTCGTCTCATCGTCAGAGAAATCCAGAACGTGTCGCGGTCTACGGTGATTGCGGCGGAACGTACCTAGCGGCAGGGGTCTGCAGGTGGCGGCACCTACGATTAGCGGGTTGGGATGCGCGGCGGCGGAATCGAAGTATCGGCGCGACGCCGACTTCAGGAATTGAGCGATGGTGGGCAACTCTAAATCGACATGAAGGTCGATATTGCGCATGTACCAGGGTGCTCCCGTGGCTCTGCGCAAAAATCGATTTTGGATGACCTGCGAACTACTGCCTTATATAGAGTCACCTTGTTCCGAAGGGACATTTTAGACGTTTTGTTGAGGAGCGGATGGAGGCGACCGAGTACGAAGGCCGCCCGGTTCTTGACCCGAGTCACGTGCTGGTTGAATCTAAGTTGGGAGTCAAGGACGACACCTAAATATTTAACTTTGTTCACCCATGGTACCGGACTATCCATGAGTTTAACGGGGGGTGGTTTATCTTCGTTTTTATGCGAAAAAAGGACGGCCGCGCTCTTGGCGGGATTGATTTCGATCCTCCATTGCCGAAACCAGTCACCGATGGTGATGGCTGCAGCGTCGATGGATAATTTCGGATGTTCTGCCTGCTGTATAGAGACAGGTGTCGTCGGCAAATAGGGCAAGTTCTTTGACTCGCGGCATGTCATTGGTGTAGAGCGTAAAAAGGACTGGGCCCAACACCGACCCTTGAGGCACCCCGGCTCGAACGGGATGCGTTGTCGAACACACGCCTTCGACGCGATAGCGAAAGGTCCGATTACTTAGGAAGTCTCGTATTATGCATACGAGACGATCGGGCACTGTCTTGCGACCTTACCCAGGCGTTATAAATATGTTTGACAAGTGCGACACCCCCATCTGTTGTCGATCTGCCTTTAGTGAATCCATATTGCTCATTGTGAAAAATTTTGTTCATATTAAAATGTACTAAGAGCTGATTTAAAATTAGTTTTTCAAAAATTTTAGTCAGAGGTGGCAATATGGAGATAGGTCTGTAGTTTCCGGGATCATTTTTATCCCCACTTTTGAAGACGGAGATTATCTTACTAAATTTCATAAGATCTGGAAATATTCCAGAATCTATGCAGTTGTTAAAAATATTAGCTAAATGTGGTGCAATATATGGCATTATTGTGGTCATTAATTTTATGGACATACCCCATAAATCCGATGTTAAATTGATAATAATTATAATACCTCCACTTCACGCTGGTCTCCTGTGAAGCCGTGATATCAATTCAAACAGTTTAACCATCCTTTTGGCAACTAAAATGACATTTGAAAAGCCAAAAGCAAAAGAAATTTGACAGCTGATTAGTTAATTTCTACGATAATCAATGTTTCAGAAATCGGGCGAGACTATCTACCTGACCGATGGCATACTACCATTACTACTACTACCAGAATTGTCATTTAGATTCAAATTTCAGTGGAACTAGTTAATAAAGTTATAATTATGCACTCAGTAGAACTACTGCAATCCCTGTACATACGTATAGGTTACGTATAAAGAGTTTATTATTCCCGATATGGAATAAATTATTTATTATCAATTTAACATCGGCTAAGCTCATATTTTCCTTTCTAAATTATTAAGGGAAATAACACCTTGGTTAGCTACCAATAAAGGCTTTAGGACCTACTTGTCTCTGATGAAATGCGAGAGGAAATTTCATCATGCCAGTATTGCGTAATTTGACCAAGCAATAGAATAAAATTATTTGTTGGTTCATAACTATTAAGTACTAACGCTTTTCATATTAAGGAAGTTTATTATTATAACATAAATTAAATTACATATAAACATTGAAGAAAAGGCTGTATACACTTCCTTGTTATACTTATTAACAAATAATTAATTTATAACATTTTAATTATTTCCTATTTAAACACTTCTAAGGTTTTAGAACGTAATACATTATGATAATATATATTATAAAAAATCATTAAAATATTGATTCTTTCAAATTAATTAAGGAAAACTAAACACAAAAGACACTTCGTGTTAATATCATGAACAAAAAATTTTTAAGAAACGTTATCTTACACGAATCTGACTTTTATATTGTAAATAGGATGAAGTCTGAATTAAGTGAAGACATTCGGCCATGCTTTAATAAAGGTATAGGTGAGATTTTGATATGGCTATTTCATTTTGTACATGGCTAAAGTTCTGCATAAACAAGGATATATTTTGAAATTGCAAAAAGAGAGTTGCTGTGAAGTTGCTCTAATAAAATTTCTCTATCAATAATTCAATAAGATATTTTTGGTAACCGGCGTTGACTATTGCTAGGCGTCAGGCGTTACTAGATCAAGGCGATCCACGGCCGGTTTTGCAGACCGAACTGCCCACTTCCTTCGCATAATGAATACAATGTTGCCCTGAGTTCCCTTTTGCACGTATTTAACTTAAATGGTTATAATTGGATTTATAACTTGCGAAATGTTAATGATTCTTTATTTTTTACCCATAATTTTAATTCTCATTCAATTTGTATTTCTTGATTGTAATGCAGTGGTTAGTTAGCCCTAATACCCTCAGAGGGCATTAGGACATAGTCCACCACGCGACCCCACTCCGGGTTGGCCGGACTGCACGTATAATCTTCGAAATATTTTTTGTTATTATTTCGAAAATACGCAGGTTAGCTCACGGTGTTTTCATCCAATTCAGCACTTAAAATTAAAAATTTAATTGACTCTGGTATCGGAATTTGAACTGATTTCAAAGTTGGTCGAGGATATTGAATTAAAAGCGAGCGCTCGGACACGAGCTATCACGGCACGGCAAGTCAAGAATGTCTAATGTAATTTTAGTAAGTCACTACATAGTATAAAACAAAGTCAACCGCTGTCTGTCTGTCCCTATGTATGCTTAGATCTTTAAAACTACGGATCTTGACGCGGTTTTTTTATACTACATAGAGTTATTCAAGAGGAAGATTTATATGTACAATAACTTTCACCCGTGTGAAGCCGGGGCTGGTCGCTAGTTGTTATATAATTTGCTTGCCTAGCGTAAGCATGCTGTATTATGATTAATAAAGTATATCATCATAGATCGTTATTTATGTTGTTATACTGTTAAGAAATTATTTCTTTGAAATATCGTTATATTTCAAAGAAATGTGTTATTAATACTGTTTTATTGTTAATAAAATATTTCTAGTAAATCACTTGCAAGCAGACAGTGCTATAATCGGAAGACAATCTAGTTGAGAATTTTACCTAAACTTATTTACGTCTAGGTTATTTTATTACATGATCGAATTGTTATTTAAGACAGTGAACTAGTTATTGATAGAGCTTTTTTGCTTGACATTTTTTCTTAAAATGACCACGCGTTTAACCTTGAACAGTTTGTTTGCGGGCCGAAAGCGGAAATGGATACATTATTGTACATTGTATAACTAACAGCAAAGTTTTTGTCATTATAATACGAACAAACTATTTGAATATTCATAGAAAATTACAATTAAAGAGTTTTAGTCACGGCTGAAACGTGTTCTCGTCGAGTAATTTTTAGTTTTCTCTTATTTATGTTAGACAAAAGTAAATATAGTATTAAAACAATAGTTAATAGTATATTAAGCTAAGAACCTTGGTGTCTTAGTGTTGCTGTTAATTTTTTTATGTGAAAAGTTAGCAAGCGAGCAGGCTTAACCTTACGTTAAATGATTACTATCGCACATGGACGTCTACAGTTCTTGAATAATCACCATACGAAACGTGAAAGGTTAGCCATTTCGTTTCACGCCAGCCTTCTGCGAGGCCGTGGTACTTCCGCGGATGAGCCTGCCCACCTGTGCAACAGCAGAATTTGCTGAGTGCCTCTACCATGGAAATAAATTAAATAATTATGTAAACTTATTGAGTAAACTCGAAATTATAATAAATTATAAATTAAAATTATAATAATTCGAAATATAAATATATTTGTAAACTTATTGAGTAAACTCGAGCAGCCTGAGTTCCAATCTCAGTACGAATGGAAAGGGCGATTGAAATTTTAGAGTGCTTTACAAGAAAAGCTTCCAAGACTAAATCTTTAAGATATAAGAAATCTGCCAGTCCACCCTCGGTCCGCGTGGTCGATTGTACCTTTTACTCTTCTGCCCAAAGCATAAGGGCATAGTCAACCGCTAAGTTAGCTTAGTTAGAACATTTCGTGCTTAAATAAAATAAATTAAATACGATCGCAAAATTTTCGCAAGTACCTTTGCGCACATAACTCTCAAACGGGAACAACTTGCTTCCATGACATTGTTCTTCAAGAACATAATAGCAATAAAAATTTATTTATGAAGCACATATTGGTTCAACTGATTTGTAATAACATTTCCTTATTGCGCATTGACGTGATCTTTTTTTATGAAAACTCACTATTTCTGCAGTGTTACAATTACGTCGATGAAGGTCGTTCATATCTATGTCCTTATACAAAAATAAAATTTTAATGTTTACTTCCAAAGTACAGCACAGTATGTAAAACCATAATTATTTTTAATTTGAAAGATAAAAAAGAACACGACGAATCCTATAAGTAATAAGAACTTATTATCACACCGAAATAAAATACCGGTCAAGTGCGATTCTGACTCGCGCACGAAGGGTTCCGTACAATTCCTTATAAAAGCGGCAAAAAAAATCACGTCTGTGTTTGTATGGGAGCCCCCACTTAAATACTTTTTTATATAGTTTTTTAGTAGTTATTATTATAGTGACAACAGAAATATATCATCTGTGAAAAATTTCAACTGTCTAACTATCACGCTTCATGAGATACAGCCTAATGAAAGACAGTCAGACAGACATACAGCGGAGTTTTCGTAAAAGGGTCCCGTTTTACCCTTGGGTTACGGAACCCTAATAATATTCATAAAACAAGACATAAATGGAGATAGAATAGAGGATACTTTACACGTTTTAATTTTATTTTAGATAATCGGCCGCCTAATAAACCTTGTAGGACGTAATACATTATATTATATATTTCTACAATGAGGTTAATGAACAATTCATCATTATCATCATCATCAGCCGCAAGATGTCCTCTGTTGAACATAGGCCTCCCCCTTAGAACGCCACAACGAACGACGACTTCGCCATTTGCATCCACCGGTTGCCTGCGACTCTTATGATGTCGTCGGTCCACCTAGAGGGAGGCCTTCGAACGCTACGTCTTCCGGTTCGTGGTCGCCACTCGAGAAGCTTTACTCTCCATCGGTCATCAGTTCTTCGAGCGATGTGGCCTGCCCACTGCCACTTCAACTTGCAAATCCCAAATGAACAGTTACAATTACAATATCTACCAAAACATAAAATTTATGTATAAAGAAAACCTTGAGACGATTACTAACATTTTCGTAAAAATAATTCCTTAAGTTCTGGTTTTTATATGCATAGAATAGTAGTAGGTACTAAAAGTATTCCAATTCCAATCAGCCTTTTGCAGTCCACTGCTGGACATAGGCCTCCCCAAGAGTACGCCACAGAGTACGATCTTCCGCTTTCCTCATCCAGCCACTACCAGCTACCTTTCTCAGGTCATCGGTCCACCTGGCAGGGGGACGTCCGACACTACGTTTTTCGAGACGTGGTCTCCATTCGAGAACCCATCTGCTATGCTAAAAGTATAGTTAAAGTAAATAATATTTGTGTTACTGGATATCGAGGTTGGTGTAAGGTAAGAAAATGTAATGTAATATTACTACTTACCATTTATTTATTTTCAGAGTTTGTGTAACGGAACCAAAGTAGCAAAAAAGTTTTTCGTAATTCGCGTTTTTCGCATTTACTTACTATTAGTCTTGAGTTAAGTGTATTAACTTAAGTGAATATAATACTTAACGATTTTGCCGTAATCACAGACAATTATTTTGTAGCACACCAATGTTAGCAAATTTTACAATCTCGTCTAAATTAATTCATTCCAGTTTATGATGGAATATAAACACTATGCTATTATTTAAGTACTTCGATATTGGGTACAAGCTGTATTTGCGTGGATATTAAATATCGTCGTTGTTGACTTTATTTTATAATTGAAATAATGAGGACACGGGTATGCGCGATAAAAATTTAGTACGTTTTTTAAATGTGTCATGTCTTCTTTTGTTTGATCGTTTTTAATGTAATATTCGTCTTATTTCATTATTGGATAATGTTATGATAATATTAAAAAACTAAACTAATATTAAAAAACTAAACTAATATTAAAAAACTATAAATAAACCTAACAATTGAAGCACTTAAAGTAATCATGTGAGATGACGTCATTGCATAGTTTTATAGATGTAGATGACGGATGTCGTGCAAAGAACGAACTTTTAGCTACTTTTTTTTTGTTTTATTCAGAAACTTCACAGCATACAATAATCACATTACAAAATACAATTCACAAAAATATTTTGCCATTTAAGAAGTTACAACAATTTACATTGTAAGTGGGGGTGGGCGCGGGTGTGCGTCTGCGCGCGCGCGCGCGCGTGTGTGTGTGTGTGTGTGTGTGTGTGTGTGTGTGTGTGTGTGTGTGTGTGTGTGTGTGTGTGTGTGTGTGTGTGTGCGTGTGTGCGTGCGTGCGTGCGTGCGTGCGTGCGTGCGTGCGTGCGTGCGTGCGTGCGTGCGTGCGTGCGTGCGTGCGTGCGTGCGTGCGTGCGTGCGTGCGTGCGTGCGTGCGTGCGTGCGTGCGTGCGTGCGTGCGTGCGTGCGTGCGTGTGTGTGAGACAGAGAGTGATTTTGTGAAGGATTGCCATTAAAATTGCGTGAAGTTTATACAGCGTGTCATTACCATCGCGACAATAAATGAACACACGTCTATCGCTACTTGCCAATAATCATAAAAAATATTAACGTTAAACAAAATCCATAATTAAAATATATTTTTCAAATAAACTAATTAAGTAAAAAAAAACAAAATTTTTAACATCCTATACAACTCGCGCACAACGTCGTATTACAAGCCTCTCCTTCTAACAGTATGTTTGTAACGTTTTTATAGTGGGTGTCTAGATAATGATGGGAGATTTAATAAAAGATTTATTAGCAGTTAAGAAGTTGTATTCATCCCTTCAGTTTAATGTTACAATCCCTGGACTAGCTCAGATACAATATATTTTAAAAAATATAACAATAATAATGAGTTGGGCGCCTTGTCTGTTAGGAACAGACTGTTGTAATAAATAAAATTAAGTATCTCAGGGAGTTGTGAGTACATAGGACCTACACATTACTTTGTGCGACCATAAAAGGTTAAATAATTAAATTAATTTGAGATCATGAAAGTTATGCAATTCAATTCAAAAACAAAGTCCAATCAAGTAGTTACTTTAAATCTATGTCACCGCAGACACCAGCCCTGTGTGCACAGGTCAGCGTTAAGCTCAGAACCAGCAGAGAAAACCAGGCCAAGTGTAGTGTATACAGCCACACTGTTGGGGGGTATGTAGGAGACCTCCTGCCAACAAACACTACATTGTAGAACTAACAAAGGCAGGGATATGAATCCACCTACACTTATAAAGATGTGAAACACTTACCAACTGGAGGTAAAAAACAATATTTAACCGAGCAGCAGCTCAGACCAGCTTGCCAGCCACCTATGCCTTCAGCATCCACCTGTGATATTCGAAAAAAACCATACTTAGAAACACGAGACAATAAATTCTCAACCTACCTTCATGTGAGATTTCTAAATACATTCACAATGCAAGTCTTTTACAATTTTAGTAGGAAACCAGTGAAAATAACAAAGGATCTTACCACGAGGGATAACAAATCCAGCAAAGAGTTCCCAGACAGGAATCACTCAGATAATACGATCAGGAATGTGTTCTGATTTCAACCTCTAGCCATGCACTGTAAAAAAGCGAATTGATAAGAAAACGAAATACGTAAACAAAACAACCACTGGCATGAACGAAACAAAGCAATTACTTACCGGTCGAAGATAATAGATCCACAAAAACTAATTTATCCAATGTCAACTAGAACCGGCGGCAATCTCAAATGACAAGTACGACCAAATGAAGTTAACTTTTTGATTCGACCTTTCGAAAAGGCAAAGGTTCATAGTACATGCAGCCTAGTCTTTAGAAAAACGACAATTTCGACAAAGTGATGAAATCACACGTTACATGTTTGTCTCTTTTAAATTCATTCAACCCATTCATATGCTTTGTGACCTTTACAAATGAACTTTACGTTATGCTTTTATAGGTAAGGGTGTTCTTAAATTCTATGTTTTGGAAAATTTAATAACTCTGTAAATATTGATGTTTAAAGAATTTAAATGTTTAATACAACTTTAAAAAGTTATCCTCTATATGTGTGTTCGTTTATTGTCGCGATGGTAACGACATGCTGTATATAAATTATGTTGATCAAAATTCTTCGTTGTTATGTTTAGATACGAGTTAAGTGTTAGGTTATAGTTAAATAAGGTTAGCCTTTTATTGTATATCACATTTTGAGGTTTTTTTTGAAGTGATATCATTTCCAAATTGATAGTACGAAATTTTTGAAAAAGGAAAAGATAAATCTTGATTAAGTTTTGAAACGCCATATTTCTTTCATTACATTTATTATTTAAACGTGTAGAAAGCTAGCTTCGCCGTGATCTTGACATCGATCTTCAACGCTATTGGAACCAGTTTTCTTACGGTTCTTGCATCTCAATTATGAAATTAAGTTCTACTCACATTATGTATACAAAGTTATAAATATAAAGTTTGTTTGTTCTTTCAGCACGTTAAAAAAATAATGACAAAATGACTATAAACTTTCGATAATCAAATATGACAACGGCTTCATTCAATGTAATAATATAATCGGCAAAAACGCTCGGACAATTAAAACTATTATAGTTTATAGAAACGTTAGACAAAATCTTTAAATTACAAAATATTGAAATAAAATAAAAATTAGATTTTGGATTTGATCTCGTTTAAATTTATAATTCTTAATCGTCACGAAAAAAAACTTAGAATCACCTTCAAAGGCGCATAATATGTGCCTACTTTTTATTACTATAGTTTATAAGAGCTCTAACAGAATAGCGATGTTGGAGTTAGCGCAAGTAAATGTATATACAAGGTCTGTTCAAAAAGTATCGCGAATTTTGTGTTTTTTCAAAAATTACTTATTTATTCATGAATACCTATTTTGTCCCCTTCAAAGTAATCCCCTCCAGATATTATACACTAGTGCCAACGTTTTTTCTAATCCTTGAAACACTTCGAAAACTCATTTTTTGTGACCTTGTTCAGTTCCTCCTTCGATGCCGTCTTTATCTCCTCAATCGTAGCGTAGCGTCGTCCTTTCATGGGCCTCTTTAGTTTCGGGAACAAGAAAAAGTCGCAGGGGTCAGATCTGGGGAATACGGATGCTGTGGTATTATTAGTGTGTTGTTTTGAGCCAAAAATTCGCGCACGAGCTACGATGTGCGAGAAGAGGCGTTACCATGGTGCAAAAGTCAATTTTTGTTCTTCCACAATTCCGGCCGTTTCTGGCAGATTGTTTCGCGTAAATTGCGCATTACTTGCAGATAATATTCCTTATTGAGCGTTCTACCCGGTGGCAAGAACTCATGTTGCACCACGCCCCTGCAATCAAAGAAAACTCTAAGCAAAACCTTCACATTCGACCTAACTTGGCGCGCTTCTTTCGGTCTCGGCTCGTGGGACAGCTTCCATTGGGATGATTGGGCTCTGATTTCCCCGTCATAACCATAAATCCATGTTTCATCACCAGTTGTGACCCTCTGGAGCAAATTTGGATCACCGCGGACAAACTCCAACAGCTCGTTAGCAATGTTAATGCAGTTCTGTTTTAAATAAAATTGAGCAATTTTGCTACGAATTTTGCGGCGACCCGTCTCATGCCTAAATCATTGGTAAAAATCAAATGGCATGAGCCAATCGATATGTTTAGGTCCTCAGCAACTTCTCTCACGGTGATTCGACGATTGGCCGAATACTGTTTTCTTCACTTCATCAATGCTTTCGTCTGTTGTTGAAGTGCTCGGGCGTCCAACACGCTCTTCATCGTTCACATCTTCTCGACTCTCTGTGAACATTTTGTACCACCGATAAACGTTGCTTCTCCAAGGTAGCTGCAACATATGCCACAGTCAACATTCGGAATGCGTTTGCGCACTTAATTTTGTTTTCAACACAAAATTTAATACAGATTCTTTGATACATTTTTTGGAATAGGCAAATATCGAAGACGAGCCAAAACACATCCAAAAAAAGCAGCTGTAAAAAATTAACTGAACTTTCTACATGCCCGTTTTTGTCGGTATGAGTTAGAGACATTAGCATCAACATAATGCCACAAAAAATCGAAAATCGAAAATACGTAACCGGTGGAAATTAAAAATTCGCGATACTTTTTGAACAGACTCGTATATAACAAACTAGTATACAAAATGGTCAAAATACGAGTACTATAAAAATATTAAGAAATGTAATTTTTCAACATATACAACTTGTTGGTAAGTCTTAGTAACATAGAAGAAAACCCGCGAGGCAGCGGCAGTCGAATACGACCAACTGGTTTTGTTCACGAATGCACATGTTGCAACTAGCGGTAACGGCGTTCAAGTTCATGCCGCGATATGACGTAATGTCACATGCCAATATACGAGTAACAATGAGTGAAACATATAAATGCATTTCGTTTATTTGGTTTGATTAATTACTAGCTTCGGGACGCACACCGATTTCATTGCTCAATTTATGATGTGCTGTAAGCATTACATAATCATAATATACATTAGTTTCTTTCTACATAATACACTAAAGTATATATTATAAATAATATTGTACTAAAGTTTGTATTATAATTAATATTATAAATAACATTGTAATAAATAAGAGTAGTAGTTACCATTACCTAAGAATTTAAAAATAATAATTAATTTAAAAATTAAATTAATTATTATTTTTGTTAGAGTCGTTGTAATTTTTCATAAGCAACTGTTTCACAATAGAAAATTATAAGTGTGATGTTGACAGGTTTTACATTTTCGACTTTGCACTCAATTATTTCCTAATAAACTTTAAATATGCCAAAGCCGCGTGTACATACATGAAGATAACATTTCTAATATACAATGATTGATATATGTGCTGCTACACATAAATAATAAACGTACAAATGTATAATCGTCAATTTTTTAAAGTTCCAAACGTGAAAGGCTTTGAGAAATATGAGGTGGCCTAATATAATGGTGGCATAATCTAACCCATGTAAGTTCTACAGTCACTAAATTGTTCATAGTCAAAGCTAATGCAAAAATTTTGTAAAAGTCGACTTGGACTTTTCAACACACGATCGTATAAATTTACCAAGGATTTGCAAACCTGCTCTAAGAATGAAGAGCCAATATAGAAAGAAAGAACGAAAGAAATTGGGCATACTCCATTACGTGACCCCTCCGAAGATTGGTAAATCTCACATAAAAAAATAAGATTTCCTTCACTGTTGAGGTCGTGATTAGTCAGTCGTGATTAGTAGTGAGGAGTCAGCAATTAAAATTGCACTTAATACCTTAATAATTCAACACTGGCCTTTGAACCTAAGTTGCTCGAGTATATCGAACTAAAAGCTAGCGTTCGCAGTTAAATGCTCAAATAGCGGCTTAAATGATCAAAATATCTTTTATGGGGAAAATTCTGTTGTATTGGTCATTATAGTTGATGTTTGACGTTTTTGGCATTCGCAATCAACAAACTTTTCAGTAGAGTTTATCATCAACCGGTGGAATATATCAAATAATAAGTCACGCCCGGGGCTTCAAATTTGCAATTGTTAACAATATAACTAAGTAATTGATAATCTTTTTTTTTTTTATATTTCAGGACACATTTTTACACAAAGTTCTCTAGTTTCAAACTAAGCAACGCTTGTACTATGGGTACTAGAAAACTGATAGACATACTTAAACATACTATTCTTTTGTAAATTAATACTAATATAAACACCCAGACACTAGAAAAACACTATGCTCATCACACCATATTTTTCCAGTAGTGGGGATCGAACCCACACCCTCTGGCGCAGAAGGCAGGTACACTACCCGCTACGCCATTCGGGTCGCATCTATAATGAATAAGTTGGCACAGTCCATGATACACGAGTGGGACGGTTTTATACATGGATCACATTAAAATTCAAACAAATACTTAACGGAAAATGCAAAACTAATCCATCTATAATTTGAAATGTTACATACATCATCGTGAATGTTTTAAAATGAGTGTGTAACGTTTAGCAAACAATTAGCTTACAAACAAAATATGGTAAATTTGTATTAAATAACTTAATCATACACGAAAATTCAAAAATAAGAAAACAATACAATAGTTAAATACTATAGCAGCTTTTATCGTCCTAATGTTAACGTTAATTTTTCTACCTAACCGAAAGGAAATTTGTTTTAATTAAAGAGTTAATTATTTCAAAGGGCTTGTTATTACGGTCGGGATCATTGACCGCTTAAGCACATATTTTGCTAATTTAGTAGTAATGGAGGGTAATATTAATAATTTAGGTAACTTTTTTATAAGAAGACCTGTTATCGTAGAATCGTTACAAAAGAAATTTGCTTTTTTTATCTTAAATCTGAAATTTTAAAAAATTTAGGATGAGAATTGAACCTAAATAAAAAAAAGCAATTAGGTAGTAATTACAAAAACTATTAGGTAGTATCATCATAATAATCTATTTTTTTATATGAATCGATTCCCCCCGTTCACATAATAGTAACACCTTTGAGATCACAGAACCAACCTTTAAATTATTAGGCCCCGGTTACGAAACGAAACGCAGAAGTACAAACAAACAATTTTTTTTCATTGCTGAATTGTTTTTAGGAGTTACTTTAGCTAGTTTAGCATCTTGATGTTATCATCTAGTGAATGGCCCTTTATCTAGACATTTGTCCAAGGTAAGCATGCAAACATTGCTTCCATAAACTGAGCTTATAGAATTTATCACCTTGCGTTTAGAGTTAAAATTGATTGTTCTACGTGTCAACCGATTTACGCTGCTTTACTAAAATTCTTTTCTGGCACTGATCGCGAGCCAACGCCCTATAGCATAATTTGTGACGTCACGCAAATAGTTTGGTTAATGCCTACCTTACAAACTGGTATATAAGCTGTGGCTTATTTGGAACATGCAACAGTTTCTCTCTGAACCGATAACAACACAGACCACAATGTTCAAGCTGGTGGTGTTGTCTTCCGTGCTCGCCCTAGTGGCTGCCAGCCCAAGTGGTCTTGCGCCATGGGGTCTTGCGGGATTAGGATGGGGTGCTCCCTTGCTCGGTGCAGTACATGCTCCGGTTGCTGCTCCTCTGGCAATCACGGCTCCAGCTCTTCGTCCGTACAACTACCGTGGTCCCCTGTCGCTGGCACCTGGCCAGCCTGCTAGTATCTTGGCTGCTGACGGCAGGCCCCTGGACACTCTAAGCGTAAACTTGGACCGTGCTGCCCATTTGACCGCGAGGGCTGTGGATTCTGCCGGACTTCACATCTTGAAGAAACGTTCCGCTCCCCTTCTGGCGGCGGCTCCCTTGGCAACTGCTTGGTCTCACTCTGCTCGTCTAGACATACCGGCCGCCCGATTGGTAGCACCAGCGCCTCTTGCTGTGCCTGCTGTAGCACACCTGGGCTTGCGGGCTCCAATTGCTCCGTTAGGCTTGGGAGCTTGGGGACATGGTGCCCCTCTGGCTCACTGGTAAAAATATGTAACTTTGTATATAAATATTGATGGATCATTTATCTTTAGAAATAAGAGAGACTAAAATTATATTCTAAATCTTTCTAAATTACATTCTTCCTTACTTCCTTTATCAAGTGCCATGAACCCATCTCTTAAAATTAAGATCTGCCTGTTTACTCGCTCATTAGACTAGTGTTATGTCAACTGTCGTGTAATTTGTAACTTGAAAGTATAGTAAGCATTGGTTTACACCAAAACAAAATAAAACATTCAAACTTTATTGTTATTTTAATTATATAAGTAGGTATATATATTATCCCTATCTTAGGTTATTCAGCGATACAATTATGCTTGTAATATTGGTACGTGAATCTCGTTATGTTATCGTTTAAAAGTAAGTTTTGAACCACACTAAGTAGTACCATGTCTAACGGCTAAAATCTTGATAAACAACATATTTCTGAAAAATATTTTTAGTAAAAGAGAAAACATTTTATGAAACGGCCAACGGTTTCTTGCCCTATTATTCTCAGGAAATAGAGTAAAATTAATCATAGATATTAATATAAACACCCTGTTCCTTTACGCTCAAAATATGTTTTGTCAATATAACAGGCCATTGCTTAATTATTTCATTTACGCGAATGTTTTTCGTCTTAAATAGTTTTATTTCCGAACTTTTTGGTGTTAGAGACAAAATTTGATATACTTTGAAGCGTTCTTCGATTATAAGATTAGTCAATTTTCACCATCCGTCAAGAGATCCCGGAGTGTACTAATTTGACTGTGAATGTAGTCTTTTCTATTTAGGACAAACCACCTATACTGGCTCCTATATAAAAAAAGCTAATCAAAAAAGAGTACGGACCACGAGTCTGTAGAAGAAGATTGTTAACATAATAAAAAAAAAACTTTTACATAAGATTCGATGTAATTCAAATCCTCGCAAAAAAAACATATTTCACCCAAGACTTATGGCTATTAAGAAAATTCTTATTTCAATTGAGAAGATGTTGGGGGTTATCATCAGTTTGGGATCCTGAATTATAGGATATGTTATTACATGCAAGTACACCAACACTGCAAGACCTCAAAATACTCTAAGGTGCTAAAAAGATTAAAATGAGGTGCTAAAATCATTCACATAAATCCATATTGCAATTTCATTTATTGCACCTACCAAAATTTATGCTCATACTTCGGGTTGGCTGTTAGAGAATGACAATGGCTCTAAGTCCTACTATTGCAACCCTTTTTAAAGGTGTTCTCAATGAATAATAAATAAATAAAATGCATATATTATTATTAAATCTATACATTTATTTATTAATAACATATATTTATATATTTATTTATTAAATCTATATATTATTAAATCTATATAAATATGCATGAATATAAATTACATATTTAGGGTGTTTAGGAGGTTTTCACGCATTATTTATTATTGGCATATTGCTCAATTTAGGTCCTATACGCTACAGTCTTGCCACATGATAATCGAAATGGAGAAGAAATTAAGGCAGTTCAAATGAGCAGCGGCGGATCTGGTAAGGAATGGCAATTGGCCACTGCCACCTGCAGCCATTGCAGAACACCAGGAAGATGGAAAAGCGTTGCTGGCAAACAAAGTAAGAATAGGCGACCTTCTATCAGGTCTTTTAAGTCGTATTGATACAGATATACCGCTGGTTGCCAGAGTTTAGGGTCCTTTCAGTACATACGTTATGAAATCTGTTCGTCTCGGTAGTCGTTCCTATTGATGAATCATTGAAACAAATTCAAACTTCGTAAGAAAAATTGGCGCTTTTTAATGAACTTTAAAGATTTTAAATTTTCAAAAGGTTGTCAACGCATCTGGAACCCTTGGGTACACCCGAACCCTCGGGTACACCCGAGGGTTCCAGATGAAGATGCTACAGCAGATGTCCATGGGCGGCGCTAGTCACTTACCATCAGGTGAACCATCTGCTCGCTTGGCAACTTTTTATATAAAAAAATTGTTATTATAAAACAAACACTGGAATGTATAATAATGGGTATAATAGTATAATTATATCTGCTCTCTTCTTTATGTCTCTTTAGCAAAAATTATTTTCGCAATGGATGTCTGGAAGAAAGACTTTCTGAGCGATAAGACCGCCTATTGTATTTCCTTTTACTTTTATTTGTAATTTGCTTTTTATATGTATATTTTTTTGGGTCCAAGAGCCCACACAATCATTTTAGTAATTGATAGACGCATTTACCTAATTTACATAAACAGCTAACAGTTATTGGTACCATAATATAAATTAGAAAAAATGTAAATATAACTGGGCTGTGCTACTACTAACTAACTACTTTAATTATAACAATAAAACACTCAATCAGTCCAGGATGATTTTTCATTGATTATTATTTGTCATTCATGTACGATGTCAATACATCATGAAAATTAACTAGAATCCAGGTGACATTAAATAAAATCTGTGAAATAGTGATATGTTTCATTTTTTTTAATTAAAAAAACATTGCCCTTACTTTAGGATAACATTATCCTGTGTTGTAGGGACGTTTTACAAACATAAATTTCACGCGGACAAACACTCAGATGCGAAACAACTATCTGTGGGTCACACAAATAGTTGTCCCGTGTGGGAATCGAACCCACGACCCCCGACGCCGAAGCCAATACTTTGGCAACTGCGCCACGGATTCATCAAATTATTTTTATACCGAAATCGTAATTGTGGTTGCGAATTCACGGGATTAAAGAAAATATTGTCACTCGTGCAATAACTGAAGATGATGCCTGCAACGCCAGTTGGGTTGTGATATCATCTCCTATTATTCACTCGCAAGACAAGAAGAAAGAAGCTAACAAGAAGAAGGGAGCCTAATCAAACAAGGCACTTTCTTTTAGTTTAATAAAGATACTCGTTATTATTCTGGTTATGAATATATAATACTTATACATCTTATATTCGTGTTTGCAATCGACCAAAAATATTACTTTGCTAATAAAAAAATCTTATAGCATAAATATTTTCATAGCGATCACTGTTTAAAAACCCTGGACAGTTTAAACTAATACACGGTAACTGAAATCAAATTTATGCGCAATTTACAGAAATATGTGGTAATAAACGTATTAATTAACCTCTTGTACAAACAGCATTTTTAACTGACATCGCTAGGTCAACGTGTACTTAGTGAAGTGAATGGTCCTTTAACAAAATCACCATGATAGGAATGGTACTATGCTATTACTGACTTAATTAAAGGTTTTATTCCGATACACTTAGAGTTAAATGTAAAATTACGAAAGAATCTTTACTTAAGTGATTGCTGCCCCCAGAGGTTCCTTTTCCGAGATTGATCGCTGGCTAACGCCTAACAGAATAATTTCTGTCGGCACAAAGGAATCTAGGATAACGCCTACCGAACCGACTGGTATATAAGCTATGATTTCTAAGAAACATGCAACAGTTACTCTCTGAACCGATAACAACACAGACCACAATGTTCAAGCTGGTGGTGTTGTCTTCCGTGCTCGCCCTAGTGGCTGCCAGCCCAAGTGGTCTTGCGCCATGGGGTCTTGCGGGATTAGGATGGGGTGCTCCCTTGCTCGGTGCTCCGGTTGCTGCTCCTCTGGCAATCGCGGCTCCAGCTCTTCGTCCGTACAACTACCGTGGTCCCCTGTCACTGGCACCTGGCCAGCCTGCTAGCATCTTGGCTGCTGACGGCAGGCCCCTGGACACTCTAAGTGTGAACTTGGATCGCGCTGCCCATTTGACCGCGAGGGCTGTGGATTCTGCCGGACTTCACATCTTGAAGAAACGTTCCGCTCCCCTTCTGGCTGCGGCTCCCTTGGCAACCGCTTGGTCTCACTCTGCCCGCTTAATAGTGCCAGCTCCTCTCGCAGCAGTCGGTTTACGAGCCCCCATTGGTTTGGGTGCTTGGGGACACGGTGCACCCCTGGCTCACTGGTAATAATTATTATTAATGTGTAAAGCGACTTGTAATTATAAGAAAATTAAAAAGAGAGTTACCTATATTAATTTATTTTCATTTTATAACCCATACCGAAAGTATTTTAATGTAAATAAGTTGGTACACGAGAAATGAAAAGGTATTGTAATGTTTCGTCGGGTCCATCTTAGTTGTTAGCGATTGGCAGCTAATTGACGTCAAATTATATATTTTGGTATGTAAGAGAACTAAATGCTGAACAATTGCCTTGCTGACTGATTGGGACGTCCATGAAATTTTCAATTCCTTGAGATAATTTTTATACTGTTGACCAATTATTGCAAGCTTCCGACCAATTGTGTGTTTCGCCTATTGTTTCAAAATTAATATTTTAAGGTGCTGATCAGAAAAAGGTAACTTAACAATTATCAACATTAATTGACCAATTTTGACCATTTGAAATAATTTTAAATCCGATCTCTAGGATTAGTTAGAGCCGCCAAAAGGTTTCCGATGATCTTAGAATGTAGAACTCACTGTAGTTAGTGTCTGACTATTTATGGCCAATTAGGACCACTTTTTTAGTCTTCAAATTAACCGTTTAATAGATGGGGGATTCCTGCCTTATTTGTCTGAGCCTTTAATTTTATTTATAAAACATCCATTAATTCTTAAGATGTTTGGAAAGAACAGATTTTTGTTTATTGGCAATCTCAAGATAAAAAATAAGGTTTATTTTCATTAAACGGCTCACTTAAATACAAAATAATTTAGGCAGAAGGAAAAAGGAAGACATATAATTTCAGCAAGATGATTATTACTTCAATATGGGCGATTATATTATTTTGTAATGGTGTTTTATAATTTTAATGTGAGCTTCGTGTCTGAATTATAAATCCGCTCGCTCCATCTAGTTGGAGCCACTAGCGGCTGCCACTCAAGAACCTTTTTTCCCTAACGGCTATCAGTTCTACGAGCTATATGACTTACTAACCTTCTGAGCTATGTCGGTTACCTTTGTTCTACTGCGGATGTCTTCATTGCGAACTCTAGCACGCAGAGAAATACCGAGCATAGCCCGCTCCTTAGCTCGCTGAGCGACTTTGAGTTTCCTCATACGGCAAAACAAGTTTACTAAATACTAAATCGAAAATATAAAAAATATACTAGACATATAATTTGAAATGTTGATTAAACAAAGGAAACATTTATTATCGACGTACCTATGAGGATGCATCCGGAAGAAAGAACTTCGCCACAGAATTAAAGTTGCCACATTGCTTATGTTCAATGCATAAACAAGGCTGAACAAGGCTGGTCATAATTTGCTACAGAATCTGGGCTAGTCAATTTCTTGGGTGATGATTGCACTCCCATAAGTCTTCTACTACTTAATACATGACGTGCCTTGAGTGAGGTCTATGTCTAAGAATCATTATGATATATTAAAAATAGTAGTTAGTAAACTTTTCTTACCCTTTAGGATTGTTTAACGGTATCAAACGTGGGGTTAGCTGATATTGGTATCATCGAAATGAGAAAAGGAAATTTATGTACATTAATATAGTACATATTAGATCATACGACGATTCCCAGTTGTTTGATCAAAATACTTATTTAAAAAAGATCTGTAAATGCCATTTGAAGTCTTTACGATTTATCTTTTTACGTGCCATCGTATCTAAATGATTACGCTTAAATTCAGCTTACACCGATTTTAATTTTGGGTCATCAAACGGTGAGTGCAAATTAATTATTCATATTTTTATTTGTATTTAGAGATTGAATTTGGGGAGAGAATTAGGAGCTAATGTCAAATACCTATAGTTAGTAACCAAATCTACTGATAGAATGTTGTAACCGGCCGTAAAACGACTGTAACCTCTAAATTGACGGTCAGAATGCCATAAAATTTTGACACGTACTGTTTGAAGATTAGTATAATCAGGAAAACACGGGTGGATCTGTCAACAATGTTGCCATACATATTTCAGAACAACGTATTGAGTGACATATGTATAATGAATATAAAATAATTTTACAATTTTTCCGGTTTAGCACTTAAATTATTAAGAAACAATCTGAGTAAAGAGTAACAGCCTATTCATGTTCCACTGCTGGGCAAAGGCCTCCTCTGTACAGATATTATTAGGGATAGTCGACCACTCGGCCCCACTGGCGGATTGGCGGACGTCACATATTATATTGGAAACATTTTTATTTTATTACGCTAAGCACGTACAAAGTCAGCACTTAAAGTTTCCGATTCAGATCCCGGTGCCGGCACCAATGAAATTGTGGACCCAGGTTCCTCAAGTATATTGAATTAAAAGCCAGCGTCCGGACAGTAACCTATCACGGCTGGCAACAACCTGTGTAACTACTGAAATTAAGTAAGTAATAAATTATTGTTGTATTAATAAGTTTAAGATGAGTGAAGTAGCAGGGGTCCGCTTTATTAAAAGGTGGCAACGTATCTGCAACGGGCGTTGCAAATGACAATGGGCGGCGATAATTATCATTCAAGATTAAGTATGAACCGCCAGCTCTCTCGCGTGCCACTACCACTTAAAAATGTGCATTATTATAAAAAAGAAGCAAATTAGGTTACACTATAAGTGGTAATTGTAACACGTTCCTGAGGTTATTTACTTTTGGAACGGTTGAAAAACAAGGGACGCGAACGCTTATCATTTATTAAGTAACTGTTATAATCGTTAGCCTCATAAGTCCTACATAACAGTTAGTTACAATGTATTTCAGCACAGTATATTTAAATAGAACCTTTAACCTTTGTTATTTTTCGCTAGAGACAAAAAAACAGTTTTAAGGAAAGTTCATATATATTTTTGGCTTAATAATCATTTAATTATTGGCATCTCAACTTATCAATTATTGAGTTAAATAAGCTATTAAACGTAATAAGAAATAGAAGTATGCCTGAATTTCAAAGTTAAAGAAAATGAAGGTTAATCTTCGCGTATATTTATTATTTGTACTTTGATGTTATCATTTCCGTGGTGTCCCACTTAGCATGCGTTTTATAACACGTGTGTGATTGCTGAGTGACCGTACACAAGAGGTGCAAGACGGGCAGTTGCGGCGATTGGTGCAGCGTAGGTGAGGGGCACGGCGTGAGTGATCAGTGGAGAGGCGATGGGGGTGGCTACTACAGGAGCAACGATTGAGCGCTTCTTCAGGAAATGGATGCCGTTGTTCAAAGCCTTGGCGGTGTAGTGAGCGGAGCGGTCCAAATTGACGTCCAGGGTGTCGAGAGGGCGGCCGTCGGCAGCGAGGATGTTGGCGGGCTGACCGGGGGCCAGGGACAGCGGTCCACGGTAGTTGGACGGCCCAAGGAGGGCTGCACTGTAGGCGAATGGCGCGGTGTAGGCGAAAGGCGCGATGATACCCGCAGACGCGGCGGCCAGAAGACAAGACAACACCACCAGCTTCATCATTTTGTGAGTGGTCTGTGCTGTTCACTGTGTGGGATAACACTGATACCGCCACATAGTTCTCATTCACTTATATACTTGCACTCCGAAGTTAAATTGATAGCCGTCACCGGAATGCATCGCTGGCCGTGACGGGACAAGTTTTGCGCTACAAGTAGAGTTCAATTTTTTCTAGGGCTACACTCGTAAATAACATACTGTTCTGAAGCAGATTGAAACAAAACCCTTCTGGGCTATAAATTAAACGAAACTTGAATACGTTCGTCTCTGGATTCAGATGATCAGAAAAATACGAGGATGTTAAAATTAAAGGATTTTTTACTTTTGATCATATTTACATATTTTTTTTAGTAATAAGAATGTAATTTATTAAAATTGAAAACATTTTGTATGTCTATTTAATAATTCATTGTACGTATTCACTTGTGCTCTGGGTGTTTTTAAATAGAAACCTGCAAAATAAAAATTAGTTAAGTTTTATTTTTGAAATTTCTATTTAAGCTTTATTAATTTTTAGGAAATTTTTTTTCAGTTTGTTTTTTAATTCCGAAGAAATATATTGAAATTCGGAAATTTCTGTCTTCTATTCCACCTGAGGCATTCGTAACATATACACGTCTCCAATTTTTCAGCCCTTGCCTAAAATTGTTAATAAATAAATTGTTAATTTCAATCCCTTTATTGCTACTTGGAATTCATGGGAAAGCCTAATTCTTCTAAAGCTTAGTGTCCTATGTAGAGCAAGAGAGAAATTTCCGCCAGTCCATCGCTTACATCTCTAGAAAACATAGATTCGGTAACAAAGGCCGTTATTATCTCTTGTCTGGGGCACCGCAACACCAGCTCTTAATTTCGCAGTTATTTTGAAGGGAAAGCCTAATTCTTCTAAAGCTTAGTGTCCTATGTAGAGCAAGAGAGAAATTTCCGCCAGGCCATCGCTTACATCTCTAGAAAACATAGATTCGGTAACAAAGGCCGTTATTATCTCTTGTCTGGGGCACGGCAACACCAGCTCTTTCCATTTGATTCGATCATTTGGCCATGTGAAGAGATGTTGTATCTCTTCGCATTTTCTGTTGACACGAGCAGCGACTTCTTCGATGTTATAAGACGTGTCTATGGGTTGTGGTGATAATAAAAAAAAAATCACGATAATCATTATATCCCAGCGGCGGAGGTAATAAAAAATACCTATTGCTGGATGACCCATTAGGCTTACGAAACTTGTGCCTAGGAGAGGTACATATTGAGAGGTGGCAAAATTAAAAAACAAAAAAATAACTCAAATAAAAAAATTAAAGAAAAAAAAATTAATTTTTTATTTTCTGTATGTTAAAAGTCAACTTGAAAAGCGAGCAGGTGGTCCACCTCATTGGATACTGCCACTCATGGATATCTACAGCTCCTGAGCGGGTTGCAGATGCGTTGACAACATTTCAAAAAGTTGGCCCCGGTTACCTCAGTCACAAAACGAAACGTGAAAGTATAATAACTTCCACTTAACGCCAGTTTTCTGCGAGGCCTTGGTACTTCCCTGGACGAGCCCGCCCATTTGTGCAACAGCGGAAGCTGTTGCGTGGCCCTACCAAAGTAAAAATATTTCAATAAATCAACGCTACTTTATTTTAATAATTATAATAAATAATAGTGGTAGTTAATATTCTAAGAATGAATAAATCTTTAGAATCGCTAAAGGATTTCATTTGAATTCCACACCACCTAGGTTTATAATTCCATGTACCGTCCATATTTGGAAGTAAATTCGATGAAACTGTGATAGCATTCCCTGCATTGAGCTAAAGGCATGTGAGCTTTATATTGTTTTGTTTTTGTATTTCGCTTAAATGACATTGAAATTTTCAATTTAAGTTATATTTAAATTCGCAATTACAAGTCATTATTAGGGCATATTTGTGATAAGGACTAAATTACTACCGTAAGTAACTTCGAAACTGTCCTTTGGTATAGGAAAGCCAGGCGAAAATTTTAAATTGTCGAAGTGATGAAATACCGCCATTTACACGTAGGATAATACTAATGGGTATAATGCCCAATAGTATTAACCTGTTTACGTAACAGCCGCACCAATTACATTGGGGCATGGTAGCCTATATATCATATATATTATACGCTGTAACAGAAATAACAGTGAAAAATTTTTCTGATACAGCACATAATTTTGAAGCATACCCCTTACTCGCTCAATGGGATCTAAGTCTGGCGATCGAATAGTTGCTAGGACATTTGATGTTGTTTCCGGCAGTGTGTGATGTGCTATATCTTGCGTTCGATCAAAGAATGTAGACTGGTGGGTCCGCAAAGGAATGGATACATCTGATATAATCAGTTAGCATAAACCTGTTATTCAAAATACAGAAATGCGTTTAATGCTAATTAATAAATAAATATTCTGGTTTTTCTATCAATCCAAATAACCGTTCAGATTGTTTCAGCATACATTGACTTGTTGGCATAATTAATCGAGTTAAGTCCAGAGGTTCTCCAATACTCCGGTTCTCCAATAACAGGGCTCATGCTAAAGTAGTTCGTCAGGAAAACAAACGAAGCCCCTCTGCTTCGGTTTTCTTTCTTTTAATATAAGACCATTGTAATGAACTTGTGATTGAAAATGAAAATGAAAATGAAAATATGTTTATTGACAAACAGAATTACACTTAAGTACTACAAGACTTACGACTTACGACTTACGTGCAAGATTGCGTGGCTACTGATTTCTAATGGTTCTATAGCTTAATAAAATAGCTAAATAGCTGTATCCCTATATGAAACTTTGTAACATCGGTGCAATTTTCAATTTTCCGTGTGTATCCGAGATAGTATTTTATGGCGCTAAGCCACACTGCCAGTAATATCAGTGTGTTCAAAGAACTTACTGTCATCATGCTCTGAGTAATAGCTACAGCAAGTTTTTGATAACTTTCTCTCTAAATTCTAGGCTTTGCTAGTTTTTTCTCATTTCAAGTGACGTCATCTTTAAGTAATAATGTTTTACTAGCTGACCCGTTCATAATAGTAATATTTTAATGTGTAATTAGTTAAAGGTCTTTGAAGATCAATGAAGAAGTCGGATTACAAGTGTATAGTTTTATATTGTGACTGCTCAACTTTGGACAATTTTTATGTCTAAGTAGAGTGTCTAAGCCTATCTGTTGAATCTTCAACGTTTACCAGGTATCCAAAGTAGATTTTTAGCAATTATGAACCTCAATAACCTACATTACGATATGTTTTATTCGAGAAAGATATGAGAGTACTGATGGAATGTCCCACGATGTAAAAAACATATACACCAATATTTTTATCTGAGACAATGCAATTGATTTACTTCATTTTGAGATATAAACTATTCAATTTCAAATAAGACATTTATTAATTTATTGATAATTAGTAAGAGCCGCCAACTTCTGCTGCCTCATGTTTGGGGACTTAATAAACCTAATTAAAATTGGATACCAATGTTATTCATGACTTTCCCACCTCTTCCCGGAATATAAGAGGTGAGAGCTTATATATGGGCAATAGTAGATACTTAATACTGGGAGAAGTGCTTCAAATTTGAAATCAATGTGTTTTTACATCCGGGAAATGTTTATTTGTACTGTTTTACCATTATAACAACCCTTTTGTTCATGTTTAAAACACGTGTGTGATTGCAGAGTGACCGTAGACAAGAGGTGCAAGACGGGCAGTTGCGGCGATTGGTGCAGCGTAGGTGAGGGGCACGGCGTGAGTGATCAGTGGAGAGGCGATAGGGGTGGCCACGACAGGAGCGACGACGGAGCGCTTCTTCAGGAGATGGATGCCGTTGTTCAAGGCCTTGGCGGTGTAGTGAGCGGAGCGGTCCAAATTGACGTCCAGGGTGTCGAGTGGGCGGCCGTCGGCAGCGAGGATATTGGCGGGCTGACCTGGGGCCAGGGACAGCGGTCCGCGGTAGTTGGAGGGCCCCAGGAGGGCTGCGCTGTAGGCGAACGGTGCGGTGTAAGCGAGAGGCGCGATGATACCCGCAGACGCGGCGGCCATTAGGCAAGACAACACCACCAGCTTCATCATTTTGTAAGTGGTCTGTGTTGTTTACTGAACGTGATAAGACTGATGTTCTCACATACTGCTGATTCACTTATATATTATGAGAGACACTGATGGGCGTTGCCGGAATGCATCGTTGACCATGACGAGACAACTTTTGCAGGACAAGCTAAGTTCTATAGTACAGCCATGATTAATCCGGACCTTTGTGTTGCAAGGATTATTATATTATTCTATTAGCAAATGACAGTCGTTTTAAAGGTATATTTTGCCTTTCAATGTTGTCAATCAGATTTACTACTTTTTAATACCATTTGAATTTTATTTATAACTCAATTAATTGTTTTGAGTTATAATTATAACTGAAGATCATAATTCGTCGTTTTTATACTTTATGCTTAATACTTATGAAGTACTTTTTATATTAAGCTGTTTTTATCCGATTAATATAATTTTATGCAGTAAAATATGCAACTTTGTGTTTAAGATGGTTCAAATATCTCTGGCGTTACTTTACGCACATAAGTTGATGAGACGTATTTTAATTTTATTTCTTTTAGGTAATATTGTAAATTCATATTTAAATCAATTTTACGCAATCAAGTTGCGTGAAATTCATAACTTATTCAGCCTTGATTACATTATATTGAATTAAACATTAAAGTCTTATTAATAGTTATATTGTAATCAATAGATATTGACCAAGATTAAACTTCTCTTGGTTATTTTATTTGATAAAGCTTTTGTATATGCTGAATGCTATATGCTGTGACGTTTAAAATGAAACTCATATAAGAAATGTAGCAATGAATAAAACACGCCACACAGTACCTATTTAGTTAAATAAATGAAAAAAAAATTCCATTACACATTTAAATAAGGTCTATGCTTGGTCTAAGCTTAAACTTTCATTCTAAGTTATAATTTAATTGACATTGTAAGTTTAAATTTACAACACTTTTATATGCTCCTTGTGTACAGTGCCATACATAGTGCCAAGAATTATTTTATGCGCTGAAGCAGCTGTTGCAGGTGTTCATGGGCGACGGTAATCACTTACCATCAGTTGAGCCTCCTGCACGTTTGCCCCTTTTTCTCCGTAGTAAAAAAGGAGGAACTATATTTGTTTTGCTGTAGCCTCATATACAATGCTATTGTAAATAGGGCTACAGCAAATGCCTTGTAGTTTTGGCGGAAATCGAGATAAACCGTCTTTACCCTTAAAAACTCACCCGACTCCCCACTTCCCGAACTCAGATCGCCCGTAATTTATTTTTTCCTTTAATTTTTTTCATATTCCACTCTTTAGCCAACGAGTGTCATCCTGCTGTTATTTTTTTGGTTGCAAAAATTGTCAACCCAGGTCTTGAAGTGAATAAACAATGGGACCATTTGCCAAACTAAACTTTTAAATAGTTTGTACAAAGCAAATCCATGTGATTTTACGCGTTATCTTAACTTATTTTTTCCAGACGTATGAGCAGTCGATGTAGAAGGTATTCTTGGATAAAATATTAATTTGAAATTCATTATTTTAATTATATTTCACTAGTATATGATTTTTTTAAACTTCTTGGACAGGTTGTCCTATAATCATTATCACCATCATTTCAGTATGTTTATTTCACTACTGAACATAGTTCTTCCTAGACTGCTTCAAAATTCAAACTACTTTTACTCTGATTTTATAATTGTGATGTTGTGCGCACTGTTTCATTAAAACGTTCAATATGTTTTATTACATGTGACATTCAAATAATACTTTATTAAAACATCCTAGATGAAATTGTGAGAGTGAACTGATAACATGTTATTTGGTTCGTTGTCCTTGGCAATTTGCTTGTTTTTTAAGTTTTACAGAAATATAATAAATAAGTATTAATTTCGTCCCGGAATACCTATTGACCCATTTTAAAGATCTGCCAAAAGATGCTTTTATTATATGTAAAAAGTTGCCAAGCTAGCAGGCGGTTCACCTGATGTTTAGTAAATACCGCCGCCAATGGGTATCTGCTACACCCGAGGGTTGCATATGTGTTGAGAACCTTTTGGAGATTGTGCTCCGGCTACCTCACTCACCAGACGAAACGAGAAAGTATTTGTTATACTTCCAGTTTACGCCGGTCTTCTGTGAGGTCGTGGTACTTACCCGGACGACGTACTTATCCTGCCCATTCGAGCAACAGCCGTGGCTGCGGCGTGGCCCTACCACAGTTAAGTGCTATGTGCTCGGCAAAACATTTTTCACAGGGTATTGCAGGAATTTGGAAAGGTGTTGCATTATGTATAAAAACCGTTATTTTACGTATACAATATGTAAACAGTAGATTTATCAAAAAAGGGATATTGGGTAGATGGTTTAATTTATAAAGCTTCCTTGGAAATAACGTTGACGGTTATGTTGTTATATCATCACTAAAACAGTAAATGTAAACACATTGATGATGCACTATAATATTTATACTTTAATTTTTTTTAGTTTATCAGAGAATTTGAAATTAAAAGTACCTGCTCACAAAAAAAATTATGGCTAAGTCCTTTATGGTTCAAGTTGCGAAATGCCACTTTCCACTTTTAAAAACCTTGTCAAGAGTCACTATTTGTCACTAAATCTGGTTTAGATACAGAATGTATTAACTATGTTTATGGATATATGTGTATATATATATGTATATATATATATATATATATATATATATATACATCACGCTACCTTTTGGGCACCCTTTCATTTGGCATTATTGTGACGTCCACCAGTTCCACTAAAAAATTTTCAACTTTTACTGCGAATATTAGTCGCTAGGGCAGTGTCAAACACTGCTTACAACTTATTTTTCAGAAATTTTAATTCTTAATATATATACAAATATACGTACATTAACAAGCATAGTGAAATCAATTAGGACTCCACCCAACACTATCAATTATCTGGCTTCCCATAATATACATAATTTTATTTACATTTTCCTATCTATTAAAACTCCTATGAACAGTGCGATGTTGCCGCTGTGGTCTTTTTTTTTTTTATTATTGTGGCATTTTGATTGCCGCTGTGCTTTCTGTATTAAGATATAATAAGTTGGTGGATAATTACTATATATATATATATATAGAACAGGCATGCTAGAGTAAATGTGAAGTTTATGGTTATGAAAAATAAAACATGAGTTCAAATGTCATTTATTTCGATAGCATTAATTAATACGTTAAATGGGTCAAATTATATAAAAATATTAATGTGTAATTTTTAATATAAAATTATAATGTTATATTTCAATCCGCGATTTTATTAATGTTAGATTTTTTCTGTTTATGTTTTAGCAGGCTTTAAATTAAGACATATAATGTATATACACATATACGGACGTTACAATGTCGTAAAAGTTTTAGAACATTTGTCATTTGACGTCCAGGATGTCAAATGAATAAGTTGAAAATAATAAATGAATAGTTTGAAACTTTTACGACATTGCAACGTCCGTATACTCGTATAATACCTAAATACCTGTAAAATATGCAAATGATTACATAATTTATATAGACGTTTGAAGTTAAGCGCAAAACCCGCCGTAAAGCTTGTTGGGCGCGAATCCCGAACACTGATGATCAGACTCGGTTGACGCAGGGCAGGGAAAATAATATATGTAGCCAAGAGCTTGCGCTTAGCTTCAAACGTCTATATAAATTATGTAATCATTTACACGTTTTACAGGTATTTAGATATAATTATACGAGTATACGGACGTTGCAATGTCGTAAAAGTTTCAAGCTATTATTCATTTGACATCCTGGACGTCAAATGACAAATGTTGTAAAACTTTTAAGACATTGTAACGTCCGTATACTCGTATAATTATATCTAAATACCTGTAAAACGTGCAAATGATTACACAGTATAGGTGTATACCAAATTGACTAAGACCTTCTGCTACCTTAAAAGTTTGATACGTTAAATATAGCGAGACTATTTCTCGCTGGCCCAACATTTTATAACTTTATGAATTAGTGGTGCAGTTGCTAAGCTTTTGGCTTCGACGGCGAGAGTCGTGGGTCCCATTTCCAAACAGGACAAGTATATGTGTGACCAAGGAGCGTTGATATCAAGCAGGCGGCCGGTCGTAAAAAAACAAGGTAAAACAACTTACAACTTGATTAACATGTTGTATATAGCCCTCATATGACCCCACCTAAGTTGGATAAGGGCAGAAGGATGATGATGATGAAGGTCGATAGGTTAGAGAGATTATCTCGTCACTGGGCTGGGCCAGTCAAATACTACTTCCTCCATTTGACCGAACTGTTTCATTGGTTCCAGTAATACTTTACCGGAGCGGATGGCTCCTCCGATTATCTGCAACTTCTCTGATGTTTCGAATGGAGATGATGAGAGTCGACAACTTACCATCAGATAAGTGCACTTTGTTTCGAAGTATTGTCACATTCGGTATAAAAACGTGAAAAATAACAAATTTCTTTTATGTTTTACTAATGAGTGATACTACAAGGTTGTTTGTTTTGTATGATATATTTCAATATTTATAATATATTACTATTCATATCTCATATATACAGAGCTTAGAAGACGTGGTTCAAGGCGAAGGGGACATATGAGATTGGGGTAAATTGAGTTGCATATCGGTAGGCGAAGGGCACGGAGTGTGGATTCAGCGGAGTGGCAACGCGGTTTATGGGGCCAACCACAGGTACAAGGATGGAGCGCTTCTTCAGGAGATGGAAGCCGTTGCTGAGGGCCTTGGCCGTGATGTGCGCAGAGCGGTCCAGATTGACGTCCAGGGTGTCCAAAGGCCTGCCATCGGATCCGAGGATGTTGGCCGGCTGGCCCGGGGCTAGTGACAGAGGTCCGCGGTAGTTGTAAGGTTCCAGAAGAGGTGAAGCGTATCCGAGGGTGGTGTGACCAGGTGCGGAATATACAAGCGGCGCGATAACCCCAGCCGACGCGGCTGCCAACAGGTAAGTCAACACCACAAACTTGAGCATTTTGAGGGTGTTCTGTGTTTTTTACTGGACAATGAAACACTAATGCCTCTGGTCAAGTGCAGTCTGTTTATATATGCAAAGAGCATTTACCAATTAGTCCTCACCGGAAAACAATACTGACCATGAGACTTTTTTTAGTTCAATACCTAATTAAATAAAAGTTCGAATCTTTTAAAAATTCTTTTGTTTAATCGTTATTTTGAGAACATGTATATAAATAGTTTACGTGATAATATCAGTGCGTGTATGTGTAAAAAAAAGAATAAAACGTGTGAATGTGGCGAACGGAATTTAAAACGGTGTCAAATTCTAAATTTACATTTTAATTATAATGCATGTCTATAAATATAAATGTCTATATATATATATATATATATATATATATATATATATATATATTCCATTTATTGACTTAGACATTTGCACAGGTCGTTACTGCATCTAGTCTATTAAGCAAATGTAATGTAAGTATTTTTATATTATTGTGTGTGATTCCGCAATAAATGCATTTTTAGTTTTACTGGTTGAATCTTCGACGAGTTTTATTAATTTCCTTTTTTTGTACCTTTCTGTCTAATTATTTATTAGATGTAATCTTCGAAACTTGATTGAAAGGTTTAATTTTTTGGATACTAATTTAATATAAGTTTTGGAAACTTTAATCGTGAGTGCAATTTCAAATTTCAAATTCAAGTTCGATGTTTGATTATTTAATCGCAATATTCATTTGTCATATAAATAGAAATCCAATACCTATACCATAATAGAAATCCGATAAACTACATATAAATGTTGCTAGCCCTCACATAAACATTAAAATAATTAACTTTTATTAGTATTCACATATACTATTCACCGACATTTACGTGTTAACTGTCCACAAGTTTTTTTTTAGTTATTCTGTCATTAGTTATTCTTCTATTTCATGTTTATAATTTTGCTGACACAAGTAAAAAAAATTTCAAATTACCCAAAGTTTACTTTGACTTTTGATTAGTACTAGAGAGACAAATTTTTCTGCCGTCAAATTTAGTCAGTTTAAAATAAGGTATGTAAAGTGCCATGAGGCCTTCGAAGCCATGTACAAAACAGCTGTCCAATTAAAAAAAAATGTTGCAATGCAGTAGTCGTATTCGATATGACTAGAAAGTCTAAAAATATACATACTGTTGGAAGCTGTATTTTTAGACCTTTTGTTGGAAAAAAATACACCTTCCGTTCGGAGATTTTTGAACTTCTGTTGGTTGGAAAAAATAATAATATTGAAACTGAAATTAAGAAATTATATTGAAATAACAGATTAAAGCAATCACAATTTCTCAAATTACATCTTTACAATGAATATTTAAAAACTAGAGATGTCACCTTTGTAAATAAATTAAAGCTTAATAGAACACAGAACTCGTAGGATGGTAAGATTTCCTGCGGTCGCGGAATATTGCGTCTTCGTGTTCCCGGTGCGAGAGAGACAGGTGCAACATCGTAGCGCAGATCTACGTTACGTTGATACCATCTTACCTAATCGTAGACGTAGTCGTCTCAAATATATTTTACACTACAAGATGGATTCGGCCCTCCTAAGTTTTCTTCCAATTGACTAGACGGCTGTACAAAGTAATTTTCCCTAGCTTTTGTTTCCACGGAGCTTAGCTTACAGTTTATTAATGTTAAATATGGCAAGCGAGCGGGCGGTTAACCTGATGAGAATACTGCCGAGGATACCCATCGACATCTACAATATCATTAGCAGATGAGTTGCCAACGTGGGTTTTTTATTAGATTCTGCCTTTAATGTTATCCTTTAAACGAGCAATTCTTGTATATATATATAGGGCGAGAAATCGATCTGACTAGGTTTCATTTTTAGAATATGTCGTTTTATCCCACTTTTCAGGGAATGAAAAATATTATTCGAATACGACGGTAAATTTCCAAAATACACGATTTACCAAAAAAAAAAAAAAACAAACCGAGCAAAGCTCGGTCCTCCAGGTACTTATTTATAAATGCCAACAAATAGTTGTCTAATAATAATGATACATACCTTCTGTTTAACAGCTATTTGTCAGGCGTGAACAAGGCGCGCGCATTTAACGGCTGGGTCATGCCAGTCCCCATGTGTATACCTTTGGCATACTCAGGTGGACTCATACTGAGCTCACCATCCTGAACCGAAAAGTCCGCACAACTACATATAACGTCCCACAGGATGCATCTTCCGAGATCGTCAGTGATGAGGCTGTACCTGCCGCGGAAGCATGGCGGGAGTGGCTTTCTAAGCGCCCTCACCATGCACAATCGCGAGGTGTGCAGCCTCCGTAACTACTTTCTGGCGAGACGTCATTAGTTGTGATAAAGGACTTACCCACAACGGCAGGACCCGGGAGTATTGAGGGTATGGAAGGAAAAAGAGCTCCACGCGAGGTTCTACAAGGCTCTACACGAGCCTTTCGTGGATAGTGTTACCTCCCTTAACTCGCTAAGTTTCGGTGACCTCTTTGGGGAAACCGAAGGTTTTGTCTGTGCGATACAGGATCAGGTTATTACGACGAACAAATATCGGAAATACATTCTAAGGGACGGCACCGTCAACATTTGTCGAGCTTGTCGCCATCCCGGGGAGTCGCTTCGGCATGTTATCTCTGGTTGTTCCATGCTTTCTAACTCTGAGTATCTGCATAGACAAAACCTAGTAGCCAGAATCCTACACCAGCAGCTCACTCTGAAATACAGCCTCGAGTAACGGAAACTGCCGTACTATAAGTACTCTCCGGAGGCCGTGCACGAAAATGACCACGCCAGGCTCTGTTGGGACCGGCCCATCATCACGGACAGGACGATTATCGCAAACAAACCTGATATCGTGTTGATGGACCGGGCACAGGCGCGGGTATTTGTAGTCGATATTACCATATGACGAAAACCTCGTGAAAGGCGAAATAGATAAGAAAACGAAGTATCTGGACTTGGCTCACGAGGTGACCGACATGTGGGGTGGTGTGCTGACCGAAATTATCCCGATAGTCGTGTCTGCGAATGAGTTGATCCCAGTCCGCCTCTTCGGGCATCTGAGGCGACCGGGACGGAACGCTTCAGGCTGAAATACAGAAGGTGGTGCTCCTCAACACCGCCCGCATCGTCCGCCGGTTTCTCTCCCTTTCACCCTAACCCTCGGACGTTTGGTCTCCCCTGCCGAGGGCTTCCGTCTGGTTGGGTCCTATTTATATATGTATTATATACAATATTTATATATTTATTTTTATTCATAATATTTAGTTTATACACGGAGATGTTTTGAGAAGTGCCCAAATTTACACAGGAGGTTCAGACTCGGTAGTATAATCGTTTATTGAAATAAAAAACAAACTTTAAAAAATGCCATTCTATTTCCTAAAAAACAGAACTTGTTGACAATGCGGTAGTCATTCATATAGATACATCGTATTATATTTTTATAAAAGAACTGTACATAATATTTACACGGTAATATAAAATAGAATTTAATTTTCTTTTAGATGGAGCGCATGGAGGAGAGATTGTCCGCCATAATGTTAATGTTTGATATAATATTGTAAAGATTTTCTTTTGTTATATCATTAATTTTAATAAGTTAAATAATAATTGGTATTAGTGTTACTTCGCTGTGTATGGGTCAAGTAAGGCACCGAAGTAATACAAAGCTAGAAGCTTGGTGTGCTCAGCAAGGCGAGACGGTACTTCACGGCTGCCCAACGCCTAAACCTCTATAAGGCGCAAATTCGGCCCCACATGGAGTACTGTTCTCACCTCTGGGCGGGAGCCCCCTATTACCAGCTTCTTCCATTTGACCGCATTAAACGTAGGGCGGCTAGGGTTATCGACGATCAAAGTCTTTCCGATCGGATTAATCCTATGGCTCTGCGTAGAGATGTTGGATCACTCTGCATCTTCTACCGCATTTATCACGGGGAGTGTTCTGAGGAATTGTTTGGATTGATCCCGGCGGCTGAATTCCACCATCGGACATCGCGCCAGAACCAAAAATTTCATCCACACCACCTCGATGTCCAATGTTCCACAACAGCGCGATTTTTAAGGCATTTCTTGCCTCGCACAACCACTCTGTGGAACCAACTGCCGCCGGCGGTCTTTCCGAACCGTTACGACCTGGGAACCTTCAAAAAGAGAGCGTACTCTTTCTTAAAAGGCCGGCAACGCATTTGTGAGCCCTCGGGTGTTGCAGGTGTTCATGGGCGGCGCTAATCACTTACCATCAGGTGAGCCTCCTGCTCGTTTGCCCCTTTTCTCTATAAAAAAAAAAAGCTTAGCACTGAATATCAGCGTTGTGTTGGGGCCTTGATTTCCGGCATAGCATAATGCTGAGCTGCTAACCTAATTTACCGGAATAGGGCGTACAATATTTTTGGTTTTTTAAAGTTTTTTTTCATTTGTTTTATATTCTAATTACGTACTTGTCTTCTTTTGGTTTAATGAATTATTTATAAGTATTTTTTTGGTTTTTACTTTATTTTTGGTATTTTTAGTTTTTCTTTCTCTTTCTTTCTTTCTAACGGTTATATTTATAAAATGGTTTTCTGTTCACCTTACTCATGACATGAAATGCAAAGGTATACTTATACTTTAACTCCACGTCAGTCTTCTGTGAGGCTGCGGTACTTCCCCGGGCTTAGCGTGTCAATTCATGCAGCACTCGAAGCTGTTGTGTGGCTGCTCGTAAATGTATTGAACAGTTTCAGCTGTTCTATCACTAGAGCGGGTTAAAGTACATCATTATCTAGGTTATCATTACTGTAAACGACTCGATTTTCTTATGACTTATAACTTAATTTAATTTCCGTACAAAGGAACAATAAGTAAGATAAAAATTCGTAACGTCTTCGTTATTTTAAGTCATTTTATTATGCCAACTGGCAAGATTAATGAAAGTAGTGTGAGAAGAAATCGCTTTATATTTATATACGCACCGGTATGCTATAAGAAGCATAAAGGTACAAATAAGTACTTTTTTCTTCATATATCTTAAGGAAACCGTCAGCTTTTCCTGCATTATCAGATTGTAATCGGTAACAACCATAATGAGTACTTTTGATAAATTATAAAATTTTACCAGATTTAAAAAAGCTCACAAAAGCTTTGATTAATTAGAGGTAAGTCTGTATATATTATAAAAATAAATGTATAAAACGAGCTTAAATTTCTCATTGACATCAACACGCAGCAAATGTCACACAGACTGAATAAATTTTTATGGCACAAAAAATACAAACTAGATCTGACTTGAAATTTTGTATGGCGTTACATATATATGGGTTTTTGGAATATGAATAACAGTCCAAAGTTGGTTCATTCATGTTGTGTTTTAATATTTACAGGTCATCGATGAATAGATATGTACATAGTTTAGAAGACATAGCTGTAGACGGAGGGTCCGTATGAAATAGGGGCGAAGTGAGATAAAGATGAAGCATATCGAGCGCCAAAGGAGTAAGCCGGTGTAACCAACGGAGTGGCAGCACGGTTGATGGGGCTTATCAGTGGGGTGATGACGGAGCGCTTCTTCAGGAGATGGAATCCATTGTTTAGGGCCTTAGCGGTGATGTGCGCAGAGCGGTCCAGATTGACGTCCAAGGTGTCCAAAGGCCTGCCGTCGGCTCCAAGGATGTTGGCTGGCTGGCCGGGGGCCAGTGACAGAGGTCCTCGGTAATTGGAGGGCGCCAGGAGCGGAGCAGCATATGGAATGGCAGCAGCGTAACCGAAAGGTGCGGAATATGCAAGCGGCGCGATAAGTCCAGCCGATGCGGCAGCTAGCAGGCAAGTCAACACCACCAACTTCATCATTTTAAGAGTGGTCTGTGTTTTTTTCTGGACGAAAGAACACTGATGCCTCCACTCGGCTGCAGTCTGTTTATATATGAATCGAGCATGTACCGAACAAGCGTCAGCGGAAGATAATACTGACCGTGAGAAGACAACTTTTGTAGTCGAATACCTAATGAGATATAAGTTCGATTTTTTTGCATAACTTCTTTGCAAGATGGAATTCCAAGAATGTTTTTATAAATAGAATACAGAACTAAATCAACGCTTTTTGACGATAGCCAAGGGATAAAAATAGAAGTGTAAAATAAAAACAAATAATGAATTTCGATGTCGTGTATGGTTGTGTCTGGATTGTAAATACGAATAGAATCTAAATTTGGTAACAGACTGCTGATACGCGGCTTAAATGAAATTATTTTATGGATTTTAAAATGTTTAAACATATTAACAGTGCGAGTTTTTTTACGTCCTAGTGTCATTGTTAACCGAGGATTTTTTCGTTGTGGGGAAAATATACGTAAGGTACGTATATTAGTGGGGTACTAATTTAAGGGGTAGACACGATGAATCGAAATGGCTAAAGCCCCCGCGATGCTCCAACTAGGGTTTCTAGGAGCCACGGGAATACTTACCGCTTCACGTTATTTGCACCAGAACTTAAAGAAGGTCTAATCAAACCATTTTAAATAGGCAACGGACTCCTACAAGTGTGATTCTCAGAGGCCATGACAGTCAGGAGAGTCAGTCTTAACAAGCAGCAAACCTCTCGGCCAGCGTTGGACCTAGTCTTTTCTACACCACGGAGGGTAGACAAAACGGCGCATCATCATAGGAACCATCCTCTCGCCAGATAGCAGCAGTCCGATGTTCCTTGTGATAGATCCCGTGTTCTATCCGAAACAAATCTTTATCTCTATGATTTTCGGTAGTGGTTAGAATCTTCATTTAAATTCTATTTGTATGGGTTGTTTTCTAAACACTGTACCCATGTTATTTTATGTATAACAAATAGATTAAGAAAGCAAAGAAAAAATACCCTTAGTTCCATAGCATATTTTATAAACTTCTCGAATATAATAACTAAATAAATACGATAAACTAACAAACTAAATAGATGCATGTATACATGTTTGTTCCCCGTGGATGTTAAAACGGCTGGATCGTACCCTTTGCAAAGCCTTTGCACAGGCTGACGCTATTAAATGATAAATATCGAGAATATTAATGAAGTTCAATCAATTATGACTAGTCAGTTACCTGTCTATACCAAAAAGGACATTTGTGGTAAATATTGATTTCCTTAGCGACGGTACTCTTGAAACTGGATAAAGTTTTAATGGAACCTTTATATCTGTTACATCTAGTAAGTTTATTTTTTCTTTATAAACTAAAAAACTGAAAACACAACATATTAGGGACATTGCTCTTAAATAAAGTTATTTACAAAATAAAAAAAAATATTTACAGATTATTTTTTTTAAAGATTTAATAAGTAAAGATTAGTTCATTATCTGCTATCCTGGGAGTAGCTAAAGATCGTTTATTAAAATCGACACACATCTTTATAATATCGTTGTCATTTTTAAATAATACAATAGATGTCATTTTTAAATAATAAGTTTAATTAAAATTGGATGAAAAAAAAAAGAAACTTTATCACGAATCATGATATTACCCGGATTCGCATAAACCTAATGAAAGCTATTACAAATGTTGCGCAATAGCGTCCCATTCTTGTGTTAGTGCAATTTTAAGTTCCGCAGTTTTTGTATGGTTTGATTTCTTGCAAATACAGTTTCAAAATGATCAAATGAAGTTAAATTAATCCCATTGTATATGTTGGTATACTAACCTGATCTAGAGTTCATGTTGAGTTCAGGTTGAGCTTTGTACTGGATTTATATAAATTTTATGGGATTTATATACGTTACAACACAGGATAATGTTATTCTATAGTAAGGGGGCAATGTTTTCGAAGGGAAGACTACAACAGATCTTCTAGGTTGTTGGGAATGACTAACCAACTCCTACCACATATAATATAAAATGGGTTTATATACCGATGTGTTGTCAAATCACGGCGAACACTACTGTCTAGTAATATTTCGAGGATTACAAGTTCTGTTCGCACTTTTTGGCAGATCGGAGCATAAGGTCGTCGTCGACGGTGCATGCTCTGATCCTTAATTTGTCAATGCTAGTGTTCCACAAGGCTGTCTTTTTTTTTTTTTTTTTTTTTTTTTTATGCGAAAAAGTTGTCAAACGAGCAGACGGTTCACCTGATGTAAGTGAATACCGCCGCCCATGGACATCTGCTACACTCGAGGGTTACAGATGCGTTGACAACCTTTTGAAAATTGGGCTCCGGCTACCTCACTCACCAGACGAAACGCGAAAGTATTTGTCATACTTCCACTTTACGCCGGTCTTCTGTGAGGTCGTGGTACTTACCCGCACGGGCCTGCCCATTCGTGCAACAGTTAGGCTGCTGCGTGGCCCTACCACCGTAAGAGTCTCCTACTTTGTTTCTTAAACATATCAATGACATGATGCATGTCAGCATTGATATGCAGACGATAGCACTGATAGACGAGAGGCAGAACAAGCTTGTGTCGGAAGTCGAGACTTTGTTAACGAAAGTCTCAGAATGGGGTTGACTGAACATAATTATTTAAGCTTCATTGCTATACCTTAAACTAAGGGCTACAATAGACGACTTAATGCCTAATGTATTTTCTACCAGTCAAACCTTGTTAAGTTGAAAAGTAGATGTAAGCTTTCTTCGGTCGAACGGTCTTTCCGAACCGTTACGGCCTGGGATCCTTCAAGAAGAGAGCATGTTTTTTGCAGGCCCTCCGGTGTTGCATATGTTCATAGGCGGCGGTGATGACTTACCATCAGGTGACCGTCCTGCTCGTTTGCCCCTTTTTTCCATTAAAGAATACTTTTAGCTATATCCTAAACTGTATATTATGGTTCAGATAAAAAAAAAACATTCGCTAAAGCAACTTCCGGCATACTAAATCGACGATAGACTTTTCTTCTACAGTCAACACTATAGGTACAAACAAATATTTAACCCCATTATTTTACAGTCCACTGCAGGTGATTCAGTCCGAGCTTCTTACATGTGGCTTTATGTAAAAGTCATACTTTAATTTAATGCGTTTAACTTCGTCATTGTATAACAGATGTTGCACAGCAACTTTTGTATATGCTTAGGTACTTCTAGTTTTATTTTGTTAGATACTAATCATAGGTAATAAGTAAAAATACACAGAAAAGTTTTCTTTTTCTATTTTCATGCGAGAAATTGGCAAGAGAAATAGCGGTTCCCATAAAATTGCTCACCACCGCCCATTGATATTATGACTTTTTTGGATGTTTTCCTTCGCCGTCAACACGTGATAAATTAGCATTTCAAATTTTAACTAAAAACTTCATCAGCGCTAGCACCAGGATTTGAAATCATCTATATACTATATACTAAGCTATCACGGAGCACCATTTACTAAATTTTAAGATTATTACTCAGGTTCGGTTATACTTGTCAGCGAGTACTAGTTTGTGTATTATGGCATTAATTAGTTATCTCTTTAAAAGCATCAGCTTTGATGTGGAAGATATTTTTAATATTGTAGTCTTTAAAATTACTTATCGGCAGTCTCTCATTGAATGAGTCAGGTCTGTCATTGAATGAGCTTTGTTCACGAAAAATTTGTTTATATTTTTGTTGACTGCCGTCAACAATATATAAAAAAATTGCAGGAAAAATTCTTCTTATCCTCTACCTTCGTGATACGCTTGTGATAAAGCCATACAGATTTAAAGTATTAATGATCCTAGTAATTCTATGTTGAAATAAAACTTTTATAAATTCAAATTTCAATCATTTAGTTTATTGAAGAAAATATATTATCGTCGAATTTATAAGACATGAGTAATAGCTGTGCGCGTGTAGGTAACAGGTGCGATGTGAGAGACGGTCGCGATGGGTGCAGTGTAGGCGACAGGCACAGCGGGGGTGATCAGAGGTGTGGCATATCGGGCGATGGGGGCTGCGATGATGGGGGCTGCAAGGACGGAACGCTTCTTCAGCAGATGAAAGCCGTTCTCGAGAGCCTTTGCGGTGTAGTGAGCGGAGCGGTCCAAATTGACGTCCAGGGTGTCGAGAGGGCGGCCGTCGGCAGCGAGGATGTTGGCGGGCTGACCGGGGGCCAGGGACAGCGGTCCACGGTAGTTGGAGGGCCCGAGGAGGGCTGCACTGTAGGCGAACGGTGCGGTGTAAGCGAGGGGCGCGATGAGACCCGCAGACGCGGCGGCCAGAAGGCAGGACAACACCACCAGCTTCATCATTTTGTAAGTGGTCTGTGTTGTTTGCTGCACGAGAAGAACACTGATGCAGTTCACCGAATGAAATGAGCTTTTATACTCGAATTTAACTGGAAACATGTCGACGGAAGATCTCGTCGACCGTGAGATTGTGAGCATAATATTGAAACGTGAAATGAACTGAAAGCGCTGGCACCGCCCTGGGTGGTTTTGTTTGAATGTCACCTACTAGGAAGTGCCTCAAGATGGAATGTGTTTTGAATTATGCTATAATTTTTGCGGACATTATATAAGGTAATTATTGTATAGGGACGAGAAAATGCAAAATGACCATATTTAAGATTATATTATTAGATGTGCTCACAATTATCTCAATCAATTATTCAAATCATTAATCCTATCAAGATGATGATTTAAATTGAATATGAAATTCATGTTCGAACGAGGCACAGAACACCAATTCATTGCTTACAATTTGATTTGTTAATACTTAATGACGGGATAAAGCCTCTCAAGGTCGGTAGTATGTCTTTTTAAATATAAAACATATGAAAGCCTTTATGGGCATAATATGAAGTCGCCTAATCGAGGGTGAATTTTTCGTAATATCCTGAGAGGGATTTTGTCGAGCAATAAATGCATATACTATAGCTGAATAAATCATAGTATACTGTAACGTTAGTAATTTTATAAAAATATTTTCATCAAAGCTGAAAAATTTTTAGAGGGTTAATTTCTTTGGCAAGTAAGTTTCATATTCAGGTGGATACAATTAATCATTACTTTTTATAAATACACATCTTTATTAAAATAACTATAATTTAAAAACGTATACCTAGGTAACGTGAGGAAAGGAACAATGTACAGAAAGAAGTTTCTACAAGAGTTTATAACAAAATAAAACAGAATATTTAATACGATGGAATAGATAACATGAATACGTGTCATAGTCGTACTTTTCACATACAAGTCCAAAAGATAGTGATGCCTTTATGGCTTGTAGATTACTGGTAATCAGAAATACTGGTATTTAGGGTTCTGCACCTTAAAAGGTAAAAAAGGAACCCTTATAGATCGCACTCTTGTCCTTCTGTATGTCCGTGTGTAGTCACCGATTTTCTTAGGAACGGGCGGACCTAGCTAGTGGATTTTTTCCTTTATTTGAAATGTAATGAACGGGAACTGTATAGGTAAAATAAAAAAAGTTGAAAATTAAGGTAAACATTGACACATACAAGATTTTGTGTTTTTATTTCGTTCTTTTAATCGTGTTGACTCAGGATCTTGATTTTATACAAGTAATAGGGACTATACAGTTGAAATTTATACCAGATACTGAGTAACTGGTATAAATTTCAACTTGCTAGGTCCACCCGTTCCTAAAAAAAATCGGTGGTGATTATTTATCAATTTTATTACGGTGGTATAATGGATAGTTACGGAACTTGAACGATTTTTAATTTCAATGTAGCATAGTAGTTTCAATTAACGTTTTTGCTAGTTTTTTTTACTATTAAGGGAAAAATATTTATTTTTATTTTTTTGTTTTACAGAAAAAGGGCAAGCGAGCAGGATGCTCACCTTATATTACGGCGATAGTCACATCGCCATTCAAATTTGTGAGTGTCAATAAAACTACTTACTACTACTAACTTACTATAATATTATAAACGCGAAAGTTTGTATGTATGGATAGATATTTGTTACTCTTTCACGCAAAAACTGCTAAATAGATTTTATTGAAATTTTACAATAATATAGCTTATACATCAGAATGTGTTAACATAGGCTATAATTTATAAATATATGTGTGAATTATCAAACATATAGGTCCAACATAATGGTAAGTGTCCACTTAGTAGGAAAAAAATCAGCCATCTGCGAGATATTCTGGTGTACAATAAAAAAACTCATGTTAATTGCCTTTGGCCGCGAGGGTGAAACCGCAGTTAACAGCTACTTTATTTTATTTTTCCAATTTATATCATTTATTTACTTAAATAAATATAAAAGTAAAAAGTAAACTAACAGCCTATGATTATATGCCCCACTGCTGGGCAAAAGGCCTCTTCTGTGCAGTGGATATTAGGGGATAGACCACCACGCGACCGCATGGCATATTGGTGGACTTTTTTGTTATAATTTTGAAAATATGCAGGCTTCTCAAGATGTTTTCTTTCACCGTTAGGCGCAGGATTAGACAGCACACAATTAGACTGCACAATTCCATTGGTGCCGATACCGGGTATCGAACTCAGGTTACTCCATTGAATTAAAAGTATCCGGAAAATGGGCTATCGTGGTTCCTTATTATATAAATATGTTATATAATAAATAAAACATATTTTTAAACAATAATTAATAATTAATAATTAATAATTAATAAAACTAAATAAATTCTTGTAGCTGGCAGCAAACAAAGACGAGTTTTCGATTGAGTAGAAAGAAACATCCAAAATATTATGTTAATAAATAGAAAAAGATGTACTAAAATTTTAAAGAGGCTCTTTTGTGATACAATTGTTAGAAAAGTCAATTCAAGCTTGGTTCTGAGATCAAAATAAGTTTAAAAATCAAACAAATTGTTAGATTATTTAATTATGTATAAATTATGCAAAGTTTTCAGTTAAATAACTAATAGTATGTTTATATTATTACATGCTGACTGTGTTTTAATTTAATGAAAACACTTTTCAATTAAATTCCAAGTAGGAAAGGTGACATTAACAAACAAAGTATAGTCATAAGGCGTTTATTTCATGTCATAGTCCTTTTTTAAATTCCGAAAGATCATTATATCCATTTACAAGTAACGAGTGTAAGTTGGGCCATAACCGGCGGCGGCTGCGGCGACTGGAGCGACGAGTGGCGCGGTGTACGTTATGGGTGTCGCAGGGGTGATCAGTGGAGTTGCGATGGGGGTGACTGCAGGGGTGGCAACGGGGGCAACCACAGGCGTGGCTACAGGCGTGGCTACAGGTCCGCCAATGAGGGTCGCTACGACTGCAGCTGGGACCGACCGTTTCTTCAAAAGATGGAGGCCGCTGTCGAGGGCCTTAGCGGTGAAGTGTGCGGAGCGGTCCAAGTTGACGTCCAAGGTGTCGAGGGGCCTGCCGTCGGCGCCAAGGACGTCGGCGGGCTGGCCGGGGGCGAGGGACAGGGGCCCACGGTAGTTGCGTGCCTGGAACCAGTCCCCGCTCAGCAATGGCGCCCCATAGCCGTACGGAGCACCGTACGCGTATGGAGCACCGTACGCGTATGGGAAAGCACCGTACGCTAGGCCCGGGGCGTATGCGCTTGCGAACGCAACGGCCACGAGGCAGGAGAATACCACGAATTTCATCATTGTGCTGGATTTCGGAACGGAGAAACACTGATGTATTTGGCAAATCGAGGTCCTTATATATACTCGAGTAGATTATTGGGTGTCGTTGGCATATTTAGCTGACCTTGAATGGACAACTTTTGTAGAATATTTCAAGTGATTTTTTTCAGTAACAATTTATCCCCTCACTTGACATTTAATATTGCCGAGTGTACGCATTTAATTCTTAACAAGTAAATTAGTATTACATGTAATAATTACATGTTTTAGATTTACAATTAATAAATTTTATTCTAATTACTTTCTATACAACTATATTTAGAAGCTGTGACAGCTCACTAGAGCAATGCGAGTTCAGTCCCCGATGCTGGTATTAATGAAACTGTTAGTTTTAAGTGCTTACTTATCACTTCCTTAGCAATGAACGAAAACATCGTAAGGAAACCTGCATATTTTCGAAATAATAACAAAAAAATAATTGTTGTCGGCTAGATAACATTAACAAAATTATTAATACAATATCGGTTATAAATTATTATATAATTTAATATTTTTATTATTGTTGAGCGTAAAATTTTTAAGTAGCCATAAAAATAACAGATCTAAATCAGATTAGTTCTGTATCAATTATTTTGCATATTAAAACGAATGAAAAAGACGGCGATTGTTTTATTTGTATTGATTTTAATGTAATAAGCTATTTTGTATCAAAACAACTGTTAAAATTATGGTTACAATTAACTTACTAAAGACAGCGCTACTAGAACATAGACAAGAGCTACGGACTATATTGTTATGAACACACAAAGGAACTAACGCCATCTAGCGTCAACTATCAAAACCACTAAAGAACAAAGACGACATAAAACCCCCTATTCAACACTAGATGGCGTTAGAGGAACTGCTGTCTCGAAAACCGGGTACATTCGCGAACTTTCCGGAATCACGAACATGTTCGTGCGTGTCGGGTACGTTCCAGGAATGATCTTTCTGGATTATTCCGGAACCGGTCTCGGCTCATATAAAAAGCCGCAGGGAGGCGAGCGATGACAGTCCAGTTTGAGCTACCTTCGAGGCGACTTCGGAGCGAAAACTAGTGATCAAGAGCGATACCAGTGAAACCTACGACTTGGCTACAAAACAGGACATCGTTAGTGCTTAGTGTTTGGACCTAGTGCTTCGTGTTGGACCTAGTGCTATTGAATAAAGTCTTCAAAAGAGTCAGCAGGTCTTTCTCTCCAAATCCTTCGAACCCCTAACACGTAACAATATTATGCAATAACTCAAATATGTAGCACCATCGATTAATCATGCTTGCTAGTCTCAAATTGAGACGTTCTTGTATCTTGTATTAACTGATGTTTTTGCTTTCAGTAACTGACGCAGAACCGGTGGGCTAGCCAGAACCCACGGGTTTGGGCCCTCCGCTGTGGCCACGCATGTGCTCATGTGTGCGTTTAAGTATGGTGTGTCATCTAATGGCCATCGTGGTCGCGGTTCGGACCGAAACCCCGATGGCCGTCGACTGTGCAATTAGCTAATCGGTGGCTGGGAGCGGTGAGAACCGCCCCGGAACGCGGGAGTACCTTGTGTGCGCGTTGTGTTGGTCTCGCCGTGTTCGGAGGCGAGGGCGAACTAGTATTTTTGTTGTTGCACTAACTGTGGGTGTAGTGTTATCCGGCAGTAGTGTTATCCGCCAATTGAGACGTTACTACCATTTCTGCCAAAATTCGTTCAGAATCACTGTTAAGATAAACATGGTAAAAAGGTCAGCAAAAATAGAATTTAACTTCGTACTAAATTACTGAGCCAATGTTTGTTTTATATAAGCTTTAGGATGACTTACTGAGTATAAAATCACAAAACACTGATAGATAAAAAAGTATGAAAATTAAACAAAAAGGTTTCCAATAAAATTTATGGTGAATATATTGATCTTTAAAAATTTGTGATTTTATACACAGCAAGTGATCCTAAACCTTATATAAAACATAATTGGATCCTATGTTGAGCTGATAAGAGAACCAGATTTAGTTCACCGATATTTTTTGTAGCTGCGATGACACTCGCAATACAAAAATTAAAAACAATTCAGAATATAAACAACAATAATTGACGATTTTCTCCTTCAGTGTCAAAAATTTGAGCGTAACTTAACCAACATTGACCAGTATAGCTGATAGATAGCATACATGACAGGTAACTTTCTTTGTGCTGCAAATTCGTTTATTGGCGTAATATGACATAAATGCGAAAATTTTGTGGGAAGGTTGGAAACTTATTTAAAAGTCATAATTTATTCAAAGCATTGAAGTACGTCACGGAATGTGTGTGTCTTAAGTGACCTGGGAGCAAGACAATGGCACGTGTTAACAATTGTACAATATATTAAGTTTAAGAATATGAAGTTGTTTATGCAACTTTTCCAAAAGATATTTCCTTTAAATTTAAGACAGCATATTGTTTGTTCTGAAGTGTATATATTTTTACAAGAAGTAGAAGTTAAGCTGATAAGTTTGTAACCGCTAGTAAAGCTTCTTTAAGCTTTGGGTTATTTAGCCGTTTCAAAACACAAACCTAAATATAAAAGTTATATTTGTATACAGAAATGCTCCCAGAAAACGGTGTGGTATTTACTTTACGACGCAATAAGTGTATGTTCTTTTCTTTATTATTTTTCGAGATAAATATTTTCATGTATGATCAAATTACCTCCACCAATGTTAAATTTACAACAGCTGTACCTCAGATAACGAGATGGTAAAAGGTTGACAAGGATGAACAGAATAGGCTGATTGTCTTAGTGACCTCGCCCAGCATAAATATCAGCTTCCTGAACGATGTCTTCGCACCGGTTTTCGAAACTCTATCGCGCTTATCTGTTGCGAATAATTTCTATAAATACCATACAATTTACTTTTGAGCATCAGTTCTCCCTGCGTTGAACAACACAGACCATAATGTTCAAGCTGGTGGTGTTGTGTGCTTTCCTCGCTGTGGTTGCGGGCAAACCAGACGTATTAATCGCACCAGCGGCTTTCTCAACGACAGTGTTAGAACCCGCGAAGGCGACAATCTCTGAACATGCCAGCAGTGTCATTCATCCGTCACCTGTCGATGCGGTGGCCTATTCAGTGTATCCCTTCGCACATCTGGTGAAGAAACGGTCAGTGCCGTTGGCCATTAGCAGCTATGTAGAACCAGCGACCTACATCGCCGCTGCTCCAGTAACAACGTACTCATACACAGCGCCTTTGGTGCACTCGACAACTATCCTATCGGCTGCACCTGTTTACACCACAGCGCATTTAATTAAGAAGAGATCGGCTCCTCTCATCGCTGCTCCCTCTGTCTTGGCTAGATTATACATAACATCTGCGCCTCTTGGCACCTCATATTCCACTTCATATATCAACACTGCTCCTATCTTATCTTCCCCTTTCTCCTACCTAGCACCTACTCATTTTATTAAAAAGCGGTCCGCACCCTTAATTACATCTTATATTGCTCCTAGCACTTTGTCGGCCCCTTGGTATACTCCCACGTACGCAGCCGCTTCCCCGATAATCTCGACACCACTAATTTCTTCTGCCTCATTTGCTTACAGTCCATACTTTATCAAGAAATGATCTGATCATTGAAATATTCCTACAAGTTTTAACAGTGCTAGTTTATATAACGTTTTGTAATCATACAAATAATTGTGATGTTTGAAAATGTATTTCTATATTAGATTTTACCTTTTTAATTTTTTGACTAAACACAATTTTGTTACACTTTTATATGTACTACTTATAATTTTATATATGTATAGATATTACTTTCGTCATTTTTTACAAATCGAATAAACTTTTCTTTTCCCTTTTTCCTAAATGGCAATATTACCTTTGTACTTATTAAAGACAATTTATTAATAATTTTTCTATATTTATTCATTTATCTTTTTATCAATACCTTAGCTTAGGACAAAAGGTGGAATAAATACCAACTGCATGAAGAAAAATTTTGGCAGTTAAGTAGAAGGTAGCACGAAGTATAATTTGGGGTTTTTTTCAAAGTCAAGTCAAAGTCAGTTACTACACGATAAATCGTTATATTTTCTTTTTTATTACATGTCGTTTTAAACGTGGCTCTGTTAGGCGCTCTTCGTATATCCTTAGGCCAGGAATTCCAAAGTAGGGTAGGCTATACGGTGAAATAGTAAATGTAAAACTAGAAACATATTGAGGAATTTAGATTGTTATATGTAGATCGGAAATCTCTTTCAGTATTTAACGAAACGTATTGAAATTTATACTTTTTTATAAATCTTTTAAACTTGAGTAAAAATAAGCAGAAGTCTAAAGTTATGCTGTTTTGAATATATCGACTTATATATATTAATGTTTACATTTTTTAATGTCACGTTTAAATCTCTCGATTTATTTATAGAAAAAACGTGCAGTTTTGAAGTTCAGCGTTATGCCGCTTCGATCTATATTGAGAATAATAGTAATAGGATTGAGATAACGTGTCCTAAGTGAACGGAAATTGAGTTATGATCTAGGAACTAATTTCATTTGATATTGAACTCTTGTAAAATTTTACACATGAAATTAGATCTAGCCATTAAATAATAAATTTTAGGTATGCATGGTCATCGGAATATTTAATTTCTCTACTTTTCTTACGGTGAGGAGTAATAACATATATTTCTTATGCAAGGAGTTTTTTTTTTGCATGAATTTGAAGCGTAAAACTCGTATTTGGTACTTAAATTACACAAATTTTAAGAACCTTTTTCCTGCTGGCTCTGATAAGTAAGAAGTTTTCTCACTCAATTGTTATTTATATCTATTTGACGAAGAAATGCAGTAAGTGTTCTTTTCACTATATCACATATTTCTACAATTACTAATACAGTTGTATTTAAACAATGCTATTTAAAATTTAAATAAAAACAAAGTTAGTTTTTGTTCTATTCTTTAATTTCATGCATATTTAATTTGATATGATTACATTCTAAGGTTCACATTTCAATTGTACTAACTAAGTCATTGAATATTTACTGAATTTAGGTATGGTTTTGTGCTTTAACAAAATAACTTTTTTGTCTAATGTTTTATCTCCAATCTGTTTTATGATTTCGTTTTAATGTCTTTCATCACTATCGCCTTAGGCTTTTTTTCTTCCGGCTCTTCGTTTTCTATGATCATCGCGATCGTTCCCTGTGATGCTTCTTTTTGTGTTTTATCGATCGATACAGGTATCTCTAACGCTCTCGATAGTGGCGAGTTATGATAGAATGTTAGGGCAATCGGAACTAGGAATGTATTAGGAGGAAGCACTGACGATAACACAGCGTCACTTGTTGCCGTGACTTTTGTTGTAATATTCGCGTGAACTGCTGTTGCTGGGCCATAATATATTATAGGTGTCGATAAGAAGCCTGATGTATGCTTGATATCTATCCTCGATTGATGAGACACTGCACTAGGAGCGGAGTATATTAAAGGAATAAGCTGAGAACTACACGCCTGGTGTATCACTGAGATAAAGAGCAAAACAATCATCGTAAAGCCCACTTTCTTATTAACGATGGCTGTTATGAAATTTGAGTTTTATACACACGTAACGGGTTTTAAAATAGTTGCGTATACGCGTTGGATTCAAGTTCTCGGCCATGCTATCGTTGTTACAACATCGCGTGTCAAGGAGGGCACTGGCCTGATTGAGATGCACGTTTAATACAATCGTGATTCATAAAGATTAATGGGTTCACGTCATTGCATCCGATTACTTAACGTTGTTTTTGATTTGAGTTGCAGAACATGTTTTATTTCGGTTACAAAATGTTTATTTTTATAACGAGCTGTTTAAGCTTGACTGCTATGTAGCGGGTGATAAGTTATATTTTTATATAGAGAGATGGCAAGCGAGCTGGTGGTTCACCCGATGCTAAGTGATAACCGCCGCCCATGGAAATTTGCAATACCCATAGGATTGCAAATACGTTGCCACCTTTCAAAAAAGTGCGCCCCGATGACCACACTCATCAGTAGAAACGCGGAAGTATAACATTTCCACTTCAAACCGCTATACTGTGAGGTCGTTGACCTTACCAGAACTGACCTGCTCATTCGTGAAACAGCGAAGACTGCTGCATGGCCCTACCTTGTAATATAATTGTACGTGATAAATTCACTAGCTGAGTAAATGGCATCGATTTTACCGTTCTAATATCAGAATGAATCCAAAAGTTAAAATAATGATTTTATAATCATATAAAATAATAATGGACCATGTAGCTAAAACAACAAAGCTTATATTATAAATTTTCTTTTAAATTACGAACGATGAACATGCGTGTGCCATAAATTATCAAATTACAGATAGTCAAATAGCAAAAACTTACACTTCAAGAGTAAGAGGGAAAGTCTATTTACTTGTCAAATTTGATACCGCGTGGTTTACCATATTGTTGAATGTCAACGTTCTCTGGTTTTTCTATGTCTATTTTCAAGCTTGTAACGAAGGACACGACGTTTTTTCTTAAATTGACGGTGTTCAATAGCGTAACGAATCAATTACTAGCTCGTTGGTCCCTGTCACTGTGATTCATTGTATTCAGCCTATTCAGTATAAGTAGGAGCTTTGCATTAAGAATTCGTTAGTAGATTAAATCTTTCAGTTCGAAGACTGTTGGTACAACTAGAGTTAGTGAAAATGTTGAGCTTCGGGCTACTCTTCTTCTGCTTCGCCTTATGCCACGGGTATTCAGTGCTACCTGGAGTTCTGCCACTTCCCTCGGTGCATTCGGCGCATTCTGCTATTGTGGCGCCACATTCTTATTATCATGGGCATACGACCCCGGCACTACTCAGCCACGGAGGATTTGCACCAGTGAGTCATCATTTATACAAACGTTCTCCGCACTATGCACCGATCGCTCATGTGGCACCCTTGCCACATGTTGCAACAGTAGAACACGGGGTGCCCGTGGCAGTCTCTCACCAGCAGCGTGTGGACATACGTTCTTCTCCAGCAGTCGTGGCTGCTCCTGTTGTAACAGTAGTGAAACCGGTGCTGACGTCCTTCGTTCCAGCTACTCCGTTTATTCACAAGCCTTTGATTGGTGGTTACGAAGCTGGACACTACGCTTCAGTATACCCCCATTTATCCCATTACTGAATATAGGAGCTGAACAACTGTTCATTAAATGATATGTATGCAAGTAAAATAATTCACAATTATAATGTATGTGTTGAGTGAAATAAAAATTGCAAGGACTATTCTGTGTTTTAATGGATAGTCTTTAGTGGGTAGTATCGTGAATGGGATATTAATATGGTTTCGTTAGTTATGAAAGTTTTAAAAATTTAACTTATACTATAACTGACGTTGTTGCCAGTCACTTGCCCGTAATTTATATTTATAATAAGGAAGGCGTTAAGATTTTCGTCGCTGTGGCTATCAGCCGTTAAGCTCAGTGGCTAGAGCGCCACGCCGCGAATGCCGAAGACGTGGGTTCGATTCCCACAGCGGCGACAATCTTTTCGTACTTTTTCTACACGTTTTAAAGTTTTAATATAATAAGGCAGTTAAAACTTTATATTGTCCCTAGTAATCACCAGGAGCTGATGGCAGCATCTATCTTCGGCGTTTCACTACATAGTATAAAATAAAGTCGTCCCTCTTTCTGTTCCTATGTATGCTTAGATCTTTAAAACTACGCAACGGATCTTGATGCGGTTTGTTTTACTAGATAGAGAGATTCAGCAGGAAGGTTTATGTGTATAATGTATTGCACCCGTGCGAAGCCGGGGCAGATTGCTAGTTAAATATGATTTTTACCCCCAGGGCCGGATTTAAACTTAATGCCGCCCCTGGGCACTAGAAAAAAAACTGCCCCAATACGGGAAATTTACTTAAGCTTATAGTTTATATATTTTATTTTTCAAAATTAAAATAACTAATTTATTGCAGTAACTTTATTATAATTTATACAACAAAACAAATAAATATTTGTTTTTGTTTCTAACAATCAATTAAACAGAAAATCGTTAATTAATAGAATTAGTTAATTGTATTGAGCAAACTTGATAAGACAAAAAAACTTTTATTCAGTTTTCCACCTTAAAAAATTTGCCGGCCTGGGCACTTGCCCCGACTGCCCCTATTGTAAATCCACCGCTGTTCAGCCCACATAATTGTGAAATGGGTAAATTATAAATACTAATCTCAGGTAGCGCGGTAATTTCAGTATTAAGTATCAGTTTGTAGGAACAACGTATTTGCGAGGTATCAGTTTAATGAGTCTGCAGAGTTTGCTAATGCTAAAAGTGAAAACACTTGCCCGTGAGGTCAAAGATTTCCGATGTGATAGCTGTGTCCGGGCGCTCGCCGTTAATTAAATTATACTCGCGCAACCTGAGTGCGATCCCCGGTGCCGGCACCAATGAAATTGTTTATTTTAAGTGCTGAATTATCACGTGCTCAGCGGTGAAATAAAATATCTTGAGGAAACCTGCCTGTTTTCGAAATAATAATAAAAAAAAAATTCGAAGATATTTGAAGTCCGCCAATCCGCAGTGGGGCCGCGTGGTGGACTATGATAATACCCTGATTGTTACCCTCTGTATACAGGTGGCCTTTGCACAGCAGTGGGACAAGTATAGGCTGTTACTTTACTTTTTTTTTAGATATAATATTTAAACTATTTTCGTGAAATACATCTACTCACATTATCGTATAAATGCCAATTGGTTTTGATAGAAGTAATTAAAGAGCAAAAAATTGCTTGTCGTGTCGAGAGTAGAGCACAACCTAAACCGCTTCGCGGTATGTGGCGTGCAAAAATCAACTACATGCGATGTCTATTAAAGTATTAAAAGTATCTTATTTGAATCCATTTTCTTTAAAGTTTATGGCCAACAAGCATGTGTGTCTGCCATTTTAGGATTCTGCTCAATAGAAGCTAATTGCAAAGTCGTAAAAACTACAATAGTAAAAATATATAATTTCAATACCATACTTAAAAAAAAAAGAACAGAAACAAGTGTAAAATTAATGTTTTATTCAGGCAGTCCGTTCATCTCGTAGTTTTGTCGAGTTTATATGTATTCATATGTTATTTACCAAGGGTGAACGCCGTAAGCTTTAGGAAATACACCTGAATAGGCTAGGGGGGATGATACTAAAGCAGTTGTAGAGTATCCTGGGACATAGGAAGCGGAATAGGTAAGAGGAGAGAGCACAGCACTGTGAGTCACCGGAGAAACGACCGTGCTGTAGCTTAGTGGGGCCAGAGACCGTTTCTTGAGGTGATGAAGACCTGACAAAGCCTTAGCTTGATAGTGGGCTGCCCGAGCAGCAACAACTTCAGGGGTGTCCAGGGGCACGCCGTTCACAGCATCGAGCACCACAGCCGGAGAGTTAGGGGCTTGAGACAAAGCGGCGACGGGTACAACGTATGGTGCACTGTAGACGCCTGCTGTGTACAGTGGCGTTCCGTGAACCACGCTGGTGCTGTATTCAGACAGAGAGCTGGCAACAGGCACAGTGCTGTACGCCAGGGGTGCCAAATATCCCGGCTTGGCGGCAGACGCTGCCAGCAGAGAGCACAACACCACCAGTTTAAACATTTTGGTCTGTGTTGTATAGTCTGTTTGAACGAATTAGATCGAGTGATGCCCGACGTAGAGTAGGATGCTTTATATACCAGTTTTCTTGGCTAACGCATGACAAAAAATTCAACCTTCAAAAATTCACATGGAATGTTGATAATCTGTCGGGTTGTCACACGACAGTGTCATGCTAACCAAATAGACGCTGTTTGTATAAAATGTCAGACTACGCGGATGCTGTTACTAATGTTGGAAGTAGGTTATTAATATTTTTTATATTATTAATCATTGACAAGTGTCGAATCGTATACTATATTTACGACATTTTATAAATGTCTCATTTGATGAATTTTAATTAATTTAAATTAAATAAACCATTTCAACCTAACTCAATTGTGGCAGATCGTGTGATTTTTGAATGACCACAGAGAATAAAGTTTGAATTAAAAAAATATAAGTTACTTTAATAGCTCACTTAGTATCTGAAGTTAGTATTTGTGGCTCACTTAGTATTTGAAGGGAAAGAACCTTCTTTTATAGAAACTTCTTTCATAAATATATAAAATTAAATTAAAAATAATATGAAATACAAAATTAAACAAGGCATTTGTTTATATGTAATATTTTGAATATTTCGGTTTCAATTTAAATTAATTTATGAGTTAATGGATGAACCTCTATGTGACAACAGTGCAAGTAAGGTTTTTTTATATTAAAGCTGTTTGACTATAATTATGAAAATAAATCTTAGGTATATATGAATACAAATGTGATATCGGCAAACCTTTAGTTTTAAAGATTCGATGAGAAACAGAACTTGTTGAACTTGACTTTTATTTCAGTTGTTTCTTGGGCGGTATAAATAGCATATGCAAGCCAGAAGAAAGTATCAGTTAATAATTTTACATTCTGTCGTTCACATCTGAGCTAACACAGACCACGATGAATTCGCTGGTGGTGTTATTTTCTCTGATAGCCGTGGCCATGGCAAAGCCGTCGTGGCTTCTACAGAACGCGGCATCGTCGTCATCTGTCACCTCAGAATCTCGTGTAGACGTTCATTCGTCGCCATCGATTATAACATCAGCTGCCGTTGCTCCGATTACCCGTACATATGTTGCCGAACCAGCATTTGCCGCTCCAGTGGCCTTCTCGGCTCCTACTGCGATTTCCCAACAGTCTCGCGTAGATATCAAGTCATCACCTGCTGTTGTTAGCACATATGCTGCGTCCCCAGCCGTTATTTCTGCACCAGTCGCTGTTTCGGCGCCCGCTGCTATTGCTGCACCTGCTGCGACTTCATATCAGTCACGTGTAGATGTCAAGACATCACCTACCATTGTTAGTACATATGCTGCTGCCCCGGTTGCAATTTCTGCACCCGCTGCAGTTTCTGCACCGATAGCACTTTCTGCCCCTGCTGCGACGTCGTATCAATCACGAGTAGATATTAAATCATCACCAGCTGTTGTTAGCACCTATGCTGCTGCACCTGTAGCTGCTCCTGCTATTGTTGCAAGAACGGCCTATGCGGCTCCAGCTGTAGCTGCCACACCCGCAGTTTACTCTGCCCCTGCTGCTTTTGCTGCACCAGCGGCGTCATCTTACCAGTCACGGGTAGACGTCAAGTCATCTCCTGCCGTGGTCAGCACGTACTCTGCAGCCCCTATTGCTGCTTTCGCAGCACCCGCAGCAATTGCAGCTCCAGCTAGCATCGTCGCCCCCGCCGCATCATCCTACACATCCCGCGTTGATGTTAAATCGGCTCCAGCGATAGTCAGTACTGTTGCCGCTACCCCTGTCGGGTACGCTGCTCCTATTACAACAGGCGCATACGGTGCCCCATTTGCCACAGCCATCACCTCTCCTGCATTAGTTAGAACTACTTTTGAGACCCCGGAAGTTGCTGCTGCGCGTGCTGCACACTTTCAGGCTAAAGCCCTTGCTGAAGGTCATCTGATTCGTAAGCGGTCAGCTCTGCTAGCCGCCGTACCCTTGGCACCAGCAGCGTCATCTTACCAATCTCGTGTTGACATTAAATCGTCTCCTGCCGTCATCGAAACCTATGCTTCTGCTCCCATTATTTCGACTTACGCTGCTGCTCCGATTACTTACACTGCAAGGGCCTACGGCATTCCTTGGTAAATGTCATCGATATAAAAGAACGAAAACCTGACTCAGATACAAGGAACGACTGAACCTGTTTGTACTTAAACGAAATAAAACGATGAAACGATATTAACGCCTTTTACTCCTACATACATTTTTTTGTGCTATTTATAACATGAGACTAATATTTTGTGTTAATTTATTTTGTCACAATTTACTTCGTAAAATAAGTATAATATATTAATATTTGGCAGACGCTCAATCTAAAAAAAAGTAACGTCCAGAAACGTTTTGATATCATAAAAGTACCTAATTATATATATATATATATATAATATATTTTAACATTATATTATATACCTACGTAAAAATATTTTGAATGGTTTTGTTTTATAAGTTAATCATATATTCTTAAAAACCTTAATTTAATACTATGATGGATAAATACTCTTCGAAATTGATAACTTAATCGAAATCAATTTTAAATTCACTACTCAGCTGTATTCAACTTGTAAGACGTAAGCATCAAAATGTTCTAGGTTTAGCATATTGTTAATTGTAATCATTGCTCGCTTATGCAGCCAAAATATGTATTTAAGTAAGGTACTTTTAGGCGAAAGTGCGTAATGACTCAGATAGTACGTTATACGGTCATATATAACTGTTATTTTCTATTAGATAATATCATCTTCATCATCATCTGTCTGCCCTTACCCACCTAGGTGTTGTCGGCCACACTGTGAATGTGAATCATGTTGCAAGCGGTTTTGGCTATGCTTTTACGATCAGTCGCCGCCGTTAACACGCCGTTAACCCTCCTTGGGAAACAGACATCCAGATTAGGAACAATTATCTGTGGGTCACACAATTACTTGTAAGTTACTTGACTGAATCGAACCCACGATCCCCGACGCCGATGGCTTAGCAATGGCGATAATAATATATGTCATTCAAAAAAGGTAGTGTGCCAGTCACCGCACAAGTACAATATTTAATTGATCATCACTGGGGTGCAAAACAGCTACCGAAAGTTTAATGGAAATGGATTGTGTTTTAAACATTAAAAATTTATTTTTTTATGTTGTCATTGTCTTTAATCGCTAGGGCATAAATAGTCACAAATGATTCTTACCAATTACTTTACTATTACCATTACTATTACTATAATTCTTACTAATATTGTAAAGGCGAAAGTTTGTATGTATGGATGGATGTTTGTTACTCTTTCACGCAAATACTACTGAATGGATTTTAATGAAACTTCACAATAATATAGCTTATTCATCAGAATAAAACATAGGCTATAATTTATATTGTGTGAATTGTCCAAAATATAGGTAATGATAAGTGTCATCAAAGTAGGAAAAAATTCAGCCACATGCACGATGTTCTGGTGTATAATAAAAAACTCATTGTTAATTCCTTTTGGCCTCGCGGGCGAAGCCGCGGGTAATAGCTTGTATAATGATATATTAAACTGAATACGATGTTCCAGTTTTCTTTCTCCCAATATTATATCATCATAAAACAAGGTACCTTTTGTATAAGCATGGACATGAAATTAAAAAAAGAAATGTTATAAAATAGTTAACATGTATTTTTTTAAAGTCTACAATTGGATTGTAATTTATCGTAATATTTACAAATTTTCTCTCAACTATTGTTTCTTTTTAAACGGAACGTACATTGCTTCTGAATGGATGCGTGTTGGTCGTTGAATGATGATTCTCAACGTTTGCGAATAATTTGTCGTTCAGCCAAAGCCTTCGCTTCAAAGTGTGCAGCACGAGCAGCGGCAACTTCAGGTGTGTCAAGTGGTACACGTGGTAAGGAAATTGCAGGATTATCGAAAGTGGATCCAGTTACTGCGGTACGCTCCAAACTTCTGACTATTGCTTGTTGACCTACAAAACCGTTGTCGTATGCGGTAATAGGTGTTCTGTGCGCCGTTATTCCATATGCAACGGGTGCAACAGCTGTGGTCCTAATAGCAGGAGAACAACAATCAATGCGTGACTCTCGTGAGAAGGAAGCTTGTGTTCCGATGGCGGCTGGTGCAGTAATTGCTGCATTGTAAGCTACGGGAGCCGCTGCGACGGTACTGACAAGACCAGGCGATGATTTGTATTCTACTCGGGTTTGATATGCTGCTGCTTGTCCTACGACAGCAGCTGGTGCAGCGATTGAAGCTGGAGCGACATAAGATGATGAATAGGCCACAGGCCCAGTATTAATATTGCTAACGACGGTTGGTGATGACTTAACTTCCACGCGAGATTGGTAAGAGGATGCAGCCGGGGCACTATAAGATATGGGTGCGGTTTCTACTGCGCTAATAATGCCTGGTTTTGTTTTCACATCAACACGGGATTGGTATGAAGATGCTAATGGAGTTGCAACGGCCGCAGGTGCCACTGCAAGATTTGGTGCGCCGTAGGCATAGGAACCATATTGATATGTGTTTGAAAGAGTAGGAGCTGTTTTGATGTCAACACGGGATTGATAAGAAGATGCCACAGGAGCTGCAATTGGCGCAGTCGCTGCTGCGAAGGTTTGAGCTCCATAAGAATAGGGGCCAGTTGGATATGCATTAACAGTATTGGCTGTTTTAAAATCAACACGGGATTGATAAGAAGACGCTGCCGGTGCTGAGATGGCTGAAATGGCTACGGGAGCAGTTATGGCTGGAGCTGCATAAGATGCACCGTATGCCACTGGTGCAGTTACGAATCGGCTTACGACTGCAGGCGAAGATTTTATATCCAATCTTGTTTGATACGACGATGCTGCTGGAGTGGCATAAGATGTTTTGTAAACAACGGGGCCTGCTTTTAAATTGTTAACTTCTACGCGAGATTGAACAGACGATAATGCAGGTGAGGCAATCGCTCCAGAAATTGGTGCACTATAAGCAATTGGTGCGCTTTTTATAGAGTTAATAACAGTTGGTGTTGTTTTAACATCGACACGGGATTGATATGAAGTTGCCACAGGAGCTGCAATTGGCCCAGGTGCTGCTGCAAAAGTTTGTGCCCCATAAGAATAGGGACCGGTTTGATACGCGTTAACAGTAGTGGGGGATGTTTTAATATCAACACGGGATTGATAAGAAGACGCTGCGGGTGCTGAGATGGTTGCAGGTGCAGTAATAGATGATGCTCCATAAGATGAACCGTAGGCCACTGGTGAATCGTATCGGCTTACAACAGCTGGAGAAGATTTTATTCCGAAGCTTGTTTGATACGAAGACGCTACGGGTGAAGCAACAGCAGCAGGAGCAGCAATTGAAGCACTGTAGGTTACAGGTGCTTCAGCAATGGTGTTTACAACAGCCGGTGCACTCTTGATGTCCACACGAGATTGTTGAGAAATAAAACCATTGGGACCCGCCACAGAAAATCCAGTTGGTGCAGCATAATTAAACGGTGAAGTGGCTATTGTCCTTGCTAAACCAGGTGAAGATTTGATGTCTATTCGAGATTCTTGAGTGAAGGCAGCTTGACCGCTTACCCCAGGTAGCGCTGCAGCGTATGCTGGTGCACCAATAAAAGTGCGTGATAGTGGAGCATATTCAGCTGTAGTTAATAACGGTGACGACTGTACATCAACGCGTGACTGTGATATATATCCAGCTGGAGACGGCACTGAGTACTTTAGAGCACCGTGTAAAACCGAAGGCTCACTGGTTGCAAGTGATACTACTGAGAACAACACCACCAGCAATATCATCGTGGTCTGTGTCATTTCAGATGTGTACCACAAAACGTAAACGAATCAACTGATGATGGTACTCATCTACAATTGATTTTTATACACTTGGTTTTGTCGAATAAAAGTCAAGTTCAACGAGTTTAATGGAAAATAAAGGAAATCTTATTTTTCGTAAACACATATTTGACAACGCGTTAAAAACAGAGGATAAAAATGTAAACATATGTAGCTGTGTAACTTTGCCGTGTAATTTTGTTTTGTGTTTGTAGGAAAATACAGCAAAACAAATGATTATATAACATGTAATTACAATAAATATGATATAGACAATGCAATTTTAAGGTTTTTTTTTATATTACTTTATGTTTCGGCCCAAGCAGAATTCCAAAGGTCATTAAATTGTTTAATGTTTAAATCAATTATTAAGGATTAATTCGCACTTCATTTTTAGATAATTATTAAAGAAAGAGACACTAAAGCCAAAGTTAAAATTTCTTTATTTAAAATAGCCTTGCTTTAAGCTTTTACTGAATGTTAAAAAACTACCAAACTAAAAAAAACAATGTACCGATTCATCATGCATGTCGTTTTGGAAATTAATTGATTGATAACTATTAAAAGTTTTCGCTGCTTTCTTCTGCCTTTAAATGTTTCAATCGATCAGAATTACTGTTCGCGAAACGGCTTCTGCTGTTGCACGAATGAGCAGGCACGTCCGGGGAACTACCACGGTCTCATAGAATAAGTATTAAACTTTCGTGTTTCGTTTCGTGTTTCGTCTCGTGTATGAGGGGCCCACTTTTTTAAATGAGTGGCACAGTTGCCAAAGTATTGGCTTCAGCGTTGACGGTCGTGGGTTCGATTCGCACACTGAACAGCTATTATCCATAGATAGTTGTTTCACATCTGGTTGGTGGCCCGCGTGAAATTTATGTTTGTAAAACGTCCTTACAAGAACTGATAATGTTGTCCTAAAGTTTTGTCCTAAGGGCAATGTTAAAAAAAATGTTGTAAATGTACCTGCAAGCCGGGTGTTGTACATGTCTATGAGCGGCGTAGTCACTTAACATCAGGTGAATCACCTACTCGCTTTACCTATTCTATACTAAAATTATCTGTTTATTGTAATTTATATAATTTTTTCACTAAGTTTGTTAGATCGATAAATCCGAAGGGACTTTTAATTTTTACTGCAGTAATTAGAACTAAAATAAAATTTAAAAGATCGTGAAGATACTTACGGAGAACGTAATAAATTGTGTATGCGTATTTTTTCCCGCCCAATTTATTATTTGACTATGTCATTAGATACATTACTTTTGAATTATGCGAAAACAAAATGTTAAATGTCGAAACACTTCAGTTGGCGCTGTAAGTATCGTCATATGAGCTGTTAACACGGAGATATATATTTTTTTACTTTACTCTATTAATCGAAATGTTAAAGTTTATGCAGATCGACCTTGATTTTGCTTTCTTGCTTCGCTGCCGGACGAATGGGCGTACATGCCGGACGACGCCCAATCGAAGTATCAATCTTTATAGAGTGGTTACAACAAATTGTTGGAAGCATTTATTAATTAAATCTAAAATAGTATAAACAATTCTTTAAAATTGATTAGACATTTTGTTATAGAAACAAAAAGTGTGTAACGTTTCTGCATTTAATCGACACATTTATTATTAATTTAAAGTAGACTGTTCTCTAATTATTATTAGTTTTTCACCACACAGGTTTTTAAGCCGAAACCGAGATACCGACACCGTAATTGAATCTTGCTTAAACATATTAAATAATTCTGTTGTATCCTAAAAACTACTTTATTCACAGTTTGCTAAGTATGTAATTTAAATATTTTTTTTTATAAGTATTCATACGGAATATGTTTCAAAATCAAATTTAGAGATAAGAATTAATTAAAAAAATGAAAATTTATTCAAGATTTCTGGTAATTTCTATTTAAAAATTTGTAACATAGACATACGCTTTTTGTGTGTACTTCAAAGTACAACCTATTACAGTTTTCAATCAATTTTATTTAAGCGTAACCAAGCGTTACAAGCTACTCTCTACATATATGTAGCAATAACAATATGAAGTAGTGAGAGGCATGCGGAATAAGTGTCCTTTTATGGAGTCGATTGTTTACCGAGTTATTTATTGTGTCGGCGGCAGATAATTAAGTGAGAGATGGTGGTTACTTCTGCGATGAATTATCGATGCATTGTCAAGGACCCAGCATGGATGTGCTCCGAATACACACCCATTGTAATTTATCACCATACTCAAAAACGCTTCTTTCGGAATTCGATTGTTCCTTTTTCGGAATTTGCGGCAGATTACTATGTATTTTATGACTCTTTTTATATGAACAATTGAGCAATGCAATATATCCATGAAGCCTGGGGCGTGTAGCCCTTGATTAAACCGTCTATATTATTTTTGTCCAATTTCGTTTTAAAATCTTGCTAGTGGAATTAAGTTTATGTAAAGATTTTGCATTTATAACCTTTTAGTCATTTTTATTACAGGAAACTTTCTTGGTTAGACGTAACTTTTGTAACTTTATAAAAACAAATTAAGTAACACAAATAAGCTAAGCTAGAGAAATTTTTATGTTTACATCTGTTACATACGGTGTTAATATTTTTTTTAATTCGAATTTTAAATGCTTTACTAAGTGACTGGCCTAACTGAATAACAGCCAATAATACATTTATATAAAGGTTTTTGTATTCTACGAGATAGTGCGTACCTATAACAATAGGTGGTTGTTTTTCAATGTTCTTTGTTGATCGGAATGAAAGTTGGTGTTGCTTACGTGATCTGATAACTAATGCAGTGACACATTTATAATACAACTAGTATTATAATGAATAAACGTTTAAGAGTTTTACTCATTCTTTTGTGATGAGCAGCTAATTCAAATAATTTCTTTTATTAAAGGTAAAGTCAATGAAGCAGCGAAGTCCACTTTCGAACTGATGTCGTGGATTCGTATACCAGATAATTGTTTCGATAAATCTTCCATTAACGAGTGGGCGATATTTTCCACTTCTTCTGACAGTCAAAAATCTGTTTGACATTCGTAATCAGGATACGCCGTACCCATGCTCATTAAATGTCCATACTTCCGACGCATTATACTATACGATTGAACTCTCATCGATCTATAAACGTCTTTACAGAGCATAAAACTGAGAAAACGTAAAGGCCGATGAAATACAAGTGTCATTAATTTTTAAATATCAAGAGATTGTTGTTATCATTGTGATTGTTCTTGGACCGAGACGAGGGGAGTGTTATTAATGTTTACCAACTGTCCATTTTGTAGTCGTTTGGATATAAACACGGCGAAAAAACGAAAAAAATGATATAATTTATTGCCTTTTATTACGATACCAAACTTCTGTGTTTTCCAACTGAGATGCGAGCATCAATTCCGCTCCGATTCCGTATTAAATATTCTTAATACTACAGCGTTAAATAGGATTTAGATGAAGTTGACTGTTGCATATTGGTCGGCTTGGGATGGTGGAAGCCGAGTTGGGTTGCTGGCAGATTACCACCCGTGGGCGAGGGCGGGCCCGGCGAGAATGGGAGCAGGGGCGGCTACTATCGGTGCATGGGCAGCTACGATAGGTGCATGCGCAGCGACCACAGCGGGAGTCGCGATCTGGAAAGCAGCATATAAAACCTTATACAACCTGACCTGCTTCGCAAACAATAGATAACACATGCCGTCGCAATTGACGAGGCTATTTTAAGCGAGCAAATTTCTTGGCATATGAAGGGTACTAAAACTTAAACCGGTTTAAATTAACTACCAATTATTGAAGTAAATTGTTATGAATTATATTAAGAGCATATGCAATTTTACACGCTGCGGTGTCAAGTAGAAATATTTTATTGGCTTTGGCGTCGAGGGTCGTGGGTTCGATTCTCAAACGGGACAAGCATTTGTGTGACCCACAATTAATTGTCCCGGATCTGGGTGTTCGTTTCCCAAGAAGGAATGACGTCAAGCAGGCGGCCCGTCGTAAAAAGATAGCCTACAATATGATTCACACGTTGTGCCGACCCCACCCAGGCGGGATAAGGTCAGAAGGATGATGATGATTTACAGCCCAATAGTGCGATATGTTTGATCGTAGTTATTACTATATGGCTGCCTGATTAGTAAACTGTAATGCTTAAATTGCCAAGCCATTTAGGCTGATAACAAAATAACTGTTAAACGGGAAACTTCCTTCTCAATATCGCACTATTATGTAAAAATTGCGGAATATTGATTTATTTTTATATAATCTGCCCAGATAATTCTGATATTTGCAAATAACAATTTATAGCTAACTAATAAGATCATATCATTTCGTGAGACATTCTTTCGTTGATAACTGACAATATTAACATCCACATCATATTTTTTGACACATTTCTTGAAAAAATCTAAAAATTTATGACGGCGTACACGTGTACAGTAGCCGCATGAAGATATCAAACAATGTTTACTTCTCGAGTATTACTTACTCTCACGGTGTTGGCGTAAGATGTGGCAACGGGGACGGCGGTCTTGACGACTCCAGTGCTAATCAGAGGAGCTCCAACGACGCCGTGGCCCCAGGGGGCCGCCAGGGGTGCAGCGGCAATACCGCCATAGAGCCCAGGTGCGGCCGCGACTACAGCGAGGAGAGCGGTGAATACAACCTTCGGAATAAAAAAAATCTTATAGAACCCTAGTAAATATACTTATTAAACAAGAAGATGGAAAGCTATTGTTGATAACTCTGGTTGTGATTGAATAATAAATAAATATTTCATGACATATTTTTACACAACTTTAGGTCCTAGTTAACTGATAAAAATACTTGTTTTTTTTTTGGAAATAAATACAAATTATAGATATATAAACACAAATACACTAGAGAAACATCATGTTCATCATAAACATTTTTTCAATCGTGGGGTTGGAAAAAACACCATCTGGCGCAAAAGACAATTTCACTATCCACTATGTGAATTGAGTCGTCAAAAATTGTGTTCCTATCTTTAAAATGGTGACACCGGTTATCTTTTACTAAATAGTTAAAATTAAAAATTAAAAATTTCCTCTCCTTTGGACAAACCAAAATGCCTGTATCAAAATGATATGAAATATATATCTACATTATACCGCATACCTATGTGCCACAAAGATATGTTAAAATTGGAACAAATGAAACAACAAAATGCGTTAAAACACAAATAATTAAAAAAAAAAAATATAAGAAAGCGTGAACAGCACAAATTCATTAGCAATAAAAATATAAATCGCAAGCTCAATTATCTAATTTACACAGAAACGAAATAAACATATATAAAATAATAAAAAAAAATAAGTAATTCACTCTTAAATAAGGCAAGTTATAAGTAAATCAAACATAAACGTCATAAAATACCTGTATAAAGCCTACTCCAGTAAGTGGTAAGGCATTTAAGCTTTATGACTGCGGTAAGAGGTTGTTTAACGAGTAGATAAATTTCAAATATCCCCGTCTGTCCTTTAAAGACGTTGAGTATTTCCTTGCGTGGGACTAAACCGATCCAAGCGAACATATATCAAACCCATTTTATCTTGATCCGAGAATAATACCGGTCAGTTAGTTCGTTAAAACAAGAACATGCCACAATGTGTTATCTATTGACGTCTGAGTACACTAGACCCTAGATCGCTCGACTTTGAACGTCGTTGAACTTGTTTTAAAGAAACATTTATACAATCGAAGTTTATATAAGCATTATTTTGCACTAATAGTGACTATTACTATAACAATGTAACGTTCTAACGATCACTTTAAACAAATCACGTATTTATAATACGCCATTCGCTTTAACCACAATCTAATTTTTTTTTTGTGTGGTAAACGAGCTGGTGGTTCACCTTATACGAAATGATAGCTGCAACCCGCGCAGATGCGTTAGAAAGACATATGCGTTATAAAGACACAAGATGCGTTATAAAGACTTATATTCTAAGTTTTATTTAATTTTGTACTTAAGGCAATGTCGCGTTAATTAATCCTGTATTAGAATTTTCTGTAGCTTTGTTATTAATATTAAACGAAAGAGAATGATGTGAGATGATGAGAGATTTTGAGTAATTTAGTTAAAATGTTCTCAGATTATTATAAACATAACAACAATTAAGATTGTTAGAAAATGAAATTGATAAAATATTAGGCTTTAACTTATATCTTTAAGGAATTTATTAAGTGTTATAATGTGCTTTGTAATAGTAGCAAGGTACGACGGTTTTTAAACCATTTGACCTGCATAGTGACTTTTTCTAATGTTTGCTTTAAGAGCGTTCAGAAAATGTAGTATTACCATATACATACATACATAGTATATAGTTAAGTATAGTAAACTAACAGTCTATATGTCAGCTGATCCAAGTTCTCTACTGTACCGAGTGTATTACGGTATAGTCTACCATGCGAGCCCACCGCGGATAGGCAGAGTTATAACATGTTTTTTTGGTATTACTTTGAAAACGTGCAGCTCTCTGCCACTATGTGTAGATTTATCGTTGAGCACGAGATAGGTCACCAAATCTCGGTTTCAGCATACATCACCTATTTTTATGAATTATAAACGAGCGCTTTATAAATACATAGGTATACGTTTAATTTAGCACTTCTACATATTTCAAAAGCAACCTTGAACTACGTAGACCGCCAACTACAAATGATCTCAGACTTTTTCTGTGTTATCATTATCAAATCGAATTATTTAAGGCTCGAACTGGGCAAAAAAGTTATAGATCGACTACCGGATTGCGACGGAAAATCGACCTCGGTGGGTCGTTGTCACTTGCCGTTTACCAGAATGTCAAGCTGACAAAAAGCGCCTCTGAAAGGAAGAAATTTAACGCGTTACATTGACTACAATTAGCTATCTTATATATTTTACAGTATAATAAATGATTTCGCACATCTATTGAGAAACTTAGAGAGATATCTTGCGAGAGAAAATTATCCATAATTTAAATAATGGTAGTGAGTCTATTGTCATATTTAATAATGATACACGATAGTCTTAATTCATAAAAATCTGCTATGAATTTACTAACATTTAAATATCCAAGTAACTTTAAGTAATAAACATATATATTTGTAAATTGTAGCTCTATTTAAAATATTGCTATAACTTAGATTTAAAGAATACAAAGGAAAATTATCAAAAAAGCGTATTATCTAATAGATATCATATAATCGATAATCTTAGAGGGGTAGTGTACTATAGTATACTATGTATTATACCATGTATAACTAATGCTGTCAAAATTTCACTGAGATTACTGAAAACAAAATTTTAAAAGACGTGGGTCATTTTTGGGGTGTATAAAAGTTTAGCGAATATGTAATAAAAACATTACATGGTGTCAAATTGAACATTAGGAATTAATAAAGTTAATAAAACATGAAATGGTTTCTTACCAGCTTGTACATTTTGGGGGTTGGTGGTGGTTGGTTAGATGAAGTGAAAAAGGGAGATATGGAAGCGAATGTGCAATGGGTCTGCCGAGTTGAGCTTTTATAGTCCCTTGTCACATGGTTCGACCAAATCCGTCTAACCCTACCCCGGGCTTGTGACTAGGTCGTCTATTACAGTTGTTACGTTTGTAGCGACAGCAAAACAAAATATTATAATATATGATGTGATACGATTGTTTTTGAATGTTAAGACAAAAAACAAAGTACGAGTATATATTTTGGCATTGAATCCATGAAGGGCCTTTACAAATTCTTTTTGAATTATGGGAAATATTCAGCGTACTTTTATTTACGAGTTAATCTAACGATACGCATTTATACTTATTATTAGGTGTACATACAAAACCTAAAGGACAGTATCATCATCATCATCATCATTTCAGCCTGTTTGAGTCCAAAGACAGTATAATTAACTCTAAATTGCTTAATAAAAAAACTTCTTTCTTGCTTAATAAAACAAACTAAGTTAAAGGGCGGTCCAACATTATCAAACCGTGAATCTACAAGAACATACAAAATCTAGGGATTTCATAAGTTGTCGAGCCGCTTTCAAAACCTTCGCATTCTGTAAGAACATTGCAACATGCCCCCCGTTCTTATTAATAATGTCTATTGTTTATCTTAGTAATAGCAGTTGTTTATTGCATCATAGTCATACAGGTACTTTTATTAATTATCGGATACGGCGGCTATCGTCGACAGTTAACCTTTTTAAACAGCCACGCGCATAAATAATGTGGGATGTAAATTTGAAAAAAAAAAAAAACAACCCGACTTTAAAAGCAATTATTCCAACGGGATATGTTGAAAAATACTATGATGCCATATTTAATGGCCATTGAATATCCTTTGAAGTGGAACGAAAAGTGTAAACAAATAATTTATATTATGTTAAGCTATTAGTTGTGGTGAGAAATAAATATTTTATTATTATTATTATTAAGTCTTAAAAAACGTTAAACGTTAAAACTGAACCGCGTAGAGGTTTACAACACTAGAGATGCTATGGACGTGTTGCCGACCATTGTGAGTTAAGGCTGGTTTGCTGGATGAAACGCGAATTTTTTTTAATGGAAGATTAGGCGAACCATCTTCTTTTTTTTGGCCGGCTCAGTGTGGGTTCCTCTTAGCTTCGCCGTGGCTATTAAGCCCCTCTGCCACGTCAAGGCGGGAACCCGGAGGGGAAGGCAAACCACCTGCCACATGATCGTAAGTGTTCACCGCCACCTATGGATACTCGCAACACCAGAGGAGTATTTGTAACTCCTGTGTTGCTATAATATATATTAACATATTTTTATTCACGCTTGTCTTTTGTGAATCCTTGGTACTTCAGTGGTCGAGCCACTATTCGTATATAATATTCGTACGCAGATAATATCAAGTATCCATTTTTCCTGTCAAAAACAATAAAGGTTATGTATTTTAATTTTTTTAAATGAATAATAGAGAATGTTGATTAATATAAGAGCAGATATTAAATTAATAAAATAAAATTGCAACGGGTAATAATAATACCTGGAAATAATATTTACGATCATTGTAGTCCTTAATAAGTATTAAAAATATATTTTACTCAATTATATCTTTTCAGTCATGCAGTACATTGCACACTTGGTTTATCGTTGAAATTTATTTTTACTTCGGTTCATACATGATATTTACAGTCGGCTTTGTTGTTTTGATATTATATGAAATGAAAAGTTATTTTACTTTAGATTTCTTTATCGTGAGAAGTTTTTAATAAGCAGTTCAAATGTATTTTACCAATAGCAACTGCAGTTTTTGTTTAATTAGCGAGGACTAATTGTTGTGATTCATTAAAATATTTAATTAGAAGTCAATGTCCGTTATGTTCGTTTTTTTTAATTATATTTATTTAAATTTATTGAGATTTTTCTTCATCTTGTATTAAGTGATAATTTTGCTTTCAGTCCCGAGACTATTAAAGCTTCATCTGACGCAGAACCGGTGGGCTAGCCAGAACCCACGGGTTTGGGCCCTCCGCTGTGGGTAGGGCCGCGCATGTGCTCATGCGTGCGTTTAACTATGGTTAAGATTTTTTGGTTTACACAAAGTTTCACCAAACTAACACGTTAGGTTCTAAAAACCCAGTAAATTCGGCGAAGAATTAGTGATCTCTCGTAAGTTATGATAGGTTACTTTCTATTTGAGTTTTCTTCCATCTCTCGCAGTTTTAACATGCTAATTATAAGATTTCCTCTTGCCCTATAAGATATGCTCATTATTTTTTAAGTTATACATATTCAGAATGGACTTCTACAGGTAACACATTTTAGTAATTTTACAAATTCTCAATAGATGGGGAATAAATATCAAAACTATTAAATCCAGCTCAGAGCAATTTACGTTGTGAGTAAGTCAGGGCAAATTTATTTATCCTTACATGAAAATTGCCTGCTTGAAATGTTCTACACACGTAGCGAATTCAGAAGGGCAAAGACTAATTTGTTAGTAGAGTGTTGCTTAGTCTTCTCACGTATTTTAACAGATTTTGAGAATTATCCTTAATATACATATATCAATAAATACTTATAATAACTTAGAGAAAATGGGATAGCACATTATTAGAAACATAATGTGTATAACAAAAAATATAAATTTCCTTTTGTTTTTGATGTAAGTGTTCCTATTTTATTGCTTATTTTTATAGCAAAATAATGTACTATTATTGTTATTAAGAGGCTACAGTATTTTTGAATTATTAAGCTATTGAAACATTTTTTTTATTTTAGTTCCTTTTTCTGACAAATATCGTTAATTTCTTTTTATTAAGTTGTTATTGAGGACGTTGTAATTACATTAATGTCATGTGGACAAACACCCAGATCGGAAACAACTAACTGTAGGTCACACAAACAGTTGTTTCGTGTGGGAATCGGACCCATGACCACCGGTAACAAAGTATATTACTAGGATTATTCAAAGTAGATGTTTCTGCCAGTAATCTGTCAAGTGGGCCACGCAACAGGCCCACTTTATCAAAAGTTGGCAACGCATCTGCAAACTACTTGATGTTGCAAATGTCAATGGGAGGTGAAGCGCCAGCTCGCGACACCTTCTCACATAAAAAATACTAATTTTTTAGGTTTCCCTAGGTTTAGGACCCTATTACTAAGCTACGCCGTCCGTCTATCTGTCACCAGGCTGAAATTCATGAACCATGATAGTTTTGAAATTTTCACAGATGATGTATTTCTGTTGTCGCTATAACAACAAACACTAAAATAAGAATAAAAAATATTTAAGTGGGGCTCCCATACAACAGACATGAAGTTTTGCTGTTTTTATAGATTATGGAACCCTTTGTGCACAAGTCCGACTCGCACTTGGCCGGTTTTATTAATTGGTTTGTTTGAGCTTTCATAGATACGATGTCATAAAAATTGAAAATTCTCTTTGAAAAGTCTTCTCTAACGAATCTGGTCCAAAAAAAAATCTGCAACTGCCAATGTAGAATTAGAATGCAAACCAGAATCGTTTCTTTTACTTGACTAGTTCTCACCAACTTTCAATTGGCCTATTAATCAGTAGACCGTAGTAGACAGTAGTTAAATTGTACCAATAAATAGTAAAATAGAAGTTTTATCCTCCCTATCCTCTGCAAACGAGGTGCAGCCGCGGGGGTAGAGGGGTGTCAGTATTGTGATACGCCGCTCTCGCTACCCGCCGCGGCCGAAACGTAAGCCACAGAACGGGTCCACCGCTAGGAGCCGGTAGGCTTGCCGCTTATTAGCACTGCATTTACTGGCTCTGGGGGTCAAGGAAGATGGCGTTTACGTCCCCTTACCAATGCGATAGAGAAAGGTGCAACGTTGAATAAGGAAAGGTAGATTATAGATGTGCGCAGAAGTATAACACTTACGCGAAGGTGTTGCGTGACCCTAGCACAGTTAAATTCTAAATTAATTTTGGTAAAAATAGTACATTTGTCTAAAAAGTTCAAAAGCAAACACGCACGTGTCATATTAGAGTGTATTTTATCTATATTGGCGTATCTATGTAACAATGTCATTTTTTATAAATGAACATTTGTCCACGATTGTCTTGAAACTATAGAGTATTAATTTCTTCTATATCATATGGGAGCACTACTTATTATTAAAAAACAAAAGGAATTATTTATACCATGTTCAATTTTAATTTTAATTCCCTACCTTAGAATACTTTGCTGCATTAAGCAGTGAATAGTAATACAAAGTATTCTAAACATTGTCAAATAAAATGAAAATAATAAGTTCGTAAAATAGTTTCATTTAATAAATATCACATTATTTTTTAAATTGACTTCTATTTGGCACGAGCTAATGGTAGCAAGCTACAGCCATGTATTTTTTGTATTGTTATCAGTTTGTGTACATAATCTGATATGGTATATCTCAGATGTCTTGAATGGGATGAAAATTTAATTGTTTGGTAAAGTGTTGTAAGGTAGTAGTTTAAATGTATTGTTTTGTATAGTTTTTCGTATTGCAATAGCATGCTGTTAATGGTAGTTTAAGTAAAAAAATTACGATACTATGACAATATCGATTTGTCTATTGAATCGTTGGTCTATGATTTGTGATCTGACGTTGTAAAAGAGGGCAGGGCATTACCAATGACACGCGTTTCGCGCTCAGCTGACTCGTTATCATTTCATGTCGCGATAACCGTTAATTAAAGTTCTAAGTAGATTTTTAGGCTTTGACGTAAAATCTTTTATAATCACTGTTATAAAGGCATTTGTTATGTGTGTTATTCCACCTTACACCTATTTTATACGTTATATAGTGTCCTAGATATGGTGCGCGTAGTTTGTTGTAAATAGCGATCTAGCCTTGTTACAGATCCATTTAATCACTGCTCTGAGTTGGTTTTAGGGTTCCTTATTTATAAATAAAGGAACCTCTTTTAGGATCACTTCGTTGGCCGTCTGCCTGTTTATCTGTCAAGTTACTTTTTCTTAGGAACGCTTGGAGGTACCATGTTGAAATTAGTATCAAATATTTAGATTTGCTTTTCCTTAGGGCTGTAAAAATCCAACTACTAAAGTCAACGTAATCAAAAGACACATTCTTTTTTGCCACATTTTAACATGCCCAAGAGAATTAAATCCTATAGAGTACATCCGGTTGGTGGAATCATGATATTTGGAAAGATGCTCCAGATCACATAGTACAATACAAGGGGAAGATAAAAAAATGCGAATTTATAATAACATAACAAAAAAAAAACGAGTGAGTACTCGTGTACACTCGTAAGAAATTATACTTCCTTGGTGTGTTAGTTTCATATCACTGCGTAGTATAATTGACCCTCAATATTTTTCCCATAGTGGTGTACTATTGTTTCAATTTTTATGTCAAATAATATTTTTGCGATTATAAATATACATGAAGTGCACTCCGGCTTCCAAGAAGCAGGCACTGCTTAGTTTGGAAGTCATAGTGTCTATATTCTCTTATTGTAACTTACCCTAATTAAATATAAATGGTCTGTATTGTTTTCAATATTATAAATAAATAATAATTATTATAATTATAACGCAAGATATATATATATAATTAGAACGTGACATTCTTATTTTAAAAATTAAAACGTAATCGCAAATAAGCAAAATGAAACGAAACAATGGTTTCTGTGAAGGAAAAACACACCGTTCCCTCAAATAAATTCATCAAGTTAACTTCGTTGTATATCAGGCCTAACTTGTAAGTCAAAGCAAATTGTAAGAAGCTTTACTTTTATTGAACATCGTGTCCTGTAACTTTATACAAGGGACGATTTATTTGCTATTTCTAAATCATAGGGCATCGACCTCCGTAGGTATCGGTATTACAATTTGGGTCGACAAAGAGGGATTGTGTTACCATTGGAAAAAGTTTCGTATTTAAGGGATCTACGGGGCTTCGTGTTCTATATAATACTGGGGAAGAGGATGGATACTGGTATTATCAAAGCTATCGAAAACATTGCGAAGAAAGTTTTAATCTATGGTTATAACACATAGTAGTATGCTCATGTAATAGGCATAGATTATAAACATGTAGTTGTGATTATTATAACACCATTTTCATACATTTCAAAAAGCAAATTAATCATAAAAAAATGATGAAGAATCAATATGAACAAAGCAATTAGAAGTGTTTGTTAATGAACAAAGACTGTATATTTTTATGTTGGACAATGATATCGCCGCATTTCTCCGTTCAGTTTAAAGCCTTCTAAGTATTTTTAAACTTCTATGTTATTTGGTGTAAAGTAAAAAAGTAAAAAAAAAGAGAGATGATACTGATAATATTATCAGTGATGTCAGATTCATATTTATGTTGAATCTAATGATATTAGATTCAACATAAATATGAATCTTGTAACAAGAACATCTAACACATTTGACAAAATCAAACCAAACGTATTGATATTTATAAAGTGTTTACTGTATTATAAAACATTTGAGCAAGTCACGTGGGCAATGTTGTCGTCAAATTCGTTTACAGTAGGTAGGGCGCTGAGAGGTATTTGGCGTAAGGGACGGGGGCCGCGACGTAAGGGGAGGCGGCGACGTAGGGGGCGGCTGCGACGTACTGCGCGGGCGCAACCACTGGAGTGGCCACAGCGTGGTTCACAGCATGCGCTGAGTACGAGCTCGCGTATGGAGCCACAGCGTACGCTGCTGGCGCGACGACAGCGGCAGGTGCGGCAAGTGGCAACACTCCAGCGTTAACTGCCACGGCGAGGGCGAGGACAACCTGGGAAAAGCGTATTTACTGAGTGGCAACACTTTTACAAAGTCACTGCTGCGCTATTCATCATCAGGCGTGAAGCTTCATCGGTCACGTGGTCCAAGGAAATGCAATGATATCACGCATAACGTTATCAATACATTTTATTTTTTTTATTAGTAAGGGAAGCTCCAATTTTATGAGAATCCGATGCGACTATTAAAGATGAAATAGAAGATATGCAAGAACTTCTTCTTGTTAGTCGTTCCCTCTCTGTTGAGGATTGTGACTCATACTCAATCGGTCTACGAGCTGTCTCCATCGGTTTCGCTCCATCGCCTGGTGGACTGCGGCGCTTATGGGGATTTTCATGTTTTCGGAAATTTGATCCGACCACCGTTTAGGATTTTATTAAAAGTAAAGAGAACTCACAACGAATTTGGCGATCATTGTGCTTGAGTTTTGTGACTGCTCACTAGTGTGTGTAGGAAAAGGTATCCGATGGACTGTGTCGTCTTCAGGATCTCGTGACATTATATACCGAGTCGTGATTCCGTTGGGCAATAGCACGGACACTGAATGTGTGCGAACGTTAATGCGCAGGACACCGTACCACGATTTTTGACCCAGACTGTTTCGACGAGCGATGCATTCTAATATAGACTCTACGCACATCAATTTCACCGTACGTTATGTAATCGCCAAAAGAGACACGCACTTCCTTATACGTTTCTAAAATAATGTTAAAAGCAACGTACTCGTAATATAAGGGGTAATATAAATCTCTTTCTTAATCCTAAATTCTTCCGTGCGGATCTAGGCCAGGGTTGCAAAGAGAAATCTAGTTGAAGTATCAGTTGTTGCCAACTGCGGACGAACCAGCGAAAATAATTTAAGATTCTACTCAGAAGTTGTCCGGTATGGCACAATGGCATACATTTTCAAGTTCGTTTTACAAATTCGCGAATTCCTCAAGTATTAGGAAACTGCATTAGCTCTTTCCATGTTTTTATTAACTCTCTTTCTTGTATCTTCCCTGGTGGAATTTGAAGTAAAGATTGGCACGAGCAACTAAGATTCTAGATTTCATCGATTAAATATTGGTATAGCTAGGAATGATTTACTGTCCGATTTTATTTAAGTCATTTTGGGTTAACAACAAAAACGGATAAAATTTCTTTTAGTGTCACAAATGTGGTTTGACATTAACCATTACTCTAATTTTATGACGAATTTTAATACCTATTTCGGAATTACTGATCAACTCCCCGAGATTTATTAAATCTGTAAATGTTTTTTATGCAATAGAGGTCTATGCTTTTTTACTGCACTTCTGTCATTGTTAATCCACCTACAACGGCGGCGACGGTGATAGGACACCATTAATATTTGAGACTGAATAGCTAAAATGGTAAAGGCAAGCTTAGTAGGCTGAAGCCAGCTTTAACTATCTCCCAACTATTATTAAGGTGACAAGACCTTATCATCATCATCCGTCGACTGTTGAACAAATGCCTCTTGGAACGCAACGACGGTTTGTTTGAATCTGCAAAAATAAATTATAGTTATTCATAGTTTCTTGAAGAGTTAGTTCTGTTATATTATGATCCCATTTGCATAGAAAGCTTTTTTGCAAACGTGAACTTTGAAATTAGTTGACGGTTTTAAAGTGATCGTTCATCGTATATAAAGCTTATAACGCGAGTTTTTATTTGGGAGTTAAATGTAAAAAACTAAGTACTGTAAAGATTTTATAACCACCAATAAGCAGACGATGCAGGTTCGAATCCCGCAGCGCCGAAAGTTTTTGTTCATTTATCTACACAAATTTACAATTTAAAATCATACCTATTGACAAAGTCTATTGATTTAAACCTTTTTGGTTTCTCTTAAACCTCTTCTGTTAAAAAAAAATATTGCGCGTAGATTCACGTAAATTTCACAATGAATAAAAAACTTTTACAATGTGATACATTTCTTTGCGAGTGCTTCCAAGAATCCCAATTGACCGCTCGCAATTCGTCAAACGCTTATTTTAGCATGCGTAATCGGAAACACAAAGTACTCAGTATAAAAAGCGACACTTTTTCCTTACGGTCACACATCACCTCTTCGTTTCAATAAGGAAGGTTCACCTCCAAATCAAGCAACATGTTCGCTTTCAAATCTGTAAGCTAATAATTGTACAATTTTCCAAATATCCATTTTTTAACACAGTAAAAACCTGAATAATTATCAAACTACATTTTTATTACAGATCGTCCTCATCGCTGCTGCTTTCGTCATTGGTGCCGAGTCAAGCCCATCAGCGGTAGCTGCACCATTGGTGGCGCCGGCTCAACTGGGATACGCACACGCCGTGCCTCAGAACATACCACCATATGCGTCACAAATAAGCGTCGTCAACAGGGCTGTCAGCCCGTATTACGCTGCACCAGTCGCCGCACCTTTAGCTGCTCCAGTCGCTGCACCTTTAGCCGCTCCAGTTGCCGCTCCCTACGGCGCCCCAGTCGCTGCACCTTTCGCCGCTGCCCCATACGCCTCTGTTCTCCCTTCACCTTATGCTGCTCCTTACGCTCTCCCTGTGGGAGCACCGGCTGCTTACGCAGCACCTTACCCCTATGCTGCTGGTGCCCCTCTTATCCGCACTGCCTTTGGCCTAACTCCAGCGTTTGTACGATAGACTGAAAGCGAACAACTGACCTTCCTTAAAAGACTTTAATCATTGTTATAAGTATGTATATATGCCATAAAACTTTGTATACAAATTAAAAGTTATATTTTGTTAAAAGTTGATTTTATTTTCCTAATATGGACATTGTTTAAGCGACCAATAACGTCCAAAAATCAATTAATAAAAATAACGCTTTATGTAGATTTGGTTCTCAACGTTTTTAAATGATATAAATTTACGAAATTTGAAGTCACAAATGTTTGATAATCGTATAATATGGGTTTGATAATATTATGACATAGAAAGTATGCGACGAACAAATTAATTCTTTTCTTAGCACTTAGCGAAATTTTTTATAAAGCAAATATTCGATCACAATATGAATAATGTAATAAGCAAATAATAGTGATGTATAGATAGACTTAAAGGAGCATCATGGGATTAACAAGGCTCTACGAACTGTTGCGATCTAACTAAATAATTCGTTTATTAATAAAAAAGGATGCTAGTTCCGAGTTACAAATTTAATGAACGGTAAAGTTTTAAGAAGAGTTTTTTCAATGGAAAAAACACCCAGATTTATTACATTCATTACATATTATATCCAAAATATTGTTCCTTGCTGATACTTCTAGCTTCCGAATTTCTTTCACATATGCCTTAAAGCTAATAAAATAGTGTTCTGTCCGCATTTTGGACACAATATACTGTCACTAATTTCACAGGCAACGTTACGTGTGTTTCATTTCCAATTATAATAAACAATCTTATAAATTTAAAAGTTATCTTAATATCTTGAACACACACGTATGATCCATTTTAAAATTTATTCATAATTACATTCAAGTTTCTGATGACATGAAAAACATTATACCTATTTATAAAACTGTCATTTATTTATTTATTTCTTATGTGAAAAGTTGCCATACGAGGAGACGGTTCACCTGATGTTAAGTGAATACCGCCGCTCATGGACATCTGCCAGGCCCGAGAGTTCCCGATGCGTTGACAACCTTTTGAAAATTGGGCTCCGGCCACCTCACTCACCAGACGAAACGTGAGGTCGTGGTACTTATCCGGACGCTTGCCCATTCGTGCAACTACCGAGGCTGCTACGTGGCCCTACCACCGTTAAACCGTTATTGTTATTCAAAAATAGTCATTATTTTAAATTCACTATTCAATTCAAGGTTCTCATCACAAAACCAACACTCCGATAAACAATGAAAAGTTTATATTGTATAAAAATTTGTACTATATTATTAAACACAGTAAAGAAATAAGATCATCCTTTGGAAATTTCTTTCGAGTATTTTATTTAATACAACAAAAAAAAAACCGTTTCCCGAAGCTTCAAATTCAAATTATTCGGATTTATTAACATTCAGCGAATTCATAACAGTGGTCTTATTAATATTTTGAGAGTTAATTTCCTTTTTTCGCTTCTTTTAAAGTTTTTTTTTACCAAATTAATTTTTTTATTTTTCATTATTATTACTTCTATTAAGTAAATTCCTATAATTTTTTAAAATATCGAATAGCATTAAGATGTTATATTGTTTTACGGGAGTAAAATGTTCATAATAAAACGTTTGTGTCGCAATTTGTTAACATTATTTATTTTGTAAAGTTTGTATAAAAACAGCCTTATATTATGGTAAACTATAACAATCAACAACATACACTTAATTATGCGCATAAGACTAGATAAACATTAGTTCTGGTTTACGTGGAGTTTGTGATTAATTCATTTCCATGCTGCCTGTTTTAGGAATGGGGTGGGAAGAAATTGCGATGGACTTAAATACTTTCCGTAATGGTGGAATTGACTTGCGTAGGGTGCTATACTATAAGGAAATGCTTTAGCTACCGCAATGGGAGCAGGTGCCACGACCGGGGAGGCAGCAGGTGCGAACACAGGTGCGGGCAGTGCCGGCGCCACGGCTCTTACGATTGGGGTAAATGGTACAGGCGAAAAAGCGGGCACTGCTCTGAAGAATTGAGTTGGGCCCACTGCGGGCACAGGAGGCAGAGCTGGTATAGCTGGAGTAATCTTCGGCAGCACAGGTGCAATAAAAGACGCTGCAGGGGCAACAGCGCGGAAAACTGGCGAATAGGCCGTTCCAAATGCGGGCGGTGGAAGCGCTGGAGCTGGTAAAGGTGCTGGCAGAAGTGGCGCAGGGGCTGGCAACACCGGTGCAGGCCCATATGCAGGGGCTGGCAATACCGGTGCAGGTCCAAACGCAGGGGCTGGTAGATAGGGTGCTGGTATTGCGTGTGGCTGTAGAACAGGTGCTGGTATTGCGTGTGGCTGTAGAACAGGTGCTGGTATCTGGGTTTGCAGCAACGGAGCCGGGGCTGGTAATGCAGGAGCAACAGCTGCCACTGGAGGTGCTACTGCGTGTATCGACCTCACCGCGTTCGGGAAGTTGTAAAACGGAGCATACCGAACAATCGGTATCGATTTAACGGCGAGATGTCCAATGCCACTAGCCTGACAGCTAGCTATGACAGCGGCGATAGAAATGACCTGTAAAAGTAAATAATACGATTTGATAAATTTCTAATAATATACTTAAATTATAATATATTCTTTACCATACTCACTAATCTTAGGAGTGACATGTTTTTGAAACGTAAGCGACTTGGTTAGTCGAGGAGTTATGCGGTGTGTGATTATGAATGTATCACAAGTCCAATATATAGTTCACACTATTGCAAACATTCCGTTTATATGGCTACTCATTGTTTTCACTTTCCATCGACAGGACGCGTACGTGCCCAATTAGAAGTCAATACGGACATCACCGGTTACCGAACGAGTCACACACTTGACCATCAACGGAACGTTTATATAACTTAAAGAGGTTTCTAGGTAAGGGTTTGTGTAGCAATCAAGTATAGTTTGTGTTATAAAGCAAATAAGAAATATTTTAGATTATAGATATCTTTATTATATTATAGAGAAACTATCAACTACAACCTGAATAGTTTTATTTTAAGGAACTTTTAAGAAAACGCAGAACACTTAATTAAACCATATTAACCAAGTTTTAAAAGAATTCATATGTAATAATGAAAACAGAAAAGGTAAAGTTTTTACCTTCGGTCGTAATATAATGTATAATGTTTAGGAGCACCCGTTTTAAATTTACAAGTAAGCTCTGCACAGTCAGCGGCAAAGGGATGTTAAGTGCTTAAGTTTTGAAATTAACTTTGGATAATTTTTAAAAAAAGTGTAGTTTTTAAAACATTTCTAGAATGCCTGTGTATCATTATTGAATATCATTAATTACTTGATATATTAAAAGACAAGAGTCACTTTATATATGCGTCACATATAAAAGACGAGAAGTACTTTATTTAGATAAAATAACAATAGACATTCTTAATGTTTAAGTAATTTCAATATACATTTATTTTTGATATACTCGTAGATTAAAACTGATGTCTTTAATGTCACTAAGATTTTGCCATTTTCCGTCTAGTTCACTATACATCTTGCTTGTAAGCGATGAAGTGGCTTACGTTATGACAAGAGATCGTCATTGCACACAGAGACATTCACAACATCAGAGGAGTTGCTTAAGTTTTGCCAGCTTACATGAAAAAATATAATCCTTTTCTTAATTTGGTGACAACTGATTCCACCAAACTTTGTGCGTGGTAGAAAAATTCATGAAAAACTCGCAATGTTGGATTGCCAACCGTCATGATGACATCGTTGGTGTTTTGTGAGTTTCCATAAGTACGTAACATGGTAAAATTTAATGGCAGGATAAAACCTAACAACTCCTCGGAATTCTAAGTAAGAAATGCAAAAGTAAGAACATATTAAAGTATCACTTTCGGTGAAATATTTTTAATTTATTAAATACTATTATATTAACAATGTTTATATAAGAATTCTTTACAGTTGATAAAATAACGCACGTAACTGAACACGACGTAGTACATATAATCATTGTCTCCTAAAACTTTAATATTAAATAAAGATATAATATTTTTTTCATGTAAGGACTAAATGTCTAAGAAATAAAAATTACAACAATTAATTGAAACTTGTCTGGTAGTTTTTCTGTGATACAATCACATTACATTTACATCGCACATCGATAGAACTCTATAAATTTATTTATACAAAAAACGATTGACCCGATTATTTAATGTAGTCCGTAGACGTGTACATATTTAGTCCATGGTCGAACAGCGTTCTAAATATCGAGCATCGTCCCAAGAATAACCATATTTGAAGTGAATTCTAACGACGCTCTTCACTGACACTATTTGTATTCAACGGGCATAGCTTGATGAGCAACTGAAACGGTTTGAAATCGGTAGCGAATAAATCATAACAATTGGCCTTCACTGTTACATCCGTCAACATTGTTTATAAAAAGTGTTCAGATACACTTAGATAGAAATCTTATTCCTTGTATATAAATTTAAATTTTGCCTCAATAAAAATTATGTAGTGAATAATTTTTTTTAAATAACCCTCTCATTTTCTGTTTCATGCTCATTAACTCTCTCTATGTATACGTTAAATACTCAATGAAAATTCGCTTAAATACAAGATATTATTTTTTTCACTAATCACCCACGCCGTTCATTTCGCTTTAGTCGTTATTTTTGCCCTATCCATTTTGTAATAATGTCTCATTCGCCCAGCTTTCGGACCCCATGTGAAACAATGAACAGCACTATTTACAAAATGTCTTTTAACTTTGGTGTATTCTGTAATTTCAGTGGTAATAATTTATCACAGCTTCCATTATTCAGGTTGACGCTCGGTTTCTGAAACACTGATCATCGTAGAAATTAACTAATCAGCTGTCAAACGGCTTGTCAAATGTCATTTGAGTTGCCAAAAGGATGGTTAAACTATTTTAGAATTTATCTGAATGATCAATTCAAAGAGTGTAACTAACAGCTGATTAGTTAATTTCTACGATGATCACTGTTTCAGAAACCGGGCGTGAGTGTCACTGAGTCTTGAAATATAGGCTATCTCCTTAATCCATGGCGTGATCTTCTATTCCTACTTCAGACGTTGATTACTTTCTAAAATTTTACATTAATTCCACAATCACATCCCTTACATTTCCTAATCACTGCTTGCGTTCTTTAGTTCCTTGGTTTTTTACATTCTATAGTTGCTTTTATAACCCTTTCTTTAATACATTAGCATTAAGTTTCGTTTCTGTAAACATGTTTACGTAGCTCTACATACACATAGAGTTCTTACAGTTTGCCTTAACATAAATTAGCCTTTAAACTGTTATATAATTTATAAAATAAAAATATTGAAAGTAACCGTACTATGTAAGTGTCTTGATGTATATGGATAAAGTGTGTCTGCTTTAGTTATTTGGAAAATATGGAGCCAACAATACGGATGGCCCCAATTAAAAAAATTTAAGAAAAACCCTTTCGATTATCGAGAAAGAGAGAGTTAAAACCCGTCCCAATTATTTTATAGTATAGATGATATAAATAATTTTAAGTATTGTAACCTGTGTATATTCTGATATCTGCAAACATTTATTTATTATTGAAAATACGGAAAATGCTGACCTCGCTACATGTAGTAATTGAAGATCGTAGCTGAATATTTAATCCATAAAAACTGCAAAATGCAAATTTATGTTATTTGGCAGTAAAATACAAATTATTCATATTCTATCTCACTGTCCCAAACAAAATACCAGAACAAAAGCGGTTTATTCAGTGAGTTCAGAATACATGCGCATGCTTTTGTTTTAAAATGCCACCACATACACACGTTACTTACCGGAGCCTATAAACAATCAAAATATATTATATAAGATGACTCTGTGTAGAGGACTTCAATTCGTAACGTCATCTTCTTTACTGTAAGATATCTATCCCAAGGGTGGTACCATGATAAGGAAACCCCGATCTGGTGATGGCATCCCAGAGAAATCGAGGGCAATCCTTAAATGTTATAGGTATTAACAATGTTCTTTAGGTTCCGGTTTGATGTCGCTTTTTTGGTTAAAATTATTTTAAATTTAATGTCAAGCAACATCTTTTGTATTTTCAGTACTACATACTTCAAACAAACATGTAATGTGCACAACTTACGCCCCATGGCGCTAATGTAGGTAAATGGTATGTGCAATTGTACATTATAAAGTTTTTGGTTTGTTTGTTTGTTTGTTTCTATATTCTTTATTGTACTAAGAGTTTGTACAAAGGCGAACTTAATGCTAAATAGCATTTTCTTCCAGTTAACCTTTGGTGGTTGAGAAAGAGTTACGGGTGGTAACGCTATAATGACCAAGATTTTAAGAGTCTATCATAAAGAATATGGCATAACTAAATATACTTCATCATAAATACAAATTTGTGGTTTGTTACTCGTATTTAAACTTCAGTTTTTACTACTTTTGCACACATTTCAAACATTCCCTTATCAACGTGGTGCACACCATTTTTTAACCTTTTTATAAGATGATATATAAGTATTTTTTATTATTTTGTTTTTTCATGATATATTGTCTGCTTTTTCTCAATTCTTTATGTACTCACTCGTATAAATTAAATTTATTAACAGCGATGGCTATTTGCTATTTTTTATGTAAAAATAAAGTATAAATAAATGCCTATGTCTCCTAAGTAAGAAGTAAGTAGGAAATATAACTAATAATTATGTTATAAAACATATTTAATAATTCCGTAAAAGGTTATTAAAGATTTACACAAAAATTAGATCCGTTTCATTTAATAAGCCACATAACTTGGTGCAGCAACGTAGGGAGCAGGAGCATATGGGGCAGCTACATACGGCGAGGCATATCGGGCATATACTGGGGCGGCAGCGGATATTATGGGGGCAGCTGGAGCGACGATCTTGGCTGCTGGTGCGACGTATGCTGCAGGCGCAGCCACTAGAGGAGCGGGCGCTGCCACCAAAGGTGCGGCCACGACGCCGTTGTAGTTCCTCGCGATGTATTGTGAGCTCGAGGCAGTGACGACTGGAGCGGGGGCTGCTACGAGAGGAGCTGGTGCGGCCACTAAAGCGGCGGGCGCAAAACCAGGCTTGGCGGCAGCCATGGCGATGGTGGCGAGGAAAAGTACCTGAATCGAACAAAATTATTATTTTTATTTTGATATTTTATTATATAAACCATTTCGCTAATCATATTCTTCTATCTCTTGCCCTTATCCCACCTAGGGAATTCGTCACAATGTGAATCATCTTTTTAATGATATTGGCTGTTTTTTTACGACCGGTCGTCTGCTTGTGCCATCTCTCCTGGGGTATCAACACCCAGATCCTGTAAAATTATGTGGGTCACATAAATACTTATGCAGTATTGGACTCGAACCCACGACCGTCAGTGTCAAAGCCCGTAGCTTGGCGATTGCGCCACTGAGTTGAATTCCAAACAACTATAAATCAATTAGCTAATAATATCGGTAAATACCTTAAACATCTTTTCGCTTTCGGGTTGAGAGATACAAACGGTATGTAAACTTTTGAGGACAGTACATACCTTTTATACAAAGATGGTTGCCAAGATTCACCTTGTGTTGCGTTTCGTCATCGTTGTAGCACGCAATAGCCTAACGTAAATTCAATGAGACAATTAAAATTCCGTAAACACAGAATCCTTTAGGAATACTTAACTCGAAAAAGGAATTGTGACGCGGGTTCAAGACTTTTGGGTGCAACACGAAGAAGTTTATATATATGTGTACTTCAAACACAGTTCAGCGAAACAGACTTATTATAGTATGAACTTTTTACGATTGTTAGCTGGTGGACCTACCAAGTGCGATGTGATATTTACACAATATTACCCGGTCTATCATGGCTTCATAGGGTCCTAGACTGGAACAGTCTACGTTAGGTAGGTTCGGGAAATAGTTTCTGCCGTTTAATAAATGGGTTGCATCATCTTACAAAAGAATAGTGTACAGAATGATAAATTAATGAATTTGTCATCATTTAGGAATCCACAAGTATTGTGACTGTCTTGTTTGCATTCTTTTCTCATAGTAAAGTAACAGCCTATACATGTCCCACTGCTGGGCAAAGGGCTCCTCTATACAGAGGGTATCAGGGCATAGTCCACCACGCGGCCCCACTGCGGATTGGCGGACTTCACATATTTTCGAAATATATTTTTTTTTGTTATAATTTCGAAAATAGGCAGGTTTCCTCACGATGTTTTCCTTCACCGCGGAGCACGTGATAAGTCAGCACTTAAAGTTAAAAACTTCATTGGTGCCGGGCACCGGGGATCGAACTCAGGTTGCTCGAGTATATTGAATTAAAGGCGAGCGCCCGGACACTGGGCTACCACGGCTCTAAAAAGTTCTCATAAAAAGACTAAATTTAAATAATAAAAATAAAAAGACTAAGGAAATTAAACAATGCTTGGCATTCTCTACTGTGATTCCTTTATATTGAATATGCAATAAAAAAAGCAGACGTAGAATTTTCATACGATGAGAAATCGACCACTTAGTGTTAAGCTTAGTGGCTGCAGTGTCAAGACACCTAATTTAGAAGGCGCAGGTTCGAATTCTGTATTTAAGGTAAATTTTGCGACAGTTTCATCAACACATTTTAAGTTACACCTTAAGAACGGAGACTTACACTACAAATAAAATATTTCACCGACAAAGAGTTAAATAAAGTTTTACCTAAAGTACACTAAATTTGAAAAACTACGTATATAGCAAACAACAAAAATTGTTATGTAAGCAGGTGCATATATTACTAATTTGTCAGTATTCTATATAAAATAAAAAAATACATCCTGTTACATAGATGTAACGAAAATTAACAAAAAAAATGATGTTTTAGCTACAAGGTTAACATGAAAATAAATCTAAAGCGTTTTAATAATGGTGCGAGAAATACCCACTAATTATCCAACCTTTTATGACATAGGTTTGTTATTCTATTCGTTTTGTTCGACGCATAAATCTAAGGCAATATATTTGCTATTAAATTAAAGCCCCAGAGATATAAACGCAATCAAGCAAGTTAACGACGCGTAAAATACACGTGTCGGTCGATCTAAATCAAATTCCTGTTTCCTCCATGCCCGTGATTGTTTTTTAGTTTTTAGTTCCACGACCGCGTGGATAAAATGAGCGACCACGTGGTCAAAAAGATCTTGTATGGTTGCTTATATGTCCCAATTTTTAAACTTAGTCAAGCTGCGCCATTATACAAAATATATGTTTTCCACTTCATATTTTTAAATTTACAACCTATACAAAATATCACATTATAAAATTTCAATGTCTGATCTGCAAGACATTTGTATTTAATAAATTTCTTTACTTTTAATTATAATCACAAAATATGTTCGTACATTTGGAACACACAGCACAGCAACGGTATGGTCTGTGGTTGGTAGTACATTATGTAGTAACTACATTGTAATTGTTACATAAGTAAGATAATATTGCACGGCGCTAAGCTAAACGCCGTATTCTGCTAAACACCGTATTCCAGTTCATTTGTAACTAACACTGAGAAAAGGTTACATTTATATGTGAAATTTATATGGATATGTCTACTAGGTTCCAACACCTTCATTTTAAACATAGAAATGATAACACTTTCCCAAAAATTTGGTTCATCTGCATAAAGTTCATATTTAAAAGAGAGAAATCAAGAAGAGGATTGTCCGTAGGAAGTTTTTTAACCTCAACTCTTTCATCTTATTAATATTAGTTTTTTTTTATTTATTTTTTTAGTTTTAAATCTAAGATCGATATTTACTTCATTAAATGTTGTTTCATTGCGAATACATATAAAGCTTTACAAAGAGGTCGGTCTCTCAAGTTATAGATTGGCTTGTAAGTTGATGTTTCTAAGAAACTCGCATATTATACTTGGCAAAAGTAGTATGAAACATGCTTGTTACGTCCGGAAGCCTTAGAAGTTTATTTCAAAGATTTCCATTTGTTTCATATGAAAAACAAAATTATATTAAAATTAAAAACAGTTTTTACAAAACTTACAATTTTATTTTAAATTATTCCTGTATGTTCATAACATATTTTTTTTTACTGTATATTCTTGATAATGTGATTGTCAATATCATTTTTTACTAAATATTTTGGCGAAGATGTTGTTCTTAACTATTGTGAACAAATGCAATCATTCAAACCATAAAATCAAATACTGATGTACTATTCCTGTCGTTGCTACCACTCGGAAAATACACATTCTTACTTTTTAACCGACTTCAAAAAAGCAAGAGGTTCTCAATTCGCTAGAATGTTTTCATGTTTGTTACCTCAGAACTCCGTCATTTATGAACCGATTTTGAAAAATATTTCTGCCTTCGGTTCGCTTTAGCTCCCATTTGGTCGCATGTTAATTTCATTGGTATCGAACCTTGGACTCATAAGATACTTCAGAGATCCCTTCGAAATCAAATTGAAAATGTATAGTGAATGAAATATTTGAAGTCGATATTTCTTTTATATAACAATGTACGTAAGTTTATCCAAGTGGAATCTTGCAATTGAATTTTTATCAGTTATCTTTAAACGATTGAGTTATAATTTGGCATATACGCTTATTTTGGATGACGATGCAATAATAAATAAATAATAAAATATCTTTATTCACATAGACGCTTGCGCGTTCTTATGAAACGTCTAAATTTTACAAGAAATTAACACGTTCGTAAGTTACCACCGGTTCGCAAAGCAGTTTCTATTGAGAAGAAACCGGCAAGAAACTCAACAGTTGCTCTTTTAAAAAAAAATCAGTTTACAATATAATAGTACATGTACAATAGTCTTGTTTTAGCCTACGTGAGTATCAACAGTATTAACCCCACACATTGGCGTCGTCAAGATATTCGGCAATAGAATAATAGGCTTTAGCCATAAGTTTACTTTTAATTTTTCGTTTAAATTCATTAAGTGGCAGACTTAATATCGACTGTGGGATTTTATTATACATGCGCACACCTTGCCCCATGAACGACCTGTTTACTTTTTGTAAACGAAACAATGGCGTACTTAGTTTGTCCTTATTTCTAGTATTTAGTTTATAAATGTCTGTCACTATTCTTTAGATAACTATTAATATTATTTTTAACATACAAAATATTACAATAAATATATTGAGACGCAACAGTGAGTATATTAATCTCTTTAAAAAGGTCTCTGAGTGTATTCCGGGCTCCGATGTTATAGATTGCTCGGACAGCTCTTTTTTGAAGAATAAATATAGAATTTATATCAGATGCACTACCCCACAACAAAATGCCGTAAGACAAGATGCTGTGGAAATAACTGAAATAAACAAGTCTGGCAGTGTCGATGTCTGATAGCTGCCTAACCTTCCTAATTGCAAAAACAGCGGAGCTTAACCTGTTCGCAAGAGATGATAGATGGGGACTCCATTGTAATGAAATTCCAATATGTAACCTCATTCTTATTCCAATATGGCGGATCATCAAAGATGGCGGACTAGTTATTTTTTCTGCACCATCACATTATGGGTATCAAATTAAAGGTACTTCCGAGGAGAGCACGAAAACTAATACAAGCTCATATTAAATTCAATAACTACAAAAAAAAAATATTAATGGTAAAAAAAAACTTTTTAAAAACAAGTTTTTATTTAATTGTCGCGAGATTTACCTATTTTATAGAAAACCTTTTCTTTTATAGAAATGCTTATAATAAGTACTAGCGACCCGCCCCGGTTTCGCACGTTTTAAAGATCTAAGCATACATATAGAGATATACAGACAGCGGGACGACTTTGTTTTATACTATGTAGTGATGTCAAGCAAAACTTCTCAGTGCACAGGTAAATCTCACGACAAGCTTTTATATCATTAAATTGTGTAATACACGTAATATATTGATTGGTTTGATTTAATAAAAAGTTTAGTTTATTCTTAGCGCAATTAAATAGAAGGTTGCTTTTAAAAAGATGTTAAGTAAGTTTTTTTACCATTAATTTTGATACTAAAAATGTTTTGCTTGTTTCTTTAGACTCATATATTTTGGCGGCATAGTGCGGCAAGCTTTACTTCACTCTATCCCGCAAAGATTTGACTAATAATCATGAAAAATAATCCTATCACTAAACTTATAACAGGTTTAATTTAAAAAAAGGTTAATTTTGAAAAAAGGTGGTGGAAATTTATAATGGGCTATTTATTTGTTCGATTTAACTAAATTAATCACTCAGTTAATCACAGGTAGATGAAATCTAAAAGTCAGTCTTACTTTAGAGCAAGGATGGGAGCGGAGGCGGCATAGTATGGGGCAGCTAAATAAGGTGAGGCGTATCGAGCGTATAATGGGGCAGCAGCGGAAATCAAAGGCGCAGCTGGAGCTACGATTCTGGCAGTCGGAGCGACGTATGCTGCAGGTGCTGCCACTAGAGGAGCTGGGGCAGCTACCAAAGGTGCGGTGACAACGCCGTTGTAGTTCTTTGCGATGTATTGTGAGCTTGAAGCAGTGACGACTGGAGCGGGGGCTGCCACGAGAGGCGCTGGCGCGGCCACAAATGCGGCAGGAGCGACGCTGGGCTTGGCGGCCGCCATGGCGATGACAGCGAGCAAAAGTACCTGCGTTTAGTAAAAGCTTTACAATTTTAAAGTCCCCGTAAAATAGAATAAAGAACAGTCACAATGGTAACATATGTATGCATAATGTGCAAATAAGTATTTATAAATTAAAGGTTTCCTATTTCGAAGAATATCGGTAAAATTCAGTCTAATTCGCAATATATTATTGAACCAAATTGTCAATAGATGGCATTATGGTACATTCTTTATAAGTAGTTTAATTTGTTTATGAAAACCTTAATTTGTTCTCGAATCAATAGTGACAAACATAAGCTTGAAAATAGTGTTACAGTCATTAAGTTTGAGAAAAATTATGGAAGTTATGGTGTACCGACAAAAACACCTTTGACAAATAATATATAGTCGTCTTATAGGATATGATAAAGAAATGCTATGAACCTTCAACATGTTGGTTTCCTTACAAGTGATGGAAGTGCAGCGTCAAATTCGATGACAATTTCTTTTCTTTTATACAAATGTCTATCGTTTCGAGATTCGCCCGGCGATGCATTTCGCCATTAGCATTCTGCGGAACTGTTAGGCATTGGGCACGAATTGAACCAAATAACGATTCGAAAAATGCACTGAACAACATTATGCATAATACTCAAATTGGAGCGCTGTTTCGTAGCGCTCAGTGATCAGAATTCTGATTTGAGTTACAGTTGTAAATTATCTCTTGCACAATTTTTTTTTGTAGTAAATCAGGCATCTCTTGTCATCCTTGCATACATTATTCTTGTATAAATTACTGTAGAGATAAATTTTCATTTTAAAGTGATATTTGCAAACATAATCCTTTTCCAAGCATAATTATATGATTATATTGATAACATTAACGGATATGACTCAACATTAATTTCTTAAATTATATAAAATTTAAATGGAATAAATCCATTGTGGGCAAGAATTACAGAAACGCATAACGGGAGCATGCAGATCCAAGTTACTTTCATGAGAAGTCCAGAAAAGTTTTGTTATAGGGCGCGGGGGAGATTATAGCGAACAGCTAGGGCAAAGTTACTTAGTAGTTCACTGCATGAGGTATGACCACGTATAATTTTATGTAGCATTAAAAATAATAATAATTTTTTTTTCGATTTTCACATCCCTTCATTGTTTTATCGTTAACCACAAATACTTCCACTGGAATCGTTCAAACATTTCAAGACAACACAGAATTCGACTAGACAACAAAGAAAATAAAAAAAAAATCTTTGCGATTATGAAGAAAAACCTTACCGTTTTTGTTCATTATCGTCAATTCCTAGAAAAGTTCGGTTCCATTAGATATGAAACACACGAAAAAAACAAGAAACTTAAAAAAAACAGTGAACTCTTTCAATTAATGTGTTAGATTATTCATTGGCTTCGGCTAAAACTCATTCTTAAGAATGTACGTTTGAATTACCTAGCAATTAAGTTAGGTCTTCTGGGCTTCTGGGCTGGTAGTTTGTCATATAAACGAAACATATTTAACAATTTTGTGTAACTTTTGGTAACATTGTAGTACAATTTAAAAATACTTTTATGTATTTTTAATTTACGGTGGTAGGGCCACGTAGCAGCCTCAGCTGTTACACGAATGGGCAGGCTCGCCCGGGTAAGTACCACAACCTCACAGAAGAGCAGCATAATTTCCAAAAGGTTGTCAACGCATCTGCAACTCTCGGGTGTAGCAGATGAACCATTTGCTCACTTAACAATTTTCACATAAAAAAAACCACAACATATATATATATATATATAGTCCTTTTCCATAACTTGTTTGATCCAGCAAAATTAAAAGAGTACTTTGTTGATCCACCTTTCTGTCCAAATTTACTTGCCCTTAACCTTTATTTTAAAGGCTGGAAAGCATATATTTGAACAGCGTATTGTGTCGCTTAGACATATTTCTAAATTCAGCAATATACTCTAACCGTTGTTTTATACTTTTTCAATGTATTTGTGGCTCCGCGTAACGGTTTTTTCTCAGGCACTTTTTAAACATTTCTTGAGCCCTGTAAGCGCGCATACGCAGCTCGACGTCAGTGTTCGTAAAATTAATTCCACAGTGTTTGTCATAAGAACTGAATTTCCATGTACATTTTCTATTGAGTAAACTATTACTATATGTCGAATGTAATAACCTAGATAAATATAATTGACAAAGAGATGGTTATACCCTATTTCTTATTAATTAGTTTACCATAGGATGCTAGTGAATAAATATTTTTAATATTGTAGATATTATCGCTTGATATTAATGAATCCTTGGGACATTATCAAAATACCTACTTACTATAAAGTGTATAGTTTTGTTGTTATGCTTGTTAGCACATGCAGCCTGTATTAATTCGATTGATGTGAAGCCCAAAATGCTGTACTCCTAAGTAGGCATCCAAATATTATCCCGATGTATGTATCATACATTTAATAAAAATTTAACTGATTGTTGTTTGTACATAGAAGATATTTGAGAAAATCCATTATTAGGGGCCTTTATCAACGCAGTAGAACCCAAAACAATTATAGTTAAAATTATTGTCTGTTTTTATCTGTTTGTCTGTGTGCTCTAACTTGGCTAATACGGCCTTTCCGATTTCAGTGCAACTTTTACAAATGCTTTGTAGTAAGCTTCTCTTAACATTTATTGTTAGTTTTATTTAGTCGGATGATAAATAAAATAGTAATATCAATCTAAAGAACCACATTGTAGATTTGTGCGATGAAACTATAGTTAACTATGGTCTGTAAAATGATGGTTTATATAAAGTGAAAAAAAATCGCCCAAGCGCGAGTTGGAGTTGCGCACGAAGGGTTCCATAGGTATTTTTAAGCACGATATAATGTGCGGGCGAAGCCGCGGGCGCAAGCTAGTTGTACAATATATTGCTACTATTGCACTAGGAAACGGATCAACAACGGTCGTAATGTAATGCGACAAATGATGTAGTGTGAACATTTCTTTAAAGAGAAGAGGATGACAATATTTTAGTTTAATTTTAAGTGTTAAATTTGTTTACAAGTCATTGCTCAACTCATTATCAAATATGAGTTTGGTTACAAGAGAATAAATTATTATTATTTATTATGTAATCAATAGTGTTATTTAAGCTAGTGCTATTCAGTGGGTTAAAGTTAGATTTGTTAAGAGATAATGTGCGATTTATCGGACAAATCTTTTTTACATCAAAAGGGACTCTAAAAGATTATTTTAACCAAATAAAATAGAATATTAAGGAATATAAAATATAGTTCTTTCTAGACACATGAATAAATAATAATAGGACGAAAAAAAATTAAGTTTATTTCTATGTAGTCTAACCCAGAATATTTTTGTCACTTCTTGAAAGAGTTTAGAAAAGATTGCCAAAAAAATTCTAATTTTTCATTGTTTTATTACCAATCAAAGGCATTGAAATATGAAAAACGTTAATAAATCAATCAAGATTTTTTTAAATTTTTTGATTATTCTGTTCCTTTAAAAAAATTACTTGAATTGTAATTATTATAAATAAATACATTGTTTATAAGATTTTCAATTTTTTTCTTTTAGGAATATGATGCTTAATGAAAATATGACATTTAAGAAAATAATAAATAAAAATGATGTGGTGTCGTGGGACACCAGGTAGAAACGAAGTCGATTCTACATTAGCCGAAGGAAGCTAATGTAGAATCGACATAAATTGCAAAAAAAATCGTGCTCAATTTTATGTAGGTTTTCTTGATTTTTCTCTTAAATTTTGCTGAGTTTTTATTTAAGTACAAGAAAGTATTTAGGAAATTCAGTATTTTAGGGAATAATAAATTACTTAAAATAAAAAAACATCGTAATTCAAATTATCAACTAAAATAACAAAATTATACACTACTCGCTTGTGTATGCGACTGTCGCGCCTGCGCACGTCTCATTTAACGGTTTTATTCCACGCACTTTTTTCCACGAATTTTTTCTTACGGTTTTACTATCACATTTTTTTCAGTTCGGTCGCGCAGAAAAATCCCTATCCCCTCCAAGCCTGCCGTAAGGAACTTCGTTCCAAAAAATTTTCACTGCTAAAAACGCTTTTTCTAAATGACATTTTTTTGTTGCTTAGTGTTAACGTTAAATTAAGGAACCATTTTAATAAAATCATAATTTATCACGTTGTTACATCATAAAAAAATTATAATTTAATTAATTTTTTATTTGGTTTTCGGAACAGACGCTTGTTTATAAACAAACGAATTACGAAAAATTTTGTTTATTATTTTTCTGTTTTTTATATAATTTTTTAAAATTATTGTACACTTGGACTTGTGTTACCTATCAGGTATTCTCCATTGCTATTAAAATTACTTATAAAAACTATTGAAGATACGACTAGAACACTCCAAGTCTTATTTATTCTTCAACATTATTTTTTATATATTGAAGTAGAAGTACATTCATTTTATACGTTAATTAAATAATTAACAGTTGAGTATTGATACCGATTACCAAGATATTGATTAATTGTTATATGTAAATTCTTAAATAATCCATCACGCGCGCAACGAATTTACATTAAAATATAATGGTTGTATAGCATGTGAATCTGAAAAGCGCGCGAACACTACATATTGCTGGCCCTTTAAAGCATGTATTTCAACAAATATCACATTCACGAGATACAGTAATACTTCGTAATAAGTAGGCACTGACGTAAAGTGATGATCTCAACCAATGAATGCTGCTGTGATCTGTGATTCGTCCGTTTGAATTGGATCAAATAAGTACGGAGTGGATTTGTTTAAATTGTAGCTACTTTCAAAAAGATATTGACGAGAAGTTGTTGATCCGAATGGAGCCACTAAATCACATACATATGGTATTGGATCAACAAATCGGGTATGGATCAACAAATTTGAGCGGATCAACAAAAAACTGATCATACTTAACGCTGGATCAAACAACTCTTAGAACGGATAACTATATATATATATATATATATATATATATAATAAATTAAATAAGATAAAAGACATTGTCCATTTTTGGCTTCGCGTGAACAGAATTCTTAGATAAAAACAATTATACCAAAAAATCTCCCTGAATAAAACATGAATATTTGTATTTTTCGGTTGTATCGATTCAAACTGATAAAAACATCCAATAATGAGTATTTATATTGATTTATATACACAAAGTCTTGTCGACATTTTAAATATTACGTTGCCAGTATAAAAATCTCAATCACATCTATGAATATTCTTTTTAATCAATCAAAATAATATTATTATTATTCTCATTTAATCACTTAGATTTTATTTGTGGTAAAAATAATTTATCGAAAGTAACGAATATAAGTCACGAAATCATGTGGCACTGCATTTTTATACATAAATATTTATAAGGAATTAAAGTTAATATTGTATTATTTTGATCAACTTCAATTACAAATGTATTTGAATAATAATAATTTGCCAATGTATTTGATAACAAAATCCCTGAATGATATAAAAAAAATTGTTCATTGGTTACGATCTTTATGGCGACATTAGGCAATACTGTAGTTGGAGTTGTGACTGTTATTTTGTCAAATGTCATTTGCCTTATTCGTAGGTATTGTAAACGTAGTGATTACATTCTCTTTGGTATTGTGAATGTATGTTGTCGTGTATCAGCAGAAAAATATATTATATTTATATCTTATATGAAAATAATATAACAGACAGGTAGTATAAAACAATATTTTTGCAACAGCATGGTGGATCGACGGACAGTGGGTTGCTGTGCCCATATAATATACGAGTACTTTATTTGGTTCATGAGCTGGATAAGGTCCAAGAGTCTGCAAATCCACCTGCCCGGTTCTTATATATCATTTAATTAACTTATGAATCTGATTAATAAAAAAATATGAAAACTAAATTCGATATTATATTTCAAAGCCCTGTTTATAATTTAAAAAAAAAAAAACTAAGAAACACCTGGACACGAAACTTTACTATTTTTCTAATTCCTTTTGAATAAATCTATTAATTCTACACATCGTTGTTATTCTCAGTGAATGTTCACTCCAAGCCAAATCCCCATACAAAGTGGACAATGCCCTTTACGCTGGAATAATTAATATTAAATTATTATTAATTTTGTGTCCGATTGTTCGTTCGATTCGTTTGGGCCTAGATTTAATTTTATTGATTATTAGGATGGTAGTGATTGAAACTAGAGTTTTATTTTAAATTTCTATCGTCTCATGAATCAATGTTGCGAGGAATCATGTTCTTTTTCAAGGATATGTGATATGATATGTGGTGTATCAAACCTGATGTAGTGATGTTAGGTATGCTGACAGACTGCAGACTTGTTTGATCTAGTATGTTAAAGTCAGGCATATATCATTCAAGTTTGTTCTTATTGGTCTTTTTGATTGTCCTATGTAAGAGAGCCTACATTCAATCTTGTATACTCCTGGAACTTAAGAGATACTTGATAATTTTCTTGATAGATGGTAAAAACTAACTAATTTTCTTCAGCGGCTTCAATCTTGTCGATGATTATTCTGACATATGGTAGAACATCAGCTTCGCTCCACTGATGTAGGTGCGGAGCACGAAGCTTGTTGTCATACATATCAGATGTTGTAGCTCAGCGGCTAGGTGTTCCTTGTCACAGATATCCAAATCATCCCAGTTGTCCCGTTGGATAACTGGGATAGATGGTGGCGAGAGTAACGATTTAGGCTTCAACATGAGTTGCCTTCCTATGCACAGTGTGGCTCAAGGTGTTGTTAGGGTTTTCGAAGACCAAAACATCTAGGAAAGCTAAAGGCTACCTATTCTCCAATTCCATAGTGAACTGTATTTAGGAATTTAGAGGATTAAAGTGATTAAAGTGTAAAATTGTGAAGGTATGATCTACGTGCCGGTTATAAAATCTTGGATAAATAGGAGGTGTACGAATGGCTTTCTCCTCACAGTTTTTGTCAGTAGGTGAAAATTACTTCTGAATATTTAAATACATTGAAACCAATATGTACGTATTATGCCAAAAAGTATATTGTAATACAATATTAAGATTTCTTACGTGTTATTAACTTATGCGATTTTCATTTATTTGTAATTAAGTTCGAAGTATGTAAATGGGTATTATTAATGCATTAACAATAAGTGTCAAAATTTATGAGTTATCGTACTAGTTTTACACAAGATTATTTTAATGTTAATGAATCATTTTAATGGCCAATATTTATTATTTATTATCCAAGCATAGCAACTAACTCTATTAATGAAATTGGTTTTATTTAATTCTTTCATAATGCGTTTGAATGCGTAACAAGAATTTTATTGTTCCGCGCCTATTTGAATTGATCAAAGGCAATTTTAAGACTTCTTATAAAATTAGATATAACTTCATAAGTATGCCTTAGTAACAGTGAGGCTACGCACCCATACTTAGAAATATTCATTTATTTCATCCATTCTTTGAATCATTCAATTATTTAAGATGTGTAATTTACAATTTCACAAAATGTTTTATTGAATCATAATAAAAAATACAAGCAATGTAATCGCTAACCTATTTTATAATATGGTATTCAAGCTCTTTCAGGTACGTAATATGGAATCATAAACAATAAATCAATTTAGTGGAAGAACAAAAAAAATCGATATTTTGGCAATCATTTATTCGATAATACTTTCATAGGGATATCGTCCAGAATTCAGTCTTACTTGTAGGCGATGAGGGGAGCGGAGGGAGCGTAGTAAGGGGCCGCTAAATAAGGTGAGGCGTATCGGGCGTATATTGGGGCGGCAGCGGAAATTATGGGGGCAGCTGGAGCGACGATTTTGGCTGCTGGTGCGACGTAAGCAGAAGGCGCTGCTACTAGAGGAGCAGGGGCGGCCACCAAAGGTGCGGCCACGACGCCGTTGTAGTTCCTCGCGATGTACTGTGAGCTTGAGGCAGTGACGACTGGAGCGGGGGCTGCCACGAGAGGAGCTGGTGCGGCCACCAAAGCGGCGGGTGCAAAACTAGGCTTGGCGGCAGCCATGGCGATGGTGGCGAGGAAAAGAACCTGAATATTACAAAAGCTTTATGCTGACATTATATTTAACATTTAAAATAAAATAAAAAAACGAAGAATGTAGAATTTGCAACTTGACAACTTCGAAGGATGGGTTCGATCTTGGGGTCGAGTTCGTTTTAAGGTGCGATGGTCAAATCATTAAGTTTCTATCTATATTGTGGAAATTCGATGAAAGTAATATAAGTTTTGCAATATAAGACTAAAATTTTGGGTCCTCTAAGGCTTTTTCACGTTATTAAAAAAAATGGCAATTAAAAAGTGATTGAGTGTTACTTCCAGAAAACAACGTACCTTGAACATATTGTCGGTTAGGTTTAGTTATCTGCGTTGGACAGATGATGCGAGTGATAACATAAGTTTGGGGACAATACCTTTTATACACGAATCCGTGGCAAGATTCACCTTGCATTGCGTTTCGTCACCGGCGTTGCACGGGCTCGTTAGAAGCCGGGCACGCAATGGGGGCGCGTACCGATTGCGAAAACGGAGCTGAACGGACTGATAAAGCGCCGTCGGACTATTTTGAAGGGGCCTCAGAGAAGCTTATGTTTTGGACACTTGTTACAACTATTAAAGCGATAATGTATTCGTGTATAAACGGCATAATTGTGCATCCAAATGTTTTTTGTCGTTGTTGATGTAATTGTAAAATTTAATGCTCACTTCCACGCACGGATATCAGACACAAGTCTCTTTTAAATGGTCACACTAAATAAACGCGAATCGTACTCATCCTACTCATAATTACAGACAATCTAAGAGCATTTTCATATACATACATCACACACATATACATACATAACTCTTTCATCCTTGTCTTTGGACCCTCAAACTCTTTGTAAAAATCGTATACAATGAAAAGAAATAAAACGTTTTTACTAAGAGGTATTGTTTTTCCTGACACAATTTTCACAATCAATTTAATATCCTCGCATTGAATGTTTTTTTTTATTCAAATAGACGCTTGCCGGTTCTTATTAAACCTAAAATTTTACATAAAAATTGATACAAAGTTCGTTAGTAAGTTACCACCGGTTCGGAAAGCAGTTTCTCTATTTCTGTATCTCTATCAACATTATAATATATATTAATTCCCCACATTGGCATTGTCGACCTATTCCGCAATGATCCGCAATGATAATATAATATGATTTAAAGATAGGTTTACTTTTAATTTTGTGTTTTAATCGATCAAGTGGCAGACTTTTTATTGATTGTGGGATTTTATTATACATTCGCACACTTTGCCCCATGAACGACCTATTTACTTTTTGTAGAGGAAACAATTGCGTAGTTAGTTTGTCCTTATTTCTAGTGTTAATTAATCTTTAATTAAAATGACTTTTTAAAGCTTGACTAGTGCCTAGGAAAGTGCCTCTATGTATATCGATACTATTGCTATGTAAGAAGCATTATATTGTTTTATTAGTTTAAGTAAAATATTGTGGGTATAAAGGCACCGCTTCGTAGAGTGCTGGGTTTTAATAATTACAAACTTTTAAATTGTGATTAAGATTTAATTTAAAATGAGAATTTTAGTCGATATCTTGTGATCATTATCCGCTGGTAAAGCGTCTGGGCATATTACGCGAAAGACGCGGGTTAGAATCTCGCATCGCCGAAAGTTTTTGTCTGCGATATCTTTCAAATGTACAAAAAATCACATTTTTTATTTCTCATAAATAACGGTTTGCTTTCAGCGTCACTATCAATTTAAAAGAATGGCAACCCCAACACTTCACTCTCGATGTCTTACTCAGTAAACGTAGTGATTACATTCTCTTTGGTCTTACTCAGAAGACATTTGAATAAGTCACCAAAGTTGTTGTACTTTCTATCTATTTTATTTTCTGTGTTACTCCCATGACCGACTTTATATTAGCAGAATTCGTAGCAATGAGATTGCCACTGTAATTAATAGAAGAAAAAGATCTGTCTTACTGTATTTTCTGACTTATCTTATTTTTTAGAGTTAGACATAAATTTAAAAAAATACAATTTTAAATCGTATATTTTAATGTTAATACTTAAACTGTTTTATGTCTCAACAAATAACAAAGAATGCACACTTTCTCCATTCAGAACCAATCAATTTTGGTTAGAAAATAATATATAGGTATGTAACATAAAAAGACAATATGGCTACGATTTATGATAGCTTTTTAAAATGTAGTCTAAAATGCATGAATACTAATTTCCGTACTAAAATTACATTTAGGCTTTTCTCCATCAAATTTTCTTGCGTCATTTTGAAATAACTTAGTTACTTAATAAGTCAAAATACGTCCATTTGTTAAATTAGCCATGGATATAGAACTAATTTTTATATAAACTATATAAAATTGATGTAAAAGCAATAACATTTAATTTTATTGATGATATCAAATAAAATAACAGCAAATACAAAAGTATAAATATTTATTTACATTCTGAAATGCATATAAAAACAATTCCTAAAACATGTATTTACAAAGTGGGGAATTTTAACAGGTGATTGTTATTTAGTCTATAAAGTCTTATATTCTAGGTAGTCCTACGTTTGCTCTGGTGAAAGGTCTTAGTGTAGTAGGTTCAATATCCCTTGGCTTTGTACCTATGGTAATAGCTGGGGGGTATTGTCCAACATATTTCGCCGATATAGGCCTCTTATATACTTTAATATATGCAGGCTTTCCAATCGAACGAACCCTGTGTGTCACTGGTCTAATTATAATTTTCCCGGTAGGTATAAATGTATGAATGTGTTTCGTTACTTTCACTAATTTCAATGGGTGATGCTTCTTTAGAGGAGGTGGTGCGATATACGTGAGCGGTACGGGCACCACCTCGACTGACGTCTTTAATTTCTGTGGCCTCGGCAATTGTGGTGCCACCGTTTGAGGTCTTTGCACCGAATGTGGCATCAATGGTAGCTGGCCTGGTGGTGGCAGATACTGTTTGAAATCTACATTCTCATTTGATGGCAAAGCTTGAACGAAACTATTGTCGCTGTTTGAAGAAACTGGTGTGGTAAATTCATTAGTTTTCTCGGTTGACGTCGCTTCAGTTTTCGGAGTTTGAGTTGTGCTTTCCTTTTCCAATTTATCTTCGGGCACGAAAGTGGGTGACGAGGGTATGAAACCGAAAGACGGCGGCGGTCCGAACGGGTAAGGAGGAAGTAAAATCGTAGCGACCGGTGCAGCTGCATTGGCCGTAGCTACTGCGATCGCAATATTAGGATCCGAAGGTGCATTCTGCACTGAGTTTTCTGGCACTGTTGGTGATTGATTATCTTTTGTAGTTGGCTGGATAAACACTGGACGTGGTGGCTGCAGCGGAATTAAACGATTCGGCGTAACGCGTATTACGTTTGGAATCTGCGCTACTGGTACGGCCGCGGGAGGCTGGGCGACCGGAAAAAAGGTCGGGGCTGGCGCGACAGGTACAATTGGTGCCCGGACGACAGGTATTACTGGCGGAGGTGGTGCTACTGGAAACACCGGTTCCAAGGCTGGTGGTGCTGCTACTAAACGATTAAACGTCCTTTCGAAGTACTGGGAACTCGCCGCCGTAACGACCGGTGCTGGACCGGCTTGAGCTGCTAGCCCGACTCCTGAGCTCCGAACTAATCCACATGCCGTTGACAATAAAATAATCTGTAAAAAACATATTTTTATTGAATTAGTTATGTTATTAGTTATTATTAGAACAATTTCAACGAAGCTGTCAGTTTTACCGTTACTAGCATACTGGTTACGTCCCCTCGCATGAACGTTTTTAAATTGCAATGCGGGCAGTTAAAAATGAAGCCTTCACTTATATATTGGTGTAACAAATTTTGCATCGTGGTGTGGCAATGTTGCGGGTGTAGCGGAATACCTAATGGTACAATGGGTAAGGACACGAACCTTGATGGCTACAAAAATCGTATTGAAATACGTCGTGAGAATAATAATAGATAGGTATGGGCACTGGGAAAGTCAGGGCGTTACCAATAATGGTCGTATTCGCTTAATTAATACATGGAGCATTACGCAAGTATTCATAACATTCAATAATACTCGACGGGATTGAAAACGATGCATAACTAATCCTGTTTCAGTTTTCTTTTTATAACGAGCCGTGATTGCTCATTGTCCGGGCGCTCGCTTTTAATTTCATATACTCGAGCAACCTGAGTTCGATTCCCGGTGCCGCGACCAACAAAATTGTTAATTTTAAGTGCTGTATGTTCAGCGGTGAAGGAACACATCGTGAGGTGAAAATCTGCATGTTTTCAAAATAATAACAAAAAAAATATTTCAAAAATATGTGAAGTCCCAACCCGCAGAGGGCCCGCGTGGTGGGCCTGTACAGAGGAAGCCTTTGCCCACAAGTGGGACATTTATTGGCTGTTACTTTACTTTTTTTTCCTTTTATGTAATTTCATAAAATTTTACTTAACACTATATTTCCTTTCGTGAGTGTGGAATTTTAATTATGTTTGTAAATAACATAACAATACATAATCAGCAGGTATCAATAATAGCGATGAACAACTGTTCGACGTGGCCTCTCTGACTAGTAACTGCTCGCTCTAAAGCAAAATAAAGCTTATTTTATTTATCATAACGACTATTTATAACATGACTAGGCTCAACAGATTCTGCTGTTGCACAAATGAGTTTGCAGGCTCGTCATAGCTTCACAGAAGACCGGCGTGAAGTGAGTGTATTATACTTTCGCAATTCGTCTGGTAATCGGGCCCATTTCTTTTTTTTATGGGAATAGCTAGCATGCCAATGTGCCACATCCGTAGGTGAACTGCCTGCACACTTGATAACTTTTCTCATAAAAAAGACAGCTTTCCGTCTGTCACATTTCCCACGGTCCATCAAATAGTTAATTTAATGATGAATGAACACGGAAAGGGTCCCGGGTCAGGGGCGCAATGTCAGCATCTAGTTGTATATTATAATTATTATCACTCGCATAGTTATATTGAACTTTAAAATTTTTAAATTTATTTAGAATTTAATTATTGTTGACTTACTTGGAAGTTTAAAAATGTATTTAATATTAAATTTTATAGCGATGGACTATTGCTATTTTTTTTACAAAGGAATCGTACATGATACGATCATTAATTTTAGATTACATCTATAATTTCTCAATTTATTTGGTGTAACAATAAGGAAACGCAATTAAATTATCGCACTTTTTTATACCACATTACCGAAACCTAAAGTTAAGCTTTTTTAAACTTTTATTCTAGTCATTATAATAAATTTAGCTGCCGATATCTTTTAGTTAGTGATTAAAATGCGATGTGAAATGATTTATCACAATGATTATTCTTGTGTATATGTGTTTATTTAGTAAGTATCATGTTGTAAATTATATTTGTCACATTTACCAACAATATCAGCATTTTGATCCTACTTGCTATTGATATGAGAACAACGCCTGGCGTAATACTTGTGCGCGTTGCTGCAAAGCGAGTTTACAACTTATTTGCTCTGGAATTATGTTATTTTTTTTTTCATTCATTTCTCTTCTGAAATTCATGCGGTAAAATGGCTTTTCAGTTAAGAGACCGATTAAACTATTTCTCATAACTTTGCCGCGCGGCTGTTTTTCTTTTATCGTTCTTATTAATTTGCCTTCAGATTCAATTCAAATGTCTATTGTGGTAGTTAGATATCACTTGTATAAACTTATTCGGCCGCAAGGAGGTTGGATGACCGAAACAAGAAAATAAAATAAAATTGTGGTTTGCATTATTTTAATTTCAATATCACATCTTTCGCTGGCTGGCTGAGGTCGATTGGGTTAGACTGCGACTATTGGGGCAGCGGCCGCTACGTAGGATGCTGGGGCAGCCACGTAGGGGGCTGCTACGTAAGGAGCGTACGCAGGGGCGGCCACGTAGGCGGCGAGGCCGTTGTTGATACGATGATAGTACTGGGAGCTGGTGGCGGTCACGATAGGTGCGGGGGCGGCGGCGAACACTGCCACGGATGGCTTCGCCAAAGCAAAGGCAACCAGGGCCGACAGGATAACAAACTGTAGAGCAAAATTAGTAATCTCTATAAAGATTGAATAATATTTCTATTTTGTTAATTTGGTAAATTATTGTAAGCTTAAATCGAATGTTTTAATATAAAAAAATTGTTTGTGAAATTTGATATTTGCATCGGAAACTGATCTACTGTTGTTTTATCATGGAATAGTATTGTTAAAATAGTAACGTGAACAGATATTTTAATAGCCAATTTTTGAGTGTCGTTTTATACTTACGATTTTCATCATTTTTCTGGCTTTGGTGGTTTATCACTTCTGTGGTCAGAATAGGATTGATGCCGTGAAGACGAACACCTGATTATTTTATAATGCCGCGCGAAGTGCATGGCGCAATACAGTACCGAACTCGGCGACGTCTCTGACATTGGCAGGGGCGTGATCTGAATCGAACCGAGCCGCATTTCGCCACTATCAGAAGAATAATCAGTCCATCGCAATTTATTGTAAGAGTGCTACATACCACGCGTGATGTTGCAGAAGTGAAGCTTCAATTTTAAAGTTAATATGTAAAGCGCAAAACCGAAATGGAAGTCAATATAACACTTTTAAGAAAAAATTCTTTCATGTTTATTGCGTTCTAGCTCTGATTGCCCGCTACCAGACTGCGTAGAATAACTAATTCTTTTATCGGACAATGTATACGTTTTTACAATAAAATTCCAGAAAACGTTCACAATGTATCAATTTCTAAATTCAAAAAAATTGTAAAGGAACGTTTGTGCGTTAAAGGCTATTATAATGTTAGTGATTATTTAAATGATAACACACCCTGGAAATGAAGTGATCGCCCCAGGCTCTTTCAAGTTGACTTTAATAAATTTGTAAACATTTCTTTATTTGATAAAAAATGGCATAAAAAAAACTCCTGCTGAGTTTCTTTCCAAACCGATGGTAACGTTTTGACAATCAATAAGAAAGTGTAATGCTTCTATATTGAATAAAGGTATTTGATTATGATTTTGATTGACTATTGAGGAATGCAAGCTTTAAAACTATTCTTCTTAACTGTGAAACTGTGAACTTAAATACAGACTTATACTACTGACACGTACATAAATATATATCTGTGAAGTAAAATGAATTCGAAAATTGTATAAGAATTGTTTTTACTAGGAATTCTTAGCGTAATAGTCTAATTGCCTTGTAATGAACGTGTGTATTTTATGTTTTTTTACGAGATGAATATAATATAATAATAATAACGTCAATGTATTAATTACAGGAAGTGCTGTCAGTATAGCGTAAATTAAAGCGTACCTCATATTTACAAATGATATGATTCACTGTTCTTAAATTTAACCTACAAAGCGTTCGAACAGTGAGTGTTTTTACGAAAAACCTGACGATTCACCCTAAAAATCAAAACTATTTTCAATCTCAGACCTTCTTTAGTTCCTTTCATGTTGTCACGGAACGTTTACGCGAATGATCGCACACGAATCTTCATTACATTCTATAAAAAACGTGGTGATCACTTAAATACTAATGAAATAGTTTTTAACATTAGAGAAAATCAAAATTAAAAGCAAACAACAGTTATATTTCGGATACTGACCGTGATCAATTCATTAATTACTCTTTTGTAATATTATTCCATATCTGAAGCAATAAATGTTCATAAGTTCCTGTTTTAACTTATTCCGCCAAAAACTAATAACTTGCACACAAAATATGTTGCGTTTTCAATTCTAATAAAAGGATAAGATGTCATTAGATGTTTTATAACATTTTGCATATTAAACGACATTTTTATTTAAACTTATATAAATAGCTATAGTAAATTACGGTGGCTGTATTATTATTATGCATAGTCCAGTAAAGGTCATTTTCTTAAATTTTTATTTCATTCTAACCTCCCACTAACAATCTCTTATTTGAACAAACATTCGCTGGGGAGCTTGTACAAATTTTCGCCTCATCTCAACGGTGTTCGCAGGCCATTGAAGGCGGGCACAGTTGTCAACGCCTGTACTCGACACTGCTCATCGCCACCGGTGGGCGTCCGACTCCAGAAACATATTCCGATATTGCGCAACAATTTGTCCCGCCTTTCACCTTAAGCTTAATCGAATAATGCAGCTGATGGGAATGACGAGGGCATTATCTCTGGTTTTGATCACTGAGTGGTCGAATTATGTCTATTATTTCAATTACTACTAAAGACATAATAAGCGTTATTCGGGGCAATGACAGTCTCGCAATATTTATATTTTAATTCTGCGATGTTTTTTTTAGATTATGTTGGCTTATATATAGTATTTTAGGTTTAATGTTATCTATTCCGTTGTCTTGGTACCTCGTTGTCTCAATGTGCATTCTGCTTTCGAATTCTTATAAAATATTTTTTTTTCATTAATAAGAAATTCATTTTTTCTAGTTGGCATTATGTTTTGAACAGATTTGTATTTAGCAGAATCAATGTGAGCTTTATTCTGTATATAGTAGTTATTTAATATATAAAGATGAGGAAGAAAAAAAATATTGGCACTACTGCCAGAGTTTTACTGGCGACAAGAGTTTAGTTTAGAGTTTAGTAGCGATAAAGAAATATCGGTGCGGCTCATTTCGGAAGACTATGATAGATAGTTTTGTATTCCGGAATATTGAAGGATATCGCAAATATTTATTTTTGTTTTGGTGAAGCGATGGTAGCAGGAGATTATGATTATGATTCGGTAATTGTACTTTGTAACTTGTATAAATGAAGCTAAAGTATTTTTTTTATTACTACAGTTTACTGTTCAAATAAAATGGGCATTGTGGCTTCGAATAATATTACATCATAACGAATAGAACGTCATAAAAAACCAGCCAAGTGTGAATCGGACTCATGTACGATGGTTTCCGTACCTATAAAAACTGCAAAAACAATCATGTCTGTTTTATGGGAGCCCCACATAAATTTATTGTTTTTAGTTGTTGTTACAGCAACAGAAATACATAATCTGTGAAAATTTCAACTGACCAACTATCACGGTTCATGAGATACAGTCTGATGACAGACAAATAGACAGACAGACAGAAAATGGAGTCTTAGTAATAGTGCCCCGTTTTACCCTTTTGGTACGGAACCGTAAAAATTAACACAAACACATTTTCAATTTCATTTCAAAATAAATATCACATTTTTTTTACATATCGTGTGTAAGCGTCTGAAAAAAATCAGAGATGGATTTATCGATAAAAACAAGAAAGCATAAATGATGATATACTTTTTGATTTTCGTGCGGCATAAATGATGCCACACTTTTAGAAACCTCGTATGTTTCTTTCAAGAACGCGTCTCGCACGTGTTTTAAATAGGACATATGGCAAGGTTTCTGCGAACGTAAAGTTGGTTACGGTATAAGAATGTTGCACGTGGTACACCTTATTGATTAGCACTCGCACCCCTAACAAAGAACTAGAGCGAAGGTTATATCTACACGTTAAAGTTCATTAAAAGGCTAAAAGCTTTTTTAAAACTTGTAGTTTAGGCCAAGTGGTCAAAAATGTATCATAAATTAAACAATGCTAAAGTATGGCTCCCATACAATATAATATAATTATTTTACACTCTCGTCTGTTGTCAACTTTCAAGTAAATAAATCAGATTAGGATATTTTCGAGTAAAAACACATTTCTTCGAGTATATAAATATAAATAATATTATATCTACATAAATAGTTCAATATAATTCCATACACTTTGTAGGTCGTATCCTGTTTAATGTATTTTACCTATGAAAATTATAATTCTTCACACATCAATGCAAATGACTGTGTTATTTTCCAATGAAAAATGTTTGAAGTAACAGCTTTGAACTCGTGTAAGTAAATGTCCAGGGATACGTTCATGGAGTGTTTTCATTTCGTAATTAAACATTAGGTATAATTATTATTGTATATTGTACATTATGTTCATTTTATCAATGCTCAAAAATTAATGACAGAAAATTAAAAAACTTGTTATTAATCAAATTATTTAAAGAAACCCCACATGACAGCAATATCATTTAAATAAAATGGCACAATGATTATTTATTAATGGCTTTTATTAATTGTGGACAACAAACACATAAGGGACATCCTTTATCCTTACTAATATTATAAAGGCGAAAGTTTGTATGTATGGATGGATGTTTGTTACTCTTTCACGCAAATAGTACTAAATGGATTTTGATGAAACTTTACAATAACTTATATACATATTTAATGTATCTGTCTCTCTGTCTGGATGTTACGCCTTCAGCCTATTCTACGCAGACGTAGTCGCGAGCAGCAGCTAGTAATAGATATTCTTCCATGTCTGGGTGTGCTTTCTGTGCATTATCATGTTTGCGATATTTTGTTGCTTTTTATTAGTTTCCCTCAATTCATTTAGAGATAAAGATTTTATTTAATTTTTTTATTTCGCGGCATGTGAAATAAATGTAATCGTTAGGAAAATAGGAAGTTTAGCCTCATACTCCTCCTCTCCGATAACTCTTGTTTACCTGAAAGCATTTCAAGTGTTAGGTTTATGCTATTTAATCGTTCTAAGCGATAAAATAGCGATTCAGAGATGGGATGGAGGCAACATCTACACATTTTATTGTTGTTGCTTTCCCAGCTGTAGCTGCTATTTTTACAACTATTCTCGAATAAAAATTGACATGATAAGTAATAACATTGTCGTCTTAATTCCAAAATAAAAAATATTTAAGGAATATTATAAATCCATTTTATCTTTTACAATAAAACAAGTAGAATATAATTTAAAAAAAAACTAAAAAACCCGACTGCGTTTTTGTGTAATTTTTTATTTTGATATATGTCACTCACAGTAAATACGAATCAAACGACACCTCTCAAGCTAAAATCCATCAAGCCGTTCAGGTCGCAGAGCTTGCCGAACAATTATACATACATACATACATACATACATACTCTCGAGAAACATAACCCTCCTTGTGGCGCAGTCTGGTAATAAATATTAATAAACCTTTTAAATCCTTTGTTAACTATTTCAATAAACGGCTTACTACATTATGCCCGTATGAAAGAAAATTATTAAAAATGTTTAGCAATAATAACGAATTGAAAATATGTTTAATTAATATCTTTAACGTTTTAATTATATTGACATCTTGATTGCACGCGAGCTGTCCCGTGTCCATGAACGCTGGAAAGGAGAAAACGTCGTGAATTTCAAAATCAAAATAAAAACTCGATAAAATCCGTAAACTAATTTCATTTAATACGTTTTAATTAAAGTTTTTCTCCGATTGCTATTGTGTGTGGTGCTTATAATTTTTATTTAAATTTTTCTAATGCAGATCATTTAAACCTATACATAGGCATAATTTCAAATTATAAAAAAAAAATTAGGGCAGTAATCTGAAAGAAAATGTTTTTCACAAGCAATCATTGAAATCGTCACTCCTCACAATGTGAAGCATCTCTACTTTAAGATCTACATATTAAATAAACTTGATTGTGTAACATTAGTATGTTTCAGAGTAAGGTTTTGTAACAATAACCTATATTTTTTGTGCTGCCATTGATATTGTTAATTGGCTTCCATCATAATTATGTAAGCTCAATATGTGATACCATAAGCAATCCAGCCCACAATAAATCAAATACGTATTGTTTAAAAATAACTTTTGTTATGATTCATTTAACAGTATAACCTTCAAATCAAGATCACAATAAAACCGTTTCAGATTATTTTGCAGAAGAATGCTTATTATCAAATTGTAGTTAAAAAGTAAACATGTATTGTGGAAGAAGTCGTACACTTCAAAAGAAAAGATAAGTATTCTAATAAATGTAAATATTAGAATACTGATAATAATTGTAATTGTAAATTGTGAACAATTTTCAAGTTCCTAATCTTTTAATATAAATAGTTGGATTGCTTATTTTATAGTTCAGAGAGAAATAAACATAGACGACAACAAATTCGACACAATCACCATTTAATTTTATATATATCATTCTTGTGTACATGTGTATGTCACTGACCTCCTAAACGGCTGGACCGATTTTAATGAATTTTTTTATGTGACTTCAAGTCGATTTGAGAATGGTTTACATTAACAATTCGGTCCACTACATTTTTTATTTATTTATAAGTTGTTGTCGGATTTCAGTCGTGTGTACCGGACTAGGTCTGCTAGGTCCGCTAGTAAATACATAGATGGCGTCCATCTTTACTGGCACAGTCAACTGTAATTTAAATTGATAAACGCAAAAACGCTTTCTCTTGGATGTATCTGGGGGTCGTCCTAGTTCTACCTAGTCAGAGTAATAAAATCAACAAACAACGCATTGAGCTCCTTTTATATGTATTCAAGTCAAAATCTTTATATTGTCACTAGCTGACCCGGCAAACGTTGTTTTGCTATTTAAATTATTTGTAAGGTAGAAACAAATGTTTGGGTTGGAACAACCTTAACATTTAGGGGGATGAGAAATAGATGTTGTCCGATTCTCCACCCTGGCCGATATGCACACAAAGTTTGAAAGTCACGAAAATTGGTCGAGCCGTTTCGGAAGAGATCAATTACAAACACCGTGACACGAGAATTTTGTATAATAGATATTCAATTTGCACTTGTTTTATTAGAAATTTAATATTACGTAATTGAAAAGATAACAATACAGGAGTAAAAAATAAAGACCTGCTGTGCTTGATTTCAATCGTATTGTGGCGCTGGATTTCGTGGTACTTTTTCTTTTCTTACCGTTTACACGGTGCGAATTCAAAGCTAGGTTAAGAAGAACTAGCAAGGGCTAGTTTTGTAGAGTGCATGACTGTTTTCCCGAGACCAAAGACGCAAGAGTTTCTAGTTTATAGTGTTTATTTTTGACAAGGGTTGCGTGTTTGCTTAGGTAAGTCCAACTTTGACACAATCGGCGAATTAATTCGTGTGGGCAGCGTTCACTAAACTTCGGCATGTTTCCTCATACTCTATCCCTTTATTTGTTATAATCTATGAAACTGAGACGGGCTATTCTCTTTCTCTACGTGTTACGTACGTGAGACGTTCGTTTAATTTCTGTTGTAGAACCAATCAAATTAACAGATCAGACCATACACCAGATGGTTAAACTGTAGTAGCAATGGACCGGCTATGTCGCTCGTACAACTGACCATTTTTCTTTGGACCGAAGAATTTTTCTTTGGAAAGAAAAATTCTCGTTCGGCAGTTCGTTTTGGCCGTCACAGTGTGGAAAGACACTCCACTACGTTGCTCAGTATCATGCTTCGTGACAATCTATGGGTTAGGCCTATGATGATGATGATGATTAATGAAAAGTCAATAAATGTTTGCTTAAAAAATAAATATATATTTTCAATCAATTTTATCCGTGATGTATCTTACATTATTTGCACATATGATCAAAATTTATGATTACATTCGATGTCAGCGGACGTAATAAGTGTAGGGCGAGGCGTATGTGTATGCAGAGTAGGCTACTGGCGCAGTGTACGCAGAGTACGCTGAGTAGGCGACGGGTGCAGTGTACGCCGCGGCCACTGGTGCTGTGTACGCAGCCACCGGGTACTCATACACTAGAGGCTTGGCGGCAGCAAAGGCCAAAAGAGCGGCGAACAGCATCTGAAACATTGAATACAAAATAACTATTTAATCACTCACCCATCTGTTACATTATCAATTTATCTTGAGATGTGATACATGTCTCGTCTGAACTTTTTAAGGCCGTGACATATCCTCGAATCAATATTTGATTATCGCGTCGGAAAGTTATTGTATCACAATAATAAATTATGTCCAAATGAAATGAAGAACACATCGACTTTGCATAATGTAACAGGTGTTGCCGTATTTTATATACGGCTAATTTAAATAACATTAGATCGGTTAAATTCAGATCTTGATTTGATATTTTACTCTAACTTCCGTGTACAATTGTATAACTATACATTACAAGAAGATAAATAAATCAACGACTAAAGAAAAAGACATAATTTTTATAGAGAAATATGATTAATAACAGTCTAATTAAATAAATAAAAAAATGCTTACGTATTTGAACATATTGAAGGTGTGTGTAGATTCTGTTAGAAGTTGCTAATGAAGACAGAACTTGGTAATGATGTACAATCCGCAACATCCTCTTTATATATGAAAACGTTAGGGCTAGTCCGCAATGATGGACGACGTTGGACCGGATAAGTGGCCGAATATCCTCCTACAATTAGTTAGCAGTATGGTCACGCGTAACCTTGCGCACTAGACCAAGGAATAAACTTTAAGGCCAAGGACATCTTAACGCCACCGAATTAAGGCTTGTGCACTAGTTTCAACAGCTGGTGTGCAGTTATTTTCTTCGTGAAAAAATTTACTATTCCCTGGGGAAAAAGACAAACTGCAATATTGGACCGCAAGCAATTGTATAGATTTAAGCGTCCAATAATGGTATTAAAAACATTTTATTAATGTAAAAGATTTCCAAGCGAGCATGTGGTTCACCTGATGATAAGTGACAACCGTGATCTTCTTAATGTTTTGTCTTTAGTCTATCTCTTGATATTGAATGAGAGGTTAAGATTATTATGTTAGCTTTTATAATAATTAAACGCAGTTTGAGTTCCTTGTCCATTTATAACTCGCCCAGCAATAACATAAAGAGAAAAACAGCGAGACAAGTAAAGAAAGGCGATGAATGTTTATTTTCAAATTCGAATATATTTATCCAATATAGAAAAATTACACATAAATAGTGATTGTCAAAACACTACCACAGGTTTGGAAAATAAAAAAAGTCAATAACAACTGGCGAAAGAAACTCAGCGGGACATATTTTTTGTACCATTATTCAACAAAGAAACATGTTCGAAATGAATTAAAGCCCATTTAAAAGAGCCTGGTCAATTCATTTCCAGGGTGTAAAATACAATAGTAAAAAATAACAGCCTATATAAGACGTTCTACGTAATACTGCTCGGAAAGGGCCTCCTCTATATAGAAGGGTTTTAGGGCATAGTCCATTATGCGACCCCACTGCGGACTGGCAGACTTTACCCTCAAAACCTTTATCTTCGAAATATTTTGTTGTTATTATTTTGATAATAATAACAAAAAAACATATTTCGAAGTAAAAAAAATATTAATAAATGTCGAAACAAAATTTACATCCTACTTATTTCTAATCATGGAATAGCTAAATTAAAATGTCTCTAGTTATTTCACACATTTCTTAAAAAAATAATCTTATCAATGATATTTTGTATTATCTTAATTATAAATATTTATGTCAATCAATTTAATAATTAATACTGTTTCCTATTTATAGCGAATGTTATACGAATTAGTGTTAATGAGGTTTCTTAAATATTTTAGCCGCATTTGAGCGTAGGCAGACGGTGAGATTATCGCTGCAGAAAAAATAAAGAGATACAGGGAGGCTTTTCTAAGTGTATCCATTTTTTTTATAAAATTCATGATAAATATTTTAAATCACTCGGTAAGTAATTCATTACATTAATTTGAATTTATCTCAAAAAGTGTGTGATTTATACGCAACTCATTTATTTCACGCGCGATAATTCTAAGATAACTAACAGGCGCAGAAGTTCGTTTATGTGCGTGAACAGTAAAATTTAGGCATTTATGAATGACTACCGTGTTGTCAGCCAGTACTGTTTTTTAGGAAATAGAATGAATTTTTTAGAAAAAAAAAAAGTTTGTTTTTATTTTAATAAACGATTATACTAACGAGTTTGAACCTCCTGTGTAAATTTGAGCACCTTTAAAAAAGCCTCTCTGTATAAGCATTTAGCCGTGATAGCTCAGTGTCCGGGCGCTCACCTATAATTCAATATACTCCAGCAACCTGAGTTCGATCCCCGGTGCCAACGTAATTGTTAATTAAAATTAAATTGTTGATGAAAATTGTTGACCAATGAAATTTTTAATTTAAATTAAACCGTTGAACACGTGATAATTCGGCACTGAAAATTATCACGTGCTTAAAAATATTTCGAAGATATGTGAAGTCCGCCAATCCGTATTTGGGCCGCTATGCCCTAACCCTCAGTACAGAGGCGGCCTTTGTCCAGCAGTAGGATGTGTATAGGCTGATATTTTTTTAAGCATTTAAGGGTTGAATTGTGCATTTATAAACAAATGTATATTTGTCCAAATATAGCTATGAATGTAGAGATTTTCCGGTGAGCTTGGAGCAAAAGTTTTGCTTCTGTACAGGTTACCATCATATTAGGTTTCCATGCTAATGTCATTAAAGAGTATGTTAAGTTTGCTGTTCCAATTTTACATTAAACCCAAACTTTACTTTTGCTTCTTTGACGCGCATTCATTAGACAACAAATGAGGGTATATAATAACAGCTTTATGAAAACTAGTTTCTGCCCGTGACTTCGTCCGCGTGGAATTGTTACTTTGGGCTAACGCTAACTTTAACCCACGGCTTCATTTAAGTAGAAGGTGAAACTGCCCGCCGGCCTTGCTCATCATAAGTGCGCGTGCAGTACACGATCATTATTTTGCTGAGATGTTATTTTAAAACTGCGATGTCTTCTAAGATATACATTGAATCGAATGATGTAAAGGGCAATTTTGTTTTAAATCCAATAACTATTTATACTTATTCATCACAAGTGTGATGAATAAGTATTTATTTGGGTAAGAATTAATATGTTTATAAAAACACCTTCACAAATAAAGATTATCTTGGAACAGATTTGGTTAGCATAAAAAAGGTTGTGCGTAGCAAATCCTAAAAGATAGACATATAGTGCCGTGGCCTTCTTTTTAGAACTTATAAAGAAATTCTGTCATGCATGAATTTTGCGAAACTAACTGTTTACGCTGCGCACGCAGCGGAAGCTCTCAAAAAGAAAAAAAAAAACGATTTTGAAACATTCCCCAATGGTAGTTCGCTCCTATTAATCTGAGCGTGATGATATATAGCCAAAAGCCTTCCCCGATAAATGGGCTATCTGACACTGACAGAATTTTTCAAATCGGACCAGTAGTCCCAGAGATTAGCGCGTTCAAGCAAACAAACTCTTCAGCTTTATAATATTAGTATACATGTTTTTTTTATGTGAAAAGTTGCCAAATATCATATAATCAAACAGTGTACCAAGATAGATAAGATATACCTATTTGAAAATATAAAAATACTAATAATATTTTCCATGTGATAAATCATTTTAAATTTGAGCTAGGTTTTCGTTAACATCCATTTACATATAAGTATGTGTTATCAAAACCATATCAAAACATAAAAAATATACTTTAAAAAATTTACATTGAAATATATTACATTGTTATTATTATGTCTTTTCTAAGTTATACTCGTGTCTCTTCGATTAATAAAAATTCAATTTGGACTACATTATGTACTTGCTATATCTGTTTATTTGAATCTATTGAATCCTCTCTGATGGACAAAAGTATTTGGTATTCTAAACAGGCACTTCACGGCTCGTGTTTGGGGCAAGCAAAGTATATAAGTAGGTAGTCCTCACTGTACTGCAACATACAGCAATTTAAGTTCGTATGATTCTTTTGTCCTGACGTAAACCAACCCTCTAACAACATGTTCAAATTGGTAAGTTCAAGTTTGGTGTGTATTCAAACTTAGCGCCGATTTCATGGCATTTTTATATCATAAGTGAAAAATCAAAGTTATAAATTACTTAAAGCCTTTGCGATCCTTCCTTTACTTTTTATACATAGTCTTGAAAACTATCCAGCCTAGTTTTTTTGGATTAGTTATTTATGATCTTGCCGGTTTACGAAAGTTCTAATTTAAATCAATATGATCTGAATGAACTTTCTTTACTATATTCTATTTTAATATAATTCAACAGCAGATATTTTAAAACGACAAACAATAATAGTTAATATTACTTTCCGTAACATGATGATGATTAAAAAATTAAAATCATCAAACGGCCATCAACAAACATTTTAAATAATGTAAGGCTTTACATAATTATAACAGTTCAAACATTTATTTATATTAAGAATTCTTCTTTAATTGAGACTTTTATTACAGTTCATCTTCGCGTGTTTCCTCGCTCTGGCCGCCGCTAAGCCCGGCGTGTTTCCAGTAGCTTATACCGCACCATTGGCGGCGTACACTGCACCCGTCGCTGCAGCGTACACAGCGCCCGTGGCCGCAGCCTACACTGCACCCCTCACCTACTCCGCCTATTCTGCGTACACCGCTCCCGTAGCGTACTCTGCGTACACATACGCATCGCCATACTCTTACTACCTCCGCCGTTAGAGTTCTTTATTTAAATATGTCTGTATTTATATAATACTAAAAGCGTAATAAATGTTATGTTGAATCAATAATACCTTTTTATTAACTTAAAACTTTATCATATAACTTTTACGTATAAAACGTTATCATACTTCGCACTGTAGGGATTTCGATGTATGGCAAAAACGAATAGCAAACTACTCAGTAAGGTTATCACAAAACCTACAATTTGTACAAAAGGATTTTTATCAAAACGGCGTTAAATATATTCTCTGACGCAAATGTATTTTGTTTACCTACGTATTTAGAATCCAGTTTCTTGCATTTATTATGACAACTGGATTTTACAAAATCTCTTGAAGAGGATAAACTGGATCGCATTACTTAAAAAGACAATTTTTCAAATAAACATTGACCTACAAGAAGCAGTGGTGTATCCTTTTCTGTTTACGCCGAGGGTAATGAAATTTATTTTATGTATTAGCATAATATGTTCATAACTTTTTATTAATTTCAATCCCGATTATCATTTTTAGTTTCTTTTAACACTCGAACTAATTCGGATTTGCATTTTAATTTATAAAAAAAAACCTAAAAATCCGTAAACAAACTTGTATTCATAAAAACTATGTTAAGTATATAAAAATCGGTTGAGCCAATTTTTTAAACATAACAGTGTGCACAAAGTTTTCCAGAAGACATACTGTCTGCATACTGCCACGAAGCATGATCCTGAGCAGATGGCATTCATTGACTTCCCGCACAGTGACTACATTAAGATGGCCAATACGAGATCTTTTCTTCCCGAATCGGTTATCAGTTCTTGGAACTATATGGCTGGCCCATTCACTTACTCAGCCTCTGAGCGAATAGACTCAAATGGACGAATAACTCAATATCACGCCAACCGATTTGGATGATTCTTTTTCTATTGGAAAGGATGTACTTCAATGGTAGTTCGATAAAAATTTAGCTAGGTTCTGATTATGGGATCCATGACAAAGTCCACGACAAAGATCTCTTAAATTCTGAGCAGCAAATTAACGATACTCGACCGAATCTCATATAGGCTATCCGGATACTTCCGTCACCTCGAACATGATGATCAATGGAACTGAACGGCTTACAGTAAGGGTGCGCAAAATTTCTAAGTGTATGTAATCAAATTGCAACGCGCTTACGTTCGTGGCTGCATTGCATAACTATATTCAGACAAATTAATTAGTGTACTTCAGATTCACTTAAAATAAAAAATAAACAAAAAAATCTTTTTTAAAGCTGGTTTTAACAATGAAAAACCAACTTCAAAAAAACTATTTCAAAACAAATTAATATGCAAAGGTATAATTTATACTACAATATACCAACAGCTCCCATCCCGCCTCGGTCCCCGCTCTCGCCTCTCGCCTCGTCAAGTCACGCGTGCTACACAAGCACATCTAACCTATAACTATGTAGGTATGTAGTTACAAACCTACCTTGGCTAAAACTGACTCCAAAAATAACAATAAATGATGATATAATTTGATTGACTTTTAAGTAGTAAAAACATAGATCGTACTAACTACATATTGATGAGTAGAAAATGTATGTTGATTATTAAGGTGTAGAAGAATACTCAATTATTTTTTTTTTACTTTTTAGTGTAAGTATATTCATTTGTTTTGAGAATGTTTTTTTAAGTCGTTTTTTTTTTTTCAATTAAAATTTTTGATTATTACCTTTTTAATACTTTAAATACTATTTAGTTATTAGCTTAATCCTAAAGGAAAAGAGAAAAACGATACAAACACCTTTTTATACACAACTCTTCTTTTAAAACTATTAGCATTCTTGTTGGTTTCGAATAGTAGTATAAATTATACCGCCGATCACATGTGAGATAATTAAACATTTTAAATAACAACGAGCACCAAATTTATTTTTCTGCGCAGTAAATTAATAAGGTCATCGAATCGCGAAGCTTAAAGTATAAAATGCATGGAGAGACATCATAACTTGTCACAGTTGAAACTGATTTTGTACGCATTAGTGAAGTAAAAGCTCGAGCTGTGCTGGAAAAAATAAAACATTTAAATCATGTTCAAGTTGGTGAGTTTAAGTCACATATATCTCTTAGGTGTATTAAGGAACAATTTTATTTTGTACTTTACAGAGATTTTTTTGGCTAGGTATTTTGACCCAGTCACTTAAATTGAAAATGATATTAGCCAAGGTTATTAGCCTTAATCAGTAGGACTTAGTAAAAACAATAAACTATTGTATCCAGTTGTTTAAAAAAAAGGAGATGTTTAAATAAAATAATCCAATCTTTTGTATTTTATTATTACCCATCATATGTTAATAAACATGATCTAGGAATGTGCCCAGCTCATAAAACATAATAGTGTTAACGTGGGTCAAGGTTATGCAAAGCGAATGGCACACAATTATTTATGAAAGCTTTATGATAATTGAAGTTTGTCAAAATGAAAAGTAAAAAAATAAAATAAAAGCATGTTCATTATGCTGTTATAGTGGACAATTATAAAATTTGGTTTACCCTGGCTTTGGCAGGTAAACGGTACTAAAAGTGTGTAAAATATCGATCTATATTCGTCAAATAATAAAGTGCGATTATTTGGTATTACCTTCAGAATATTATTAAAGTCAAAATAATATGAATTTTTGTATATATGCATGTGGCAGCATTGGAACGGCGAATATGGTTACACCGGTAACTAATATATTTAGACGTTTCGTTAATTTATTAAATCATAGATTTACTTGTATCTCGCCATGTATGACAATATTCAATTAGTTATGTCAATTACTTTTAGTTTTTAGAGGTTATACTTCTTTTACTTATGACACGGAAAAAGATAGCAATCTATAGAATTGCAATGTACCCATAGGCGTAATTTGAATGCCTCAGTTTCGTTGCGCTAGTGTCATATCTACCTCATTTTTGTTTATAACATCATTGGTTTAACATACATAAATTTCACGTGGACACGTGGCGTGAAATTTTATACGTTGCCTTCATTTTCTACAGGTGATTCTCGTGTGCTGCATAGCTTTGGCTGCGGCTAAGCCTGGCGGTGTTCCTGTTGCCTTCTCTGCACCTGTATCAGCGGCCCACACCGCCTCCATAGCCGGTTATACTGTACCTCTCGTCTACTCGGACTACTCACTACCCTCGGCCACGTACTCAGCACATCCATACGCTTTACCCTACTCAGAGTACTTCTTACGTCGTTGATGCGTTCATAATAATTGTAATTGCCCTATTTATATTTTTTTATGCTCTGTAATTTAAGATCCCTTCTTATAAAGACTGTGTCGTAATTAATAATTTGGTATATTTTATTCTTAAAATTTGCTTGGATAAATAATAAAATCATCATATCTTAAAATTGTTTGTCATTTTTATTTTAAAACAATATTTAACCTAAGGGCCACGCTGCAGCTTGTGCTGTTGCGCTTTTGAGCAAGTATGTCCGTAGAAGTATCATGACGTCACTAATCGGCTTAAAATAGAATATGATACCTTTGGGTTGAGTCTGCCTGGTTCAAACATCAAACAAAACATTTACTTTAAAATGTGTATATTTGCAATGATAACTTTGATATTGATGTTGATATTCATTTAATATCAGATGAACGGCATGTCGTCTGCCGTTGTTCGTGGGCCTATCGTCCTAAGTTATCATTACATAAAAAAAAGGTAACCAGGACGTAATTAGAAAATTATTCTCTCGTGGATTGGGATAGGAGCAATTCTCACTATGGAGTAAAATTTGCAGCTGGAGCACTAACTGAAATGACCATCTAATTGATTCATAGAATCTCGCTCACTTATAAAAGTAGAACCACGCTCGTCGGAAATAAAGCGCCGACTTGAAAGAAAGAAAATATCAAATTAAAATCTATCTAAGTCAGAGCATGATTTAAATTGCTATTTGGATTACAATAATAATTTGATATTGTATGTCATAAATAAGTATAAATGAAATCGGAAAATGTCAAATTACGTATAATAAACAATTTCATAATGTTAGTCAATTTACGACATAAAACGAGTATCTTATTCTTTACGCCCTTATATTTCAATCTTTTAGTGTTATTGAACTCGATCTAAATGTTTTGTTCTCGTTGATTAATTTAATGTACGAGTACGAGGGGTGAATGACTTTAACAAACGGAATATAAACTAATGATATTTTCCGGAATCCATCATATTCATGAAGATTATTTGAAGGTAAATATTGCTTTGTAATCGTCTTCAAAGCGACAAATTTAATATCGAAATCAGATATTGTAAGTCCATAAATGTTAACGAATAAATTTCTCCTTACTTGCAAAGTTAATCATGCATAAGAATATATTATATAAATTTGAAGAATATTACGAAACATCGATCTTACAGTTGACAAAATTTATATTTGTTTTGAGTTTTTTATCAAACATTTTTGTCTGAAACATTCCAAATTAAAAATATTAACTATTCTCGATTTCATTTTAATAATAATATACTATAACACATTTAAAATTAATATTTAATTTCCTTAATGTCATATTTTGATATTAATATACCAAACAAGCATAAGAAAATTTACCAACGCCTTTTCACTGTCGCCTTGATTACATTTTAATCATAATATACATATAACACATTTAAAATGTATATAATTTTATTTCCTAAATGTTATATTATGTTATTTATATACCAAACGAGCATAGGAGAATTTACTAACGTTAGCTTAATTTTCACTGCGGCCACAAAACTTCTGCTGCACGTATAGGCGAGGAAGTAACACGACCTCACAGAAGATAGCCGTGAAAGTATTATTAAACTTCCTCGTTTCGTCTCGGTGTAACCCTCGGGTGTGGCAGATGTCCATGGGCGGCGGTATTCACTTAACATCCGGTGAACCGTCTGCTCGTTTGACAACTTTTCGCATAAAAAAAACTCTTTAATCAGTCCATATAAACGTTTTAGAGAAAATCATATTGTATCGTAACTTAAGTGCTTATCGGGAAGGAAACCAACAGATGCTTTACAGTCCGCTTGCCTATTCATTCCAGAGCGTTGCAGTCGACGCCAGATCCTGGATGATTCCCTTCAAGTGCCATCGGCGAAACCGTAGCAAATAATATTCATTTACCGTCCTAATTTAAATTGAGTACCAGACCTTGTTTCCTAAAAGAGTTTATTGCTGCCACGGTCCTATTAAACCATGTATAGTTTATTGACTACTGCGATAACCTTTTCATGTCAAATTTCAAATTATTGAATTGAGGCATATGTGCTTACTAACTGAAAGAAGATTCTCAACAAACAGTTGTCAATAAAAGGTCATTTATCTATTCGCCATGCGGGGCGTTGTTTGTTACTCCTTACTTTATTCTATAATTTTTTTAACAGATTCAATAATTGTTGGTACATTTTAAGATATACAAGAACGAATTTACGATCAAACTAAACACTAGTAGGGTTAAGAATCTTCGATGACAATTCATTCACTAAAGAGTGAAAAAGTACATACACGAGAAAATGTACTTAGCTTCACAAATATAACAATATTAGAATTTTAACAACAATCAATTGCCAAACACATGTATCAAAAGAATAATCAAGATCCTTAAAATGAATTATTCATTATCGTTTCAAACATTATGTAACATACTTACCGGAGCAGTGGCCTTGACATCCGTTTACGACACAACCGGTGGGACAGCTGAGCAATCACAATGCCGGACGTGCTTTGTCATAGCAATGGAGACATAAATCTAGTACTTTAACCCTAAAAATTGAAATAAACCTTTTTAATTTCAGTGTAGTGCTGTTTATAAATAAATTTATTTTAGTGCTACTCTCTGTGCACCCAAGATGAAACTTAAACGTGTTTTTTTGATAATGATAATTGGTCTAAGAACTTCATTGCTGCCAGAATTTGAGTCTGTGTATTCTGGGTACCATGTTCAGACCTTTTCAGATCCTGCCTCGTGGGTAGGCAGCAAGGGTATGTCGGAGTTTTGGGGTACCCACTAAAAAACCCACGTTGCACCTGCACTGTCGTTTTGCCGGGGACACGGGAACACGAAAACGCAATCATCCGCGAAACCCGGCGCGACTGTGGTCTTCTCAGGCCTCCTCTCCCCGGGGGTTTAGACATCCGGTCCAGCCAAATGGAGCCGTATCGGTGCAATGAACACGGCACCCCTCTCACGCCCTCCGCGGGGCAGCAGTTAGTCCCACATCTGCCGCACCGGGGCTTGCTATCAGGGGGGAAGGTTGCGCGCGTAGGCCAGCCTCCTGCGCCCTGGTCTCCAGCGGTGGATTTCCAGAGTGGCAGTTGCCTGCCTCCCTTTCTCTCACGTTGCAAAAATCTCGACACCTACCTAATTTATTAGTAACTTCTTACTGCCAGAAAATTCTACAATTTATCATTAACAAAAACACATGTTCAATACAATACTATTTCCAAAAAATTAAACTATAACAATCATCAATCTAAACTTTTAACAATCATTAATCTTCGTTTCTCGTTCATTATATGCAACCAGTTATTGTTATCTTTTTATCTTGGTTTATTGTAACCATGATATGTCATGTTTATTATTTATGGAAGTGCGCTTTCTAAGCATTTTAACCGAATTCAAAAAAGGAGGAGGTGCTCAATTTGACAGTATTTTTGTTACCTTAGAACTTTCTACTGACTGAACCGAATATGAAGATTCTTTTTATTTGAAAGCTGGTGCTTAACATTTATTGACAGTAATATCTGGCAACACATATGCATAATTTCATTGGTATCGGATATTGGGCTCCGGACATACTTCAGGGAACTCGTAAAAATCAATTATGAGTACAGAGCGAGATATTTGAAGTCAGTTTTGTTTTTCGTTAAGAAAATTGTGTTGATTAAGTGATTTGTTTGATCTTGTTCCAGCTAAGAAGCAAACTCAAACAATGATTTTATAAGTAACTAACGAACCGCCCCGGCTTCGCACGTGTCCAATGTATTAAACCTTCCTCTTGAATCACTGTATCTAGTAAAAAAATCGCATCAAGATCCGCTGTGCAGTTTTAAAGATCTAAGCATAGATAGGGACAGACAGACAGCGGGATGACTTTGTTTTATACTATGTAGTGAAGTCGTTGTCTAGAATCATACAAATTTGTAAATGTGTTTTTTTTTTTTCATTGTGGTATGGTGACATAAACCTTGTTTTAGCACGAGGTAACCTGCACAGATTGTCGACGCTTAGCATTCTTGTCGAGTACTTTTAAACGTTTCTTCATCCTTTTAGTATAAGTAAAGGCAAAGTCAGACAATATCGTCAAACGTATCTCAGCTGTTTCTTATTCAACAACAACTTAAATAACGCACAATGTTCAAACTTGTAAGTATTGCTGACCGTTAATTTTTTTCTCCTTACAGACGGATCAGGATGCAGTTTTAAACGAATTCAATAGTATCCATAGTCGGTGCAAACACGTCTAAAAGAGATAAAGTCTGTCCTTAGTCTTAATACATTGTTTTTTTCTTGGAATTCTAAGGTAAATGTTTATATTGTCAGAATAAAAATATAATTTAATATTAAATTGAAATTATCAACTTTGTGTTATTCTTGTAAATAAGGCATTTTATGAATAACGTTTCTTAATTATTGCAATGGTAATAAAATAATAATAATAATAACGCGTACTTTTTAAGTTGAAAACATAACACACTTTGAAGCTTTGGCAACTTTCATGTACTTCCCAGTAATAATGCAATATTTGCAATAATTATTTGACAAAAAAAAAAGATAAGACTGCAGAGATTCTTGCCGGTTGTTTTCTAGTGAACCGGTGATTGTTATTGACTTTTAATAAGAGCTTAAATTAAGAATATATTGAATAAAGAAATTTTGACTTTGAGTTTTGACTAGCTATATAAAAAATTGAAAATTTTAATCATGTGGAATGCATCGAAGTTTTCGGTTTTTTTTTTTGGATTTTTACCGAGTGGAAATCACTTATATGTATTGTCGTGCTAAGGGCCTAAATAAGCTTTGTGTAATGAGATTAGCCTTAGTTTTTCTCATACGGCCTTATGACTCAAAACCTTGAATGATTTTTATAATATTATCAATGAATATTTATTTGCTATTTTCCTTACAGTTCGTATTCGCCTGCTTCCTCGCTCTGGCCGCCGCTAAGCCCGGTGTGCTTCCAGTGGCTTACACCGCACCATTGGCGGCGTACACTGCACCCGTCGCAGCAGCGTACACTGCGCCCGTGGCCGCAGCCTACACTGCACCTCTCGCCTACTCCGCCTATTCTGCGTACACCGCTCCCGTAGCGTACTCCGCGTACACATACGCATCGCCTTACTCTTACTACCTCCGTCGTTGATGATTTTTCAAAAAGCATGTCTTTAAAAATATTTTTTAAGTATTTTATTTATAACAAAAACTCAAAATCTTAAATCGAATATTTTGTTGTTCTTTTTTGTGTTCTATTTGTATTGATGAAAATAAATAAAATACTCAAAACTATTTTTCAGTTACTTTTATTGTCCGAAAGTTTAAATGCTCGCCAAAAGTTTTAATGCTCAAAATAACCATGATTAATCGTTGAAAAATTAAAAAAAAATTATATGTTGTACAAGAAAGTCAAACATCTAATATTACTTTTTAGTCGCTTTGTTATTAAAAAGGATAGAAAAATTGAGTTTCCTCACACCGTAGTATTGATAGGGATACAACTAGGGCAGTTCTGTATTATTGAAAATGTTGACACTGAATTATAACCAACTTATACAAAGTGGAGAGAGTGCAATTTTCAAATAAAGGTATAATTATTGTTTAATTATCATTACTTTCATTTGAAATTGTATTTCTTATTCCAAGTAATACAAAGAAGCTTTAATAATGTATTTCATAGGCAGCTCATCTCGGCCTCTAATATAGATTATGAAAATAATTACAGCAAGGCATCAAAGTGTAGTGTAAGAATATTTCGAATCTAATAGATGTATATTTAAACTTATTCCACGAATTTTTTTAGAGTTCCGTACCGAAAGGGTAAAACGGGACTCTATTACTAAGACTCCACTGTCTGTCTGTCAGCTTGTCTGTCCATCTGTCACCAAGCTGTATATATCATGAACTGTGATAGTGAGACAGTTGAAGTTTTCATAGATGACGTATTTCTGTTGCCGCTATAGCAAAAAAAAAGAAAAAAATATTTAGGTGGGGCAGCAGTACATAACAGCAAAAAATTATATCTGTTGAGATGATTTTTTTTGGCGTTCTTATAGATAATGTCGGGAACCCTTCGTGCGGGAGTCCCACTCGCTCTTGGGTGGTTTTTTTTATTATTGTGTAGTTATTTATTTTAATCACTAATCTATTTAATAAGTATCTTCTTGATCAATGTACCATTTTTAAACTCTAATAAAATTTTCTACGCAATATTACTGGTTCGTATGTATGATATAGATATTCTTACATATCCTCGCAGCAACTTAATTTCTGATAATTTATTGTACTTACGCAAATATAACGGATTTTAATAAAACGAATATAAAGATTTTATAGCGGTTCTTCTTATTTTAAACATCTAACGTTTCGATTGCGTTACGGCATTCATAGTAACGGGCATGATTCGTCAATGCATCCCATGACATCACAGACACACTACTAAGAGATAATAGTACCACAGATTAACAAAAGGTGGCTACCCTTAAGCATGCAACTTTTTAGAGAATTCTACAGCATTTTAAAAAACCTTGTTCTGATAAATGTAAAAATATAGAGGGGCACAACGAAATGATCGGGAATAGAATATTTCGAATTGAGTTACAATAAAACCTTTTTTAGATTTTAAATACTGGCCTCTTAGAATCTTAATGACATTCAAAAAGTTTAAAAAAAGTTTAAAACTAAAACTATGTTGGTTTAAATTTGACACGTCGTTAACAGAAATGGAGCTCACGCGTGAACATTTCCGTGCCATAATTTATCAATATTTTCCTCGCGGCTTATCTCAAGATAAATGTCTCAGCGAACTTGTTTCGATTTATGATGTTGAAGCATCAAGTCACACGACAATATACCACTGGTATGCCAAGTTCCGACGCGGTCGTATGTCGCTCAGCACAGTTTCTTCTGCAGGTCGACCAAGAACAACGGTCACGCCTGAAAACATCGCAGCTGTGCGAACTATTATATGACCGTCATGTGACATAAATCAGGATCATCGTCTCAGGTGACGAATCATTCATACGAACCTGAAAGAAAACATCAGTCAGCAGTTTGGGTCTTCGAAGACGAAGTCAAACCAACGAAAGTGCTTCGCTCCCGCAGCGTGTCAAAGAAAATGACTACGTTTTTCTCAAAATAGGAACGCAGAACGGTTACCGCTGAGTGGTAATTCACGGCTTGTTTTTTTTTATTTGAAAAGTTGTCAAACGAGCAGACGGATCACTTGATGGTAAATGAATACCGCCGCCCATGGACATCCGCTACACCCGAGGTTTACAGATACCTTGACAATCTTTTGAAAATTGGGCTCCGGCTACCTCAATCTCCAGACGAAACGCGAAAGTATTTGTCATTCTTCCACTTCACGCTGGTCTTCTGTGAGGTCATGGTACTTACCCGGACGGGCCCGCCCATTCGTGCAACAGCCGAGGATGCTGCGTGGCTCTACCACCGTGTTCGCCAGAAATGATAGCCGAACGCCGAAAAAATAACTCGAAACGTCGCATCATCTTACATCACGATAATGCGAACTCCCATACGGCTCTGAAGACAAATGATTTTTTGAAGCGGGAAAACATTAAGCTGTTGAGCCATCCTCCGTACAGTCCTGACTTGAGCCTGAACGATTTCTTTACATTCCCTAGAATGAAAGACCCCCAAGCAGTTGTGGAAGCGTAAAAATCAGCCATTTTGTCAACATCTGCTTCAGACTGGAATTACTGTTTTAATGATTGGTTTGCACGAATGGAAAAGTGCGTTAAGTTGAACGGAGAATACTTCGATGGACAATAAAATACAATTTAGCTATAGCTAGCATACCGAAATCACTTTTTGTATGTATAGCTATAACTGTGGTAGCCGTGGCCACGCGACAGTTCGTTGTTGCACGAATGGACGGATCCGTGTGGGGAAATACCACAACCTCACCAGCCTGACCGGAAGTGTTACACTTCTACGTTTCGTCTGGTGGGTGAGGTAGCCGGGGGCCACTTTATTAAAATGTGACAATGCATCTGCAACCTTACGGATGTCGCAAATATCCATGAGTGCGGTTATTATTTAATATCAGTTGAACCGCCAGCTCGCTTACCACCTGCTCACATAAAAAAGTGTGGTCTGGTCTAGGGGAGTAGGGTTGCTAACCATACTGTATAATAACGTATCCTACTTTATTTTATAATATTGTATTTTGCTTGTTATCATTTAGGAGTCATGGAAGCACTTATTTTCCATTGTGCTTGAAGTATATAAATATAGGCGACTTCAACGTCATAATCAGTTATAATAATAACAGCTTACATACACAATTTCACTGTTAAAGAAATAAAAATATAGACAGCAAGAGAAACCTGTGTTACAAATTTACGATGTGTACAAACAGAACTTGTGAAAACACGAAGTGAGGCGTTTATCATAGGCTGAATAGCGAACATCACTAGCAGTGTGTTCTATGTTAGTCTATGTTACTATCATACTACCGACTACACCATGTATTGTTTAATAAAACAATTATTGAGGGAACATTCGATGTTTTATTATATATTGTAAATTATTCTAAAAATCTAACCTTATTCTCTCTTAGATTAACAGTATGCAAAAGTGACGAGAGACAAACAACCATAGACTACTATAGAACACACTGCTAGTGATGTTCTGTATTCAGTCTATGATACAAGGCGTAGGAGAGGAAGACAGGAAAGAGCGTTTGAACAAACGAGAAACAACCACGTCAATACATATTCTCCTGCCACGCCTAAGTCGGCCAATTATGCCTTATATTCCGCAATTCGGCCAGGAAGCCCGCAGAATATTCGGTATTACACCACCAAAGGGATGGTAAACACTTCATACCACATTAATTTTTCTACATATTTTAATAAACTTCATACCACTCTAAAAAATACTTTAAAGTGGTATAAAGTGTTTACCTTAGTAACAATCAACCAAGAATATAATTATATCATTAACAAAGAACTTATTAAATAATTTTTTTTATAAAATTTTTGATTGCAATCACAAAATACTTTTATAATGAAGGTCGAAGGTTTATTATAACAACAGTTTTTATCCAACAAAGACATGGGCCACAAAATTAATTTTATTGCAACATTGATAATCGAGGATAGATCTACAAATCAAGTAACGTTTCATTCGCCAGCAATACGAATTTGAGTGCGTACAATTGACATAAATAAGGATTCAAAGCACGCGGCCTGACTCAGTTTCATAAGAAAGACAAGTATAAAATACTACGAAACGGTTCACACAACATCATACGTGCATCTGCCCTCGTGCCAACCAAACCAACCACCGACAAAATGTTCAAACTGGTAAGTTAAGCGCAGGGAAAACATTTCGCTGTTACTTCAAATAAGTTATTCGAAACATTTGTATTATGTTAAAATTCTAACACTTAAGTAATAATATGAATGAGAGTATTATTATTATTTTAAGAACTTTTCTATTGGAAAGAAAAATTTAAATAAGGATTATTTGGAGAAAATACTTCGGAATCTTTGGTTGGAGAAATGTAATACAAGTAATATCAGCAACATTCTTTTTTTACATATTAATATAAAATGTTAATATTTTGAAATGTTAATTTTTGGAAAACATGTGAACATGTCAACGTTACCATTTAAAGTTTCTAAGAGATAACTATGAAACGAATTGTTTGGTAAATGTGAATTTATTACATTATCTGACTTTTATTACAGTTTATCTTCGCATGCTTCCTCACCCTGGCTGCCGCTAAGCCCGGCGTGCTGCCAGTGGCTTACACCGCACCAGTAGCGGCTTACACAGCACCTGTTGCTGCAGCATACACAGCACCCGTGGCTGCAGCGTACACTGCTCCCCTCGCCTACTCAGCGTACTCTGCGTACACCGCGCCCGTGGCCTACTCGCCATACACTTACGCATCTCCATACTCTTATTATCTCCGTCGTTAATTATAAGTGAATAATATATGAACAGTTAATAAATAACTGCTACCGCACTTACTCTTTTTCTAAAGTGCTAACACTCCGAACGTAATCTAAAACATCGAGGCGGGGCAACTCCAAACCCCTGCTAGTAACTGGGCTAATTAAAACCAAACATATGAAAGTGACTAATAATTCTCGCACTCCGTATCGTAGCAAGAGCCCAAAAATGTAATTGATTTATATCAAAAGATAAGCTGTCCCTGTGTGATCTGCCACAGTTCTTATTTTTAATTAAGATTTGCACAGCAAGAAACTTCGAAAAATGGTCAGATATTCAATTTCTTTTTTTTTTTGGATGTGTAAATATTATGTAACAAGAAAGGCTTTTTCAATTAACCTTGTTTTTATTCTTTTCCTTACATTTGCTTCGATCAATTGTTGTTTTTAGATATGTTGGTCAATAAACAAATTATGGGTTACGTTCGTTTCTGGTACGATATAAATATTGTTGCTTCGTCGAAGTTGCAACAAGAAGAGATGATAGATGAGAGAATAGGAAGAGCTTGACCAGTTCCCAGGTGATTCAACATAAGCTCTCATTTCAAATACAACAAAAGCTTTTTTTGAAAAAAAGACCTTTCTTTTATTTAACTAATAGGTCACTACGATAATGTGAAAAGTATGCATTTCTTTTTTATGTAAAAAGTTATTAAGGACATTTTTAACACCCTTAGGGTTGCAGATACGTTGCCAACTTAAAGTAAAGTGGTCTCCTCATACCTAACTCACTAGGAAACGCGAAAGTAGCACTTCTACATTAGAATTTTATTAACACAATATTTATATGTAAGTACTAGTAAATGCTAGTAAATATAATATTTTAGTGGAAGATTGTTCTAGGTTTAACTATCCTATTTGCTTTGAGTACCAGGAAAGTGTTTCTGTAAATAGAGCTAAATCGGATGTGCTTTGATCATATACGGTAAATAATAAAGAAAAAGCAATATAATTAAGCCGTAAGAACACTCATAACTATATATAACATAATACATTTTAGCTTTAAACAATACATTTTAGCTTTTAATTAGCGGTTTCTCATCACTTTTATGTAACATATACCGAAAGAAATGCCGTCTTTCTTATGCCGTAGATAATAATTAATGACGATTTCCGTAAATAATTATGATTTGTATACGTAAAACTAATATTCTACATACAAGTAACAGCCTATAAATGTCCCACTGCTGTGCAAAGGCCTCCTCTGTACAGGTTTCAGGGCTGCCACGCGGTCCCACTGTGGATTGGCGGACTTCACGTAACTTCGAAACATTTTTTTTGTTATTTTTCGAAAATATGCAGGTTTCGTCACGATGATTTTCTTAACCGCTGAGCATGTGATAATACAGCACTTAAATTTAACAATTTTATTGGTGCCGGCGCCGCGGATCGAACTCAGGTGGCTCGAGTGGATTTAAAAGCGAGAACCAGGACAATTAGCAATCACGGCTCCATGCTAAATTCCATGTAACTCGAAGGCAACGTCACACAGGGGAATCAAAAAACGGTTTTCCTGCCTCTTTTAGTGTAAATCAGAACTGGAATCTAAATACAGATATCAAAGAAACATTTACAATCAGGTTTATTATAAGAAGTCTTAACTAGTTTGAATTTGAATTTTGATTTTCGGCTCTTTAATGTCATAAGTAGTATAGCTGAATAAGGAGACGCGTATGCAGAAAATGCTACAAGTGCGGTATAGGCAGAGTACAATATAGTGTAAGCCATAGCAACAGATACAGCAAAGGCTGAATTAACGGGCGTAGCGAATGCAGCAACGAGTGCATCATATGAAGCCAAAAGTGTAGAGTATGTTACTGGCAGAATGCCATGCTTAATGGTGGCAAGAACCAAATATTTGTGATCAAGAACTGCATATAAAAATTATTGACTACAAAGATAAACATTAGATATACAAAAATTAATATGTATTTCATAAATGTATTTATTTATTTGACGAGCATAACATACATTTTTACTAGAATCTTTAATGTATATTATATTAATATACTATTTTTGTAATGGATCGTCCACTGTCGGCCTTGAGGTAGGGCTTTACAGATCCACCGGGTTGGACGTGGCCGGGCGGTGAGGTCACCTAGGCTTTACCTCGATTATAAGTGACTAAACTTAAGGGCTCCCAAGTGAGCCTCGGCTCGGGCCGTCACGCTATTATTATTACCACCAGTTTGGGAGGCCAAACTCTTAGGTCGCTTTGGAGGACGACCCATGGAGTAACCAGGCTCGAGAGCCCTCAATATCCGATTGGTATTCCAAGTCGAAGGTGCCTGAGACGGTCGGGGCTCGGCTCGACCGGTAGGTGTAGTCTGACTAGGAGAATTTCTAAAACTATCGTTACTGCCACTTTGAAAAGCTTTGGCGCTGGGAGGAGTGGCGGAAGAAACTTCAGTAACGCTTCTATAATTAATGGGGGGAAACCTGCCAGTGGCAGAACCTATATGCTTCCACAGGCGTCGGCGAGTGCGGTGTATCTGGTGTTTACGCAGTTGTTTTATCCTGTTGATGGCGATAGTCGTCTCGTCGTCAGGGAAATAGAGGATATGTCGTGGTCTAATCGATCGATCAAAGGCGGCACCTACGACTAGCGGATTGCGGTCTTATACTCAAATAACATAACTTTATATTTGGCTCTATTATATGTAATCAATTTAAAATAATGTTTTTATTAATTGTACGGTTTTTACGGTGGTAGAGCCACCATGGGTCCAGGTGGGGTCCCAACCATCATCTCTCGGGACCCAAGTCAACCTCACCTGCCCGCGGTGCCCCCTGCCGAACAGCGAACGAGGCTCTGACGACCCACCAACACGCACTGGACCAGCGTGGTGGGTTATGGTCCAACCCTTCTATGGAAGATAAAAGATTGGCGAGGCCCCGAGTGCCCGGCGGCTCCAGTTGCGACGCTGGCGTTGACGGGCGTCAGTCGAGCATTGGAGCCTGGTGTGCTAAAAATCTCCGGGCGGGTTCCTCCCGTCAGACGACACAGGAAAATGTTAAAACGGATAACCGACGACGTAGGCTGTCACTGGTAATCTACAACACGCGCACGCTGAGAACGGACGACAAGGTAGCTGAGCTGGAAGAAGAATTGGGTAAGTTGCACTGGGATATTTTGGGGCTATCTGAAGTCCGAAGAGAGGGAGAGCACACGATAACTCTAAAGTCCGGCAACTTGAGTGAGACCTGAAGTGATCACCGAATGGTCAGAGGCACGTTGAATATTAATGTCAAACTAGAAAGATCTCGCCTGATGAAGTCCACGCTCCGACCCACTATAGCTCATATACAAAACCATGAAAGCTTCCAGCTCGAACTGACAAACCGCTTTGCCTGCCTAGAACATTGCGTCTCTGTCGACGACATCAATAACGGGCTGGTAAAACCTGTCCACACGGTGGGATCCAAATTCTTGCGACCCCGTTGTAAAGATAGGCCGCAAAAGTTATCTGGTTATACCCTCAACGTAATGGCAGAACGACGCTCGATGCAACTGCAATCTCCCGAAGACGCTGAGGCATATCGGCAGCTCAATAGACGGATCTTTCAGTCCTTGCGGCATGACATACGCTTATTTAATACAAATCATATTAAAGATATCAATCGAGCGGAACAAAGGCTCCAAAGTTTTTGCAAGAGACCTGTCTATTGGGCAAAGCCAGTTAACTAAGCTTAAGAGGGAAGACGGCAGTATAGCGTCCACCAAGCCGGAGGTGCTGAGGGAGATCGAGCGGTACTATGGACAGTTGTACACCTCGGTTGCTAAGCCCGTTAGCAACTCGGCTAAAGACTTAAGAGCCAAGCTTGCCCGAAATTACACCGAAGATATCCCGGACATCAGCCTGTACGAGATAAGGCAAGGGCAAGACGGAATTACTTCAGAGCTTCTGAAAGCGGGTGGAACACCGATACTGAAGGTCCTACAGAAGCTTTTTAATACCGTCTTGTTCAAAGGCATAACGCCTCAGGCATGGAGCAGAAGTGTGGTGGTGCTTTTCTTTGTGATAAGTCCTTACTTAAAAATTATAGACCCATCTCACTTCTGAGCCATGTCTATAAGCTGTTTTCGAGGGTGATCACGAATCGTCTCACTCGCAGGTTCGATGACTTCCAGCCTCCCGAACAAGCCGGCTTCAGGAAAGGCTATAGTACCATAGACCACATCCACACGCTGCGGCAAATTATACAGAAGACCGAAGAGTATAATTTGCCACTATGCTTAGCGTTTGTGGACTATGAGAAGGCAAAGGCCTTCCATAGTCCACAAACTATCGAGACATGGGCAGTGCTGCAGTCCCTCCAAAGATGTCAGGTTGACTATCGGTATATCGAAGTGTTGAATTGTTTATACAATAGCGCCACTATGTCAGTCCGAGTACAGGAACAGAGCACGGAGGCGATTCTGTTGCGGAGAGGTGTGAGGCAAGGGGATGTAATATCTCCGAAGCTTTTCACCAATGCAATGGAAGACGCCTTCAAACTCCTGGAATGGGAAGGACTCGGCATTAACATCAATGGCGAACGTTTAACTCACCTACGATTTGCCGACGACATTGTGGTCATGGCAGAGACGATGGAGGAACTCAGCACGATGCTAGAAAGCCTCAATCGGGTTTTACAACAGATGGGTCTAAAAATGAATCTGGACAAGACTAAAATCATGTCCAATGCCCATGTAGTGCCCACCTCAGTTTTTGTGGAGAGCTCGACCCTCGAAATTGTAGACGAATATGTATATCTAGGACAAGTTGTGCAGCTAGGTAGGTCCAATTTCGACAGAGAGGTTACTCGACGGATCCAACTCGGTTGGGCAGCGTTCGGTAAGCTACGCAGCGTCCTAACATCCAGATTACCACAGAGTCTGAAGACGAACGTCTTTGACCAATGCGTACTGCCAGTGATGACCTACGGTGCCGAGACGTGGTCTTTAACTATGGGCCTCCTAAAGAGACTCAGCGTTGCTCATCGGGCAATGGAGAGGGCTATGCTCGGGGTTTCTCTGCGAGATCGAATCAGGAATGAGGAGATCCGCAGAAGAACGAAGGTCACCGACATAGCCAAGCGGGTCTGCAAGCTGAAGTGGCAATGGGCAGGGCGCACTTCAAACAGATCGAAGTGGAAATCCCTAGAGGCGGCCTATGTTCAGCAGTGGACGCCTACAGGCTGAAATGATGATGATGATGAGAGCCACGCAGCAGCCTCGGCTGTTGCACGATTGGGCAGGCTCGTCCGGGTAAGTACCACGACCTCACAGAAGACCGGCGTAAAGTGGAAGTATGACAAATACTTTCGCGTTTCGTCTGGTGAGTGAGGTAGCCGGAGCCCAATTTCCAAAAAGGTTGTTAACGCAAAGCCTGAGGTGTAGCAGATGTCTATGGGCGGGGGTTTTCACCTTACATCAAGTGAACCGGCTGTTCGTTTGGCAACTTTTCACATAAGAGAAAACTGTACGTATAAATCTAACAAATAATGCGCTACTTTTAATTTGACATTGTACTTAGTATTATTGTATTCATAGCATTAATGATTTTCGAGGAATCTAATGACAGTCCAAAAGCGAATGAAAATTGTGTGAAGCTCTTAGTAACTAATATAATATGAAAACATTTTCAAACCATGGAAACTGTTCAAAAGATTTCTATGACACAACATAATAAAATAAATAGTTAATACGTAGTTTAACTTCATCTTTATAATTTATTGTGTATTTTAGGTTAATATGAAAAACCTGTTTTGTTTATGGTTCGTTTGCATGTTCCATTTTACAAAATTAGTCATATTTTATTATAGTAATCACACAAATGTTTAGTAAATATTGATATTGGTAAAGTAAAATAGTAAAGTAACAGCCTATAAATGTCCCACTACAAGGCTAAAGCCTTCTCTGTAAAGAGGGCGAGAAGGTATCTGGGCAGTCCTTACGCGACCCCACTGCGGATTGGCGGACTTCACGAATGTTCGAATTTTTTATTACTATTTCGAAAATATGCCGGTTTCCTCACGATGTATTCCTTCACCGCTGGGCACTTAAAATTAACAATTTTATTCGTGCTGGCACCGGGGATCAAACTAAGGTTCCTGTAGTAAATATAATTAAAGGCCAGCACCCGGACACTGAGCTAACACAGCTCTTATCACGCTGATATTGGTAAGAAAGTTATAAAAATATTCATTAAATTTTATTCAAGTTATTAAAATAGGTAATGATGTTTCTTTTCATTTATGTTACAAATGGGTTATCCATTACATATAAATAAAAAAAGTCTTTAAATGCCTATAGTTAAAACTTTTTACAACAATATATGCAATAAATCATGATGAACGTTAAAGCCTATTTCTCAATAGTACTTTTAAATTTAAACAATCGAATTGATATCAATTCATGTCACGCGTTTGGCACTGTACCTCATAGAAGGCAAAGTATAAAATGCAACGAACAATTCTACACGACATCACACCGCTGCCTGCTCTCGAGCTCTTTTGTTTTAAACCCACAACTCGACTTTCCAACGAACAAAATGTTCAAGCTAGTAAGTTACTTTCATTACCATCCAATACTATAACTGTTATTCGGGGAGAATAAATGTCATCCATACAAAGAGACTATAGATGAAGTTATTGTAATTGTAAAGTTTTAACATGTGCCTCTATTAAATTTCGCTTAATATTATTTCCATTAAGATTCACTTAGAATAGATAATTCGTTGAAATTTCGTTGAATCTGTGTCTTCTCTATGAAAATTTATATCATTTTTTTTAGTTTAGATGTTGATTTTTTTTGTATTTTATCAGATCATCTTCGCGTGTTTCTTGGCCGTGGCCGCCGCTAAACCTGGTGTTCTACCAGTTGCCTACACCGCTCCCGTGGCGGCGTACACTGCACCTGTTGCCGCAGCGTATACCGCGCCGGTGGCCGCAGCTTACACTGCGCCCCTCGCCTATTCCACGTACTCTGCGTACACCGCGCCTGTAGCTGCTTACTCCGCATACCCCTACGCAGCCCCGTACTCCGCCTACTATTTGCGTCGTTAATATTCAGATGGATCTACGAAATAAGGGTATTAAGGCCTAACGACTTTAAGGACTTTGTGAAGAAAAGGTGATTTAAATAAAAAACGTGCAAAAACAAAGCCTTTATCCAAACTGATAGGTAATAATGTTCCATTTTCAATACAGGATTAGTGGCAAACAATGCTGTGGTAAAGGCTCTTAATTTTCTCAAAAGTATGTGCTTATTTTGTTATTATTTAATTTTTGTTAATTATTTATGACAATGAATAAAACAGTGTGACGTTCTCAAACTGTCTTTTTTTCCCACCTTTATAATTATTGTCTATCTTAACAACCAGAGGCTGCTTTCACATGTTATAGAATTAAAGAATCGTAAGATTTCAAATTTGTTAAATTGAAATTATCCTACAGAAAAGTTTTATGTATAATGTACAACTATGAGCTGTTGAGTAAATTGTTAACTTTAATCGTTTAAATTTAGAAAGGGTATATTCCTTTTCAATTTTTCATCACAGATAAAACAAAACCTTTGGAGCATTTTTTTGTAATTTTAGATGAATGACTACTCTTTAATCTTTTTTATAAGTTGATAAAAGGCTTTATAAGAACTTCACGAAGTCGTCATAGAGCTGGAGTACTATTTCGACCCTAGATAAAGAAACTTTTACTGTGAAGAGATTTTTACTATAGTAGAGTCAAGCAGCAGTTTCTTTTGCACGAATGGGCAGGCTCCTCCGGGTAAGTAACACAACATCACTGAAGACTGGCGTGAAGTGGAAGTATAATACTTTCGCGTTTCGTCTGGTGAGTGAGGTAGCCGGAGCTCAATTTTCAAAAGGTTGTTAACGCATCTGGAACCCTCTGGTGTAGCAGATTTTCATGGGCGGAGGTATTCACTTAACATCGGGTGAACCGCCTGCTCGCTTGGCAACTTTTCACATAAAAAAATAAAGATTGATAATAAGTATTACGAATCTACTAGTAATGAGTACAACACCTATTCAAACTGCATAGGGAGGTATTACGGGGCTTTGCCTGTGTGACTCGTTATTTTTAAAATCAATGTGAATTACTATAACATTTCGAGCGTTAATCGAAACTTTTGCTAGATGTACTAAGAATATATAATATAATATATTATATTATACTTCCTTTCTTTTTACTTTTTTTTATAAATTTTTGCTAGATATTAAGAATATATTATATTATATTATATATTATACTTCATTTATTTTTACTTTTTTTTATCCAAATCTTGTTCAGACACGTATTGTAAAACAATTTGTTTTTTACATAGATGTAAATCCTCTTTTTGCCGAAGATATATTCGAATTTTACAATATAAACTCTACATCTGATTTTTTTTTTCTGAGAGTTAACGAGATTTTCATGAAGAATTGTAGACACTAACGATATTTCAAATTTAGTACCTTAAAATCCGCTTACTTTCCGGACCTCGTTTCAAGCTCAGTAGAAATGTGTGACAACAAAGAACAAAATCCTAAAAATTTCTTCAAGGTCAAATCTCTTCTTTAATCTCGTTTTATAAATTTATATATAGATAAGCCACAGGGTAAGTGTTTTGAACGTGGCGATATGCATCCCAGTTGAGAGGGATAAGCTATAGCGTAAGTGTTTTGAACATGGCGATATGGATCCCAGATGAAGGATAAGTCACACTGTAAGGTGTTCTGAACGTGGCGATATGCATCCCAGTTGAGAGAGATAAGCCATAGAGTAAGGTGTTAATTTTATGAAGGTTATTTTTACCAGACTACAACGCCATTCGAGGACGAAGGCGTGATGCAGGACGGCCGAATGTTGGCGCTGGCAACACTGTATACCGGTTATGACATTATCTACTCGAGCCAAGGGACACATGGTTGCATGGATCAGTGGTCACTTGGATTTCGGCTGCGTTCCCAGACGGTGATACAACCACTAGTTAATATTCAAGTTCACTAATAGTTGAAATATTAGGGTCAAGGTAAAAATGTTAGAACTCTTATATATTTTCGAAATATTAATAGAAAATATTTCAAAGATATGTGAAGTCTGCCAATCCGCAGTCAGGTTACGTGGTTGACCATACCCTAATACCTCCTATACAGAGGAGGCCTTTGCCCAGCAGTGGGAGTTGTGTAGTCAACACAACTGCTGTATTGTACTTTACTCCTGTAAGTAGTAAAGTAAAGTACAGCAGTACAATGAAGAAGTAAAGTAACAAATTTACTTTAATGGGAAACAATTATTTTATTACAAGCTAAAGACAATCGACAACAATATAAAGCTCATATAGTAAAAATTTATTTGGTGTTTAAAATATTTCCTTGAAATTCAGAAAAACAACGACATAGGTAAACCAATAAAGAGTATAAAAAAAGAGCAACAAAGCCTTTGGTACTTTAATCTCTTAATCTCTTCCCCCAATTGAAAGGAATAACATTTGCAGTTGGTAAATGAATCTATTTTGCAAACATTTTCAAGTTAAATTTAATCTTAAATACCTGAAAACGATACAAAGATTTACGAAATGCTATGTAACATTAATGGCGATCTTTATTGTAGTCACAAATTACAAATTCCTTTAATTGTCGAGACTTCATATCATCTAGGTCTGATTTAAAATAAATATTGACACTCTGAAATTAGTAAAATCCTTCTAATTAACGTGTAGCGTTCCCGTGAATTAGAGTGTTAAGAAAATGTTTACATCCCATATCGAATTTGAATATAAATAACTTTGCAATTCGATTTTTTAAATATTAACGACGCAGATAATAAGCTGAGGAGGGGGCGTATGTGTATGTGGAGTAAGCAGCTACGGGCGCGGTGTACGCTGAGTACGCGGAGTAGGCGAGGGGTGCAGTGTACGCTGCGGCCACGGGTGCAGTGTATGCTGCAGCGAAGGGCGCAGTATACGCCGTCAATGGTGCTGTGTAAGCCACTGGCAGCACGCCGGGCTTAGCGGCGGCCAGAGCGAGGAAGCACGCGAAGATAAACTATAATATTAAATAAAGACAAAATTTAATATACACATATGATTGATATGAAATCCTTACTAATATTATAAAGCAGCCAGTATTACATAAATTAGGGGAATATATAATACATAAATGTTAATAACACAGATGACGCAATGGCTTAAATCCCTTTGCCAACTGTCACTCTGCACCATGGGTTCAATGTATAAATAATTGTACCGGCCCTAGGTATTCTCTGTGTGTCAATGACTTTCGGTATATAAAAAGCTTCGACACTTAACGTTAATTTGTTTTTCTTCAAAGATAATGTAATACCTTTAGCCATAAAATGATATATTAGTTTGCTCGAGTCGGTTTTAAAAATATACATTTTATTAATTATGATATCAATATGGATGAATTGAAAGTGAAGTAAGAGTTATTGCGAAATGAAATTTTGTGTGGCCCTACGCCACGTAATAGTCTTCGCTGGTGCTCGAATGGGCAGGTCCGCACAGGAAAGTAACATGTCCTCACAGAAGACTGACTTGAAGTAGAAAGTTTTGTACTTCTGAGATTCCTCTGGTTAGTCAGATAATTGGAACCTACGTTATTAAAAAGTGGCTCTACAGGTTTTGCAAACTACCATGAGCGGCGGTTATCACTTAACATCAGGTGAACCGCGAACTCGCTTGCCATCTTCTACATTAAAAAAAATTCAGTCTACCATCATGAGTTTTTTTTAATATTATATAACTATGCAGTTCAAGTAATTCAATATCAATCATAAAATTAAATTGGCAAGTAAATTTTGCGCCTTGAACTCACCAATTTGAACATTTTTAATAGTAAAGATTAAATGGTAATAAACAATTGAACTTAAGAACCTTTGACTATGTGATGTTGTATATCGACGGCCATAGCTTTTTATACACTTCTTTGTGTGAAGAAACAAGACTGAGGCATCCGTTTGGAATAATAATTTAGTATTTGACCTGGAGCCACAACCAATGTACTGTCGTGCTTCCTTTATTTTTGCATATATGAATGAAACTAGTGGAGAAATAGTTACCTAGTAGTTGGGAAATCGAACCACACTGGGTACAATCCCAGTTTCCCATTTCACAGTCCCATATCCCCAATAAAGCCATTGAGCAGTAAACTGCTCAATATTTTCTACATATTTTAATGCTCAATGGTGCTTAATTGGGGATATGTAGTTGTTTACAACAGGATATCACTTTTCCCGTGTTTCTTTTAACAAACGGATAACAACCCTTCGCGTTTTTATTTCCTAGTAAGTAATCGAGAAATAAAAACATGAAAGGTTGTTATAAAGTTTTAGCCCTTAATAACAAGTTTGAATTGTGATCACAAAATTTGACTTCCTATAAAAACTAATATACTATAGGAGTGACTTAACGTTGACCAGTTTAATGAAACAGAAAATAAAGCTAAATCCAACTTCAATCCGGAAGCTGCAAAATGTTTCAAAGCAATGATAATTTTTATTCCTTATATATCGAAATGAAACGAAGAAAATATAGATATAAATAAGTTAAAAATGCATATATTGGTTACTAAATAATAGTAAGTACTAAATAACAGCCTTATAATAAATGTGCATAAACTATAAAAGTCACAATCCACTTACCCGCAATTCATATTAGCACTGTGATGACACACGGTCAGGACAGTGAAACTTACTCGTAACACCATATAAGTAGTTCATGATAGTTATTTACTTAAGTATGTGTATCACATTTACACTATTAATTCAAGCAAAGCCATTTTACATCAAAAATTATTCTGACTCATGATATAATTTGTTATTGATATTTTTATTATATGTATATGGATATAATACATTTAAATCAGTATTTAATTTTATTATTATTATTTTCCTAAAAAAATTATCATCAAGAGCGAAATGAAAAAACGCTTGTAAATATATATTTAATTAAAAAGACTAAAAATACACAGAGTAAATATAATTCAAATAATTTTACATTTATTTCCGATAAATGGAATCAGATATATTTTAAAATATAAAAAGTGCACATTCAAGCACAAAATCAAAGTTAGCAACCAGCAATAACCTCGACCCTTCATTGCTTTACAACTGATTGTTATTCTTCTACGCTTCTTCAGATAGTGTCCTAATAGGAGGCAAAGGTATATATATAATGCGAAGAACTGCATTGTTCTACATCAGATTGTCATCAGATCTCAAACTTACATAACCTGTAATCAACGAAATTTATCCCAACTGACAAAATGTTCAAACTGGTAAGCGATATTGGAAATAGAATAAAATAGTCTACAATATTAAGTCAATGCTTATTTTAAATTGTAAATAATGTTTTGCGACATTTTTATTGTATCAACTTATTTCTGTACCTATCTATTTATAAACAAATAATAGTTATTGCATGTTATTTTTCACACACAATGCTATTATATCTATAAAGCAAATTGATAATATGCACGCAATTAAAATTTTAGTGTCGACGTGCCCTCAGTTGCGCCATTAAATGCATAGTACCCTAGTGAATTCAATAGAATTATGCAGTCTATTCACTTCATCGAAACATTCGGATTGGTTAAGTGTTTCAAGTGAAACGGTTGTACTTAATTTGTGAAAGTATATTTAAATTTTACCGTACGACTTTTGCAGTGTTACACATCAAAAGGGGACCGTACCTGTGTGCGTGTGTTTTTTTATACTCAAACGAGAATTTACACATTTATTTTTTATTTTCAGTTCATATTCGCATGCTTCTTCGCTCTGGCCGCCGCTAAGCCCGGCGTGTTTCCAGTAGCTTATACCGCACCATTGGCGGCGTACACTGCACCCGTCGCAGCAGCGTACACTGCGCCCGTGGCCGCAGCCTACACTGCACCTCTCGCCTACTCCGCCTATTCTGCGTACACCGCTCCCCTAGCGTACTCTGCGTACACATACGCATCTCCATACTCTTACTATCTTCGTCGTTGAAGTTGAAGCCATGTATTTTTATAATAAATAATTGTATATATTAGAACAGCAAACGATTTTTAGTACTTAGAACCTTTTGAATGACGTACAATATCAATTTACCGAATATTTGCGTAATTAAAAGTTTAACTATGGGGAAGGCAAATTGAAATTAATTATGTACATCTTTAATCTACCACTTTATAACAAACTATAAATCGGAAAATGATAAATTTATCACATGGAGTTTTAAAACATAATTAGAAAAACCACACGGTTTCAAAACCTTAACAAATAAAAGTATAAATTTGTGGATTTTTAATACATATGAAAATATTTGTAAGATGTTAAATCAAATTCGTGGGCTGCCTTCAATATCAATAACAAATGTATATATAGAAAGTAGATATCGACGAAAAACTTGCAAATTAATTGTTATTTTTTAATTGTCAATGCAAAAATTATCCGCTTAGTTAAAACATCACAAATATCATTGCTTTGACCCCTCCACCACCAAAGCAAGTTTTTTTTTTATGTGAAAAGGTGGTAAATGAGCTGGCGGTTCATTTGTAACACCCGTAGGGGTAATTTTTTGTGAGGTCGTGGTACTCACCCGGACGGACCTGCCCATTCGTGCAACAGCGAAGTCCGCTTAGTGGCCCTCCACAGTTTAGTTATATGCATGTATTAAAATTATTAGATTTAAGCCAATAGTTAGATACTAACTGTATCATTATATATCAAGGTCCACGTTGGGGAAAAATCACTAAATCAACATTTGTCTAACGTACATTTAACTAGGCAATGAAGCCTTTAAATAGAGATCGATTTACCTTAACATTTCGATAGTTAACAAATAATTACTAATAGACCGCGAGTTACCTACTCTTTTTAAGTTTTGAAGCAGAACCAAAGCGGAATTTTATCCACTGTACGTTTTGTAGGAATTCAAGTCTATATCCACTGAATAAAAGATGCCTGAGTAGCCGTGTTTGTTTGAGCACTTTTTTATTATGCACAAGAGATTGCAGAATAAAAGAAAACTGTGCGCAATGTACGTTTCAGTGTGCTGGATTGGTAAAGAAACAAGAATGTCGTGAAGACAGAAAGAACACTGTTTATTTTCAGACGTTTGTACAAGTTTTTTCTTATGCAATAAAACGTTCTTCTAATGGCTGCAGGCTCCTCCTCTTCCAGGCTGCAGGGCTTCTTTGTTGCTGACTTCTTATAGTTGCTTGTTCCACTGGTAGATCTTGATGCTCGTCGACTACGGTGATACCCTTTTTTTTTTTTTTTTTTGGGCTGGATGAGCCACTGTTGGCCTTAGGGGCCTTTACAGATCCGACGGACTTGAGGTGGCCTGGCGCACGAGGCGCCTAGCCTGAACCTCGGCGTACTATTATTACGCGTTATGGTGACTAAGCTCGAGGGCTCCCGGGCGAGCCTCGGCTCGGACCGTCACGCTATTATTATTACCGGTTTGGGAGTCCGCCAAGCTCTTAGGGCGCTTTGGCGGGCGCTCCATGGAGTGATCAGGCTCAAGGGTACCTGAGAGGGGACCTCGGCTTGGGCTGTCACTCAGCACGCGTTTAGCATTCCGATTCGAGGGTGCCCGAGAGGGCCGGACCTCGGCTCGATCGGTAGCTATTATCTGACTGGGGGAATTACTAGTGCTAACATTACTACCACTTCGGACAGCGTTGGCACTGGGAGAAGAAGTGGCGGAAGAAACTCCAGCAACGCTTCTATCATTAATAGGGGAAAACCTGCCAGGTACGTGGCGGAACCTAGTATATGTTTGCCGCACTCGCCGGCGAGTGCGGTGTGTGTTGGTGTGTTTTTTGAGTTTTTTGATCCTTTCGATGGCAATAGTCGTCTCATCGTCAGGGAAGTCGAGAACGTGACGCGGTCTTCGGTAATCGCGGCGGAAAATATTTAGCGGCAAGGGCCTGTAGGTGACGGCACCTACGATAAGTGGGTTGGGATGCGCGGCGGCGGAATCGAAATATCGGCGCGACGCCGACTTCAGGAATTGCGCGATGGTGGGCAATTCTAGATCGACATGTAGGTCGATATTGCGCATGAACCAGGGTGCTCCCGTGGCTCTGCGCAAGAATCGATTTTGAATCACCTGAAGTCGGTGTATTTGCTTCGGAGCAATGTGAGCGAAGACGGGGCTCGCGTGCGTCATGATAGGGCGAACTACTGCCTTATATAAGGTCACCTTGTTCCGAAGGGACATTTTTGACGTTTTATTGAGGAGCGGGTAGAGGCGACCGAGTACGAAGGCCGCCCGGTTCCTGACCTGGGTCACGTGCTGGGTGAATTTAAGCTGGGAGTCGAGGACAACGCCTAGATATTTGACTTTATTAACCCATGGTACTGGGCTGTGCAAGAGTTTAACGGGGGGTGGAATGGTATGTTCTTTTTGTGCGCGAAAAGGACTGCCGCGCTTTTGGCGGGATTGATTTCGATCCTCCATTGCCGAAACCAGTCACCGATGGTGATGGCCGCAGCTTGGAGGCGTCGATGGATCAATTCGGGTGTTCTGCCTGTGGTATAGATACAGGTGTCGTCGGCAAAAAGAGCAAGTTCTACATCTTTGACACGCGGCATGTCATTGGTGTAGAGAGTGAACAAGACTGGTCCCAACACCGACCCTTGGGGCACCCCGGCTCGAACGGGATGCGTAGTCGAACACACGCCCTCGACGCGATAGCGAAAGGTTCGATTACTTAGGAAGTCTCGTATTATGCATACGAGACGGTCGGACACTCCGTACCCGTATAGCTTGTATACGAGCCCGTTGTGCCAGACTTTGTCGAACGTTTTTGCCACGTCCAGGAAGAGTGCACCGGTGTTGAGTCCACGTTGACGTTTAGTTAAAATGTGCTCCGTGATGCGGTGCACTTGATGGGTACATGAGTGTTTGGCTCTAAATCCAAACTGCTCTGGGATGGGGAGTCCTTTGGTGTCCATAAGGGATCTTAAGCGGGCTAATATTAGTCTTTCAAAGATCGTCCCAAATGTTTTGAGAAGACTTATTGGACGATATGAGGTTGGGAGAGTGGCGGGTTTAGAGGGTTTGAGGAACCCTATGACATCGGCTTCCTTCCACTCGGATGGGAAGAAGCCTTCGGTTAAGGCCGCGTTGTAAATTAATACTAGTATCTGAAGGATGCTAGTAGGGAGGAGCTTGGTCACCTTATTGGTGATACCATCTGAGCCTGGTGCTTTACGCGGGCGTAGTTTATTAATGGTGTCTATTAGTTCGGAGCACGCGACTGGGGGAACGGGATCGCGAAGTGGCTCTAAGGCTTTCCTTTCTATCTCTTCGTTCACCTTGCGGAGGTGTTCGGGGTCGATAGGAAGCGGACTGGGGGAGCATTGAGACTCTAGGCTGTCAGCCAGGCATTCGGCCTTCTCTTCGTCCAGCATTGCTGGCGTACCTATCGGACGGACTAGTGGCGGCATGGTTGTTATGCCGTTACCCTTGAGGGATTTGGGAAGTTTCCAGAAGGCTACGTGGGATGGTTTTACTGAAGTTAGGGTGGAGTCCCATCGTTTCGTGAGTCTGCTATGCGTGTTTTGACCTCACGCTGCAATTTACGTAGCAGTCTACGATTCGAGTCGGTGGGATATCTATCATAGGCTCGAGTGGCCGCATTCTTGCGTCTCAGCAAGTCTCGCACATCGTCTGGCAGGGCCCAGTGATGGTCTTCCATCGCCGGGACCTGTCTCGAGCATTGCTCGACGACGGTGTTAACGTGGCTTGTGAGGGCTCGAATTGCGGTTTCCGTGTCCTGTTTGGTATTCAATTCTCTAGGGATTGACTCTAGTTGTGGGGGATTAGGTTCGTTAATTTAGATTTGATTTGATTTTATGCCAGCTGATGACAGTTTTGGTTAGGGGAGCGGCTGTTGCTGAAGGCCCTAGCCGGAGGAGAACTGGTCGGTGATCGGAGTGAAGCTCGTGTATCACTTCCGGTTCGCATAAGGAGAGACTGATGTTTTTGACGAGTGCAATGTCAAGCACATCCGATGTGTGTCCCTCTACGTAAGGAAAGCGCGTATGTTCAACGGGGGCAGCGACTTCAAAGTCGAGCCTGTCGGATAGCGAGTCGAGTGCGGTGCCTCGACTGTTGGTACGTGTCGAGTTCCATCGGGTGTGCTTGCTGTTGAAGTCGCTAGCTAGGATGGTGGCTCCTCCTATAGAGAAGAGGGCCTCAAAATCTGAATGCAATATTGTTGCGGTTGGTCTGCAAGGGAGGTAAACTGATGCTATCGTGATAGGAGAGTGCCCGGTTAAAGCCAGCTGACAGAGATGCGTGAGCGCGGGCGTGTCTACCGGTACGCAATGGAGAGATTTTTTATAGTATATAAGTGTGCCGCCGCCCGGGGCGCCGACACGATCGTTCCTAACTATTCGATAATTGGGGATGTTCGGATCCCTTGTCGCGGGTTTCAGGAACGTCTCCTGAATGAGAAATATATCGATTTGGTGGTCGCGTAAGAAAATACGTATTACGTCGCGTTGCTCTTTAAGCCCGTTCGCGTTGTAGAATGCTACATTAATCGATCGCAGTTTGACTCTGCCATTATTACGCGTAGCAGAGAGACTGGTGGTGTTATTATTATTATTATTATTTAGGGGTGTACTATCCATTTTGGGTCTCTAGACAGATAACGCAGCAACTATGTGCTGGTATTGGTTAAGGAGTAGGAGTCTTGATGAGAAGTTGCCTTCAGCGTATTGCTGGGCAAAATACATAACCTCCGCCATGTTGACGGTTCGGAGGAGTTGGCTCAGCGAGTCCAGGGGGTTACTTCCGGTCGCTGGTGTTGGTGGGACTGGGATAGGAATTGGAGCCGGCTGTGCGGCTAATTTGGGTGCCATGATAGGCGGGTTAGGTTTAGCCCAAGCGGGGGCCATAGGGTTCTGCCACGCGGGGCGTAGAGGTGGGAAGGAGGCAGCCGTCGGTACGGGTGGTCTTCTGATGGCCTGAGGAGCCGGTTTGGTGGGTCTGCGCTTAGGCGCGTTGGGACAGCCGAGGTAGTTGGCTGTGTGGCCTTCTTTTTGGCACAGCACGCAAGCGGGAGGCCCGTAGCTCACTAAGAGTGCCTTATCTTTAGGCCGAGGGCAGTCTGGGGTGCCGTGGTCTCCTAGGCACTTGACGCACTTAGGCCTGGCGAAGCAATTACGGGCTGCGTGCCCGTATTTTTGGCATTTATGGCATTGCCCTGGGAGCACGCCTTTATGCGGGGGTTCTACGACTATGTTGTCTAGTCCTAGCACGGATTGTATGTTGAAAATTTCCTTCCCTGCCGGGGTCAACTCAAGGTGGACCATGACTTGGTCTATGGGAGTGCGCATGCGCCTACTGGTCATGCGATGGACTGCAAGGACCGGGAGGTTTTGGTTTTTGAGTGATTCGAACACTCTGTCGGTGGATAGCGAGTGATACCCCGAAACGCCGCTATATTTATGCGACCCTGTGGGAATTAATTCCTGCTCTCTGATTGGTTGTCGTATTGGTATCCAATCAGAGAGCTTACATTTTTCCTTTGGCACCCTCTTGGTGCGTTACCTTAAAGAATCGACGTCTTATGACTAGATAACAAATAATTAAATTTAATGTTTTATCAATTACGATACACTATGAAATTACACTTTTTCCCTAATTATTTTATCGCCCTAATTTCACAACATATGTGTTAATAGTCATATAAAAACAGTTATACAATTAAAATCTTATAGTATTTCATTATACAGACATTTTTATAGACAATCTAAAATAAGCAAGTTTTAAGCAAATTTTAAGCAAAGTTTTAAGCAATTATTTCGATTTACGTTACATGAATTGATTAGTAAATTACTTATACAAACACTATTAAACTAAGTTATCCCGCACAAAAACTAAAAAACAAGCTTTAGTAGATGACCGAACTAAAAATTATAAAATAATTTTCAATTAATTTTAATTATGAATACGGTTAATAACAAAAAACTGTTGTACAAAAGCGCGGGGTGCTTGGAATCAATGTTATAATATTTTAATGACATTATATACAGTTTACTGGTAAAAGTAGTTATAATGGAAATACCTTAAAAAGCACCCCAAATTTATTCCAAAAATGGTTAAATTTTGTTAGAAGATAGATAGATTTTCAAGATTCTATTATATTATATTTACCATTATTTTAAACTTTTTAGTCGTTATCATCGTCCTTTTTTTATTAATTATTTATTTTTTATTTTTAGTGGTTTAACTTTAATTAAGTAAAAGCAAAGGACGCTGCTCCTGTGAGAAAACGGCGTTGAACTGAAACTGGGACTGCAAAAGGAAAGCGATTAAAAGCAAATAATGAAAGAAAATTTCTAAGCATTTCAAATAAGAAAGAAAGAAAGAGAAAGAAAATACATTTATTTACCAAAAAAAGGACGCACACAATAAAAGAGGAAAAAAAATAAAATTAAGAAAAAATAAAAGAAATAAAAAAAAGGCTCTAAATAATTCAGTAAAGCAAAAAAACACCAACAAATAATTTTTTCAAATAAAATCAAAATCAAAAATATATTTATTCAAATAGACGCTTGCGCGCTCTTATGAATCGTCAAATTTTACATCAAAGATTATGTTTATAGGTTCGTAAGGTACCGCCGGTTCGGAAAGCAGTTTCTGTTGAGAAGAGACCGGCAAGAAACTCAACAGTTGCTCTTTTTGAAAAATACCAGGGTACAATATAATATACAGGTATAATGGTCTTATTCTAGACTACGTGAGTATCAACAGTATTAACTCCACACATTGGCGTCGTCGAAATATTCCAAAATGGTATAATATGCTTTAATCATTAATTGATTTTTAATTTTACATTTAAATTGGTCAAGACTTAATATCGACTGTGGGATTTTATTATACATGCGCACACCTTGCCCCATAAACGACCTATTTACTTTTTGCAGACGAAACAATGGTGTAGTAAGTTTGTCCTTATTTGTAGTGTTTATTTTATGTCTGTCACTATTATTTAGGTAATAATTAAGGTTATGTCGTATATACAAAATATTACAACAAATGTATTGAGAAGCAACAGTGAGTATATTAACCTCTTTGAAATGATCTCTGAGTGAATTCCGGGCTCTTTTCAGGACAGCTCTTTTTTCAAGAATAAATATAGAATTTATATCTGATGCACTACCCAAAACAAAATGCCGTGTCGATGTCTGTTAGCTGCCTAACCCTTCTAATCGCAAAAACAGCTGAGCTCAGCCTATTCGCAAGAGATGATATATGGGGACGCCCCTGGAGCTTTGAATCTACTGTAATTCCCAGAAATACAGCAGACTCAACTGGATTAATGGGTACGTTATTTAATATTAAACTAAAACTTTTCCTTCTTATACTGGGAAGGGTAAAAAGAATACATTTGGTTTTTTTGGCATTTAATACCATATTATTAATAGTAAACCAGCGGAGGATATGTGAAAGTGCACTATTCACGTCGTCATAATTTAATACGTTTCGGTCAACTTTAAAAATTAGCGATGTATCGTCAGCAAACAGTACAACATCACACAACGCACTGGCATAAAAGGGGAGATCATTAATATATACTAAAAATAATAATGGGCCCAAGATTGATCCTTGTGGGACACCCATTTTCATCGGGGACCCAGCGGAATTAATATCATTTATAGATACTTATTATACTTATATCATTATAGATAATAAGAGGCTTGACCAGTGCTATAATAGATTACTAAAAAAAGATCTTATATATTATAGGTTAAATGACAAAAATAACGATAATTGTCTTAGTTTAATTCGCACTCGTTTGGCTATAAGTTTATTTACAAAAAAAAAAAAACAATCGCTGAATTGGCAACGGCTCGACTTGAACTGGAAAAGGAAAACTGTTGATAGGAGATTTTGCCGATGGAGTCGCAATTCCAATTTATCCCATTGACAGACAAGTAGACGCTTACAACGCACATATGAAAGCTCAAAACGTGAAACCAACGTATTTATACAAACAACTGAATAAATCTGCTTAACCTTTTTCAGTGTACAGACGTGATTTTGTTGTATGATTGCGCAAAAAAATGCGTGTTTATTATGCGACAGCAGCAATCGCGGTTGATTTGCTGTCACTTTGAAAAAAGTTCTGTTCCGTTTCCGAAACTCATCTGATCTATATGAAATATAAATGGGACCATTTCGAATTAAAATCCTTTCGAACAAGATAAGTCTATGTAGAGTCTATAAATGATGGAGTTACGCCGAAACATACATAAAAAAAAAATTACCGGAATTGATAATTTTTGAAGTCGGTTAATAAACTGAAAGTCAGTTATTAAAAATACATAATAATAGCGAATGTAGTAACTATCTTATTGAATTCTCATATCCGCAATAATCCGATCTTTATTATTTTTTTTTATGTGAGGAAGCGGCAAACGAGCTGGCGGTTCACCTGATGTTAAGTGATAACCGCCTGCCCATGGACATTACCAAAACCCGTAGCCTGCCTGCCCATTCGTGCAACACTGTTGCGTGGCCCTGTTTAATCAGAAAGTAAACACAAAAAACAATAACTTTGTTTTGAATTGAGCCTACATTTGCAAGCGAAGATAACCTCGACCCTACATTGCTGTACGACCACAGGTAAAACTGTTTGGTATTCTTCCACGCTCATGCGAACGGTTTCCTAACAGAAGGCAACTAATGTATATAAAGCGAGGGACCACACTTTTCTACATTACATTGTCGTTAGAGCTTCAACGTACACATTTTGTATTAAACAAATTTTACCCCACTCAACAGAATGGTCAAGCTGGTAAGCGCAATTAAAATTAACATATTTTGGATCAAAGTGCGAAATTAAAGAGAGCCTATACATGTATGTTTGCCCAGCAGTGGTACATGTCTCACAGCTGGACAAAGACCTCCTCTGTACAGAGGGCATCAGGGCACAGTCAACCACGCGGACTTCACATATCCCGCATATCGATCCTCGCTCGAGGATATTGCGAGGATCGGTCTCAGGTTGCTCGAGTATATTGGATTAAAGGCGAGCGCCCGGACACGGACAGCTATCACGGATCATTAAAATTTAAATAAAATTTTTAAAGTTTTTCAAATTTTCAAATTTTTAAATGCAATTTTAAAAAATGCTTACTAACATTTTGACTGTTTTAAAAATTATGTCGGTCCAGAAATGTCTTAAATAATCGCTCGACTTTCGAACTGTTTTTATTAACATGGCAATAGGCTCATTTTCCAAATGATCTCCGAATGAAAAACTCTAGTTGAAAGTGGATCTCTTTCTGTCCTATCAAGATCAAAGGAAGCAATGTCTTGTGAAATTGTGTCTTTATAAAAAGAAAAATGAAAATTTATTACAGTTCGTATTCGCCTGCTTCCTCGCTCTGGCCGCCGCTAAGCCCGGTGTGCTTCCAGTAGCGTACACCGCACCATTGGCGGCGTACACTGCACCCGTGGCCGCAGCGTACACTGCGCCCGTGGCCGCAGCCTACACCGCGCCCCTCGCCTACTCCGCCTATTCTGCGTACACCGCCCCCGTAGCCTACTCTGCGTACACATACGCATCACCCTACTCTTACTATCTCCGCCGTTGATGTAATTTGTTAAGAATGTTATATTTTTATATATGTGAATTATAATGTAAATTGATATGTATACAATAAATATAAATGTATTGCGAATTTAAGTATAGTAAACTGTTTAATACAATAAAATCCATTGATTAATTTGTAGATATTATACTTCGTGGTGACTAAAAGTATAGGAAATATTGGGTTATAAGTATTAATTTTTGTCGTTGATTGATGGTCTTGTGATATTTCTCTATATGTATGCTTTTTTTTTAATTTATTGAATGCACCTTATCTATGATATTGGTTATAACATGCTGGTAACACGGGTAATTTTAAACAATGGGTATGAAAGAAGTCCTATATATTAATTGTTAACTGTTTTTGAAATGTTCACAGACAGTAATTCACAAAGGATCAGCAAACAGTTTTAACTAAATTTAATTTGACAACTAACAACAGTATTTTATTTATAAATATAAATAAAATCATAATAGTTAAGCCAATAAGCATAGTATTTTACTTTAATTATTACATGTTACTGATAATAAAGTTATTTTTATCTCATAATTACATTACATACATAGTATTTTTATGAATTATTTTGTGTTTAATGTTTTTTAATTCAGTCATACCAATGTTGATCGAAAATATTTTGACATAAGTACACAACGTACATAAAATATTTTAAATGAGATATTTAGACTAAATGACTGATAAAAATTATTATTGACAAAAATTTCAAAGAAAAATGGATTTCAAGCAATGCAGCCCTGCTACATTGAACATTTTGTTTAGACAGTGGAAGATTGACTTTATAAAAAATAAAAGATATAAATACCAAAAAAATTGGTATAAAATATTTTTAGTCAAATATTCACAAAGGATTCAAATTGACATTACTTGATAAAGTATCATTTTAATTGATACATAACCATGTTTATCCAAGATGAAGAAGCTGCGGTACACCCCTACCAAAATTTGTGTGTGTTCCGTATCCAGGGATCAATGGACTTACATAACCAAATGGTAATCGGTTAACTGGTAGAACCCCATTGAGCCCTTGCCAGGGAGATAAGAGACCGTGACGTTCGGCGGTCACACCTTGTTGTAAATTATTTTCTTGCGTTTCCATGCCGTTGGCTTGTAGGCAAAGGAGAAGAGTAACAAACAAAACCTGTAAAATGAAACATACAAAATATTACACTAATATTTTACTATGCTTTTAAATATGCTTCGAAAAACTATGTAACAGTATCTTCCTATTTCCACGATCGGTCGGTTTTATTAAGTTTGGGACAACTGTTCTACAATAAAAATCCTACAATACTCACGATAGGAGCCATTATTGCACAGTGTACTTTCACTTTTCACGATTTGATCTCGTTTCCGTTATTATATAGCAATGTTTATCGCCGCCTTAATTAAGTCAAGCATAGGTAATTAGTCGCGGACTTACCGCTAAGTTATAACAGTTCATTAAAAACCGATAGCATCATAAGAAACGAGGGGCAAAGCGAGAAATTGATTTTCCAGTATATACTTCTCACCTATGGCACTCACGCTAAATGGAGGTTTAACTCAGAACCGACAAAAATAACCCAATTTACCCGCCAACCGTCTAACGGCTGGGCTGCCTTTCAATATTCTATCTACAAATAGATTTATTTACTAGCAATAGATATTTGACATTATCTTCTTATATCAAATCTTAAGTCTTAATACTTATAACAAAAATATGTCTTCAGTAACCGAATCTATCTATACATTGAATATTGAAAACGGCCGTTAGCCGTTCACGAGCATATGTGATATACGACTTTACAGTGCAAATTTGTTATGAAATTCAAGACAATCAGATGTTGTCGTGTAAGAAACGTTATTTATATTTCTTGTGCTATTATTTATCTAATAAGCTCTATAAATTAAAAGTTTCGTAATAATAGAATTAAAAATCCCGCCATATTATATATATTTGGCTTTAGTTATTACTACAGATCATAGATAGGACATAAATACTGGTTTATACTACAGATTTATTTTACTGATTTAACTTCTACAGATATTGATTTCGATCCGCAAAATAGATAGATAGAGATAGACAATTATTATTTTTTTTTTACATTGCCTTACTGTAAGATAATTTCCTTTTTATCATATTATCCTATATTTCACGTGGACAATCTGAAATAATTATCTGTGGGTCACACAAAAATCGATCCAGTTTGGGAATAGAACTCAAGAACCCGGCGCAGAAGCCAATACCTTTGCAACTGCGTCAAGATGTCATCGAAATATAATTACATGTTAAAACAATGTATTCTTGTTAATGATTTTAATTGTTGAATAAAAATAACTTAACGAATTTTTCTAATCGTTATACCACAGCGATTGATCCGGACATCAAGCGGAGAACCTGCTCATTTCCTAACTTATTACATTTAATTAAAAAAGTACAGGGAAATGTTGATTCCAACAACTATTTCTATCCACCACGTTAAGCCCGACGACTGTGAGAGCTTGTTAACTTTTCGCCATAAGACTACGAATTTCTCGTGAATTCATCCACTGACCTCGTTACGGAGGGCACCTCTTGCAGACTCTTAGACTCCACTTCTCATTTACTTCCGTACAATTTTCTTACTATTTTCGTAGGCTATTTGTTATATTTAGCAGAAAACAATCTTATACTCTTATCTTTCGCGTTTTGTTGACGTCATCCACTATATTACTTTTAATTAACCTTTCATTATAACTCTGACGAAAATATGTTAATCAATTATAAAACCACCAATTCTTTTAAAATGTCGTGAATATTATAAAAGTTATTCTTTTTTTTTAATGCTTTAAATAAACCATTAGTGTATTTAGGTCTATGTTTAGTCATTAACTTTCTGTAAATTTAGTATGTACAGAAATCACTTTCCAATTAGCATCACATCGTTGCACGTCTAAATTCGGGTTACATGTTACTTCAATCACTGAGTCTACACAAAATAATTAAGAACTCCTATGAGATTGATGAAATGAAAAAACATGAAATTTAATTTTTATTTCACCTTTTTCATTGTTTTCAAAATTACAATTCTTGTGAAATATTATGTTTTAAATAAATTAACCTAATACCGTAAAGAACTAATAATAAAAATAACAAAATATAAGAATCAAAGAGGTCTGTTAGGCTTTTACTAGTTTCCGGCTAATTTTGAAGGAAAGTGACGATGTACTTTGAATTTTAAAAACGATACATTGACAATTTTACCTGCAAGCCTTGTAAAGGACAAACTTGTATCGTAATTCAAAGTACGTGTGGCATCGAATATCATCGCATTGTTCGCAATCGACCTTCGTAGCTTTGTATAAAGTCGGCCGCTGTAAGAATCTTGCTATCATTAGCTCAGCTGCAGCAAGTACCAAACTAACCATCAAAATGTTCAAACTGGTAAGTAAAAAAAATCTATTGCACTATCTCATTTTAAGTTATTAAACCACACCCGACCAACAGTCCTAAAAACCCGCTTTTCTTAAAATATGGGCAACAGCAATCCTACGGGTATTGCAATGGGCTGCCATGGGCGGTGGTTATCAATTAACATCAGGTGAACCGCCTTACCACCTTCTCACGTTTAAAAATCTTACACAGTATCTATAGATACTTTGTTAACTTCAATGGCACTTGCGCTTTTCTCTATTAAAATACTACCATTTTGTTCCATTACATTAAATTAACGTGAACGAAAACAATTCTAAACGATGAATGTATAATAATCACCCGCTTATCCTCAAAAAGTGTATTAAATAATTAACTTAATTTCAGTTCATCCTGTCCTGCTTCCTGGCACTTGCCGCTGCCAAACCCGGCGTTCTGCCCGTAGCATACACTGCCCCATTAGCAGCGTACACTGCACCCGTCGCGGCGGCCTACACAGCGCCCGTGGCGTACTCAGCGTACACAGCACCAGTGGCCGCGTACTCTGCGTACACTTACGCCTCACCCTACGCCGCTTACTACTATCGCTGAAACATAAAAACAAGATTAACTTCGAAGAAAATGTCCACTCTGCAACCACCATGGATAAACTGAATTAAATTATTTGCATGACCGAATTCGATGTTTTACTTTATGTCCCACTATAGTTTCATCAACAACAGAAGTTTTTAAATACATTGATACATATTTAAAAAAAACATTATTGATGTATATTGTAAAATAAATACTTTTACAAAAATGACATACATATTCCTTTTGAGAATGATGTAACAATAACAACTAACTACGAGAATGTGAATTTTTAAATATTTTGCGAATACTTGAATTAGTTAAATCCCCTTCATTAAATGCGGCATAGATTTAGCATAAAGAGTTGATTGCAGTTTTAAGTGGTGATTTATCAATTGCTCAAGTTGAAGAAAATTGATTATTTTCCATAAAATAGTGGCCTATGCCATAATACCCTCACTACACGATTCCTATGGGTCATATATAGCCTACTCTTAGATCCTTTTTAAAAGAACTTATAGTGCACTTCAAGAATATGTATAAGTTGTTAACATGAAATTGATAGTAAGTCAATTTTTTTATTAACGCCAAACAAAACCGACTACAAAAATCTCGCTCTGTATTCATTTTATAATTGATTTTCAGGAATTCCCATCGTATCGCCGGAGCCCGAGATCGAATGCCAATGAAATTAATATGGGGCCACATGGGAAGCACCAGCTTTCAAATAAAAAAAGTTCACTCAGTCGAAAGTTCTGAGGTAAAAAACATTAAAAAAAAATCCAGTCGAACTGAGAATCTCCTCAGTTTTTGAAGTCGGCTGAAAATAGATAAAGGATACAATGAATTACAGAGCCGTGATAGCTCAGTCCGGGCGCTCGCCTTTAATTCAATATAATATGTATAGGCTGATACTTTTACAATGAATTATGAAATATGCATCTTTGTAAGGAAACATAAAGAATTGCTTAAAACAGCAAACGAAGTCAATAATATAACCAAATAGGAACCAACATAGACTTGTGCTAAAAGGCACCCCTAGATCAACAAAATTTAGTAATAATTGTTTGATGATGTGTGTACGAATTTTAATAAAATACCCAATAACATGAAAATGCTAAAACAATTTTAAAAAAAAGTTGAACTTTATATAAATAGTAAAGTGAAGTGGATTTGGTTGATATCGGTAATATTTTGTACAGTATTTATGATTTGTAACACCTTGTGAAACCATGTTAAAACCAAATAAATAAATGATGGTTATTTTCGACGACTATCTACGTGGAAGATTTTAGCGCCGTGCGGATACTGATTGTTTGGCTCAGTTGCTTAGAGGTCTCAACGCGTTACCCAGAAGACGCAAGTTCGAATCCTGGCACCGAACAAAACAATCGTCAAGTTGTCTATTAAACTCGAAGATTAAAAGTAATAAAAATCCTTATATTATGTGAGAAGGTGGCAAACGAGCTGATGATCCACCCGAGGTTAAAATGATAACCGCCGACCATTGACATAAACAACACCCATTGGGTTGCAGATGCGTTGCCACGTTTTAATAAAGTGGGACTCGACTACCTCACTCACCAGACGAAACGCATAGCACTTCCACTTCATGCCGGTCTTCTATGAGGTCGTGGTACTTACCCTGATGGACTTGCCCATTCGTTCAACAACGAAGACTGTTCCCATAACAGTGTAAATAATAAATAATAAAAACATTGTAAATAAATAATAAGTAATAAATAATAAAATAAAATAAAAATAACGCGGTAACTTTAGAAAATCCTAGTCCATTGACAATTATGTGTATGAGTTGTAGTGTAGGAGTTTGGTAATAAGAGGTTGCAGAAATCTCCTGGGCGGTCAATCTTCGGTCTGCCAGTATGAAATCACACATTGTTTCTCTCCTTGTTGATAGTCGAAAGACGGCTGTAGCGATGTGTCCCTCCGATACCCTCTCATCCACGTTTGAATTCTGTCATACACTATTTTACAATGGTATACGAAGGAGCAGATTCCTATCCTACACTTATGTAATAGGGGTAATGTTACCATTGCCCCTATTGTTGAATAAGATAGTTCTAAATCGTAAAGAAGTTTTACTAAAACAAAGTAAGCGGGAAAAAGTACCACCAACAAAAATATATTATCTTTATATAATTATTCTGTAGGTGTGTATGCCACTGAGCTCCTCCTAAACGGCTGGACCGATTTTAATGAAATTTATTTTTGTGTGTGTTCAGGTGGATTCGAGAATAGTATATATTCACAAAGTTATTCAAAAAGTATGAAATTTTAGTCGAAATTCGAATTTAAGACGTGTGTACAGGACAACATCTGTCCAGTCCGCTAGTAAAATATACCATATTCAGTCTAATATACCGAACAATTGCTGGCGCGCTACTTGCCGTATTGGATTGCTAGCTCATGTTGAAATAATTCCATTGCACGAGGAATGAGAAAATAAATTATTTTAATAGAAAATTACTAAATACGGATTTAAGTGCATTTAAATAAACAAACATGCTTAATGTTTTTATCCTATGGATGTATCAATTATTTAGTTATAGATAAGGTATTAATGTAGGCCAGTCTCTCCATTTTCTGAATTCAGGTAAAAATATAATAAGAGCTAATTATTTATTGATAAAATAATCTATTATCTATAAAAGGACCCAGCAATAGCAAAACTGAATTTAAAATTCAAGTGAAATCAAAAAGATTAATCATAATTTTTTTTTCAGATTAAATAAGCTGATTGATAAGAACGGTAGATTTCGAGAAAGTTAAAAACTTAAAACAACTATCAATTAAAAAAAAAACTTCTAGTGACGCCGAGAAAGACATGGCCCTGTATTAGTGTTACAACAATTATTTTCCGCACAAGGACGCGCAGTCCGTATAAAGGCCTACATGAAACAGGCACATTGACCTCTGGGTGGTTGATGCAACCGCAATGGCTACCGTAGTAACCCAGGCACGTGCGCACTGACCTCTGATGCAACTCACGAGAAGCACAAGGCATGCTGAGCGGTCAACTTTATGCAAAACAGAAACAGCAAAATTTATATTAATGAATTTGTACTAGTTTAAGAGTTTAACTATGTCACCAGTCCGTAGAATAAGGCAAGGACTAACAAAAATTATAATTAAAGACTCAAAGCATACTCTCAACGTATTTAAAAAAGGTTAAAACTTTGGTTAGGTTCAAAGTTTTCGGCACCATTCTGCAGAGTGTAGTTCTATAAGATTCATTTTCATAATAGGCTTTTAGAATAGAATAGAATAGAATAGAATAAGGACATGAAACATTGAAATAAATTATGAAATAAATAACGAAAATAAATTCATTTTGAAGCAATAAAATTGTTTTAAGTCTGGATGACCGTACCCAAAGGGTAAAAGGGGACCCTACTACTAAAATGTTTTCGCTGTCTGTCAGTCTGTCCATCTGTCACCAGGTTGTATGAACCTTGATAGTTAGAAAGTTAAAATTTTCACAGATGATGTATTTCTGTTGCCGCTATTACAACAAATACTAAAACACAGAATAAAAAATATTTAAATGGAGCTCCCATACATCAGACATGATTTTTTTGCCGTATTTGTCGATAATGGTACGGAACCCTTGGTACGCGAGTCGGAATCGCACTTGGCCGGTTTTATTTTTCTAACTGTCGACTACGCAAAACAATAAAAGAATATTTATGTTTAACATATTACAAAAAATAATTGTTTTTTTAAACCTCAAAAATGTTTCACTCTCGCATAACTTAAATTTAACAAAAGTTAGTCTTGAATTCGGAGCACCGATGCCGTGGAGTGAGTTAACACACCCTCTTAGAACGAATAATTTAATTCTTTTCCTGGGGCTATTTATACGCAAGAATCGTATACATCAACATCATTTTCTTTTCTACTACTGAACAAGTCGAACAATTCTCAAAATGTTCAAACAGGTATTTACCTATCTCTATTTTTATATTAAAATAAAGATGATTATTTAACTGAACTTCAAATTAAGTGTCTTTGACTTTGTTTAATTAAATATTTTTATGTGATAAGGTGACAAGCGAAGTGGTGATTTAAGTGATAACCGCCGCCCATGCACATTTGCAACCCCGTAAGGTTGTTGTATGCTTTGTCACCTTTTAATACAGTGGGCTCCGGTTAACTCACTCACGAGACGAAACCCAAAAGTATTAAACCTATAATATATTCATTTATTATTAAATCATTGGAAAGTACTCATATTAAGACCCATTAATAGAACAATTGAAAATAGCTACAAATATTCGTAAAAAAATATTTTTTTGTGTGAATCAAATTTTAATAAATAGAATTTTAAGTTTAATTGGCTTCTATAGCAATCTATATTATAATTTATTGAGGAATTATTTTTACTATAGGAGGTAAACTATTGCAGTTTATAAGCCTTTGTTCGCCTTTTATTTGGCTTATTCCAAAATGCGCTTCTAACATATATAACAATTTGGACAATATGTTGGTTATTTATATCCTATTATTATCCTCTACAGATCATCTTCGCTGCCCTCATCGCTGTGGTGGTTGGCAAGCCTGGCATCCACTCCGTAGCTTACCCTGCGGCACCAGTAGTTGCTGCGGCCTACACTGCCCCGGTAGCGGCAGCATACACTGCACCAGTAGTAGCAGCATACACTGCACCAGTAGCTGCTGCGTACTCTGCACCCGTAGCAGCAGCTTACACTGCAGCGTACACTGCGCCCGTAGCTGCAGCTTACGCCGCCCCCGTCGCCTACAGCTCACCACTTGTAGCTGCCGCTTACAAAGCGCCTATTGCCTTTGTAAAATGATCTATTTGATATATTGATATATATTTTCAACGACTGATTTCAAATACACATAAATGGATTGATATTTCCTTTAGTATTTTATTTTCCGTACCTTATATCGTAACGGCATATATTAGTGCTACGTTGTACGCTTATGAATCTAATGAATGTTCATAATATCGTCGATATTTGAAATCATGGTTGCGTTCCTTATCTATTTGACATCATGGTTTTTATTTTATCTTTTATTTTAAGATATTAAAAATAATTTATTTCGACATCTAAAGAAAAAAAAAACATTTGTGATAGATGTTAAGAAAATTATAATCACATCTTCACTATTGTGCTAGAGGCCTATAACAAATATTTATTATTTCAACATTTCTTTAAATATGCATCAAATTAATCAGAATGTACGTAGATCTTTTGCTAACCGACCCGATTGGCGTGTGGAGTTGTGCACCTGCCTGTTGCGCCAGAGGGTGTGGATTTGATCCCCACTACTGGAAAATATTGTGTGATCAACAATAGTGTTTTTCCAGTGTCTGGGTGTTTATATATGTGTAATATGTATTTATTTACAAAAGAAAAGTATGTCTAAGTATGTCCAACAGTTTTATAGTATCCACAGTTCAAGCGTTGCTTAGTTTGGGACTAAAGAAAGTTGTGTAAAAATGTGTCCGAAAATATTTATTTATTTACTAGCTGTGCCCCGCGACTTTGTCCGCGTACAATTTAAAATAAATAAAATTTCAAAAATAAAAGAAGCTTAAGTTACTTCTTATAACATCAGCTATTTTCCAGTGAAAGTGCCATCCAAATCGGTCCAGCCGTTTCAGAGATTAGCCGTAACAAACAGAGAGACAGGCAGACAAAAATTGTAAAAAATATTATTTTGGTATTAGTACCATGTATACATCTATATGTATTTAGTAAAAAGCGGTTATTTTAAGATTACAAACAGACACTCCCATTTTATTTATCTGTATTGATGTATATATTTATAACAAAATTTTCTTTTGTACAATAAATGAAGTCTTTAGCTTACATTACAACTTATATCTCTTTTATATTGTAATCTAACATTACGAGACAATTATACAGTATGACATCATAGTCAGTGGTTTAGTGTATTGTTCTGAATAAAGGTGTCTTTTGGAGAGAAACACATAAGTCTGACGTCATACCCTCATACCCTCCGTGCGTCACGATTAACAATTTCATTAAAACCGCAATAGACGCATCTAAAATTTAATCAGCTCACCTATTGTATGCATTACTGACATTACGTCGTTTTCAATCTAAAATTAAATTGCACAGTTTACAATAAGTGCTAGTTTCATCGTTCATTGACGATGAAGATTTAAGAATTTTTAATGGCATCAACGTTTTAAATACATAATGTGAAATATAGATTGGGAATATTCTTAAATATCGTGTGAAAGTTTATATTTACTTTGGATTGATTGCATTTAATGGAAATAAATTATACTACAGCCGCATAACTTTTATAAATTTAGAATGTATCATCATTTAACAGATATCAAATATTCTCATTAATTTTTAATTAAAATTGAGTTCTTCTTAAAATCAAATAATTGTAACTCTTCAAATAGAAAAATTGATTCCCCTTTGTTCTGAATTCCTACACAGAAAACGTAAGGATAATAAAATAAGAAGTATGAAAGTTTTTAGAAAAATTTAGGGTTTTCGCTAGATTTCTAGTATTAGTATAATTAATAACATTTGATGTTAATCGACCTCCGATAAAATTTTATACAGCGTGTCGTTACCATCGCAACAATAAACGAACACACATATAGGGGATAACTTTTTAAAGTTGTATTAAACATTTAAATTCTTTAAACATCAATATTTACAGAGTTATTAAATTTTCCAAAACAAAGAATTTTAGAACACCCTATGATAAGGATATTCTTGTTCGTTACATCCACATTCAGTGATCACAGTTTAAAGTCACGGTTCTTCCGTCACACTTGTGACGCTTGTGTACACATAAGAAATTCGAAAAGAGGAAATCACCACTGAACTCTCCTGAAATTGAAACTTAAAATGTTATTATTTTTTTACCAAAAATCTATATTGACACAATTTACAAAACAATAAACGTAATTTAAAAAGTTAGTCCACGTAACATCCATCTTTGTTCCATAATGCGCAGCGTTTAAAAATTGTTCCGCTTTATATGACACGACACAATGAAGATGAGTGTGACAGATGGGGGATGAGTGTCACGGTGGTAGGGCCACGCAGCAGCCTAGGCTGTTGCACGAATGGGCAGGCCCATCCGGGTAAGTACCACGACCTCACAGAAGACCGGCGTAAAGTGAAAGTATGACAAATACTTTCGCGTTTCGTCTGGTGAGTGAGGTAGCCGGAACCCAATTTTCAAAAGGTTGTCAACGCCTCTGTAACCCTCGGGTGTGGCAGATGTCCATGGGTGGCGGTATTCACTTAACATCAGGTGAACCGTCTGCCCGTTTGACAACTTTTCGCATAAAAAAAAAAAAAAAAGATGATATAGAACATCTGATACGGAAATTGACAGCAGTCTATAGAATTTCAATCTAATTACAACAATTGGCGTAATTTGAGCGCCTCAGTTTCGGTGTGCTAGTGTACTGTTTGCTTCGTATTTATATGTAATTTCAGTATGGAATAAAAATAAAACTCGATAATATCCCTAAAATATTTTCATTCAATCGTGTATAATGTTCGCGAAAAAAACAGATATCAATAGAGGTAAATGAATAATTTAAGCGGTTTTCACGCAAAGGACCTTTTGCAAGTCCGCAAAAGGTCTTTATTATTGCAGTTTACCATGCTATTTTTAAACAAATAGCGCGAACTTTTTTTTAAATATTCTGACCATACATGAGTTATAACTATAGAAAAAGATACGTAAAGAAAATTAAAAATACTAATTTAAAATTTAATCATTTTTTGTGTCGCTCTCCTTGATTTACTTTTAGTCGTAATTGAACAAATGACAGAGAATAATTATTAAAAGTGTAAAACGGCCCGAAGTTCGGCCTGACCTTTTTGTCCGCTATCCATTAAGGATGTACGCAATTTAAATGCGTCAAACGCAGAAGAGTCTCGAATGTTCTACACGACGGCGCTTGATACGATCTATTAGATTTTTATTTTACACAGGATGTGATATTAAAAGAACTCGCCAGGTTCTAAGATTATGTTTTGGTTACTAATAAAATGTTTGCATAGGACATTAGAACGGTCTAAGGTTTTTTTTCTAACAACACCCAAATTCTTCATCACATACTTTTCTATTTTTTCAATTCTATTCTATTTTATCAATTTCACTCTTGATTTTATGAGATTACCGACGCCCTAAGCTTTTATAAGATAGTGGGTCTTGTCTACACCCACACATACGGAATGAAAGAAATGTGAAACTTTTACTTTACGCCGATATTCCCCCAAACCTATTGAGAAAATGCTGCCTGTCTCTGTCTCGGTAATAACATACATTTTTTTAAGATAATTCTTATAGTAATATACAAAGATCAACGGAGATTGTAACATTTCGGCGAGCAAGATCTTACATTTGAGGCAAGGTAGCTTCGATCTCAATGCTTTGAATAAGTGTTTTTTTTGATTTAGTGTACGTCAATTATTTATTTTTATATTCGAATGGTTATATCTGTATCGTATTCATTAAACGCATAAAATAGCTAATTGATTACTAAAAAGCAAAGCTATCGTCTTTTACATACATAGTATGTGTATATAGCACAGATACGACCTTGGAAAACACCCTATATTTGACATAGGTGAATGCTGTATTCTAGTCATGTGCGCTTGTCCCATGTGCGTTCGTCCTTGCAGTTGAGCGGCCTAAGACCGGTGCCAACAGCGGGCTAGATCCTTATATATTGGCCTGGATAGTACTACTGTAGTCAGTGTCTAACAGCCATTCAAAACAATCAAAATGTTCAAACTCGTAAGTACTATTTGTAATTATAATAATTGTTTCAGTGATAGTGGGGCAATTAATATTGGTAGTTCGATATTGTGCAACCGTGTATAAAAATGAATTGTGTTTCGTTAGTCTCGTTAAAATTCGATAACGGCTGAGCCGATTTGGCTAATTTTGGTTTTGAAATATTAGTTGAGAAATTATGGAAAAATTGCATGGAAAATCGAAATACCTATAATTTTATTTTCCCATACAAGCTGTTACCTGTCAACCTGTCAACTGTGTCTGTAACCTGTCAAACATGCGTGCTTTCCGTAAATTCTTTTTCTATGTGTTCAGATTCACAAATTCCCTAGAAATAATTTATTTGGGAAAAAAACGTTTGCCGGATCAGCTAGTGTTATATAATGATAATATCTACTAAATAGAATTTTCTAATTTTGAAGAGTTTGCTGCCCGTTCGTTTATTTTAAGTACTATTACTGTTTAAACTTTTATTTTGTTAAATTAAAGGTTTTTAAATCGAATTCAGAATATTCGAATCGAATTCCTGTAACCTTTAAAATGTTTCCTTTAAGAAGCAAAATAACAACGAAATCACTAAATAATATAGAGTCAGTATGGTACGAAAAGCACCTACTAATTTAATTCTATCAATTTTAAACCTATTGAGGCGTTTTAAATATATCGCTTAATCAAAGACGTGTTCATCTTCATATTGAATACATCTCCCTACTTGATTCTATTCTCTATTTTATCATTAAAACTAGTTCAAATATCGCTGTATTTAACCTTCAGACTTAAAAGGCTTTATAATCTTGATATTTTCTATTGAAATAACTTATGAATGCTTATTTCGATTTGAAAGACCTTACGAATACCTAGAATTATTTATAAAGTTACTTGATACTAAGAATTATTGACTTATTGTATAAATTTCTCTAGCGATATCTTTTCATGGCCCTTATTACCCGACTGCTCCAGAAGGAGGGTTATGTTTTTCGAAAGTATCTATGTATGTATGTACGTTTAATTGTTTGGCACGCTCTGCAGCCTGAAAGGCTTGATGAATTTTAACTTTAGAGGTGTTGTTAGATTCGTATTTACCGTGAGTGTGAAACGCAGTCGGGTTTTTTAGTTTTTTAAATTATATTCTACTTGTTTTCTCTATGGGTTTGTAAGCTTTCTACCAATAACGCTTGGCCAACAATGGCCAGTGCACTGAAGTTATTCTTCTAAAACAAACATTAATTTTATAGATATTTAAACAGCCCTTTCCATATATAAGCATTAATTGGTAATCATAATAATAACTTTCGATATTAAACGTTTTGGTGTAATATCCTCATTTCTTTCTTTGTTTATTTTGGTTTCCTTTCATTTTTATTTATGCACAATATTGTTAGGGGTGCAATAGTAGGTAAGCCCCGGGAGGGGGCTGCTGAAGCGGCCAGCGCTGGCAGGGTCGCGGAAGTATGCGTAAGCGTTCACGTGACCCTGCCGATATGCGCCTAGGTGGAACATCGTGGGGGTTTTAGTCGGTGCGAGTCCGACATAACCCGCTCATTGCCCCCGCTTGGGCGGGTACGCGTAGGCATTTCCCCCACGTAAACAAAAAAAAAGGGGGTTTAATAGTAGGTTACAATTTTAACCGTGGTAGGGAAACAACTAACATAACAGCACCAGCTAAAATATGATTCCAGCTCAGCCAGCGATACTACCAAATACCAAGTTTTAACAGAAAATCGGCATGAGGTATTTATGTTTTAGCACTGGTTAATTACCAGAGAGCCATACTGCCAATGATATGCTATGAGCCTTTAAAATGGGAAAAATCCTTTATGAATCCTCTTCTTGATCGGGGATGAGCTATTTGGGAGTTCTAGTCAGAACTGGATGGGTATATAAAAAAAAACCCTAGGCTACACGCATTCCTGCAACACATATTGTTAGCGTGCATGAGAAATATTCACGATCTGGTATACTCTGTTGGGTTGCCATGTAAAGTAAAAAGAAAATTACACGATCGATGAATATTTTTCCAATTATGTAAGTGTTCCTACGAGATGATATCGTGTGGTGAAGTAGTGATTAAACAAAACACGATTATTATGTTACATTTTCATGTTACAGCTGATCTTCGCCGCTCTCCTGGCTTTCGCTGCAGCTAAGCCTCTGGTGTTCAGCTACACCGCGCCGTTAGCGGCGGCTTATACCGCACCGGTGGCCGCCGCGTACACCGCTCCCGTTGCGTACTCAGCGTACAGTGCCTACTCGCCCGTCGCGTACTCTGCTTACCCGTATTCCTCGCCCTATGCCTATTACATCTAAAACCGCTCAGCACGTAGTCGTCGATTTCGATTTCAAATGTGTTATAGTAACTGTATTAAATAAAATTTAATGTAGAGTTAAGAAAAATGTGATCTATAATTTACGATATAAAATTACATAATTAAAGTTTACTAAAAGCTTTAGTTTGTTTCACTCAAAACCGCTATTGTATTACAGGCGCCTTTTACAATACACAAATGTGAATGTTACTGTCTTACACGATTGCTGTGTAAGAATGTCAGGCGTCGAATATAAAATAATGAATTTATTCATATGAAAATTTAAAGTTACTCAAAAGAAATTAAAAAGAGTATTGTTATCAGTATTTTCTAATAATAGTTAATAATAATAACATTTATTTGCTTAAGTATACTATAAGAAGATGATACATTTATGAAGCCTTAATGATTGCTAATTGCCATAGCATGAAATACAATTCCAATATATTAAAAAAATTCAACTTTGTTAACAAAACGTTCTAGAAGCTAGATTAAAATTTTTGTGAATAGAATAAGTTAATAAGATCATTAAAATAATTTGTGAGCTATGGCACAAATCAGAAATAATAACAAAACAATAAAAAAGAATTAGAAGAGAAAGCTACAAGGTCAATGTTGTACTAGCGTATGGTCAGAATACATATGACAGTAAATATAGAATTTAACTTCGCGCTAAATTAATTCGCAACAAATTAACGATCACTTAGGTACTTCTTATACAATCTCAAAAAATCCTTTTAAATAAGATGGATCGATACTTTGGTGCGGAGCTGACCAAAGAAAACGCCTATTTTTACTGGCCTATAATATAATATATTAAATTTTTTTTTCATTACTTCAAAGTTTTTAAATAAATCTAGAGATAAAGTCTCACACTACGCCACAGAAAATATTATAATAGACACACTGAACTTTGTATTGGATAAATTGATTAAGGATTTAAATAAGCAGTCCCTGAAATTTTCTTGCTATATGTAAGAAATTAATGTTTTTTGCAGTGATAGGCCCACGCAACCACTTTCGGCTTAATTGCATCAATGGGCAGTCTCGGGGAAGTACCACGTGCTCACAGAGACCAGAAGTATTTCTCTTTCGCGTTTCGTCTGGCGAGTGAGATAATCGGGCCCAAATTTTTAAATGTCTGCAACATATCTGCGTGTGGTGTTGTAGATGTCCATCGGTGGCGATAACTACTTAACATAACGTGAACCGCTTAATCGTTTGGAAGTGTACGTATTCATTATTTATTCAGATGACATAGACGAAAGTATAATGAATATGTAGGTCCTACTAATTACTACAGCCTAAACCAGAGCCTCCTCGTCCTCTTGCGGTGAATCTTTCATAATAATTTCTTTTTAAAAAACTCGTGGATGGTTTCAGAATTGGCTATAATATCTGCAAGATTTTCTTAATTGCAATTGGAGCACTCTCTTTCAGGATGTCGTATTAAGAAAACAAATACTGGACAACGATATCAAACCAACGACTAAATAATTAGTTAGTTTTTGCTATAAATTGAGATTTAACAAAGGACTTACTGTGAAGAGCAAATAGTTAATTCCTTTATTAACAGTACAAATAATATTTGCCTACTATTGGAGGATATTATAAGAAAAAAGATCAGTAGAAAAATATTTAAATAAAAATATATTTATGAGTTAGAGTTTCACAATGTATTTTGCTGCAAAAACCATATTGCATTTGCATTGCGTATTTCAAAAAATATGATCTGATCTTAAATCCAAATAGTTCCATGTCCATGGTCTTAACATAAAACACGAAAACTTCATTGAACTAACAAGTGAATTTTATTAACACATTAGTATATACAATAAACGTTTTATTATAGTTTTGAAGGGTGAAGTATGTTTATAACAATGAAATTACTAGAATGTTATTAAACTACCAGTATGCCAATGAGGTCTTGCCAGTTTAACGATGAACCAATAGAATATCTATTATCTGACACTGATGCAAATGGAACAGAAACGTACGATGCGGCCACCGCTGGATCAACTGGTGTGGCAACAATTGAAGCGAAGGGAGAAGACACAGGAGCTACCAGGGAAGCAGAAGTCATTGGAGACGTCATAATACTATATGAGGTCACTAGTGGTTTGGCCGTAACGGAGGCGGCCAGCACAAAGACAGTAATCTGTTGATAATACAAACATCATTACTACGTTTTACATTTAGATTTACTTGCAAGATTTGCCCTAATGACAAAATAAACACTTAAATATAACTTTATACAGTAAATAACATAAATGTAGTAAAAAAGTGAAATATTCTTACCAATGATATCTTCAACATATTGCCAACTTGTTTTTAAGAATTAAAATCCTGCCACGATTGAGTTGTACTGATTGTGTTTGAAACATGCTAGCTTATATATTTCCTACACTGTGAATACAAAACGGTAACAAACGTGTGAAAGAATTAACGAGTCGAATGGCAGTGCCAAAGCCTCGATGAATACTTTTCAGGAAAACAAAAGATTGTATACTATAGAACGAACACATAGACCTTTTCAAAACTCTTTCATTTTGGCCTTGGTGTTACTCGCTTATTAAAAAAAAACAAAAGGCACTGAATTTTGACGATTTTCTTTTACAGCATCCTGCTAATGAATAAAGCACCATAAAATTCTATACTAACCATGTACTTCATGTTTTCTAAAGCAATATATTAATAATTGCACATGTTTTGGTTTAAAAAACAGTAAAGATTATTATCGCTCTATCGATTTTTTAATAGAAATATACTATCCCGTTTTATGTAAGCATCCGCGAAAAACACAGTGATCGAGTTAAACCAGACAATTATATTAGTACCAGCTATTTCTTACTCTAAATTTATATGGTTAAATGAAGCGTTCTTCTGTTAAAACATTTTACAAGCCCCTGATGAAGAGAAAAAAGTTTTTACTATACTGTCAAAGTTCAACGTCAAAACTTTTTTATTCTCAGTATAGGTTTATTTGAAGCTCTCATTAAATGTCAAAAACTACCACGGGTTCACCTGACTAGAGACGAGCTGGCAAGAAACTCGGCGGTTTTGTTATCCCTTTTTTTAATGTACAAATTTATACAAATTTATTTAAATATAAAATCAACAGCAGCCAGGGGACTTGCAAGTGCAGAACAAGAGTCATTTCAACACATTCTTGTCCTCAATGTTCTCTTCCATATTTTATTAGTCCCATTAGGTGGCTTTTACAAAATGTTTAAAATTGTATATACTTAGTGGTTTGTGTACTCAGATATGACAGTCGGCACGTTCAGATATTGATGAATTTCATCATTTGTTGTGAACCATGGAGCGTGGGCCATTGCCCTCAGGATGCAATTTTGTAATCGTTGTAGACAGAGTATGTTACTTTTACTTGTAACACCCCATATCTGCATTCCGTATGTCCAAACTGGTTTTAACACCGAATTATAGATAAGAAGCCTGTTGTCTATCGATAGTACCGAGTTTCTTCCCATGAGCCAGTACAAATTGCGATACTGGTGGTTAACTTGATTTCTCTTTTGTTTTATGTGGTGTTTCCATGTGAGGCGCCTATCAAGGTGGAAGCCAAGATATTTCACACAGACCGAGTGCGGTAAGATATCGTTACCGAGTCTTACAGGGGGACAGTCTTCTCTCCTCAGGGTGAATGTGATGTGGGTAGACTTTGCTGCACTAAGCACGTATACGCCACTTGCACAGCCATTTGTGAGTTGGGTTTAGTTGCTCCTGAAGTCTGCGGCTAGCAGTAGCAAGCACAAGTAGGCTATGTCATCGGCATATGTGGCCACGGTGATATTATTGTCAACCGGTAAGTCAGATGTATATATATTATACAGTACCGGTCCTAGATCCGATTCTTGGGGTACACCAGCCTTTATATGATCAAAGCTGGATCGCGTTTCACCTTGTTTGTATTGGAAGGATCGATCAGAGAGGTAAGATGCCACGAGCGTGAACATGGAATGTGGGAGACTCTTTTTGAATTTCGCCAGCAGCCCTCTGTGCCACACGCGATCAAAAGCCTGTTGCACATCGAGGAAGGCAGCTGAGTAGTACTTTTTACGTTCAAAGCTCTGCCTAATTGTGTGATATACACGATGAACTTGTTCATTGAATGAGACTTGCGGAAGCCAAACTGATGGGACGGAATAACAGACCAGTGATCCGATGCTGTATTTAGCCTGTTAAAAAATATTCTTTCCCATAGTTATACCAATAAGCTTAACAACTGTACTATCTAGTACAGTTGTTAAGCTTATTGGTCGATATTTTGATGGTTCATGTTCTGGCTTTCCTGGTTTATGAATCATCACTACTTGGGAAAATTTCCAGAGAGTTGGGAAGTGGAAGGTTCTAAAAATTGTATTGAATAGGCATGTAAGAAACACGATACTCTTTCTGGTGAAATTCTTTAGTATGGTTGGAGTAATCAAATCATATCCCGGTGCTTTTCCGGACTCAAGTGTTTTTATCTCCATAGAAATTTCTCTCGGTGAGGTTGGAGATATTGGAAGACTCATCTGCAAGTCCTGGTCGAGGATTGCATCGACGTCAGACTTATCGGCGGAACTCTCATTTGGTTGAAAGACTGCCGCTAGATGAGATGCGAAGACCTCGGCTTTTTCTGAATCAGTCCTGACCCAAGTCATGTTCTGTGATCTAATCGGAGGATGAGATTGTTGTGGCTTGCTTAGGTTTTTTGTTGCTTTCCAAAGTGAATGCACGCCAAATCCATATAGGGACAACCACTCTAGGTTTTTCTTAACCATATCATTGGCCGACTCTTTTAGGATGGCTTTTAGTTCTTTTATCGCTCTATTTAGCCTTGTTCTATCCAGCGGATTTTTCTAGAATCTTTTGTTTTATATCTAGTGGGTTATTGTAAGAAACTCTAGTTTCGTTTTGAGCCGGTGTATTACTCCAGGCTGCTACTTGTATTAGATTCGTGATGCCTCATCAATCTCGTCTTTGTCTTTGAGGGGAATCCGGAGAATAATATTTTCGTCGAGATAACCTCTGAAACCTTCCCAATCTGTTTTCCGATTAGTGAGGGATTCGGATTTTTCTCTTACCAGTGGAGTTGTGCCTAATGTAAGAATAACTGGTATGGTCTGAGAATCCATCAAGGCTAGATTCAATACCAGTGTATAGGTGAGATATGCCCTGCGTAATAAAGAAGTCCAAGAGGTCTGGCAACTTTTATGGATCGCTGGGCCAGTAGGTTGGTTCACCTGTCGATAGTGGTTTTAGATGATTCTCATCTACTCAGCGCTTCAATTCTCGGCCTCTAGTACTATTACAGCGAGAACCCCAATGAGTGTGCTTACTATGCTACTTTTAGAGTCGCCATTTAAGCTAGCTTGTTGATGACTGTTGTCAACAGTCCCATCAGGGTATTAATTTGTTGGAGGAGTTGGTCTATTTTTTCGTTTTGTTTTACTAAAAGTTGTTCCAGAGAGCTTTGTTGTGTGGCGTTAGTATTTTCCAGCGGTTTGTCAGTTTTTCCTGCAGTTATATTAGCATATGTCTGTTGAGAGCAGTTTTGCAGGTTTGATTGCGGTAGGTCTCTAGTCAGTTTTGCTGGTGCTTGTGTTGTCATGACTTTGGCATCATTGTCTTGAGTTATCGTTCTGCCACGGTTCAGCTTTCTCGAGGCTATTTCTTTGTAGACCTGGAAACCTTTGTAGTTTGCAGGATGATCGCAGAAACAGAGAGCGCATTTCGCGGGTGTATTTCTGTCCTTCTTGGGGCAGTCAGAGGTTTTGTCCTTTGCCACATTTGACACACCTGTATGGTCTCATACAGTTATTTTTTGAGTGACCATATTGTTGACATCTTTGGCATTGTACTAGAGTTTTCCTCTTGCGTGGATCTTCAATCTTAACTACTTGGTGATGGATATACTTAATATCTTTCACCAGTTGTTGTTGATGTTGGGTTCTAGATTGACAAAGAAAGTTGATATGGTTTTTTTATCTGGACCATTGCGGGAGATTACTATTTGACCCTTAACTTTGTGGCCAGTTTTTTCGATTTCTTCAATAATGCTTTCATGTAGAGTGCTGACGTGGAGGTTTTTATGACAATTCAGTAGGGGTTTGCTTCTCTTCTAGTAAATGTGTGTCCAATTAATCCTTTTTGTCTTATGAGATTGATAACCTCTTTGTAGCTACTTGCTGTGTCTAACATGACACGGAGATTATTCTTTTTTACAATTTTGTACTTAAAGTTGGCGGGACTAATCACAGTTTCGAGAAGTTACGTGAGTTCATTTAAATCTTCTATCCCATAGATGATTGGTGGAGGTCTATAGGTTGGAGTAATCTGATCGTTAGTGTTTTCCGTTAGATCTACTGGAAGGTCATTAAAACTGTTTGTGTGACACTTTTCTTTTCTTTGACGAAGGTACGCGCTGTCATGGCGGGTGTTGGTGGTTGGTGTTAGACGACTGCAGATCTACCAGATTTGAGGGAGTATCTGAAGGTTTTTCATAGGTGGATGCAGTGAATGTATTCTGCGATGTAGACAGCAGCTAACTGAGCGAGCTGGTTCTTTGTTTGTTAAAGAGCCCAGGAAGAAGGGCTTAACGAGAAGGTATGTTTTTACTTGTTTTATTGTTTATGTTATTATTATGCGAATCCATTTTGGTTCCCACGAGTACGGGTCGATTTAATGTGGTCGCTTACAGGTTACGCCCATCCCATGTAAGAAGGCACTTTACAACGATGTTAACCTGGTCCATCGAGGTTGGTGTTCGGAACTAGAATCCCTTCAGCCATTCATCCCGTCGGCACAGTCCTCACCTTAGGATTGGGGTGATTTATTATTGAGGTTGTCTTCCTCGTGGTTCGGATGATTAAGCCAAAACCCCCCAGCCTCGCGAAACATAACCACGAGGTACCGGGTTGTTGAGGTCATTTCCTACCTTCAACTATCGAGCTTGTTAGACTCGTCAGATCGGGTTACTTTACCACCGCCCAAGACTCGGCGTTGTTGCTCGTTTGGCACTACCCGGGGGACACGTGTAGGGTGGGCCTTGGATAAGGTGGTAAATCCTACGGACGCGAGAAACTTACACCCCACTTATAACTGATAGCGGAGAAATGTTGTCGAGTGGTAGCCTTGTATTGGCAATCGCAAAGAGGAAGACGAAACTAGATGGAGTGACATATTGTGATCTGTGCACATGTGCTAGTCGATACATGCAAGTGTCTCAAGATCTTGCTTCGTGGCAGTCTTTGGGGGAGGCCTATCTTCAACAGTGACTAACAGGCTGACATGATGAATGCTACCTTTTTTTTCTATCATTTGTAGTCATTATTTATATTCAAACAACTTTTAGCTTTCTATATGGTCAAATCCATCCATAAATCAATATTTTTCATAAAAAGTTCATTCTCAAAAATAGAGCGATTATATTTTGTTTCATTTTCGCACATTCAAATGATGTACATGAGTAAAGTTACATCACTAACCGCGAAAGGGAATTTTAATGCGCTCCATACATTTTTTTATTTTAAATGCAAACAAGATTTATTAACCGGTACATTGTTTACGCACCAACTGACCTTGTTCCTCGCGGTCCACTTGTGTATGCTGGATATCAATTATTCTATTTATATAATAATAAGATATTTTAATTGTTCGAATTACGGTTAAATTATTAATTCATTCATTGCTGTAAACTGATACACTAGACTACTATGGTGAATATTGTCATGGTGGTAATTTGTAACACAAACAACAGAGCTGATGCTACAAAAGTTTATTTAAAACATAAAGCAAGTCGTTGTCATGTAGATTAGCTGGAAATTTTAATCGGTTGCGAACTACCGAACGTAGTAGCCATAGGGGTAAGGCAAGGCGGCAGCGGCGTATGGTGCGGAGTAGGCGAGTGGTGAGTACGCAGAGTAGCCCACTGGCAGAACTGCTGGAGCAGCGGCGTAGGTCAGGGCTGGTTCAGGTTTGGGGTTGGCGAAGGCCACAGCCAACACAGCGAAGAGAGCGAACTGCAAAATTAAGAAACCATTTAAAAGAACTTCTTTGACGTGAGGAAAAATGTCGGACAAGTGAACAGAAATTCAAATTAAACTTATTGTTCGAAGTTTTAAGTAAAAACTGATTTTTATTCTGTACGTACCGCTAAAATGTTTAAAGTGCTACAAGCGAGTAGGTACCAGTACATAACATATACATAACATATACACTGCAGAATTTTTTTGAAGCGTTAGTGTCCGCCAAGCGGCAGATTTTTGTATTAAATCGTCGCCTAGACTTGCAAATAAGAATTTTATTTTATTAAGCCCATATTTCAAATCCAGCTTCCAGAACTGGATTTGTAGTATGGGGATAAGACACTATTTTTTTCATTTTCTTATTTGTTATCCAGTGATTTAAATTTGAACACTTTTATTTACCCTTAGCAGTTTATATTTCTATTTCGTTTTTCACATGAGTTACCGAAATAATAGACATTTACGTTCACATTTACCATTAGAATAAATATGTGGCATTCGCGCCATTGCTTAAATTCGTTTATGAAAAAAGAAAGTTGTACAAAAACCAACCTGTTATCAATCAAATAAAGAGCATTAACTTAACGAAACCGTAAAAGATAGGTCACTGAGGATAAAATTAAACTCATACGAGAATTCTTGATAGATAATTGAATTGCTCAGACAAAATAGGTCTAGAGTAGTGAGTGATCATTTCTATCGTGTCTGTGTTATACAATTATTTGTTAACCCAAATGTCACACAAGACTAAAGTTCAAAGATTTTATCCGATGAAGGTGAAATGGTCACAGGGTTAGATTAAAGTTTTACTAAATTTAATATATACGTATATTTTACTGTAAGGTTATATTTTAAAAGTTATATTAAAGTTATATTAAAATCTATTTATAGCCTATTGTACAGTCTAGACCAGTACTTAACTCAGTGATAAAGTGTAATCAATCAAGAGGTAATTCAGAAATAACTTAATTTCACTTTATAAAAAACTTAATAGAAAAATAATAAATAAAGTTTTTCGCCGCTGCGAAGATTTGTACCACACTCTTATCAATTTATAATCCTTTTATTTTTATTAATAAACAGTGACTATGTAAACGACTATGTTACAGTGAACAAGAGCAACCTACCACCATAGTGGATTTTAAACCAGGCCTTGAATAATAAGATTAACCAGTTTTTAACATCTGTCAAGTGCAATATTCCTCTGCAAGATCCAGGAGTCTACAAGCTTAAATGTCAATGTGTAGCATAGGACAAACAAAAGAGCAATAACAACCTACGTGAAGAAACTTATGGTTGAATCAAACATAATAAGATCAAACAAGTCTGCAGTCAATGAGCACACCTTAATTTGCCCCAATCACTATACAAGAATTTAAACCACAAATCATTGCAAAAGGATACCGATTCCTCCCAATGACGATTCGCGAGGCTATTTAAATTAAAAACCCTGATTATGATAGAGAAGAGGGTTGGGTGCTACCATCAGCTTGGAATTCTATCCTTAATAAAATTGAACTAGGTTCAAACAAATCACTACTGCAAGACAAGATACAATTATCACTTTGTGAACACTTCTGAAACTCAAATTAATAATTAAGAAAACTGGCGGTAGCCCGAGCTAAGAATGACATATATACGTTCAACGTGAGGCGTTGTATGTTCCGTGACCATGAACACTGTAAAGGGTTCTAAACAAGTAACAATTAAAAATTAACCCTTAAAAATAGTTTCATTCAGTACTCTAATTAATTAGTATTATATTTAAATGTCTTACCAGTCTGAAGAACATTCTTAATGATTTACTTGAGGCTTTGTCACAAGTGATACACATTTAACAAGACTCCCGCGTATATATATGGATCGGTAACGACCACGCCTTACACAAGTCTGGTCGCAACATTACAAAAAGCGTCCTTGATCTTCAAAGCAACAATGTCTAGCAGGTACTTACAGGTTATCTATTGAAATACATACATAAAATCAATATCCGCATTAGGCGGTATACGTTACATTCTTGATGTTTATGTGATGCTTGCGAAGGATTCGATTTCACAGTCTTTTTTTTTTGTGCGTGAGTGCTACATTATTTTTTTTTTCCATCATTTTCCTGTTTCGTTAAAATGAAAATAAATTTCTACAAAAAATACTTCATTACAAAAGCTTGGTTTTTATTGTATAATAAAAGTCAACACGTGACCTAGCTTAAGACTAAGCTTGCGGTGATAAAATGTCGTAATTTTTGCACATCTTTGCATTTTCATATTTTATATACCTTATGAAATATATTATTTTCATAGGCAGTGATCTATGTATAACAGTGGATTGCTGAAAGCCAACGATGATGAAGATATTATCGAAAAAACAAAAACAGGTACATCTTATCACATTTAAAGACATTTCTTGAATACGTGAATCAAAGCCATACCAAAACTTTTTACGTTGTTTGTACAGTATCGTGAGAGTGTGAGCATTTTAATTTGGCAGTTTGAAGGGGATGAGACATCTATTTTAGGTCGTTACGATATGGAGGATTATAATTAATATAAATATGAAGGTTTGTCTTAGATGTGTTAGTATACACATTTTAACTCTTCATGCCGATCTTATGTGAGTTCACAATAGTTCCCCGCACGAACCAGCATATTCGTGCAACAGTGTAGACTGTTCCATGACCCTACCACCATAAAAAAATAAAGAAAGTACTAAAATATGAAAAAAATAATCATTGCACCGTATTCAAGATCCTTAACAAGCAAAGAAATTCTGTTCAATCTGTATTGGAGGAAATGCCCTAGATTTGTGGAGGCTCTGGCGTGCTACCCAAAAGTCACAGGTTCGAAACCTGGCACTTTCGAAAAACTTTGCAACCATTCTTTCTATTAAACTCACATTTAAATGGCTAAATCTATTAGAGTAAGGAATGGACGGAACGCTCCCTTTAGGGTCGTAAATGGGGAATCAAGGTAAGAAAAAAGTGTGGTCAAGGCTCTTAAAGAGCGTCGTTGTCGTATTGTTAACCAGTTTAGCTGTGAACGATAAGACGATACATGGTCATATTTGCGGAGATTAAAAACGAATCGAATGCAGTTATTCAGAAGTCGGTCGAGTTTATTGAGATGATCTGCATTCAGGTCGAAGTAGCACACGTCACCATAGTCGATTAAAGGAAAAATTAAGGACTGTACGAGCGTTACTTTGGTTTTCAACGGCAGGAAATTCTTGAGACGGTAAAGACAGCGCAAGACATTAGTTACTTTTTGGCTGACACTAGCTATTTGATCTCTCCAACAAAACGTCCCGTCAATGAGCAAACCTAAATTATTAACCTTATTTTGTAGTGGGATGGGGGAGCTATCAAAAATAATCGGTGGAAGGCTAACTAAATTTACTCTACTAACAGTACGGGAACTCCCAACTATTATGGCTTGACATTTGGTCGGATTTACAGTTAGTCCAAACTTATCCGACCAGGTCTTAATGGCAACTAAATCTTCATTGAGCTTAAGAATAGCCTCATTATGAGTATCGATTGATGCCTGAGCATACAGCTGCAGGTCATCGGCATAAAGATGATACGCACAGCGAAGATTATGAGTGATAAAGTTTATAAAAACGGAGAATAACAGAGGGGATAGAATACCGCCTTGAGGAACACCATTGATCAGACTAAGCCAACGTGATGAGGAATCACCATTATTGACTGCCTGCTGGCGCCCTCGAAGATAGGAGGAAAACCATTCCAGTGCTTCGTCAGAAACCATTATATGGGAGAGGATGGCTAACAGGATATCGTGAATGACGGTATTGAAGGCGTTAGAAAAATCAATAAGAACCATGACGGTAACCTTTGATCCCTCCATGCCCACCCTAATATCGCCAGTCACTTTAAGGAGAGCGGTGGTGGTACTATGACCAGGTCTAAATACGGATTGGAAAGGACTTAACAAGTTGTTTCTAAAAACAAAACAGGATAGTTGTTTATGGACACAGGACTCAATTACTTTAGGCAGGAAGGGCAGAATAGAAATAGGACGATAGTGGGTAGAGAGAGTAGGGTTAGAACACCATATATCCATTTAAGAAACAATGTTTTTATCAAAAAAATACGCCAAATCGTGCCCTTAAATTTTTCAGATAAGTAAATTTGGGAACAGATATAAAAAAAAACAATCCGGGCATACAAGTCCAGACTAACAGCCGAAAGATTTTATTAGATATAGGTATTTGACATTAGCTCCATAAAAATAACGTAAAAATTCTATCTCCAGTAAAGAAAATCTCTTTCCGGTTTCTTGCCGGTTTCAATATTCGATCTACAGATTGAATATTAGGAAAACCTGACTGTAAAAGGTGTATATATATATCTACACATATATACACATATATATATATATATATATATATATATATATATATATATATATATATATATATATATATATATATGTATAGATAAATTATTCATCTTTCAGGTGCATATTAAAAGAAAAAATAATTTCTTGTCTGTTATTTTCCTCTCGTGTATTGATACATATAAGTGTAACATTGTCGTATACCACATGAGTAAATATAAAACAGGAAAAATAGAACTTAGCCACAAATTGATCTTGACGCGTAAGCTGTGTATGTATGTAGGAGATATCACGTGTAGTGGTAGAAGTTTTTCCGGGGGGATTGACCCTCGAGCATAATTAGATAAAAAAGTAAAAACCGGCCAAGTGCGAGTCGGACCAAGCACGAAGGGTTCCGTACCATTATCTATAAAAACGGCAAAAGAATCATTTATGTTGTATGGGAGCCCCACTTAAATATTTTTCTATTCTGTTTCTTAGTATTTGTTGTTATAGTGGCAACAGAAATACATAATCTGTGTAAATTTCAACAGACTAACTTTCAAGGCTCATGAGATATAGCCTGGTGACAGACAGACAGAGAGACAGACAGCGGGGTCTTAGTAATAGGGTCCCGTTTTACCCTTTGAGTATGGAACCCTAAAATTAAGTTAAGTTACAGTCAGGTTTCCTCACGATGTTTGCCTTTACCACTGAGCACGTGATAATTGACAATTTTATTGGTGTTAGCACCAGGATTTGATGTAAGCCGTGATAGCTCGGGGTCTGGACACTGGCTTTTAATTTAATAAACTCGTGCACCTGTATGCGAGTTAAATAGTCAATTTTATATAGATAAAATCAAACGATTTTTTCCTAGAGGTACCGTTAAAAACGCGTGACAAAATTTCCTCAGCTAGCGATGTGCATAATCGACCACATGACTGCACTACTATTTGGTGCAAAAATTTTCTTATTATTGACTAATTTTATTCCTCATCAATAAATACATAGGCTGTTCGAATAGTTTTAGCTAGATAAATTAATCTTATGTATATTATACTTAAGTACAAAGACTAAAGACTGATAGCACGCCGAAAAGTGAAGAATACTAAGTAAGACGCACCGCTTGTATGTACTTACATGACTCAAGCACATATTTACAACATAATAAGCCGACCAAGCCATTACGTGACACTACGGCGTTTATGTATGTACTGTTTACCTCAAGTAATAAAAAAAAATATCATCATGTTATGTGAAACTGTGTAAAAGTAATACTAAATCCTAGAAAGTGTCGAGGAGTAACATAACACAGTAATTTAAGTGGATAATTTATTATATTTTTGACATTTTATATCATTACTCTCGGAACATATAACCATATCAGATGCATATGAGTTGTCAAAAAATAAATGGATAATTTTTTGAAATATCGGGTAATCCATTTTATTGTGTTCCTTGTAATTATTTACAATTAATGTTTAAGATTATTTTTATAGATTTCCTGCAGTAAGTCAACCGTGGGACATTGATTGGATAAAAATTATGGCAAGGTGAAGTCCATTGGAATACATCCAATAACATTCGTACACAATAACTAATATTAGAAAAAATTTAAATTTAGAAATCGAGCACTATTTCTCAGGGGAATACAAAATCAGTCCCAGAAAAATATTTGGCTATCAGATTTCATCATATTTCAAAATTAAAATATAGTATATCACGAACATTGAACAACTTATATAAAAATTAACCCAACATAAAGGATTTTTCAGTATTTCTTTGATTTCTGTGTAATTCTTTACAACACAATCAATTTAATTCGTATCTACCAACTGCAACAGCGTTATTCATACAAAAAAAAATTGTAACTACCTATATTCTGTCATTTCTATTAAATAATGTAAGTGAACTTCTTGTACCGTCTTATTAAAATAAATGAATGACTGGCAAAATAATAAAAAAAGGCAAATTGTCATCCTTCTGGTATCCCTCAAATGACTCGCACATAGATTGATACAGGATATCTCTATTGTAAAAAGTAAAACAAATACGTATTTGCGAAGGTTTTGTAAAATCTTATTTTCATAACAAGAAAGGTACTTAGTGTTTCTTTTCAACGATCGATTCTTAGCTGTTATTTCGTAACATTAAAAGTTATTGTTAGAAGTGAAAAATAGTATACATTGTCCTTCCTAAGATCGTTCACCTCGCAATGTATCGCATACCCGAACACAGGAAACTAAGATTGATTACTTGCTGAGAACACAATAACTCGCCCTGGTATAGATTTTCTGGAGAATCCTTTTTTAATTTATTACAACACATCTGTGAAAGTTTTCTATTGATGTAAGTTTGCCCAGGTTTTTTTTAACAAGCGTATTCAAGTTTCTCATTCTCAAAAAATAAACCAGTAACTTAATAATTCTAAGAAAATCACAATTACGACTCATACTAGTACTAGCAAGTTCAAAGATATTTCATAGAGCCCTTAATAAATAAAAAAAAACAAATTATCTATTATATATCAAAAAAACAATATTCTTTTCAAAATCAAATTTTATTCAAATAAAAAGACCCAGTTAACGATGCCAATTAAATTGTGTTGATTGTCTTGAATCAATAGTATCCATAACCGAAGTTGCTGTATGGTGCAGCACCATAGGCTCCATAACTGCCATACGAGTAAGGATTCGCGTAACCGGAATATCCGTAGTATCCAGGATAGCTGCCAGAGTACCCACTGTAGCCGTAACCCGAATAAAGCTGAGGTCTCGCGAATGCCAACGCCAGGATGGCGAACATTACAATCTGAAACATAATAACATTAAGGACAATTAATATACTATTTTAAATCGTATGGTTTATGGTCAAAAAGCTTTCTTCAACATTTCACAAAACTATCGCATTGAATCATGTTTGCAGGCTTGTACAGATATCGAAACTAATAGTAAACAAAAAAGAGTCATTTGACTTATTAGAAACCTTTTTTCCTAAACGGTGCCTTGATCCCTTGCCCTTATATTATTATACAGGTAGTGTTGTAATAAACCATAGAGCTATGAATATTTCCGTTTATACACACTTACATTTTCCTTGCAATTATTTAAATTATTTCAATTATTCATACAACTCCACAACAGTTATTAAAAGTTGCACGGATACTTGCAAGTTTATAAAATGAATAATGTATCAAGACAACCCACATATTTAAACAAGATTTCTTTACGATTATCGTATTTACATATATACTTGAACAAACGAGTACTTGAAATCCAAGATTATTTTTCCCTTTGGTGCTAATCTGAAGTCAAGGTGAAATTTATAAGTGAGTAAAATAGATAAATTGTCGAATATTTTTCAGCACTGCGGGATTGGAATCTGCGTCTTCCTGGTAACGCGCTCTGACCCTACAGCCAACAGAGCTAAGCGGTAAACTATTTAAAAGTAATTTTGCATTTTTAGAAAATCTAAGAGATTCTCACATTTATGCTTAAAGCCTAGGTCGGTGCTAAGAACAGCTTTTGTATTTATAAACTCTTGAATGGTCACAAAAAACCAATCTTCAATACTCCTATAAAGTCCACACAATAATGTGAAAACGTAGACCTAGTTACTCACCAGCTTGCCAATCATTGTGGTGAATTCACTTCAAACTCTACTCTTAGCGTTTAAAAACTGTACTACGCAAATGCTTTAAATTCGTCAATATTTATAGAACCTTCGTGTCCTTGGAGCGTTGGAAAAACTACACAAAGAGTCACTGAATGTAAATTAAAAGAACATACAGACATAGGCACTGGATACGAGGTCTACATCAGCAATTAGGTCGCCTTTGTCTCTGTTCAAAAAGATCGAAATTACAGATACAAGACCTGATACGAATATAGTCAAGTCGTTAAGGTTTATGGCAGACGCAAATACCTTTGCTCTTGAACGTTTTAAGTGAACATTACTTTTGTTTTGATTACAAAACCTCCAGAGAGCGACAAAAATTTGAAGTATGACTTCTAACTTTTAAAATCATCTCTACTAAATACCTTGTAAGCCAAACTTACTATTTACGTAAGGAAATACAAAAAACAATGCATCATGATTTCATAGTATTTCCTAGATTGGATAATCCCATTTGCCTAAGCCTCACAAGAGTAAAGTATCAATATATGTACATATTATGTGCTACAATGTTTATACGAAATATGTCACAATAAATATGTATCTGAAATAATAATCGTGCACTGCAAATAATCCTGTTTAATTTATATGTTTGAAAGACCTACGCCCGGTTTCTGAAACAATGATCATCGTAGAAGTTAACTAATCAGCTGTCAAATGGCTTTTGAAATATTATTTAAGTTGCCAAAAGGATGGTTAAACTCTCTGAATTGATCAGAATGACCTTCTTAATAATCAGAATGAGACAAACAACTACATATAAGTATCAAGAGTAAACTATTTAACACCTGCATACAACCCGTCCTCATGTATGGCTGCCAATCTTGAACTTTAACTCGAGAAATGACAAATAGACTTGCAACTTGCCAAAATGCTATGGAGTGGAGCATAGCCTCCCTCAAACTCTAGTAACGTTGGGATCACATCCAAACATCCAAGCACACCAACACTGCTAGACGTCAAGATAACATAAGCTCCTTTTGTGTGATCGGAATAAAAATAAATAATAAAATAATTGAAGATAGCGCGAGGTTAACCCTGACATTAGGACGTGAAACAACTCAGTCTGACCCAGGACCATGAACGCTGGAAAGGGTTTGAAATGTCGGAAATTTAAAAATCAAATTAAAACATGGTAAAATATGTTTATTCAAACCATATTAAGCCATTACAGTGCCACTAGGGAGAACCAACACGCACTCAAACTTAAACCTCTATTTGTTATAGGTAAACTCTGTTCTCGACTGTTTATGAACAATTACATCAAATACGTATCATGATTAAGTGCATTTTTTACTAGAATAAACCTGTAAAAATTAAAGCAACAAAATTACACACCTATATAAGAATATGTCTAATATCAACATCTATTTTAGACTCACTGAGAAGCACTCTAAAAGCTTTGACATCAGTAGCCTTTGAGATAAAAGTAAACCTTATAAGGAATGTTCCGCTTTCGAGTAAAATCCCAAAGACTGTTTAGAATGAAAGTCTACCTAGAATTTGAAAGTGTATAAAAATAAACTCGTACTAAAAATATAGTTTTTTATTTCGTCTGCTACAAAGTTTTCAGAGGATCTCTGGTAAATGTTATTTTTTAAATACCAGTTAATTTCTAAGACCATTTTATAATTATTTTTTCTTGCAGTCTCCCTCATTTCTCTGATTCTACGGATTATAGATTTTAGAAGAAGCAAATTAAACCTTCGCAGAAAATAAAAATAAACTCGATTAGCATTATGCCCAAATGAATATGCGATGTTTACAGTATAGTAACTTTGTAATAGGTAGTAAGGATTTATTTAAACAAGAATAAAGTTTTGTAAATGTCCGCATTAACAACATATGATAATCAAAGTTTTGATTGAAAAATAATTTGAAAATCTGAAATAGATTTTATAGGTTGTTAATTTTTTTTTAAATTAACCAATCATATCTGTTTATGTAAAATTATCACTTCCATAATTATTATACTGACTACGTAACGAGTTTCATCGAACATCACTGCATCATAGAAACGACTGAAAGTTATATTAGTCGCTACTTACGGAACAAAGGGACTCAAGGCGGCTGGTGCATTGTGCTTAAGTCTAAAAATAGAATCAACTGGCTGTTTGCGTAATGGTGTAGATGGTTATGGAACCACAGGTCGATTGTTGCGAACAAAACATTATCATTAAAAAACTACGTGTGATTTTTGCGATTCGTCGCCATGATAGCGTTTGTCACATAAATATGTTTGATACATGGTTTGTGAATTAGTTTTTACACAATTTATTGTATTAAATTTGCATATAGGTCTATCTATATATTTCGATTTATGTGATTCTAGTTTTTAAATCGTATATTTATAGACGGATAGGAATCATGATTTAATAAAATAAAGAAGCCTTACGGTCTCCATATCACTTTGCAATATTAGTAGGTACTCGTACTCGTACGTAAGTACAAATGTGACTGAATAACTTTTATGTAAGCTAAGAGTTTAACTTTTTCCGTTGGAATAATGTACTTTTTATCCTGTAACATCTCATTGTGCTCATTACACATCAATCACTATTGACCAGAAAAAAAACTATGCAGCATGGATGAACCTAAGAAATTAAATAAGAAACTTAAAACCACCTAAGTAACGAATTTCTAACAACCTGGTTTCGAACGCTAAACGCGAGATAGTTTATCAAAGTCCCATACTAGTAGTACCATAAATTTCGTAATGTTACGTTTAATGTTAAATTACAAAGCTTATTAGAAGTGAAAGAAAAAAAAATCCTCTGAAACGTTTCAAGAATTGCGGCTTTTATTTAAGAGCAGGGTGAAGGTTAAGAATCACGTTTGTTGTTGGAAAGTTTTCCGTCTTTTTAAATAAAAGTATTAAATTTATGAGTCATAATTTTTTAAAGTTTAAATATTTTATTGAAAATTCCACATCAGAAGCACCCAAGAACATAAATGATTTATATATACTATATGTATATCAAATCGTTATTTAGTTCGTATTTGTTAGCTCTGCAAATATTTTTATGAATAAAACTATTTTACAGAAAGCGAGATGTTTGGACAGATATTGAGGTTGCATGGATCTGAAAACTCAAACACACCTAGATTAAGTTTAGATACAGTTAAATACCACAAACGAGACCTAAGTATATAATCTGGTCGCTGTGTACATTATAAGTATATTACTACGGTATAGTTTAGATATCTTTTACGTAACATCGACCCGCAAATCTGACAGTGTGTCGGTATTATATCATTCATATACGAACCCATATGTCCATCGTTGTTGGACACTAATAGCATTATATAATCGAATTGGTCTCCTTGGTGAATATGCGATCGGTGTATTATTTCGGTACGTGTTACGTGAACGCTACGCCTGTCAAATTACATTGACTGTTTGGGACATTAGGCCCTCGCACTGATTAATGCTAATATTCAAATACTATTTAGTTATATGTGAGAAATCTATTGCGACTTAATTATTTTGTTAATAACACTGCATTCAAGAAAGTATCAGTTGGGCTAGACATACACTTTAAATACATATTCGTTTTCTCTGCAGTTATAGAAATGAACCAATGTAACTCCTGTTTGCTTTCTGATTTTATGTACATAATTTTTGATGAATGTTGAATATATTTTCACCAAATATTTCGAGCTATAAATGTAAATGTGAACCTTACTTTAATAATTATATTACGTGAAATAGTTCTGTGCTGTATGCTATATATATGCAGAGTTTAAAAAGTCAGCAACAGATTTTATTAGCAAGCATTGATTTCGAAGCCTATCGAACGAAGTTCCAGGGCAGGAGATTAAGGTCAAACGTTTTTTAGACAGGTCTCAAGTGCCTATCGAACGATTTTAATATTTACCTTTTGTTCGCCGTTTTTTTTAAAATAGCAAAGGCTGAAATTTATGGATTTAATGCATCCCAAAAAGAAAGCGTTCATCGCCCTGTACTCTGCCAACCTTCAAGACACCAGGCGCCATAGCCATAATCACAGAAAATATATGTAAGGCCAATGGTATCTTTGAATTATTCCTGAATAATGGGTTTCACATTCGCTTCGTGCTTCCACACGGAACGGACGTTAATCTGAGCCGGAGGGCCCATGCCAACCGACCCGGAAGCCATTTTGCAACCGTTGTTGCTATATATATTATTTCCTTTACATCTCGGTGTGCACTGCTTGCCTCATCGTTGTCGTGTTTCGCGGTCTACGGTTAGGGAAGTCTCAAGCAAGAAGAGTGAAGAATAATTATAGAAGATAGAAGAATCGTTACAGAAGAAAGAAGAAACTTTGCCCGACTTCCGAGCGGATAGTGTTAGTGTAGTGTTGTGCTCGTAGGCAGGTTCCTGTCCGTAAGTAGAATTCTACACACATTTCTCGTCTCAGAGGCGGCATTGTAATTTTTATCTGTGTGCTTGTTGCATTAGGCGACAGCTAGGTACTCACCCTAGCGCACCTAAAGCGCAGGCGATTAAAGGTCAATTTTAGGCACACACCTCCCTGCCGCAAGGTGGGGAGGCCTATTTAGAAAAACACACGCCGGCGGGGCGCAAGCCCCAAAGGCACAAGCGTCGCAATGGGTTCCCTCTTAGAGGAGTTCCTGCGGGAGGAATGCCCCGAAATATGGGCAAAATTCCTCAATTTCGCGAAGGAACGGCGCCTAGCCGTCGAATTTGCTAGCGACAGTCCGGCTTCACCGGCTGCCGTCTCGCCGCCATCTCCGGTGCCCTCTGCACCAGTTATTGTGTCGCCCTCTGCGACAATTAATACGCCCGTCGCGTCGACCTCCGCCGCCGCGATCGAACTCAACGCGCCTTCCGCGCAATCCAATTCGGCCCCCTTCTGCGCTGTCGTTCCCGACTCAAAATCGGACGGCGGCTCAGACATGGAGGTCGAAACGACCCCCGCTAATAACGCGAACGCCGACGGCTTCACCGTCGTCAAATCGCGGAAAAAGGGCAAGAAACGCCCCGCCACCGACAGCGACCCCGAAAGCGAGGCCGCCCCGTCAAACCGTCCCACCGCGACGCCCGCCAAAAAGGCAGCCGCGTCTGCCCAGTCGGAACCGACTTTCGCCTCCGAGCGAAAAATTAAGCCACCGCCACCTATTATAATACAAGATAAGGCAAAGTGGCACCAAGTTTGTTCGTGGTTTGAACGCCACAACATCCGAGACCCCCGGTCCAAGAATACGCATATGGGTATCCGCGTATACCTCAATTCTTCGGACGACTTCCGTCGCGCTACTAAATACTTGCGCGAAGCTAAGGTAGGTTTCCACACCTACTCTCTACCCGAAGAGCGCAAACTTCGGGTCGTAATAAAGGGCGTCCCAAAAGAGTCGGATGTCGATATGGCTAAGGTCGACATCCGCACTCAGGGATACCCTGTCCACGCCGTGCGCCGTCTCAGGCACCCTCGCACCCGTGTCCCTATGGACATGGTCATGGTGGAACTTGACCCTACCCCGGAAGGTAAGGCCATTTTCAACCTCAAGAGGGTCTGTGGGCTCAGTGACTTAGTCATCGAGCCCCCACGTAAATCGGGTGTTGTGGCACAGTGCCACAACTGCCAACATTTCGGCCACACGGCCAATAACTGCTTCGCTCACCCAAGGTGCGTCAAATGCACCGGTGACCACGGCACAACCGAGTGCACGAGGGCGAAAGATTGCGCAGATCCACCGGACTGCGTAAATTGCCACACTACCGGTCATCCGGCTAGCTACAGAGGCTGCGCTAAGGCCCCGAAAACTCCCGCGAGGAAATCTCCCGCGAAATCGACGTTGCCCAAACCCGCGCCCGTTAAATTCATTCCCGCGCCCGTACCCGTCGTAAACGCCTGGGCGAAACCCCAGGTGGCCGCGCAGGTAACCGCGCCGGTAATCCCGGTCGCCTCACGACCGATCGCGAAACAGCTGCCCGCCTCTCAAACGGCGCCGCGGCCGCAGGTGCAGCCAATTCCGTCAGTTTTCGCGGAAAACAAAGACGACCCATTCGCGCAATTAGCGAACATTTGCAGTTTATTGGATACAATAAATAGACAGGAACTCGCCGTATTGTCCGCTAAATTAGCGGCCGCCACATCTGGCCACGAGCGTCTTAGGGCAATTAGCCAGCACAAAACGCTTGTGGAAGCCCTTTGGGCTTTTACGAGCCAACCATAAAGATCAATAGTCCGCGCAATAAAACCGCGCTCCGCCGCGTCGTTAATTAGACCCATAAAGGCACCTTAATGGGAAGTACAACCGCAGGTAAAACAAAACCTCGGGCTCTGGTTGTTTCGTATTTCAACGCAAACGGCATAAAGGGTCAAAGGGATGAAATCGCGGAATTCCTTCGCGATTATAATGTAGATATTTTCCTAGTGCAAGAGACATTCTTGAAGCCTAGCGTACGCGATCCCAGAATCGCAAATTACAATATTGTCCGCCACGATCGGTTAGCAAACCGTCTGGGAGGCACACTAATTTATTATAAACGGTCCTTGCACTGTTGCCCGCTCGACATTCCAGAGCTAAATCAAATAGAGGCATCCGCGTGTAGGTTAGCGCTCACCGGCCACAGGCCGCTTGTACTAGTCTCAGCCTACCTCTCGGGGAATAGAACCCTCCTCCAAAGCGACCTAGATACGCTTCTAAACTTAGGCCCTTCCGTGATAATTGCAGGAGATCTAAACTGCAAACACGGCTCATGGGACATTAACAGCATCCCAAACAACAACGGAAAGCATCTCTTTAGCTTATCCGATAACCTAAATTTCAGCATAGTCGCTCCCGCGACTCCCACTAGGTATCCTACGGTGGACAACTACCAGCACGCGTCACCGAGTGTCCTAGACATAATGTTATTCAGGGAGGTCTCGCTCGACATCGAGTCGATAGAGACAATCCATGAACTAGACTCAGACCACAGGCCCGTCCTGTGTAAACTGGGCCAGAACGCCGGCGCGGTCCCTCCGACCAAATCCGTAGTGGACTGGCATCGTCTTGAGGTCAAACTCAAGGCCTTGGACCCCCAGAACTTAGTAGACTTACCCGAGACGATAGCTACGTTCGATGACGCAAATCGAGCGATAGCGAGTCTCCGTGAAACTATTACTTCCGCAGTCACAGACTCGGAACGGACGGTGAAACTGTCGGGCGACCGACGGTTTAACTTTCCGCCCGACCTACGACTGCTAATTAGACAAAAAAATGCAGCTAAACGCGCCTTCGACCGATACCGATCGGAATCGAACCGTACTCTACTTCGACGCCTTCAGCTAGAAGTCAAAGATCGTGTATCGGAACACCGACATAAAACGTGGGACACTCTCCTAGAGGACATCGAGCCATCGCACACCGCCTACTGGCGGTTGGCCCCGCAGTCTGAAAGCAGACCCCCGCGAATCTCTACCGCCGTTAGTTAGTTCTAATAGCGCTTCAGTAGCCCTAGATGACTCCGAAAAAGCCGAATGCCTTGCGGACAACCTAGAGCAGCAATGTACGCCATCGCGCGAACACACCGATTCGGCCCACCTAACGGAGGTGGACCGCGTAATCGAGACTAGGGCTGCGCTTCCACCGGAAGGCGAACCTCTAAATTCAGTGACCCCCGAAGAGGTCCAAGATATAATTAAAAATTTAAAACCAAAATCCGCCCCGGGCCCAGATAATATAAGTAATAAGATTCTAAAAGCTCTCCCTGGGCCGCTTATCTGTTTACTGGCGACAATTTTCAATACGCTTCTCTCCAGTTGCTCCTTTCCGGACGACTGGAAGCAAGCCACGGTTATCGGCATTCGCAAGCCGAATAAACCAGCCAATAAGCCCTCTAGCTATCGTCCCATCAGCCTCCTCAGTTGTCTGGGGAAGCTCTACGAGCGGCTATTGTTAAACAGGCTCAAAGAGCACGTATTTTCCAACGGCCTTCTGCCGACGGAACAATTCGGCTTTCGAGCTAGACACTCTTGTCCAGATCAGTTATACCGCCTAACGGAGCACATCCTAAAAGGCCTAAACCACCCGAAACATATCAGTACAGGGGCTCTATTCTTCGATGTCGCAAAGGCATTCGACAAGGTCTGGCACAACGGCTTGCTTTACAAGCTGTACACACTCAAAGTGCCAGATAGGCTCGTACACACCATCCGGGCCTTTTTGTTGAACCGCTCTTTTCGATATCGAGTCGAGGGCACCCTCTCCACAAGCCGCCGCCTCACGGCCGGCGTACCACAAGGCTCCTGCCTCTCACCCCTGTTATTTACGCTCTACACGAGCGACATACCCAGAGACCCCCACGTCAATCTCGCGCTTTTCGCGGATGACACGGCGCTCTTTTACTCAGATCGCAACCTCAGCCAATTAACGACTCGACTCCAAAGCGCCGCCGACCGCCTCGGCGATTGGTTCCGCAAATGGAGAATCGATATTAACCCAGAGAAAAGTGTGGCGATTCACTTCACCCGTAGCACCCCCAACCCCCATCCGCCACACCGTTACAAAGGTCCTCGCCAGTACAGAAAGTTGGGGCAAATATCACTATACGGCCAAACTCTCCCCTGGGAGAAAACGGTCAAATATCTAGGAGTCACTTTCGACTCGCGTATGACTTTCACTACGCACATCAATCAAGTCCGAAATAAAGCCGCGTTCGTCTCCGGCCGGCTACACAATTTAACGAATAAACATAGTAAAATGCCCTTAAGGCACAAATTATTGTTATATAAAGCTTGCGTAAGGCCAATCATGTCCTACGCATGCATGATCTTCGCACACATAAATCCTACGCGCATTGACGAATTGCAAGTAGTTCAAAGTAAGTTTATCCGCCGCGCATTGCGCAATGGTATCAGCGCAACGTCGACCTGCACAGCGATTGCAGACTCCCGACGATTCGCGCTCATTTTAAAGATTTGACAAAACGGTTCTTCGATAGAGCCCAGCATCATCCCAACCCTCTGGTGGTAAGCGCAGCAAACTACCTACCGGACACTAACGCGAACGTTAACAAGCGTCGCCCGCGAAACGTCCTCATCGACCCGGTCGACGAAGAGGACTTAGACACGATGGACCCACCGCCGGGGGTCCCGCCGGATAACACTACACCCACAGTTAGTGTAACAACAATCACACCAGTTCGCCCTCGCCTCCGAGCACGGCGAGACCCACACAACGCGTACACAAGGTACACCCGCGTTCCGGGGCGGTTCTCACCGCTCCCAGCCACCGATTAGCTAAATGCACAGTCGACGGCCGTCGGGGTCTCGGTCCGAACCGGCGACCTCGACGGCCCTTAGATGACACACCATAGTAGTTAAACGCACGCATGAGCACATGCGCGACCCTACCCATAGCGGAGGGTCCAAACCCGTGGGTTCTGGCTAGCCCACCGGTTCTGCGTCCGATGAAGCTTTAATAGTCTCGGGACTGAAAGCAAAAACATCAGTTAATACAAGATACAAGATAATGGGTTTTTCAACAAGAACTTTGTTTTCTAAAACAAAATAAAACAAAGAGTTTAGATGAAGATAATTCAAATTTTTATTGTATTACGAAGAGAAAAGTTTGGCAATTATGAATGAAAAATGATATCTGGCAAATGTCCACCACGACCGCGCTGACAGATGTCGATTCTTTCATCAAAGCTTTTAATCACTTTTTGGCAAAATGGCGGGTCTATTTCGTTAATCACGTCACGGATTTTGAGTTTTAAGGCCGCGATCGATTCGATTGGCTCCGTATAGACTCTGTCCTTAACATAGCCCCACAAAAAATAATCCAGTGGTGTTAAATCACACGATCTGGCAGGCCATATAACAAATGAATTTCGTGAAATTATGCGATCGGGAAATTTGGTTTGCAATAAATTGATCGTTTCGTTGGCTGTGTGACATGTGGCACCGTCCTGTTGAAACCACATGTTTGTGATATCGATGTCATCAATAATAGGCCAAAATTGAGATGTTAACATCTCGCGATAGCGTGATCCTTTGACCGTTACCGCATTTCCAGCCTCATCTTCGAAAAAAAAACGGCCCAATCACGCCTCAAGACCACATAGCGCACCATACAGTGACACGTTAAGCATGCAAAGGCTTCTCAATAATCGCTTTAGGATTTTCAGAAGCCCAAATGCGGCAATTTTGCTTGTTGACGTACCCTGACAAGTGAAAATGGGCTTTCTAAAAACCAGCGGGCTGTTCCTGAATGAATTGAGCGAATCTACGGCGATGTGAATGGTCGGTCAGCTTCAATTCTGCACCAGTTGAACCTTGTAAGGCTTCAAAGCCAAATACTTACGCAAAATTCGCCATGTGGTGGTTTTGGATAACCCCAATTGATGAGAACGTCGAGGAATTGACAAATTTGGATCTTCTTCAACACTGTGGCTCACGGCTGCGATGTTTTCGGTTGAACGATCCGGTCGAACACGCGTTGGTGTTGGCACATTTTGTACCTTTGAGCCTGTCGATTCAAATTTAGCGACCAAATTCTTAATAGCGGTCTCAAAAGGACGATTTGTTGTCCGAAAATATCACGAATTTTACGAAACGTAACTTTAACAGAACCACCATTTTCATAATGGATTTTAATTATTTTAATGCGATTTTTGAGCGAAATTGAATTCATTGTAGCAATTGCCAAAGCATCTACCAAAGAGAATGTAATCACTACGTTTACATCTACTACGAATAGGTCAAAAAACTAAATGTCAAAACTGTCATGTTGTTGGTGTAGTCCCAATTGAAAAACAAAGTTCTTGTTGAAAAACTCTTTAGTTTCAATGATTAGACTTATGTCAAAAGAAACTTGAAATAGTAAATTGGTCACATTGGGTATAAAATTCGGCGCAAAAGAATTTAAGGTTTTTCAAATAAAATAGGCTCACAATCAAACAAGAGCAAGAATTACAAAATCTATTTATATTTGTCGGGCTTAATCTTTTATGTCAAAAATTTTAACACTGATACTTAAGATCGTCACTCATGGAGCGTAGCTTCCACGGCTGCATCGCCACTTACCATCAGGTGGGATGGCAATCGAGTGCTAGTCAGTTCCATATAAAAAAAGTAATTTTTCTGATTGTGTAGGCCCTCGGTCTTTTTAATCCAACAGTGAGCTTTTATCCCATCCGGGGAAGGGGTTGTCACCCATAAACAATTGTATTAAATAAGGGTGTAATCTCCATGTTTAATCTATGTAAGTAAAACCTCATTACGAAATCGGTTGATATTTTCTCACAGTTTTTAAATTTTCAATGTTTTTCAATGTGTTTTTTTTTGTGTTTCAAAATGTTTTTCAATATTTTTTAATTAAATTATTCTGTTTAGATTAGGCTTAAGATAATGTATCTAATAGGTATGCGGATTTATTTTTAATTTTACACAAGCCACGCTCCGACAAATTACCAACCCGACACAAACGCGAACGTCAACAAGCCGCGAAACGTCCTCATCGACCCGGTCGACGAAGAGGGCTTAGAAACGATGGACCCACCACCGGGGTCCCGCCGGATACTACACCCACAGTTAGTGTAATAACAATCACACCAGTTCGTCCTTGCCCCCGAGCACGGCGAGACCCACACAACGCGTACACAAGGTACACCCGCGTCCCGGGGCGGTTCTCACCGCTCCCAGCCACCGATTAGCTAAAAACACAGTCGACGGCCATCGGGGTCTCGGTCCGAACCGCGACATCGACGGCCCTTAGATGACACACCACAGTTAAACGCACGCATGAGCACATGCGCGACCCTACCCATAGCGGAGGGTTCAAACCCGTGGGTTCTGGCTAGCCCATCGGTTCTGCGTCCGGTGAAGCTTTAATAGTCTTGGGACTGAAAGCAAAAACATCAGTTAATACAAGATACAAGATCTTTGACCTAAAATCTAGTTTCATATCAAAACCTTTTTAATTATGTAGTCACTAGTTGCTACCCGCGACTACGTCTGCGTAGAATAAGCTGAAGGCGTATATTAAAGACTGTAGGTTAGTCGGCCAAAATAAAATAGTGAGGATAGCGTAACAACTTTATATATTAATTAGACTACTTCTTACTTATTAGGACAGAGTAACGTCCTATACAAAGGATATAGTGTTCTACCCTATCACTGAAACATTATGCGCTTTTATACAAAAATATAATGAGTCATCACAACTACATTACAAATCAATGCACTTATTAAATTACAAATACAGTTAATAAGATTGACCTATTAAATTATATATTATTATTAAGCATGGTTTATTATATAATATTATACCAGATATGGTTCAATGTTTATTAAGTATAATTGTTATTGCTCTTATATTAAGTGGGGTTGCCAGTAGATTGTAACACGTAACATTCAGACAGAAAGACAGATATACATAAAATATGTATATAAATTATGGCCTTTGTTTTATTCAGATATATAAGCTATATTATTGTAGTTTCATTAAAATCCATTCAGTAGTATTTGCGTGAAAGAGTAACAAACATCCATCAATATATCAAACTTTCGCGTTTATAATATTAGTAAGGATTACAAAGTTATCGTAGTAAGTAAGTATAAGTATACATAAGTATCAGTTAATACAAGATACAAGATACGATTATCAACACTGAATAATAAAAAATATATTTCAGGTAAACCCCTAACTTTTATGTGATTAAAATAGTTTCTTTTTTTTTTTAAATTAAATACGCAATACCCATTGCCTTATTATCAGATATGTATTTCCCTTTGTATTGTATAAACAAAATATTGTATTAAAAATTCTTCTAAAAAAAATTAAAGTAATATAACTTAAGAACGCAAAAATAATAAAACTTTGGTGGTATACATATAACACAATTCTACGCTAATTTTAACTTTTATTAGTGATTGCTATATCGCCAAGGGCATTCATTTCTATCAAGTTTTGTAGATCAGACATAACATGTAAAAGCAACGCAAACTGGTTTCTCCCATAGGAATGCTTTTTGCTTTTCTAGGAGGTACTGCGTTTATCAATAATTTATTTTCAACATTGCTGAACTCACGCCCAATTTACTGACCAACTGTGTATGTACTGACTATTTTTATTCTATATTATTCGCTAATAATGTCCCCAAGTTTTAAGTATATACCAATAATAAGAACAAACCAATTTCTCAATCTGTATGCCGTAATTATGATCTGAATTCGATTTCAAAACGTTTCAATTAAGAACTCTTAAATTAAACGTGACTTGGCTTGAAACTTACTCAACACGATTTTACTTAACTGTTGCCGCCTAGTTATAATTTAAGCTTGGCACAGAGCGGTCAAAAATTTAAAAGTTAAACAAATCCATAAGGTATTTATTCCTTTTAAGTTATTTGAATAGTAAATAATGTTAGATTATTCATTATTCAAATATCAATAAAGATTCCTCTTCACTCACATTCTCACCTTGATTTCAGTGAAAAAAGTATTTAGATGTTATTTTTATCTATATTAATACTACAAAACGGATTTTTTGTAAAAATTTATCTCATTGACTACAGAAGTGATTCATAAAAGTTATTGAATTTGAACCACTTCCCGGTTACCCGTTGAGCTGAAATTTTGCATAAATGTATTGCATGCAAATTTTGCGTATATCAAGTGACAATGCAATATAGTTATGACATAGTGCTGATCTCATGAAGGAGCTGGAAGGTGGCCAAAGGAACTTCGAAACGAAACGACACAGCCTCAGCGTCGTAGGAATTCTGTAATGAAAAGATGCAACTCCATCGAGGTTCGGCTCGTGTGATTTGACTTGGCGAGTACTTTATTTTTAGATGGTCCAGGGTCTAATGATGATGAAGCTGGAAGGTGGCCATAGGATCTCAGTAATTAAGCGACACAACCACTTCGAGTTTGATTCGGCTTAATAGGTGGTCTTTTTTTGATGGGTGATGAGTTGTGGTGGTTTGGTGGACGTGAACATGCAACCCTATCTTTGGACAATAAAGTTCGTTCGTTCCTTATGTTATGAATGTGGATTCTGTCTTTCATTAGATGGATTATATGGATGACCCAATGGCAAAGCTTAGTACATGCCAAGGGCTGAATGCTATTTTATTTTTTTATTTTTTTATAAACATTGCCCTCACTTTAGGATAACATTATCCTGTGTTGTAAGGACGTTTTACAAACATAAATTGCACGAGGACAAACACCCAGATACGAAACAACTATCTGTGGGTCGCACAAATAGGTAGTTGTCCCGTGTGGGAATCGAACCTACGACCCCCGACGCCGAAGCCAATACCTTGGCAACGGCGCCACGAAGTCATCGAAATCTTCTAGTGGTATGAGAGTCTATAAAGCATCTCATATCGCTAACGTGGTGCCTCAGGCTACCAGGGCGAACCCTGTTGTACTGAAATCCTCATTCCCCTACATTGAACCTCTGGGGGATGGACGCTTTTAGATGTATGGTTATGATGGAAGCTTATATGGTTTTAAGCCGAGTTCAAATCGAAGAACTTGACTGCTCCAAGTTGATTTCGAATAATCCTTGTAATATTGACACATTAAATGAAATGGATAGAATGAGAAATGTTACGAAAAAATAACCAATAATTACATAACTAATTGATATGTAAAGTTATTAAATAATGCTAAAAAGTCAAAAATAAAATTAAAAGAAAGAAAACTTTTTTCTTAACAAGCTTTTATTATGAAAAATTGTACGTGATCATCATGAAAAATTTTAACTGTTTAATTTAATACACCCCGACATATCACTATTTATTGAAAAGCTCGATACCGCATTAAGAAACAGTCCATAAAGGAATAGACACCCCTTTTTATAGCTACACATTAATGGCAAACATAAAATTCAAAAATGAACTTACATTGAAATAAAATGCATCCATTCAGTCATATTAAATATGTCGAAACATTTATTGGTCACGTTTCCAGTCGATTCCCTGTTTACGAACTCGTTTATTACGTAGTTGGGGTTAAGAATAACGTGATTGATTTCGGAGTCGCGGGATTGGAATCACGTGTACCACGACTTTGGTACTTTATAGCGAGCCGCGTGACTTCACACCTTCACGCGATACGAAATAATTATTTGGCAAAAGGACCGACGATGGTTGCATGGGCGCTTTATTGCGAATTGAAAACGTTATGAGGTTTAGATGTATGCATAGCACTCAATCACATAAGCGTTAACCGTCTGTGCATCTGTCTATAATAAGAAAAGGTTTAGTATGCATCCTATGTGAAAAAAATATAGAATAGGTAGAAAACTTATGAGAAATATTATAATCCGGTTTTGATAACAAAACACATCTATATTGAAACATCGTCGCCATGGGATCCGATGGAAGTCACAACACATAATATATTTTGTGGACTTTGGAAAAGTTGATGAGTATATTTTGTAAAAATTTTAAATAAAGTATTTGATTGATTATATGAAAATAGGTATAAAGACTTATCAACCATTTGAATGGCTGAGACTGCCAACTTGTACAACAATATTTGAACAAATATTGAAAAGCATTACAGAAATACGAAATAATTTTATTTTAAAGATTTTTATGATTCTTGGATTTATTCTATTTGTGTATACAGCAATCATATAACACTTATAATTATAATACACTTTATTGCACACAAATAAATACATAGAAAGAAAATACAGGAAACATAGTGTACATATGGGCGGCCGGCTAAGGTAGCATTTTCTTCCAGGCAAACTTAAATTAATTCGTCTAAGACAATCTCATAAATATAATTCTACATATATAACAAAAAATAATCCTACATGACGTACCAGAGAAACTATTTATAAATACCCACAATATTGCACAATCATACACAACCAGTACATATGACGCTCTTCAAAGAACTTACATAAATAAAATTTCACCATCTAGTATGCTGAACTTTTATGTATTAACATTCAATAAAACTAGGAATAAATGTTGATAATTAAACAATTAGCAAAAACACTACTTTAGTAGCTTGCTATTATTATATAATAGGCGCTTTTTGTAAATTATATTTTCATCATTTAAGCATGTTGCTTCATATTTCTTAAGATGGCTGAGTACACCACAGCACTATTAAAATATATCTTTTTGTTGTTTTCTATCCTATTTTAAATACGTCGCAAAGTTGTATCGGTTTTAAAAGCAACGTAACAACGACATAATTACGAATAATCTATATAAACTTAAAATGTATGACGTATTGTGTATTGAAAGTTGGGTAAGTAATTATAAATAGACCAGCAGAACTACCTTTACCGAAGATGGCTTAAAATTAAACACCATCTGGTTATTGTGTGCGTCAGTATATTGCATGATGCTACAAAATTTCAAACCGTTACGAAGCCAGTGCTAGGGGGCTTTCGACTCTACGGAAAGGAGTAGCTTCAAGCGGCGTAACCACTCCGAACCTATAAATACATGTGTACACGATTGCAAGCCGTGACGTCCTTTGCGCATGCGCGAATTTGTTCATATAAGGGATCCCGCCGTCCGAGCCGCCAACAGTCTACGACATAACCCTGAGAAACTCTCTTCACTCTAGAAATCAAGAATATCTTACGATAAACGGAAAAGTTTCAAATTGCAAAATTCTTTGCGTTAACGTATTAAGATTCTGCTCGAAAGAGTTAAACGACGATTCGAGTTCAACTAGTTGTGATACGGACGAACTAATGAAAAACCAACTGGGAGTCGATTTTGCGGCGAGTGGAAAGTTCGTCGGCGACCTGCCGATGAACGAAGCGCAGCAGAGGACGACCAAATCGCAGCCGCGAAGGGAATCGGTGGCTCCGAAGATCGTCGTGTGCCCCCCGATGGAGGAGACACCGCCCGCGAGTGCGCCGCGGGGCGCACGGCTGCTGAAAGCCCTCAGCAGGCGGCTGACCAGACGCTCCAACGACGCCGACTCCCTCGGCAGTTCGAGCAGCAACGACAGCATGTCCTGCGAGACGGGCCGCACCGACGACCGCTCCTCGTTCTCCGCCAGCGACTCCGGCAGCGACGGCTCCGAGCACCGGCGCCGGCCCCGCTCGACAGTGTCCCTCCGTCGCGTCTTCCAGAACCTGAACCTCACCTCGCGCTCGCAGTCGTGCTCACCCACCGAACGGCAACGCCCGCCCAAGAAGCAGCAGCAACCGAAACGCATCCTGCGACCGCCAATAACTTACACATACGTCCGCGGCCTCTCCGGTCTGCCAACGCAGAGGGTGCCCAGGCACACAGTTTGCTGCGCCACCACGGGGCTCAATCGGTAAAATAGCGCCGTGAAGTTTTGAATCGAACGATACGGGCAGAGGTCAAGACTGGTTAAGATTACGAGTAAGTTAAAAAAAACGCTAGAACGGTGAGTTCTAATCATATCAGTAGAAACAGGAATTCAGAACCGATGTACCACTGTCTTCACCGAGGACCAAGATACAGGCGGTACCAGGGCGAGCTTTCTCTACAGAAGATTGCCTTGTTATACTCTAACCGCATACAGAGCTGACACGTGTTATATTAAGAGAAATAAACAAGACTGTGAAATGCGAAAAACGGATTTATCATGCAAGATTGGACAGCTCTTCACAGTATTATAAACAATAATTTATTTCACTGTCTGTATTCTTAAGGCACCCTTTATAATAATTTAAATCTACAATTACGTCTTTATTTCAAAACTTTGCATTTATTTTTTACTTTGACTTGAATTGTATAACTGGCGTTATTAAGATTTAGAATTCAAAGTGAGGGTGTGAAATTAGGATCACATAAATTTCCTGTAACTCAAGCATAGTGCCTTTCCATATTTTAAATAGTTAAGTAGATTTAAAATTATTAATATATTACTCAAGAATATTGTATACTGAATAAAATTTAAAAAGCAGATATTTAATAATCATACTTTCAATTAATTTCCGTACCCTGAAGCCATAATAAGCATGTTCTAAATTTGTTACACTAGTCTTTTTTAAGATGTGAAAGTGGCTATCCACTTTTCTAAATCTTTCAATTATTGTTCAGTAGCATTAAAGAGATTTTGAGATTTTAATGTAAGTAGATAGTTTAAATATTACTGCTAAGTCATTTTTATTGTAAACATTTTGGTAATCAATAAACATGTAAAATAATTTATCCTTTTCTCTTTCTTTCTAACCTTTTCGTTTCTTTTAGTTTCGACAAGAAAAATTCGTTCGAAAATTTCGTTTCAAAATATAAAAATCTATTTAAAACAGATTCTTTAGTTAATTTCGCACTGCCAATCGGGAGCATGGATGGGAATTTGTAAAATAATAAGATTAATGATAATGGAGATGAAAGAAGTCTGTAAAATTAAATATCCAAATTAGGACATACGTCTCAATGCTTTTGAAGTCATTTTGACTAACAAGCAATAGAAGGATGCGGGCATAAAAAAGTAAAGTAACGGCCTTTGTATAAAAAAATAAAGGCCTCCTCTTTACATCAGGCATAGTCCACCACGCAACCCCACCGCGGATTGGCTGACTTCGCATATGTGCGATTTTTATTATTATTATTACTTCGAAAATATCCCTTGAGCACCCTCCATTCTTTCACCGCTAAGAAGGCGATAAAATCAGCACTTAAAACTGCAATTAATAAATTCATTGGTGTCAACCATTCTTTCAAATCAGGTTGCTCGAATCTATATAAATATAAGAAATTTCCACTTGAACTTTTGAGAGGGTGTCCGCAACATATTAATAATGTGTAGAAGTCAAAACTTAAACAGTTGTTTCTCAGTAAATTATCCTTGGAGTACTAGTTGATTTAAAACGGAATGATTCACCATTAAATTAATGAGTAGTAGTAGAGTAAGTAGTTCCTGTGTTGGTTATAATTGTATAGTACTTACATTAGTCGTATGCTTAGAATAGTTATATGCTTATAATATATAATTTATATTGAAAAGCGTGTCTCGCAATCAAACGTATAAGTTTAGCGAGAATAGCAATGTAAACATATGCTTATATATTTTTGAAGTTATACTTCTTTTGGTGCGTTAGGGAAAAATGAGAGTAAATTGTTACGATGCGAATCATCCGTCACGAATAACCGACACCCTGATATTCGCTAGACTTCTACGTATGTTTGCATTACAACTGGCAAAATATCACAAAATAAATTGACGATAGTTATTTTATGATATTTAAATAAACTTTAGTTAACTAGATAATGCGTTTTAATAAAACTTTCAATGTATTAAATAGGTACCTTTTTTCTATTCTTAGTGTCGTTTTTTCTACAAACGTAGAATAAAGTGAAAGATAATAATTTTGAACGCCAAAGAAGTATAACTTCTAACGCAAGTACTTTAAGTACACACACACACACACTTTTTTTATTATTAAAATTAAATAAACTTTAATTTGAACCCAGAAACCCACACTAAGATGTCATGCTTCTGTAATAACGGGCATATACATAAGTAGATAGACCTTTAGATAGACCTTGAATGCTGTATCCCTTATTCCTTAATGCGCAAATAGTTTTTGAACAACGTGATTCGATTCATCTTGTTACCACTTTTCTTTTTTTAAAATAGCACGATTTTAATATAGAATAGGGATGAGGAAGGTGGAAAAAGCAAAAAATATGAATAAACAAAGAAAGCAAATTTATTTATTAGTCTGCGGTTACACTATAATTGCGCTATAGGTGTGTTCATATCGACACGCCATTAACATATTTCTAAAACGCTTTCAACGGCCATTTTCTCCGGTCCGATTTTATATCAAGTAGCCTTCAGTGGCAGAAAACTATTTACAATACAATTCCTACATGCCTTTCACCTGAAATGTCAGTGTCCACGATAGTTTTTATTTCATGCAGGTTTATTTTTATTAGATACACGTGAATAACACCTACGGTATCACGTTGACTTTATATCCTATGTCTTGTCAATAATTATTAACTCGCTGTTAGATTGGTTTTCGAAACTCCTACACAAGCTCTACAATTATTTTTGTATCCATTTAATAACATATTTAGCTGTATTTATTATGTAAATTTTTTGGTGTCTTTAAGAATATGAAGTTATACCACTATAGAGTATCTACGCAGGATACAGAATCTTTGTTTAATTATGACAAATGTATTTTCTAGTTTCCACACGTACTAAGTTCCCTTTTTCATAGTTTTAAAATTACCGCAACATAATATCTGGTAGCATACTACATTAAAATACTTTTTACAGTATTGTCTCGCTTCTAAAAGGTGCTACAGTAGCAAAACTAATATGAATGTAATTTAAGTAAAACTAAAAGTAAAGTAACAGCCTATACATGTCCCACGACAGGGCAAAGGCCTCCTCTATACAGAGGGTATCAGGGCATAGTCCACCACGCGGCCCCACTACGGATTGGCGAAATCCACATATCTTCGAAATATATTCTTTTGTTATTATTTCGAAAATATTCAAGTTTCCTCACGATGTTTTCCTTCACCGCGGAGCACGTGATAAGTCAGCACTTAAAGTTAAAAACTTCATTGGTGCCGGCACCGGGGATCGAACTCAGGTTGCTCGAGTACATTGAATTAAAGGCGAACGCCCGGACACTGAGCTATCACGGCTCACATAATTATATTATATATGTGAAATATAATTTAATCTGATCATTTTTTTAAAATGTGTGGAATATAATTTGATCTGATCATTTTTTTAAAACATTTATAAATGTAGGCAGCAAAATATAAGGCTGCGCTAAAAATAAGAACGACGACGGCCAGTTAAGCAAATTACATGCACGCTATGTATCAGTCAGTAGGACTAGGTAAGATCGCTTGCATCGAGAAAGCTTTATTTAAAAGCAAAAGTTCGATAGAGAGAGAACAGGGGTGAACGACCCTTTGCATCTATTGATCCGAAGACTGAACCCGGAAACTGTAGCGCTACCTCTGGATGCACTTGTATTATTTATTACTTCTTAGGTCGAGTCATACATGTGACATGCTATTATGTTACTTATTAGTTTTGCTTCAATTACGGCTGAATGTGCGTAAAAACACGGCAAAGTTTTCTTGTTTTGTTGTAATAATTACTAGGAATATCATTGTTTTTAATATGAAGGGTTGGGAAATAGACGGTTCACCTTATGTTAAATTATTACCGCCGACCATGGAAATCTATAATCATTAAGGTTGCAGATACAGTACTTTTTTTTTACGTGAGAAGTTGTCAAGGGAGCAGATGGTTCACCTGATGTTAAGTGAATACCGCCGCCCATGGACATCTGCTACGCCCTAGGGTTCCAGGTGCGTTGACAACCTTTTGAAAATTGGGCTCCGGCCCGCTCACTCATCAGACGAAACGTATTGTACTTCCACTTTACGCCGGTTATCTGTCAGGTCGTGGTACTTACCCGGACGAGCCAGCCCATTCGTGCAACAGCCGAGGCTGCTGCGTGGCCCTACCACCGTAACTAGATAACAGTAATAAAAATATACAAAAAGAAAACATCACATTACTTTATTTTCCATAAAAGAATTTTGATTTATATTTTCCCGTAGGTGTCTGCCAATTCTCTCAGGGGCCACCATAACCCCTTGAAATTGGTTTAAAATGAACCGTGTCATATTAATAATACTTGAGTTTGTTGATGATAATGCTTAAAAATAAAATTATGCACAAATTTCTTCAATAAGTTCATTGACTCTACCCTGTTTATATACGCCTGTTTTCATTACACCGTCAATAAAATCTCAAGAAATAGACGAGGATACAATCTTTTATTACATTATTTGTCACTTATTTCTTTCTGGTCGTCCTATTCAGACTCTTTATTTCATGTCTTTTGAAATCTTATTTTATCTTCCATAGCTTTTTCTACTATTGAAATGAAAAGAAAGAAGCTTTAATATCTCACATTAATTTGTTTTCAATATTAGTCTCTGCAATCGAGAGGAAACTTCAAAGGTAATTAATTTATATGGAGAAAAATTGCCAAATATCCTTGTAAGATGCGAGATTTCGAACCTAACCCTGCCAGATAACGCACCCAGACGCTCTACCAACAAAGCAAAGGGGCCGATGACTTTACGGCATAAAAGTATCTGAAAACATGTTACGTCATAAACTCAATTGTTTTATCTCTAAAGGACTCGGTAATAACAAACGTATTTTTCCCTGCGTGCCCTAGAAACGTACAACTGCTTTTAACATTTAAACTACAGTTATTCCATGTACCTAATACGGCTGAAACCGATAAAATACATACAACATCGAAATACGCAACACATACAAAATAAAAGAGATTAAGTACTACATCTAGCCGCAACGTGTATATAGACAATGGAAACGGGCATTTTGTTAAGTGAGCCCTATTCGTGTTACCAACTTATCGCTAGAGTGAATTCTCCTTGTTATACAGAGCTGACAATAAATTATGTATGGCGTTAACAACACACGAGATACTCCTATGATGTAGTCACAACACTGTGAAATATTTTCTAAGCTCTCATAACTATTAATAACTTAGATATTATCATTAATGTTTCATGAAATGTTTTTTTTAATCAAATATTCCTTTCTATTAATATTTATTACATAATTATTATCAAGTTCAGCACGTTTTTAGGGTTACGTACCCAAAGGGTAAAATGGGACCCTATTTCTAAAACTCCGCTGTCTGTCAGTCTGTCCGTCTGTTTGACCGCCTATCACCTCCATCCGCCTGCCATCTCGTAAGCCGTGATAGTCAGGCAGTTGAAATTTTCACAGATCATGTATTTCTGTTGCCGCTTTACAACAATCACACAAAAAATAGAATAAAAAAATATTTAAGTGGGGCTAAAATATTTAAGTAAATATTTAAGGGATATTTAAGTCCCTTACAACAGACATGATTTTTTTGCCGTTTTTATAAACGGCAACGGAACCCTACGTGCGCGAATCCGGTTCGCACTTGATCGGTTTTATGTTCTGTGGTCGACTTGTGCAGAGGTCTGCCAAACGAATTTTTAATTAATTCTGCTAAAAATTCGATTCAAATTCAAGACAGTTAAATAAGCACATAATGAGGGGTTATTCAAGGATGTCATTTACTTTTATTAGACTGATGATATGACGAGTTAACTGGGCCTATCTTAAAATAATTTTTTGAATGATAGCATTGAGCATAACAAGAAAAAGAACTTTACGCGTACAAAATATTTCATAGTAATAGGCTTTAGTAAGTCTTACATAATAATTGAATACAAAATTGTTTCAGCAACCTAATTTTCTAAAAATAGCCGACTAAATTAAGCCTCACCTACATTCGATGGGAGCTCTAACCACAGAGGCTCTAGTTTTATCTCATTTACCACCAAATGGAGAAGCTATTAGTTTTAATTTACTCGAATTTGTAGTCAATGACGATCGGTATACAAATTTACTATTCGAGATTTGTTTTTTTATGTACGTTCTTACGTCAATTTAATTTAAAGTACCTGGAGGACCGAGCTTTGCTCGGTTTGTTTTTTTTTTTTGGTAAATCATGTATTTTGGAAATTATATTTTTCGATCTTACCGACGTAATAATAAGAAAATATGAAATGGTGTTTTTCACAAAAGAAAGAACATAAAAAAAGGGAAAAAAATAACAAAATAACAAATCGACAAAAAATAAAAAATAAAGAAAGCAATGATCTGGAATTGACAAAAAAGTAAAAAAATAAGTGTGTAAATGATCGTGATAGGAACCGCGGCCGTCTGTTTTGGGGCCGCCCGATTACCGACTGAGCCATTATAATATTTTTTTTTTGCGGGGAAATTTACCATCATATTCGAATGATATTTTTGAAACCTAGCTAAATCGATTTTTCGCCCCCGAATCTACCACATACTAAATTTCATGAAAATCGCTGGAGCCGTTTCCGAGATTCCGATTATTTTATCGATATTGCTCGTTTATATATTTACCGATATTGCTCGTTTAAAGGATAAGATAACATAATTTTATTTATTGGCCTCGGCGATTCCCAGACAAGCATTTGTGTGACCCACAAATAATTGTCCCGGGTCTGGGTGTTTGTGTCCCAAGGACGGTAGACGTCAGACAGGCGGCTGGTCGTAAAAAGATAGCCGAAACCGCTTACAACACGATTCACGTGTTGTGCCGACCACACCTAGGTGGGATAAGGGCAGGAGAATTCTGATGATAATCATTTCATAAGAACTTCTATTGCAAGTCTGATATTATATATCACATATATAAGCTGCGCGTATGATATTATATGAAGTGATTACCGCCCTCGTGGATATCTACGACGCCCGTTGTAGATGTCCATGAGGATTATAGATGCCTTGCTAATATTTAGTGGGCTTCGATTAACTCACTCACTAGAAGAAAAATTAAAGTATACTTAGTATCTTTTCCTGGGTAATCATGTTCATCCTTGTAAAAATAAATTCTATAAATAGCTCTCGAAATTTTGATAATCAACCTTCGATTCAAGGAAACTCACTCCTCGAAATAATGAATGGCCATCAAATGTTGAGTTTCCAAGAGCTAACGGCATTGGTCGGTGAAGGTTGACTCTGCGAAATCCCTCATAGCAGTATCCAAAGGCACACACACACTCAAACTTAGCTGTGTACACTGAGCGTAGAAACTTCCATTGAAAGCACAACTTACACCCCTGAAAAATATTTGCCACTTACTTTGTATAGGCACTCACAGTAGTGGCTGCACAACATTTATGTGGCGGTTGTACAATCGCCTACGTCACGAGATCCCATTTTGGGTTAGTAGGTCACTAGAGGGGACTGCATCTCGCTTGTGTGGGGAAGGGGGGGGTTGATTTTTAAACCTGTGTACTTCAGTGACGTCAACGTATGGGCATTGGACCCCGTGCCACACCGTTTGAATCATGAATGATTTAGCAATTATTAATAAAATAAAAACACTTTAACATAAAATATTTTTAGACAACAATTTAAAAATAATTTAAGTTCTGCAAAATGAGATTTATTGAAAGTTAACATTACATTTGTGACCAATGGCCTCGTGATATATCCCCCGAAGAGGTAGTGTAGTTCAATGCGACTTAGATAAATATTTGAAAGACTTATAACCATACGTAAAAAAAGGTAGTGCGTTCGAGAATATTTGTTACAAAGGGAAAGGTCAAGTTGACGGTTTACGGTGGTAAGGCCACGCAGCAGCCTCGGCTGTTGCACGAATGGGCAGGCTCGTCCCGGTAAGTACCACGACCTCACAGAAGACCGGTATGAAGTGGAAGTGTTACACTTCTGCGTTTCGCCGGGTTCGCCTGGTTAGTGAGGTAGCCATAGGCCACTTTATTAAAAGGTGGCAATACATCTGCAACCTTAAGGGTATTCCAAATATCCATGGGCGGCGGTTATCACTTAACATCAAATGCATTAAAAAAAAGGAAAACAAACATGTAAATGAACCATAGTACATGAGCTGTGATAGCTAAGCGCTCACCCTTAATCTTAAATACTAGAGCAACCTAAGTTCAATCCCGCTTCCAGCACCAATGAAATTGTTAATTTAAATGCTGTCTTATCACGTGCGCAGCAGTGAAGGAAAATATCGTGAGTAAAGAAATTTCGAAGATATGTGAAGTCCGCCTATCCGCAGTATGACTGCGTGGTGTACCATACCCTAATACCCTCTGTACAGAGGAAGTATTTTCCAAGCAGTGGGATATTTACAGGCTGTTACTTACGTACACGATTAAAAACTTTAGTCAACAATTCAGTTGCTAAGACTCCTGGATTCGATTAAGAAATGGGACAAGTAACCGTTTGTCCTTGATTACATTTTATTTATAAAAAACCTCTACAACTCAAGATTATCGATAACTATTATAAATACCTACTGTTATTAATAATAGTTATCGATATATATCTGTTAAAAATTAATTTCAAAGCCTAAGGCAATTTTGTTAATTTATTAGATTATTCAAAGTCAAAGTCAAAATTTCTTTATTAAATATAGGGTTACTTTAAGTTCTTATTGAACTTAAAAAACTACCACCCTTTCACTAAACTAGATCAGTCCAGAGAAGAACCGGAAAGTAACTCTGCGTAAGAACGCAGTTAACTAGTTTACTAATAATGTTTTTAATTACAAGATTGTTTACGTATAAAATCAGCGGCAGATAGATAACTTGCAGGCGCAGAGCAAGAGTCATTTCCACACATCCTTGTGCTCAATGTATTCTTCGATATTGTAATAGAACCTTCCCATAAACGTATATTTAACCTAATAAAGAAATTAAACTATAAATTTAGAGTATGATAGAGAGTTATTAACACGTCTTTAATTTATTTAAAGCGTTAATTGATCAATCTTCGATCTCAATTGTCAAACAACTATTTATGATATAATTTCAAATTTTAAGAGATTTAAAATCATTTCATAAATTATCCCATTTTATAAAAATAAAAATCACTAGCTTTCTTATGACTTCAAACGATTCATTATACATTATCAGAGCGAAACGTGAAATTTATTACCATAACATAAATCGGCACGTTCCGTACCAATACAGTGTAAAGAAGTTTAAAAAAAAGGTAATAAAACCAATTACTGCTTCGTCTATAGCGGTTTGCCGTCACGTGATTGAAGCTAGCCCCTTCGCCACGAAATTGTAGCGAAAGGCTTCCTCTGACGTACAAAGACCTATCGAGTATTGACTGACGTGATATTTTAGATTTGGGCATTAACGACTCGATTGGCGTAATGGATCGTGATAGTGTCTCTTACTTAGAGGTAATTAGTATTAATAATGTTATTATTACTTTGTGGGCTCCGTTCGCATCTAAACAGCTAACCCTGAAAAGTAGAATTTGGATCCTGTTCACTGGATCAACGAAACTTACGGTAATAGGGCCCGTCCGGGTAGGGACCACGACCTCACAGAAGACCAGCGTAAAGTGGAAGTATGACCAATACTTTCGCGTTTCGTCTGGTGAGTGAGGTAGCCGGAGCCCAATTTTCAAAAGGTTGTCAACGCATCTGTGACCCTTGGGTGTAGCAGATGTCCATGGGCGGCGGTATTCACTTACCATCAGGTGAATCGTCTGCTTGTTTGGCAACTTTCACATAAAAAAAACTAAATGACAGGCGGAGTGAGTTGTTCTACCAATTTATTTATAACGTTACGCGGTTCACCGAAACTAGCGTCTTGCGGTATAACCGCTGGATGGATCAAAACTATTATGAGAGAGGCCCATATATCAGCAACCTCAGGTAGTGGTTTTATTGTGAATTTCCAATTGGAAATCATTCGAAAAATATCGTGTATCGTGAAATTATCACAAAATCCAATAATGTGTCTGTTACTTCATTTTTTAATCGACTTCAAAAGGAGGAGGTTTCAATTTTACTGTTCTTTTTTTATTTTTTATTTTGTTACCTCATAAAGTTTGACTGAGTGTTCCGATTTTGATGATTATTTTTTTATTTGAAAGCTAACGCTTCCCATGTGGTTCCATATTAATTTCATTGGTATTGGATCTTGGGCTCCGGAGCTATTTATGGAAATCCTGAAAATCAAATATAAAATGAATATAGAGCAAGGTATTTGAAGTCGGTTTTGATTTTTGTTAGTAAAAAAATGGTTATTTAACCTGTCGTATAATATTGATTTTATTGTTTAATGCAGAAGTAATTTTCATTACATTATTAATTTTTATATTAATATTGTGGCACGTTGGCTTTCTGAAGTACAGAGCATATGGAACCCGCAAGTACCCTATCCCAGTGGTATGGGGAGGGAATGTGCAATAGAGTTAGTGGTAATATAATGTAGAAAAGGAGGTAAGGTGCAACAGAAACAGGAAATTCCTATCTCAATATATTAAGCTTCTAATCGTCGTTTTATTTCAGATAGAATGCGTCTTTTCTTTATTTCAATTCCTTATAAATTAAATTTTTGAAAAAGTTTCTCCTCCCGAGTTCTAATAGTGATGGATAATTTATGTAGATGTATCATAACCTATACCGTATCGATCTTTCAATTACTCTAAACAACTGAATAGATTGAAACATTTTAATTAGACGTTAAAATCATTACACAATAAAAACAAGTCGTTTATTATTGTAAAATAATGATGATCTAACAAAAGGTAATTATTATACATTAATTAATTATTGATAATTACAACAAAGAAGACAACCCTTCGAGTCTCCGACCTAGACAATATCAAATCAGTAATAACTTAACTTGGATGTAGATTCAAAAGGAAAATACGTAATTTTGAAGATACAATGATTTTGGAATTGGATATTAGCTCTTTCGCGTCTTTTCTTGATTTCTTTTCGTTTATATTTATTTTAAATAAGACATAAAATTCGTTCTAACAAATTGATTAACAAATAAATAATATGTATTAATCAACGCTATGCTACATACATTCACTTTGTATTTTTGACTTCGCTGGAACAGGGAAAGTTTTGCTTCTACCCTTCTTTCTTAAAAAATTCCTTTGGAAAGTGTAACTTACGACAAATTCTTTCCCATCCATCAGTATATTTCTAACCCTGTTTTATGAACATATTTACATTTGTCATAATTAACCAAAACCGAATCAAAAGGCCTTCTCTCGCTCCTCTGTTTGTGTCAATTTTTTGCAAAAATGAGAGTACGTACATTTTGGGACGATTTCCTTTATTTGTAATTAGGAAATTCAGCAACATTGACGTCACAAAACTCGTTGGTTTTAAGAATTCAAATTAAGGATGCTTTGTCGCCTACGCCCACTAGCATCATCTACGTTGTAGACAGCTACGCCATTGCCGGTAATACTCTACGCAGTAGATCCTTTGAATATCAATCATCTCGATCAAGACAACGTTTATATTATTTTGGAAGCCAACAAGTATTTTTATAGGATAACTAGCTGACCCGGCAAATGTTATTTTGCCATATAAATTATTTGTAGGGTAGAAAAAAATGTTTGGGGTAGACCACCCTTGTCCGATTCTCCACACTGGCCGATATGCAAACAAAATTTCACGAAAATGGGTAAACAAATAATAATATATTTACGGACATAGTACTGATACATATATATATATATAAAAAGGAGAAAAGTGTTATTTAGATTAAAAAATTAACTGTTGCTTCTCAGTACGTACTTGAAAATTTTATTACATCAGAACTCAATTTTCAACACATGGTTAAGTGCATGGTATAAATACTAGTCAATAGTCATGGTTACCACATTCTTTTTACATTATACTTTTTTCCTACAACACCCCATTCCAACTTTTCTCCCGTGTAATTCCACGAGGTAGTATGCAGTCTCGCGAAAGCAAGCCCGTGACTAACAGTGGTTCTCAAACTTTTCATCGATAGTTTAGTATAATGTTGAATGTTATCTGCATTATTTATTGTTAGCAAATATTTTTGTGAAAATTATTATTATTAGGATTAAGTACAATTCATGTTTGAGGTCTAGTATATATACAGGGAGATTATTTAAGAAGTGCCCAAATTTACACAGGAGGTTTAGACTCGGTAGTATAATCGTTTATTGAAATAAAAAACAAAATGGCATTCTATTCCCTAAAAAACAGAACGTGTTGACAATGCGGTAGTCATTCATAAATACCTAAATTTTACTGCCGCCAAATTGTACATTGCATAAAGTTGTTCTATTGTTACTTTTATATATACTCTTATTTGTGGTGGACAATAAAGGTGTATTCATTCATTCATTCATTGTTGTTGTATTCAGTCATTATATCTTGTTCTTTAAGTATTTTTTTTATTAGTCTTCTCCCTCAAATGTACAATCTCTTCACTAAAATTCTGTGCCACAGACTCACACGCCAACTTGACGAGTACCAACCAATTGAACAAGCTATATTCAGGAGAGGATATTCCACTATCGATCACATCCTTACATTGAAACAGTTGATGGAGAAAAATGCCTTGAATAGAAACAGCCATTTAGTGCATGTAAGTTAATAGCGTAGAACACTGGGCCGTGGTCCATTTAATGCATCGCTGTCAGATAGATTCACGGTATATTGATGTCCTCCGCGATATCAATCAATCAATCAATAAATTACCTCTATTCAAATAGACGCTTGCGCGTAGTACAAGTTGCAATTAGTACAAAATAAGTTCATCCGCCGCGCAACCGGTGCGCAGTGGTATCAACGCAACGTAAACCTGCACAGCGATTGCAGACTCCCGACGATTCACGAATATTTTAAAGACCTGGTCAAACGGTTCTTCGATAGCCAAACACCATCCCAATCCTCTGGTAGTAAGGGCTGATATTCCGCAATTGAATAAATATGCTTTAACCATAAGTTGACTTTTGATGTATCGTTTGAATTGATCAAGCGGTCGACGTAATTCGACTTAATATCGATTTTATTATACATGCGCACACCTTGCCCCATTAACGACCTATTTACTTTTAGTTGGCGACACAATGGCGTAGTAAGTATGTCCTTATTTCTAGTATTTAATTTATGTCTATCAATATTCTTTAGGTCATAATTAAGGTTATGACGAATATCAATCAATATAGTAGCAACAGTGAGTATATTAATCTTATCTTATCGTATATATATATATAATCGGAATCTCGGAAACGGCTCCAGTGATTTTCATGAAATTTAGTATGTGCGTAGATTCGGGGGCGAAAAATCGATCTAGCTAGGTTTCATTTTTAGAAAATGTCCCTTTATCCCTATTTTCAGGGAATGAAAAATATCATTCCAATATGACGGTAAATTTCGCCGCAAAAGAAAATGTCATAATAGCTCGGTCGGTAATCGGGCGGCCCCAAAACAGACGGCCGTGGTTCGCGTCACGATCATTTACACATTTATTTTTTTACTTTTTTTTTCGATTCCAGATCATTGCTTTCTTTATTTTTTAATTTTTTGTCGATTTGTTATTTTGTTACTTTTTTCCCTTTTTTTAAAGTTGTTTCTTTTGTGAAAAACGCCACTTCATATTTTCTTATTATTAGGTCGGTAAGATCGAAAAATATTACGCATATTTCATTACTCAGTAATTTGTATCTAAATGTAATTTCCAAAACACACGATTTACCAAAAAAAAACAAACCGAGCAAAGCTCGGTCCTACGGGTACTTCTTTATTAAGATCTCTGAGTGAACTCCTGGCTCCTATATTATTGATTGCTTGAACAGCTCTTTTTTGTAAAATCAATGTATAATAGAATTTATATCGGATGCAGTACCCCACAACAAAATGCCGTACGACAAGGTGCTGTGAAAATAACTGAAGTAAATAAGTCTGGCAGTGTCGATGCCTAACCCTTTTAATCGTAAAAACAGCGGAACTTAGCCTATTCGAGAGAGATGATACGTGGGGACTGGACTGGAGCTTTGAATCTACTTCACAGAAATACAGCAGACTCTCCTGGATTAATGAGTACTTTATTTAATATTAAACTAAACCTTTGCCTTCTTATACTAGGAAGAATAAAAAGAATCTAGTTTTTTTACCTACAAGTCAGCAACAATGCAAGTGAGGGTTCATGATCTTGACAATAACATCCCCATCAAGCGAGGTGTGAGGCAAGGAGACACCATTTCACCCAAGCTTTTTGCCTCCGTCTTAGAAAACGTGATTAAGAAGCTTGATTGGAAGAGTAAAGGTATCAACTTCATTGGTATCGCACTTCTTGTCACACCTTCGCTTTTCGGACGAATTGATCCTGTTCAGGAGAGGATACATATGCAAGATCTCCAAGAAAAGTTACAATAACTTTATGATGCTTCTCTAATAGTGGGCCTCAAGATGAATATGTCCAAGACGAAGGTGATGTCCACTATGACCCGTGACTCCCAAGTGAGTATTATTGTCGGCGCGGATTCATTAGAGGTTTTCGACCACTATACATATCTTGGACACTATTTGTCATTTGCCAGAGAAGATCGTGATAAAGAGGTCTGTCGCCGCATTCAATTAGTTTGGGCCGTCTTTGGTAATCTCGAAGCCGTACTTAAGGACTGCAAAATTATACAATGCTTGAAAACCAAGATCTATAATTAATGTGTTCTCCCCGCCATGACCGTTTGGAATGTTCCGAGACATGGAGGCTCAACAAAAGATACAGTGCACAGAATGCGAGTCGCACAGCGAGCTATGGAACGTTCCATGCTGGGCATCAGGTTAAGAGATCGCTTCTGCAATACCGAAATCCGTCGTGGGACTTCGTAGGTCTGCGACGTAGGTTAACGAAAAATGCGGCTCAAATGGCGCTGGCTAGGGCACATTGCTAGACATGGTGATAGCAGGTGGAGTAAAACGTTAACCGAATGGACACCTCGAGTAGGAAGGCGTGGCGTTAGCAGACCACTTGTCCGATGAGTCGACAACATCAAAACGATCGCAGGAAAAACATGGAGGCGATCCGCTCAAGACAGGGATGAATGGCGCAAGAGGGAGGAGGTCTATGCCCAGCAGGGGGCTGCTACGGACTGACGATGAATGAATGATGAAAGTATTTTAAGTGGTTTTAACACTGTTGTTTTGAACACCGTGGACTACGCTCTTTACTATATAACTGTGGTAGGGTCACGCAACAGCATTCGCTGTTGCACTAATGAGCAAGCCATCCGGGTAAGTACCACGACCTAATAAAAGACCGGTGTAAGGTATAAGTGATATACTTCTACGTTTCGTATGGTAGGTGAGGTAGCCGGAACACACTTAATTTAAAAGTGTTAACGTATTTGCAAACATACGGGGGGTTGCAAATGTCAATGGGTGGTGGTTATCACTTAACATCAGGTGAACCACCTAACAGCATGCCACGTAAAAACCAGCAATTAGTGCAGACCTACCTACGATTGAATTCTTTATTTTTATATTTCAATCATAACATATCACAATTTATCCTGGCTGCTTTAAATGCTTTTAGACTATCCAAGTAAGAATCCTGGCTGCTTTAAATTTCGATTATTTCTTTTAGACTATCCAAGTAGGAGAGTCTAAATAAAATAATAAATATTTCGAGTTTATAATTTTCACATGACAGTTATATGACTTCGCTTATATCGATTGACGTACTATCTTTATTTGCTTTTGAAATATTATAGATGGCGCTTCGCGTATTTTACGTCACACCATTGCTGGAGTCGCCTATTTACCTACGTATAAGGGTTTCACAGTTTTCTCGGATCAAGGATATCTTTCTGAAGAAAGTTGAAATTGGAAAACCAATACGGAATATAAGAACATGAAGTTTGAGAGCCGCAGCAAATCGGCACGTTTGAAAGAAACCTACGTCAGTCACGTGCGTTATCACATTCCTTTTTTTATACTTGTATTGTATAAAAATATGACGCACTTCTTGAGAACAGCAGATGCACTAGATTTAAGTATTGCGACTACAGAAAGCCCAATATTAAGGCTGACTTTGGATTTTAAGCCATAATATTAAAGTTAGACATTTTAGCGTAACTTAGAAATTGATTCTTAAAGTGTCTAATTTTCCGCTTTCGCTAGAAGAAAGAGGGAAATTAAAACAAGAGAAAGAAAAAGTGAATTGCTTGTTATTTCAAAACATTGAACCCGACGTTGTTCATTGAATTACAATGAATATAATCTGATGGAAGTGAAATTTTATTTTTGTTACTTTTGAATAAAAGAAATAGAGCCGGCGCCCTATACTAATAAATTCGCAATTTATTCGTGACATAAATTATATGATTTCATCTCAGTTAAAAGAATAATTACTTTCGATAGTACAGAAATAAAATAACCGCAATAGATATGTTTTGTAAAAACAGGAAGAATTTTATTAATCAATTCATCTATTAATTTATCACTTTTATTTAGACATGATTATAACTGGTTAATGGTTTTAAATCCTGTTCTAAAATAGCATTTCTACCCCCTGGCTTACTTTGATCAATCCTTACCAATATTTACATCAATTTCCTGAAAAATAATTTAATAGAATTTTTTTTTACTTACCGTAGTTACAATAGACATTTGCGTTTCCGTTTATTTTTATCCTAGAAACACGTGGGCTACATAAACGTGCCGTGTAACGTGACTTCGTCTACCTGTGGTAGAATGTCACAAAATATTTTTATAAAGGTGACTGAGGCACAGACAAATTGCTTCAATCACTAGTTAAATAAATATTGTATCTAATTATGTAAAAATATACTGTTAAAAATTAAAGCTTTTTTGACAAGACGTCGTTAAAGAATTCCCGCGTGCAATGAATTTCTTATTACTATCGATACCTCCTTTTTGGCAACCGAGCTGGTGGTTTACCCGATGTTAAGTGATAACCGCCATCCATGGACATTTGCAAGACCTGTAGGGTTGCAGATACGGTGCCAACTTATATGTGAAAAGTGAGCCCCGGCTACTATACTCATCAGCCATAATACACTTCCACTTCACGCCGGTTTTCTGTGAGGTCGTGGTACTTACGCGGATGAATTTGCCCATCTGTGCCACAGCCGAAGCTGTAGCGTGACCCTACCACAGTTTTAACAAACGTCAAATATTTCGGAGAAATAGCTACTTTTATATAACCATTTCCTTTATAATATCTAATCATATGTTTTATTCTATGGCTAAGAAGAGTTGGGCGGTACCAATTCTGGAGCAGCTGGGATCAATCTCATTTCAAAAATACTGAGAAAATATATAACACTGAGATAAAGACAATTAAATAGAACATATTTGATACGAACTTACAAAGTTCGTCCTTACTAATATTATAAACGCGAAAGTTTGATATATTGATGGATGTTTGTTACTCTTTCACGCAAATACCACGGATTTTAATGAAACTTTACAATAATCAGAACTTATATATCAGAATAAAACAAAGGCCATAATTTATATACATATTTTATGTATATCTGTCTTTCTGTATGAATGTTACGCCTTCAGCCTATTCTACGCAGATGTAGTCGCGGGTAGCTAGCAACTAGTGACTACATAATTAAAAAGGTGTTGATATGAAAATAGATTTTAGGTCAAAGATCTAGTATCTTGTATTAACTGATGTTTGTGCTTTCAGTCCCGAGACTATTGAAGCTTCATCTAACGCAGAAGCAGTGGGCTAGTCAGAACCCATGGGTTTGGGCCCTCCGCTGTGGGTAGGGCCGCGCATGTGCTCATGCGTGCGTTTAACTACGGCATAGTCAAGGTCAATCATCTAAGGGCCATCGAGGTTGCGGTGCGGACCGGGACCCCGATGGGCGTCGACTGTGTTTTTAGCTAATCGGTGACTGGGGGCGGTGAGAACCGCCCTGAACCGCGTGTGTACCTTGTGTACGCGTTGTGTTGGTCTCACGAGTCGAGTCGAGTTGAGTTGTCGGAGGCGAGGGCGAACTATTGTGTTTGTTGTTACACTAACTTGTATTATGTTATCCGGCGGGGCCACTACACCCACAGTTAGTGTGTGGGTCCGACGTATTTAAATCCCCGTCCTCGACCGAGTCGATGAGGACGTTACATGGGCGACGCTTGTTAACGTTCGCGTTTGTGTCGGGTTGGTAATTTGCTGCGCTTACCACCAGAGGGTTGGGATAATGTTCGGCTCTATCGAAGAACCGTTTGGTCAGGTCTTTAAAAAATTCGCGAATCGTCGGGAGTCTGCAATCGTTGTGCAGGTCGACGTTGAGTTGATACCACTTCGCACCGGTTGTGCGGCAGATGAACCTTGATAAGGGAATGAATTTGAAAATTTACGATGGTTTTCGTACATCGCATTATGTTCTATAATAAATTCTTAATATACATGAAATTTTAATAGCAAGGAAGGGGTATGGAACAATGGAGAATAAAAAAAATAATCATAACATACAAAAGTATAGGCATTGAATTGAAATTGTATAAAACATACAAATTGAGCTATAGATATAGAGCGATAAAATGGTTAATTTAAAACACAGGATTTTTTTTTACTTATAAATAGATAAAGTACAGATTTATAGAAATTACATACTTTCGGATAAAAATCTTTTCAGTTTACCAGTTTCAATAAATAATGCAAAAAATGGGTTTATTTACAATTTGTGATAAACGAGCATGAATAAGAAAATTGAATATTAGTATAATATAAAATTTGACTTGACAAGACCCAAGATGTTCCGCGTATATCAACATGGCACCGATGCGCGCACAGCTCCGGAAGAAAACAGTAAAAATCTTCTCTCTCAACTGCACACTTCTGTTTATAAATTCTGTAATTTCTCCTAATAATTCCAAGCCATGAGGATAAAGCAACAAAAACAGAACGCATTCGGAATTCGGAAGTACCCATTATACGGTGACGGATTTTAGCTTAATGTTTTAGCTGCAATGCTATGCTATGCTATGCTAATGTTCGGTACACCGAACGTAGCATCGAAAAATCAGCACTCAATACACTACTGCACCTCAGTACCAAAGCTTCCCCGTAAAACTGCGGAGTGGAGGGAAAGTGGCTGAAGGAAACACTACGCTTCTTCATCCAATTTCATCCGAATATGATTAAAAAGCCTAAATAATATACACGCATTTTATTAAACGTTTTATATTTCATTCCACTTGTATTAGTCGTTTAGCAATAAACATATTTACTTCGACATAACGCAAGCAAACATTATTCGCACGGAGTTATAAACGTGTAGTTATTAAACTTCATGATACAACTCCACTTCGCACGGAACTGGAGCTAGGTCGTGTCGTAACCTTTCGGATTTTTTACAATAAAACCTGTAGAACAGGGACCTTATACATGTGACCTCAACGAATGATGAATAGCCCATCACAAGTTTACATTATATAGAATCGAAAAGCGTAGATTACTTCTGATTTGATTTATTATCCAAATTTATATACATTATCGAACCGGCGAATGCGAAGCAACATAATAAGCATAGTTGCAACTAAGGTTGCAACTATGTTGCCATTATTACCCTTTCAAAGGATGTGCCCAATTGCTTCTGTAAAGTCGAAAATCACTAAATTAGTCAGCTTTAGCTAATGTTGTGCTAAGAATCCTTACTAATATTATAAAGGCGAAAGTTTGTATGTATGGATGTATGTTTGTTACTCTTTCGCGCAAATATTACTGAATGGATTTTAGTAAAACTTTACGATAATATAGATATAATTTATATAATTTATATACATATTTTATGTATTTTATGTCTTTCTGACTTAATGTTACACCTTCAGTCTATTCTACGCAGACATAGTCGCGGGCAGCAGCTAGTAAAGTATAATTAAGTGTTATGCAAAAAATATAGTTCTGCGGTAAGGTCTGACAGAAGACCAAAGTGAAGTGGAAGAATTATTCTTTCCCGTTTCATCTTGTAAGGTAACCGAGGTCCACTTTTTTAATTTTGGCAACGCATTTGCAGCCAGCCCGGTGTTTTATATGTCCATGGACGATGGAAAACACTTAACATCAGGTGAACCGCCTGTTCGCTTGCCAACTTTTAACATAAAAAAAAGAAAAAATACTCGTGATTTTTTGTATCTTTTCGAACATTTTCATGTGTTTAAAAGGTGTTGCTACATTTCAGTAAGTGTGAGGACTAATGAAACCGTTTTACAAAACATTTCTAAGAGTTTCAAATGAATATTCAATTTACAATCGATTACTCACATATTTCATTAGACACACTCATTGAATAGACCTTCAATGAAGCGGTCGCCGTGCGCGCACTCTCGAAAGGGCATGACCCGCAATATTTGTGTCAAGGATGCTTCTTTAAATAGAAATTTAGAATTTTCCACCCCCATTCATCTGATTACCTTCGATTTGGTGAGCGGTCAACTGTTTATTTCAACAATCATTTAGTGTAAGGACACCAGAATCTTATCTTCATATTTAGTTGAAACCTCTCTCATAAAAATGCTATAACATTGTTACTACTCTGAAGCAGAGTAATACGTACTCATAAATAATTGCACTTGTTCATAATGTGTGAGTTTTTATACTTTAAATTAGAATATGTAGAAAAAATGAACAAGACTTTAATCGCCGCTGCTGCGGGAATCAAACCCGCATCGTCCGGATTCGGGCCCAGAGGCTTTAATCACTAAGCTAAACGGCTAATTTCCACACCGACGAAAGTCTCAACGTATTTCATCCCGCAAAGGCAAAAGACTTACCGTCCAATTTTTTCTACAAATTTTAATGTTTCATCTTAAGTGTCGAGATTAGCTCTATAATTTTTTTAATTTAAAATTAATTTAAAAATCACGTATATATTAATACGTGAAGCAAAAAAATGTTTCCTCTTTTAATGAAAATTACGGGAATGGTCGAATTCCGACCATTAGGCGACTTCTAGTACTTGTATATTTAATAAGGCAACATTCTACATTCGACATACCAGAACAGAGTTAGTTCAGTTGCTAAGCAATAGATTTTGGTGTAATGGATTCGATTCCTACATTTGTCCCGAGTACAATATTTCACCTGGATTGTTTTCTTTGCTTAATATTGATTTTTAAAATGCCTCTGCTGTAGTTTTCTTATCTAACAACTATGTTTAAAAAAATACAATATTGTTTACCAAACCTAATAAAAAACAGGAATTCCACTTCCATATTAATAAAATACGAAATCACATTTCAACATATCGCTAAGCTTGTTATGTTATTAGTTAATATAAAATAATTACTCATTACCGTAAATTAATGATGGACAATATCGTCAAAAACAATGAATTCATCCACAATAACGTATCGTCGTAACCTTTAATTATACGGGCATATATATAGAAATCTACACAGGTCTACAGGACTACAGGCAGGAGAAATGACCTTTGGCTGTATACATTTATATGTATATATCTGCGACCTCCGCAAACTGTATCTGTATGAGTGAAGCAAGGTACGCGGGGACGGGTTTGGTGCAAGTCTCAGCAAGGCTGTGATCTAGTTTTGAATGGGCCCGAGGAGGCTCGCGCGTGACGTCATGAGGGCGTAGCGATGACGTAAACGCTTGAAACTGGGTCGAGCGGTCAAAGACCTTTAGCAACGCTGCAGTCACATTGGTGTCCTTGCATCCGATGCCAAATAGCATAACCTTACTTTTTAAGTCCATCCCTAATACAAAAGGATAATTTTACATTCTTTTGTTAAATTTCTATAATATAATAATAATAATAAACATGTTCAATAAAAGGAGAAATATATGTACGCAATGTTGTTCACGATCTATAAATTTAACTCAGGTTTAATGTTTACAATAACAGTTTTATTTTAAAACTGTTATTGGTGACGGGTTTATTGAACTTTCCCTTTCCTGCGTTAATTCTTTTTCGATAGTCCGTGAAATTTTCTGCTTTAAAAATAATTAGTTGTAAGTACATCCAAAAGTTAACTTTAAACCTAGGTCTAACGGTTAAAATGCAGAATTATTGTTATCGGAGCGCAGCAATAGAATAAAGAAAAATAGAAAAGATAGTAAACTAAAAAGTAAAGTCTCTCTGTATAGAGGGTATAAGAGCATGGTCCGAAACGCGACCCCACTGCGGATTGGCGGACTGGGTTTCATCACGATATTTTCCTTTGCCGCTGATGATGTGATAGGATAAAACACTTTTTAAATAATAATTTGGCAAACGAAAAGATGTTGGTCTGATCTTAAGGTGCGTGCGTTGCCAACCCTAATAAAAGCAACTCCTCATTCCTCCTCCTCATACCTCACTCTCAAAACGAAACGTGAAAGATCAATATTTCTATTTCTTGTCGCAACTCTATGAGGCCGTGGTATTTCCCAATGACTGCTGCTGCGTACTTTAATTAATAATAATAATTTAAGTATACACTAACGATAATTTATTTCTTTAATTATTAAAGCTCACCGAGTAATACACCCAGTTGATATTGACAAATGTTGATCTATAAACTAAAATTATAAACATACAATGCACTGACGTAGTATAAATTTAATCTAGGGGGAAATTTCCAAATATCAAAAAAACATAATTGTTAACAATTTAACCAAATAAAAATAGAATGTTTATTACTAGTGAGAGCTTTTTTTGAATTTTGCGGTGTAGGTCCTTTTGCGTTCGGCTGCCACTCATACAAACTTTACATTGAGCGTGCGAATTGGGTCACGGCTTGGTGCTGCAGACCCGGGCCCCTTGCGATCGATGTGCCGGCATCAATGAGTGCCAGTCCCGCACTCCACCGGGGGCAAGTTAACAGAATCGTCTATTTATAGCGCCCAAGGTAGCCACACGGACGAAAGATTTGTTTACTCCAAGAAGCAAATTATACAGTAGCAATTTTCGAAATGCAATCACAGCATATAGCACCATCGTGTGGAATAATATACAAGCACTTGCCAGTTTGAGATTAAAAACAAGAACCTTAATTTTAGCTCAAATCAATACCTTAGTGTCCGTTCGTTCACCCCAAAATTATTTTCATTCGCACAACAAGAGTTCATATTCTGGTGGCAATATCAAGGGACTTGTTAATTATAATTTTGATGTTACATGCCATTTTCAAATACATTGTACTAAAGTGAAGCCGCCAATAGTGAGCCCGTCTTTTTCTAATGTATTTGTTTACAAAAGAAAATTATGCTCAGGTAAGTTTATTAGTTACCTAGAACCCACAGTAAATACGTTGATAAGTTTCGTATAATTATAGCATTATGTATATTATTAATAATTACCTATATAATTCTAAAATATTTTTAGAATTATGTATTTATTATAATTCGTTTAACTTTTTTTAACTCATAATAAGAGTGATAAATTTCATAAATATAAATCTTTAAATAATACCATATATACATTTGGCAATATGGCCTGGACTGTGCCTTTGCCTGGAAAAGCCTACAGATTTATATACAAAAAAAACTGTTACTAAAATGTTTTTGTAATATAATTTTTAACTTTATATGTACTTTTATTACAATTATGTAAATAGGATTAGTCGTTGCACGGCATTAACTTATACGATATCGAGAAAAAAAACCCGGACTAATTTAAAAATAATAAGAATAAAGCATGTCAAAGAATTATATACAATATGTGTGTTACCCGAGCAATTGTTGTGTATATATATATATATATATATATATATATATATATGTACAAGAGGCGAAAAATCGATCTAGCTAGGTTTCATTTTTAGAAAATGTCCTTTTATCCCTGTTTTCTGTTGAAAAGTAGCATTCGAATATGACGGTAAATTCCGCCGCATAAAAAAATGTTATAATAGCTCGGTCGGTAATCGGGCGGCCCCAAAACAGACGGGCGCGGTTCCTATCACGATCATTTACACACTTATTTTTTTACTTTTTTTTCGATTCCAGATCATTGCTTTCTTTATTTTTTGTCGATTTGTTAATTTGTTATTTTTTCCCTTTTTTTTAAAGTTCTTTCTTTTTGAATTTTTCATATTTTCTTATTACATGGGTAAGATCGAAAACTATTATACATATTTCATTACTCAGTAATTTGTATCTAAATGTAATTTCCAAAATACACGATTTACCAAAAAAAAAAACAAACCGAGCAAAGCTCGGTCCTCCAGGTACTGTATGTAGATATACATATACCTTATTGTTAGCTATACTTTGTTTTATCGAGCTAAGAAGGTAGAAATACAGATACTTTTACACTGGTATAATTACTTATTTTATCACTTTAATATAACTAATGAAACACGACTCTAACGATTTAATTTATGTTACCGACTGGGCAGCACTATGGCGTATACTTCTTGATGACAGCCAGAGAAAGACGAAGAAGACCCTGAAACGCTTCTTGCAGCTTTATTTATACCTCACAGAATGACACTTCTTTTAGTGTTACCAACAACCTCAATGAATGACTTCCTTTAGTATTGCCAACACGGCCCTCCTGCACTGTGCATGTCCCAGTCACAATGCAAAACCAGTCGCCGGGAAGAAACATGACAGAATTAACTGAAAACAACATCTTATTTTTAAACATTTGTGTTATACATTACTGCTCGGCCATTCCTTTCCTTAAATCCTGTCCAGAAATTCCACTACGTTGAATTCTATACGAGTCCTTTAGTCTTATAATACTTCAAGATATTCTAATTATCTAATGGAAAATTTTTATTCGAGAAAACCCAAAGGAAACTTTTCATAAATCGTCTGTAACACAAACTACTCTAGCCATAAACTGCCCCGCAAAAATAAAAAGCTGTATTGAATAGATTGTACCGGATAACCTTAAACATTGTCTTTAGGCTTAGACAACGTTTAACGAGATTCATCACTCCCTTAATCCGGAGTACCGCCTGTTCCAGTTCACACCTTTAGTCTTAGGTAGAGACTGCTTCAGCTCACTACTCCTATTCTGGTGAGTAATACTGTCATCTCTAGGTTATCCACTACATACTAATCACTCCCTTAATCCGGGGTAGCGCCTGTTCCAGTTCACACCTTTAGTCTTAGGTAGACTGCTTCAGCTCACTACTCCGATTATGGCGAGTAATACTGTCACCCATAGGTTATCCACTAGCTGATCTTATAATGTTATTAAGACAACAGTTAACATGGGCTTATAAAATTAACTAAAATGTTACCTTAACGCACGCTTCAGTTGTAAACTATAACCTAGATAACATCCCAGTTATCAATCTTAATCCACAATTTCATATATTTCCATTTGATCGCCGTTCATACCGAACCTTAGCAGACCCTTTAAGCTAATTCAAAGTCTGGTAACGTATCGTACTATGATTCCAAAAAACCTTTAATGCATAAGATTCTATTATGTCAATCTATTTTTTTCATAACTAGACTATACACTCGTAGGGCGCGAATACTAATTACATACAAGAGCTAAATCCCGCTTCTGATGTTAGCTATACTTTGTTTTATCGAGCTAAGAAGGTAGAAATACAAATACTTTTACCAAATCACCGTAGTTTCTCTTTGCACAACAATAGCACTGGTATAATTACTTATTTTATCACTTGAATATAACTAATGAAACACGACTCTAACGATTTAATTTATGTTACCGATTGGGCAGCACTATGGCGTATACTTCTTGATGACAGCCAGAGAAAGACGAAGAAGACCCTGAAACGCTTCTTGCAGCTTCATTTATACCTCACAGAATGACACTTCTCTTAGTGTTACCAACAACCTCAATGAATGACTTCCTTTAGTGTTGCCAACATTATACTCATACGCTTCAAAAACATTAATCTTCATTTCGATTTCGGATAAAAAGTAAATCAAAAGGAATAGTATACCAATTTAACACATGCTACGGTGGCAAAATGGATGTTGGTAAGCGCATAACTCAAGAATGTCTGGACCAATTCGCTAATTCATTTGTAGTATGTTATAAAAAAAGAATGATGTCCGTCCGGGCAGCTAGTTTTAAATAAAATTAAGTGCGTCTTTCAAACCTGACAAGACAAAACGTTAAGACTAATCACACTGCATATGAATCTAGTAATCGTAACATTATCCCCTTTCAGGATATGCTCGTTACGAGCACCATTGCATCTGTTAAACGCACAGCGTTGTTTGTCATGTGAATGTTCAGTCACCAGACGACGTCGCCTCAGGACTAGTTGAAGAAACAGCTCTTTAATGTACCCCCGAAGGTGATATTCTTGTAGTCCTTCTTTGGAGGTGACCCTGAGCGAAAATGTATGCTCGGTCCGGAGGCAGAACAGCCAATTATTGCTGCTGTTGAGCTTTCAAAAACAAAGCAAACGCTGTTATTATAGCTGAGATATTCAAATCACATAAGTTCAACATTCATATTCGGTCAGTATTATCACACGCCAAAACTTTAAATTTTGAATTTTATATGACAACTACAGTTTGTAAAACGAAATCAAAGTTCTTTTAATTAAAATTTGATGATTACGCTGTATCGCTTCGATGAATTTTTAAGAGATCCCAATGCAATTTTGAGTTAAAGCCTCAGATATTCCCTAATTCTCTACGCTTAAACCATGACTGCTAAACTAATAAAAGAAGTAGATGTAAAAATAAAGAAAAATTTCACAACCCAATACATTATTTCCAGTGCAACAAATACATTAATAAGTAAAATAATAAAAACAATATCATGTATCATGTATATAAGAATATTTGTATATATATATGTAGGGTAGAAAAAAATGTTTAGGGTGGACCACCCTTAACATTTAGGGGATGAAAAATAGATGTCCAACTCTCCACCCTGGCCGATATGCACACAAAATTTCAATTTAAAGAAAATCGTTCGAGCCGTTTCGGAGGAGTTCACGAGAACACCGTGACACGAGAATGTAATAGTAAATAATATAAGATATATTTATATATTTTAATTTATAAATATAAGTATATTTTAAGTAGTTTATTTTATATATTTTTTGTATATAAAGTATTTGTTACTCTTTTGGTTGATTATTTTCTACTTTAAGTTACTTTTAAAAGGAAATGCAATAAAGAGTAAATACAAATTACACTGTATACTCATGTGGTATAATTAATAACTTAATTAATATAAATAAACAAGTAACCTTGACATGATTGATAAGTAACTAAATAAACTGTTTTTGGTTAACTTAACACAAGTAGGTATTTAAGTAGATTCTGTTTCGTATTAAGAAAAAGAAGCTTCATCTTTTAACGAATATCAACAAGTAGTAATGAAAGTTCATAAGGAACGTGGACAAGATAGTTTCCACGAGTTAGATGGGCCCGAAGCTAACAGTCACGCATTCGCTGGTTATGTGATGGGGGTTATCGGCTACGGGTTGTTGAAGTAGAGTAGGTGCGGAAGGGGCCCCTATAACTGTCGACTGTATTATTAATCGCTGGCTGAGCTGAAACGCTTGTGAATCTCCATGCGGTGGTTGGTTTTCCCAGCGATCGTAAGCAAGAGTGAACAATGTTGTGTTTTTTTTAATTTTCAACTTTCACACTACCCACAGCAGTCGACGCGTGGTAAACGGTAGGGTTACAGACTAGATCCTTCGCTGCTGGCTAGGAGGATTGCAGCTTATTAGCGCTTATTATCAGCTGGCTCTTCTGGCTGGCTCAAAGGCAGTATTTAAGTAAGTAGTAAGTTCAATGTATAAGCAAGTATCATCTACATAATTATGTAAAATACTACGCATCTGATTTGTCACGACGTATCACGTAATCATGTTAGTTAAGAGGATTACGCAAAGCTGGATTACATGCAATTTCATCTATGATCAAAAGCAAAATTTTCGCTTTTACCGCGAACCTGCCTTGACAAGCTTATGATATTATGTTTTGACTCATCATTTCGAAAATAATAATACAATTTTTTCTATTCATCGTAACATAAAAAAATGTCACATTTGGGATTCAGAATATATACCTATATTTAAAATTTTTAGGGTCAAAAATGCAATGTATATGTTTTTTTCCATCTCAAATTTAATCTTCAGTTTTCATTCTTCATCTTAGATTTTTTAAATGATAACAAATAATACAATGCTTATTAATACTTTTTTGCTGTAATAATCTTATGATAAGAAGCGTATGAACGTTAAAGTATAACACTTCTACTTTACGTCGGTTTTCTGTGAGATCGTTGTACCTAGTACCTACCCTGGCGGACCTGCCATGTTGAACAAGATGTTGACAAGTAATAAAAGAAATATTCCACAGTGCATTACATTCATTGTCATCATCATCAGTTCAGCCTGTTCGAGTCCACTGCCGAACATCCTAACGGCACGATCCTAAGCCAACTGCATCAATTCACTTTCGCATATTTGAACTGGTTGTCACTCCATCCAGTAAGGGGTCGTCCTACATTGACCAATAGCTGCTACTCTAGAACCTTTCTTTTCTATAGGTTATCATTTTTGCGAGCTATATGGCCTGCCCATTGCAACTACAGCTTATTATTCTGCTGAGCTATATCAGTGACCTGATCGAAACGTAGGCCTTCACTGCTGGCCGTAAAAGGAAACTCAAAGTCGCTCAGCGGCCTATACTTAGGACTTTCTCTGCTTGATGGAGGACATATTACGAGAAAAGTGATAAATAAGTTGATAGACACTTTACAAAACTTTTTATTTCATAAACATTAATTTTTTCTTGAATTATATCTTTATTATTGAAATGATTATTTATCGTATAATGGCATACATAAATAATTATCGTCCACGTATACGTATAAAATTATATTCAGGTAATACATGATCATAAGGCAATATATTATAAACTAGCTTTTGGCCCGCGGCTCCGCCCGCTTGTACTACATTTTATATCCTGTTTAAAAAGTAGCCCATAGCCTTCCTAAGCTCCCTAGCCAAATGGGCTATCTAACACTGCAAGAATTTTTCAAATAGGACCAGGAGTCCCTGAAATAAGCGAGTTCACACAAACAAACTCTTCAGTTTTATTATATAAGTATGGATATCCTCTTGTTTTTGTCTACTAAAAATACTTTCTAGTGCGATTTAAGTCGATATCGGCCCGTCGCTTTCCCTGGTTCCTGGCTCATTTCCTGTTTGGCAGATCTGGGGGCGAACCGAACCTAAGGAAGTTCATTCTAACAGTACAAAAAAAATTTTATACATCATCATGTTTTCGCAAAGTTATACCATTTTAATCTTCCCAGTGCTGGTGGGTCGAGAAAGACCCGCCACGCACTTGCGGTTGCGCCGCACCAAATAATGGTTAATGATTTTATGTGCCGCAGCCAAGGTGTTATTACGTATATGACACATTACAGATGATATAGTTCTGAAGTAGGGTTCCGAAACCAAAGCGTAAAACAGAAGATATATAAGAACATATATATAACATAAGATTCCGCTTTCTGTCTGTCTGTGTCTGTGCGTCCATCTGCCACCAGGCTATATATATATATACCTTATGAGCCGTGATAGTTAGACAGTTGAAATTTTCACAGATGATGTGATGTATTTCTGTTGCCGCTATAAAAATACTAAAAAACAAAATTAAAAATATGAAATGCGGCTCCCGTACAACAGACATTATTTATAATCTTGCGCGAGTCCGACACGCACTTTTTTGGTTTTTTTACTTTATATAAACTTACAATCATCATCAGGCCTAACTATTATATTATATAGCATTTTATCGCACAAATCTTCAATATGGTTTAAGTTGAGTATTTTTTATTTATGAACTGATTTAAATAAAATACATTAGTGACAAAAAATGCATTAGTGTAAGTTGCACCCAAATCGGTTAAGCCGCACTGAGGCTAGCGCGCACAAACGCAAAGACAAACACAAAAAATTTTCATGTACAGGCAACGATCAGTTACATTTTTATTATATGTATAGAAGGAGATAAGGATAGCCATGAAGAACAAATTAAAAAATATTGCCACGTCAGTTTTCGTTAGTGAGCCTTTTTATACAACAACGATGAACCTTTTAGCGCTTTCAAAAACGTTTTTTATTCTTCAAACGATAATATTACATTCTGTGATGTCATTGACCTCCCTTAATATTCTCAAATATGCATGTTCATAGCTTATTCACAAACATAATGCTCAACATGAAAGCTCAAGAAGAGCTGAGTCACGGTATTGTATAAAGCAAATTTTCAGCAAGCTATAACACCTGTCCGTGGATTTTGTTTACTGTTTTAATTCGTCAAAATTACCGTGTACGTTTGCATCTGTCAGAGTTTTTTGGGACTGTCGCCCACTAATTATTATTGTAATAATTCGTATTATGCTCGTCATCGCAAATCAGCCAAAGCTTAGTTCATAATACCTACATGATAAAATTGTTGCTTATTAAAAAATGGCACAGAGAATCAAAAGTAATACTTTTCTATTCTTAGTGTTCATCAGTGTTTTATAAGCTTGATGCTTTATATTTTTATTTCATTTTAACGTTTCAAAGCTAACATACGCAACAAAAAAAGTTTTTGTTTTTCTCTGATAGCACCACTATTATAACCAACGAATTCGTCCGCGCGGCATATTCGGAATATCTGGAATGGTACGTATTTATAAAATAAAGAGTTTGTAAACGGGCGGTGTTACCTTCTTACGGGCGATTTCAATATTCTACCTACCAATAGATTTTGTTACTGAACATAGAGTTTTGAGGTAAGTATTATTGGAACTAATGTCAAATAACTCGCTAGTAACCAAATTTATCTGTACATAGAATATTGAAACCGGCCATTATGCAAGCTTTTATGTATTTGATATTCATTCAACCCATTAATATGCTTTGTGACCTTTACAAATGAACTTTACGTTAAAGTTTTATACGTAAGGCTGTTTTAAAATTCTTTGTTTTGGAAAATTAAATAACACGGTAAATATTAAAATAAATGTTACAAATTTTGTTTCTTTTTTACTTAATTACTTTGTTTGAAAAATGTATTTTTTTAATAATGGATTTTGTTTAACGTTAATATTTTTTATGATTATTGGCAAGTAGCGTTAGACGTGTGTTCATTTATTGTCGCGATGGTAACGACACGCTGTATATATATATAAATAAATTTGTAGAAAAGGCCCCAGACGTGGATTCGATTATCGTCGTGTCGTTAACGTGTCGACAATCTGTTCGTACTTTTTCTACAAATTTTTATGTTTTATTTTAAGTGCAAAGATTAGCACTAAAAATATTTGTAAAAAGCAATGGCGACATCTCTCGTTCGAATTATCGTTATAGAACCATTTTCGAAATTGTTTGTATGCTGGAAATGTTATAACAATGGATGCGCCAAGCATTGCTTCAAATGCTAAAAAGTAATGTAGATAAAGTACGTTTAGAATTTCGTCGGTGTGACAATCAGCTTAGTGACTAAAGCGTCAGGCCGCGAATGCCGAAGACGTAGGTTCGATTCCCACAGCGGCTACAATCTTTTCGTATTTTTCTTGCAAATTTTCATGTTGAATCTTAAGTGCAGAACTTAGCACTACAAAAAATATTAAAATGAATTTATAAGTATTTATAATAGCCTAGAGGAATATTTCAGACTATATCGTAGTAACATTATAAAGAAATTAGATAAGATTAACGTGGTTATATCGTAAAAAGCTCTCTTTTCTACCTCCGGAACAAGTCATGCTAGATGTTCTTAACAGGGATGGTAGTAGGTTTAATTTATATAAAAGTAGATGTCTCTTACTCTTCTGGTTTATTATTTTATTGTTTAATTTTAGTTAGTTTTATTATTGCATCTACCTAAAGATCTCACCACACCATAGGTAAATATGTAAATACCAGTCACCTTAAAAGGGAGTTCAACTTTGCCTCTAGGTCCTTCAAAAGAGCAATCGTATCAGCAAAGTCAGAGCACATCGGCAAAATTGGCGAGAAACTAGTTAACCTTCCTTCAGGGACTCGTGCATTCTGGTCTCTCACCAAGGCTGTTCAAGGAAACTTCTGTACACCATCTTTTGCAACTATGCACAGGGGAGTTGATTCGTTAGCCCACACGCTGAAGAGAAAGACGAAATTTTGGGCACTCTCTTCGCGTCTAACTCGACACTGGATGATAAGGGAAACACACCGCCGATTTGAGCACACAATGCCAGAAATAAGGATTCTGCTGAGCACGGTGCGTAAACCACTCTTCTCCTTAGACATCCAAAAGTCGAGCGGGCCAGACGGAATATCTCCCATTGTGTTAAGGACGTATGCTTCAGAGTAGGTTCAAACGCGTCTTTTCCGGCACTCTTATTCCCTAGGCATTGTCCCAACTAATTGGAAGACGGCTTTAGTGCACCCGATCCCTAAAAAGTTGATCGTTCAGATCCGTCGAACTATAGGCCTATTGCCCTCACCTCTTTGTTCTCTAAAATAACGGAGTCCATTATAAACTACCAGCTCCTTAGGTACCTTGAGGAGCACCAGCTCATTAGCGATCGTCAGTACGATTTTCGACGCGATCGCTCCGCTGGTGACCTTCTAGTGTACCTAACGCACCGATGGGCGGAGGCAGTTGAGACAAAGGGTGAGGCCTTGGTGGTTAGTTTAGTTGTAGCGAAACCTTCGATCGGGTTTGGCACAGAGCACTTCTCTCTAAGATTACGTCTTACGGGCTTCCTGAGTAATTGTGCGACTGGGTTACCAGTTTTCTTACTCGTCGGAGCATCAAGGTCATTGTTGATGGTGCTTGAGAGCTTAAACCGAGCGAGACAGTATTTCCTACCGACGCATCGTTTGCAGCTTTATAAAGCACAGATTCGGCCGCTCATGGAATACTGTTCTCACCTCTGGGCTGGGGCACCGAAATACCAGTTCCTTCTATTTGACCGCATCCAACGAAGAGCCGCTCGAATCGCCGACGACCAAATCCTACCCAATCGCCTCGATTCTTTGACCCTGCGAAGAGATGTTGCATCCCTTTGCATTTTCTATCGGATTTATCTTGGGGAGTGCTCTAAGGAATTGTTTGGGTTGATACCTGCTGATGAATTTCACCATCGTACAACTCGTCAAACCGCCAAGTACCATCGACATCACCTTGATGGTTGGCGGTACACCACTGTGCGGTTTTCACGAAATTTCCTACCCCGCACAGTTGTAACCAACGGTATTTCCAGACCGATACGACTTAGGGACCTTCTAGAAGAGAGCCTACTCCTACCTTAAAGGCCGTCAACGCAATTGCGACTCAATCGATGTTGCAAATGTCCATGGGCGGCGGTGATCACTTATCATCAGGTATTAGAGGAAATGATAAATAAAGATGAATTAATAAATAAATGTCCCAGGAATGCAGCTAATGCCTTCAGATTTGACACTAAACTAGACTATGACCTAAAATACAAAATTACAGAATACTCATAAAATTGTCAAGGTCGTTCATTCTTAAATAAATCTTACGTTTATTGGCCTTAGTGTTGAACAAAGTCATAAATATTTAACAGTTACCTCTTCTTAAGTCCATAATATATATAATACGGAATTAAATAATTTCTCCATTGTACGTATTTTGTCATTCTAGTCATTGGGCTGTTAAATTCCAGTCACGTTCGTTGAATAATTTATTTTGGATATATACCGGGACCATTGACCCCAATTCCGTAGTGCAAAATGCCGCTTAAAATAATGTGAACCTTCAAATCCAAAACGACCCGAAGGTCGCTGGTCAGTTTTTACTTTATAACTCTTACCATTCTTCCTTATTAATAATAGCCGTGATAGCTCAGCAATAGCCGTGATACCTCAGTGTCCGGGCGCTCGCTTTTAATTCAATATACTCGAGCAACCCGAGTTCGATCCCCGGTGCAGGCACCAATGAAGTTTTTAACTTTAAGTGCTGACTTATCACGTGCTCCGCGGTGAAGGAAAACATCGTGAGGAAACCTGCATATTTTCGAAATAACAACAAAAAATGTATTTCGAAGATATGTGAAGTCCGCCAATCCGCAGTGGTGCCGCGTGGTGGACTATGCCCTGAGACCCTCTCTATAGAGGAGGCCTTTGCCCAGCAGTGGGACATGTATAGGCTGTTACTTTACTTTACTTTACCATTCTTCCTTAGTTTCCGTCTTTTGCTTTCTGACATTTTTTTTTTTGTTTTGGCAGAGGAAAATGTTGAATAAAAAACAGTTAATCTGATGGTACGTGATTACCAAGACCATAAGACATTCTCAACGCTTGAAGGAACAATCCCCAGTTGCCTTATTCAACAATTGTGCGTCAAAGTGTAGGCAAACACTGTTAGACTCCATAGTCTAACAGTGTTTGCCTACACTGTTCGTGCATTGTTTTACAGGTAAGTACCATTACTTACCTGTAAAACAAATGCACGAACATAATCAGAAGTTATTACGTGGATTCCCTACACTTAAAAAGCCATTCTACCCGTAGTTAAGTACACTATTATTATCATCTAAAATTAACTTGGCTACTACCAAAGCTATCTTAGTTATCTAAAGTCTTGAATATTTTCGGTAAATGTATTTCGATTTGACTGTTAAATTTAATTACTGAAGAAAACCGTTTTGGGGCCAATATACATAATATGACAATCGAGTTCAAGGACCTCGGAAGTTGTTTAGAACGGCAGCAACAGCAATAAACGCTACACTCAAACCGTCTACAATTTAGTAATCAAACTTTTCCCATCAACGTTCAAAATACTGCGTTGTTTCTGCTTCACAAATCGCCACAATTACTTTAAGATCTCCGTACGAATATAGGTAAATTAAGTTTCAAACGATTTTCCCTGCTCCCGTGAGACTAAGCAGGATCAGACCGTTATTATACAGAAAACATAAATACGCGAATATGTAATAAAATAACATATGTAGAGTAAATACTTCATATTTTAGATTATATCGCAATTTTCTTTTATTTTCTTCATATATCTGACATTTCGCATCCTTAGTTTGCGAGTCTCATATATCTGCTAAATCCGTGTGGTATTTCCATTAATAAAACAAATTGTGAATAAGATGGATGAAATCGCTTAATTTCATTTATGAATTTTTGAGCAAATGAAATTTGTGTCATTCATATTGTTCACATACCTCTTAATCGTTTTAAAGTAAGGAAAATTTTAGATAGATACATAACTAACATATTCTAAACATTACAAATGAATTTTTTATACAAACTTGTACTTTTTACACCAATTAAAAAAGAGACCTTTTTAAGAATAATTAGATGTCTACAATTATATATGTTATACAAACAGCACGTAATATGTAATTTCCAGGAAAATTAACAGTATTTCTTTATGGAATACATAACTTCCCCATGCTAGAAATTAAAACAATGCCGACTAATACGATCCCTTATTAGAAAGCAAATAACATAACCAAAGATTATACAACATGTACTGCGGCAACATCGTTTGCTCTGCTAATAAATTTAATATTTCCACATGCAATCAATATTCCACAGCAGAATTTATGTATAAGTATGTTATTGCATGACTAGTTAGCGCTCTTAGAAAACTTTGACTACAATTATGACAGGCATAACCGTATAACCAAGTGCAAGTACACTACAGGAGTAGCATTTCTGGGACTCCCTGTGACAAACAATAAGATGTTTTGCACTCGATTCGTTTTTTTTAATTCAATATACTTTGAACTCGGGTTCAAATTCCGGATATTGTTAATTGTATTTAATGTGACAAAAAGACACATACAAACAAGCTAAAAAAACGGCAAAAAAAACTGTAGCAATCGAAAGAAGTAAAGCATTGGGATCATTATATGCAAATCTGGAAAGTAGGGAAGGACAAAAGGAGATATTTCGGATTTTAATAAGGCATCACAAGATCCCGCCAAAACAAAAGTTTCTCACGCGTTGTAACGGAACAATGAAATACTCAGATACAGATATCTTGGCGGTATGGCACACTTATTACGACCAACTGCTTAACACAACAACAAGAGGTGTTAATCTTCCGCACGAGCCCAAAAATAAAGGTTTAATACCGTCGCTTAGACCACAGGAGGTAGAAACTGCTCTCAAAAAGATGGCTAATAAGAAGTCCCCAGGACCTGATGGCATACCTGTGGAAGCCTGGAAATGCCTAGGGGAAAGAGGTGTTTATATTCTCACGCATTTATTCCAAAAAGCTATAGAATCTTCAAGCATACCGGACGTGTGGAGATTAAGGGCCATCGTTCCCCTCTACAAAGAAAAGTGCAATCGGTATGAGTGCAATAACTACCGTGCAATAAAACTAGTGCCATACGGTATATGAACGGATTATTGATGCGCGTCTAAGAGGAGAAACCTCGTTATCCACCAACCAGTTTAGTTTTGTCCCCGGTTTGTTCATAATCGACCTAATGTTTGCCATCAGCACGATCTCCCAAGAGTTTAGAGCCAAGAACAAACCACTCTATCTTGCTTTCCTTGACATGGAAAAAGCGTTTGATCGCGTACCGCGACAAACTATCTGGTGGAGTCTCCGTAAGAAAAATATCCCAGAAAGGTACGTCGTAATCATTGCTGACATGTACGGGGACGTGACATCTGTAGTCAGAACTATGGTGGGACATACAAAACCAATAGCAGTGACTAAAGGAGTGCATCAAGGCTCAATACTCAGTCCTTATCTATTCTTTTTGAAAATGGATACTCTCACTGAAAAGGCTCAAACCCTGACACCGTGGACATTTATATGTGCAGATAATGTACAATCTGTGCGACGTCCCGAGGTCAGCTAAAATTTATTTATTTATTTATACTTTATTGTACACCAAAAATAAAAATACGTAAAAAGCAAATTACAAATGAATATAAAAGGAAGTACAAATAGGCGGTCTTATCGCTCAGAAAGCGATTTCTGAATATGCACTAGGGGAGTGGAAACACCAGTTACAAGCAAGTGGCCTAATGTTGAGTGTGGCTAAAGCCCAATACATGATGTGCAACGATCCAGAGTCATTAAATAGCCCAATTTTTATAGATGGCCAACAAGTTACCATTTGTGACTACTATAAATATCTAGGAACTGTGTTGCACTATATAGGAAATTTAGAAACAAACATTCAACATCGAATTGCTGCAGCCTGAAACTACGGTAGTGAAACCTGGGCCGTTACTCAACGCCATGTCGAAATGAAGATGCTCCGGTGGATGTGCAGGGTAACCAGACTTAACAAGAAACGCAATGAACACATTCGCGGTAATCTGGGAGTTCGTGACATCGCCGAAAAGCTTCAGGAAAGTAGGCTGCGCTGGTTTGGGCATATTAAAAGAAAAACTCCAGAATACATAGGAAATGTAGTGACCAATCTGAACTGCGACTACGTAGACCATAAAACTCTCCTTCAAAAGCTAGAATATTATGGCATTTATGGCATCGCCCTCAATCTCATTGCCTCTTACCTTAGTAATAGAATTCAAAAAGTATCTATAAATGATGTTAATTCCGCTGGGTCCCCGATGAAAATGGGTGTCTCACAAGGATCAATCTTGGGCCCGTTATTATTTTTAGTATATATTAATGATCTCCCCTTTTATGCCAGTGGGTTGTATGATCTTGTACTGTTTGCTGACGATACATCGCTAATTTTTAAAGTTGACCGAAACGTATTAAATTATGACGAAGTGAGTAGTGCACTTTCACATATCCTCCACTGGTTTACTATTAATAATATGGTATTAAATGCCAAAACAAAATAATTAAACGCAGTCTTCGTCGTCCTAGCTTACTTGTATTACCAAAAGTAAGAACAAATTATGCATAAAAAAGTATTACCTTTGAAGGAGCTCAACTATACAATACACTACCTACTAATATAAAAAAATAACCGTATTTAACAGTTTTAAGTCTCAATTATCGCAATACATAATTGATAACTTTTTGCCTTCGGTTTGAGACATAAAGCTGTTAACTGTTTGGCGACCATAACATTATTTTATGATTGTATAATATTCTCATGTAAGTGACATTGTATTGTCTTGTTGGGAATAAATTTCTTTACCTCAAAAAAACCCAGATGTATTCTTTTTACCCTTCCCAGTATAAGAAGGAAAAGTTTTAGTTTAATATTAAATAACGCACCCATTAATCCAGTTGAGACTGCTGTATTTCTGGGAATTCCAGTAGATTCAAAGCTCCAGTGGAGTCCCCATATATCATCTCTTGCGAAGGTTCAGGCTGAGCTCCGCTGTTTTTGCGATTAGAAGGGTTAGGCAGCTAACAGATATCGACACTGCCAGAATTGTTTACTTTAGTTATTTTCACAGCATCTTGTCGTACGGCATTTTGCTGTGGGGTAGTGCATATAAATTCTATATTTATTCTTGAAAAAAGAGCTGTCCGAGCAATCATTGTAGATTGCTCGGACCCCGAATTCACTCAGAGATCTTTTCAAAGAGGTTAATATACTCACTGTTGCTTCTCAATACATTTATTGTAATATTTTGTATACACGTCATAACCTTAATTATTACCTAAAGAATAGTGAACAGATATAGTAAACAACAGACATAAAATAAACGCTAGAAATAAGGACAAACTTACTACGCCATTGTTTCGTCTAAAAAAGTAAATAGGTCGTTCACGGGACAAAGTGTGCGCATGTATAATAAAATCCCACAGTCGATATTAAGTCTGCCGCTTGACCAATTTAAAGGTAAAATTAAAAATCAACTAATGATTAAAGCATAAATTATACCATTTCGGAATATCTCGACGACGCCAATGTGTGGAGTTAATACTGTTGATACTCACGTAGGCTAGAATAAGACTATTATACCTGTATATTATATTGTACCCTGATATTTTTAATAAGAGCAACTGTTGAGTTTCTTGCCGGTCTCTTCTCAACAAAAACTGCTTTCCGAACCGGTGGTACCTTACGAACCTATATACATAATCTTTGATGTAAAATTTGACGATTCATAAGAGCGCGCAAGCGTCCTTTTGAATAAATATATTTTTAATTTTTATTTTGATTTTAATTTTGAACATTCCGGCATCTAGACCCAGAGCGAAGTGGAAGTATAAGACCAAGAAGGCAGACCCCACCATCAGATGAGAATAATAATTGCGCAGGAGAGAGAGAGAGAGAGACTTAATGTGAAAATTATAAAAAAATTAGAAAAAATGTGATGTACGCCAATCCGCGGAGGAATTGCGTGATGGATGCACTAGTGCGGTCTATACAAACGTTTTTGCCCAGCCACGATGGCTGTTACTTTTTTTCTTTTCAATCACTTTGTCTCATATTTTAAACTGATTACAAAACATGTTTAGCTTAGCTAGTTAATATATCTCCATTGCAAATTTGAAGTATCTTGTGTCATCAATACATTTACATCCCTCAGCTCAAGAAAACGCTTTCAGGAGGGGCTTCGTCAAATCGGCTATTGCACTGAATTAACTCCGTTTGGCCAGGCCGACCCACAATTTCGTCGCAACCGTTGATGTTAGGTATGTATTTGAGACGTAGCTACACATTTTATCCATTTTTCAAATCTAGTTGATGAATAAATATGAACAATATTAATAATCTATCAATATTAATAATTTACACTTGATATCGAGTATCACAATTATGAAATCTTGTTATCTGATTTGATTTTTCAATCACGTTAATGGCCTGATATTATTCGACTTTAATTAATCCTTATCAAGCGTGATACGAACCTGACAGTCGGACGCATATACGTCAGTAAGATTTTAACTAAAATTAAATTATTTTATTTATCAAGTGGTTTAATAAAAAAAGTTCTAAAAACCGTACAATCTGTAGATATATGGAGGCTAGAAAAATAAAAATACTTTTAGTAACGTCCGAAGATACTTGTATTAATATATTTCATAGTTATGGAAGATGTTTTAATAATTATTTTTTTCATTTGGTGACATTTCCTCGTGGCTCGAAAAAGTAGCATTGGTGGAACATGCTACCCAACACTCCAGTGAAATGGGGTTCATAATTATATATAACATATCTGTTCTCTTCGCTTGCACTAGCGAAGGCGTGATGGTTATTCCTACATTCACCGACGAAGAAATCCATAAAATAACGATTCGCTTTAATCGCATTCATTGAATGGGCGTAATTTTTCGACAATTTCCATTCAAAAGAATTCTTTTCGGGGTGAAATTGGACACCGTAGAATGGATATCTGTAAAAAAATATTTTAGACGACAGCCAAAATAATGAGAAATGATCAAAAGCTACTGTCCAGTTACTTTCTTTTAATTAATGCTTTCAACTGTGTGGGGATAGAAATATTCCCAAGATACTTGTCCTGTAACTTTAAGGCATTGAACCAAAACAGGATACTTTGAGGCGTCTGTTTGAAGATTGTGGCCCTTCAGGCGTATTAGTTTAACCGTACCAACGCCTTCCCAAGAGTCAAGCTACAAGATATTAATTTCCTTTTTAATACGTAAGTGTCAGTGAACTCCAAATTGTCCGTAATATAAACACAAATAGAATTTGCACTTTTAAATTATATTTAATTCAAGAAATTTATTGCGGTAACATATTCGAGCAAAAGTGAACCTAAAATTCTGGCGAAAGTTACATATTTGTGAGATTTGTTTTCTCATTCATTTTATAGAATAAACTAGAACTTATAATCGATTTTAACTTGTACCACTTAAATTTATATGTGGACAGGATAAAATTTAAAAAGTATTTGCGTGTGACGAAAGAAAAGTATGGACAAAAAGGTGTGTAAATTCGACTAAAACCAAAAAAATATTATACCTTTTATGTTCAATTGTTGCAATAAATTGAACTCCGTAATCATCGTCGCTATAGGATGTCACCTTCCAGTCCTTCTCCAGGTCATGTGATGCCAAATTCTAAAAGGTCAATCTCATTATATCTACAGATAGATTTGGTTACTAGCGATAGGTATTTGACATTAGCTCCATCGTTAGTTACATAGTTACGTCAAGTTTCTATCTCCGTCATTCTATCGCCGTTAATGGTTATATTTATAGTTTACGCATTAGCAGTAAGTATAACACTTCCACTCAGCGTCTCCATACGTAGGTCAAGAATTACCGTGTTGCAAGGGTAAAATTACGGTGTTTCTAGACAAAATTACGGTGAATCTGCTAAAAGTGTACCGTGTAAATTACCGTGTAATTTTTCAAAGGAAAAAAACAACATTTATAACCAAATAAAGTCTTGATTCAATTTGTTTTTTTAATTATTAGCCAAGAAAATTTAAATAACATATGAAACATTGAACTCAAGTCCCACACTAACAGAATAAAATACGCAAAATCTCTGTCTATTACTTTTAAATTATTAAGATTATTCTAAGATAAAAGCTTGAAATTGAAACAGTTCTTAGATTTAAATTTTTACTACGAATTTTTAACGCGTCGTAACTATAACAAAAGACACGGTAGTAAATTTTACGTCATTCATCCATCGCACTTACAAATTTCACTCCTACCATTATTAAAATAAGGTCAAGAATAGATTGCGTGGAGGGGGATGGGAATTTAAATATTGGTGATTCCCCTGGAATTCTCGGCAACCAGAAGGAGTGCTGCCATTAAAAAATATTAAGTTAACTGACTGAGATTCGTTTTACACAGTACAAGATACAAGACAATATTTTTAACTAGGTGATGTATAATGGTAATACGGTGATGACACGGTAATGCGTTAATACTTTGACGGTAGTTAAAAACCAGATTACGGTGCATCTACGGTAATTACCGTGTATATGGAGACGCTGCTTCCACTTCACCCTGGCCTTCTGTGAGACCGTGGTACTTACCCGGACGGACGGACTATTCGAGCAACAGCGAAGACCTAGCGCAGTGTTTCTTTTCTAAGTTAGGTCGTCGGGGTTAAGTTTACTAATTATTGCATTGATCATATTATAGTTCGTTTTTCACATCAAACTGTGGAAATAAAAAGTTGCGCCCAACAAAATGAATTGATCCAATCTTATCTGAAGTATACTCGTATTAGTTACCTCATCGACAATGCAGAATTGGTGAGCGTTGACAGTCACGTCTTCGTTCGCTAGAATGTGTATTACATCCTCTGGGGCATTAGCAAACATCTTACTTTTTCTAAAATCTGAGAAGATGAACAGAGCATATTACGATAACAATAGAAAGAAGGGATTATCCCTTTATGACTGGATAATATACGGCGGGGGTCAAACTTCTTTATACAGGTTAATGCTTTAGAGTTGATTATGCAGAGTACTAGGCTGACAATTAAGTATGTTTAAGAATTAGAAAAAAGTCTATAGGTAAACATTTTTTGCTAAATCTGTCTATAGATTCCTCCTTCATACATCGGAACCAGTTTTCGAGAATTTTATAGTCTGCATCAGTTGCTTCTATGGTTTACTCTATCTAACACTCCCAGAGTATTTTCTGATTAATTGTTTAGGAGTAATTAAGGAATACAAAGAAGTCTTGACGGTAATCTGAACTATTACAAGAGTGAACCATGAGCTAAAACAGTGTTCTTGAAATTTAGTAATCACATCGTGACTTCTTAAAATTTAGTAATCTCATCACAGCATGGCAAAGCTCGTGTGCCATACGGCGAGAAATTATCCTCTCAAGCAAAATCTCATTAAAGTTTCATCGGCAAGCAATTTATCTTGTTTAGTCGAAATTTAAAATGGTAAAAATCATTACGCTGAAACCTTCACGCTAAAACGTTGATATTTTTATCTTTTTCTCGTAAACGAATTTACATTTTCAATTGAAACTTAAATTTCTTATTTGAAAATACTCGTACTTTCAGAATAATTTATAACAGACTATTAACAACCTTACAAAAAAAGAATTCATTCTAAATTTTATACGTAGCCCTGTATACTAGTAGACGTCTGTCTGCTCCGTAATTCTTACATACTTAGATGAGTTCAAATATTGATTTAACTGGAATCCGCATTAACTTTCCTTTTTACTTAAAAACGACCTCGTATTATTGTGATGTCGCGTTTACTCACCATCGGTAAAATCGAGGGGCAAATTGTTGTACGAATAACATCTAATTCTGTTTTCCACTTCGCCGCGCCCCGACGCAAGAATGATCAGCAGTTCAAAACCAAGGCAAGTGCCGAAAACGGGAAAATAGTCCCCCGCATTATTCATTTCAATAGCCAACTCGTAGATATGCTGACCAGCGTCCGCGTATCCATTCGATTGGTTGAAAAAGGTCGCACCACCAGGCATTAAAACTCTGCAACAATATTTTCAATACATTCTGGCTTGTAAAAGCATTGAAAAATCAGAAATTAACACGGAAACATTGCCAACAACTGTATTGAAATTAGTACTACTTCCTGTTTTAACTTTACTTATTTATATCGTTACATTACTTATTCAAGTGTGTCAAGCGCATTTTAGGAATTTCACTACGAATAGAAAGAACCTAGATGAGCTAATTCATCAATTGCAGTCACATTATTTCTAAATTTGATTTTTTGTACTTATTTTCAAATAACCAAAAGTTATCTTAAAATTGTACATACCCATTGATTTTGCTCATGAGATCTTTGTAATAATCACGATCCTTTCCAATTCTGAAACATACAATTATTTGTTATTGTAAATGTGCCTTATACCAGTGGTGGATATACCAGCAGGTTAAGCAGGCAGAGCCTAAGCGCTAGGGCGGCAGATTTTAGGCGGCGGCAAATTTGGCCAAAATAGTTTTGTCTTATGACAATAAAGATATATAATATACGAGTCGTGAATATTTTGATTAAATTAACACAACGAAACCCTAGTTCCTAATCATGCTAATAACGAGAAAAAACTAATGTAATGAAGACAATAGAGTACAAATCAAAATTTAAAATTTTTATTTACAGTATAAATGTAATTCATATGATTCCGAACTATGGTATTGAATCAGAAGTAAGTAGTGGCGGAAAAATTGAATAAACGATTGGCGGCAAATTTGTAAATCTGCCACTGCTTATAGGAAATTGGAAAAAAAACGTGTATTTACTTACAATATGGGAACAACTCGAGCACCTGAAGATTCAACATCCTTAACATAGGAGGCCGCGATGTAGCTGGTGTAATTTTCTTCGGGATATTTGCCGTGTAGGTAAAATGACTGCTCTTGAGATAGGACGCCAATTATAGGCCGTTCATTAACGGATATACCTTCTTGCCTCTGTACTATCACCGCACCGTTACAATGTGCAATGTATACCGTGGTAAAAGATATAACTAGTAATACGACCGTCTTCATTGCAACAAATTCTGCCAGATTTGGTACGGCAATCATCTTGGCCCATTCAGTGGCACCAAAAATGGAACTATCAAACCACCTGTAAGAATATTTAATTCAAAGTTATCGTAAATATTAGAAAGCAATATCATATCTACACACTTAATCTTTATATATAAGAACAACAAAGGTTAAGCCGTAGATAAAATATGTTAATAAAGATTAAAAAAAAGCATCTCTGATTTACTTATATCAGCATATGATTATTCAGTCATTGTGTCGTAATCTACTTGAATAAGACGCAAGCGTATTACACGATTATTCTATTACCAAACAGATAAAGTATTCACACTCACAGCCGTGTGAAACGTATGGAAATATATTAGGCATTTAAAAAATCAGTAGATTATAAAAACCATAATAGACAAATAAGAATAAAACTTTTTTCAAAGAACTTTAAACGTATGACATGCTGAAACAATTTATTTAATTAAAACAAAACTTTGAGAAAAATAACTAATTTCAAAAACTTTAACGAGATTTTACTTACCAAAAAATCAAAAAGTTGGCTCCGTCGTTCACTAAACAAATTGCGATGTTGTGTATTATTTCAGTCTTATACGTAACTTGCATCGGTGTAAGAGTCCTACACTCTTTAAAAATAGATTACTCTCCCGTAGATTTGACGCTAGCTCCACTCTAAATAATATTAAACACTTCAGCCCATTTTTTAACTCGACACCTATAATCAAAATATTAAATCATTATTATATATACCCCAAACTTTCAAAATAAAATTAAATTCGTGTCATCTTTATTGACTATCAAAGTAAATCTACGTTTTATTTCAATGATTTAGCGTCTTATGGGTACTAATTTATACCAAATATTCAGTTGCCATTTCTTTTAATTTTATTTACTTATGCCATTATTGCAAACAAAGATGCATTTCTTAATTTATTTGTTTATAGGTGAATAGTTTAACTTTGACATTGCAAAAACGACTACAAAATCTCTTTTTCCCTTAATTAAAACCAATTATCAAGAAAAAAAATTTAATTAAATGTAATAAAGGGATTGATTTATTACTTTATCTCAACATGTTGTGATGTTACCTATATGTATGTATAGTACAGAAAAAACTGACACATTCGGTTTCGGTGGTTACCATGCGGCCATCAATATCTTATATTAGTCAGCATGGTTATTGCTATTATGTAATTTAAATATATATGTTTTAGATATTTATGTTTCAGAAGTTACATAATGTGCCAACATTAATTTATTCATATGTTGCTGTAATATGTAAATACTACGCAAATATACTTCAAAACCTTAAAGGAATACAATTTAATAAACTAAAGTCCTCGATGATCGTCTAGATCTACAATTAAATACCAATAGCGCAAGGACCCTTTGATAACTCTTTCATCCATTACAAAGAGAATGTAATCACTACATTTATGATCCATTATGTGATCCATTATTCAAGTTGACATTGTAAACAGTGTTATCAGTACCTATGGCTACCCATTTAATTTTTTTTCTCATATTGACTTTTAAATCTTTATCATAAATGTTACTATTGATGTCATGGTTCGCAAAACTTGAACAAAATTTAATTAATTATTAACTTTTTAAAATTGATAAAATTTCATAAAAAGTCACATGACTACGAACGTGCCGTGATTGGTTATCTCGTACGATATTACGTCACCTATAAAAGATAGTATTAGTAGTGCTCTGTAACCGTACTACTCTGTAACCGACTTCCAACCATATTTTATTGCGAAATAACGATTGTGAAACTTTCAGCAAAAAAAAAATAGTTGTCGACAACAACCAATATTTAACTACTAAGTAACTATTCATCTATCTAGTTTCGTGGACCTAACTGGGGTAGGGCCACGCAACAGCTTCGGCTGTTGCACGAATGGGCAGCTCCATCCGGGTAGGCACCGCGATCTCACATTAGACCGACGTGGAAGTATCATACTTCTGCGTTCCACCTGGCGAGTGAGGTAGCCAGGGCCCGTTTTACTAGTATGTGGCAACGCATCTACAACTCTACGGGCGTTGCAAATGTCCATGTGCGGCAGCTATCACTTGACATCAGGTGAACCGCCAGCTCGTTTTTCACCATCTCACATAAAAATTATGTATATAACACAAATGTATGTATATGATACAACTGAAACAAATCTAATGGCATATTATAATATATTAATACCCTTCAAGAGGTTTAAACATTCATGCATGTGCTCAAAAACATTTCCTTCCTTCGGCAGTTGGGCCAAATAACCGTAACCAAACAAGACTGTTTATAAACTACGTCTACATAACGTCCCTCGTCGATTCGGTCGAAGCAAGTATTCTATTTTTTGATAAGTTTCTTTCAACGGTTCTTCTCAGGTTAGTGGATTTTTTTCCGAACCGGTAGTAGAGTTTTTGACAATCAATAAGCACTATGCTTCTATATTGAATAAAGTTATTTGAATTTGATTTAGCATTTTAGAATTCCGGTCTCAGGGAGATCTCGCGCCAAAACTACGCAACTACACATACACTTGCCAACAATCACCAAAAAATCGTTAAGTTATCACGTGCTTAGCGGTAAAGAAAAATATCGTGCAACAGCCTGCACATTTTCGCTAGAATAACAAAAAAGTAATCAAAGATAATTATGTGAAATTCGCCAATCCGCAGTAGGACCGCGAAGTGGGCCATGCCGTTATACTCTGTTAGGCCTTTCCCCAGCAATGGGATATATGTAGGCTGTTTCTATAATTTACTATGTGTGTCCATATGCTTGACTATCAAACGCATGGAAACTAGCCCTTCCAAGAGTTCTGCCACCTAGTAAGCTTTAAATAGTCACCGGACTGAAAGCATAAATCAAACAAATCCCAAGTCAACTTCACTATAACTGGGCAGTAGTATTTGCACTCTATGCCACACATTCACGCCATTACACTGGCGTGAATGTGTGGCATAGAGTCCGCAGTAAAGCCTATGGCTGTTAACTTTATAGTTAATGAAAAAATTATGAAGAGTTTGACTTTCAATGACACAATTGGAAAGCAAAAAGAACGAATTTCTAATCTTAATTTTCAATAACATTCTTTTGCAAAAATTTGATGTACTGGTTATAACGTACATTAGCACCATGTGGACTCAACGAGCAAGTTAAGATCCAGAAACATTGATTTCTACGTTTTCAGTTATTGCTCTTTTGAATACATTTTTAATAAGAAGCATACATACTTTCAAAAAAAATATTAAATGATTCTGTTTGTAGTATTCGTAGTATACAGCGTGTCTCTACAAAAATTTTTTTTATAAATTTATCAAACACGACGATAATAAAAAAATAATCAGTAAATCAATACATATCATTTTTCAAATTTCATTGCTTCAAATGCTAAAAAAAATGTACATAAAACACTTTAAGATTTTCGTCGGTGTGGCAATATGCCGTTTAGCTTAGTGGCTAAAGCCCAATCCCCACAGCGGCGACAATCTTATTGTATTTTTTCTACAAATTTAATGTTTAATCTTAAGGGTAGAGATCGGCACTAAAAATTTAAAACATATATTGACGTATTCACACTTTTCCAAATGGTAGTCACGCACTATTAACAAAAGAATTTTTTAAAATACTAAAAGTACTGTAACACTGACGCTTCGTCGTTTTCGGTTTAATTATTGTAACATTACGTTCTCTTCACGATCTTCATAAACAATTTAACTCATTCTTTAACATCTTCGTACCACCTGTAAGCAGACGACCTTCAAATTTACTCACACTTACTTTACTACATTTATTCGTGACTTACACGTAGCGGTGTGTTCCATCAACACCGAACTCTCTCGCATATCCGAATGGAGTCGCTCTTATGGTCTCACGGTGAACCCTATAAAGACTCAGGTAATTGCCCTTGGTTCATGTCTAGAGTTTACTTTGCTCAACTACCTCCAGTTATGTTTGATGGCGTCCATATACCATACAGCGATACTGTTAAAAATCTCGGCGTGATATTTGATAAGACCTTATCCTGGAAGCCACATGTCGCTGACGTGAGTAAAAAGGTGTTTGCAGCGTATCACTCCTTAAGACGACTACCGACCAGCACAAAAATCTCACTTGTACAGACCCTACTACTACTTATCCTTGATTACGCTGACACATCTAATCATCAACCTTACAGAAGAGATGCGAAGTAAACTCGAGCGCCTCCAAAACCTTTCTTATAGATTTATCTTCAACCTACGCAAGTACGACCATGTCTCTTCTTATCGAGCTCAGTTAAATTGGCTCCCGATCCGTCGTCGAAGGGATTTTCACGTTCTCTCCCTACTTTATTCTATCCTGTTTAACCCTTCGACTCCCTCGTATCTAAAAGAAAGTTTTGGATACCAGTCCATTTCTATTTATCGTTCACTCAGTTCTTCTCGTTATCTCTCGCTTTCTATGCCTTCTCATAGCACTGATTTCTATGCCTTTTCTTTTACTGTCCAAGCTGTGAAGCTCTGGAACTCACTTCCTGTGTCTATAAAATAAGCCCCGTCCCTTTATACTTGTAAGAAGCACCTGAAAGCCCATCTCCTTTCCCTTCTATAATTTCATCCCAACGTTACTTTTTCCTCTGAGCTTTAGTTGTCAGTTTTTTTGCTACTTACACACTTAATTGTGTTAAGTTATTAATATAACATAATTTGGTAATATGCATATATATGTAGGTATATAATATATATATATATATATAAAATACTATAAAAGTAATACCCCTATGTCATACAGCAGTTTTTTTCCCTATGAATGTGGTGTTATAATTTATCGTAAATACTATTTATAAAAATAATATAAATAAAAATTTGTCGAATTTCCCGACTATATGCACAAAGCACATTGAAATTAATTAGCAACACTGAAACGACGATGACGACAGGCATCAATTCACAGACATTCAACGTCACTCAGTATGGACTATGGACATGTTTCATCTGTATTATTAACATGTTTAATTGCATTGCATAAAAACGAATACTTATCGTTATATAAGTACTTACAATTAAATATACTGAATGCAAAGAATATTTTGCCAAATTCACATAAAACCACCAGATTACTCTCCTAATCAATGTTAACCATTATTTTAACTAGTCAAAGAAATCGGTTCATTCAATGCCTAAAAACTTGTGCATGTATTTATTATCCGACTAGAAAACTCCAATCAACTGGACCTGTCATGTCCCCTAATCATATGAGCGCGCATGCGTCTTTGATAAAGCGACCATAATCTTTAGTTTTTTCATACCTCATTTCCTGAGTTGCAAAGAATATTCAATTCACTAGTCTATCGATTTAAGTCAATTAAGTATAGCTCCATTCTGAAAAGGCATAACTCACTAAATTAAAACATATGCTACTTAAAATGTCATAATATCGCTCGTCTTATATTAATAAATCCTTGCGCTATGACTGCCAAAACTGTGAACCTGCGTGAACTGTCACGCAGGTTGTAGACATTAAACTTTTAATTTGCAGCAATCATGCACTCATGATGGGATGTTTATATTATAAAATATTTCATTGCTACCCTATAGTCAACTGGAAGTTTTGTATTTTTTTTTTATGTACTATTGTTGAATGTTTATTAAATTATTGGGAAATGAACTTAGGGACACATTATAAACAAAACATATATATATATGCATCTTTCCTCTTTTCTAAATTCAAATATGTACTTGAGAGTTTTATGGCAAGGCCACACTTTATTTATTAAATACCTATTTTCGTATATAATTATGTTTATTTCGTATATTATTGTTTCGTATATAATATAATATGTAAATTTAGACAAAGAGTAATCAAGCTACCGATGCACAGTTTTATTACAAGTAACAGAAAATAAATAAGTAAGCCTTTACAGATTGTATATCTCGCTTCGTATCTCTTTTGCATTACATACACATTTTCATTCGATTTTGAAACACCGTTATGCATTTCAAATTTTTATCTTTTTTACGTTCAAAATAATTATTGGATATATACATAGCATGTAAGGGATTATTCATTTATTTTCTAACTTATAAGTCTGCTTTTTTCCTAAGAATTACAAATAATTTTTTACCACATTATCCCTTTTAGAGCTATCGATCGGAAAGCTAAGTAAGCTTGATTGCTTTTGAAGGTAAAAATTTAAAGTTGGTAACACTAAAATTTTCGTCAAAAAGAAAAATGCCGCTGCAAAAAAGAAACGTAATGATAAAGGTATTTTGATAATAACTATTTCTTTGACAACAACGCCTTTTTTTAATTAGAAACTTATTATTAAGTTTATGTTGGATGTAATATATATAGGTTACCTCTAAAAACATAACAGAATACAAAGAAAACGTTATGTTGTAGGTTGGTTTCCTGCGTTGACAGAGGAATTCGTGTATTTTCTTTTATCAGCCAAATATATTCAAGTAAAATGTTTGAAATGGTAAGTTATTATCCATATGTAACTGAATATATTCATTAAACTAAACTAACTGTTTAATGTGATACTTTTTCATTCTTTAATCATAGAATACGGCGGAACCGATGCAAGTGGAACTTCCACTCGAAGATAATGAGAACAATGAGACCGATTGTTATGTAGTTGAGAATCCAACTCTGGATCTAGAGACATATGCTGCATCTTACACTGGCTTTGCTAAACTATACAGATTAATGTTTGTAGCAGATCATTGCCCTTCCCTAAGACTGGAAGCTCTAAAAATGGCAATATCTTATGTTATGACTACATACAACGTAAGTCTCTATCATACTCTTCACAAAAAACTATCTGAAGCCATAGCCTCTGCAGGCTTGCCTGATGTTGCTGTACAGATGAATTCCCAAGATATACCTGTTTTAGATACTATGTGGGTAGAATCAAAAACCAAAAAAGCTGCTATCAAATTGGAAAAATTAGATACTGACCTCAAGAATTATAAAACAAATTCTATCAAAGAAAGTATTCGAAGAGGGCATGATGATTTAGGTGACCATTATTTGGATTGTGGTGATCTTACTAGTGCATTAAAATGTTATTCTAGAGCCCGAGATTATTGCACAAGTGGCAAACACATTATCATGATGTGCCTAAATGTAGTGAAAGTGTCAGTTTATCTCCAAAATTGGGCACATGTCCTCAATTATGTATCAAAGGCAGTTGGCACACCAGATTTCAATGAAGTTCCAGGGAAAGATTCCAACCAGTCTATTTTAACTCGCTTAAAATGTGCCGCAGGCTTGGCTGAGTTAGCTACCAAAAAATATAAATCTGCTGCTAAGCATTTCCTTGCAGCTAGCATTGACCATTGTGATTATTCTGAACTGCTGAGCAGCAACAATGTTGCAGTATATGGTGGTTTGTGCGCTCTGGCAACATTTGATCGGTCTGAATTACAAAAACAAGTCATAGTTAGCAGTTCTTTTAAATTATTTTTAGAACTAGAGCCTCAGTTACGTGACATAATTTTTAAATTCTATGAATCTAAATATGCATCATGCTTGAGGCTACTTGATGAGATTAGGGACAACCTCCTCTTAGATATGTATCTAGCTCCACATTTGAACTCTCTCTACATGCAAATACGCAACAGAGCCCTAATTCAATACTTCAGCCCTTATCTCTCAGCTGACATGCGTCTAATGGCTGCTGCTTTCAACCGCACAGTCAATGCTCTTGAAGATGAATTGATGCAATTAATTCTTGATGGCCAAATTCAAGCTCGTATAGATTCACATAATAAAATACTCTATGCTAAGGATGTGGATCAGAGAAGTACAACTTTTGAAAAAAGTCTTGCCATGGGTAAAGAATATCAACGGAGGACATCCATGTTAATTCTGCGAGCTGCCATGCTCAAAAACCAAATTCATGTCAAGGTGAGTAATGCTACTTTTTTGTAAACATAATCTCTATATGCTACCATCCAAAATTTCTTAAACAGAACAAAAGAAATCTGCAAAAATAAAATGCTAAGGTTCTGCTGTTTTGTGCACAATCATGGATAAAGTACTCTAGAAATTTTACTAAATTTTTTGAATTTTTTCATCTTAAGCACTTTGCCTATATTTAAAAATTTGACTAATATCTTCACTTAATGAGTAGTTTTTAAAATATCAAAAAAGAAAAGTGCTTAGTATACTAAACACACATCTCCAAGAATTGTTTTCTTTTGTAGAAAAGTGGGGTAAGTGGTGTGGTTGTTAATATAATAAGCAGACAAAAACACAGTCATTAAGTTTTAACAAATTCCTTGAATTTGACAAAACACACTATAAGTATCTATTGCATATTTTCTTTTATGCAATGGTGTGACTACATAACAAATATTCCATGTATTTACTGTTAAACTGGCATGCGAGAATGCTGCTTTGCCTGTATTTTTTTTTAAATATTAATATTGAAAATGCAAGCAAATCATGCTTTTGCGAAGTGCTATTTTACGCTATGTGAAGAGGGATGCCATAAAACCAGAGCTCTGAATTATATGCAGTAAACACTGACTGAAAGTTTTATTTAAGCTAATTTTAGTTAAAATATGTTTATTACCCGTTGGTCTAAGTATATGTTTTGCTGCGAAACATCATGTTATAGCAGTGCTGGACTCCAAACAAATGGGAAAATGCCCTTTGAGTCAGTCCTAAAGTTTAAGTCAGATTTTCACATTCAATTCATTATGTGTTTGTACTAACATGGTATTTTGGCGACAAAAGTAAACCCACGAATATTTTGTAGATAATTATAGGAAAACTAATCTAGGAAGACTATTTGGGAACTCTCTATGGAGACTGGATTATTTTGTCTTCTTCTTCTTCTTCATTATTCAATTCGATGGCTTTGTTTTGTTGGTACTTTTAACTTGGATGGTATAATATACATACATTTACATACATGTATATGTACAACTTGTTTATATTGAATTCCCATAACTCTAGGTATATATTCTAACACTATAAAGGAGATAAAATGTCTGTGGATCATGGGTTATATACTCTTAGTTTCAAGGATTTCATTAAATTAGTACACAAAGTATCCAGTATGGTGAAGCTTTATTTGTACAATATTGCAGAAATGACACTCATTCAAAAGTTATAATAAACTTAACAGACTTCACTTCTACACTCTGCAATTTACTATTTTTACATTTTTTTTACAATTAAATTGAATATGTGACATTGTAAAATTTCAATTAAAATTGTTTCATAGAGTAGGAAATTTAATTTTACTTTTTAATATGAAAATTTAAAATGGAAAAAAAATAATTAAAAAATGTACATATGCCATTGGGTTCATACCTTAAAATTTACAACAAATTACTCTCCAGTTGCTCCTTTCCAGACGACTAGAAAGAAACCACAGTTATCGGCATTCGCAAGCCGAATAAACCCGCTAATCAGATACGGGCTCTTTTCTTTGATGTGGCAAAGGCATTCGACAAGGTCGGGCAAAATGGCTTGCTTTACAAGCTGTTCACACTCACAGTGCCAGATAGGCTCGTACACACCATCCGGGCCTTCCTTGCGAACCGCTCTTTTCGATATCTAGTTGAGAGCACCCTCTCCACAAGCCGCCGCCTCACGGCTGGCGTTCCACAAGGCTCTTGCGTGCTCTTGTACGGTAATAGTACATAAAGAGTAAAGGTGAGAGACCTTTACTCTTTACGCTGCACACGAGCGACATACCCAAAAACCCCCACGACAATCTAGCGCTTTTCGCGGATGACACGGCGCTCTTTTACACAGATAAAAATCTCAATCAACATCAATCAATTGGTTCCGCAAATGGAGAATAGAAGTAAATCCCGAAAAGAGTGTGGTGATTCACTTCACACGAAGAACTTATCCGTCACATCTTTATGTGGCCAACCACTCCCCTGGGAGAATAAGGTCAAATACTATCACTTTAATAACGTTCGTAATAGAGCCGTAAGATGCCCTTAAGGCACAAATTATTAATATATAAAATCTGCGTACGACCTATTATGTCCTACGCATCCATGACCTTGTCCACACGCACACTACACGCTTGTACAAATTGCAAATAGTACAAAATAAGTTCATCCGCCGCGCAACCGGTGCACTTGGTATCAACGCAACGTCAACCTGCACAGCGATTGCAGACACCCGACGATTTGCGAATATTTAAAGACATGACCAAACAGTTCTTCGATAGAGCCGAACATCATCCCAACCCTCTGGTGGTAAGCGCAGAAAATTACCAACCCGACACAAACGCAAACATCAACAAGCGTCGCCCGCGAAACGTCCTCATAGACCCGGTCAAAGAAGGGGACTTAGATACGTCGGACCCACCGTCGGAGGTCCCGACGGATAACACTACACCCACAATTAGTGTAACAACAAACACAATAGTTCACCCTAGCCTCCGAGCACAGAGCGAGACCAACACAACGCGTACACAAGGTACAACCGCGTTCCTAAAAACACAGTTGACGGCTATCGGGCTCCCGGACCGAACCGCAACCGCGATGGCCCTTAACCCACGGGGTTCTGGCTAGCCCACCGGTTCTGCGTCAAATGCAGCTTTAATGGTCTCAGGACTAAAAGCAAAAACATCAAATAATACAAGATACCTTAAAAATATGGGAATTAAATAAAAACATGTTATAAATACAGGAGGACTGACATGTATTTCTTTTGTTATATTTGGTATAGAGGAATCAATATCTAATTAATAAGAATTTAACTATTTATTATAACTTCAGCAGTTTAACATTATTTAGTTTTCTCCTTACCAATAGGAAATTGTGAAAAGAAAATATCTCATGAATAATTTAGTTGAAGCCTGTTGAAATCTGTATCTAATCTTTTGTAATTGGTTATGTAGACTATTGTTATTATATTTTTTCCAATCAATGCAAGAATAAATGCTATAGTAGGTATCTGCTTTTTATTTTCAAACAAATATAAATTTAAAATTTAAGTTACATTAACGGTTTAATAACCATGTTACAGCAAAGTTTCTAGTTGCAATATTGCTTTATTATCATGAGTAATGATTACAATTTGATCAGATTAATGATATAAATCAAGTTGTATAAGCTTTATCTGTACCAGTTGCTCAGTGCATTCTATAACAATTCCAATTTCACAATTTATAGCAGTTAAACCTTACATATTATTTAAATTGATTTTAATATTACAGAATATTGCTCGTGAAACTGGTCCACAAAGTGGGGAAGCACCCGGCTCAAGTACCAGCCTTACTCCTCGTAGCTACGACCCTGTGCCCATGTGATGAATTACCTCATAAGATAGTTAACATTTTCCTTTCACATGACAATTTAAAGGATAACTAAACAATACTACATGACAGTAATTGCTCTATGGAATAGCAATATATTTAAAAGTATTTGGTATCATTTACATTATCATGTGAATTAAATCATTTTCTTGAAAAAAAAAAAAAGAATTACTGGTCCTTTTATGTATAATAATCTCTGCTTGTATTTTTGTTTATTGAAAGAACAGCTGTAGTTCTGTGTAATTTTGGCAATTTGTCTTTGTCCAAATTGCTGATATTGATTAAGGAGAATGTTTTTTCAGCAATCCCAAACTTGAGTGGCTGGTTTACGCATTATTTATATGGAATTATCTATGTAACCACAAAATATTATGTCTATGTAATTTTTAATAATATTAAAAGTAAAGCCATACTTGTTGTCTTTCTTACAAATATACACCTATACCACTTCATTGTTAAACTATGTAAGTTTTATGTACATGACCAAGTTAAAAAAAAATTATATGAATCCCTTCAAAATATTCACTGAATGTATGCCTTTAACGCCAACAAAAAATTTAATGTTATTTTTTCACCTGTTATTGAAAACTTGCCAAGAACGTTTTTATTTTTGTGCTAATAATGTTGGTTTTGGGGCCGCTTGGGTGTACTAAGCCCTAATACCCTCTGTACAGAGGAAGCCTTAGCCTGATACTAATGTGTTGGTTTTACTCTTCAACTCAGACTATCTCAGTTTTATAAATGAAACATTAACATGTAAAATGTAACAGAAACATCATCAGAAAATTAAAATATGCCTCACATCAAAGAGTAATTTTAACTGGGTTTTGAAGTAGAACAATAAATATCAAATGGACATATGAATATAGTTAACAGTGAGGTTTCTGACATTTCTTGAAGAAAATGTAAACAATAAATCGAACGAGAGATGTCGCCGTTGCCTTTTTTTAGTAATTTTAAATTATTTATAGTGCTAATCTCTGCACTTAAGATTAAACATTAAAATTTGTAAAAAAAATTTTCAATTTTATGTTTTTGTCCACCTTGCAATCCTTCATTTTAACAAATAATTATAGATTCCGTGATAGAATATATGTATATACATTTATAATTATTTTTAGAACCAGTTTTCTTCTTGTCCATTTTTAGTCAGCAGCAAATATAATTTGTTTAATGCTTTTGGATCATTTATATTGATGAAGAATTTAGAAGTTATTGTGTTCCAGTATAGAAAAATTGTCTAAAAGAAATAATATATAGAGGTAATATATACACTTACATACATCAATTTTTATTAAAAATTCTTACAGATATGTCTAATTTTTGGGCATATCATAATGAATTTATGTTTATAAGTTATAACTAACCTTATGTCATAAAATACATTACAAAAAAATTCAAGCCAGCATTTTTGTCTATTATGCAATATGACAGAAATATATTGGAAATTACATTTATTGTACTTCGGCTTCTGTTATTAACATATTAGGAATGCCTTTAGAAATTGGAAACTGTCTACCGGACTCGGGACATGTGAGATAACCTTCTTCAATTTCAACCTCTAATAGGACCTTGTGGGCTTTTCTTAAGAACTCTTCATTGTCTTCAAACTTAGGATCTATTGTTTGAGGTAATCCTTCATTATGTCCGATACTACCTGCAGCTTTCCAAAGAACTTCCCAATCTAATTTTGGTATTATACGAGTTAAAAATTCTGGATTGAAGTCAACTTCTGATACCTTTACAACAGATGCGTTGATAGAAAGAGGATATCCAGTTATAACTCCCTTTAAACACTTCGATGTAAGCATGTTATGAGTTATGAGTTTCATTTCTATTAATTTATAATAACAATGAATTCTGTCTATGTAGGTAGTTACTGCTGTTTTTCTGGCTTACGCTATCACACGCTTGACGCTATCATGACTTGACTTGACAATTGACATTAATAATTTAATAATATTGATTGACTTATTGCTTATTGACAATAGAGTCGCCGAAAAAATATCGACTATCGATATTTTTTTTTGAAAATATATCGATATTTTTGGCCGAGATATTTTGATCCGATTTATCGATATAAAAAAATGAATATCAAAAACGATTTTTTTTATTGAAACTGATTCAAAGGCGAATAAAATAAAAATGAACGGAAAAACTGTGGTCTGAGTATTGCCGTGGAGACAGAGTTACATTTTGTTCCATAATTATGGTATTTATTTATTATGATGCTTCGTGCTATGATATATATATATATATATGTATATATATATATATATATATATGTATATATATATATACACATATATATATATATATATATATATATATATATATATATGCAGATAATATAATATCCGTATCTTAGGTAAAACATGGTCTACAAATAATTAATATTGAACTACATAATATGTTATTTTATAAATAGCATGCAAAATATTGATGGTATCAGCTGAAGTTACTTTAATTTAATATGTAAATAAAAAAATTATTACAGTCAGGGTCTCATTATTAAAGGTAACATAATATAATATAGAGTTTTCATAAACAATTATTTGACGTCATAAAAATTATTATCATTTAACGATATAAGTAACTTATTTAAATTTTCATGCAGCATTTTCATATTAAACAACTTTTACTAAACAACTTGCGGGTTTCTTTTTGACCCACTTTATTTTAAACAATTCTTTGTTTTTTACAAAGTTACATGTTTTTAATTAGTCATTTTTTGATTCCATTCAGGGCTAAAGAAACTGAATTATTCACTAAATAAACTGTATGTTTTTTCCCAATGAAGGTGTTGATAAATAACATACGTCGTGGAAGCAGGTGTTCGAGTCTAGAGTAACATAGTTTGTTACCACGTGAGCGGTCCAAGACGCGAACAAGTGTATGTCTGGTGTCCCCCAGAGGTTGAACAGCCTCGTGGTTGCTTTTTTCTATGAGATGCCACTTGGAGCCGGCGCGATTGCGCGAGAGGTGGTCGGCTTCGAGGTTGTACAGTCCCGGTAGGTGGTAAGGGAGAAGTACAACATTGAGGTGGTCTGTTAGGGCCAGTAGTTTTTGAGTCAGATATAGCAAATGTCGTGACCGGGTTCCTCCCTCGTTCTATGTAGGAAACTACAGTTTTGTTGTCACTCTGAAGAATGACTGTCGAGTCTTGGGACAACATGGCTCTCGAGGATATGGCAGCTATCTCTGCAAACATCTTCAAATTGCAGTGCCATTTTCTCTGGTGGTATTCCCATGACCCTTTCACCATTTCGGTGTTTACAAGAGCTCCCCATTGAATGTCCGACGCGTCGGTGATAACGTGGATCGTGACCATTCTCTGAGGATGAATTGGTGTCCTCTGACTGATGTTCTCTGACCACCACTCCAGCTCTGTACGTACCTCGTCCGGATACTGCTTTTGTGAGTTAGGATACCTACTGATCTTCTTGTTGCTGCGGTACTGCAGGACTCGGCAATACAACCTTCCCCGGTAGGTGAGGGTGATGAAGGTCGCAAAGTTGAGGTGTTCTAAGAGGCATTGTGCCAGCGTTAGGTTTCAACTGCCGGCCGCAAGTCGCACGAGCAAATTCTGACGAATTTTTTGTATTTTGTCCAATAACAGGGACTTGCTGTTGGATTTGGTGTCCCATACAATTCCCAGAAAGTTTATTAATCTCGTCGGTGTCATAACCTATTTTTCCATGTTGACCCAACAACTTAAGCTGCGCAGAAAACGTATGACCATCTTTACTTGAGCTTCCAAAACGTCTCTGTCCTGGTGTACCGGCAGATAATCGTCTAGATAGACCACTAGTCGCAGACCGTTCTTGCGAAGTATTTCGGCTGTTCAGTTTGTTTCTGAAGCAAAAATCCTCGGTACTGCAGCAAAACCGAATGGCATACAAGTCATCTGAAGTAAACGACCCTGATAACTGATCCGGAGAATCCTTCTGTGCAGCTTTTTTATCGGTAGATGATAGTAGGCCTGACTTAAATCTATGAAATATTTTCTTTAGGCGCGATAACCTCGTCACTCATTATTAAGCGTTTGAGGTATTAAGAAACGGAAGACAAACAACGCTTGTTTGCAATTAACCAACTTTCTACTTTAAGTCAGAAAAGTTAATTATAACAACTAATAAAAGTATTAAATTTTAACTTTTTACGACTGCACTGGTTGAAAAACGACGCAACAATGACAAAATACGGCAGCTTGTCTTTGCCTGTGAGTTAGTTCCAGAAAGGAGTATAGAGGGCGCTGTAGGCGCGGTTTACGAAACGGAAGTAGAAAAATTTTGCGACCTGCAGCGGAAATCAGACGATGTACTCTCATAATGGACTTCGGGTGTCAACCGGAACACATAATACAAAATCCAACATTGCATTCGCGAAAATACAGTCATAGAAAACAGTATTTTATTTTCGTTTATTTATATCTTTTACGGCTTTATATGTTAATATTCAGCAGACTAAAATTACAATAAAAATTTAGTTTTTGATACGATTTCGATACATTTCGATCATCAGATCAAAATATATAGGCTAAAAATATCGATGTATTTAAAAAGATATCGATATTTTTTCAGCATCCCTAGTGGTTGGTAACATTCAAAGAGTAAAGTTTTTTTCTCTACGATTGTGGCATTCTAGCCCTTAAGCCAATGACAAGTAAAAGGAAGGAAACAGTGGTTTTGTTGAAATAAATTTATTTCAACAGGAGTAGGAAGCGGAATTTGAAAAAGGAAAATAATCGAGACATACATAAATACAATGTGGTAAAGTATTATTAATTACAGAATATTTATTTTTAATTTAATCATAAAAAAATTTTAACGTTAAAAAAATCCGTAACTAAAAAAATATTTTTCAAACAAACTAATTAAGTAAAAAAGAAACAAAATTTGTAACACCTATACAACTACAACTGACTGATTCATACATTCCGAGACTTTATCATTCGTTGCCACAGCTTCGCTTTACAAGCCTCTCCTTCTAACAGTATGTTTTGTCTCTTTTAAATTCATTCAACCCGGCTTATGCTTTGTGACCTTTACAAATGAACTTTACGTTAGTTTTATACATAAGGGTGTTCTAAAGTTCTTTGTTTTGGAAAATTTAACAACTCGGTAAATATTGATGTTTAAAGAAAGTAAATGTTTAATACAATTTTAAAAAGTTATCCTCTATATGTGTGTTCATTTATTGTCGCGATAAAGACACGCTGTATATAACCCTATTAACCAAATTATACTATAGTTTTATAGCATTTTTCTGAATAAATGAAGCTAATATTTTATATACACAAGGCTCGTTATATGACAAAAAGAATGGTATATTAATAGGAAAAGGTATCCGGAGCAATAGGAGATCAGTAAAAAGAGAGGAGCGGTCATATAATGGACAAGAAAGAAAAATATGGTTCAAATTACCTTCTTCCGTTCCACAAGCATATAAAGGAATATCTACAACATGAATCTTAAACAGAAAAGGCGAAGAACAGCAGTGACCTAATCGCAAACGAGTTAAAGAACTAGTACAATATTTATTTAAATTGACTTGAGTGTACCAAGGCTTATTTGGAATTGTCGGTTGAATTGATTAGTAGAATTTTCCTTTCACTAGGCTAGGAGATATCCAGTAATGTTCCCAAGACTCTTTCAAATATCGCTTCGACAAGAAAAGAAGATCGTGACAATAATTAGTGTAGGGATATATGCCACTGCTTAACACGGCTTCATTTGCTAACTCGTCTACCTTTTCATTTCCTTTAATGCCGTTATGTTCGGGAATCCATGCAAAGACTACTGTAATGTTTCCAACTTGGCGTTTGTATAACAATTTTCTTATTTCTAATATTATAGGTTATTGGCTTTTTGATTTAAGCGGAAAATGTGCTAATGTTTGTAAAAAACTTAGAGAGTCCGTAAAAATTATAGCTTTACATAAGTTGGCTAATAATATATATTCTACTACGCGAAATAGACCGAAACATTCCCCAGTAAATACTGATGATTCGGGAGGTAATTTAATTTTTTGTACAATATTACACTGAGAATGAAATACTCCAACCCCAACACAACTATTATTGGTATGTTTAGAAGCATCACTATATATATATATTGCCAATTCTCCCAGTTATTTTCAATGATGAATTTGAAAGCTGTATGAATTTCTATTTCATCTTTTTTAATTCCAATATTGAGTTTTATGGAGGGTGTAAGAGTCAAGATTTTATAATCGGTTTCAAACAGGGAAAGAGTTTTAGAACGATACATAGGGGCTTCAATAGCAAGATATTTTTGGTAAATTTTAACAAGACATGGTAATTCCTTGTGTTTTCAATATGAAGATGAATGAATGACTTGACATAAAAGAGTAAAGTTAAATGTTATCTATATGGTTATGGTAACATTGCTCTAGCAATTGCTAGCAAGCTGTCAACTATGTACGTGTCATAGTTTGTATAGTGTCATATTTTTTAACATCTGAATACAAAAATTCTTTAGTATGTTGAATCATACAGAACCCCGTGATAAATATTTTTAAAAGAATTTTATAAAAACAATTATTTATACCGATAGGACAATAATTTCATACAATAACAAGGAGAAATTATATGACGGTAATCTACAATTTTTTATGATAAAACGAAAGAAACACCTAACAAATGTCTAATCAAGAAGAAATCAAACGTGAACACGTTTGTCAAGAAATTAACAATACACCTGAAAATGAAGAACAGTCTAGCACAAAAGATGTTGCTATGGGTAGACCTAGTGACAATGATGTTGTAGGCAAGGATGATAAAACCGTTAAACATGTTGAAAGCCCAAGGACATCAAAAGGAAAAAATGCCAAAAAAAAAGAGAAGAAGAAAAGCATGCATTTAGAAATGCCAGTAATTGCTGTCCCACCTCCTCAACCTCAAGTACAAACTCCAGCCAATGACAGACCACAAAATGGGTTTATTTCAGTCCAGGAGTTATTTCTCCATCAAGGAGGATCTTTGTATGTATCTAACTCAAAATATTTAGAGAACCTATCCCGTCTTCCACAATATCAATACATGCAAAGTAGCTTTGTGAATATAATTCAGACTCAAGCTGGGTCTGTTTTAACTCCTGGTAGTTTACCAAACTCGCCATTATCACATATGAATTGCATGTTGCAAGCTTGGAGTGCACCAAACTCGCCACTCACTACTAGTCCTGTCTCACCTAGGTATTTGCAGAATGTATTGCAACATCCACTGCTTAATCAATCATATGTACGGTGTAATAATAACTTTCAACCCAGACATGATCTAAGATCAGTACCCATGAATATGGATAAAAAGAAAAAAAAAAGCAAAAAGAAAGATCTTGATGAAAAAAATTTTGAGCCATATTTTACTATAGACATGGTTGAGGCTGGTTTAAAAGAAAGCACTTTAATTGAAGGTGTTGTGAGAATAAATCCTAAACAGTTCCAACACTCGTATATATCCAGCAGTGATCGCAGTGAACAGGATATTTTTATAGATGGTATTAAAAACAGGAACAGAGCACTAGAAGGTGATGTTGTTGTTGTACAATTATTACATCAGAGTGAAGAAAGTACTGAAGAAATAAAGCAAAAGAGAGGAAAAGTTGTTTTCATTAAAGAAAAGGTTCATGCTAGAACTTGTATTGGTCATTTAAAATTGATGCCCGATAAAAGCAGAATGAAAGCATTATTTGTGCCGAGGGATCACAGAATTCCCAGACTTAATATACCATTCACAAGTTGGCCAGACAATTTTTATACAGAAGCAAAAAAATATGAAAACACACTATTCTTAGCTAAAATCGAAAATTGGGATGACACAAGATTTGCTTTAGGTAAAATCATATGTAACATAGGTCAATCAGGAGACATGCTGACAGAGTCCAAGGCAATTCTAGCACAAACTGATTTAGATGTAACTCCGTTTGGACAAGAGGTAAGAGATCTCTATCCTCGCTTGGATTATGTCATACCTGAGAGTGAAATACAAAAAAGAGAAGACTGTCGTAAATTGTGTATTTTTAGTATAGATCCTGCAAATTGTAGGGATATTGACGATGCTGTGTCATGCAGAAAACTAGACAATGGTAATTACGAAATTGGTGTTCACATTTCTGATGTTACTCATTTTTTGACTGAAAATACTATTTTAGATGAAAAAGTAGCAGAAAAGGCAACTACTGTTTATTTAGTAGAAAAAGCATACCATATGCTTCCTGATGATTTGTGTATGCTTTGTTCCTTGTTTCCTGGTGTGGATAAACTTGCCTTTTCAGTTTTTTGGGAGATAAGCCATGATGCAAATGTATTGAATCATAGATTTACTAAAAGTGTCATTCATTCTTGTTGTCAGTTAACCTATGATCAGGTACAAGCTGTTTTAGATGACAAAAATGATGCTGAGGCATCTTTCCCAGAATTTTACAATGGATTTCAATATATAGATGTGTATGAGTCAATAAAAATACTTGGAAAGATTTCATCAATATTCAGACAGAGAAGATTTGAAAATGGAGCACTTCGCATAGATCAACCTAAGGTTTCTTTTCATTTAAATCCCTCCTCCAGTTTACCTGATGCTATCTGGATATATGAAAGTAAACAGAGTCATCAGCTTATTGAAGAGTTTATGTTGCTTACAAATATGACTGTAGCAAGGAGGATTTATGAAGACCACCCCAATTTAGCATTTTTGAGATGTCATCCACCTCCAAGTAGTTATATGCTGCAACAACTAGCCAAATCATTAAAGCCTATGGGTATTGATTTAGATATTACTTCATCTGGTACTTTATATAGATCTTTGTTGCAATATGTTGGCCCTGACAATGCAGATCAAGGCAAGGCAATGGTCCTCAATATGCTGTGTGCAAAACCAATGACAAGAGCAAAGTATTTTTGTGCTGCTGGCTGTGATGATGATGACTTTCGCCATTATGCTCTAAACATTCCTCTGTACACACATTTTACTAGTCCTATTCGACGGTATGCTGATATTATGGTGCACAGGTAATTTTCATATCCAATAACTGTATTAACTTGATTAAGGATGTTATAGTTTATATTTAATCTCATCAAATAACAATTTACTAATGTTTTTGTCAAATACTACTTTTGATCCGACTATTACTTTAAACTTCACTATAATATTCAATAATATTTTCGCTGAATGTTTATGATTTTTTTCTATTTTACAATGTCATTTTCCTGCTTTCTAAAACATCTTAATAAACTTCGCCCTACCTCTTAACCCTTAATTGTAAAATATCTTTAACAAAGCTTATAACTTTCCAGACTGTTATCAGCAAGCTTAAATTATGAAGAAGTACCTAAATGGGAAGTTCATAAAGTACAAAAGATAGCTGCACAATGTAATAAACAAAAATACAATGCTAAAAGAGCAAGTGAATTATCAACAGAGCTTTACACATTAAAATATATCGAGATGAATTCTCCACTCATCACAGAAGCAGTTGTTGTTGAAGTTAGAGAAAAATATATTGATGTCACCATAGTTGCTATGGGTTTAAACAGAAGAATTTTTTTTAATAATGTAAGTTATATAATTCTTCAGCATTTTTAAATCAAGGTTTCCTATTCTATATACAATTCCTAAAATATTCATAATATTTAATACAAGTAGCATATTCATGAATAGCTTTTCGCCCGCGACTCTGCCCTCACGTACTACATTTCATATTGTGCTTAAAAAGTACTAACAGAACCCATTGTGCGTGAGTAGACTCGCACTTTTCTGATTTTTTTTAACTTTATATAAACATACAATCATCATCATTATGTAGACCAAAATATATATTGAACTATAGTTTTATCCAATTAAATTATAGCCATTATATACAATTTTATCACACATACCTTCATTTTTTTGTTTTTGAACCAATTTAAATAAATGTAACACTAAATGTTAAGTGAAGCTATGTGTAGTAGATTCATTAGTGAATGTTGCCCCGTAATCGGTTAAGCCGTTCCTGAGATTAGCATGCACAGAAAAACGGATAAACAGACAAAAATATTAACAATCATTAATTTGGCTTCTACTGCTTTGATAAAGGCCCCCCAATAATAGTATTTCTCAAATATCTTCCATGTACAGACAACAATCAGTTACATTTTTATTTTATGTATAGATTAAAAGAAATGTTAACTTTTTTTTTATTTTTTTTTATGCGAAAAGTTGTCAAACGAGCAGACGGTTCACTTGATGTTAAGGGAATACCGCCGCCCATGGACATCTGCCACATCCGAGGGTTACAGATGCGTTGACAACCTTTTGAAAATTGGGCTCCGGCTACCTCACTCACCAGACGAAACGCGAAAGTATTTGTTATACTTCCACTTTACGCCGGTCTTCTGTGAGGTCGTGGTACTTACCCGGATGGGCCTGCCCATTTGTGCAACAGCCGAGGCTGCTGTGTGGCCCTACCACCATATGAATTGAATGAACCTATGAATTCCAAATAGGCTGGACTAACTGTGATGAAATTTTCGTAGCAATAGGATCAATAGAAATTCATTTTTAGTATTTATTGCTCCCCACGTGAATTACTCTCAATAATGATTCATTGAATTTATGATAAATGCATGAGCTAATAATTGGGCAAATATCATTAGGGTAAAAATTTTTTTTGATTTCACAGGACTTCCCCGGAGAACACAAATGTATTAAGAATGATGCTGGTTTGAAGCTCTCCAAAATGGAATTATTGTGGAAAGCAAAAGATTTACCTGATATAAAACAAGTTATAGAAGTATTTTCAATAGTAAAAGTAGAGTTAAATAGAGATGAAGATATGATAAAGGTAGAGACTAAATTAGTAAAACCTATTTGAATTTCACTCAAATAAATAATTTTTTAATCATTATCACTTTTTAATAATAGACATTTTGAATTACAAGTATGTAGTCAATAGCTGCAGCTATTGTTGTAATGTATTTTTTTATATACAAAATTACATTTTTATATTACAATGATGGTTTACACACATTTGTAAGAAATAAATTAATCCCAAAAATTTATATTTATATTTGGACATTTGACTTATTATGTTTTTGAATGGTTTTTTAATATGATGTATAGATGCAGTGTTAAATTTTAAATTCTTTAATAAAAGAAATTAATTGTACATGAATTTATTCAATTTATAGATTTTAGTGTACATTAGTTAGTTGACTCTTAAACACAATGTGTTAAATTAAACTTGCACAAATAGCATTTTATTTAAATAGTATTATAATTTACAATAAAAAACTTCTTGACATAGGAAATCATCTCTCCATTTTATATTGATGTCTAGTGTTATTTCTAAGCTGTTCATATTAGATATGATAGACATAATTATATTGTGTGATTTGATGTTTGCCACCAAGTACAATGTTATAATAATTAAGTTTAAGACGCAATGCTCAATCAGAGAGCAGTTTATGAAATAAATATGGACTCATAATACATTTTTTTTGTTTTTGTACTGCCTTGAAGACATATAAAAAATTATTTTATTCTATTGCTATGATCATAATCATTAATTGGTTAAAACCATGGTCCCATCCTAGTAGTAACAGAAATAAATGGTGTTTTAATATAATTAATAAAAAATTACCATAAAGTCTATCCCTTAACATTTATTGAAACCAGTATGCCTTCTTTTGGCATAAATCAATGATTGTACATGAGTGTAGTAACCAGGGATTATTATTAATATATTAGAGATTGCACAGCTGATAAGGTTGTTTATTTTTAGAACTATCAAACTTGTATTTGTTATTTCAATTAATAATTACACATTTTATCAACACACGAAATTGATTTTAACTTTTTTGTTAATTTTAAAATTTTAATAAACCAACTATTAAGAACTAAAAAAATCTTATTTTATTATGAAGGCGTCACACGTTGTATTATGGATTGTATGAACAGAACAATCCGAAGACTATCTTTATTTACTTCATCTTTTAATGAACCTGTGAAAAAGCTAGTTTCTAGAGGGATGGAACCAAAACTAATACCTAAACAGTGGCGGACTAACCTGGTGGCGGACTAACATGGTGGCGGAAGGGGCGGTTCGCCCCGGGCTTCCGGTCCTGGGGGACGCCCAAATGCCTTTATGTTCCCTTTCAAAAATTCATAATTTAACGTAATGTAAGACTTTCATAATTTGATTCATGTTATTGTCATTATTAACCGGATTGTTATAATTAATTAAATATTAAGTAAAAAAGCCAGCCAGGTGCGAGTCGGTCTCGCGCACGAAGGATTCCGTACCAATATCAATAAAAACGGCAAAAATATCTCATACACAGAAATACATCATCGATGAAAATATCGACTCTCTAAACATCACGGTTCATGAGATACAGCCTACAGACGGACAGACAGACCGTCTTCGGAGTCTTAGTAATAGGGTCCCGTTATATCCTTTGGGTACGGAACCTTAAAAAAATGACAACGCTTACTAAATGTATATTATTTTAAATGTATTTTATAGTTAGCCGTGTTCATATATTGATATGTTTTTTTAATACCCATGTTATAATTAGAACATAATTGAGCTTTTAAATATACCCAAAAACTATTTTCCGTGTCATCTTCACTAAATCATTGGTTGTTAAATAATCTAGAAACTGAATAACGAGAAAATTAATGAAGACGATAGAGCAAAACTAAAAACGTTGCAATTTTTTTGACAGAATAAATGTAATTAATATCATTGCGAACTACGGTATCGAATTTCAGAGGTCATTAGGGGTGGAAAAAATTGAACAGCCAATATTGGCAGTGGCAAATTTGTAAATCCGCCACTGATGCACAGCCATCCCAACATCTTCCCATGTTAATTTATTTTTATTTGAAGTTTTTTGTTGTTTTTTGTAGATTTTAATGTTCGCTGTCGAAGCAGATGAAAAACTACCGAGGTGAGTTGTGGTAGCGGCATATCGATGTCGGAGGTGAACATTCTACACCTCTCCATCTCCTGAACTGACAGCTATCGCTGTAACTAACAGAGATCGTATAGCCACTTATTAACGGGGTGCATCTGCGTTTGTTATAGTTCAAACAACCTTGATGCTGAAAAAGATCTGCGCTCACCACAACAATTAAGATAGCATAAGACCTAAAGCAAGAACTTGCCTGTCGCAATAGCTTCAATACTGGTGAACAGCCTCAAAGAAACAGAAAAATAGCACCACAAGTCTTCTGATCGACGTAGCACTGTAGAACAACTTTGGAGCCCCAATAATGGCGGCCAGGCTATGTGAAGCCAAAAAGATTTTTCTCATTGGTGACATGAATCAGCTACCGTTTATAGATAGAGAAAACCTCTTCTCAATGTTGTACAAGCAGCTGAGTCCCAACGCCACCGTCTAATATTTCTGTGAGTCCCAGCGCTGGACCTCGGCTGGAGCTAGGTCTAACATGACACATTTATGTCACTATCTAATGTTTGGCCAGCTGTTGTCTCTAAGCACGATGGAATTCCAAAATCGGTTTTAAAACAGTTGCCTAAGCATTGTATAGATGCCATAGCGCGTATTTTTAATGGTATCCTCTACACAGGATAGGCACTTCCCGGACATCTGGACAACCGGGCTTGTAAAAAGTTTTTCCATGTCATCGTACGTGAAGTTAAGAAACCAAGTTGAATCTTTTTGGCTTGTCTCCCATTGCAGTTTTGTTATAATCATGTCTATAACAAAGTTGTGAAGTTTTGTGAAAAATTGTAGAAATACATTAATTTTAATTTCTTAGCGATAGCAGCCGTGATAGCTCAGTGTCCGGGCGCTCGCCTTTAATTCAATATACTCGAGCAACCAGAGTTCGATCCCCGGTGCCGGCACCAATGAAGTTTTTAACTTTAAGTGCTGACTCATCACGTGCTCCGCGGTGAAGGAAACATCGTGAGGAACCTGCATATTTTCGAAATAATAACAAAAAAAAATATTTCGAAGATATGTGAAGTCCGCCAATCCGCAGTGGGGCCGCATGTTGGACTATGCCCTGATACTCACTGTATAGAGGAGGCCTTTGCCCAGCAGTGGGACATGTATAGGCTGTTACTTTACTTTTACTTTTTTAGCGATAGCAGACACAATTAATACAAACGTAGTTAGCATCGACGTCATAATTCACACTTAATATTTCTTAATGTTTACATAAATCAATATTAAGTGTTAACGTTGCGCGATTTATTCATTTTTCTATTAAAGACGTTTATGATCTTTGTATTGGATGACGTAGTTAAAATCTCGCGTTATCACAATACTGTCGATATAAGAGTAACGTTACCCGCGGCGACAATGCGCCGGTCATGGGGTTCGATTCCTCGATACCCGTAACTGCACCTGTCTGAGCATTAGTACAGTGTAGATGAGTCCGTACGTGACGGGTAGACAATTTGGAAAAAAGACGTGAGAAGCGACTGCAGTAATTTAATTGACATGTCACACACAATACAGGCGGCGTACAAGGCATCCGATATCTCCAAATAAATTCGGCGAGACTAAAGGCCCATTTACACGATGCCATTTTCTTGAACATACAAGAGCAATAATTGAATGCAATAAATTGCGCGCAATAATTGTTTAGACCATTTCTTGTTTAGACCATGCAACTCATTTATTGCTTCAATTTAATTGTATACAACAGGCAAGAAACTGGCACCATGTAAATGGGCCTTAAGAAATTATTGTGTGTGCTGTTTACACCAAGGAAAGTTTTGAAACAAAACTTGAAGCAAGTCTTGTTCAATAGTCAAGAATGTTATGTGCTGTTTAGACAATGCAACTCATTTATTGCTTCAATTGTAATTGTATATAACAGGCAAGAAACTTGCACCGTGTAAATGGGCCTTTACGCAACTTCAATACAGCTCGTATTAAGGGAGATATACAGCGGAACCTAGGATCAAGTCTTTGCCAGAGATCTAATCGATCTCTAGGGTCTATAGAACAAAGTCAACTAAGTTTAAATTTGACGGTGGGGCTATTGTCTCCAGTAGACCAGAGGTTTTGAGTGAGCTTGAGTGGTTCACATCGTCGTTAGAACACGTGTGATTAAAGGCCCATTTACACGATGCCATTTTCTTGTACATACAAGAGCAATAATTGAATGCAATAAATTGCGCGCAATAATTGTTAAGACCATTTGTTGTTTAGACCATGCAACTCATTTATTGCTTCAATTTAATTGTATACAACAGGCAAGAAACTGGCACCGTGTAAATGGGCCTTAACTACCAAAGAGCGAAGCTTGTCCGACACTGTTCCGAAAATATCCCGGACGTCATTCTTAGCGAGATTAGAATGGGTCCTAACCATCTTAATATCAGATTTACAGCCGAGCTTCAGGAAGCGGTTGGAGTACCAGTACTTATAGTCCTTCAGACGCTCTTTAATTCTGTCCATCAGGATGGTGCTACACCAAAGGTGTGGAGCAAATGTGTGGTGGTGTTGTTCTTCAAAAAAAGTGACAACGCTGTCTTGAAGAACTATAGATCGATATCCTTCTGAATCGTGTCTATGTACTGTTTTTGAGCCATCTTGACCAGTGACGATAATCGGGCGCGCTCAACTAGTCTTCCCCGTAAAGTGGTTAATATGAGTACTTTATTGTTTGATTACACACTTTGATAATAATCACATACAATTAGAACTTTAACATTAAATTCAATAAGTATATAAATTCAATAATTATACCCCATTGCGCTACTTATATATGAAATGTGATCTTATTCTGTTTCTTTTTAAGTCCAGCTGCATTTTACAAACAGTAGGAACGACACAAGACGCCCCATGCAAGACAGACTAATGTTAATTCTACGGGATTGGCTATATAAAAACAAAAGTATACTTCTCATTCAGCCTCAAGGGCATATAATAATTCTACGAATAATCATGACCTACTTTCTTTTAAGGTTTTTGCGACATGTGTATGATAAAAAAAATAACTTGGGCATTTGAAATCAAAATTCAATTAAACAAAAAAAACACAAATAGTGCCCTTTAGCTATGTTGTTGAACTCAATTCAAAGCGTATTTCAGGTCTGTCACTGAGTAAGGCCGAGACTGGACGAGACACTGAGAGATCGACTCATATCGCATTCTGAAAGATTTTATAACCGAATTATACAAGAAAAAATTGAATAATTACAACGAGCGCTCAAGCCAGTGTTGCAGTACAAATAGTTGAAATATTTAACAAACTTTTTTTATATTTAACATTAATTACATTCATTAAGACAAGTTGCTTTTATTTTACTCACTTTGGTCAGGTATTTTATATCGATATATCGGATCAAAATATATCGGCTAAAAATATCGATATTTTGCCAAAATCGCAGGTTGACAAAAATAATAGACGTAACGCACTAAACAAAACATGTAATAAAATCTTAACGTAAACATAAACAAACAACATGCTTATAATCTATTATGAGAATGATGAATGGAAGAGCAATTAAAGTAATTATAGATTCAAACGGTCATTCCAGCTACCTCCTGATTAGTCGTTATAAATTTATTATCAATGTTGAGCTGGTAGTCAGACCTACGTGATTTGGTTTTTCCTGTTTCACTATTTATAATGTTCCAAGTCATTTTTACTTTATTAGATGCATTTTTAATTTTATTTCTCAAATGTAATGACTTGGCGGCAAGACACACTTTTTTAAATATTTTTGAGTAATTTTTAACATAATCTTTAAATGTCTCAGAATGATTGTATGACCTTTTGATATAGCAGAATGCGATTAGCGCTAATGGAACGTAATATTATCAGTCTACGAATAAAATAATTGTATTTATGAAACGACTTTATATTTTCCGCTTAGTTAAGTGACATAACTATCAACACACTGTTGCTAGGCTACAACACTTTCCCTCAGTTAACTAAGCCGAGCTCTCCTCTGAGATGCGTGAATATTACCCTTGGAAGTGGTTTCGTGAGAATATCCGCGATTTGTTCAGAGGAACTCACTCTTCTAACTTCTATTACATTTTTTGCTACTTGCTCACGCACAAAGAAGTGCCTCAAACGAATATGTTTGGTTCTCTTATGGAACTCAGGGTTGTGAGCTAATTTCACTGCAGCTTCATTGTCGACGCTTAGATTTGGTACTGAGCTGAGCGTGGTCAATTCTTTGAATAGCCTTGTAAGCCACACCATTTCTCTCGCAGCTTCGCTTGCGGCGACTAGCTCTGCTTCTGTTGTTGAAATAGAAACGGAAGCCTGTCGTTGACTTAGCCACGATATCGCTCCTCCTGCTTAACGACACAATACTCCGGTTGTAGAGCGTCCTGTGCTGAGATCTCCTCCGTGATCAGCATCACTAAAAGCATCTAAGTATTCCTTACTTGCATTGGAATTATATTTTATACCATACGAAATTGTGCCTTTTAGGTATCGCATAATCCTTTTAACTTTAAGCCAATCTGCTTTGGTAGGTGCTTCGAGCTTTCGTGACACTATACCTACTGCATAAGCAATATCAGGGCGAGTCGCAACCATTAGATAGGCCAATGCTCCAACTGCTTCTCGATATGGAAAGTTAGCATCGTTGTCATCTTTCCCTGTTTCAACAGTTTCTTTTTCTATAGGGGTTGAAATTGGGTTACAATTCATCATTCCAAATCTTTCTAAAATTTTCTTAGTATATGCTTCTTGTTTCAGTATGATTGAACCATCACATTTTGAAATCTCCATACCCAGATAGAATGAAGCTGATTTCGTAGTTATCTTTATTCTTTGTTTAAGATCATTGAGAAATTCTTCTGCCATCTTTTGATCAGTTGCAGCTATGAGACCGTGCATCGACATAAAGTGATAATAAGAGTTTCTTGTCTCCTTGTCTCTTTATGTATAGACATGTATCTGCACAACTTTGTTTAAATCCTAGTTCTATTAGAATTTCATGAAAAACAGTGATTCCAACATCGTGGCGCTTGTTTCAAACCGTAAAGGCTCCGATTAAGGCGACAAACTCTCTCTGTGCCATCTTCAAAGCCTTCGGGCTGTTTCATATATATCTCTTCTGTTACTTTTCCGTATAAGACTTCTGTCATTACATCAAACTGTAAGAGTTAAAGATTTTCTGATGCAGCAAAGCGATAGTAACGAATAGTAGCCATTCTTGCTACTGGGCTAAACGTCTCTTGATAATCGATGCCTTCTTGCTGTCGAAATCCCTTCGCTACTAAGCGTGCCTTGTAGCGTTCGATCGTGCCATCACTGTTCCTTTTCAACTTGAATACCCACTTGCATGGTATGCATTTCTTATTAGCTGGTAAATTTTGAAGAGTCCAAGTATCATGCTCCTTTAAAGATGATAGCTCTGCCTTCATTGCAGACAACCACTTTTCTTTATTGTTTTAATAGCCTGTTTAAAAGTTAAGGGTTCTTCGCATAATATATGGTTTAATGATGTAACATAATCGTTGAATTTTTCTGGTCTTTTGAGTGAAGATCGATCACGCAGATCATACCTCTGTTCTTGACTTTGGTCGATACTATCATGAAACTCGTAATCTCTGATATTACTATCTTCATCACAATCTTCTCTCTCTAATTCAAGCGATTCTCTTGGTTCTTCTGGCAACGGATCATAGACATTATCAGTTTCCACTTGGGCTTCTCTCTCTGGCTCAATAGGTTCTATGTCGTCATTTGTAAGTTCCACTGGCTCTGTTGAATGTATATCATCTTCAACTGTACGTTCCAATATGATTTCATCTCTAGAAGTATTGCAATCCTGTGACACTTTCAGTTGAAATTCATTTATCACGTTTTCATTACCTGTCTCAGTCTTTGCATCTTCTGATGATAGAGGTGATTCATCGAAAATGACGTCTCTCGACCGAACAAGACGATTTTTCTTACCGTCGGTAATCCAAACTCTGTAGCCGTCTTCATCATATCCGATAAGATATCCTTTAATGGCTTTCTTGTCCATTTTTTTCCGTTTTTGTTTTGGAATGTGTACAAAACATCTGCTCCCTATTATTCTGAGATGTTTTATGTTCGGTTTTTTTCCAAACCAGACTTCGAAAGGGCTCTTGCATTCTACTCTTGATGCACCTGTTCGATTTAGTATATAGGCCGATGTGTTTATCATTTCAGCCCATAGTTCTTGTGGAAGTGGCTCGTGCGCGTACATAAGTGATCTTCCAGTTTCAACAAGAGTTCGGTTTTCTCGCTCACTACACCCATTTTGCTGTGGGGTATAAGGCATAACCAACCTTTGCTTGATACCATGTTTATCTAAAATATGTTTGACACTTGTGTTATCGAACTCTCCTCCGTTATCGCTCAGAATAGTTTTAATTGTATGGCCTTGAGTTTTGACTGACTGAATCATAATTTCAAGTTTGTCTTTAACTTCATTCTTATTGCGCATGAAATAAACCATTCGATAGCTAGAGTAGTCGTCTTTAAAAAGTACATAATATTGAAACTTGGTACAGCTTTCTTTAAATGGTCCACAGACGTCAGTGTGGATTAATTCTCCAGGTTCGGTTGCTCTCGTTCTCGTACTGAACTTTAATCTATGAGCTTTCCCATAAACGCAGCCTTCACACGTATCTTTATCCAAAGGTAGATCGATATCTAACTCTCTCTTGATAACTGCCTTGACATGCCTCTTATTTTGATGTCCAAGTCTTTCATGGTACAGTTGTAAAGTGGCTGTAGACAGGCATACTTCGATTGGTTGAGCTGGTTGGACATTCTGAACATCTAACTTGTACAGACCGCCTCCGTGACACCGCCTTCCAATTAAACAAACATTGCCTTTGATGCTCATCTCACACATGTCCATCCTCGACGTGAACACTATATTTGGATTGCTATTATGTGCCGCTAGTACTGAAAATAAGTTTTTCTTGATCTCTGGAACGTACCACACATCTTGTAGAGTAATCGTATTCGTGTTCGACTTAATGATGATAGATCCTTTTCCTTTAGCACATATGGTGTTTCCATCAGCAGTAGTTACTTGATGGGTCACATCAAAAGGTTTGAATGTCACGAATAGATCTTTTCTGTTTGTGATATGGCTGGTCGCTCCGTTGTCAATAAACCAGTTTTCTTTGTCACATTCAATCGCAAATGTTTGTGTATTAATTGACATCAATAACATGTTTGCTCCTTGATTTGTAGGATGAGAGAATTTTGAAGTGGTATTCTTGGGTGGTTTTCCGTCTTGGATCCATTTAGCACAATCTCTTACACGGTGTCCTACCTCATGACAATAATTGCACTTCAATTTCTTATCCTTCAACTTCTTATACTTATTAGAAGTGCTTGCTGATAAAACTTCCTGATCAAGTAACTTTTTATTTGACAAAGCTCTCTCATAAGCACATAGATGAGTAGTCAGGGTCTCTACAGTCCTCTCAGTTTTCGACATTAAAAGCCAACTGCTGCGGAATGCAAAATATTCTTCACTCAGAGTATCTAAGATTTTACACACAAGTAGCAATTCCGGTAACTCGATAGATTTATCTTTAACAATTTCGATATTTAAATCGTTCCAGATATTCTTCAGTTTCGACATGTGACTTGCTACGTCGTCTGATGGATCTCGTTTAGCTCCAAAGAATTTCATGCATAAATCATAGGACTTATCTTCACAACTGCCGTCGAACAGTCTGTGTAGTTCCTGCCAAACTTCTCGAGGTGTATTGAATCTCATCACTTTCTTTAAGGTTTCGTCGTTCATATTGGTGGTAAGGATCAACAGAGCGCTGCTTTCTGCCTTCATGAATTTCGCTAAAGCCGAGTCATATGCAGAAATTTGTGCGTCACCTGCGCCTTCTAGCAACACGGGCTTGGTATATTTTCCATCTATTACCTCCATTGCACGTTCTGTGCCTCGTAATAAAATAGAAACTTTGTACCTCCATGTTTCCCAATTACTTTTTCCTTCTAGCAGACCGATGTTCACTTTTGCAGAAATAGTTTCCATTTTAACAACTAACAGCCCATAACCTGATATAGCAGAATGCGATTAGCGCTAATGGAACGTAATATTATCAGTCTACGAATAAAATAATTGTATTTATGAAACGACTTTATATTTTCCGCTTAGTTAAGTGACATAACTATCAACACACTGTTGCTAGGCTACAACACCTTTCACTGTAAAGTTCATACAATCTTCGTCTACTGCGGTGAATTCCTGCTGTTGCCCATTCATTAAAAGTCTTGCGACTGTTCAAAGAGAATGTTTTAGAAGTAAAAAAAACGGCATTGTATTCGATTTGTATGAAATTAAATAATGAACTATACAAGGCGTTAGCATTGTCATAGTAGGGCAGCATAGGTAGTTTTTTTATTAAATTACTTCTAAAGTGGCAGTGGGCAGGGCACATAGCTCGAAGAACCGATGGCCGTTGGGGCAAAAAGGTTCTCGAGTGGAGACCACGTGACGGCAAACGCAGCGTAGGAAGGCCTCCCACAAGGTGGACGGACGACCTAGCCAAGATCGCAGGGACGCGTTGGATGCAGGCCGCTAACGACCGGTCGAAGTGGAAGTCAATGGGGGAGGCCTATGTTCAGCAGTGGACGTCCTACGGCTGATATGATGATGATGATGATGATGAAACTTCTCCTTGCGATATTTATTTATCGGAACAAACACAGCTTTCCTAGTATCTTGGATTTTACAGTGCAGAGGCAATGTGACAAAGTGCCCTGAATGGTCAGAACTTAATTTATGTATTATTAGTCTGTGCAATGGTTTGACATCTGTAAAAATGTTATCTATACATGTTGCACTTGACTCTGTTATTCTTGTAGGCTCAAAAAACAAGTTGAAAAGATTAAATGATTTTAACAATGAGCAGAATCTTATCCTCATGGAAGAAGCTTCTAGGAGATTAATATTAAAGTCTCCGCATATGACGACAGATTTATTCTGTTTATGAAATTTATGTAAAACTTCCTCCATGATTTTTTCAAAACGTTCATACAAGGCACAGGGCGGTCTGTAAACACTAACAACAATGAGATGCTCAAGCTCAACACAAGCCATTTCTATAGTTCTCTCAACAGAGAGGCTCACAATATCCTTACGCTCCTTATATGACAAATATCTATTTAATAATATTAAAGAGCCACCACGTAACACTTTTTCTCTATTGAAAGAAATAACAACTTGGTGTCTACTGAAAATACATATTAAACTATTTAGCTGCTCAATAGGAGCAGATGATGGTGTAGCCAAACGCTTGGCTAAATTAAAATGTAAAAAATAAGATAGCGCATTTGCTATCAGTCTTAAATTAAATTTTGATAGGAAATACCTATCTTTTGTTTGATATTTTTTAATTATGGCATTAATGTCAATTATATGTAATTTGTCAGTATCATTATTTTGACATGTCAAATTCACTGAATTATTACAGAATAAATTGCTTAACTGCAAATTAATGTCAAACCTTATTTTTTCGCAGCGAGAGCAGCGAAGTCATCGAGTATATGGACGGCTTCCACACGTGACATAGCGTCAGCAACGACGTTTTCTTTCCCATGTACATGAACGATGTCAGTTGTAAACTGGGATATGAAAGAAATCTGGTTGAGCTGGACGGGTGGAAGCTTCTCTCGTTTTTGTGAAAAGGCGTACGTTAACTTTTTATGATCCGTGTATATAACCACATGTTGAGCTTCCATGATATGGCGAAAATGATGGACAGCGTCATAAATCGCTAGCAGCTCCCTGTAGTAGGCGGGCCAGGTTTGCTTTGAGCTTCTTCTGCCAGAAGTCATCAACGAGCTGTTGTAAATAAGCGCCAACATGGGTGGACGAAGCATCGGTGAATAAACCAAGTTTAGCGTCGGGTACAGGGTAGGCCAGAAGCGTCGCATTCGTAAGATGGTCCTAGCATTTCTGGAACGCGGTGTGGAGCTCGGGTGTCCACGGAACTGGTTGCAACCCTTTAAGCTGACCTGACACGTAACTGTCGATTAACGGCGCTTGGAGTTCTGCAGCATGTGGCAGAAAGCGGCGGTAAAAATTCACCATACCAAGGAATCTGCGGAGGCCTTCAACTGTTTTAGTTGGAGGAAAAGTCCGCAGGCCTTCGATGCGCTCAGGAGGTGGACAAGTACCCGATTTGCTAACCTTGTATCCGAGGAAAGTTACTTCATCTGCGCCAAGCACACATTTCAATGGGTTGACAACGACACCGTATTGCGATAAGCGCTTGAATAGGGCGCGAAGATGGTCAACAGGGTTCTCGGGGGTCTTTGAGAAAACGAGTATGTCATCCAGATAGGGAAAGACGAAGTTTAGGCCATAGGTTACCTCATCAATGAAGCGCTGGAAGGTTTGTCCAGCATTGCGCAAACCGAAAGACATAAAACAAAATTCGTACAAACCGAAAGGTGTAATAATGGCAGTTTTGCTTATATCTTCAGGTGCGACAAGGATTTGTTGGTACGCCTTAACCAGATCTATTTTGCTAAAGATCGTACAGTCGGGTAGGTTGCTACCAAAGTCTCCGATGTGTCGGACTGGGTAACGATCGGGAATCGTCCGTGCGTTAATTCCCCTGTAATCGCCGCATGGTCGCCAGCGGTCCTGCGAGGTGGATGGAATGTCAAGGTGTTTATCCTTGAGCACCATCTGCAGAGGCGAAGACCATGGGCTCTTAGAGGGGCGGGCTGTACCGCAAGCTACCATGTCTTCGAAAACAGCTTCGGCTACCTTGAGCTTTTGAGGCGCGAGCCGACGGGGACGACTGCATTATTATAAAGTACTTTATATATTAGTCCAGTTATATTAGTACAAAAGTTGTTATACAATACCAAAACAAAAAAAAAATGTTAAATATGTTATAAACAAAAATTATAAACATAAAAGTATAACACACAAAATAAAATAAATGAGAAATATAAAGTTAAATTTAAATTGTCCATTCAAATATCTTCAAATATCTACCTACTGTATTAATTATTTACTATTTTTCAAATTATCTTCGTCTTAATATTAGTCTTGTTAAATCGTGATTTGTGCTTTATGGTAGTAACTATGTATATACACGATTGATGATACTGTTACACGGTAAAACTCTTATGAGTTTATGTTTGTATCAGTTTAAAAAGTTCTTTTTTATACAAATAAATTTAAAAAAAATGTGGCAAGGTCCGGGGGAAATGGAAGAAAAAAGTTCCTTCACCGTTCACCGCAGAAAGTTTATAAAGGGAAAATGCTTGAAAAAAGTCCTGGGTTACACTTACACTTGTTAGAAAGTTAGTCGTTATTGTTTGTAATTAGTTGGCACTGTGTGTGTTCACTCACCACTGTGAAAATTTGAGGAGAACGGGCAGGGCAATAAAATAGCCCGTGCCGCTACCGGAACGTACCTCAGATGACAAGATAGGTACCTCAACCGCAGGGCAAACGCCGGCATGTACTTGCAAGGGCCGGCCAGCTCGTCCAGGGTGGGAGATATGGACATCAAGAGAGTAGATGACAGCCGTGTCACGCCGCTTATTTTTTTTAAAAAAAAAAAAAGGTCCGCAGGAACAATCCTTTTCCATCAGCGGAATCCGTGCATGGAATCAGATGTATAGCTGTGCGATAGCTTCTCCAGCGTGAAAATGTCCTCTCCGGTATACGTATTATCTCTCGATTCGATTTTCACAATTTGAAAAAAAAAATTGACGAGGGCGAAAAGTTTTCTGATCACGTCGGGGTCACCAATATGGCATGAAATGTGCGGAATGCCATTAAAAAAAAAATGCAGGAATGTGCTGACTGTTATCTGTATTGATCAGAAGTATTTTTACATAATTCAATACCTTTTCACCGTTAGAACAATGTTAATCCAAACAAGTTGACCGTTCTGTTCTCTCAGCGGCGAGCGTGGAGGCAGAGGGAACTCCCCGGTCGCCGACCAATCAGAGGCGACGCTTGCAAAGAGCGAGTCGCACGCTTTTGCGCGCTAAATTTAAAATAGACAAATTAGAATATTGAGTATTTAATCTCTTCCTGTATTGTTCTTATTTCTAGATCGTGGTGAAGTTGTTGTTTGAAAGGAACATTAGTTATTATCCTCAACATTTTGGACTGGAATCTTTGAAGTATTTCTAGGTTTGATTTGGCAGCTGTACCCCAAAGCTGCACTCCGTAAGACATTTTGGACTGGAATCTTTGAAGTATTTCTAAGTTTGATTTGGCAGCTGTACCCCAAAGCTGCACTCCGTAAGTCCAAATTGGTTTCAAAATACATTTGTATAGAAAGAATTTATTTTCTAATGATAACTGTGATTTTTTTTCCAGTAGCCAATACATTTTCCTTAGTTGGATTCCCAGTGCTTTTCGTTTTGTGATGATATGTTTTTCCAAGTCAGACGACGATCTAAATAAAGCCCAAGGTATCTGGCTTCATTAGCTTGGGGTATCTGTACTCTGTTGAGCCATACAGGGGGACATGTTTCTCGTCGCGTAGTGAAAGTCACTTGTAATGACTTAGTTTCGTTTGCTTTTATTCGCCACCTGTTCTATTGTACCATGATGTTTTCTAAAAGCAAATTGGTGGTCTGGAATGATGTTATTTTGTGTTATTACTATATTCAATCGTTTTGAAAACAGTATTTCCATAATTTTTGACAGAGTGGGTGGTAAGCTGATTGGTCTGTAGGAGGATACATCTTCAGGAGCTTTACAAAGTTTAAGGATCATTTTAATTTGCGCTACCTTCCATTGCAGTGGGAAGATGCCTCTAATCAATATGGAGTTAAAAAGGCGAGTCAAAAAAGTACTGCTTTTTAGGTAGTTCACGGAGTATTTTTGCAGTAATTAGGTCGTATCCGAAGGCTTTATTTTGATTTAAATTGTTAATGGTTTCTATGACCTCACGTATCATAATCCTTTCAATTGGTAAGTCTAGTTGGTAAGATTCATTTAGGAAGTTAATAATTTCTTCACCGTTGGATTCCGATGGGTTATGGGCAGTTTTTGGTATGAAGACATCGGCCAAATGAGAGGCGAAGGCTTCACCTTTCTCTAGGTCACTTTTTGCCCAGGAACCGTTCCTTTTGCGTATTGGTGGATTAGAGACGGTAGGTCTTTTAATTCTTTGGGTCGTTTTCCAAAGAGAATAGTCACTAGTAGTCGTTGCATCTAGATTACGTAAGTGGTTCTGTACGTTTTCATTTTTTTCCATATATTAAAGTTTTTTAAGTTTTGCCGTTAAATAGTTCAACCGTGTTATATCTCGGGGAAATCTGGTATTTTGCCATAATTTGCGAGCCTGCCTTTTTTCGGCAACTAGTTCTCTAATAGATTTTGAGTAGTATGGTTCCGTGCGTTTCTTAGCAGTAGGAGTGCTAGCCCAAGCAGCCTTTTGGACACACTCGTTAAAATGTTGAACCGCTGCTGCAATGTCCTCTTCGGTTTTAAGAGGGAGATTTGTGTTGATTGTAGACTCTACTATGGAACGAAACATATCCCAGTTTGTCCTACGTTCATTTAACCTCGCTGCAGGTTTGACGTATACGAATTCCTGTGCGACCTCTAGTAAAACTACACTATGATCAGATGAGAGGAGAGTTCACCGTGCTCACCGTTCTGACCGTTTCAACGTCTTGAAGAGAGGTACATTTAAAACAATTTGTAGGAATTCCTTTTATGACACTGAAGTCTACTAGGTCAGGGATTTTTTTTTTGTAAATTATTTAAGTTAAATTATTTTTGGCTATCAAAATCAGTAAATTTCCTCCAATCGATTGAATCGATGTTTTAAATCTGTAACTATCATTTTCAGGTGAGGAAAAGAATGCAAATTTGCGTTGCAGTTGCTGTAAATACGATATTAATGTTTTGCCGTAACGTATACCAAAATAAAATGATGAATAATGAAAGATAGCCGAATAAAATAAATAAATAATAACCGGCCGCAGTTCAGTGTTACCAACTTTTGAAAAAAAACTTCTAAACAAAAAAACTCAAAAACCTCCTAAAATCCACCGTTTTTAAAAAATACTTTCTAAAAGAAAAAGTCACCGTTTTTTTAAATTATGTAACAAGCTAGAATTATTATCGGAAAATTTAATTATCTGGGTAATCAAAACTGTTTTATTTAAAAATTAACTTAATTAATATACTTGACCTTGAACAATGTTCATTGACTTGAAAAATATTTATACAAATATTTTTTTTTGTGACGTTATAATCATTGTCATTATTTTTAAGAATCAGACAATAAATAATAAGAATAAGTATCATTCAATTATAAAAGATCTGAATGAAACATCTGTCTTGTTCCCATTTAGCTGCAAAATTTTAAACATATCCGATGGCAATTTTCTCACCGTTTGGCATTTTATATTACTTATTAAATGAATTTAATATATTATGAGTAGCCGTATATTCACAATAAGAGTTTATGGTGGAACAATTTAAAATACTACATAGGCCAATGCTGCCAATACTATTACATTATATTTTGTGTTTAAAATGGTGTAATGTTTTGTTTTTAAATGTAAATAAAATTTTATTCCTAAACAGATTCCCAAAAAATTTCTCCTCTTAAAAAATTTCTATTGTAAATTTTTCTTCCTAAATTTCGGAAGAAAACTCCTAAGTTGGCATCCGTATCGCAGTTACGTCGATAACGTTCCGTTACACTCTTTAAAATTACTTCCAGCATTTTGGTAATTTTTGTTTAATAAAATACAATTTTCTCCAAAATAAGAACCATACATAAAATTTTTGGTAAAAATTTCCATAAGTTTCCGGGTGTTTTCGACCAAACAAAAATGTTATTCAGTTAAGTAAAATCATTGATGAAATAATCAATAAGCAGAATTTGGCGGTCGCTTCAAGTTTTCGAGAAAAAAAAAATTAAAATATGTATAAATTTACGAATTCACACACTTTTCCAAATTATAACCTTCGCATTATTAAAAAAGAGTCTTTAAAAATACGAAAAGTACTGTTACACTAAAGTTTTCTGGGTGGTTATAAAAAAAATAACCACTAAGGAATATCCTTCTAACCTAACCTATCCATAATCGGATCGGATCGCTCTGTGTCGGATCTGGTCGGATCTGTCACTCACTCTTTAAATTAAAACTTCCTATGTTTGTCATATTGGTGGTACTGTGTATTCAGTTTTTGAAGTCAAATTGCTAAAATGGTGAACTTTCTTATAGAAAATTACGCTTTAAATAAAAAATTTTCTCGAAAACTAAACTTACTCGAAAACTATAAGACCGCCAAATTCTGCTTGGTGAGTAAAATACTCACATTAATGATTTTTCTGTACCTAATTACATTTTTTTTACGTCGAAAAACACCCGGAAACTTAAGGAAACTACCAATTTTTTTTTAATAAATTTATTTTAATTTAAAATAAATTTTGTTTTTAATTTAATGGTATCATAGTTAAAATGGTTTTGCATTTAAAACAACGCCATCTGTTTTTGACGGAAGGAACTAAACGGAATGATTAAGTTGCATACAAATATCAAACATATGGACTTGGACTTTCAGTCAGTATATTTTTATGTCATAATTACGACGGTAAATATTCCGAACAGTACGTCTCGTTTTTCAAGCTAGAAAAAAATTTTAATCGATCGAGAAATGTTAATAATTAAATATTACATAAGTGAACACCAAGGCAAACACTTACTTTTAATAAAAAAAAATATTTAAAACTTGTTATTTTCACTAAATAAATCCGCCATTTTGTGTTTGACAACATGTATAAATTTAAGAATTCACTCACTTTTCCAAATTATAACCTTCGCATTATTAAAAAAAAGAGTTTAAAAATGCTAAAAGTACTGTTACACTAAAGTTTTCTGGGTGGTCATAATAAAAAAACCTAACATCAAAGGCTAAGGCGGGAGCAAACTTCTAGCTTAACCTTCTAACCTAACCTATCCGAGTCGGATCGCTCTGTGTCGGATCTGTGACTCATTTTGAACCTTATATTCGAGACATTAAGTGTACCCTAAGTCACAAATTTTAAATATTAGAAATTGTTAATAATACATGTTCATGAAGTATGAAGTAGAAACTTGTGTTTTTGTGATATATCCGTGTATATATTTGTGTCTTCTTACAACGTAAAAAGTGAAAACGTAAGTTTTTAACTTAACATATTAGTCTATAATGAATAATGGACGCACAGTAATGACGGATTTCAGTTGTATGAAATTTAAAAACTTAATTTTTTCCTCATAATCTAGTGGTTTTCGTTGATTATAACTTATATAATATTAAATTATTAACATTTCTCTATCGATTAAAATTTTTTTCTAGCTTGAAAAACGAGACGTACTATTCGGAATATTAGCCGAATTAAATATTATTAATATAAGAGGAAAGATCATCTAGCACAAATACAAAATAGACCCAGTGTAATTTTTAGTAAAAGTATAACAGTTTAATTTATTAAGAATGCAAGAGATACTCGAAATTTTTCGCGAACAAAATTATATATCTCTACCGTTCTTGACAGATAGTTTGGAGATTTTCTTTCAGAAAAAGAAGAATTCATTTTGCCACACTTTAAAATCAATTGAATTCGATGTGATTGATGAAGAATACTTTACTGAATTGAAGAACATTAGTTCTGCTGTAACTGTTTGTTTTGGTTCTACATTAAAAGATTTGAAATGTGTGATTAGTGATGATGAAAGACTTCGAGAACATGAAATTTTCATAAAGTATAAAAGCCCAAGGAAATATGTCGTCCACTCCGTTAATTTGCCGTTTTCACCATGTCAAGACAAAGAATATAGCTCTCTAAACGAATTAATAACTACATTCAGAAATTTTATAAATGATTTAAGTAATTATTTTCGTGAATTGGAGCGTATTGATCAGATGTGTCCTGTTATTGAACCTACACACCCTAAATACAAAGATGATTACAGGAAAATTCTCTTAGGTTTGCGACTATAATTATTTTATAATTCAAAATAGCAAATAACATGGTAAATTTTATGCATTTATTAATTTCAACAGATAGTAGAACTTGGTTGCATATTGAAGTTACTCTAGATGGCACAGCCACAAATATTCATCTCATTGGTAATTCAGAAGTATGGAGTGATAAGCTGCATTCTGGTCTTTTATCCTGGGACCATGACAAAGATATTGTTGAAAATATTATGATCATATTTGGTAAGATTATTTCAATATATTAAGAAAAAAAATTATGAATCTTTTACCAAATATTCATTGTTTCTTATTTCTAGATATATCCAGGTCTCCATCAGATCTTCATCTTCTGAACCTGACCAAACCAGAGTCTGATGTTATTGCAGAAACAAGATCTTGTGGGATTTGTCTATGCAATGAACTACCTGGCAATGCTGGCATTCCACAGCCACTTTGTCAAAACTCTGTTTGTGGGGTTTTTTTTCACAGGAGCTGCTTATTTGAGGTTCTTAGACAATCATTAGCATTAGATACATCTTATAATAGTACATCATTATCTTAAATAACTAAAGCTATGATTATTCATAGCGAACTTTGATGTAAACAATATTCTTTATTAAATGTTTTACATGTAATAAGTATAAAATGTTTTTTTTTTTTTTCTAGTGGTTGTTAGCATGCACAGGAGGCCGCCCGCCAGCCTTCCAAGTTGCGACTGGAAGTTGTCCTACATGTCTTCACCCAATTGCTTGTTCTCAAACAGATGAGAGAATATCCAAGTAAAATAATAATACTAGGATGTTATTATTATATATTAATAATTAATTTATTAAAAATTATAATCAATTTTAATTTGAATTTAATTTTGTTTATATTCATTATCAAAATAATAATGTGTTGCATTTTCCCTCATTTTATGAACTAAAAAGATTTCTACTTGAAGATAAATCTCATAATTGATGGGATCAGGGTTGTTGTAGGGTAATAACCCAAGAGTGAAGCTTGTCCAATTCTATTCCGAAAATATCTGAAATTCTGACTGCGAATTACAGGAGAGCTTCTGAAAGCCTCCAGGGAACGTTCAGAAACACTTTAATTCTGTTCTTTCTGTTGGTGCTACACCCTCTGGAATAGAATTATGGTGGTGCTGTTTTTCAAGAAAGATGATAACTCTCTCCGCAAGAACTACAGACTGATATCCATTCTGAGCCGTGTCGATGTTCTGCAGACTTCCGAAAAGTACATAGAGCACATACACATTTTGTGGTTGTAGTACAGAAGACCAAAGAGCATCTTCTGCCTTTATATCTTGCCTATGTGCAGTGAAACTTTGAAACTGACTTAGAAAAATCTTTTGATACTATCAAAGTTTGAGAGGTACTCCAGGCCTTTCTACGATGCCAAATTAACCGACGGTGTATACAGGTGATGAGGTGTTTTAATAAATAATAAGGCTACGTTATTTATTCGAGTGCAGTCCAGTAATACAATACCTATCAAATTATTATATCATATCCTTCAAACTTTCCACTGCTAAATTTGGACTACAATATAGTCATAATGGCAGAATCCCTGAAGAAGCGTGGTTACTGTATGCAATGACTTTAACAATGGAATTCTTTTGACATCGAGCACTAAGCTCTTAACAATAAAAAGTATAAACATGTTCAAAGTTCATCATAAGTATGTTTACTTAGTATAGTTATTCCAACTTCGGCGCAATGGTCAATCAGCGAATCCAACTGGGATGGGCACTGTTCTTAAGTTTCTGTACATCTTGTCCAATATCCCTCAATGTTTGAAGTTTGAAGGCCTTTAAAGTAGCCAATTAATCTTATCCCTCCCTAATCTTCAATTACCTGTTCCTCCAATTAGTATTTCTTTGCGTGATGGAGTACGCAGTGAAGATATCCGCAGAAGAACAAAGGTAGAAAGGTAGGTGACCTGTGCAAATGTGCGACAAGTCGATGGATGCAGTTGGCTCTGGATCGTGTTTCTTGGCAGTCTGCGGGATAGGACAATATTCGGTGGACTCCAACAGCTTGGAATGATTATGATAATGTCTTTGTTTGTTAACCCACAATTGGCTTAAAACAATTGGCTTAAAAGGTATTAATTTTAATTGTATCCATGCAGCAAATGCTAACTGCATCTATGGTCCTTACGGTGGTGACAATCCAAAGTTAAGATTCTCTTAATTGATTAAAGGAGCCAGTGGTAAAAGCCCCCACTTTATTGTTTGATTAAATGTTCACCTTTTTGAGAGGGTCAATTTGCTCATTTTTACTTTCAGGAAGTGTGCGACGTTTTTTTTTAATGTACATGCGTGCATTATTATGTAAACACTTATTGGTTACGTTGGTTTAAGTTTAATATTTTTTAGCAATAATACTGGATAAACTTTTATTAGGTCCAAGATTAAAAAGGTAGACTGTAGACAAAACTATACTACAGCAAAAATTAAATTCTATTTTTTTATTTCTGTTCAACAATAAATTACATTGTTTATGTATTACAACAAAAGTGGTAATTTTTTTATAGTGGCATAAGTTATAATATTCTAAAGTAGTTTACAATTCATCTACAAATGGTACAAACACAAGATTTCCAGCTGCTCCCATTGATATTTTGTTCTTTGCAGCATTAGACAGCGCCTGTAATAAAACAAAGAATATTCTATATACAACACCTAATATCGCTACGGCTATCTCTTTAGATTATGGGTAAAAAGAGAATTTTCAACTACTCATGAAATATCATGATTTCATGAAACTCTATCGCCAAGATACGTATATTCTTAGTTATGGAATTTAAAACGAATAAATATATCGAAATCGGCCTCGACTTATCGAAGAGAAAACATAGTTATATCTATATTTTCTGTTTAGGACCTGTTTTTCAAAAAAAAAGTATGTCAATAATTAAATTATATTATTAAATTATTAAATAATTAACATCATCAGACTGTTTCGGATTCGAATTTGAAAAAATATTGTTTTTGAATTCATTTCGATATTGAATATTTTATCCAAATATATCGGCTAAAAATATCTATATTTGAAATCAAAAATATCGATATTTTTTCGTCATCCATAAGTAATTGTCATCAAATATTTGTGACTATCATCAATCCACGAAGAATATAATTTAAATTCAACAGAGATGAAATTAGTTGTTACAATTAAAATTTATTAATGGACCACCAGACGAAAGAATAAAAAAGTGTAAGCTAACTAGGCAGGAATATTCCATTGTTTTATGTATGTGCCATGTCATAGTTATCTCGAAATGGTCATTTGTCTTTTTCCGTAAAGAAAAACAATTAGGGGCGTAGGCGGCGCATTAAATAACCACATTTGATTAGATGCGAAAAATCTGAACAGGACGAATCGCCATTGATTATTTCTGTTCAGATTTTTCTTTCTCCATACTATTATTAGTCTCATTAATGGTTGAAATCTCTGGCGTTTATTTATTTATTTATTCTTAATGCACATAAAGTACAAAGGCGGACTTAATGCCATAGGCAAGGCTTTTGTACGTAGGCTAAAGACAAATTTGCATATACACTGAATCCGCGCTAATGTAACAAATACTTAATAAATTTAACGGTGGTAGGACCACGCTTCAGCTGATGCAGGAATGGGCAGGTCCGGTTAGTATCACGATCTCATAGAAGACCAGTGTGAAGTGGAAGTGTTATACTACGGCATTCCGTTTGGTGAGTGAGATAACAGGAGCCCACTTTATTAAAAGGTGGCAACGCATCTGCAGCCCTACGGGCAGAAGCGGATTGAACGTTGAGAGCGCTGTAGGCAAGCATTTGATTGGCGTCCCTACATTAAAGCTGTAAGGTACGACTGTCATGTAAACCCCAAAATCATTCAACCCCAATTCCCTATTTAATAAATTTCTAGCTTTACACGGCAGTCGAACTCTGTGTAAATACCAAGTTCCAAATATTTTTTTTTCGGAAACTATAAGCGACCAGAACCACCCGGCGCTTATGGAAACAAAATGCCATATCTTGATTAAACCATTCAGTGCAATAATTATATTCTTGTGTTTCGTTATTGCAAAGGCACGACCAAAACCGAAGCCTAATTTCGGCAACAATCTACAGTTTCAACCGAAACCGAAACATCTATAAAAGGATCATGTTTTGAGGGAAAAATAAATATCTTTATATCATAGAGTTGCAGTCTTCGATATTTTCACATATTTGTACGATAATTAACTTAACAACTTAAAATTAATTGCACCTTAAAAATACTTAAAATAGATTTATTTGAGTAGTTAAAATTTTTCTTTTGAATATTATTCATGGTTATTTTAAATATTAAAGATAAAATTCTTTTTTTTTTATGGGAAAAGTTTTTTACGTCCGCCAACCCTCCTTGGGAAACAAACACCCAGATCCAGAACAATTTTTCACACAAAATACTTGTTTTTTTTTTTACGTAAAAATTTACCAAGCGAGCAAGCGGTTCACCTGATGTTAAGTGAATACCGCCGCCCATGGAAATCTGCCACACCCGAGGGTTACAGATGCGTTTACAACCTTTTGAAAATTGGGCTCCGGCTACCTGTCATACTTCCACTTTACGCTGGTCTTCTGTGAGGTCGTGGTACTTACGCGGACGGGCCTGCCCATTCGTGCAACAGCCCAGGGCTGCTGCCCTACCACCGTTAACTATTTAAGTTGTTACCTAATATCACAATAGGAACAGACTAAATATTTAAGGCGCTGTATGCAGTAAAAATAGGTTTTTTAAATTTTTTTTAACAAAATGTATACATTTTATATAAGCAAAAAAAATATATGTTACATTCTTACATTCTAATGGCCCATTGTTTTCAAAACATATTCTCAATATATTTTCTCGATTGAAAAAATCACGAACCTACCTTTAAACGTGAAATTCAAATAATGAAATAGATATAATAAATGAAAAAAACTTAATGAAATTAATATCAGTGGTGTAGAATATATTAATAAAAAGGACTGTTGTCTTAATTTGTTGATTGAAGTAAGATATTTGTAAATATTAATTTAATTCATTAAAATTAATTCGAACGCGATGGCCATAACACCGCGCCACCGCGGCGTTGTTTCGGTTCTCTTCCAACTCCACACGCGCTGAGGCGCCTTGCTAGATGGACCTATGCCGCTCATCGCCCGCTCACCGTTACGAAATATATTTCGTATTTATTTATTATTGAGAGTTTTAATTTTATTAGACCTTCGAAAACACGAAACTAAAAAACATATATTCACATATTTCGTATTTATAAATTATTTTTATGAATTAACAGTATGTTTAATTAACTTATTTAAAGCATAATTTCAATGTCTTATCTCGTGATTGATTGGTCTATCAGTCCTATACATACAGTGTATAGGACCATCATTCTTTATGGATTGGGTTCAAATCCCCAAATTTTTTGTTGTACTTAATGTTGATTTTCTTACTTGGAAGTATTTCTTAATTACCATTTAATTATTGTTGATTTTTTTAATTTCCATAAATAATTACAACGAAATATTAGTGTATTTGTTCAAAGTTGAAACAGTTGGAGAACAATCTATCAGTAAATAAACCAACTTTTAATATTAAAATTTTTTAACGTCATCTATTTTTTTATTAATTTATTTAATTGTTCACCCTAAAACGAAAATTTATCTTATGCACAAAAAATAATTATTTTATAATTTTTTTTATAGTTTGTTTATTTCCCAAATTGAGCCATTTTATGAAATAAAAACAAAATAATTAGTTGGCTAACAAATTATAAGTGAAAATAATATAAATAATACAACTCCACTCGCTGAGTGGTTTGAACTTGGGACTACAGCAATAGTTTACCGTTTTGTATGACGCTCGGACCAACAAGCTACGCGAGGTGCAAAGTGACAAAATTTCGATTCTAGTTATAATTGCTGTCGTTTATCGATACTAATTTTATCGATAAAAGAATTTTATCGATATTTTTTTAAATTTCATTTTAGTTGAAAAAGTAATATAACATAGTAAGTCTTGAACATTTAAAGGATAAATTAAAATTCCTAATATATAAAAAAAAAGTTGTATTCGTAATTTCTGCAAAAATTTTATGAGCCATTTCTTTAAAATCACAATAAAAACAAAAAATAATAATTAGAAGTAATTTGCCTTTATTAATTTATTTGACTTTAAGATGTATTTTTAATCAATTCCTTTTCCATTTAATAAAAAAAAAATAATAAACTTGAAGATTTTCTAAAATTGTTGATTGCTTTCACATACGTTATATTTGTTTGTTTATTATTATTCCTATTATAATATAAAAGTAAAATACAATCATGGTCTATAAAAGATAGTACCCGGAGGACCGAGCTTTGCTCGGTTTGTTTTTTTTTTGGTAAACCATGTGTTTTGGAAATTACATTTAGATACAAATTACTGAGTAATGAAATATGTGTAATATTTTTCGATCTTACCGACGTAATAATAAGAAAATATGAAGTGGTGTTTTTCACAAAAGAAACAACTTTAAAAAAAAGGGAAAAAGTAACACAATAACAAATCGAAAAAAAAACAAAAATAAAGAAAGCAATGATCTGGAATAGAAAAAAAAGTAAAAAAAGAGTGTGTAAATGATCGTGACACGAACCACGGCCGTCTGTTTTGGGGCCGCCCGATTACCGACCGAGCTATTATGACATTTTCTCTTGCGGCGAAATTTACCGTCATATTCGAATGATATTTTTCATACCCTGAAAACAGGGATAAAAGGAAATTTTCTAAAAATGAAACCTAGCTAGTTCGATTTTTCGCCCCCGAATCTACGCACATACTAAATTTCATGAAAATCGCTGGAGCCGTTTCCGAGATTCCGATTATATATATATATATATATATATATATATATATATATATATATATATCATCATCATCTGTGATATTCTGTGTACATTTTCGAAAGCCTTCCATGATACTATTGATAGTAGTACGGCCCATCACTACACACACACTAGGTAATGAATGACTTTGTCTAGCGGCGCGTCGACGAAACTCGCGCGCTGCGCGCCGCTAAGCGGTGTTACCCCCCCCCCCCCTTATTTTGCGGCTTATCATAAATATTATCAAAATTTTACTTGATGCTAAGGTGTGTTTATTATTACATCAGCTATCTGTCAGTGAAAGCCTCGTCCAAATTGGTCCAGCCGTTTCAGAGATTAGCCGGAACAAACATACAGACGGACAGACAGACAAAAATTGTAAAAAATGTCATTTTAGTACATGTACCGTGTATACATCCATATGGATTTAGTAAAAAGCGGGTATTTTAATATACAAACAGACACTCCAATTTTATTTATCTGTGTAGATTACTAAATGCTTAATTACTGGCGCTATAAATTTTATGCTATATTATATATTTTTTCTTTATTTTACAATTCCGCTCGCGCGCCTCTTTGTATCCTCGCACCCATAGGCACATGCCAAATTTGCCTTAAGAATAATCCGCCTCTAGCTATGGGTGTTGCAAACGTCCATGGGTGGCGGTTATTTAACTTCAGGTGAAACACCAGCTCGCATGCAACCTTCTCACATAAAAAAAAATGAATTGACCAAGAATGAGACATTAACGAAATTCATTGACAAGCTATACCTAGTTATCCATCAAGTTATTGTTTTACATTGATTGTTATTATTTTGTCCGTCAGATTTTGGATAAAAAGACGGAGAGTTAGTTTCCAAATTTAGACATGATAAGATTTTAAGTTGAACTAGCGACATGCCACGGCTTCGCACGAGTGCAATGTATTATACTATAAACCTTCCTCTTGAATCACTCTATCTAGTAAAAAAATATTAAAAAATGAAAATATTGACATTAATATTTATACGATACTAACGTCACTCAATTGTGTTGCCTTCCCGGAACCCCTCCACTAACATTTCAACTTTATGGTATGGTATTAAAGTTGAAATTGACTTTTAAGTATTATTACGAATCTTTTGTATGGGAATATAGAAAAGTGTTGTTTTTGCCTGGTACTTCAAGAAATATTATAAAAAAAGAATTAGCGAAATCGGTTTAGCTTCACATTCAGTGATTCATTTTTACATATAAAGATTAAGCGAAAACTCGATTGGCAGAAGCCATTCGATGTATAAAAGCGTGCGCGGAGTTAAATGTACGGATTTTTAAGGAAAAAATCGTGATAAGGTACAAGATTGGTTATTGCATTGTCTATAGTATTAATATAAAGAAGAGAAAAATTTGGCAGAAAAGCCGGTCATGAATATACGATTGGAAAAAGTTATACAGCGCGTACAGCGGGTTTTCCACTTTTTCAATACCAATTGACGATTTTTCCTTCTGCCAATTTAAACAGTTTTCTCATTGTGTAATAATAAAATCTGCAAATTGGCATAAGTGTATCTCGTGATGTACATGAATAAATTAAAAAAAAAATAATAACTGCTTATTATTCATCGATCTGCGCGTGACACGTACATTTTACACTTTTTCAATTAGTTCACTATTTGCATTTCTGCCAATTTCATGCAGTTTTCTCACAAGTCAACAAGAAAATATACAAATTAGCAGAAGACTATCTTATCACATATTTTTCAGTATTTTTTTTCATACATTGTTAACTTTAGCTACAATCATTATAAGTTAATGTGTTCTATATGAGGATAATTAACTTACCTGTGAAATGTCATTAGCAGATATCTGGTCAATATCCTTTGCAAGATCTAGTGGTGATTTTGCACTGCCGGAGTACAGCCCTTGTGCAGCTAAAGACTCTGCCAGTGATGTACCTTCTTCAGCTTCGGATAGTATTTGGTGTTTTAATTGGTTCTTGCCAGCTTTTACGGCGTCAGCACTTAAAGAAGGATTTTTCAAAAGCTTGGCAACCGATTTCACAGCCTGTAATTTTAATTTTATTCAGTCAAAATATGAACCCTTAGTTCAATTAAAATAATAGTTTAAGAATTTAAGGATAATACAGAATATGTTTGAATAGGCATCCAAATTCATCAGTAATTTGCTGTCTAAATTAGGATGTTGTGGGTATGAAATTTCAGAGCTCAATATAGATAACATTAAAAAGTAAAGTAACATGTAAAGTACATTATGTACAGAATAGTATACCCTCTGTACAGAGGAAGCAAAGTCCACCATGTGATTAGCAATAGCAGGTTTCCAGACTTGACTTAACATTTCTTAAAAAAAAAAAAAATATTATTTCGAAAATATACAGGTTTTCTTACTACGATTTCCTTTACCGCTGAGCATGTGTTAGGTCTGTACTTATAATTGCCATAAAACTATTTCATTGGTCCAGGACCTGGATTTGTACTCGGGTGGCTCATTTTATTGAATTAAAGGCGAGCGTCCGGACACAGTTATCACGACTGTAAGATTGATCTTAACGTGATCGATTATTTAGTGACAAATTTTAAAAACCCTTGATTCGATTTTGTGTGATATTTTTTTCTGTAATTACAAATATCTATAAAAATAAGCTACGCAGTTCGGTCGAGCGAAAACATGTATCATTCAGACCAATTTGGACTCTGCCGCTATCCGAAAACTTTCATAATTTACGGTTTAGCATAGATTTTTATTTCGGATGTCTGATTATCGGATACGGAGCTCCATAGCATCCTCGATTTAAATCTACATTTAAATTATACTCATACTTACAGCATTTGCTTCATCCTTAGGTACAGACAGAATTACTCCAAATAAGCCATTGTCTGAGTAGGAAACATTAAAACCAGCCGCTGCAAAAGGTCCAATATTACCAACTGCCTTAGCAAGAGGCGAGTTGTTTGCGCCCCATTTGGTGACTGGTCCATTTCCCAAAGCTGTTGAAGCAGTATATAGTTAGCTTGTATCATATCATTTATTTTTCGTTTACATTCAGACAGAAAGACAGATCTACATACAAATATGTATATATATTATATATGTGTTATTCTGATATACAGGTAGGTTATTATAAGTGTATCTATTTTTATTAATTAAATTTTAGACACAAATAATGTAAAATTAAAAAATTACAAATATTTAAAATCACTCGTAATTATTACATTTTCAAAAAGTGCGTGATTTAGGGGCATGTCATTTATTTTACGCGCGATCATTCATAACTATCATGCACAGAAGTTCGTTTCAAAAGTATACGACGCATTTATGAATTACTACCGCATTGTCAACAACCTCTGTTTTTTGGGGAATACAATGGCAATTTTTTTAAAAAAAAAGGAAATTCAGTTTTTATTTCAATAAACGATTATACGACCAAGTCTGAACCTGCTTTTTTGAATTTGGGTACCTTTAGAAAAGCCACCCTGTATAAGCTACATTATTGTAAAGTTTCATTAGAATCCATTCAGTAGTATTTGCGCGAAAGAGTAACAGACATCCATCTACACGCAAACCTTCGAATTTATAATATTAGTAAGGATAATGATTATGTTAAAAATTGCTTGAGACTATGTGATTTACAGCTGTGAGGCAATTGCTAGCTAAATGATGTTAGCTGTTATACAAAAACGAAAATTTTACAGAATATATTTTTTTTAAATGAAAAACAATTCAATACATGAAATAAAATTAATTTCTTATTTCTTAAATTCAATATTTTGCATGGTACCTAACACACATTCAACATCTTAGCCTTATATACAGCGTGTCTTTATCATCGCGACAATAAATGAACACACATATAGGGGATAACTTTTTAAAGTTGTATTAACGTTTAAATTCTTTAAACATCAATATTTACAGAGTTATTTAATTTTCCAAAACAAAGAATTTTAGAACATCCTTACCTATAAAAGCATAACGTAAAGTTCATTTGTAAAGGTCAGAAAGCATATGAATGGGTTGAATGATATTAAAAGAGACAAAACATACTGTTAGAAGGAGAGGCTTGTAATACGACGTTGTGGCGCGAGTTGTATAGGATGTTACAAATTTTGTTCCTTTTTTACTTAATTAGCTTGTTTGAAAAATATTTTTTTTCAATTATGGATTTTGTTTAACGTTAATATTTTTTTATGATTATTGGCAAATAGCGTTAGACGTGTGTTCATTTATTGTCGCGATGGTAACGACACGCTGTATACAGGATGGCTTTTCTAAGTGAATCCATTTTTTATTAAATTCTAGACATAAAAAATGTTATACAGCGTGTCTTTTCAATCTCGACAATAAATGAACACACATATAGAAGATAACTTTTTAAAAATGTATTAAACACTTACTTTCTTTAAACAATATTTACAAAATTTTCCAAAACAACGAATTATAGAACAGCCTTACGTATAAAACTGTAACGTACAGTTAATTTGTAAAGGTCACAAAGTATATGAATGGGTAGAATAAATTTGAAAGAGACAAAACATACTGTAAGAAGGAGAGGTTTGTAATGCAACGCTGTGGCAACGAATGAAAAAGTCTCTGAATGTATGAATCAGTCAGTTGTAATTGTATAGGATGTTACAAATTTTGTTTCTTTTTTACTTAATTAGTTTGTTTGATATTTTTTTTAATTATGGATTTTTTTAACGTTAATACTTTTTATGATTATTGGCAAGTAGCGTTAGAGGTATGTTCATTTATTGTCGCGATTGAAAAGACACGCTGTATAAAAAATGATAAATATTTAAAATCACTCGTAAGTCATTAATTACATTCATTTGAACTTATCTCAAAAAGTGTATGATTTATATGCAACTCATTTATTTTACGCGCGACCATTCACTAACTCGCACACAAATTCGTGCACAGTAAAATTTAGGTATTTATGAATGACTACCGCATTGTCAACACGTTCTGTGTTTTAGGGAATAGAATGGTATTTTTTTTTTGGAAAAAAAAATTGTTTTTTATTTCAATAAACGATTATACTACCGAGTCTGAACCTCCTGTGTAAATTTGGGCACTTCTTGAAAAATCTCCTTGTATTAAGAACAGAAATAATAAGCTTACATTTATGCTTAATTTTAACTGTTTGTTGCAAATATATTTGCTAATTTGAAAATTTAAAATAAAAGTGCTATGACCTAAGGTATGAAAACATGATACACCCTACACTAATACTAACAAAACTATTTTTCTAATATATCATGAATAGATTAAAACAATAATACTTATCAACATGTTATAACCTTTTGCAGCAACAGCAAGAGCGAGCGACTGTGGAATACCAGCTGGTACTCCCTGTAAAGCAATGGCAACATGGGCGAGATCTCCTCCCATCTCCTTCCTAAAATTTTTTAATGATAGTATTAATTATAATTTGCATGCGGCATTAAATTATGAGGTGTTTTTTTTTTATCCAATAAAAAGGCAATGTCAAACCTCAGCTCTCCACTATAATAAGTAGTGGGATCATCTTGACCAGGATTGGATGATGATAATTCCAGGGCTTGAGCAATCCAATTAGCCTTGTCCTGTAAAAATTATCAAATTGAATAAAATAAAAATGTAAATATCATATTTCATTTAACACATATAATAAAAAATAACCATCAACAACCTCTGTAAAGTTACAAAAAGCATGTAAAATCTAAACTATTTGAAAATTTCATTATCATTAGGGTTAGTACTCGTATATAGTATTTTTAAGTTATTATACTTACTCACCTGATTGTCACCAATAACAGTAATAGCACAGCGACTTGGAGTCAAATTGTTGGCAGCAAAATGTTGAAGCGATTCAGAGCTAATGTTTCCTATCTTTTTAGGAGCAATGAAAAGAGAATTTCCTAGTCCACGTCGGTAAGCTGCCTTGTGCAACAAATCAATTGCACGGACCTAAAAAAAATTGTTTAGAGTTACGTCTCTAACACAAGCTGAAGATCATTTATAGGTGATTTCATAATGGTATTATCTATTTTTAAATCTGTATATTTCTTCATCATATACCATGTATAACATACTAAAAATCTTATTTTACTTGAGGTGGAAGTGCAGCAATATCATGTTTAAGTCGTGGCACATTGTCACTTAATTCCCAGGGCCTGAATTCTTGATTAGAAACAATTTTGTTCAAGTAATCCAGTGCACTTTGCAATTTGTCTTGTGTAGCCTGGAAAATATTGACCATGTGAGTTTGTAAAATATTTAGAAAGATTTCAATTAATTCTTGGGTTTAAAGGTATATATGCAAAGAATTTACATACTTCAACTGTATAGTAAATTAATTCACGGTCACCAGAAGCAGTGAAAGATGCACCAATTTGAGCAAGTTGCCTGCGAATTATGTATGCACTAGCATTCTTTGTAGTAAGACCAGCTGCTGATCGAAGAACATGGGCAAGACCCAGTTCCGTTTGAGGTTCATATCTAGAACCAGCTCTATAAAGAAATGATTTCAATAAATTTTACAAATCATTTATAAGGAGTAAATGGTATATACCCAAAATAATATAAAGCACATAATAATATATATTGCTGAGAGTAATTTTTCAACTTAAGTAGCATAGTAATATTGCATTTTCATAATGGTGTTAATAAGTTAATATTCATTTATTTTTTTATCATTAGCAGGCAATATTGTAGATTTTTACCCTTACCATATAATGATGGTTATTATATATAATATACAGTGTGTCATTACCATCGCGACAATAAATGAACATGTCTAAAGTTACTAGCCAATAATCATAAAAAATATTAACATAAAAAAAATCCATAATTAAAAAAAAATTTTCAAACAAACTAATTAAGTAAAAAAGAAACAAAATTTGTAACATCCTATACAACTACAACTGACTGATTCATACATTCAGAGACTTTTTCTTTCGTTGCCACAGCGTCGCATTACAAGCCTCTCCTTCTAACAGTATGTCTTGTCTCTTTTAAATTCATTCAACCCATTCATATGCTTTGTGACCTTTACAAATGAACTTTACAGTTTTATAAGTAAGGATGTTCTAAAATTATTTGTATTGGAAAATTTAATAACTTGGTAAATATTGATGTTTAAAGAATGTAAATTTTTAATACATTTTTAAAAAGGTATCCTCTATATGTGTGTTCATTTATTGTCGCGATTGTAAAGACATGCTGTATATATTAAGTTTTTTATCGTTTAAAAAGAAAAAAATTATAAGAGAAAAAAACCCGTGCCATCAATCTGCACCTTTCCCAGAATAAACTATAAAAGCCAATATTAGTTTTATATTATTTTATTTAACTATACATTATCATAAATATTTTCTTCATTTAAGTTATGAGACGAATAGTAATTTTATTTAATAAATATTATAATACTTACTTAAACGCAATAGTTACACGAGTAACGGGTGATCCATTATCAAGTGCAGCTACGAATGTTTTATTGGGTAAAACGCTTGTCTGTAGTTTCACTTCTTTATTTATGGCCGGTACAGCCTGTGCATAACCCCTGCTCTAAAACGTAATTAATATTTTTACGGTTTAATAATTAGAAATATTTTGCAAAAGTTTATCAAGTGTTCTAAATGGTTTTACATAACAGGGTTTGACATAAGGAATTAACATTCGTTTAAAGATGTTGTTTAGATTTAAGCTGAGTACTTACCGTAACATGACGAATAAAAGGCTTGGCGAGAGTTTTCGAAGTCATTTTAAAAAAGTTTCGAGATCACAATAAAATATCAAAGTCTGAAAATTACGCTATTGTAATCGCCTGCCTCCCTATGTCGATTTTGGTCGATTTCATTCAGTGTTTCAACCACAGAGTATGAGAGTACTTTTGTATATAGGGGAATAGAGGCTTAGCTCCGTGGTTTTTTGGGTAACTATTAGAGCTAGCGCCATCTGTATTTACAAGTTGTAAAAAATATGTGATCAGCTAACCTTGATTGGTATTTTTTTTATTTATTTATTAGGGAAAATAAATCCACAGAAACAGACTAATAGGGCGAGGAGCACTAGAACAATGCAAATAGCTGGAAAACAAAATAAGGACTACGAGGTAGGGCGAATTGAGCGACCACGGCAGTTATAAATATATTTTTAATTTGATATTTCAATCAAGCGGGCTCAAAAGTAAAATAACTACCAAGTTTTTTGGTAGAATTTCTTTGAAATTATTTTAAAATAATTGTTAAAGGAAAGTTATATGTTTTATACCTCTTAAAATAATTAATACTACAATAGCATTATATACGAAATAATAATGCTACAAAATAAAATAAATCCATTGCCTTATTTTACTACCATTTTGGAAATCATCAATTACACTGGCTCCATTAAGATGGCTATAATGAGTATAAATTAAAGAGTTACAATATAACACGAAGTTTAGTACTTTGGGACTTTTGATTTTAGTAATTTAATAGCGATTTTAGCTTCATCTCCATTTTCGAGTTCTAAAATCACCGAAACTATACTACTAATGACGATGGATGGTTTGCAGGATAGTGTGTGGACTACATCTTGCTTCGCAGTACTGCTCGGCGGACTGCCAGGCAGGATATTGCATGAGCCCCTTAAGGAGCCTCACATGATAATGTGATAACATTATCATGCTCATATATAATGCTTTGACTGGCGGTTTGGTAGTTCCAATGATTCGGAGTCCAATAATGGTGATAGGGGTTTAGGGGACTAGGGTACTGGCGGTTTAGAATATGCATCTGTTCCAGTGAAACGGTTGTCGCTCCAATACCTTGGCCACTTTTCTGTTAGCGATACCTCCATTTCCAGAGGCGTGTGATGGCGTTGCGTTAGCCTGTGGCGTGCATCAAATCGACGATGGACGCAAATTCATAATATGTACCACTTGAAATTTTCGCAACTTTATCCGACTCTGCTGGCAGCTTGCTAGTCTTCAAGGTCCAGTGTCTTGCACAGTTCCGTTGAGGATCGGCCGCGGAAGACGTGGAAGTTTGTGTGTGAAAATATTTCACTCACTAAGTTGTAGAACCATGACCACTGGTGGGCGTTTGTTTTACCAACGGGGCGAGAGGGGGGATTTAACCAGGTCCAACATGGAGTTCGCTTGCAGTCCACGGGGATGGCGTGCGTATCCAAGTCGAACAAAACGTGTACCTTACTTACTTCAACTCGAGCAACCCACTGGGTAGGACCTCCAAAGGAGGAGAAACAGCAACTCGTCCAGCTGGGCGTCTTGTTACTACCCTTGCTCCCCTCCATGCTAGCTAGCATGGAGATGTTATGAACATAACAAACATACACGAGGTCCAGCGTTTTAACCGGTCACGAGGTACCCGATTTGCAATCAACACGATATTCTCGTGTACCAGACCGCTGGTGAATTGCTTAGGTCATGTTTTTATTGTTACTTAATGCTTACTGCGAGTCGGTATTCAATAGTTCGCTTGTAACGTAATTATTTATGAACCTATTAGATTTTGAAGATTGGATCAAAAATTTTGGTTAGTATATATAAAATATATATTATATTAAAATGTGGTAGGACCACGCAATAGTGTCCGCTGTTGCACGAATAGGCAGGTCCGTCCGGGTAAGTAACCACGACCTCTTGGAAGACCCGGTAAAGTGGAAGTGTTATACTTCTGCGTTTCGTTTGGTGAGTGACGTAGCCGGCGCCCACTTTATTAAAAGGTGGCAACGCATTTGCAACCCTGCGGGTATTGCAAATGTCCATGGGAGGCGGTTATTACTTAACATCAGGTGAACCGCCAGCACGTTTGCCACTTTCCTATGGATAGATTCCAACTTCGAATGCCGTCAAACCCTGGGTTCTAACCTCCGCCTGAGGGATCATTATATTGTCTATCTTTCCTTACAGGAGTCACGGTGACGTAGCGGAACGGATGGCGTCATAGTGTCTTCTTCGTGTACTAGGTACGCTGTTGTCCTGAGTCGACAGGCCGTCTGCCTGTGCGTGTGAATCTCTTTCAATGTGGTAACATACTTACGAACTTATATATTAATTATTAACGTAAACTTCGACGTTTCATAAGAACGCGCAAGCGTCTATTTGAGTAAAGATATTTTTAATTTGAATGAAGTCGTCAAAGTCACCGGGCCAACAACAGCATTAATAACGCATAATAAATCTAAGTATTCATAATGTACTGTTTCGCAAACAGCAAACTACATTATGATTAAATAAAAGAAGTTTTATAATCTCTATTTGTGTAACACAAATAGAAACGTTCTAAATGTCATGCAAAATGACAAAAATGTCATTATCGTAAAGACCGATATGGCGCCAAATTTACATGATTATTATTTTGCATTGCGATATTTGCGATTAGTGTAAAGTATTAATAAATATTTTTAACATTATAGGATATTGAATGGAGGACACAAGAAGGTTTTTGATTAATCGTCTGTAGTACCTTAAAATATAGTAATAAAATGTCCTATAATAAAAGTAACATAAATTTATGGTGCGTCTAGTTTTTTAGTACAAATCTTCTTATGTTTCTTGTGTGCCTCGGAAGTTATGTCAATTTGTTTGGACTCAGTGGCTGTGGAAAATCAAGTAAAAGGTTATATGTTAATAAAAAATAAGCCAAAGAATGTTTTTAAATGTAGTGAAAATACTTTGAACTCTAGATGTGATAATGTGCATAAGCGAAAGCTAAATCAGTATAAGCTTAAAGGAATGGGAAATAAGATCAAGAATTTATAAATGTATCACAGGTTTTTTTACCTGCCTAACTACCAAGTCTCCTAAAATTCAGGCATACAATTTATCCTCTATAAAATTAAATCTTGTGACACAATATAAATATTTTATAATATACAATATTTTAAAAGTTTAAGAATGAGAAGGAAACAAAAAGAGGTTGTAAATATGAATACTGCTGATGCAAGTGGAATAAATTCAACTACTCCACTAGATCTTGAAGTAGAATATACAGATAATCAATATAAAAAACAAATGGATGCATTCAGAATGTTAATGGATTCTCGAAATAAGGTGATTGGATGTAACTCCCCTGGAAAAAATAGGAGGGATGATATGTGTAATGAACAAGAAATTATTGAAAAGAAAGAAATTAAAGCAAAGAGATTATTGTCACTTCAAAAAATGGCTGAATCAAAAGGATCCATTCAGCAACAAGAGAGGGAGGAATTGAGGGAAACTTATGTAAATAGTAAAATGGAAAAGAGGGCTGTAAGATTGAAAAATATGCTTGCAAAAACTGGGAAAGATTTAACTAATAAACTGAACAAACCCACATCAAAGGCACAAGAGGAACCATTAAATCAAATTGCAACAACTAATACCAATATATTAAATAGCAAGGCTAGTTCAGAAACTGAATTTGAACCACCTATTTTTAAAATATCCAATTGTCCAAATAGCAGTACATGTAATGAAACCATGTCTAAAGAAGAAATTGAATTTTTTAAAAAGCTATCACCATCTTTGAAAAAAAAAGAAAATATGCTATGCTATTTTAATGTTATTACAAAAGAACAGGAATGTTATATTGATGATTCACAAAATGATGGTAATAATGCCAACAATGAGAGAGTTATTAAAGTAAAATTCACAAAGAAAAGTAAACAAAAAAAGAAAACTGTAAACATGGATAGTTTAGTTGAATCAGAACCAAATTTAACAAAGGCTCATAATGAAAACCCTCATGAACCTGGTACTTTAAAGCATAATGGAGCAAAAGATGGACAAAGGTGCAAAAGAAAAAAAGATGTTCATGAATCTGTACAACAAAACTCAATTGAGTTGACATCATCTTTTGACACAAGACCAAGAAGGATTATAAAAAGACCTGTTAAATATGCAGATGACGTTTTATCTGATAGCTCAGATGAAGAATTACATATTTTTACCCCAAAAAAGAAAAAAAACTCAAATGAAATGAATACAGAACAAGAATCTAAAAACAAAAAGACGAAGACAAAAAAAAAGCTATCAACAGACCAATCCGTAAAAAATTTTTTACATGAAATCAATTCTATTAACTCTCCAAAAGATGTGGTCCAAGTTAAGAAACCTGCAAAGTTAGCACCAATTTTTACTACAAAAACACAAATAGAAGAATTGAAAGCTAAACAAAAATTTCTTCACAGTGGTATACCAAACCATCTGAAGAAATGCCCAAGTCAACAAATGGTTACGACATATCATGACAGTTTTCAAAAAGTTTGTCATGTTCAACAAATTTCATCTACTATTGAATGGAATAAAAGTGTTCCATTTATGCCATCTTTAATCTGTGAAAAAGATATAGATAAATCCATTATGTCCTTTAATTTGCTTAAAGAATTGTTAATGCATGATACTGCATCCAGCTGCTGCAAAAATAATATTCAGATTACTGAGACTAAAACTGACACACTTTTGTATACTATGAAGAAGTTGTATAATAAGTTTCCAGTATATCGTACTTACCATTTGCTGAAAGCAAAGAGCAGAGGAGAATTTTTGGACACAAACTATGGTTATTTAGATAATAGTATTGAAATTTTTAATGGCATTACAGAACCATGTAATAATAGCCCAGATAAATTTAAGTGGACTGATAAGTATAAAGCAACATCAACTAATCAATTAATAGGAAACTTTGATAGTGTAAAAGAGCTAAAAAAATGGTTAATATCTTGGACTGAAACAAAAACTGATTTGATAGTGAAAAATTATTCGGACTCATCAGATTTCTATCATTCTGATACTGATAGTGGAGATGCATTGAGAATGAAAAATAATCTTCTTATAATAACTGGTAAAACAGGTAGTGGGAAAACTGCAAGTGTTTACACTGTTGCTTTGGAGTTATCAATTAAAGTAATTGAAGTAAATGCTAGCAGTAAAAGAACTGGTAAAATTATGTTGCAAGATTTACAAGAAGCAACTCAGTCCCATAAAGTTGATAGACAGCGAGATTTAATTGAGAATTCCCAAAAGTCATTAGATAGAGATATAAAATTTTTGAAAAATAATAAAAAGCAGGATCGACCCACCAAAGTAAACAATCAATCTTCCCAAAAGTCAGAGTCTAAAAAAATTGTAAACATTGAACAACTATCCAGTCAAGAAAGCTTAAGAACTGTTATGTCTCTTATCCTCATTGATGATGCAGATATTGTGTTTGATCAAGATGAAGGGTTTTGTTCAGCAATTTCTCAGCTTGTCCATAGTTCTAAGCGTCCAGTAATTTTAGTTACAGAGTCATTACAGTGCCCTCATTTGCAGAAATTTTTGAAATATTCTAAAATTATAAACATGCATCCGTTTCAGCCTAGGATGCTTGGAACCTGGTTGGACATTATGTGTTTAGTTGAAGTTAACACTTGCTATCCAGGTTTGGGAGCTAACTTATTAGATTTTTTCAAGGGTGACATTAGAAAATCCATTAACTGTTTACAGTACTATATGATGTCCCAAAAATATATTTACATGAAGGAAAGTTTTTCCCAAGATAGTGATAGCTTTGATAAACATGATAATGATGAAAGTTCTAGTATGTCATGGGCAGTTAATGAAAATCTAGAAGAGAAAGCACCAAATTGTTATGATATTTGTAGCTCAAATGTCCACTATTTTATGGCTAAAATGTTAAACTTGCATTGTCAGTCTCCCCTTATGTTATTTAATGTTTGGTGGAGTTTACCTAACCTTTTAGGGCACAATTTAGATAAAAATGAAAGTGACAAATTGAAAAGATGTAATATATCAGAGCTAGAAGTAGTTGCTAACGTAGTTGATACATTTTCAATGATTGATTTATTACAACTGACCACAAGTAAAATACAACCTAATATTACTTCAAAGCCGTGGTTTTCTGCAGAAAATTTCAGTTTGTTAGATACTGAAGATTTTTCATGTTATGACAAAAATAATGGAATTAAAGAAGAAATCTCACAGTACCTAATGACTAGTAGTGTTACATATGCACAAAAAATCCTTGAATGTGGACAAAAGACTGACTTGCAATTTCCTTCTTCAACATTGCACAGGTGAGCTTGTAACATCTTCTAATTTAAGAATAAATATTAATGTTTTGTTTTATTCAAAAACTTCACAGCATACAATAGTCACAACAATTTTTTGTATGTTTATACAATGGCAGGAATAACTATGTTCATGTGCCTGCGACCGCAAGCATGCGTGCGTGTGCCTGTGCGTGCGTGCGTACGGGCGTGCGTGCGTGCGTGCGTGCGTTTGTGTGTGTGTGTGAATTTTGTGCTGCGTAGGTAACGTAATGGGATGCAAAAGGATAATCGGCGCAGCAATGTAGTGTGTGTCGTAAATGATTGAATAATTTAAAAAAATTACGAATTAATATGGATATGTTCTCTTTTATGAATATGAATTACATATGATGGAGACCAAACGGTTGAAGCATACCCAAGTGTACTGCAGACATAAGCATAATATAAAGGCAGTAGTGGTTTTGAGCTATGGAATACTTTAGATATCTCTTGATGAAACCTAACATTCTAAGAGCCTTATGCTGTATCAAATTGTAATGTTCCAAAAAGTTAATTTGGAATCTACTAACACACCTAAATCTTTTATATCCGTTACACAATTGTTAGGGCAGTGATTAATTTCGTATTTAAAGCGTAATTGATTCGAATTTTGACCAAATGTTATAATTTTACACTTTTTTTACATTAATGATTATTATGCAGCTTTGTTGATTATTGATACTGTTATTATTTTCAATAAACAGCAGATCATATGAATATTTAACATATGATGACTCCGTGTCGCAGTTGCCAAGATATTGGCTTCGGTGCTGGAGGTCGTGGGTTCGATTCCCACACGGGACAAATATTTATGTGACCCACGGATAATTATTTAGGATCTAGATGTTTGTCCATGTGAAATTTATGTATGTAAAATGTCCTTATAACGCAGCATAATGTTATTCTACAGTAAAGGAAATTTAAAATAAAAAGATGATCAAACATCATCAAATATTTATATTTGCTTTTGAACATCAAAAAAATGTTGCACATCAAGTAAACATATAAATAATTAATTACCAGATTCATTCATTCAGGTCATGTCAATGTTACTCCATAACAAAGAAATATTGGTCTTGCTTTGATATGAAAAACAGTTTCAAAACTATGCCTTAATTTGGGGATACATGTTTTTAATGTTAGTTAGAATCTGGACATAACACAAGTTCTGCATTTGATTAAGCTTTAATAGTGTATAGAATGAAAGTATAGACATCAAAAGTAAGTAATTTGTGTTAGTTGACTTACAACTAGCTACAAAAAAAAAGATTAATCATAATTTGTATTACTTGAATGAATTTAAAAATAAATGTTTTAATTTTATATCTTTTCAGAGATAGAGACAAGACAGTTGGCCGGCATAAGAAGTTAGCCAGTTATTTAAACCCATCCATTGTGTTGGATCGTAAAGCTGTTTCCCTTGATTACTGGTCCTGTTGTCGTACTATTTGCAGAGCTGAAAGAACAAAAACTGATTCAATTAGTAAACGTAATAATAGATTTTGTCACTATCTAAAGTCATTAAATATAGTTTGCAAAAATGATTATTTTGATGAGCTAGGTAAAAGTTTATGTTCAGATGAAAAGATTAAGAACTGATATTAACTGTGCATTGACAATAAGATTCAGACTTACTTCTGGATCAGTTATAAAAAAGTGCTTAGTACATTATGCTCAAGATAACACAGAGTATTTTTGAGGCGTAAAATTTATTTATAATTTGTACATAAAAGACTGCCTTCTTTTCTATTAATAAAACTTATTTTTTATTAATGAAACTTAAATAAAAACCTAAATAAAATGGTAGAGTAGATGTAATAATAAGGATATTATATAATAACAGTTCTTTGTTGAAGCTATTCTAAATTTATTTCATGAGAAAAAATTCCATCATTATAGGTTTTTTTTACAAAATCCAATCAGCTGTAAAATAACATAGAAGTATTTTCTCTCTATTTACTACCATTTTTATGCTTAGCACTAGGTCACTGTTGTGCTTAGAATAGTTGATGCACTTTCAAATGTAAAATAATTTTTTTCTTCTGTTTTCCTGTAGTTTCATCTTTTATAGAGTTATTTACTAGGGGACTATCTGTTATTTTTATAAACATCTGAGGATCAATATCTTAAAAATGTTCACCTCCTTCACCTGCTACTTTACCTATTCAAATAAATATTTAATGAATAAAATCCGAGCTTTTGTTTCATATGTATAAACATATGTACTTGCATTATTTTTTATTTTTAGTCACTAACTATGAAATAAATCATGGAATTTGAATTTTTATGAATTTTGTGTTGTATATAATATTTAATTTCAACCGTTAATGTACGATAAAGTTTTGATGAACACTTGAATAAAACTTGTGTAAAAAAAATTGCCTTTGCCGAAATCTACTTCGAAAAGTAGGTAGTCAAATAAAAATATTCTTGTATTTCAAATTTGCGGAAAAGGAAGGCCTTCCTTTCTTTTGATCAACTGCTTTAATTAGGTAATAAAATAATCATTAACATTATCGTGATTATAATTTGTTCGTACACGTACATGCATTTAATTCCTATCACAGCGACTAATAAGTAATGATATTTTATATTATGATACATCTATGCTGTTAAAGATTCCCCAAGACCTTCTCTGAAAGAAGAATAAGCACATGAATAAACGGACCAGTCACTGGACGGCTATCGTGCAAACCGTTCTCATCTTATAGATATTGCTGAATATCTGCAAATTGATAGATTGCAATAATGACATTAAAAAAATGCTGTTAACGTGCCAACCAGGTTTCAGATATATAAAATTACTCTTTGGTGCTAATGCCTAATGCCAACTGAGACTGACTGCTTAAAGCACTGCTTAATGCTTTGCTTCTGGCTCCGCCTTTTTATGTTCATTCTAGGGGTAGGGCAAATTTAGCTTGTTTATTATTTCATTAGTGATTTTTCTCTACTGGTAAATTTTTTGTTAGGTCGTAAAACACCCGATGCTATCCGATCCGATATTAGAAAAATTACCCCTGACTTGACAAAGAATTCACTCTTTAAAAAAATCGAGACTACTTTTTATAAATGCTATGATTATTATAAATGTTCTAAATTCTATTAAATATTCAAAATATTAGATATGACTATTTTTATAGATTAACAGATTTCGGTATGGCGATAATTTATCCCTATTACCTACGGTATAAGGTATATTCCGGATAGTCAATCTACTTAATTACGAATTGATAAAACAAAAATTATTCTTAATGATGTTTGAAAAATTTTACCTTGTACTTACCAACGATTCTACTTTAATTAAATCAGTAAAAAAACCAAGACGTTTTGTAGAACCGAGGACCCTGGGAGCCGGAGCGATAATTTTAACATGTTGATAAGCAATATAAAAAAACCGTTCTGTTTTTAATTTAGCGATTTATTAGTATTCATAACTGTCAGATTACAAGCAATAACGCGTATTGATTATAGTAATGAAATATACGATCAATTTGATCAACTAGCTTTCATTTACTAAATACACATGGGTAACTTTATTAGAGTAGATAACGAATTGTTTACAGTTTCAGGTCTTAATCGTCGCTTTGAAATTTAGTCATAACTGGTATAAATACGTAGGTTTAGAATCAAATCATCAATTTGTGTCAGGGTAAATGACCGGTTATCAATACTTATACAAACGTCAGTGGGAAAAGTTTATTTTTTGTACATACTACATAGGTACGTATATTCTTTTGGCATTGACATAAAACATATTTGTATTATGCGGTCTATCTGGTGGTAATTGGGCCCATTACAGCATAGATAGATACTTGCAACAGAGATTTCCAAGTGTGTTAGGTGATAGCGCCGAGAGCTTTGCGTATGGCACTGTCTCTACTGTTCTCTCACGCATGCCACAATGAGCCTACTTGAAGCGGCCGTCTCGGGTTGGCACCACAGGCTGGTCCAGTGTGGCCTCATTCGGCTACGCCGAAAAGCTAATATTTAATGCCTGAATAGCGTTAAATGTTAATTTATCCTATCTCACTTTCTTTATCTTTTAAAAATAGCAATAAGCGTTTCAGTTTATAATCTTACATTAAAGGTGTTTTTTTATGTATTCATGCCGAAAACAATATCAACTAGATATTTTATAGGTGACGCAAAAAATGTGACTATCAGTTCTCTCTCCTTATCATGTCCGCACTCCGTAGTGTATAGTATCTGTATCGTAATAGTATGTAGCTTTAACTTCCTGCTGTTAACGGAGCAGCTGCTGGTTTTCGAAGAGTATGATTGTCTTGGAAATGTCAGTCGATTTACGGCCAGGCCTTTATTAATAGCATTGACTTGTTTACACCATGCACGCGCTGTTGATAACAGCTCAAGTTGATTCTGGAATGTAAATGTACATTTCTAGAAACAACATGTAAAACAGTTGACAAATACAGCGTGTCGTTACCAACGCGACAATAAATGAACACTATCTATATGTGTGTTCATTGATAACTTTTTAAAATTGTATCAAAAATTTACATTCTTTAAACATCAATATTTACAGAGTTATTAAATTTTGCAAAACAAACAATTTTAGAACATGTTACGGTCACAAAGCATATGAATGGGTTGAATGAATTTAAAAGAGACAAAACATACTGTTAGAAGGAGAGGCTTGTAATGCGACGCTGTGGCAACGAATGAAAAAGTGTCTAAAAATGTATGAATCAGTCAGTTGTAGTTGTATAGGATGTTACAAATTTTGTTTCTTTTTTTACTTAATTAGTTAATAGGGTAACTTCGAAGTTACTCTATTGGCGTTGAGGTAAAAAAGAGTTCCATCGTGAAAATTTAATCACAAAGTGTAACACTTGACCCATGTTCTGATATTTTTGCATGTTTATTAAACAATCTTAATATGAGTGTGAACAGGGTTGAGTTGACGGAGGAATCGCAAAGCAACAGGATAAGCCTTACAAAACTTTATTCTCGGCGACGACCTTTACTCCAAGGGAGAGTCATAGTGGTCACTGTGTATACAAATACATAATAATTAGATTAATTAGTATATTTCTCTTATATTTTTGTTATTTATTGTGCTGTCTGTGTAGACTCTTCCAGAAATTTTAATAACTTCTTTCTCTTGACAGTCACAACAAACATCGGCTATTAATGTTGATTAATGAAAGCTTCACAAAAACATTTGTGGAGGTTAGCCCTCAAAGTAACATTTTCGCACTGGGGAACTAAAATACAGTTTTAGTTTAGTAATAATCTAATATGCTTAGTATGATTCAAGGAGTATTTATTATTTATTTATTTATACTTTATTGTACACCAAAAATAAAAATATATAAAAAGCAAATGTACAAATGAATATAAAAGGAAGTACAATAGGCGGTCTTATCGCTCGGAAAGCGATATCTTCCAGACAACCATTGCGAAAAGAATACTTGCTAATGAGACATAAAGAAGAGAGCAGAGGGAAGTGTACATGAATCACCTATGAACATCGGATGAAGACATTTATACATCAATGAGATAGTCAAAGATTTCGGTAAAAATAGGAAAGGAAAAAAGAAAGCATGAGTTCATAGTTCCAAGTAATGAGCTTTTAATAGGTTTTTAAAAGAAAGAAGTCAGTAAACTTGTCGAATGTGAAGGGGCAAAGAATTCCACAAACGCACAGCTGTCACTGTAAAAGATTTTTTGAAGAAGGAAGAGGAATGTACAGGAGTTTGGAGGGAGAGATTGGCAGAAGAACGAAGGGACCTTTCATGGGACAAGGAAAGATACTCGAAGCGATCTTTTAAGTATTTCGGAGTAGAGGGATTAAACAACGCGCTGTACAAAGCAGAGAGAATATGGGTATTCCTGCGAAGGCGGTTTGGGAGCCACTTCAGCTGTGTAATAAAATCGGAAACATGATCATATTTACGAAGCCCAAATATGAATCGAAGACACAAATTTTGAATCCGCGGAGAAATTGAAAAATTTGAAATTCGGAGTAGTGAGATTCGGTTTGTAGTCAGTTCTGCGTCCTATATTCCTTAAACATGTGCTTAGTGAACGTAAATATTGTGCGGAACATTTACTGTATACAATGATGAATTCGGGTGTTTGGTTTTGGTCCCAAAGAGGATTGATGTAAGGCAGGCGGCTATTTTCGAAATAATAAAAGAAATATATTATGAAGATAGGTTTGCGAAATCGACCAATCCGTGGTATGGCCTCATATTGGACTAGGTCTTAATATCCTCTATTCACGGGCCTCTAGGCCTTTGCCTAGCAGTGGGACATAGTATATAAGCTGTCCCTATGAGTAACCCTAGAGACTTATTCTTATATATATTCTTTCTTTGTCGTGTGGAACAGCTCATAAAACGTGGATTGACAGCTGTTAAGACTAAATATTAAGTATTGGTATTCGGGATTTTTAGTGATGTATGATTTAAGCAGCGGGTTGAATAAAAGATGGAAGAGTGCATATTGATTATGTTCTCATATTTTTTACCTTGTTGCAGTTAAAATTAGTTTTCTTAATATAATTTAATGTTATATATAAAAATGAATTGCTGTTCGTTAGTCTCGCTAAAACTCAAGAACGGCTGGACCGATTTCGCTAATTTTGGTTTTGAAATATTTGTGGCAGACTAGGGAAGATTTAAACGGAGAAATTATGGAAGAATTGCATGGAAAATTAAGATAGCAACAATTTTATTTTCCCATACAAACAACCTGTCAACTATGTCTGTGTAACCTGTCAAAAACTTCCAAATTCCCTAGTACTAATTTACATGTCAAAACAACGTTTGCCGAGTCAGCTAGTTTTAAATAAAAAATAAAAAAAATATTTTAACAACGACTAACTCGGCTATACGTTATAGTGAACACTAAAATGTTAAGAACAAGCTTCCCTCTCATGATTAAATATATATTTGTGTCGAATATCACACCGTGTTGGTGCATTGTCTCGCAGCTATGATAATATTTTATTGTAATTGGTAAAGATAATATGGCAATTAAAGAACCGATATCAGCATATCGTAAAACGTACTATCCATTGCATACACTAAAATAAAAACAGTTTTCAAAAACGTAAAAGATATATAGATACTACCTAAAGTTAAATAAAATCAATATTCAATTGTAATAGGAAATTTATAAATTTCATTGCTTTAATAAAAAATATTTCTGTGATAAATTATGGCAATTCAGTGAAATAAATAATATAAAAACGTTGCAACTTAACTGAATGTGAAATAATACTTAGTTATATATTACTTGTTACCAGGCCATAAAATCTTTATTAAAGAAAAAAGTTATATATTCCCTTTGACTTTTAAAAGAAAAAATATGTACTAACTCTACTGAGGTTGTGTAGTGTATTAGTTCACTTTAATTTGTCGTTAGAGTAGTTACTTATGGGATAAGCGCCATGAATTAAAATCTGTTCATATCGACGTGGGAATAAGATAATGTCGTGTTTGTTTACATATATTACTGAGTAGCTCCAAAGTAAATGAGGTTGCCCAGCCAGTGATTACTGGTATGAATCTAGAACAATATCGATCTTATCAACTAGCGTTTATTCATATCATTGGGAAAGGAGAAGGGAATATTATCCGAGTATATAGGTGGTCTCTGATTCGATATGTATTTCCGGATAATCGAATAAATCATAACAAGGACATAGGTAAATTGTCACAGTTTCTTGTGAAAGCCGCACTATGCCAGTACTTTTATCATTGATGACATTATTTCAATAGTCCCATTATTGAAAATCATAACTGGAAACAACAACAACATGAACACACATAACATGTGCGTTCATGCTATATAGCATTACCTGGTATGCATTTATACGCCACGTAAAGGAAAAAAGGTTTTTAGTTTAAACGAGTGTAAAGTACAAAGTAATTCGTTTTTTGGGAATTAATTTTATATTATTCATAAGAGATATACATAGTTGGTATATTTTTTGCTAATCCATACATAAGTCAAGTATTAACCATTTAATGACATTTGTCGAATACTAATATTATGAAGAAGTATTAATTTCCAAACTTTGTAATGAACATGAACAAAAACGACTATAAGGCAATTATGGGGCTTTAAACGTCAAAAGCAGCGCTACAGATTTGAGCTAAATATATAGTTAAACGCGGCTAATTAAAGTCGAAACATCGAGTTGCCAGCCGAACGATTTTTTAAAAATATCCAAAAATTTAAAACATCTATTTGCTATATATAAACTCTTTGGAGATAAGCTGCCGTGACAAATTGGCGCTCGCAGGAAGCCTAAACATTTTTTAAGGCCGCAGCTAAGCGGTCGGTAACACTGGCGCCGGACCCGGGGTTATCAGGAGACGCGTGCGGGCCGCCACTCGTCGGCGACGGGAGGCACATAAATATAGTGCTATCAAACATTCGACGGTAGTATAGTGTTGCACAGCGTTAAGATGGTCAGGAGCGTGCTACGCGGTGACACTTGCGGGTATTGCAACGCCTGCGTCCGGGTGCGGCTATGCGCGGCGCGGGGCCGCAGTCCGGAGCCCCTGGAGTGCGCCTACAAGCACATTTTGGAGTCCTACGGCGGCGGCGCCCCCTCGGCCAAGGCCCCCGAATCGGCAGAGTCACCGAAGCCGGTGTGCGCGTCGTGTCGGTGGACCTCCGATGCCCAGTTCCCCGAAACGCCGCCGTCTTTGAGCGATCTCAGCACGGAGTGGAGTTCCAGATCCTCGCAGAGGTCGCGCATGCGCCGGCGCAAGAGGTAGGGCCCGTGTGCGTCCACTTTGCAGAATCAATTTGAACGGGCGTATACTCGGCCAGGAGAAGCAGCCACATGATATCAACACTTTGCTAGTCACTACGTAATTGTCTTATTTTGTCATGGTATTACATTGTATTAAATAAATTATTTAAAACAAACAGTCTTTTAGTTTATTAATCCTGTAGAATAATGTATCTACACAATGATTTAATGCATTTATAGGATAATTAAATTTAATGAAATGTTATAATCCCCAAAAAGGTTATATTTTTTTAATATGGCTCTTTGGAAATATCTTCATTCAGGAATATGAAAATTGAAGTAAAATTTTGAACCCTTATATTTTTTGTAATAAGACTGATTTAGACTAAGTGAATTATAATAATTTTTCGTAAGTGGTACACAACCGCGTTATATTCTGTTAAAGGCATAGCCTTCTAAGTTGTTTGATAGGACTTGTAATAGTTAAATTTAAATACCTCCTAGTTATTGCTATATTTAGACCTCTCAAGGAATTATTGTGTAATAACGAAGATCGCAGGGTGAATTTGACGATTTCAATTTCATAAGATAATATTGTGTCGGTTTTTCAAAACTTCGACACAGTTGAAGTTATTTATAATTATCACTATGCAAGATAAGTCAAAAATCATTACTTATTTGCGAGGGACAAGTTTTTTTTATATAAATATATACTGAGCCCATTTCACTGGTTGATTTTATTAAAAAGGTCAAGATAAAACAACGGAGAGACACGGATCACGTTTCCGACACATGATTCATCGCATTTGTACAAATTTCATGTTCCGAATTGTAGACTTAAGGGGCAATGTTCAGAACAGGATTGGTAAGACGAAAATATTGTTGTGACATTTTGCACGTTCTCGGGAATTTATTAGGGTTGCTACAGTCGGAAACCAGCCAGCACTGCTTCCAGTTGTCCGAAGAATTAAATACAAGGTTGACTAAACCTTGTTGGTATCCATAAAATTTACTATGTGTCTTTTGACATCTCAAGTGTTTTTTTAGCAAGTATAAATGAAATCGAGATTTGGCGATCTTAAGGAAATCGTTGCCTGTGAGACGAAATTACTGCAAAAGTCTTTGTCTAGATTTTTTGCGTTTTCAGTCCGCAGACTAAATAAAGCTAGCCATCGGGCTTATTAGGCATATATATTTCATTATAGGTTTGTCCTTTATGACTAAAGATGGTTTTAATTTAAGAACGTCCTATGTATGGACCGAATAATATCAAGACATTGGTAATCGGACTTATTACTTATGACAGTCGTCGTAGATATAGTGGCATATTATTAAAAAAAAATAATTAATACGTTTAATTAGTATGTTTAATTTTAAAAGTAATCTAGAAGATATACCGTATGGAAGAGACAGAAATATCTTTAGGAATTCCTACGCTATAAAAATGTATTCGTCATCTCTAAATCAACTAAAAACTTTTACAATATGTTATTATTTAACAATCTTATATTATTTATCAAATGATATTTTTTGCATTAACATTGCAATATTTTGCTATTTTGCTCAGTGATTTTTTAGTTTGTCAATAGATATCGTACGAATAAACTTTTCATCAAGACTAACAAGACGGGAGCTTAGTTAAGCGGGATTTTTGTTGTGAGGAGCCCAGGCCTATATCCTATATCCTTTTATAAAAGTTGAGAGTTTCTCAGCGCATGTCTCAACATAGGTTGGCACGTCACGGCATCACGTTGGCTTACTATGAAGTTTAGGTATAATAAAAATAAACGTAATAAAGATCTGTAAAATAGCAACCTAAATTCCTTTGAGTAGATCTTAAGGTGGATTTTATTTTTTATTTATTGTTAGTTTATATGTTATGGTTTTTCTGTAATTATAATAAAATGTTTCCACAGGTTAGCTAGACAGATTTGGTGGTTCTAACACTCGGCCAAACTAACTTAAAGATGCGAGTGCGTGGCAATACTCGAATTATGTGTATGTGTTTTCACGAATGGGCAGGTCCGTCCGGGTAAGTACCACGATATCACAGAAGACCGGCATGAAGTGGAATGATATAGCCGGGTTCCTCTTGAGTACAAGGTGGCGACGCATCTGCAATCCTACGGGTGTTGCAATTTTCCATGGGCGGCTGTTATCACTTAACATCATCTAAACCGCCAGCTCGCTTGCCACTTTCTAGACAAAAAATAATTAATTAATAAATTAAAATAAAAAAATTAAATAAATTTAAAATAATTGTTCACTGTATCTATATAATTAAAGTCAAAATATATTTTTGTATACTTACTTAGAGCCGTGATAGCTCAGTGTCCGGGCGCTCGCGTTTATTTCAATATACTCGAACAACCCGAGTTCGATCCCCGGTGCTGGCTCCAATGAAATTGTTAATTTCGAGTGCTGAATTATCTCAGCGGTGAAGGAAATCATCTTGATGAGACCTGCATATTTTCGAAATAATAATAAAAAAAATATTTCGAAGATATGTGAAGTCCGCCAATCCGCAGTGGGGCCGCGTGGTGGACTATGCCCTGACACCTTCTGTACAGAATAGGCCTTTGTCCAGCAGTGAGACATGTATAGGCTGATAATTTACTTTTATTTTTATACTTACTTAATAATCAATAATCGTTTAATGTTTTTTTTTATTTTAAATACACATTCGAGTAGCTGTTTGACAGAGAGAATCAGAATGAGAAAATTCCACTATGACCAGAAGAAACCGAAATGTATAATACTTAGATTTCACGCTGATCTTCTGTAAGGCCGTGGTGCTTCTTCGGACGAGGCTTACCATTCGTGCAAGAAAAGTTACTGAATGGCCTTAGCCTCAGACAAAAACAAAGTTAAAGTATTCGTAGGTAAAAAAGTGATCAAATGGTTTAACCGGGCATAACCTTTATCAAAACGGTAAAAATGATTCTGATTAAGAAAAAAACATGTTTTGGAGTTGATTTATATAGTTTATTAGCGTGATTTACAGTGTTCAGCTACATTTTACAATTTCACATATCTAAAATAGTTACCTTATTTTTGTCGTACTGATTTTTTTTTACGTGGAATAATGTGCGTGTGCACCAAGTATAACTAAATCGTTCATAAATATTACTTAAAAAAATAAAAATTCAGATATGTATTACTTTAGTAGTATTTACAAAATATTTACAATTAAAATTATCTACGGTACAAGTTCGTGTAACAAGCAGGAAGAAGCTGTAACAGATACAACTTATCGCCATGTTTTCTACTAAAACATGATAACTTTTAGATAATATCGAATACACAAAATGGTAGAGTATAGTAACAGGTCATCAAATAAATAATTCGCTAAAAACACTTATGGAACATTTATCTGGTATAATAAATTCTGCAATACAAATAATCAAAGGCAACGTTTATCACTATTTTCCATTGAATGCATTTACGGTGCCAGCGCCTAATTTGTATGAGTATATATTTATTTATTGAGTGATCTTGCATTTTTTCTTAAATGCCAGCACATTTAATTTTCATGGTTAAAATATTTTACGAATACATCCTAATGCTTATAGAGATATTTCTACATTTATTTAGAAATATTTTTTTTGTTTTTATAAACTATTTATGTAGTAACATTAACATTAGGGACAAACGCTTAATTATTAATTATGTAGTAAAATGTCATTATTAAAGGTCTGTCTATGTCCATTTTATTTATTTTTTACATTTTTCGATTCACTCTTATATTCGCTTCAGTCTCTCTGCAATTCAGAACAAGAGAAAATATGATCAAGAAATAACAAACAATATTTAACAAAACATCATCTTAAGCATCGACATACTTAACATGTTTTATAACATTTTAAAGTTACCTAAAGAGTTTTATAACAATTTGCATTTATTTTAAACCTCCTCGGTTCGATAGCATAATAAAGTATAGTAAGCATTATTTTGAAAAGACAAAAAATTAAACAGATCTAATATAATAAATGGTCTTCCACCATAACAAGGTCGGCAAATGTTAACACATGTTAAAGTTTAAATCATTACCACATAGTTTAAGATTATTAGAATCAATAAATTTACTTTTAATTGAAACGTACTATTTAAACTTAAGATTAAATCCAATAAATAGAAAAAAAAACATCAGACTGTCCAGTGTTCCGTTCAGTGTAAGGCGGACATGATGTATGTTATGTTGGGGGCGCTGGTGGTGACTGGGGGAATTGTCGGCAGCAGTGGAGTGGGGTATATCCGGCACGGTGCCCCGGCTGGCGGCCCCAACATGCTCAATAGCAGATACGAGACCAACGAACCAGACAAGAGCCCACCATTGTAAGAGAGCGTCATCATGTTGCCTGTTATTAAGAGAACGAGATTAAGCTAGCAAGTAGTACGGGCAACAGTAGTCAATGAACCTAAATGTAGTCATAGATGTTGACTACATTTAATTTTATCGAGTAAAAGTTTTGAACAAGATTTAAAAACAGATAATAAATACGCACGAGGAAATCAGTCCTACAGAGTTTGTCTAGAAATAACAGGAAAGTCAATGAACTTTATCGTATTTTGTTATTATTTTTAATGTAAGGATTTACATACATGAGCACTTAAATTAGGATTAATTTAAGTGCTCATGTATGTATTCAAGATGAATCTTAAAATGGGATTTTTTCAGATTAATGAATAGATGAAAAGAAAGCCAAACAGGCCGTTCCATCACTAAAAGTGCATCTCTCTCATATTCGAGATTTACACTAAAATTCTTTTTAGTTCGTCACCATCTAGAGACTGAAAAGCCAAACTATGCTGATTTTTGAGGAAATGGATAAGATTATTTATTCCTGTATCTACTGATTGCACAGCGGTTACTAAGAATCAACTAGTTTCATTAAACATCTCACTGAGCCCAATGATATGACTTTGTATCGGTACCCAGCTGCACAACTAGTATTTCTGGACAATTTGAATAGCTGTCACCAGCATTGGTTATTCCCAAATCAGTAGATTGACCATGCTGGGAAGTGGAGCTTTGCTACATTCCTAGACCTCTTCGATCTGGTAAAACAAGCAACTGGGTGCCTGTTGTGGACAGTCACACAGCTTTCTGCTGAATACAGATCCAGATATGTACAGTGTTTCCTCTCTTTTAGCAACTTCTGACCACTGGCGTCTGGCTAAAGTCAGTGGACCGAATGTCAGCTATAGTTCAAAAAGCTTGTGCTACCGAGTTGTCTTCTGTGCTGGGAGCAAACTACAGGAGTTAAAACTCAATTGACGTCCCACATGTCACGTCTGCTCCGCCTCTCATTTGGAACTGGTGAAGTGGCCTATGACCTGGAAGCTAGCTAATCTACAGCAAACAAGCTAAAAAGGGTAGCGGAGCTGACCTTGCCTCCGCAACATTATGAGGTGTATATTGAACAATCACCTCACGGCTCTAGGCCACCTTCGCGGCGACCGCCGATACATATTTCGCCCAAATCGGTTAACGGAGAAACTTCTAGTGTACTCGTATGCCAATCAACTTTGGGGCGAGGCGCTAGAGGACAACGGTAAAGCACTTGACGTCTCAAAGGCTTTGGATAGGTTTTGGCACGTAAGTCTTATTAACAAGCTTCATGCGTACGGCATATCTCCTGGTCTAATCGGTTAGGTGATGGAGTCTCTGAGTGAACGATCTTTTCGAGTCTTGGTCGTTGGCTATTCGTCCAAGCCCATGATGACTAACGCCGGAGTTCGGCAGGAGTCTGATGTTCTCTCCGCAACTCTCTTTTTGCTACATATCAACGAGCTGCTTATCCGGTATCAATGGGTATATATATGACAGTTTGTGGAGAAATACCAATTGAGTATTGGCGCCAGTAAAGATCAAATTCAGTCCGTAGGAAAGGCAATGGGAGAGCGTGTGAATCTGACTTTCCAGGCAGTCACCAAATGGGATTCATTCACCTTGGTTCCTGCTCTCAGGAGTTAGCTTTGAGTGTACCAACCACCTTCAAGTGATTTTACGTGGTTTATTGAGTCTAATGAATTTTAAGTGGTTTATTGAGTCTAAAGCCAAAGCAGCTTGAGGGAAGTTAGGTACCTAGGTTTACTACAAGTTGCATTTTGGTGAGTGTGATTCGAAATTACACGAACAATTTTATCGTCCCCTTTCCATATTCGGATAACAAGACGGTGGCAATGTTTGTTGTTTCATTTCACGCACTCGAACGAAAGCTACAGCTTTTGCCGTATCATTCATTATGCGTACAGAAAATGATTGGAATAATTTGCCGGCGTTTGTGTTTCCGTCCAAATAAAACGTTAATGTCTTCAATTCAATAGTGAATGGGCTTTGATTGAGCTAGTGCGTTTATCATCTACGGCTGCATTCCTAATTTCCCATCAGGTGGGATAGCGGTCAAGCCGTAGCAGACCATTATAAACAAGGAACTTTTAACGCTGCGGGGACTCGAACCTGGGTAACGTGACCAGAGGTTTTACCAACTAAGCTAATCCGCCGATGACATCTACCTACCTTCTTCATTACATTTTTACCAGTGCTTGGCGCCGTCTAGTGTGCATACTTTGTAAGTATAAAATATCGTACAAAGAACATATATTGATAAACATTTGTAAAAAGAGATGTCTGTTGCTCGTATTTTTTTTTTTAATTTAGTAAAATATTAATTAAATTTAGACTTTTAGTTTACTGTAAAGGTACTCGCGGTGTTCTGCTCGGATGTGTATATGGATGATAATTAATTTTAGAAAATCCGTATACCTTCATAATTGTAAAATTGGATAGAACAATTTTTGCCTTTGACGTTTGTCAACTCCAAGAAGATGGTGGAATTGGGTCTAAAAAAAAGGAAACGAATTATTTATGTTTCTAGCTTACCTGCTATTTCCCGATGCTCACGACCAACACGAGATGGCGCTAGAATCATAGGTACAGAGCCAAACAGGCCGTTGGTGAACCCAAGGACTACAGAGAACATAATGGGGTACATCTGTAAGAAAATTTGTATATGATTTTTTATTTTTGGTGTCTAAAAATAGTTATGGACTTTTACAACATTCAGGTCATTTTTCTATATACAATGTAAGTAATTAATTTTACAAATTCTTTAAAAATTGTACGAGACGAGTTCAAAACTCATCTCGTACGAAATCAAAATTAGAAAATTTCTCCTTGTGAATGAATAAACACCGGATAAGATAAAACAAGTTTTAAACCAACATTTTGCTCTATAGTTGTATGCAAATGCAAATTACCGAAATGGAAAATAATACGTACGTCACCAACAATATGTGGAGAATGTCGTGGTGCGGCACATAGCAGTAATAGAGGTACTAATAGCAACCGAAGTCCACTCGCCATCAGAAGCTGACTGCGGCTCCATTCATAAGGCCAAGCAGCGGCTATCTGCAAAAATGTACGGAACATGCATGTCATGTTGAATATGTTACGATATGAAATTATTTTTATATGAAATTTACTATGAAAACTAAACATATTGCTACAGCTAATATTTTAATACAAACATATGGCTCAAACACCATAAGGCTCATAGCATACACTCAATAATTGTTATGACTTGGTTATCTTGACAGCATGATCGTATATTAATAGTCTTTTACTGAGTTGTGATGCTTGTTCGTTGGTGGATACTACTTACATACCATTTGATTAATACCAACCAGGTCTAGAAAAACTTAGCTAAAATTGATGGGCAAAGAAAATATTTCTGTTCTTAATAAATGTATGAGATAAATTTAGGTAACTAGCTTACGCCTGGTTTGTCTTCTTTACCTTTCAATTTTAGCTTCTAAAATTCAGCATACCCTTCACGGATACCCTGAGATGGTAGTTAAATAAGAGAAGAAAAATTAAAGGAAGAGAGTAAAATGTACACAGAAATGTTTATATGAATTGGTGGAATGAGTTTTTGGGATAAATGCTGGTTAATAATGACCTTTACGTAGTGCAAGGACATACATACATAAAAAAGTATGAATAATACCTTCCCAATAAAATCGAAGAAGTTGAATGCAGACATGAGTATAATAGGCATCCAAGATCCGAGGCGACAGGAAGGCACCTCAGAGGCAATACCAGGGTAGAGGCTCAGTGTTGTAAAGTATACCAGTCCGATTGAAACCATGTAGGGGTATATTGCGCGCGCTACCGCCCATCTTGCTAATACACCGCCTAGAATATAGTAATACACGTTTTGAACAAACAAAATTACATTAAATGATAATCTCACTAACAATATGTAACACATCTCGTGTCTAGAGAAGATCTTTTAAATTAAATGAATACATTTAACGTTTCTTTATACATAATTGAAAACATCTGGTATGTGTCTAAAAATATCCATTTCTTCTTTACTAAAAACTACTGAGTGGTACGAGTAGTAATCTATGTGATACACTATGGGTTTGTTTGGACTGGCATAGTGTTGAAACATAAAAAAAAAATGTAATAAGTAAAGAATAAAAATATCACTAATTTCTCAAGAATGTAATCAACGTCATCGCAACATATAATAAACTAGCGGACTTGACAGACGTTTTCCTGTACACACGTCTTAAATCCGAAAATTTCAAACTTTTTGAATAAGTTTCTAATCTAAACGATTCTCGAATCCACTTGAAAACACACAAAAAATTTCATTAAAATCGGTCCAGCCGTTTAGGAGAAGTTCGTGACATACACACGAACAGAAGAATTATATAGATATATAAAGATATACATATAATAAAATTCTAACAGGCCGATGTCTGTACTTAAGAGAAATTTACAAATACTTTATATGAAAGTCATTATAAAGTTAAAAGAAACGGAAACAATTATTTTTATATTATATATTTATATTATAAACAATTATTATAATTTTCGTTTGCTTGTTTGTCAGCCTACGAGTATCTTTTGGTATTTTAATGTTGTATGCACATCATGCAGAAAATACTGCATAAAATTTGATACGGCTTTTACAGTTGTATTTTACAGCTCTTACTTAAAATCTGGTCGTCTCTGGAAAGGCAAAATTACTTAACCGCCAAATAAATGTATGGCGATTAAGTAATTTTGCCTTTCCGGTAACGTGGTATATTTTTCATCTCTGAGACTATGGTTTACGACGCTGTAAAAAGTACCATATCTTTTTGTGATTTTACACTACTTTCACTATTTCGCTTGCTTTACGTTAGCTTTTCTCAGGAGAGTAAGGCATTTTCATGCAGTAAAAGAATTCAGTGTCATAAGCTTTCGGCTCTACAACTTTTTATGTGCTTCGTTGCCCTGTTTTGGCAACTGAGATAAAAAATCAGCCAAGTGCGAGTCGGACTTGCGCACGAAGGGTTCCGTACCATTATCCATTAAAAAAATCATGTCTGTTCGGAACCCTAAAAAGAAACATATTCCATTAAAATTTGTAGAAAACGTAGTCTAATCACCAATTCTTAAGCTATCTCTATGATGATGTATCATTTATCGCTTCTTTGTGTTGTGTTGTTCTGTTCTTTTATTCTTTTGATTTTCCTAAAACCCCTCCTTGGTGCTTCTCTAGGTTACGGAAGCAAATTCCTTTAAACAAATGTCTAGCATAACTGATTAAGGCTGTGCGTTATTTGTCAATGAATATCAAACACAGTATATTTTTATATATGTAGATTAGCCTTTTACATTCAAAGAAAAAAAAAACTTGGAAATTCCAGGTGTACGTTGCCACGGCCTTGGATCTCGGGCTTTTTAATGTATGTAATAAAAAAACAATCCGACGACCTGAATGACGTAGTGGTTAGTGTACCTGCCTCCTGCGCCAGAGGGTGTGGGTTCGATCCCCACTACTTGAAAAATATTGTGTGATGAACATAGTGTTTTTCTAGTGTCTGGGTGTTTATATATCTATAATATGTATTTATTTACCAAAGAAAAGTATGTTTATGTATGTCTATCAGTTTTCTAGTACCCATAGTACAAGCATTGCTTAGTTTGGGACTAGAGAATGTTGTGTAAAAAAAAAAGAACGTGTCCTAAATATTATTATTATTATTATTTATTATTTATTTATCGTAATTAAATGACTAACGGAAAAAGGTTTATAAGATAGTGGTTGGGCTTATTTAAAGTTTTGTAAAAGATAAAAATTGGCCGGTGCGGATAGAATCATAAAACATGCGATTTGGGGTGTTTCAAAATCCATACGGATTTAAATATCCCCACGGATTAAATTATTGGAAAAAGTTAATACATGTGTTTGAGGTATACGTTGTTACAAAGATAGTATACGTTTGAAGCTTCTCCACGACGTTGGTCTCTCGGGTGGTTCAAAGACGACATCTTCCACTTTGTAAGAGGGCCTTGGTGTGCGCAGGACTGCTGAGGGCGATGCCGATGGCTCAGATACGCTGGGCGGTGGTGATGCCAGTGGAGCGGCTGTGACTGGTATGGTTGCCGTCGGAGAGTACACGGGATTTGCGAAGCTGAACGCGTTTTCCCCGTCCACTAAAATTGTATTAAAAAGCATTTTACCATATCAAATATGTTTAAAGCGTGGTTGTTTTGTTGTAAGTGTTCAAATTACGAGCAAGATACGGACTGCTATAATAGCTTGTATTACATACATTTAATTCCGCTATCAATCGACAGGAACTTTTAAAATCATTACCATTGTCAACACCTGTGTGTGATATATTTTCCCTTACCTACTTAATGTTTAATACTGAATAGAGGATACTGTTTATTCATATTAATGATTATAATTATAATTTCAATTTAAATAATTTAATTGACATATGACGATGGATGCAGGTGGCTCAGGATCGTACTTCATGGCAGTCTATGGGGGACGACGATGACTTACTGAGAGTCGCAGTGGAAGCTGAAGCATTACAAAACGCGGGTGCATTGGCAAAGAAAGCCTACAAAGTATAGTCTACATTAGTGATTCAATCCTCTCAAATTGGAAAGATAAAAAAGTTCAGAAAGGTGCAACCGTACGTATTCAGTGAACGCTAACTTCAGGTTAAATTTAACTCATTGAGTCACACAAATGAGGGGCGTACGAATTATCATTTTTGATAAAGAGTTGATACATGGATAAAAACATAATATTTCACCAATGTCAATCAATAGTTTGATGTTGTTGTCAAAGGTTTCCCACATAGTTGTTAATAAGTACAATTTGCTGTAAGTTCTCTTTATGCGTAAAATATTACATTTTTAACACCTATAACAATTAAAATCTATTACAATTAACATAAAAATATCGACGATTCACACTAGTAAAACAAAGTTAGTACCTATATAATATGTTCATTCAAATGTATATCTAATGTGTAAAAACACTTATTATTTAAAAAGTTTTAATTTTTAAATCTTATAAGATTTAGATCCTTGGGATGGATAATTAAATAATTTTGCTATCATAACATAAAAGCTTTTAGAATAAAACGATGTCCTTGATTTATGATTAGGAATTATATTTACTTTATTACGTGTTGTACATTAATGACGTGTGATTTGCAATTCAAATAAATGCAAACAGATCTTCAAAAATATACAAGATCCAATAATGTACATTGGTGGTAGGCTTAGTAAATTATGTTTTAATAATAAAGTTCTACAAGATTTTTCTGTTTAGCATTGCAAATGGCTACAACGCACTTTTTTTGAGAACGGAACGCGGCGATCTAGCCGATAATGGCAGTATTCCCTCTTTGTACAACAACACATTCCCCTTACTACTATAGATTTTAATTTTTAAATACTCGTGTATTGGCAAATATTTTTCTGTAATACATTTAATATAATCAGACTAATTATGTGTAGTAGCTTTAGAAATACTAAGTAACTAGTATTTCTAAAGTAAAAAAAAATCTTGTTATTTATAATACCAAGATCTTTTTAATACCGATGTCAAAGAGTCGACGCAAGGTATTCAGGGTATGCGGTAAGAGCTGCTTAACATAACTGAATTACATACAGAAAAAAGTTTGGAAATTTTTGTCGTCAGATGTTTCGTGTGGAAGGCTTCCAATAAACATGTGTCAGCTCTTCGCATCAACTTGTTTTGTTACATCACGGATTATTAAATAACAGTACTCCGCGCCATAATTATTGAAAGTGAACCATAGTAAGTGAGCCGCAAAGCTTGTACATACTTGCCTCACGCAAATATTTACATCATAATAAGCCGATCGCCCGCTTTTGTAATTTCATAAATCCGCATAAAATAATTTCATCATGGATGCTGATCGGGAAAAATTCCAGATTTGAAAGACATAATATTACTTAACGTTATTAACGCAAATTTCGAGTTTATTTAAGACCGGGATTCATTAAAAAGTTTCAAATAATACTAAATCTAATATGAAAATCTAACCAATTACCTAACTTCTAATTAAATTTAACAATTTTTGGAGTCAGTGCCAAGCCAAGTATCTCTGATCTATGCATACACAAAATCTCTCTACTCTTAAATTATCTTAACTTTTTTACACAATTTACCTGGATTAAATACATAATTAAATATATATAAATATATTTAAACCTATTATGTGTAATATAATTAGTTTAAGAAGCCATTACTAAAGGTTTAATCTCGTTCATAATTATGAAATGTGCAAGTGATTAAACCTTTGCCTACTTATGCTATATTTAAATTTAAATTACAAACATCAATTTATTTACCCGTCCCAGTGTTGGATAGCGCGGGACTTTGCAACTTCAACACGCCAAAAGTACTTTCACCCGCTTCACTCTCCATCTAGAGTAAAGTATAGTTTTTGTTATACGAATATATAAAACCAAATCTAATATAGCCAGCACTTATGCTAATAATTATAGTTTTTTCGCTTTTAAAAACATTGCCCTTACTTTAGGATATCATTATCCTGTGTTGTAAGAACGTTTTACAAACATAAATTTTACGTGGACAAACACCCAGATGCAAACAACTATCTGTGGGTCACACAAATAGTTGTCCCGTGTGGGAATCGAACCCACGACCTCCGACGCCGAAGTTAATACCTTGTCAACCGCGCCACGGAGTCACATAATAAATAGTTTCAAGATGACCGAAAATTTTTAAAATCAAATGCACCAGAAAAAAGGAACTGTGAGCGATGGGGGTGACACAATAAGTGCCGAGTTAAGTCTTGCTCGGGACAGTAACAACGGGAGTGAAACAACTATACCGCACTACTCGCGTTTGAACCCTGGATTATTAAAATGAAGGCAAAGTGTTACATAGAGTTATATTAACTTTACCAGGTCCGAACTTGTTAAATGATGAATTTTCAAACTATACTCAGGAAACAGATAGAAGAAAAACGGAAGATATATTAATCACGCGCACCACTGGTTTAAAGTTACATCCTGATACAACATTGGGATGTGAGTTTATACTAGTGGTGGTTATAATATAGATTGGTTAATTTGGCGTAACGGTAACTATCACACATTCATCGCATATTAAGTTATAAAAAAATAGGTAATGTTTGGAACTTACCAACGTGGCATCTTCGTTAGGATTTAAGTGTAGTTGAATACGCCTTTTGTGTCGTGACTCATTGGTCAGCTTGAGGTAATACTGAACGAGTGGATGTCGCATCATCACATGGTGCAGCATCGAATGACCCAGCAGGATAAGTATAGAGAAGACGAAGAACATGAACGTGCTCCTGCGTGGCTGTCTAAACCCGTATTTCGTGACTATTCGGTCCAGTGACACCCAGAAACCGGCAGCGCCTGTTGAGAATAGAAATCAAATCGTGCTATTTCTTCCCCAAAGGCGCCTGTGTGACATTTTTCTTTCTTCGCGGTAAAAAATAATTCATGCTAGAATCCTAAAATTATGTTTCGTGGTACATCAGTATACTCAAGTAACGCGAATTCAAATCCTGGTTCCAGCACTAATGAATGTATTTAGCACGTGTATGAAACGTCACCATGAATTCTCAAAAAAAAAAATGAAACCTGTTAATCCGCAGAGTGATCGAACTACTCACGTTATTATCATCATTGCCCCATGACAGCGAATATTATACATATTAAAAAACAATGACATTATATTATATGATGTTCCTATACAGCGTGTCGTTACAATCGCGACAATAAATGAACACACGTCTAAAGCTACTTGCCAATAAGCATAAAAAATATAAAACGTTAAAAAAATCCATAAAAAAATATTTTTCAAACAAACTAATTAAAATAAAAAAGAAACAAAATTTGTACCATCCTATACAACTACAACTGACTGATTCATACATTCAGGCACTTTTTCATTTGCCTCAGCGTCGCATTACAAATCTCTCCTTCTAACAGTATGTTTTATCACTTTCAAATTCATTCAACCCATTCATATGCTTTGTGACCTTTAAAAATGAACTTTAGGTTACAGTTTTATACGTAAGTGTGTTCTAAAATTGTTTGTTTTAGAAAATTCAATAACTCGGTAAGTATTGATGTTTAAGGAATGTAAATGATTAATACAATTTTAATAAGTTATCCTCAAAACGTGTTTTGATTTATGGTCGCGTCAGTAGCGACACGCTGTATGTACATCAATGACAGGAATAACTTACAAATTGGATTTAAATCAATGAATTAATGTACTTTTGGTATTACATTTCCTTTCGTTTCATTGTCAGAAGAAAAGTGTAAAAGAAAGCTTTTTTCGTGAACATAAAACTAATACAATAATGACCTACATAATTTATTTACAGGTATTAATTAAAGATACTATGTTAAACGCAAAGCAGGTTGTAGACCTGCTTTGTGTTTAACATAGCATCTATATTTAAAATAATCATATAATATTTAAAATAATACTATTTTGAAAATAAAACACCTATTTATATATAATTATCAGTTATTTGAATATCTTATTTGTAAATATATATATATATATATATATATATATATATATATATATATATATATATATATATTTTAAGGAACTTAACACAGTAGCAAAAATAACTCCAAAAAAACTGTAGAAATGTTATATTCTGATTATAGCTAAATATTAACTGTGTACATCACATAGTCATGAAATTAATGATAATTAAGTCGCAAATTTATTTTAATCACATTTATTGTTCTCGACATTTTATTGCTATCTTAAATAGAAACATCACAAAGTTGTGGACTACTAATTGATATTAATGGATGTGAGTCCAATACTTTAAATAGCTAAATATGCAGCAAAAATTGACGTTCAAAGTTCTTTGAATTCAAATTAACAGAATTATACCGAGAAAATCGTAAATTAGTGAGACCGAATGTTGTACACAACCAATATTTTTTTATTTAAAAAACATATTTCTAGAGCAAAAATCCGTATCAATTACAAAGGTAATATACGCATACGACATTTAAAGGCTCATTAGACCATAAAATCAAATCTATAAATGTCAACACGAAACTGCATTTTATTTTGAAAAGAGTATGCCCTTTGACTTTTGGGACGGTGATAATTCTCAGATGAAGGAAATGATTTTTTTTATTGTTTTCTTGCAAGCAATAAATGGTATTTCTTAGTCCGAAATGAGTTTTTAAGATAATTAATGAATAAAAAGGGACATACTTTCTCCCGCCATAACAGCTTGCGTGTACCTCGGTGGAAGGCAACCAGTGAATCCGTAATAAGATGCCTGTTGTATAGTACAACCGAAAGCAACAACTCCGATGGCGACCAGATTAATTGTATACGAGACATTCGTTGAAAAACCATCCCATCCAATATTGCATATTGCTACAAACAACATTGTTGCTAATGACAGCAATATACCTGAAAAATAAATGAATGTAGTTTTTATATCAATCAATCATTATTAATTTATACAAATAAGATTAATGTTTAACGTTCTGTTGAGTTTTTTTATCCATTAAAAATCAGCCAAATTTGGCAGACAGTGTTATGGGTTTGAATAATTACAATCACGGAATAGGAAAAACTTGTTTTCTTTATTCCGTGGATATAATAAAAGTTTAATACGTCATAAAAATATTTTTTAGACGCCTTTTACAGACAATATTTCCTAACGATTTTTCAGACCTTAGCTCTACTTCTATTTAACAAAAAGTTACATGATAGGTCTTATAATTAATTTGATATCTATAGTTAGATATTATTGATTATCACGATTAGTCATTAGATAAGTCATTGGATCGTTTTATAGTTTTTCGACGGCGTTGAATAATGATTACGGGGAATTAGTTGTGACTTGTGGCTACAAATTTCTGTTCGATGATCGATCGAAGTTTACAAAATTATGTTTATTGACTGATTTATTAACTGTACTAATTTATTCACTGTCGTCAATTTTTAAGGCCAGTTTGGTGGCTTTATATAGGCTTACTCTTTTACAAAGAAATAAATAAAGAAATTTCATCCCATCACATCGAACCTAAATATTTATTGTTTACATTCGATGTGATGTTAAACGCGCTAAAGATGTGAAGAAACATGTTTTGCATAATTTAAGTACCTAAACGACGCGTTGTAACTTTTGAGTGTTTTATTTTTAAATTGATACTATTTGGATCATAGCCTGACTTTTTTTAGGTAAACGGTTAGATGTAGATAAACTTTAAATTTTATTATATTCGACCTTTAAGCGAATATTAATATAATTCTCAATAATTTAAGAGGATAATGGTATGATTCATACTCGATAACTCGATGGTGCCGTTACTAAGCTGTTGGCTCCAGCGTCGAGGGTCGTGGGTTCAATTGCCACACAGGGAAAGTATTTGTTGTGACTCACAAATAATTGTTCCGAATCTGAGTGTTTGTTTCCCAAGGAGGGTTGACGTCAGGCAGGCGGCCGGACGCAAAAAACAGCCAAAACCGCTTATAACATGATTCACTTGTTGCGCCGACCCCGCCTAGGTGGGATGTGGGCAGGAGGATGATGGATAAGTTAATTTCTACATACCGAATGTAATTCTGGTGTTGTAGGTAAACAGGTCCAGCAAAAGGTTATTGATGACGACAGCCACACATGCTGATGCTATGTACACAGTCGACATGTCAAACATTATTGTAGTATTTGGGTAGTGATGCTGAAAGTAGTCAACCGCCATTATGAAGCTGAAATAATCACAATAAATATTGTTAATACATATTATAAGTTTATTATTTATTAAACCGAAAACTGAAATTTTTTTTGGAACTAATGGTAAGAGAAAATTATGTTTTTTTTTATGTTAGAAATTGCCAAGCGAGCAGGCGGTTCACCTGATGGTAAGTAAATACCGCCACTTGACGCCGATCTTCTGTGAGGTCGTGGTAGTTACCCGGACGAGCCTGCCCATGCGTGCAACAGCCGAGGCTGCTGCGTGGCCCTACCACCGTATGTACGATACGGCTAAGATTTTTATGTTTACATACATTTACTGTGTGTTATAAATCAAAACACGTTTTGAAGATAACTTTTTAAAATTCTATTAAACATTCACATTCTTTAAACATCAATATTTAGCGAGTTATAAAATTTTCCAAAACAAAGAATTTTAGAACACTCTTACGTATAAAACTGTAACGTAAAGTTCATTTGTAAAGGTCACAAAGCATATGAATGGGTTGAATGAATTTAAAAGAGACAAAACATACTGTTAGAAGGAGAGGCTTGTAATGCGACGCTGTGGCAAAGAATGAAAAAGTCTCTGAATGTATGAATCAGTCAGTTGTAGTTGTATAGGGTGTTACAAATTTTGTTTCTTTTATATTTAATTAGTTTGTTTGATTTTTTTTTTAATTATGAATTTTTTTAGACCTGTGTTCATTTACTGTCGCGGTTGTAACGACACGCTGTATACAATTGTGCATAAAAACTGTTCGTGTTTCAAAATACAATAAAAATGATTATCGTGAAGTTAAGTAATTTGCGTAGTTTTCAAAAACGTCGACTGCTTTTTATTTAAAATTAAAATTTATATAAATGACAACAAATCAATCCAAACCAATTTTTGATTCTTATCATACACGAAACAATTTAATTATTTTTTAAATTTTTATTCGATAATCTTGTATAGTAGTAAATCTAAAAGCTTACTATATAATATAGTATTATATTAGGTACTTTTGCATCTTCGATCACTATGTGCAGTATTGTCAATGCATGTTCCAGTTTCTAAGCGTGTCGTTTCATGAGTTTTAATTTTAAAGCTATTACTTAATAATATATCAATTAATGCGTTAATTGCTTATTCCACTTTTTTATTATTCGGTGGGCCACGTAGTAGCTTCTGTGGTTGCAGGAATGGGCAGGCTCGTCTGGAAATGCGTCGACTTCTTAGAAGACCGGCATGAAGTACTACACTCTCGTGTTTCGTCTGGTGCATGAGGTAACTGGGGCCCATATTTTCAATGTTATGCCCATATTTTTAATATATGTACGAGGTACAACGTGGCGTGGCGCAGTTGCCAAGGTATTGGCTTCAGCTTCGGGGGACGTGGGTTCAATTTCCACAAGGAACGACGATTTGCATGACCCACAGATTGTGTGGGTGCTTGTCCACGTGAAATTTATGTTTGTAAAACGTCCTTACAACACAGGATAATGTTATCCTAAAGTAAGGATAACGTTTTTTTAAAAGGAACATAATTTCAAAATATTTTACGGAATAATATAGGTTTGAGGTTTCAAATACCAATACTCTACCTTTTCTTAAGCTATTTGCTTCTTTATACATGTTTACCTACTAATGTTACTAAAATAAAAGTCCTTGACTGTCAACTCCGTTTATATTTAGATGAATGAATCAGATTATATAATGCGATTGTCATAGATATCTATAATCCTTTTTATATTAACCAGTTTACCTTAACATGTTTCATGGCATTCTATTTCTTTGTTTTAGGTTTAATGGCGGATATAGTATTTTTTGTAAAACGGGTGTGTTTAAATGCAGCGTTATGCTTGATGTGATTTCTAAGGCATCATGTAGTTCTTTTCGATCGAGCTTATTTTTCCTTGAACATGAGAATTTAAAAAAAACCGCCCAAATGCGAGTCGGACTCGCGCACGAACGGTACGGAATCATTATCTAAAAACGGCAAAACAAATCATGTCTGTTGTACGGGAGCCCCACTTAAATATTTTTTATTCTATTTTTTAGTGTTATTTGGAATAGCGGCAACAGAAATAAATTGTCTGTGAAAATTTCAGCACGGAACCCTAAAAAAGTCATGATTTTAAGAGTGGAAGTATGGACTGAAGCTTTAGCTACCTTGTACCTAAACAGAGAGTGTTAGCCGACCAAGGGAAAGAGGAACTCAAGGAGACCCTTTGGGCTTTAAATGTTATAGCTATTTAACTAGAATCAATGCTTTCCAAGACACTATCATCACTATCATATTCATCTAAGGGAAATAGCGAATAAGCGAAATAGAGAACCTCCTATAGGAATTAGTTAAAAACCTTGGAAAAACTGTTGAATATGTTGAAAGTTATAGAAATTACTTTCAGTTTCATTCATTAGGTTCATTATTTTGGTATGCAGCCGTGATCCAGTGTCCAAGCGCTCGCCTTTAATTTAATATACTCGAGCAACCTGAGTTCGATCCCCGGTGCCGGCACCTATGAAATTGTAATTTCAAGTACTGAGTTATCAGTACTTGAAATTACACGAATTACGTGCTCAGCGGAAGGAAAACATATTTTCGAGATAATAACAAAATGAATTTCGAAGATACGTGAAGTCCGCCAATCCGCTGTGGAGCTGCGTGGTGGACCACGTGGTGGCTGCGTGGCGTGGTGGTTATCAGCAAATAAAGAAACTTATAACTTATGACCATGCCCTCATACTCTCTGTACACAAGAGGCCTTTGACCAGCCGTGGGACTTCCGAGCTTCCGCTTTTACGATAGGGCAGGCTCGTCTAGGGAAGTAACCACCTCACCAGCGCTAAGAAGTAGAAGTAATAATTTTCCGTTTCTTTTCATTCATGAGTAAAGTTACCACACCCAGGTTACCTAGCCGGGGCACGCTTTTAAAGGTAAGCAACGAACATGCAACCGTTCAGGTGCTGATGTCTACATGCTGCAGTGTTCACGTGCGTTAATCTCATATATGTTATTACTAATTATCTACTATTATTACATAGAAAGTTACCTATTGAATGGCAGTAGGAAGGCTGTGCCCGCGACAAACAGCGTAAAATACACGGAGTTGTATCTATCAGGCGGAGGCCCAACGGGCTCGGGCATCGCAGCCAATGGCTCCCCCCTTGCCGCCCTGATTGCGTCGATGCGGGCATACCCTCGACCTAACGTTTCGTTCATTTCCACTCCTTATTTACCGCATATGTTGATAACTTCACAATCCGTCCCTCTTACAACAATCTGTATCACCACTAAAACTTGTTTCGAAACGTCACATGTGAACAAATGAAACGACACTTAAACTGATGCCATTTTGATATCGATTCTAACACAGTGCGGTAACACTACAACTGAAACAAAGTCAATGAAAAAATTCTCATTTTTATCCGTCTGTATTTATTAAGTGTACTTCAAAACAGATCTATATGAATAGTTTGGTATATAATTCATGATCCATAATAAATTTCACTTTATAAGGGTATATGAAGTATAGATTTCAATCGGTAACGCTGCACTTTTTTGTAGAGGTGATTTTAATTTATTTTCTTATGCACATATAAACATTACAAGCACCCGGCTCCTCTTGACAGCGAATTAAAACTCACAGCTTTGTGACGCATGCGCGTCCGACATTGATTTTCAGAGACGGGGCCATACAAGTAACAAAAAGTCCTCTTTTTACCGTAAATTACCGTTTATTTCCATGTTATGAATATAAATATACGAGAACAATTATATACTGAAACTACACAAACCAGAAATATTTCCATACAAATATTTCCGATTACTTACTTATTATCTAGATATTATATATTTAAATTAGTTATACAAATAAAACTGCGTATATCTGAGTGCGAGGAAGACGTTTGGGATTCGATTTAATATTATTCATACAAGGTTAAGGATGTATTACATAACAATATTATATAGTTGTTAATACCTTGGCTCAAAAATTATACTAAATTCTTTGGCAGAGAGTGTGACACCCTCAACAGGATCTTCGGAAGGCGTCGGCTGACCATCTGGGATTTTTAGCCGAAATTTCTGCAGGATATGTGTTAAGAACAGAAACAGCTCGCAACGCGCTAGTCCTTCCCCAATGCACCGTCTTCTTCCTTGTGTAGTTGTTAATATATTGTGTTATTTCTTTTAGTTTACGTTACGTTATTACTTTACATTTAAAGTCAGTCCTACTAATGAAACTAGAAAATAAGGGGTTAATTTTTATTTTTGTATCAATACTAATATAAAAGTAGGGATAGTGGATTTATCACTAGGCACAGGTTGTGTAAAAGCTGAAACGTAGCGTGTAAGGTACTTATAAGGTTTAATTTTTCTTCGGATTATTCATTTGCAAGAAACTCGGTCTCGCATTAGAAGACAGAGTGGCAAACATAAATTATACTTTTTATTATAATTATAGATTGAATTATTTTATCTGCCCAGATTTCGAGACGAGTAGAGTTAGTTAACATATCATGAATAAAGACTTCCTTTGTACAATGTCTTAAATCTTTCTATTTAAATGATCGGGTTTTTTTCCTTTCTAGAAGCATGCCTTTTTTCTCTTCCGGATGTTTTATACATAAAATTTATAATAAAAATAGGTTATACCCGTTAAACCTGTCTATCGAAAAATCAACGGAAATGACAAAGCTCAAATCTGGTGTATTTTCAATTTTGTGTTACCGTAAAGCATGATAAGAACGATTTCATTAACATAAAAGATAAAAGATGAATAAAACATTTTTCAATACGCAAAGGTGACTCCCAATTTAACAGGATGCCACTTTAGCATATTAAAAATGCCATAAATATTTTGAGTACCTATTAGAAATCTGCAGTCTACGTACACTAAAGACGTATATTATTTAATGCATATTATTTACTAGTTTACATAAAATACTTATATTTTTAGAGAACTGTATGGATATACCACATAATTTACAACCTAAACAATTTAAGCAGAATAGTTTAACTAACATTTAGACTCAAACGGCAATCGTAATTTTCAATAATTTTCTTTGTTAAAACCAGAATGTAACAAATGACCTTATTTATTTACTTTGCCGTTTTTTGAAATTCAATCTGAAAAATCTGGGCAACGAGCGCAGACGCCCTAACCGAGATTAGTGGCCTTTTATAAGACACGGTCGGATCCTGGCAGTGCCGGAAATTTTTTGACATTTACTGATTAAACTCGATTTAAATTTCAGCTTGAGTGTAGATTAGCTCTAAAAATACAAATAAAATTATTATAAAAACAATTGAAATATGTTAAAGATTTAACAAAGAAAAGGGCGACGAATAAATTTGCAGACTATAAGGCTTATTCCGGGATTTTGATTTAAGTTTGGTTTTTTAAAAGCTTTTATGATTTATATTAGATTATATAAAAATTACTAGCTGACCCGACAGATGTTGTCCTGTATTAACGATGACAATTTAATTCGAATTGGTATAATTAATAAAAAAAAGTGTGTTTATTATATATATGCTTTATGATATACATTATTCTTGTTTTTTTTTCTTACGCGTATATAAGTTAAAGTACCTGGAGGACCGAGCTTTGCTCGGTTTGTTTTTTTTGGTAAATCGTGTATTTTGGAAATTACATTTAGATACAAATTACTAAGTAATGAAATATGCATAATATGTTTCGATCTTACCGACGTAATAATAAGAAAATATGAACTGGTGTTTTTCACAAAAGAAAGAACTTTAAAAAAAAGGGAATAAAATAACAAAATAACAAATCGACAATAAATAAAAGATAAAGAAAACAATGATCTGGAATCGAAAAAAAAGTAAAAAAATAAGTGTGTAAATGATCGTGATACTAACCACGGCCTTCTGTTTCGTGGCTGTTTGTTAGCGGCCGCCCGATTACCGACCGAGCTATTATAACATTTTTTTTAGTGAAATTTACCGTCGTATTCGAATAATATTTTTCATTCCCTGAAAACTGGGATAAAACGACATTTTCTAAAAATGAAACCTAGTCAGATCGATTTTTCGCCCCCGAATCTACGCAATATTCACCAATAGATAAATAAATAAATAATAAATATTTTGTTATTACCTGTTCCAAAAGGCAATAGCCATTCATCTTGAATCAAATTTCCCTCCTTTGTAAGAAAACGCTCTGGACGAAATATAGTTGGATCCTTCCAATGGCTTCCATTGTGAAGATCGTGAAATGCAAGCAGCAGAAATGTTCCCTAGAAGTGTAAAGATACTAAAAAATTCTATAAACAAGAGCCACACGAAACCTACTATTATTCATGAACGGATCGTCTTCTCTGCAGAAGTACCAAGAGCCTCACGGAAGGTTGGCGTGAAGTATCTATTGTTTTGCGTTTCGCCTGGAGAGTGTGGTTTAAAGGTTGTGACGAGAGAAATCCTACATTTTACCTCCCCCTGAGGAACTTACACGTTCCGACCTGTATGCTGGTTGCACCTGCTGTGCAAATACGACTGAGTGATGCGCTGAAGATACGTCGGCACATTATGGTCAGAGGCTCCCTGATTGTACCCCAAGGCAGTACATTGACGACCCAAGCAGACCACTATGCCACACAACCCTGGATAACTGCCCGGTCGCGGTCTCGGACGCGAAGAATCGCATCCACAGTCCACAGTCGTCCACAGTCTGTAGTAAGCCAAACTGACTGTCCGAGAATTCGAGCCCCACCATCTTGAAATGACGATGAATAATAATTCTTTCGACCTTGCCCATCTCATCTAGCAGACACGGGAGTTAGCGATGTCCATGACCAAAGACTTCTCCCATAAAAACAGAATTAAGGTAATTGACATATCTTTTGGAGTGAATATACAAGTAGGTGTGCATAGTTTGTGATAATCATTATAAGGAACACTTAATGGTTTGCTAAAGCGTTATTTCGTATCAGTATTGACTAAATTTTTAATAATGATCCGCCTTCTTCCCATGCCTTCTTGCCCATAGTTTCTGTTTTATTTGCGCTTTTTCCTTACTTTGTCTACATCTTAAATGCCATCAGTCAAATGTTCAAAAAAAAATAATAAAAATAATCTACATTGCAGTGCTTGTCAAAACATTCGACTATTAAATCGAGCCGCCACCGCATTATCAAGGACATCTTCTAAATAAATTTCGTTGCTGGTTCTACAGATTATTTTTTACTTCGAACTAATAACAAATCTGAATAAAACCTACGATAATAATTTAACAAAAAATAACTCGTATAAATTAGGTTCGTAAACAGTTAAAATAATTCGGTGATAAATGAGTGTTATTATAAGTGAACTCGCGATCTAATTTCGTAGGTTAAAATATCAGTGAGTTTTTTGAAGTCCTTACATGCAACAATATCTATCTCACATCTTTGTGTGGTTTGTCAACAAGCTTACGAGTTGTCCCGTTTTACCTTACGCTTATTTGGACAGTGTCTGTCCTTTAAAAGTCAAATTTTGTGTGTATTAACCGAATGCAATTCGTAAATGACTTAAGAATGTAATAACAATAGTTTTATACCATATAAAACGGCGTATGTTACCTTAGGTATTATATATTTGCCAAGTTTAGCGTTGGCAAGAGCCATATGCGGAATACCCATCGCAGCAATGGTCGAGATACGTAACGTTTCTAACAATACCGCTTCTGTGTATATGAGACTAAAACAGAATAAGAGATTCGCTAAGTTTAGTAAAAGAAAACATAAAAAGAGAAGGAGGCAGCAGCAGTATATGGTAATAGGAGTTTTGTGGATAGCCATTTTAAATTTTAGGTTTCAATATTCTATCTACAGATAGATTTGGTAACTGGAGATAGAATTTTGACGTAAGTATAGAGCACATGTCAAAAACCTATCTATCGTTTTACACCGGTGTGTCTTTTGTTTTAGGTGAGTCAGCAGTCAGAGAATAATAGTTATTTAATAAGTCGTTGTATTTTCACACTGCTATGTCATGCAGAGTTAATATAATTTCAACTTAGCTTGGTTTAATATGTTGAAATATAACTAACAGTGTTTATTGGTGTATACATTGAAAACCGACAAAAAAGAAAAGAAGAAGAAGAACCAAATCTATCTGTAGATAGAATAATGAAACGGGCTGTAAAAGGTCTTATACATATACGTACCTAGCTCGGTCGCTGAGCTTTGGAGGTCGGCAACGACCGATTTGTTTGTCTATCTCCATGTGCAAGCGACCCTGCACTGCTTGATTCCTCACCACATATAACAGTAAAAATACAGCAGTGTTGCTGACCGTTTCAACGCCCGCCTGGAGTAAATCGAGGCAGAGTACTTGTAGTTCCTCATCGGACACTGCAAAAGGGGACTCGGGTAAGAAAGGAATAGGAAAAATCATGTTAAAAACATGAAACAAACAAAATATCCCAAACAAGGCATGAAAAATTTCATAGCAAAAAAATATTTTTTTTTAATTTTTACGTTTTGGAAATAACACTCCACTCCGGCTAAATCCGTTTTCGGAATTAGCGTTTACTGTCTTTAGTCATCGAAGAGTTGATGACAAACGGGGCTTAGACCCGAACTATGGTTCGCATTGCGAATGTGTACCATTAAATAGTTCAGAGATTATAATCGATAATACTTTCCAAAAATAGCATTTTAAGCTTTTCTTTCGTTATTAAAAGTGTGAAGTACCCACATAATTCTGTTTGTAAGCCTGACTCGTAAATTTAATAATGATAGTCTCGTATTCGGACGCAAATACTGGTCATATATTTTTTTTGTAACGTGTGCTTTGCTGTTAGTCCGGCGGCTTTCTCAGCTTGGGCGAATAGTCCTAGCGATAATTATACTGGTCATATCGATCAGAATTTAGAATAAGGGAAATTGATGGGATATCGGACTTTTTGTTCTTAAAGTTGTTGGTGGAATTGGAACTCGGATTAGTTTGCTATGCGAAACAAACTCTATCAACTTCTACATCAAATTCAACTTGATAAGAGTTCATAACATGTTTATAAATACATTGAAAAATAACATGTTTCTAAAGACATCGAAAATTTTTTTGAGAAATGCGAAGCTTTTATATAATTTTTTTAAAAAATTTAATAACAAAACGCATAATTTATACAAACATATTAGGACCGTTGCACTGTGTAAAGAAAATAAGGTGGCCGAAATTCGAACATAATTAATTATCATTTTATTGATTTCATGTATTTTTATGCATAATTAAAATACATATTAGCATTGTGCACTCCTTCTCTATATAAACTACATGTGTGGGAACTTTCATACTCCTCCGTCCGCGAAGTTTTCGTCAAAAGTTTTTGCTTCACGTCTAACGTCTAAGATCTAAGAAATATTAATTGCGTACATGTTTTATCTTCCTGATTGTTCATTTCGATAAGGAGAGCATCAATGACATCTTTTGGGTTTTTAACATCAAGCTGTGTCCGGTGGTCTTCTATCGTCTCCTGAAATGTTGCATAATTATGATTTGGTTTTGTTACATTAAACTCCAATAAAGTCTTATAGGAAGTTTAAGAGTTTTCATAATATGTAATACTATATATAAAAATCGATAAGGACGTAAATTATTGACGGAATTATCTATCAATTTTTTTTTCAAACTATTTCTAAACAATTATTTGACGGTTTGGTTTACAAAACAAAATGAACAATGAAAATGCACTTTGTTGATGCATCAACGATAAAGTTTTTTTTAAGATTAATTCTTAAAAAATCATAGTTACGTAACGAGGTTGTTAATTAATTTATCAAAACGCAATGGTGTTTAATATAAACGATTATTTTACGATTAGATTCTTTAAACAGTAATTCTCACTTCAGGAAATCAACGTAGCAGTGTTCTCACATGTTTTTATTCTCACAACCCATCTGTTGGAGTAAATATTGTTTCATACATCATTGACGTCACAGTTTCAATCACGCACATTTATGTGGCGACTGTGTCCGTGATCTAAATTATTTATCTTACTCGTACGCTCTCAATAAATAGCAGCTAACATTCAGCGAATGTCTCTTATTTTAGGCCCGTTAACGGGATGTTAATTTAAACAACAGACTTATGGTATTGCGAATTATCTAAACATCAACTGACCTAGCGCTACGTCAACGATCGTAGGTCACGACTTTTAACCCCTAGGCCATACACCAATAATATTTCTATTATATTGTGCGTTTATTTATCTAGTGCGGTAAATGCTTCATCAACTGTACTGAACTTCATGTCTAAGATATTTAAACAAAGAATTATGAAGATTGTTGTGATAATACTGTGTACTACTTTACAGCGCCAATTTTTATATGGATAATTATTCAGCTTTGATCTGAAGCCCAGTGTAGAATCATATCATTTATTATACACAGATATGATAGATAGATAGGCTTTAATATGTTTTGAATTTTAATTAATATACTTTGCATTAAAAGCTGACTGATACAACTTTGACCAAATACCGAGATTAATTTCGTCATTAAGAATAATCTTCTTGCGGTATATATTTAATGTATATAAGACCTATACGTTTAACTAAGACAATGCGCATAATTCAATATATCATAAGACATTAAAATCTGTATTAGCAATTATCACATTAATAAATAATTAATTGATACCTAGCACTAATTAAGCTTGCTAATTAATCTTGTGGGAAACACCAACGAATTATGATATATAGTAGATATTATTTACAGATTTAATAACCAAATCTGAATATTTTGGTCATTATAAAATATAAAGGCGACGACGTAGAGAAATATTTTGTGTGAAACTTTACCGCATGGCGTGTCATGCAACTTTTATTATTCATTTTAATAATGTTAGTTAATTTATTATCATCTTTGGATGCTAACCATTACAGAAGCGCGACACAATCTTATCCTTTAAACGAGCAATACTTGTATATATATATATAATCGGAATCTCGGAAACGGCTCCAGCGATTTTCATGAAATTTAGTATGTGCGTAGATTCGGGGGCGAAAAATCGATCTAGCTAGGTTTAATATGAAATGATCTTTTATCCCTGTTTTCAGGGAATGAAAAATATAATTCGAATATGACAGTAAATTTCGAAAGGAAAGGAAGGATCTGGAATCGAACGAATTTATGCCATTAGTCGCTACGACTATCGTCGAATGACTAGATGGGGGTCGGACGATCCCGCCTATTGATATAAGCGGGAACCACCGGGTTAAGAACAGAAGACAGACAATTGCGAGATATTGTCTTGTATCTTGTATTAACTGATGTTTGTGCTTTCAGTCCAGAGACTATTAAAGCTTCATCTGACGCAGAACCGGTGGGCTAGCCAGAACCCACGAGTTTGGGCCCTCCGCTGTGGGTAGTGCCGCGCATGTGCTCATGCGTGCGTTTAACTACGGCATGTCATCTAAGGGCCATCGAAGTAGCGGTGCGAACCGAGACCCCGATGGCCGTCGACTGTGTTTTTAGCTAATCGGTGGCTGGGGGCGGTGAGAACCGCCCTGGAACGCGGGTGTACCTTGTGTACGCGTTGTGTTGGTCTCGCCGTGCTCGGAGGCGAGGGCGAACTAATGTGTTTGTTGCTATACTAACTGTGTGTGTAGTGTTATCCGGCGGGACCTCCGACGGTGGGTCCGACGTACCTAAGTCCCCTTTCTCGACCGGGTCGATGAGGACGTTTCGCGGGCGACGCTTGTTGACGCTCGCGTTTAGATCGGGTTGGTAATTTGCTGCGCTTACCACCAGAGGGTTGGGATGATGTTCGGCTCTATCGAAAAACCGTTGGGCAGGTCTTTGAAAAATTCGCGAATCATCGGGAGTCTGCAATCACTGTGCAGGTCGACGTTGCGTTGATACCACTGCGCACCGGTTGCGCGGCGGATGAACTTATTTTGCACTACTTGCAACTTGTGCAAACGAGTAGGGTGCGTGTGGGCGAAAATCATGCATGCGTAGGACATGATTGGCCGTACGCAAGCTTTGTATAAAAGTAATTTGTGTCTTAAGGACATTTTACTTGACTGGTTAGTTAAAGTGCTTAGCCGGCCGGAGACGAACGCGGCTCTGTTACGGACGTTATTAATATGCGCTGTGAATGACATACGCGAGTCGAAAGTGACTCCTAAATATTTTACCTCTTTTCTCCCAGGGGAGCGGTTGGCCATAAAGAGATATTTGCCCTAGCTTTCTGCATTGGCGACGACCTTTATAAAGATGTGACGGGTAAGTGCTTCGTGTGAAGTGAATCGCCACACTCTTTTCGGGATTTACTTCAATTCTCCATTTGCGGAACCAATCGCCGAGGCGGTTGGCGGCGCTTTGGAGTCGAGTGGTTAGTTGACTAAGGTTGCGGTCTGAATAAAAGAGCGCCATGTCATCCGCGAAAAGCGCGAGATTAACGTGGGGGTCTTTTGGCATATCGCTCGTGTAGAGCGTAAAAAGTAAGGGTGAGAGGCAGGAGCCTTGTGGAACGCCCGCCGTGAGGCGGCGGCTTGTGGAGAGGGCACCTTCAACTCGATATCGAAAGGAACGGTTCGACAAGAAGGCCTGAATGGTGTGTACAAGCCTGTCTGGCACTTTGAGTGAGAACAGCTTGTAAATCAAGCCGTTGTGTCAGACTTTGTCGAATGCCTTTGCGACATCGAAGAAAAGAGCCCCCGTGCTAATATGTTTAGGGTTATTTAGGCCTTTTAGGATATGTTCCGTTAGGCGGTATAATTGATCGGGACAGGAATGTCTTGCTCGAAAGCCGAATTGTTCCGCCGGCAGAAGGCCATTGGAAAACACGTGGTCTTTGAGCCTGTTTAATAGAAGCCGCTCGTAAAGCTTCCCCAGGCAACTGAGGAGGCTGATGGGACGATAACTAGAGGGCTGATTGGCTGGTTTATTCGGCTTGCGAATGCCGATAACCGTGGCTTCTTTCCAGTCGTCCGGAAAGGAACAACTGGAGAGTAAAGTGTTGTAAATGGTCGCCAGTAAACAGATAAGTGGGCCAGGGAGAGCTTTAAGGATTTTATTACTAATATTGTCTGGGCCCGGGGCGGATTTGGGTTTTAAATTTTTGATAATATCGTGGACCTCTTCGGGGGTCACTGAGTTTAATGGATCGCCTTCCGGTGGAAGCGCAGCCCTAGTTTCGATAACGCGGTCCACCTCCGTTAGGTGGGCTGTGTCGATGTGTTCGCGCGATGGCGTACATTGCTGCTCTAAGTTGTCCGCAAGGCATTCGGCTTTTTCGGAGTCATCTAGGGCTAATGAAGTGCTATTAGGCATTGCTAACGGCGGTAGGGATTCGCGGGGCTCTGCTTTCAGACTGCGGGCCAACCGCCAGTAGGCGGTGTGCGATGGCTCGATATCCTCTAGTAGAGTGTCCCACTCGGTATGTCGGTGTTCCGATACGCGATCTTTAACTTCTAGCTGAAGGCGTCGAAGTAGGGTTCGGTCTTTTATCCCTGTTTTCAGGGAATGAAAAATATAATTCGAATATGACAGTAAATTTCGAAAGGAAAGGAAGGATCTGGAATCGAACGAATTTATGCCATTAGTCGCTACGACTATCGTCGAATGACTAGATGGGGGTCGGGCGATCCCGCCTATTGATATAAGCGGGAACCACCGGGTTAAGAACAGAAGACAGACCAATTGCATTCGAGATATTTTTATTAAATTGACAACACTACACAGGGGCCTCACCGCCCGGCTACCGCAAGCCCGATGGATCTGTAAAGGCCTCCTTAAGGCCAATAGTGGATGATCCAGGCAAAAAAAGGGATATTTCATTATGATTGTTTTGAAGTTTTGTCACGTTATTCATATTTGACAGATTACTAAAAGGATATTTATCGATTAAGTTCATGATGTTAGTTTTATGTAACCGACTAACTTCATGTTTCGATTTCATGTCGTCATCATGAAACTGGCATCATAAAACTTCGCTGTCATCATTTTTTTTAACGCAGCAAAAGAAGTATAACTTCCAAAATATGCACATATTACTTACTTTTAATGTGTTACAAAATTTGTTGATTATAAATATCAGCTTTGGATATTCTTACCTTTAGAAAAGCGTGAATGGAATCATTTAGATTCTTCAATTCAGTGTACCCTATGTAATCTGGCATAATATACCTCAGGAATGGTAGAAAATTTAACAGACCCCCGCTCATGTCAACGATTTTGAAAGATTTTGTTATCACATTGCATAATTTTTTTAGACGTTCATCCATAAGATCGTATCTGAAATGAAGGATATATTTTCAATTTAATATTTCACAAATATAAAGTTATTTGACATCGGCCTTAAAATAGTGAGGGAATTTTATTACCACTGCTTTCTACATACTTCGTTGTTCACGCTAGTAATAATTATGGACGACAAAATAATCCAATAAAGTTTACTTTTTAATAAGCTGCGTAATACCAATTAGGTACACGTAAAAATTGTAACAATGAAAGTTCGGATTAACTATCATCATTATATACGAATACGAATATATGTCTATGTACACACGTTTTGTTTATCGCATAGTTTTAATGTAATATCGCCGTACCGTGTTAAATTTGCGCCACGATCGGAGATCGGGATTTGATACGCATTGAGTAGTTTTCGAAGCAATTTGAGTTCGGTGAAACATAATGTTGTAACAAACCAACCTTTTACCCGCGACCAGTCGCCATACAATATTAACGACGCATACGTCAAATAATCTATTAACGCATACTGCTTTACCCTTCTTGTTATCGAGTAGTGTTACTAGAGCCTGGCATTCCTCGCTTATATGCGCCTCCATTGCTTTCGAACCGTACCCGTAATTTTTTAAATACCGCAACACCGCGCGTCTAGTTTTATTCCAAAATGGTCCGTCGGAGAACACTATTCCTAAAATAGATTTAGTTTTTTCAATAATTAGTTTCTTGATGAGATTTTACGTGTGTGGTGAACTGATAGCTTCATGGAGCTGATAGACAAACGGCATTTTTAACAATATGAAAAATAAAACAGCGCGTAAGTTTAAATTAAGCCAGTAACAGATATGATAATAACACACGAGGAATACTGATTTGACTGTAGATATTATATTGAATAAGTCGATACTAACTATATTTTTGATTGAACATTCTACGTACCCAGTTTTTTCCCAAATGACCTCATTAAATAGAAAAAGCCGTCTGGTCTTCCTTCAAAGACTTCTCTAGAAGACACCTCCTTTATGTAGTCTTTCCCTGATACCACCACGACGTTAATGAATCCGAGTTTCAAACCCAATAAATCTCCATAATTCCGCGACCATTTTTGCCATACCTTATGACGGTATTTCAGTTTCTTATGATAATACCAAACGGATATTATATTCCCAACTAGGGGCAACAGCGGTGGGCCTGAAAGAAAAGCAAAATAAAAATGTCAGTTCATTGAAATATATAAATTATTTAGTCCAAAGAGAAGTAAACCTGGAGGATACGACGGCGATCGCTGGAAAGTTGGTTTGAAAAGGTAGAAAATTAAAAAGAAAATTGTGATAACAGCCCACATCACTGCACTGCACCAGTTGGTGTACTGAAAGTTTTTTGCCGTGGGTGGCTAATCTATTTTTTTTTCGAAGCGATACAATCGCAAAAACGTTAAGTAATCACGTCTTGTGTTATTCAAATTAACGAGGAAATAGTTGAACTTTATCTTTACTCTAACAGACAATGCGAGTAAGTATTTATAAAAAGAGTAGTAAAACGAAGGAAGTATACCGTTTATCGATAAAATAATTATATAAATAAAAAAAAATTATAGACGATAGATACAAATTGTTAAAAAATCTACCATCGCTACTTTTTTATTATCTTTATGTGTACCAATTGAAACATTAACTTAAAATAGATTATTTTACATATATTTATATTTTTCAGCTTTATAACGTATTAGAAGAATTATCGTAACCGGTATTATTTTAGTGTTTAATAGAAATGTCGTCGATGAAACTTGTTTTTTATAACAATAAAAATTCTTTTATAAAGGTAAAAAATGTCAGACAGTTTTTTTTAAAGTAAATATAAACCTCCTTTGTTTCATGTAGTCAAAAAGACATAGTATTAACTCTAGAGACATATTAGTATTATGGAAAAGGATAATCTCTCACTATTTATCGAGATTTATACTATTAAATACCTATTCTTATACCATTTACTTAAACGATATAAATGGTGTAATCATAGTTTGTTTCGACGTACAACCAAACAGACAAAGGAGAGTATTGTTTTTCCAGGGCTTTTATGTATGTATATATGTTTTGATGTCTAGTTCTTTGGCACGCTCTTAATTATCTCATGTCATAAATGTTTTTCATAAGTCAGGATAGTGCCCATTGCTTTGACAAAATACTTTTTTCAGCCACTTCCCAAAAGTTCCTTTCCAGCCAGTTCTTTATCCATTAGTTAAACCCATTCACATCCCAATCACTTTCATGCTATCTCTATTTTACATTTTTTTTAATTTCTTTTCGAAAGTTTTAGAAGCCTTGCTTTAAAAGCAAGTTTCTTTGATCAGACTTAAGTGAATATCATGACCCCTTTACGTTCCGGACATAGAACCACAACTGCCTTACCTAAACTTACCGAATAGGAAGATAAAAAAGCGACTATCGACTTCTCGAATGCTTTTAAGCACAGTTGATCATGATGTTCTCTTTTCCATATTAGCTAAATTAGGATTTGCACCCACACCCTTGGATTGGTCGTATCCTATTTTCGCGGGCTTTAGCAGTTTGCCTCCATGGGCCAAGAGTAAAGTCTCGCTTTACGGCTTTCTCCCATGATGTTCTCAGTTTTACTTAACTCAATCACAACCTGCATTATTTGCATCTGTATTTGCTAATGAAACTTTTGATATTTGTAAGCTTTACTTGCGTGTTACTCATGACGCTTTTTTTTTAAAAGCTAGAGAGAGCAACTTTTCATAAAGACATTGGATGTGTTCTCCAGCTAGTATAGATGACCAAGTCACTTTATTATAGTTCTTGTTAATAAAAGCCATAACTCTAGACTAGACTTCTGCTTGTGTAACCAGTATCCAGCTTGACATGTCCCACAACTGCGGAAAGGCCTCCTCTATACAGAGGGTATCAGGTCATAGTCCACCACGCGGCCCCACTGCGGATTGGCGGACTTCACATATCTTCGAAATATTTTTTTCTGTTATTATTTCGAATATATGCAGGTTTCCTCACGATGTTTTCCTTCACCGTGGAAAACGTGATCAGTCAGCATTTAAAGTTAAAAACTTCATTGGTGCCGGCACCGGGGATCGAACTCAGGTTGCTCGAGTGTATTGAATTAAAGGCGAGCGCCCGGCCACTGAGCTTTTACGGCTCTACTGTATATTATAAACTGTATAATCGCCTCAAATGTGTTCTCTTATCTTATTGATCTCACACATCGACTTATCGTGTGTCTAAGGGCCATTATAGTAGCATCGGAACTTTAAGTTTTAGTTAGTTTTATGTGAATAGTGTGTACTATTTAACAAGTCACTAGGAAACCCTACCTCTTTTCATGTCTTTTTCCAACAGTTACTTCCATGTGTCCAAAAAAAATCAATGCTGTTAGGATTGAAATTGTTTGTATGTTATTAAGGATGCGGATGCGCCAAGCATTGCTTGCTCGCATGTAAATAAGCAATTTAGATAAAGGCCGTTTTAGGTCAGTGTGGCAATCAGCCGTTTGGTTTAGTGGCTTAAGCGTCTAGTCGTGTATCCTGAAGAGATAGGTTCGATTCCCACAGCGGCGAAAAGCTTTTCGTACTTTACTTCTAAAGGCTTAGGATGCAGCGCGTATCATTATGTTTACTTTTTAACTGAGTTTGCCTTACGTATGTCATTACTTCCCAGAATTTGACATTCATTACCGAGATATCGAATGGTCATCGAACGGTATATGTTACAGTGCGTATTTTTTCCAAATTCAATGGGTTCGTTTCTTACATTTTCTACAACTCAAGAATTTTAAAGTTTAATTTTTCCTCAAAATCAAACCCGAGGCTTATTTTAGTAAATTTGGCACTAATATTTCTCATATTTTAACGATCCTTCTTATTGGGTATCTATTTTAAGAAAATTCTTTATAAGTTGGTCATTTGACGATGAGAATTAATCGTGTAATACGCTATTAGAGCCAGTAGCGTAAATCAAAGCCAAATATCACCTCTCGTGACGTTTGAGTGTATGTTAATATTTTCAAGTAGATTTCATTTGTTAACTGTTTTACAGTGTAAGTAATTAATATTCCTTCCCCATTTCTTTGTCACATTATTTATAGTTTATAGATAAACAACAACCGCCAAATTTATCAAAATAATTTTACAGATTACATCGTGTTTAACTTTTTACAAAGTTGCAAAATGTCAAATGTTATTATTATTATTACAAAACATCACTGACCGAAGACAGTTAACCAAAATAAAATAAATATAATGTGTTAATCATTATAATAAACATGATTATCGTAAATCTAAAAAGGTTAAATAAACAGATGAAATGTGTAGTCAAGCTTAAGCATTTGGTTGAGAAATATGGTGTAATAAGCGACATTTAAAAACTGTAAGTTAATAAAATCTGTTGTTAAACTAAACATTCGGTTCGCTAACGGCAAATGTCTTAACTGCAAAGTTGTGTACGAAAAACACGTTTATGCGTTGGACTTAATAATGAAAAAATGAGTTTTTTTTTGTTAAAATGTACTTTGCAATAGCGAAGGCTCGAACATAAACTTGTTTTAACTACCAGGCCGAACAAATAATTAAAAAACTATTTTAATACCTAGCCGAGATTGTTGGAATACAGGACTGGAATACAGGTATTATAATTGTAATGTAAACTGTTTATATTACTGTTGTAATACTTTTCTTATGATTTTTTTTATTTGAGTAATTGGAAAAGGAAAAGAACTGGCCGTTCGCTTGATGTTAAGTGATAACCGCCGCCCATTGTCATTTGCAACATCCATAGGGTTTCAAGGTGGCAGCTTTAAATAATGTGGGCCCCGGCTACCTCACTTACCAGAGGAAACGCAGAAGTTGTAACACTTCTATTTTACGCCGGTCTTCTGTGAGGTCATGGTACTTACCCGGACGGACCTGCCCATTCGTGCAACAATGGATACTGTTGTACGGTCCTACCACAAAGAAGGTAATAATATGATGGCGGTGACCCGGTGACTGACGAACCCCTGATTTGAGAATGCTGGTTCGAAACCCAACGAAAGGATAGAAATTACAAATAAGTAATTCCTTTTTGCATATATTATTATAAAAAGACTAAATATTGTATTATCTTTACAAATAATTAACATATTACTATCTTTAATAGGTAGGTGTGAACAAACGCTCTTTTTTCGTTTTCGTTGGAACTTTGGAATTAAAAAAGTTATAAAAACATTGTATATACTGCTCAATAGCTATGTTGTGATCAAATAGTTTTTGAATTTTATGGACACAAACAGACGGAAGCAAAATTTTTATAGGTAAAGATTTTTCTTTTTTTTATATAAGTAGAATAGGCATGCGTTTATTTAGTAGGGATAATGACAATAATATCATTAATGAGAAGGTTTTTTTGGTCGTATATAATAATCGTATAATATTTTTATCTTCACGCTACAATTGCTGCAAAAAAATTATGAAATACTAGCTGTGCCCGCGACTTCGTCCGCGAAGAATTTACAATGAAAAAACAATCTAAAATAAAAGTAGCTTAAGTTACGCCTTATTACATCAGCTATCTGCCAGTGAAAGTCCCGTCCAAATCGGTCCAGCCGTTTCTGAGATTAGCCGGAAATAACAGAATGACAGACAGATAAAAATTGTAAAAAATGTTATTTTGATATATGTTGTATGAGCCCAAGTTCCAAAATGGTTGTCAACGCATCTGTAAACCCTCGGGTGTAGCAGATTTCCATGGGCGGCGGTATTCACTTAACATCAGGTGAACCATCTGCTCGTTTGGCAACTTTTCACACCCATATGCATACATCGTGCATACATCCATATGCATTTAGTATAAAACGGTTATTTTACATGCTTGGGTGCAGAGGACACATGCTACACATGCTAAACATGTGTAGCATGTGTAGCACACACACACACACACACACACACGTGTGTGTGTGTGTGTGTGTGTGTGTGTGTGTGTGTGTGTGTGTGTGTGTGTGTGTGTGTGTGTGTGTGTGTGTGTGTGTGTGTGTGTGTGTGTGTGTGTGTGTGTGTGTATTCTTGCCTAATGCTTGTAAATAAATATTAGGAATACTTTTACGCATGCTGTGAGCTTATGCAAAATAACCTTTGAGAAAATAAGAGCACTGGTCTCAGTCACACAGTTGCCATCGTTGCCACACCGCTCCGTGGACGTTCAATCACCGTATACATCTATGAATTACACGCGACGAAAATGGAATTTCTATAAAGCATATTGTGAATTGCTGTACTCAATAGTGGCATCCTCCGATTGGAGCACTTGTACGGGGCTAGGGACACGGATATGGCTGTGAGTAGTTTTTACAATACTATCTAGGAACTTCTTGATATATGCGTCCCCAGGAAGGAGTTGAAACTGATAACCTCATTATATGATTATACTGAATGATATACACGAGATAAATATAATGAGAAACATCAAATTAAAATCGTTTCTGTTTAAATGGTATAAAAGGACTAATATGATTATGATGAAGGGTTCTCGCCGAATCCCTTAATTACTTTTAATATTTTTAATATTCGCATGGAACATGCGACCTATCCAACACAGAAGAAAACTAAGGGTAATATCAGTCCCTAAGAGTAGTGCAGCATCGCAGGGCAGCGATTAAAGACCGATGGTCGTGGTGTCATACTCAGCAAAAGTTTTAGAATCAGCGATATATCGCTCGGTATTTGGTACAGCATGTGGTTCGCTGATGAATGCGCATCACTGCTACTAACTTATATTTTATTAACTGCGTTAGACCAGCAATCGACTCAGGCATGCAAGTAGACGTCGCATACTTTGACTTTAGAGACGCTTTAGACGCTTTAGGGACGCTTTTTTTGATACGGTCGGCAATGACATTCTATAAAGGAAATTGGCACGGGCAGGATTCGTGCCTCACTTACTTAGGTTCTTAGCGAGCTGTAAGAGGGACAGGCGTCAATATGTGTATTACAAAGGTCATGAATCAGAGCCTTATTTTACACATTGAGACATAAGTCAAGGTAATGATTTAGGCCCGCTAGAATTTCTTTTAATGATATTCTTTTGATGATTCTTTTTATGATAATGATTTACCGGAAGTCATTGAAGAGGGTACATGTTTGTTGTTTTCGGACGATCTTAAGCAATCACTGTGTGTGAGAGATTGCAGAGCGATATAAATGAGGTTGTCGAAAGAATTAGCTTTTTTTCATGCCACAAAAATGATTTTACCGAAGTATACCCCTTTGATTACGTGACCTGTTATCTAAAATGATAAGTATAATATTTTTATTATATTCTTACTTTAGTTAATTGATTACATGGAATTTATAGTTTTAATTATTTGTTTGGATTATTATATAATTTTTATTAACAACATCGTATTGGGTTAGCTTTTAATTATAGTTGTGTGCGGGTGTGAATAAAAATATATAAATATAATATATATAAATAAATAAATAAATGTTATTAGCGCCTCTCATGGACATCTGCAACACCTGAAGGGTTGCAGGGGCGTTGCCAACCATGAAAAAAGTGCGCCGATTTGGGAACAATTTCAAAAAGCGTCATGGGAGTGTGATGTAGCTTGTCGAAAATACAAACTTGAATAACATAATATGAAAAAAAAGTTTTACATCAATCTTAAAAATTAAAATATTATGATAATTAAACTTGGGCTCAATCATATTCACTTGAACATTTCATTACCTTATCTTGTATGTAGTTTGTAAATGTGTAGCACTTTTCACTATCTTTCAGATGTAGAGACAATTTGGAAGTTTTTTAGGAAAATATAGTAAACAGTAGTAAGACAGTAGGTACAATAGATATAGATAGACAGTAGGTATATTTATAATTTCGGCATCGGCATTCAGCTACCGACTCCAAATTTTGTATTTGTATCTATTTATATATATATAAACACATTATTATTTAGGTTTATTTTAACTTAAACACAAATAATCATTTCTTATTGTAAATTCTCATGGAGTCGCCGGTAGTAATTGTAATTTATCCTAATTTTCCAGCGGATTCCCTATTTGAATTTAAATTTCTTATATCAATAAAACGTTGATAAAAAATGTTGAAAATAACAGGTCAGTAACGAAACTATTTCGCTGCTTGTCCCTGCTCTTTATAGCCTTGAAAACAAGTATCTTGAATAATTTTGTCACAAAGAATGATAAGTGACGACCACTGTACAATAACGAAAGAAATGGAAATTCTTATGTATCGAATCAATATTCTAATCAAATCAGAAAGAAAAAGAAAATCATAAATGTCACAAATGAAACTATAAAATGACTTGATAGTGTCACAAATAAACGTTATCAATTTGTTGTTGTTGATAAAAATGATTGTACAAAAGGAATAATAAATCTGATCGAATATGTTTTTTTCAAGCGAAAACAACAATCTGACGACACACCTATTGATGGTATTAAATCATACAATAGCGGTATGGACCGTTCCAACTGATAACGCGTTCAATGTTTGTATCGTCTTGAAATTAAACTAGATATTATAACTGGTCATCGCGCCGGCCAATCACTATAAAACTGTCTGAGAGTCCCGGGCACCTCATTTATTGCTGCGGTATCGCTCGCTATAGACCTATCAATTGACTTTTTATTGTTTTATATTCGATTTGTGCAGTGATGGCTCCAATTAATGCGACTGCGTTGAATGGCAGCAAGGAATTTTCTCCTGCAAAAAAATCCCTACCCGAAGTGGATACAGAAGGTGGCAGTGGCAATGGAAACGGGACGAAAGGGTAAGCTTTTAAAATTACAATGTTACATTTTTTGAAACTTTAAAATTTGAATTATGCAAAAAAAGTTAATGAATAATAACCTTACACAACTACAGCAATCGTTGCATAATTAAGTGGACAGTGGCTTCGAAACTCAACTGAGGTTAATTGGCAACAACTTGTTCATCCTTGAGCCTTTTATTTAAACTTACTGAAGTGAGCGAGTTGTCTGCTTATGAATAAAGATAATGAATTTTAACGTTCTGACAATCGGCATTTTATTCAATGTTTTCCCAGAAACCTCCATGCCGCATACATTTTCCTTATTGTTAACATTATTAATGGAAATGCTTTCCCAGCGGGTATTTGTCACTCTCGAATGAAATAAAGCACTCTTTTTTTTATCTTTTTGTCTTATTGTTTTACTGACTTTTCTTTAGCTTAACTTGCTAATAGGCCATAAAACCAAGAGGCTGGTTGACCGCAAGTTCTGCAAAGTTGTCAATCTACTCGTCTATATCGATGTAAATAAAAAAGTAGTACCAAGTATGTATAACTGGTTCGACGGACATCACATTGTCCGAGCAAAGCATTTCTTGTCGAAAACTGTCTTTGCTATTTAGTTGCGATTCGGTAATACTGGTTACAGTACATATTTTATAACAGATTGACATGTATATTAAACGGCGACTGTTGTTTCAACCATGTCCTGATTGTTTAATTAGCGTAGTGCTTTTTCAGAAGTGACAAATATTGTGTTATTATTGGCCAAATTAAGTTAAAGATATTTATTGAGAACTTCATTATGTTTGATCTGAAGATTGATTTGATGCGCCAGTTGTGGTAATGAATATTATGTCGCTAGAAATATAAATATTACGTCATAATATTTCTTCTTGATAATTTATACAAAATTGTTTTTATTAATTATCACTTACTCCATAACGGGTTGTATAATACCTTAAAATATATAGTTATAAATTAAAGTACGCTAGATAAATAGATGTTAGTAACAGTTTTGAATATTACTTTTAATTTTTTAATTATTTAGCCCATTTTAAAGTACTTTTATCATCATAATACTTGGCTATGCATTTCTTGACATGTGTAGCAAACACATGTGGTGTACGTATAGTACAATAAGAAAATATTTAGGGTCTTAGAAATATAAATAATATTGAAAAGTTTGAAATGATTACCCTAAGTTAACTTTAAAAAGTATGATTACTTTTTTATAGTACTTTTTATAGTAACGACCGAATTTTATTAAATTTGGAAGTATTAATTAAATCTTCATAATGTGACTTTAATTAACATAAGATTTGACTAAAATGGTATTTTTAGAGTTCCGTGCCTTAAAAGGTAAAAAAGGAACCCTTTTAAGATCACTCTCTTGTCCGTCTGTCTCTCCGTGTGTCCGATTTTCTCTGGGATAGGTGGACCTAGCAAGTTGAAATTTATACCAGATACTGAGTTCTATAGTCCCTATTAGGTGCATAAAAGTCAAGTTCCTGAGTCAATACGATAAAAAGACATGGGCAAATTTCGAGTTTCGCGAAAACTCGTAAGTGCCACCTACCTTTCTATTTTTCGGTATATTCCCTTTACTCGTGCTGTAACACCTTGTTTTTAACCAAAATTGACAATTCTAGGTCAACCGAAAGTACGTTATAGGTTTTGGGTCGAAAGTATTATGCATTTTCAACATTCTAGGTACACCCGTTCCTGAGAAAATAGATGGTGATTATTTACCAATTTTATTACGGTGGTATAATGGGTAGGTACCAAACCCTCGGCGTACGAGTTGGACTCGCACTTGACTGTTTTTTTTTAATTAATGTTATTCAAGAAGAAACTGCTGAAAATTAAAAAGTAAGAGCAAGAAAAACAATTTAAAAATAAGAAACGATGACATTTTAATATGAAAAAAACTTATAAATAGCACTATGATTTCATAACTTTCAATCTATCGGCTTCAAAGATGCATTCAATAAAGTTTTGTAGTTTCTGTCAATTGTTAATAAATATTGCACATATTTTTTATTCGCATTATCCACATAAGGATACAAAAGAAGTCAATTAAAATTAAAGAAATTTAGTCGAAATTTCTCGAAATTTTTCGAACGCGAAACAATATATAATATGTATGTATATATCTAATGTGTATTTAATTAATACTGGCGTCGATGTTTTTTTTTTCATTCTTTAACAACTCAAGTATTATCACGTATAACTCTACGTCATGTTTATAAAGCAGAGAGGGTTAAAATATGAAATAATTAGCGACCTTCCATTTAAATTTGCTTTTGTTTTGTTTTTTGTTTTTATTTTGAAAAATATTGCCCTTACTTTAGGATAACATTATCCCGTGTTGTAAGGACGTATTGGACGTAACGTATTTCATTTTTAGCGTATCTTAAGGTCAATAGCTCCTGCTTTTATTATTACTACGATTTTGAGTATAGTTTATAAACTAGTACGGTTAAGATTTCGAGATTTGGATTGGCTCCATGCAGTAAATTCGCTAATAAAATAAGCATTTTTTACAGTGTGGAACAAATCCCGCATTCAGTCTTATTTTTTTGTTTGCACGAACAAAACCGGACACAAAAGAAAAAAGTTTCATTTATACACATCTTTATTCCCGTATAATTATATTATTATTCCTGTAGAAATAGAATTATTGTTTAAGATAGGCAGACAGTCACTTCAATTGAACACCTTTAACTTTAAATAATATTAAAAAAAAATCTTTGCAGGTACTCTTACGAAACACTGTTGGAGACGGCAAATTTCTTACTATCGCGTACATCTATTCGGCCAAGCATCGGTGTCATTTGCGGCTCTGGGATGGGTTCGTATTGGAAACACGGTATATACAGCTTCAGATTATACGTGCTTTTTGAAACGTAAAGATCAAAATTATTCCTTTTTAATCACGATAAATAAGCGATAATAAATAATAATTTATGTCTTCATGTACAACATTTTTATATATTAAACGTAACGTTTAATAGCTATCAGTACATTCACTGCTGTTCTCATAATTGTTTGTGATTTTTTGGTGTTTGTAGGTTGAGTGTTTATTTATCTAGTTATTTTGAAATTCGTTGTTTTTACTATTATTTTCAGTGATATCTGCAAGTTGCATATCACTGATAATAATGGTAAAAGTAAAATAGAAACAATTGTTTGCCGATGGTACGGTCAGGATTCTATTATCCTTACTGTACCGAAGGCCATCAAGGATACACCATACAACATATTAAGAAGACTCGTATGGAGGACGTTGTATGGAAGTTACTGCGGTGAGGGTGATAAATATGTGTAGTTAAATTTTTTATGGTAGTCTCAATACTTTATATAAAGCTTAATTATCTCTTCCTTTTTGAAGAAGGTTAAAAATGTGTTGGTAAAACTGTCCTAAAATTTATCGTCGCTCCTAGAATATTGTTTTTTTAATATGTACAAATTGTATCATTTGTGTTTGTTCATGTCTAAAACTTCTGTAAATCAAACTCAATGATTTAAAGATAAACAAGTAATTGGCCGCCTGCTTTTTATAACGTTGCGCGATAAATTCGTTGTAATGATTATTTCGGTTCGATCATAAACAAAAAAGCTATTATGTTAATTCATCAAAGTACATAATGCATTCGGATTTTTTTGCACAACATAAATGCCCGTTATGAACTCGGTTGGACGCTAAGGACTTTATTGATAAAATTATCGGTAATAATCACGTTATTAAATAAATGAATATAAGTTAGTAAATGTTATTATATTTTTTCATTGCAGGTTCCCTGGCTGAGAATATAACTGATGCGGAGTGCATTCCTTACGAGGAAATACCAAACTTCCCAGTAAGCACTGTTGAGGGTCACCATGGACGGTTAGTTTTCGGCCGACTGGACGGTGTACCGGTAGTAGCTATGCAAGGACGCTTTCATTACTACGAGGGCTACCCGCTATGGAAAGTAAGTCACTGAACGATATTATCAGCAAGTTTTGTGTACTATCATGTTATGCAGAGATAGCGAATAGATTTATGAACGACGGAGGGCTTGGCTCTCTAGTTCAGCAATTGTTGAATGAATCCGTCGAAGGCTGGTGACGCACGCTTTCTCGATAATCGTATTCGATTGAGTGTTTTGGGAAAAAATATTTGGTTTGATTAAATTTGTTTTATTATTTAATCAAAAACAATTTTCCTATTCTATGTATTATTGCAGAGGTTTTTTTTTATATGTAAAGTATAATCTCTATAAATGCTAAGATGAAACTATTATTTCTAACTAAATCATTTTTTTTAATATATGCCGTGATAGTATAGAAAAATATTGATATGCTAAACAAGATGTGAGCTACACATCGGAAGATTTATAAAGCTTCTAGCTTTGTAAATGAATAATTCATTTCACATTCACCAGTAATTAGATTGTTCGTCGCAATTCACAATGTACGATTTTATATACTTGTCTATTAATGTATCAATGACAGCGGAAATATTTGTCGAGAATTGTTTGCTTCGATATTAATTCCACCGTTTACCGTTGGAAATATCTAGATTGGCTGATGCAACTCGTATTCGACCCCCAGCAGGCAGGTTATCTCCTGTCGCGGGCGTCACAATAAGAGGGTAAGCGACGCGTTATGATAAGCAGCTACGTCGCGTTACTAGTAACGGCTTATTGTTTGACAACATTTGTACACTAACGTCAAGATGGATTATTCAATGTCGTTGCCACTCTAGGTCGGATTTTTTTTTATTATTAATCCGTATAGCACTTTTTATTATTATTAGAACATATTATATTTAATCATTTGTAGGGCACTTCGGATTCGGAGAACTGCCATTGCAAAATTAAGTGGAAACGCTTATTGGACAATACTTCATCATCCACGCTCGGTTTTGTATTATTTATAGTATTTACGAATAGTCATTATTAATAAACTAGTTTCCATTTAAGTTTTAATAGGCCTAATTTGTAATAAAAATAGTATAGTTCCTGTTTTGTCTTATACACGTTACGATAACCTTTACCCACACTTGTTTAGCCATACTTGTTTTCCTTCTACAGTGCTGTTTACCCGTTCGAGTCATGAAACTTATTGGAGTGCAGACACTTATAGCGACTAACGCAGCTGGAGGCCTGAACCCTAGTTATAAAATAGGTGATCTAATGATTGTGAAAGATCATATAAATATGATGGGTTTCGCCGGAAACAATCCTTTACACGGCCCAAACGACGAGAGATTCGGACCTCGCTTCCCGCCTATGAACAAGGCCTACAATTACCAGTATAGGAATATTGCAAAGGAGGTAAATTTAACCGTTGTTTATATTTTAAACTATATAACGTACATTTGCCACTCGACTGAAAGCGATCTAGGGACAGCTACCAAACAGAAACCATAGAATCCACGTTCATTAACTATTATGTTTGCTGTTGAGGAGGTGGCAAGCGAGCTTTCGGATCATCTGATGGTAAGTGACAACTGCCGCCCATGGACATTTGCAACACTGATAGGGTTGCAGAAGCGTTGTCACCTCATAATATAATAAAGCTGGCCCCGGCTACTTCAGGCACTACGAAACGCAGAAGTATAACACTTCCAGTTTCCACTTCACGCCGGTCTTTTGTTAGGTCGTGATACTTACCCAGGAGGACCGGCCCATTCGTGCAACAGCGTAGAGTGTTGCGTAGCCCTACCACTGTTTGTATTCGTTCATAGTAATATGTTTATAATGTCGACGGTAGTCAATATTCGGTCTGCCAATATGAGATCTGGACGCCTCGGATGTTTTCTCGCCTTATTATAGGAGGCTCACCTGATGGTTAGTGATTACCGCCGCGCCGATTGAATTTAAAAACCGCAAATGCTAACGGAACAGGTTCGCAAGGAACATCTAAAAAATAAAGATTACATTATAAAAAACTTATTATATATTATTTGCCACAATTAAAACTTAAAAACATCGCGTTACAAAACACAACAACGTTTAATCCGAGATTCATTATCATCACTGGAGCCTCCGGTTATCTCGGGTCATTTGGTGATTGTAATCATGTGGGGGAGCGTGTAACAACAAAAGTAATGATTTAAAAATAGTATGTAAATGCTAATCACACCAAGATGGCGTTGTCTCGTACGCTGTTAAGTAGGAGTTAAGGGATTAAGCTAATTGTATTAGGGATTAAAGAAATCAGCTGACACAAATGGCCATCTATTAACCCACAGGGCTAAAAGTAGCTTAAGTAAATTACTTGGTAATAAATCATTAAACACCATTTAATGGGTTAAAATCAGATATATCAGCTTGGATATTTACTTCATAGATTCCACTGCGCCGTTTCAGGTTTCCAGAATTTCAATTACTATAAGAAATCGCTCTCCCTATGCGGATTGGAGAATGATTTTTTTTTCATTTATTTATCCTTTATTTCAACGTCTTTAATAGTGAATTACCAAGGGTAGGCTTTTATGTCAATCGACCCGGAGCATTAGGAAACATAATATTATCTTGGTAACCTTTTTTTAATAGTTCAATTAACCTAAGGCGCGAAAAGACCATGTTGATCGGGGAAGTACTACAGCCACTCAGAGACTCGAGTGAATTAAGAATGTTGATATTTTCATCACACTTTCAATGGATGAAAACTTGGCGACAAGCTTGTAGAATCTCTGTGGAAGTCCAAAAAACACCGGTACAACGCCAGTCCGTACTTACCAACAGGATGTTCTCCTGCTTGCTCATGTTTTATCTTTATGAAAAAAATAGTATCGTAATAAATATTTAGGCGAGTGATCGGAGAATCACCGAGAACTGTTTTAAATAAAGCCGTACACGTTTTTTTTATTTGTCATTTAAAAATTATTAATCGTATTACCTTATTTGTATTTGGATAAATAAACAAGTAATAGATATTGTTGAAAAATATAATATCAATAAAATGGAAATACCAACACATCTTTTATTATAGTCATTTAAAATTCTTTTACATATTGTTTATAAACTCTATACATTATAGTACATATACATTTAAGCATAACATCGAATTTAAGAATACATTTTTTGTTAACAGTTAGCGAAAGAATTAAACATTGAGAATATCGTGAGAGAAGGAGTGTACACATGCCTCGGTGGGCCAAATTTTGAGACTGTCGCTGAACTTAACATGCTAAAAATGGTTGGCGTTGACGCCGTTGGCATGTCCACTGTGCACGAGGTATGACTTACCTTTTTTTTTGAGATTTTTTTTGAGATATTTTTTTTTTGAGAAAGAAGCAAACATTCACCATTATTTTATGTAAATATCAAACTGAAATTATATTCAAACAGAAAAGTTTTTTATCTCAATTTATCATAGTGAAAAAAAATCATACATTTGTCATACGGATACAAATCTGCAATAAACAAACATTTATAAAATTTATTTTAACATAACTGTGTATTTTTAATATGAAAATTCCTCGAGCACTCGGCGCAGTAAAATTATAAAAAAAAATAACAGAATTTTCTACGATAATGCAAGAGCACTATTTTTTCTAAAATTAAACATTTCTACCGCCTGCTGTTTCTAGGTTATTATAGCGAGGCACTGCGACATGAAGGTATTCGCGCTGTCCTTGATCACGAATGAGTGCGTCACGAGTTACGATCAAGATGATGAAGCCAACCACGAGGAGGTTTTAGATGTCGGAAGAATGAGACAAGACATCCTTCGCAAGTACGTCTCCAGGCTAGTCTCGAAGTTTGCAGAGTTGGAAAATTAGGCTATTCCGTGATAAAAAAAAATGTGACGAACGAGCGCCTGTTGACCTATGACCATGATATGATATACGATGATTCAGATTTATAAACTGTTTCGAGTCTTCGAGAGAATTTAATTAAAATTAAAATTAAAGTAGGATAAATTAAACAGAAATTATTCCGTTGGTTACGGTGGTGGTGGTTTATTCTGCAAACATAAATGCTATCAATCTCATAATTCTATAGGTATAGATATAATATACATCTTTAGCTCTATTAGATATAAATAGTAGCCTCTATCTACATTTTTTAAATGTTATGATAACCTCATAAATAAGTTTAAGTAATAAATATTTATTTTAATGCAAAAGACAAATAGAAATATTGTTATACTTATAGGTAGATTAGTTAGAAACGAATGAAATAAATTGTGTAAATAATTTTTGTTCAAGACAAACTTTTATGCCTTATGGCAATGACTATAAGTATATTATAAGATTTATACTTTTATATTTTTAGCTAAAGAGGAAATTTATAACTGTCGAGAAATGTTTACAAATAAAGCAAATGTGATCAAAAATATCTTATTATCTACTTCTTTTAACACATCTCTACTGAGATTGGTCCTCTCTAGAGAGGACATGTCATCAAACAATATTGTTGTGTTCAATACATAGGCGTATATAACAGGGTGGCCGGGTGGGCCATGCCCACCCCAGAATCGTCTAGTGCCCACTCCAAGATTTTGGGTTAGTGATTCGAAATTTTAGGCTGGATACCTAAGAAATTTCATGAAAAATCATTGAAAACAGTTACTTGTAAATACACACCGTAGTAACTACTAATTAGTTAATACTACTATCTAAAATTAATAAAAATTATTAACGATAACGAACTGTTTTTTTTTCCAAGCATAATGTTCGATTTTTATTTTTGTAGTAAAGGCCCAGACCGACCCTGAAAAATAATTCTAGATACGCCAATGGTTCAATATAACCTTGTTTTAAGCTTTTGAATTTAATTTTTGCATCAAAAGACTATCACCGGTTCACTAATTTAAAGTACATAGTAGTTGTTTGTGGATGTAGGTAATTTAAATAATTATACAGCATGGCGTTACAACTGCGACATTAAATGAACACACTTCTAACGCTACTTGCCAATAATCATAAAAAAATATAAATGTTAAAAAAATCCATAGTTAAAAAATAATGATTTTCATACAAAATAGTTAAATAAAAAAGAAAAATTAAATTGTAACATATACAACTGACTGAATCATACACTCAGGTAGGGGTGATTCATATATTCATACATTCACTTTTTCTGAGAATGGTATCTGAATCAGATTTCGATTTCCAATATCTGATTTCGAAACTATGTATTTGAATATCTAGATATTTTACGTTCGCATATCCATCTTAGATTCATAAATCTAATAATTTAACACTGTTTTAGATACGAATATATCATAGCTTTCATAATTATACGAATATATCATACTTTCAATTTCAATATAATTCGGTATTGTGGGTACTTATTAATATATAATTCTATTACCTATATATCTATTTACTAGGTGTTATATTTCTGTTCATTGTTTAAAGTGGATATTCGCGGTTGAAAGGAAAATTCACAATGTTTTTTTTTTTTTATAAATATTTTAGGATATAATTAAAGAATATATGATAGAAAGATATTATTGATGATTTATTTAGTAAAAGGTTTTAACGCCGGTGAGTCCTACAAGTTTAAGCGTACGTTTAAAAATTCTTAAGGTTTTTTCTTTTTATTACAAAGTTTGGAATATTAACGTTAAAACCTAATATATAATGCAAATATGTGCAAATATGTGTAATCCATACATACATAATCTAATTTTTAGTTGTTAAATTTCCACCAACTATGATCACATAAAATTTAAAATACTTTTGAATTTCTCACCCCACCGTAAACATTAACAGGATGTATATAATATGAATGAAATATTTTCCCTTCATAATATTTCCAGGACTGGCTGCAATATTTTGTACTTATTATAAGTTAAATATTTAATCTTCTTTGTAAGCTGGAAATTGTGCAGGCGTATTTAAAAATTGATCCATTCTATGTACATAATTTTCTAAATATTTACAACTTTACATTATATATTTACAATTATGTGTGGGTAAATAATTACTTAGATCACTCCGGGTTTAAATTCACGTTTAGGAACGTAAGCTGTTTGACTTTATTCGTCGAAAGTCTTGTTCGGCGATCATTAATAATTAACCCTGTCTTACTAAAAATGCGTTCGCATGGTACTGACGACGCCATAATGTTGCCATATCTTCGTACCAACTTAGTCAAATTGGGATACAAAAATCTATGTATTCGCCACCAATTCAAAGGGCAGTTAGATTTGCCATCTCCAGAAAACGCTGGTAAGATGTCATGATTTATATATGTGTCTAGTTCTTTAATTGCTTTGGACAATGGAGTATCTATATTATACTGTTGCCAAACCATATCGTTGAGTATAGTCCAAGGGGAAAATTTATCGGCCATCGCGGGTTCAGGTGATTGATTTTCAATTTTACAAATACCGATAATATGAGTTAGAAGATCTATGACCTTATTGCGAGCCATTCTTGCGTAATTTGCATCTTTGAATACTGCTAGTTTGTAGCGTGGATCTAAAACCGTACACACCGAAAATGTTTCGCTTTTTTCAATATTTTCAAACCTCATTGTAAGGCCCGAGCGTAAACCAAGTATGCAATACTGTGCAGGTTCCGAAAACTCTTCAGATAAAAATTTATCACACGCCTTGGTTAAGCAATGAGTTATCGTTATAACTGATCCAGCTGTCATAAAATGTTCCCCGCTCAAGGATTGGGTAGCATCATCGAAGGGTTTCAAAACTTTGCACAATTCTCCAAAAAGTTTCCATTCCACTTCAGAAATAGCAGGAAGGTTCCTTCTTAAGACAACGACTGTAGATTTTATGTATTGCTCTAATTCCACGAAACGTTGCAACATGTGGAATGTGGAATTCCACCGTGTGGGCACATCTTGTATTAATCGCTTTGGAACACAATACGGAAATTCATTACATTGAGCATTTAATAGTTTTTCTAAAGCTGTACTGTTCGTTTTGAAAAAACGAACGATTTTTCTAACTTTTTCAAATGATTCAATAAATGGTCGTAAAACATCGTGAACTATCAAGTTTAAGGTGTGGCCATAACACCCATAGTGTTTCCAACCTATGTCAGTGACAGCTTTTGAAATATTTGGAGCATTATCAGTCACCACGAAATTTACTTTATCTTTTACAGACCATTCTTCTGTCAACGTTATTAAAGCATGTTGGATATCTTCTGAAGTATGTGAATTTTCGAAATGACAACAATCCAATAACACTGTTTTTAATGTTAGGTCTTCCGTTAGATAATGTCCTGTTACAGCTAAATACGAGTCATTTATCTTAGATGTCCACAAATCAGCTGTTAAGCAAATCTTTTCAATATTAGACGACATGAACTCATTTCTGATCTTTTCTTTTGTTATATTATAAAGATTGGGAATCATAATATGAGATATAGTTTTCGTGCTTGGAAGCTGATAGCCCGGAATCCAACTCGCAAATTTCTTAAAAGCTTTTTCCTCAACAAGTGAAAACGGCTGATAGCTTTTCACAAATAAATCTAAAAGATCACTATCAATTTTCCTTTTAAGTTCGTTACAATTATTTTTTGGTGAATCGTAATCTTCCATTGTAGCCTGGTTTATTACAGTTGATATCGGCGAAAACTTGACATCTTCTGTAATGGTAGACGTAGACGGACCCTCTGTGGTGTCTTGCATTGCAGGTAAAGGGGCAGCTGTCACAGGAACAGATACATAAGTCGAAACCCTTTGCATTCTCGACCTTATTTGCTGCTGTGCCGTTACAACTTGGGTGTATGTATCTAAGTGCATCTTCTTTAGATGTGCTTTTAAATTACCGGTTGATCCCTTGTAGCTATACAGATCACCACAAACACGACATCTAGCTTTTTTATTGGAGCCGTTTATTTTTTCAAAATAGTCCCAAACGACACTGACATTTATTCGCGACATTTTTAATAATCACAATAGAATCAATCTATCACCCGGCACACGATTTTTATAGATATAGATACGAAAACTATATATTGGTACACAGTATCCAAAAATCTCTTACTGGTTCGTTTAAAATCTACGTATTACAATATCTAACATTTTCGATGTACCGAATCCTCGCTCACTCGTTATACTGACACGAATTGCGATATCGTACGCGTCGGCCGCTAGCGTAGCGAGCGACAAAGCGCATGAGATACAAATATTACACTAGTTAGAGCGGTACGGCAAGCAATGCACAATATCAGATTTTTAAACAGGTTTTATGCATAAGTTAAGTAATTTTGAATCTTAACGGCATGCAAAAAAGCTCTGTTTCATTTAACGGCTAAATCATGGTGTCAACGATATTATCATTTATTTAGCCTTGAGCCGTAGCGAGCGACAAAGCACGTAAGATACAAATATTACACTAGTTAGAGCGGTACGGCAAGCAATGCACAATATCAGATTTTTAAACATATTTTATGTAACAAAACTCTGTCTCAGTTAACTACTAATCATGGTAGCAACGATGTTTTTAAATTTTGTTTATTTAGCCTTGAGCTGGAGTGCATTTGCACGTAATAGTTTTAGTTAAATGTGTATATGTATACTGATACTATTTGTGTCGGAATAATTGCGGACGAAAGTTTTGCTTTCTTTGGCGTTCTGAATTTAGAAAAAATTTGTTTTGTTATGGTCGTTGTGGGGTGTTTTATGGACTTTTTAAAGATAGGTATAGTGTAATACAATAAGGAACAAATTAATACTAGTGTACATAATAAAATAGTGTTAAGTACAATATATAATCATGGTTGGCGGGACGTTAACTTAACGTTTAGATTCCAAACTTTTCAATAAAACGAACAAAAAACTTAACTTTAAATTTTTTTAACATAAGCTTGACCTCACTAGTGTTAAAAAGCTTTACTAAATAAATCATCAATAATATCTTTCTATCAAATATTCTTTAATTATATTCCGCTTAGATAAAAAAAGAAAAAACGGAAACATTGTGAATTTCCCATCCAAATGCGGATATCCAAATATATAATATAAATTGAAATAAATACCGAAATAACACCTATTAAATAGATAAATATCCACAATACCGAATTATATTGAAACCTATGATATCGTCGTATCATACATAACCGTGTATATGATTAGATTTATGAATCTAAGATGAATACGCGAACTTAAAATATGGTACTATATTAAAATTCGTAGTTACGAAATCAAATATTAGAAATAGAAATATGATTCAGATAGGACCATTGTCAGAAAAAGTGATATGACCCACCTCTATGCTAAATTGCTAAAGAAACAAAATTGAAAACTAGGTCGATGCCATGAGTAGTAATTAAACGCATTATTAATAATGTACTCTTTGATTATACGAAAATAGAGTATAGAGTGCCATCTCCCATATTATTTTAGTCAACAACGCGGGTTAGCGACATCTATATTTGTGTTCCGAAACATTCGTTCAAGGTCTTTTTACTTTGACGTATTTTGTGGAGGCCGATTAGCTCTCATTGGTAGTTTCCTATAACGCAAGATGGCGTTAGCGACAAATTTGCGACATGTTTGACGCAGTTCCTTATTTCAGTATTATTTTCAAAACTTAAAAATAATAGATAAACTGAATTTACAGAACACATTGTATCGCATATTTAATTATTTTCTGTTCATTTAAATTCTTTTGTTTCCATAGTACATAGAAAATTATACATAGTAAATTCATTTAAATATGCTGAAACTGGGAGGAACGGAACGTATGTTGACAAAGCGGCAGCATCATGGCTATCTGTAGGGATGCCGAAAGTCGAATAAAATGTCGATGTTTATAAAAATATCAAAATCGGCCTCGATATATGGGACTAATTTTAAGTTTTAAAAAATAATTTATTTAGTTTAGTCTGATTAAATAATGAGTAATAGTAGTCTTTAAACCAAATTCACATTATTTAAATGAATGAGAAAGTTTAATTAAACGTTAATTATTTATTAATTTTAATCAAATTTCTTTTAATAATCTTAATTTCTAGTTATGTTATTTATTAAGACCTTAATTGGAAAAAAATAAACAGCTTATTAAGTAAGATAAATTAGTTTTTTTAGCCCAGATTCGAATCAAGAAATAACTAATTGAAAAACATGTAAGTTTTAAAAAAATATAAAGAATTGTTTAATACGAAGTCAATAATGTGTCAAAAGGAAACCCGCAGAGCTTGTCATCAACAGAATTTAGTAATAGTTGTTTGATTGACATAAAATGCTGAACGACAATTTAAAAAGTTACTTATGTGGTGTTAATGATAATAATTTTTATGACATGAAATAACTTTTTATGAAAACTCGATATTACATTAATTGACATTTAATTATTTTTGTTAACTTTATTTACATATTAAATTAAAGTAACTAAAGTTGATATCATTAATATTTTGCATGCTATTTATAAATTAACATAATATGTAGTTTAATATTAACGATTTGTAACACCTCTATTCAATTTAAATTTAAATTGTTTATAGTGCTTATCTTTGCACTTAAGATTTAACATTAAAAATTTAACCTCTATTCAATGTTGTACCTAAGATATGGATAGTATAAAGTACGAAGCATCAAATTGTAGTATTAAATATCATAATTATAGTACAAATTGCAACTCTGCATTAGCGACAATACTAGTAATAGACCACACTTTTTTTCCGTTAATTCTTTTAATCTTTTATGGCTTTGCATTAGTTTGAATAAAAATATCGTTTTTGATACGATTTCGATATTAAATTTTTTATATCGATATATCGATTTTTTTCGGCATCCCTAGCTAACTGTCAATTCCTTCCGTTTATGTTACGCAAAAGGGAGGGGCCCATTCACTATCCTGCCTGGCAGTCCGCCGTGCAGGACACAGAGTACTTTATAATAGACTGAAATAGAGACCTATCTCACCCGTTTAATCTGGTAATGTATACAGCGCCACCTGAATAACCTGGTTGGAACTACTTCCACTACGTCACATTTTTATGACGTCACTACTATATGGTAGTATACTGGTATATTTTTATACTGCGTAATATTTAGTTATATAATAATTTTGAAATAAAACCATTTGTTATAGCAATATTAATTTATTTTTTTCGTTTCATACACTTGTGCAAATATTTCTTAGCTTTTATTTGAAAGTTGTCCTCCTCGTCATCACAGTTCTTTTTACCACCAAGTATTTTATTTAAATTTTTACAGTAGTTATGAATAAAAAATCTACTCGATAAATTTATTATGAAATTGATTAAATTGTTTTTATGTTTATCACATTTTATAAAATTAAAATCAACTGTCATGAAAATAATAGTTTTAATGAAATTTTTAATGTTTTTAATAATCAAATTCCTTTTTAATACTTGATCATAAATATCTTGTAAATTAGAAAAAAGTTCTACCATAAAATTGCTTGGACTACAAAGCCAACGTCGACCTCTATATTTTATGAATTCCACTTCATTTTTATTTAGTAAATTTTCATTGCATTCCTTGCATCCTTTGAAAATTTTTTTTTTACTCTCACATACAATATACCCTGTTACGTAATTTAATGGCCCAATGACATGTGGAATTTTTTGTTTTTCCGTAATTGGCGTAAATTCTATTAAGGGTATTTCTGATATATTGCAAGTCGACATGTCTTTGCAGTCCTCTGTGATAACGAGTGCATATAAGGACTTACAAATATCTTTTTCACAATTTCCTCCAGGAGTGTGGACACTGGACATGTGATTTATTAATAAAGCAGCATATGCTGCTTCAAAATTTTCTACTGTGGGATTGTTATTTCGGCATCCGTGGCTTCTAATAGCCCCAAAGTAATTTTCAATGGGGTCTTGATTTAAATGCCGCATCCACACGGACTTAATACCATATTTAACATCCAATTTTATTAATAAAACTTGGATGCCATCCAGTGTCCACACCCAATTATTAAGTGTTGGTACTGATTCAGTTCTTCCATCTATTCCAATGAACTTCATATTTCTCAAAGATGTCTTGGCTTCAGCCCATATTTGATGATGCGCTGAATGTGGCTTTACTGGTCCCAGGAGTGGTTTTCCATGGCTTCCCCTTCGTCCAAAACTTCCATTTACGGAGTCAAATAAATTGTCAAAGAAGAGGAGCAGGTCTGCTGTTTCTTTGCACTCCATGGGTAGAATTTTCTTGTCTACAAAATTTTATTTATAAGTAGTATTACATCTTAAACATTATGATTATTGTAATGCATTATCTTCACAAAATCTACAACTAAGTATTTAAATATTAAATACTATTTGAAAATGAAACCTCTCAATGTTGTTAAAGTAAATTAATTTGTAAAAGCCTCCAAGCTAAGAATAGCAATCCTTGATAAAAAAATGACATTTACCTGCAAGGTACCCCATAGTGTTGGCAACTGCTTGGCTAAATATCTGACTGGCATATTTCACCTTCATTTTTGGAATTTGGCTTTTCATCACATGCTTGTCAGTGAGCTTCGGTATCAGTCTCATGCCTTTATACCCAGGATTTTCTTTTAACAACAGTTCTAAATGTTTCCATTTTGCTGTTCCAGATGTTTCTTTAATTTTATTTTGTAAATTTTTAGTCAATAAATTGTTTCACATACATTTTAATAAATGAGGTGAGTCATAAAGGGGCACAATTTCATGGTCATTAATAATAATTAAATATTCTTTAGGTTCTTGACCTTTTCTAAGCAATATACCACGTGCTTCTTGTGTAAGCAGTTTTACAGCATGTCTGTTGTTAGTGCCTTGATCGCATATGGTAGCAACAACAATAAGTCCTGCTTTTTGCAATTCACTAATGACATTTTTTATTTGTTTTGCAAGTTCAGGCCCTTTAGTGGCAGAAGCGGAAAAAGTGTATGCTACAGGTTGTTTATAATTTTTTATTAAACCCCTAATCATAAATACTTGGGCATGATCTGCAAAATCAGGTTCTGTTCGTAGCCCGTCAGTAACGAAACCACCAACTTCATCTTTTCTCTCATTATATGACACATGAGCTTTTAGTGCCATTTCATCAAATAATAAGACACATAAACGAGATGCCATTTGCATTTTTTGTGCCTTAACTGAGAGTTGTTTAAATATTTTACTATTAATCCCAGGCTTGATGTTTGCTTGATTTATAAGCTTAACAAGTGTTTGTGGTGTAGGCAGTATTAATAGTTTACTTAAGAACCTATAACCTTTTGGGCTCTGTTTCAATATTGAAAGGGCCAATATCTTTTCACCCAGAGTAAATCGGCGGCCTTTATCTTTTTCTTTATGTTCTCGGAACTGCATCTCAGTTAATATTTTTGCTGCTGTAGGCAATGTTTCCATAATTTTTATGTATTCAGAATTATTAACAACCTTTTTGGCCGCCTTAAGTGATGCAGCTTGCTTCTTCAACTTATTCTGGCATTTACTAAGCTTAATTTTCATCAATTTTAGTTTTTGGCAAAACTTTACCTCAGCAGATGTCATATATTTAACCTTTTTTCTAGCAATAAAGCCCATACTTTTACTTTTACAGCATTCTGTAAATATGAAAAATAAATTTGAAAATTGAAACATTATTTGTAAAATACTTAAAGTTGTCAGTATCATTTTAAGTGTTCTCTCGATTTAACACAATTAATAAAAATACATATTGATATTTAAACAATATATGTATAAATTATAAGTTTTAAGAACTAAATTTAAAATTTTTTATAGTGCTAATCTCTGCACTTAAGATTGATTTTAAGAACTAAGTAAATTAAATACTTAGTTGTAGATTTAAAAAAAAAATAAAGTGGGGCCACGTGGTGGACTATGCCCTAATACCCTCTGTACAGAGGAGGCCTTTGCTCAGCAGTAGGACATATATAGGCTGATACTTTACTTTTTTTTCATAATTAAATTACATAATAAAATATGTCTTGTATCAAACATACAGAAACAAAACAAACACTTTCATATTCATAGACACAAAAACACATAAATGTTTGTATTAGCCACAATTTAAACCCTGGGAATTTACTTTAAAAACAGGGACACCATCAAATGTGGGAATGAATTCCAGAGAGTTCACATTTCTGCTAACCTGGCAAAGACATTTGAAAATAAATCTAAGGTAATATATCATCTACACATACCTTCTGAGGTTGATGATAACTCCGAAACATTTTGGATTTGTGTCATCACCACATTGTCATAACTCTTGGCAAGAGCTCTGGTTGTAAAGGCTAAAACATTTTTTTGATAACATGATAAAAATGTGATTACGACATGACGACTTCTAGAATAATCTACAAGTAAGCACATACCTTTTGAGGTGGATGGTATTTCAGAAATATTTTGAATAGATTTTAGTGGTCCTCGTTCAAAGGATTTGAACTTAGGAAGAGATGTGGGACCTGAAACACAAAAATACATATGCTTTATATATATACTTAAAAGTATATTATAATGCTATTAGGATAAGAAATATTTCTTATTTTCTTATCATAACAACATTAAGCATGGTAGGGGTTATTACCGGAAGACGGGCATGAAGTGGAAGTGTTACACTTCTGCATTTTGTCTGGTAGGTGAGGTAGCCGGGGCCCACTTCATTAATGCAATGCAACCCCAGAGGGGTTGCAAATGTCCAAGGGCAATGGTTAACATTTAACATCAGGTGAATGGCCAGCTTCTTTGACACAATATATATATATATATATACACAAAAGTATATAAACAACATTGATACACATATTAGTAAATATAAGTGTACATACTAACCTGGTAAATTTAAAGTTGGTACAGCCATTCTGCTAATTATATTACAATAGAAGATATATTTTCCTTCAAAATGTCCATGACAAACACGGCGATATTTGTGGATATATTTATTATTCAATCCCAATATGTCACCTCCAATTGACATCACCCAAGAATTGAACCTTTCCCTTTCCTTATCAGGATTTGGAAATCCATGCAGGATTTTGTGTGACTCTGAAGGAAAAGTAAAATCATTATAGCTATCATATCTCTTTTGTCAGGTCTAATAAAACATTTATTTGAATTAAAATTGTACATCATCAAAATATATTACGTATTATAATGTGACGTTTTTTTTCATAGCCTTCTGATAGACCTGTTCACAAAAACTTTATCCACTATATTGGTGAATAGTTTTGTGAATTGAAATAAGCTAATTATTCATTTTTTTAAATATGGTTGTTGATAAATGTCACAGTGAGAAGAACTAGAAAACTGAATATTAAGCACATTTTTCTAAATCCTCCAACCAAATTCCAAAATTCTTTAAAAGATGAAATTCATCTTTTTAAGAATTTGGTATTATTATTGTATTGTTAGAACTTACTTCCACTTTCCACACATCCAGGGACACAACACACTTTATCAGAGCTAGACATGATTGATGAGTCCTTTCTCAATATCAATATTTAATAAATTTCACTTAGTATCCTGCACAATACAGAAATTTCACCAGGCCCGAGGAGCAAGCTCTAACTCAAGGCCGTGGAGAAAAGAAAGCACAAAGTGAAAAATAACTGGCTGTGTGAGTAAAATGAATTTGATGAAGATCAAACCAAATACAAAACACAAACAACTGTCTAGTGTAAACTTGGTATCGTCGATAGTGTTATCATTCTCATTTAAAACAACTCCAAATTTAAGAAAAATGTATTACATTGGTTGATTTTTAATTTAGTAGCGTAATAATGTTATATTAGTACCACATATGATTTAAAGGTGTCGCTTTTAGTTCGTTTCATACGCACTAGATGTCTCTGTCACTAATTTATTCCCCAGTAAGCCGTGCCGTGGCCATGTGTTAATTTTTCAATTTCAGTTGACTAGTGAGTTGAGAGGTCCTGGTGCAGGACTAAGCCCACTTCCCCTGCCCAAAGCAGGATGAAGCCCACACACTATCCTGCAAGCCGTCCATCATAGTGTCAGTGTTATTGTTGTAATAATTATGGGTTTACGTGAGGTATCGAAAAAAAAAAGAAAATAGCTATTAAATGAAACTACTTTACGGATTTTATCGCGTTTTTTATTTTAATTTAAATTCCCGACGTTTCGAACCCTTTCCAGCGTTCATGGTCACGCGACAGACTAAGTTGTTATACGTCTTGATGTCATAGTTAACCCCGGCTACCGTCAATTATTTTGTTTATTTTTATTCCGATCCACGCAGAAGGAGCTTATGGTATCTTGAGGTCTGGCAGTGTTGGTGTGCTTGGATTTAATTTTATAAATTATGGGATCCCAAGCAGATGATAAACTCCAACCATCTTCTCTATTGAAATTAGGATGTTTCTTTATTTCAATAGCCTCGCGGATCATCCTTGGAAGGAATCGGTGTTCTTTTGCGAGGATTTTCGGTTGATCAAATCTAATGTAGTGGTTGGGGCGGTCTAAAATATGATCACAAACTGCAGACTTCTTTAACCGTCGGTGCTTCACGTCAGCTATGTGTTCTTTAATTCTGGTTTTAATTGATCGTTTTGTTTGTCCTATGTAAGAGAGCCCACAATCGCAGTCAAGCTTGTACACTCCTGGATCTTGTAGAGGGATATTACACTTGACAGATGGTAAAAATCGACTTATCTTCTTCGGTGGCTTGAAATATGTTTTAATTGAAGCACGCTTCAAGATATAGCCAATCTTGTCAGTGACTCCTCTGACATATGTCAATACAGCAGGCACTCGCTCGACTGTGGCCGGTTTCACTCGGTCACTGTGACGCAGGCGCGGGATTTGGAGCTTGTTGTCACGCAGCACTTGCTTGACATTGTGTAGCTCAGCGGCCAGGTGTTCCTAGTCACAGATCCCTCGTGCTCTCTGTAACAAACATTTACCAACAGTAGCTAACTGTGAAGGGTGGTGGTGAGAATCACCATTTAAATATTTATTTGTATGGGTCTCCTTTCTATACACAGTATGGCTCAAGGTGTTGTCAAGATTTCGGATGACTAATACATCTAAAAAGGCTAAGGAGTTACATGTCTCTAATTCCATAGTGAATGTAATTTTAGTGTGTAAGGAATTGAGGTGGTTTAGAAATGCATTTACTTTGTCTGATGGTAAAATCACTTAGCTTAGTGCGTCTTTTTTTCGTCATATGGCAGCACTGCCGCTATGCAGGACGGCCAAACCACTGCTGCTCCTGCGCGGCGGACTGCAAGCGGTGGACGGAGCTCAGGTCCCTTGCAAGATGCAAGGCGCGTCGTGCTCGGTGTTGCCAGAAACTTTGCAGGCCTGCAACACCATTCACAATCCTGCATAAAGCGGCGGACTGCCAGGCAGGATAGTGAAAGGGGCCCCCTTTAAGTACCAATGCAGTTCAATGCACTCCAGCTCAAGGCTAAATATAAAGACATCGTTAATACCATGATTCGTATTTAAATTAAACAGAGTTTTTTTCCATGCTGTTAAGATTTAAAATTACTTAACTTATTCATAAAATCTGTTTGAAAATCTGATTTTGTTGCCGTACTGCTCTAACTAATGTAAAATTTGTATCTCACGCGCTTTGTCGCTCGAAATCTGTTTAAAATCTGATATTGTTGCCGTACTGCTCTAACTAGTGAATATTTGTATCTCACGCGCTTTGTCTAAAAATCTGATATTGTGGCAAACGCGTATGATATCGCGATTCATGTTCTTCTTGTATCTTGTATTAACTGATGTTTTTGCTTTCAGTCCCGAGACTATTAAAGCTTCATCTGACGCAAAACCGGTGGGCTAGCCAGAACCCACAGGTTTGGGCCCTCCGCTGTGGGTAGGGCCGCGCATGTGCTCATGTGTGCGTTTAAGTATGGTGTGTCATCTAAGGACCATCGAGGTCGCGGTTCGGACCGAAACCCCGATGACCGTCGACTGTGCAATTAGCTAATCGGTGGCTGGGAGCGGTGAGAACCGCCCCGGAACGCGGGTGTACCTTGTGTACGCGTTGTGTTGGTCTCGCCGTGCTCGGAATCGAGGGCGAACTAGTGCGTTTGTTGTTGCACTAACTGTGGGTGTAGTGTTATCTGGCGGGACCCCTGGCGGTGGGTTCGGTGTATCTAAATCGACTTCCTCGAGCGGGTCGATTAGGACGTTTCGCGGACGACGCTTGTTGACGTTCGCGTTTGTGTCGGGTTGGTAATTTGCTGCGCTTACCACCAGATGGTTGGGATGATGTTCGGCTCTATCGAAGAACCGTTTGGTCAGGTCTCTAAAAAAATATTCGCGAATCGTCGGGAGTCTGCAATTGCTGTGCAGTTCGACGTTGCGTCAATACCACTACGCACCGGTTGCGCGGCGGATGATCTTATTTTGTACTATTTGCAACTTGTACAAGCGAGTAGGGTGCGTGTGGGCGAAGGTCATGCATGCGTAAGACATAATAGGTCGTACGCAGGTCTTATATAATAACAATTTGTGCCTTGGGCATTTTACTTTCGTTAGTTAAATTGTGTAGCCGGCCGGAGAACGCGGCTCTATTGCGAACGTTATTAATATGCGTAGTAAATGACATACGTGAATCAAAAGTGACTCCTAAGTATTCAACCTTTTTCTCCCAGGGGAGTGGTTGGCCATAAAGGGATATTTGCCCCAACTTTCTGCATTGACGAGGGCCATTATAAAGATGTGACGGGTAAGTACTTCGTGTGAAGTGTATCGCCACACTCTTTTCGGGATTTATTTCTATTCTCCATTTGCGGAACCAATCGCCGAGGCGGTCGGCGGCGCTTTGGAGTCGAGTGGTTAGTTGACTAAGGGTTGCGATCTGAATAAAAGAGCGCCGTGTCATCCGCGAAAAGCGCGAGATTAACGTGGGGGTCTTTATGAATATCGCTCGTGTAGGACGTAAAGAGCAAAGGTGAGAAGCACGCAGCAAGCTTGTGGTACGCCGGCCGTAAGGCGGCGGCTTGTGGAGAGGGTGCCTTCAACTCGATATCGAAAAGAGCGGTTCGACAGGAAGGCCCGGATGGTGTGTACGAGCCTATCTGGCACTTTGAGTGTGTACAGCTTGTAAAGCTAGCCGTTATGCAAGACCTTTTCGAATGCTTTTGCGACATCCAAGAAAAGAGCCCCTGTACTAATATGTTTAGGGTGATTTAAGCCTTTTAGGATATGTTCTGTTAGGTGGAATAGTCGATCGGGACAGGAATGTTTGGCTCGAAAGCCGAATTGTTCCGCCGGCAGAAGGCCGTTGGAAAACACGTGCTCTTTGAGCCTCTTTAATAGAAGCCGCTCGTAGAGCTTCCCCAGGCAACTGAGGAGGCTGATGGGACGATAACTAGAGGACGGGTTGGCTGGTTTATTCGGCTTGCGAATGCCGATAACCGTGGCTTCTTTCCAGTCGTCCGGAAAGGAGCAACTGGAGAGTAAAGTATTGAAAATGGTCGCCAGTAAACAGATAAGCGGCCCAGGGAGAGCTTTGAGAATTTTGTTACTAATATTATCTGGGCCCGGGGCGGATTTCGGTTTTAAATTTTTAATAATGTTTTGGACCTCTTCGGGGGTCACTGAACTCAAAGGATCGCCTTCCGGTGGAAGCGCAGCCCTAATATCGATTACGCGGTGCACCTCCGTTAGGTGGGCCGTATCGGTGTGTTCGCGCGATGGCGTACATTGCTGCTCTAGGTTGTCCGCAAGACATTCGGCTTTTTCGAACCCACCCAGGGGAGTTATTTTGTAACGAAAAGATAATTAATAATATAATAAAAAATAATAAAATAAAATAATAAAAAAATAATAATTTTTTGTTCGGATCGAAAGTGGTATTATGCGGATTTTGAACGTCTCGGGTATAACTCGAATAAATCGTAAGTGACTCGCATCTATGTGGCTAGACCAGAGACCACTGCTTAGTTACGAAAGCGGCATATGATTCTCTTAGTAATTTATATGTACTTCACGACGTATACTGGTTGGATTACTTCCTCCTTGTTATAGAATGTAATTTATATAAATTAAGATCGGATGTTTGGGGAGTCAGAAAATCAGACTAAATTAAAAAGTATTTTAATTTATGTAATTCAAAGCTGAAAAACATCCACTTTCCCCAAGAATTGAGTAGTTGCTGTGATTACAAATGTGATAACCGTACCTAATCATAATATTAGTTTAGATAAAATGTATAATGACATTGTCACTATTTTGTCGTAGGCTTCTATCATGAGTTTCGTACATAAAAGTTACAGGAAAGGTAATATTGTTGGTTGGAATAGGTATGTAAAAGACGCTCATAGGGAAGCAAGGCTTAAGTTTCAAAAGTGGGTGCTGGCTGGCAGGCCTAGAGATGGTAGAACATTTATGAAAATGTATGACAGTGGAAAATATTTAAAGCTAAAATAAAATGGTGTCAAGATCATCAAGATCAATTACAAATGGACATACTTGATTCAAATCATAAGGTTAAAGACTTTAGAAGTTTTTGGAAAAATAGAAACAAATTAAATGCAAGACCTAGCCTATCTATGAGCGTTGAAGTCATTAGTGATGATAGCAAAATTTCAAATATATTCAAAGAGTACTTTTCGGTTCAATCACCTTTAGAACAGTGTCCTCAAAATGTCCGCGTTGAGAGGCGTGTGATGAAATCATGCAATGTCAGGTTCTCAGCCAAGCAAGTGCTTTGTAAAATAAACAACATGCACAGGGACAAATCGCCGGGAAGTGACGGACTCAGCATAGAACACCTCAAGTATGCAGGTTTTCCTTTGGCTCGAGTGATTGCTAGGTTTTTCTCTCTTTGTATGGGGCACTCATACCTGACTGGCGCCCTAATGCACACAATAGTAGTTCCTATAGTTAAAAACAAAACTGGTGACATATCGGATAAGGGTAACTATAGACCTATCTCACTTGCCACGATAATAGCCAAGTTGCTTGATAGCCTACTAAACGACATACTTACGGAACACGTGAATCTGCACGAAGCGGAATTTGGTTTCAGGTCGGGACTGTCCACCGAAAGTACCATTCTTGGTCTGAAATACTCAGTGACATATTATACCACGAGAAAGACACCAGTATATGCTTGTTTTCTTGATCTCTCTAAAGCTTTTGATCTAGTCGTCTATGATCTATTTTGGGATAAGCTTAGCAGAACGGGTGTTTCGTCTGATTGTTTCGCTACTTAAGTTTTGGTATGGCAATCAAAAGAACCAAATGCGATGGAATGGAGCCCTTTCTGATGGGTATTGTTTGGATTGCGGCGTGAGACAGGGCGGTCTAACTTCACCAACACTTTTTAATTTGTATATTAACGACCTGATAGAGGTATGCATGTTGGATGTTATATTGATGGAATTTGTGTAAATAATTTTAGTTATGCCGATGACATGGTACTGCTGAGTCCTTCGATTAGTGGTCTAAGAAAATTGTTGTTTATCTGTGAAAAATATTAAGAAGAGTCTTTATGCAGAGCAAGTAATGAGACTTCTTACACCAATATTAACGCAGCACTGTTATTGTTATTTACAACGAACATGTCCGATGAAATTCTGCAAAAAGTTCTACGATTTGAAGATGCAAAGTTAATGTGGGATGAACTTGAACGTCTCTTTGGAAGGAAGTTGTGTCGACAAGACCTACGATCTCTGTCTAAAGTTCTTCGGATATAAGAAGGAGTCCGGTCACGATATCGTAACTCACGTCTCCGTACTGAAGAACATCTGGAGCGAATTGTGCCAGGAACTACAAACAGAAGCAAAACTCCCTGAGATATTGCTCATTTGTAAAATTTTGGCTACATTACCTTCGGAATTCATGAGCTTCAAATCAAGTTGGTTAATGATTTCTAAAAGTCAGTGTACCATAGAATATCTCACTAGCCAGCTGTGCGCCCACGAACGTATCTTGCGGAACAATGAAGACCAAGTTCAACTTCACATGCAGAAGCCTTATACGTAAAACCCGAAAAGGCAAAGGGTAATTCTAACAACAATAAGAAACGCAAGGACTTGAAATGTGATTATTGCAAAAAGAAAGGCCACCAGAAGATAAACTGTAGAAAATGGAGTGCAGATGGAAAACCTCCAACGGAGTCCACCGCAGCAAGCATTACCATTACAGCAATGTCTGTGAACAAAGCTGAAGCTTTTAATGGAATGGATCATGAACATTGGTTCGTGGACAATGGAGCGACGTCACACATCACCAATCGTGCCGACCTATTCCAAAACTTCACCTACTTCAACAGCAAACATACGGTTACCGGAGCCAATGGTCAGTGCATCGAAGCAATAGGCATTGGTGATATACTGGCTGAAGCTGACATAAATGGAAAACCTGAAAAGATACTTCTTAAAGATGTCTGGTTCGTTCCATCAATTAGCAGAAACCTATTTTCAGTCCTTGCTACCCATGACCGTTCGGATATCAGTATTTTTGAATCTACTGCACAAAAATGCGTCCTACAAATGGATTGAAAAATAAAACTTATTGGACATCGGGAAAAATTTGGAGGATTGTACAAGCTTAAACTGAGATGCATTAAGCCAACTGTAGTGAACCAGCTGTCAACAACACCGAATTTGTTGCAGCTATATCATGAAAGATTTGGTCACCAAAGCAAAAGTCACGTTAAAACGCTGATGGAAAGAGTTCAACATTAAGGCAACAGTTACCAAGGATCTCTGTGAAGGCTGTATCTATGGTAAATCCCACCGACTGAAATTCGGAACAAGAGATAAAGCAAATACTCCCGGAGAACTGGTTTATGCTGACGTTTGTGGACCCTTCCCATTCTCAATCACGAATCTAAGATACTTTGTCCTCTTCAAAGACGATTACACCCGATTCAGATTTGTTTATTTCTTGCGAGAAAAGGCGGAAGTACACACCAAACTGTCAATGATGCTGGCTGAAGTGAAAACTGCTGGAATCAAAATTAAACAGCTGCTAAGCGATAACGGCGGCGAATTTGACAATGGCAAAGTGCGCGCTATTCTCAGTAAAGAAGGCATTCAGCAGCGACTGACCATGCCCTATACACCACAACAAAACCCTACTGAACGGGATAACAGGACCGTTGTGGAAATGGCGCGAAGTCTAATGCATGCACATGCCAATATACCTCCAGCTTTATGGGCGGAAATGATTCAAACCTCGGTGTATATCCTGAACAGAACAGGACCTACAACTGTCGAAGGAAAAACACCCTACGAATTATGGCATAATAAGAAGCCAAGAATTCATCACCTAAGAATAATAGGTTCCACTTGCTATCCTCATGTTCCAAAACAGCGAAGAAAGAAATTGGATAAGAAGGCTTATAAGGGAATATTAATTGGATATAACTCTGACGATGGTTATCGTGTTTGGAATCCCAAAACTTTTAAACTCACTCGATCAAGAGACATTACGTTCGACGAGATTCCCCTAGCTGGTCATGTTACAGAGGTCAGCAACATCCCCGCTCCCTTAAGCAACAAAGATCAGAACAAGCCTCTAAATCAATTTAATTTCGGATTACCTAAAATTGAATCCAATGAAAGCCATCTATCATCTTCTAGCCAGAATGGTCAATCGATTGACACGTCACCTATTCAACAAGTTGAACAAGCAGTCGAAGAATCATCGTCTAGCCATTGTGATGACTCGTTTATATCTACGAATCTGGAAGAAAGTGAAATAAATGAGGAGATGTTCTATGAGACGGAAGACCATGTAGAAATGCTGGCCACTGATAAGAATGATAATGGAACTTTATCATTTCCTGAAGCTGCTGAAGCAGAACTAGAAAATAGGTCTAATTCTCAACTGTCAGATGCTGAAATTGAAGCTGAAAGCCGCATGACACTAAGAGACCGGTCAAGGCTAAAACCACCGGCTCGTTATACAGATTTCGTGTGCAATGTCTGTTACACTGACGAACATCTCATAGAACCAACAACATTCAAAATGGCAATGAGTGCCAAAAACTCTGCTGAATGGCGTAAAGCAATGGAAAGCGAAATCAATTCTCTGAAAAAAAAAGGAAACTTGGGAATTGGTAGACCTACCCAAAGGAAGAAAAGCTATTCCATGCAAATGGATTTTCAAAATCAAGATGAATGCTGACGGGTCCATTGATAAATACAAAGCACGTCTTGTGATTAAAGGCTATTCCCAAAAGGAAGGAATAGACTATTACGAAACATTCAGTCCTGTTGCAAAGTTAAGCACTGTAAGAGCTCTACTGAGTATTGCTGCTCGCGAAAACCTTATGTTATCCCAATTTGATGTTTTAACAGCCTTTTTATTTGGAACGTTGAAAGAGGAAATCTACATGAAACCACCTGAAGGATATCCCAGTAATGGTAAAGTATGCAAATTAAAACGAAGTTTATATGGCTTGAAACAAGCCCCCCGTTGCTGGAACTCTACAATCACAGAATACATCCTGAAGATAGGATTTAAACAATGTGATAGCGATCCCTGTTTGTTTTAAAGAGGCGAGGGGAAGTGCAAGCTGTTACTAGCTTTATATGTAGATGACGGGCTATTAGCGACTGCAAGCCAAGAAGAGGCTGAAAAGTTTCTTGAAGAAATGAGAAATAATTTCAAAATTACAACTAAAGAATTCCTGGAATTTCCTTAGAATCGAAATAAATAGGAAAACAGATGGTTCCAACCTGATAAATCAAAAAGGATATGCAAAGCGACTTCTTGAACGTTTTAAAATGGAGGTCTGTAAATCAGCCGTTACTCCAATTGTAAAAGACTGTCATCAGTCCAAAGAGGACCATCAAGACTTTCCTTACCGTCAAGCAGTTGGTGCACTCTCCTATCTGATGGTCGGAACCCGGCCTGATATTGCCTATGCCGTGGGAGTGGTGTCACGAAAACTGGACAATCCCACATCAGAAGACGTACTGCAAGTGAAACGTATCTTGCGCTATATAAAAGGCACTACAGATTTTGGAATTATTTACAAAGGTTCTAACAATTGTGAAGGGTTAATATGCTACAGCGATGCAGATCACGGAGGCGATAACTCTACGGGAAGATCGACAAGTGGCATGATTTGTAATTACACTGGAAGTGCTATTGTATGGCAAAGCAAGAGACAAACCACTGTAGCCATATCGTCAACTGAGGCAGAAATTATAGCTGCCAGTGAAGCTGCAAGGGAAATCATGTGGTTAAAGAGAATAATTGTCTTCATGGAAGGAAACCAAAAACAAATTATACCCAAACTGTTTTTGGACAATGAAGCAGCCATAAGACTGGCTCATGACCCGCCTTTTGAACGACATAGCCGGACAAAACACATTAGATTAAGACATTTTTTTGTCTGTGAGTGTGTCCTATCCAATGACTTGGTTATTGAGAAGATAGAAGCCAAAAAACAGTTGGCGGGCTGCCTAACAAAGCCTCTCTTTAAACCAAGACTACATGATTTAAGTAAACAAGCTGGTTGTTCTCAAAAGGGAGGTGAATATTAAGAAGAGTCTTGTTAAGAAATATAAAGGCTGGCAAGCACTGACCTGGACTGTCCTCAGTTGCCGTAGTCGATCCGGGCCCGGTGTGGATAATCTTCTGGCCTGATACGTCCACGACTTCCTTTTTATCCACAGGTTCGGTAGAGGAACTGTCTTAGTATTGAGTTTGGAGCAAGAGAAAAAAGATATGGGGTTGGACAAAACGTATTAACGTTAGCCGATTGCGCACGTAATCTTGTTCAGCGTTAGAACGTAAGTGAGTGGTCAATTGGTCAAAAGGTCGTTGCAAAAACGGACTTTGGATTCAAATTTGAGTGCTTGCCAGTAAGAAAAAAAAAGAAGGGTTAAGTGAATATTATGAAAATTTTTTACTTCCAAATTGTGCTGTTTTTAGATTCCTAAACGTAAGAAGAAAAAAAAAACAATATTTAAATATTGAGTAATATACTCTGTACGCAACATGCCGCTCACCTTAAAAGTACATACGTAACTTTTAAAAAATCTTTTGTGGAAGGGAAATAAAAAAAAGTTATTAAAAATGTTATGTTAGAGACTATAATATTGTATATATATTATATTGTTAAGATACCATAAGTTACTAATATTAAAATTAAAATTAAAACGATATAAAAATTTATTCAATGGGTAGAGGACAAATTTTGATGACAGGTCGTTTTAAAAGGGTTTTACCCACTTGGAGTGTTACAACACGGGTTACGCCATCGGAGCCCGGATGAAGGCAGTGCACACGTGCGAGTCTCCATTGTAGAGGAGGGAGATTATCGTCGCATATTACTACAATCATGCCTTCACGAATCGGATTTCCACGATCAGTGAACCACTTACTGCGTTGTTGTATTTCATGTAAATATTCTAAACTCCATTTTTTCCAAAAATGTTGGACGTGTTGTTGAATTAAACGCCACCGGACTAATCTGCTTGGATTATCGTCAACGAGTGAAACGTCCGGGATGGCCGTTAATGGTCCGCCTATTAAAAAATGGGCCGGAGTTAAGGGCAGAGGATCCTGCGCGTCGGCGCTTAACACGCAAAGGGGTCGCGAATTTAATACTGCCTCTATTTGACATAAAAGAGTATGCATCTCGTCATAGGTTAATGTACGAGAACCTACTACCCGATGAAAGTGATGTTTGAAACTTTTGACGCCAGCTTCAAAAAGTCCACCGAAATGGCATATGGTGGTTGAAAATGCCATGTTATTCCTTCCTCAAGAACCTTGTTTTGTAACGTGAGTTGTGTAGTATCATTTCGTAAGAAAGTATACAAGTCCTTAAGGTATCTGTCACATCCGATAAAATTTTTACCACAATCAGAATATATGTCTGTGCATAGACCTCGGCGAGACGTAAAGCGTCGTAATGCCGCTAAGAAACCTGTTGAAAGTTCCGAAACTGTTTCGAGATGTATAGCCTTAACGCACATGCATACGAAAACGGAAACGTAACATTTTATGACCTTTGCATTTCGTACTTTATTTGCTCGGACGTAGAACGGACCTGCAAAATCTACGGCACTCTTAAGGAATGGGCGTTCGGGTTGTAAACGCGCGGCGGGCAGCGGACCCATGCTTGGTTGCGGACGCACGGGACGCGCCCGAAAGCACCGTACGCATCGGTGTATGCGTTGCCGTATAACGTCACGCCCTGATAAGATCCAATACTTTTGTAGAAGCAAATACTGGGTGGTTTGCGCGCCTGCATGTAAATGAGATATGTGAGTGTTATCGATAATTAAAACCGTTAAAGGATGTTTCTTTGGCAAAACTAATTGGTGTTTCGAATCAAAGGGTAAAAGCGACTTATGAATTCTCCCGCCTACACGTAGGAAATTATTGGAATCGATAAAAGGCCTTAAACGTCGTAGTTGGTTCGATGGAAGTTTTCCTTTTGATAGGTTAGAAATGTCATCACGGAAAACGGAATGTTGGACAATAAGGACAAGTCGGTTTAAGGAAAAATTATATTCAGACACAGTAATATGCCTGGGAAAAGCAGTTTGAACTTTCTTACATTTTTTGTAGAAACGAAATAACAAAGATGTGACTCTCACCAGCTTACCTAGAGAAGAAAAACGTGAGATAATATCTACTTCTTCGCTAGCGAGAGTAGAAGTACTTGTACATGGGTTCGATGTAATCGCAATGTTGCGTCTTTCTTCTTGGGTATTGTATGACGCCTTGGTAGTGGGCCAGAAAACCTCATTTTCTTGTAAAAAACGAGGTCCACGAAACCAAATATCGTGTTGTAGAAAATTGGCAGGATGCATACCGCGTGAAGCCCCGTCCGCTGGGTTATATGCAGATGGAACATGACGCCAATGACAATACGGAACATTGTTTATCATTTCAGTTATCCGATTGGAGACGAAAGTTTTCCACTCGTGTGGAGAAGAATGCAGCCACGCCAAAACTACAGATGAATCCGACCACGCATAGACCTTATCCCGGCTTACGTGACTGCCATAGATATTTAAAACTGTTTTTAGCAGCCTCGATAGCAGTAGTGCTGCCATGAGTTCTAGACGAGGAATTGATACACGTTTAGTAGGTGCCACACGTGTTTTGGCTAGGAGTAAGTGAGTGTCTACCATGCCGTTTTTCCCCTTGTACGCGGAGATAGACGCAAGCTGCATACGCTTTCTCAGAAGCATCCGAAAAACCGTGAAGTTGTACGGTGGAAGTATGAGAAAACACATGACGCGGAAAAATAACTTGGGATAAGAGTGGCAGCTCTATGGTAAAACTGTTCCAGGAATTTTCTATGTGTTGTGGCGGTGTTTCATCCCAATTCACACATGCTATCCATAGCAACTGGATCAGGTGTTTAGCGTAAATAGTTACTGGAGATAAAAACCCAAGTGGATCATATATTCTAGCGATTTCAGAAAGAATAGAACGCTTAGTACATTTATTGGAAGAAATTTTCACACAAAAGGTAAATGAATCTGAGCTGGGATTCCACTGAAGACCGAGAACTTTGGTTTTCATGTCGTTCTCCATCTGCGAATGGTACATTATCGTGCCGCTCACCATGAAAACTGGTGGGCTGTACTGCAGCTAGTATGGCTGGCGAGTTACTGTGCCACTTGTGAAGCGTGAAACCGGCCGCCTGACATATGCCAATTAGTTCCTGTTGCAGAGCGAGGGCCTTATCTTCTGATATATCGCCTGACACTATGTCGTCAACAAACACGTCCTTCTGAATCACTTCAGAAGCGCGAGGGAAGCGAGCGCTCTCATCGAGCGATAATTGTTGCATTGTGCGAAGCGCGAGGTAGGGCGATGAACTGACTCCGAAAGTTACAGTGCGAAGGCGATAATCCCGTATGGGTTCTTCTGGAGAAGTACGCCACACAATGCGCTGAAAATCTTTATCTGAGTCCCGAACTAAAATATTGCGATACATTTGTTTGATATCAGCTGTGAACGCAATGGAGTGAGTGCGAAACTTTAATAAAACATCAACTATATCCAGATGAAGCTTAGGTCCAGTAAACAAAATATCATTTAATGAATTTCCATTCGTAGTCTTACATCCTGCATCATAGACTATTCTAGTTTTCGTTGTCTCACTGGATTCTTTCACCACGCAATGATGCGGAATATAATAGGTACCTGAGGCAGGAGTAAGACCATCACAAGGTTCCATGTGGCCCAGTTCCAAGTATTCTTGGAGGCATGCATGATAACTTACCTTCAACTGCGCATTACGTTCGAGTTTTTGTTCTAACCTACGAAATCTAGAAAGCGCAATGTCACGGGACTCGCCAAGAGGCGGTGCGTCGGGTTTGAAAGGCAAGGCAACTACATATCGCCCTGTCTCAACACGCGTATGTGTATTTTGGAAAATTGATTCACATAAAAGTTCATCAGCAGTTAGAGCCCTCTGTTCCGAAATCGATTCTAATTCCCAGAAGCGTTGGAGGTCAAAGTTGTCGTCAACTGAGCTATGACACACCTGAACCGGAAGTGAAATTGAAAATGACGAATTAAAATCGATTTTGCCCAAGAGAAGATATCCAAAAATGCTATTCATTGCTATTGGCGACCCGGGTGTACCGATAATCGTGTTATGTAATAGAATTTCGTGAAGTATGTCTGCTCCTAGTAACATTTCCACTGGTTGCGGCGTATGGAAATCGGGATCTGCTAAATTTAAATTTTTAATGTGTGACCACTCTGTACAAGGTAATTGACATGTGGGCATTTGAGTTGTAATGAGTTTCGGTAAGATTAAAGCGTTAATTTGAACAAAGGGTAATATTTTATTTTTTGGCGTAATACAACACGAAACTAAGCCCTTGGGGTAAACAGGTCTCTTTTCATTAATCCCGTAAACGGGGGGAAAATTTACATATTTTCTTATTAACCCCAAACGTTGTGCGCACGATTCACTGATAAAGGAAACCTGACTCCCCGAATCTATAAGACAACGTACAGTCGACCGTCTTTGATTATTTACGTGAACATCGACGAGCGCTGTTGACAATAACACTGTACTCGTTCGTACGGATGGGGCAGAATGAGACAGCGCGCCTGCGTCGCAAGTTTTGTGATTGATCGACGTCATAACGAGCGGAGGGTCGCTTAAAGTGGCGGGGGCGCACGCTGTAGGAGCAAAAGAGACTGAGCAATCGTTTTGCGGAGACGTCGCCTCAGTCGCACCCACATAGGATTGATTATCGATGTGAATCAGTGTATGATGACGTTTATCGCACGCACGGCACACAAAACTAGATTTACATTGTTTAACATCGTGTCCTACGTGTAAACAATTAATGCAGATGTTTTTACCAGTGATAAACGTATACCGTTCGTTTGGAAAAAATTCAAAAACTTTGGACATTTTGTTAACGTGTGTTTAGCGTCACAGCATATGCATTGAAAATATTTAACCGTTTTAGTTTGATTCTGATTGTATGCAGACTCTGATACAACCTGTGGAGTAATATTGGTCACAAATGCGCGCCGCGAGCCCGATGCTGTTGTTGTGTTGCTGCCGCTGTTACGTATTGCTGCGCTTGGTTTGACCCTCCTGTTTCGATATAATATGACCGAAATTCGGATTGGATATTTTGCTTGCGGACAGTTCGCGTTCTAAAAAGGAAATAAATGTGTCGATATCGGGAATTTCCGATGGTGATTTTAATGACAATTCGAAACGTTTGCGAATAGATGACGGGATTTTGCGTAGTAAAATCATTAACAAAATAAAACTCCATTCTTTAGTGGGAAACTTCATAGCTTCAAGTGCTTTTATGTTTTCTTGATAGGTGTTTAATAAGTTGCGTAAACTAACTGTTGATTTCTCGGAAAATGATTCGACATCGAGGATTTTGTCAAGATGAGTGGAAGCTATAACTCTTATGTTTTCATAACGAGAAACTAATATTTGTAAGGCTATAGGATAATTTGCGTCGGTAGTGGGAATAGATTTAATAAAATTATATGGTTCATTTTTTAACATAAGCAATAAATATCTAAACTTTTCCGCATCCGTGTAGGCATTATTGTTATGTACAAGTGAAATATACAAATCATAAAATGAATTCCAGTCAGTACTGTTGCCCGAAAAAGTGGGTAAAGGAATTTTTGGTAACTTTGCATTATGGGATTGTGAGAGCGATTCACAATTAAATGACCTACTCATTCGTCTGCCTTGCTCATCATCCTGCTTTAGTTTGCTTAAATGAGTTACGATAGCATAGTACGCGTCATCAAAATCTTTACGAATTTTTATTTGTTCTTCTTTGTTGAACAGTTTTGTTTTCATTAGACATTTTTCGATTTTTGTTTGCAATTTACTAAACTTTCTTTGATGTACTGTAAGGTCTTTTGTTCGCGAACGGAATTTTTGCTCATCTGTCGTTGCGAACTGTAAAGTTCTTTTTAAATCATCTAATATAATATCACGTTCGAACATATCTTGCTCGCATGAAACATCACACATGAGTTGTTCATCTACTGATGGGTTCGGCATTTTGTGTAACAAAGATGGCCTATCCGACACGTAGGTGAAAAGTACGTAGGTACGAAATTAAAAAATGTGATAAATGGAATAATAAATACTAAGACAGCACGATCTGGAAGTAAGGATGCGGCTCGCAAGGATCAAATTTTATGTTAAGAAATATAAAGGCTGGCAAGCATTGACCTGGACTGTCCTCAGTTGCCGTAGTCGATCCGGGCCCGGTGTGGATAATCTTCTGGCCTGATACGTCCACGACTTCCTTTTTATCCACAGGTTCGGTAGAGGAACTGTCTTAGTATTGAGTTTGGAGCAAGGGAAAAAAGATATGGGGTTGGACAAAACGTATTAACGTTAGCCGATTGCGTACGTAATCTTGTTCAGCGTTAGAACGTAAGTGAGTGGTCAATTGGTCAAAAGGTCGTTGCAAAAACGGACTTTGGATTCAAATTTTGAGTGCTTGCCAGTAAGAAAAAAAAAAAAAAGAAGGGTTAAGTGAATATTATGAAAATTTTTGACTTCCAAATTGTGCTGTTTTTAGATTCCTAAACGTAAGAAGAAAAAAAAAAACAATATTTAAATATTAAGTAATATACTCTGTACACAACAAGTCTTTATGCAGAGCAAGTAATGAGACTTCTTACACCTACTTTAGTGAATCTATTTCCCGACTTTTGGGACAACCATGACAACCGTTGTTTACAGTGAGGCAACTGTAATCAGACATAAAAATAACAAATTGTAAATAGGAAAATATTCTTTCGCCGAATATAATTCTTTAACATCATCCACGAGTTCCTCGAGAAAAATATGCGGAAAAACATGGTTTAAAATACAACTGTACAAAGAGTGAAATGTTAATATTTAAAGCTGGAAAATAGAGAACTCCCAATCCACCTCCAGTTTTTCTCAACGGATCTGCCCTAAGACTAGTAGACGCTTTAAATACCTTGGGCACATCATAACGGAGGACCTTAAAGATGATAAGGATATTAAACGTGAACGCAGGGCGCTGGCGGTGAGGAGCAACTTATTGGCTCGCAGGTTCGTTGGATGTTCACCGGCACAGCACAATGCAGTAGAGGAGGCTTAAAAAGGCCATAGTCGCGCCAGGGTCGCGGAAGATTGCGTCCACGTGTTCCCGTGTCCCCGGCCGATGCGACAGAGACAGGTGCAACGTGGGTTTTTTTTCCCACGGAAAAGGTTCGCTCGATGTTCCAAAGAAGTAAAAATTTTGCTTTTGAAAACGTATTGCCAATCATTTTACTCGAGCGGCCTATGGGTTAATTATACGCAGCGCCCCTATAATGCCCTGCGTGTTCTGTATAATAATGCCTTCAGAATGCTGATAGGGCTGCCCCGTTTCTGCAGTGTCTCTGGTAGGTTCGTGAAAGGATTCTATGCCATAATGCCGACGATTTCTATGCCATAATGCGCAAAAAAACCTCTTTTGTACTGCTCAGACTCCATGGCAGTACCAATAGTATCCTGAAGATGATTTCCGATCGGATGGATGGCCCTATTCAAAAATTCTGGATTGAGCGGTCTATTGGTTTAAGAAGATAGTTTTTTTTTAGCGATAAAATTATTATGTTTGGTTTCTTTTTGTATATTTCGTTTATTCCATTATTATAATTACTATAATTTCGAATCGATTGCTTTTCTATTTAAGTTATATTTTTAAATTTTGGTTAGATTATTTTTTATTGTAATGTCAGCTGTTAGAATAAGTAGTGAAAACAGTATACAGCGTGTCGTTACCATCGCGACAATAAATGAACACACGTCTAACGCTACTTGTCAATAATCATAAAAAAATATTAACGTTAAACAAAATCCATAATAAAAAAAAATATTTTTCAAACAAACTAATTAAGTAAAAAAGACAAAATTTCTAACATCCTATACAACTCGCGCCACAGCGTCGTATCACAAGCTTCTCCTTCTAACAGTATGTTTTGTCTCTTTTAAATTCATTCAACCCATTCATATGCTTTGTGACCTTTACACATGAACTTTACAGTTTTATACGTAAGGATGTTCTAAAATTCATTGTTTTGGATCTGTAGGTAAATATTGATGTTTAAAGAATGTAAATGTTTAATACAATTTTAAAAAGTTATCCTCTCTATGTGTGATCATTTATTGTCGCGATTGTAAAGACACGCTGTATACGTAGATAAGTAAAAATTGAAAATTGTTTGTGTAATGTCTAAATCTATTTATTTTTAATGTGTCAATTCAATTGTTGTTATTCATTTGATAATTTTGTTTTAATTATTAATTTGAATTTTTGTCGATTATTACTACGGGCTTTTGCCTGAAATAAAGAATTATTATTATTATTATAACTGCCTTGGATGTCCGGTCACAGCATAAGCAAAAGATCCTGAGATAAAAAAATATGTGCCTAGTAGACTGCAATAGGTTTTCTGGTCTGCAATTGTTTTTTTAATGTGTAGGATCTAAACATAGCTGGTTCCGTCACAGAATGTGCACATCTTGTTGAAAACTTTTTGATTGACAAACTGCACTTTTAATAATTTTTCTATAAGCATAGTTTTCTTGATATTTTCTTATGTCCGTCTTAATTATCATTTAATTTTACCTGCAACAAGTAGTTGGAAAAGCGGAAGGTAAACCATGGACATCCATAACTATAGATGTTTTTGAAAATAATAGTTTTTTTATGACATAAATATCTATACTGATAATGGAATGTAGTTGTGAAAACAATATTTTTGCACAATTGGTCTAAGGAAATACCACACTTTTGCCTCTCATTTATATAATATTTCAGAATGATGAGCGAAGTGAATACCACACAGGATTTTGAAGTTTTAAATGCACAATAGCATGAAAAATAATTTTTGTTCCGGCAAGCCTTGCACTTATCATCATATTAGTTATTTGCTCATTGCATTGCTAGTAGTAATAGTTTGCCTCTATAAACGTGGAATCTAAACATTAATGGTTTCGTTGCAGATGTGCACTGGGCAACAAACATGCACCTCACTATTCATTACTTTCTCTTTACTATTGTCACCGCGGCCCCACTGCACCTTGGAATATTTTGTTTCGAAAGATGGGCATTATTCTGAACATATATGTATAGCGACGGGAAGTTGAAACTTTTATATTAGACTTGCAATGAATATTCGGTTTCTATTCATTATTAGGTTTATTCGGCTACATAACATACCCTACTCGGCCTAATACCGAACATGTAGGTACTATTCGACCAAATGTCGAATACTAAAGTAAGTTGTTGTAGACAAATACATAATTGTGAAAACAATGATTAATTCAAACCTAAAGTGGAAGATTATCGTGGAGTTCGATCAATTTTTCTACACTTACCTTCAAGCAGTATTCTACCCATCACACAATTTCAGATAATTTTCTGAAAACTAAACATAAGAGAGTTGAAAGAAGAACATGTTAATAGTTTTAAAATTAGGTTTTGCCCAAAGGTACACTGCTTAAGTGCTTAAGTAAAAAGAAATAAGAAACATGAAGTATACCATAATATTTTATTCTGTAGTAAAATTTGAAATATATGTAAAAAAATAATCAATAAAGCATTTTTCAAGATAAACGTGATAGTACTCGCCCTCTTCTCCACCTAAAGTCGCGAAGTAGCAATGGTAATACAAGCATAAGTCAGGTCAGTAAAAATTTGTAAACTATTGCGCATCAGTATCAAAACTAACAAAAAAAATTAATGACAAATTGTTTGAATCCTGTAAACGATAAAGTAAACAATTTATTTGATTGCCAGGAACTAATAATGTGAACAACCATAATCCATTAGCAATTTGCAAAATCCAACTGGGTTAGTAATTATAAAACGAATGAAAAGATACATTTCAGATACTTTATGAAATAAATAAAAAGTAACATTTTCATTGTTTGCCAAATAAATACGCGCATTCTTTGCAAGCATCATCAATATTGTCGTACTGATACTTAAATCCATACTCGAGCACCCGTTTAGGTACCACATACTGTCCTTTGGTTACAATCATAGCCCGTTCAGGGTTAAGCAAGAAGTTCAATACTGGTTCTGGGACTGGCAAAAACGCAGGTCTGCTCATAGCTTTAGCGAACGACTGTAAAAGAAAATTTAAATGACGTTAAAATAAAGTAAATTGCTGAAAGCAAAAATAATCCTCAACGCCTAATGTGCACGGTATTACTTTAGCAAATCCATACTATCGATACTTCGAACCGAATTAAACGAAATAAACGAAATAATAATTAAACGATAAATGTAAATGATCGTGATACGAACCGTTTCCTGAAGCCGTTTCGGAAACGGCTCCAAAGATTCCGATTATATATATATATATACGAAATATACGAAAATAGTATTGAATTTCGAAGTATTGGCAGTGTAACTGCTCTCTAAGTAAATTTGAATGGCTTTTCTAAAATAAATTTAAAATTTGTAGAAAAAGTACGAAAAGATTGTCGCCTCTGTGGGAATCGAACCCATTTCTTCGGCATTCGCCGCCTACTAAGCTCTAGCCACTAAGCTAAACGGCTGATTGCCACACCGACGACAATCTTAACGTCTTTTACCTACATTGTTTTTTACCGTTTGAAGCGACGCTTGGCGCATCCATTGTTATATCCTGTCCAGCATATAAACAATTTCGAATATCGTTTTACAACGATATTTTGAACGAGAGACGTCGCTATTTTTTTTAGAATTTTTTTAAATTTTTTATTCTTCTAATCTCTGCACTTAAGATTAAACATTAAAAATTGTAGGAAAAGTACGAAAAGTTTATCGCCGCTGTCGGAATCGAACCCACGTCTTCGGCATTCGCGGCCTGACGCTCTAGCCACTAAGCTAAAAGGTTGATTACCACACTGACCAAAATCTTAACGTCTTTTATCTACATTGTTTTTTTACCATTTGAAGCAATGCTTGGCGAATCCTTTGTTATATCCTGTCCATCATACAAACATTTTCCAATATCGTTTATCAACGATTATTTAGAAAAGAGATGTCGCTATTGCTTTATAGAAATTTTGAAATTTTTTTTTTAATCTCTGCACTTAGGATTAAACATAAAAATTTGTAGGAAAAGTACGAAAAGAGAGAGGCCTTTTGGTCCAAGACCCCAGGGCTGCCAGACGTTACTTATTTTCTGAGTAACAAAATATATCGTACAGAGTAGTGTTAGAGTATTCTCTGAAGGTAAATATACATGTAAGTACGGGCCGGCGGCCAATTCACAGGTACCAGGTGCTAAAGGTACATAAAAACATCGCTCACTTTTCTTAAATTCGGAGTGCTGATTTTCATATATGTTTTACAAAATTTTATCAGAAATTTAAAATCCATATTGCCAGACAGTTTTCGTCGGCGGTTATTTCCACCAGACGCTTTAAAGTTTGCGAAAAAATGACGTAAGTTTACTAACAGTCTGAGTCTTGCTTTTTATATATGATATTTTAGAAACAATTTCTACAACTATTTTTTTAATTTTATATAAACTTACAATCATTATCATTTTACAGATATAGTTAACTGTAGTTTCATCCAATTCAACTGTAGCTATTATATAGCACAAATTTATCGCACTAATCTTCAATGTGGTTCTTTATTATTATTATTATTATATATACTTTATTGTACACCACAAAAAGTTTTATACAGTTCATATAAAATAAATCTTAAAAGCTAGGTACAATAAGGCGGTCTTATCACTAAAGAGCGATCTCTTCCAGACAACCTTTGGAAAAGGAAAATAAATTTATGAATAGTGGGAGGTGGTGTGCTTAATAAACTTACTTAATAATAATAAAATAAATTATAATAAACATACATAAACATAAATAAATATATAATATATACAAATAACATAAATAAATATATGAAAGTATAATAGATTAATATTGTCAATGTTACCTATGGATTACAGAGGGAAAGATAGTGATGCTTTACGTCATTTTTATGTTGCTTATCAACAGCCTAAAATATAAGTTTTATGCTTCTAGGTCTGAAAATGACAATACTTTCATACAAAGTTTCATCCCCCTTTATAACACTTTTTTCCAATTAATCCTAGTACCTGGGGGACCGAGGCTTTGCTCGGTTTTTTTGGTAAATCATTTTGGAAATAAAAAAATAAAAAATAAAGAAAATGATCTGGTATAGAAAAAAAATAAGTATGTAAATGATCGTGATACGAACCGTCTCCTGAAGCCGTTTCGGAAACGGCTCCAGCGATTTTCATGAAACTTAGTATGTGCGTAGATGCGGGATTCGGGGGCGAAAAATCGATCTAGCTAGGTTTCATTTTTAGAAAATGACCTTTTATCCCTGTTTTCAGGGAATGAAAAATATCATTTGAATATGACAGTAAATTTCGCCGCAAAAAATAATGTTATAATAGCTCGGTCGGTAATCGGGCGGCCCCAAAACAGACGGCCGCGGTTCGTCAGTCCTGTCACCGTGTGATTGCCAACGTAAAAATCCGAGCTATAATAAAATTTAATTTATATAAATACATGCAAAATGTCAAGAAAAAACTTTACAGAACGTGAAAAAAATGAACTTTTATCCACAATAAACAAGTAAGTATTATAAAAGAAAGAATCCATATTATTTATTAACTTTTGAATTGCATTTTGTATTTTTTCTAATCGCATGATATTTTTTTTTTCTTTTTTATGCGAAAAGTTGTCAAACGAGCAGACGGTTCACCTGATGTTAAGTGAATACCGCCGCCCATGGACCTCTGCTACACTCGAGGGTTACAGATGCGTTGACAACCTTTTGAAAATTGGGCTCCGGCTACCTCACTCACCAGACGAAACGCGAAAGTATTTGTCATACTTCCACTTTACGCCGGTCTTCTGTGAGGTCGTGGTACTTACCCGGACGGGCCTGCCCATTCGTGCAACAGCCGAGGCTGCTGCGTGGCCCTACCACCGTATAATGTTTGCATAACAATAAATTATAAAGGGAATTATGTTTATTTTTAATAAAAACTAAGATTTTTGATACAATACATTTTTAACTAACGATTGATCGACCAAATTGACAGATTACTTAATAAAACTTTTGACAGCTCGTTGACCACCGAAAAACGCTTTCAGAAACTCGATTTTCTGTTGATTGTCCGTTAATCAGTGACTAATTGCAAATCAAAATCATAGTTGTTTTTAGACGTTCTAGCAACTCAGATCATGTTAAACAACGATTGACAAAAAGGTTTATCGTAAATTAAAATTGATTGCGCATTCGGAAACTGGGTGTCAGACTGTTAGTAAACTTACTTCATTTTTTCGCAAACTTTAAAGCGTCTGGTGGAAATAACCGCCGACGAAAACTGTCTGGCAATATGGATTTTAAATTTCTGATAAAATTTTGTAAAACATATATGAAAATCAGCACTCCGAATTTAAGAAAAGTGAGCGATGTTTTTATGTACCTTTAGCACCTGGTACCTGTGAATTGGCCGCCGGCCCGTACTTACATGTATATGTACCTTCAGAGAATACTCTAACACTACTCTGTACGATATATTTTGTTACTCAGAAAATAAGTAACGTCTGGCGGCCCTGGGGTCTTGGACCAAAAGGCCTCTCTCTTTTCGTACTTTTCCTACAAATTTTTATGTTTAATCCTAAGTGCAGAGATTAACAGAATAAAAAATTTAAAAAATTTCTATAAAGCAATAGCGACATCTCTTTTTCAAATAATAGTTGTAAAACGATATATGATGGACAGGATATAACAATGGATGCGCCAAGCGTCGCATCAAACGGTAAAAAACAATGTAGTTAAAAGACGTTAAGATTGTCGTCGGTGTGGCAATCAGCCGTTAAGCTTAGTGGCTAGAGCTTCAGGCGGCGAATGCCGAAGACATGGGTTCGATTCCCACAGAGACGACAATCTTTTCGTACTTTTTCTAACAATACAAATTTCTACAAATTTTAAATTTATTTTAGAAAAGCCATTCAAATTTACTTAGGGAGCAGTTACACTGCCAATACTTCGAAATTCAATACTATTTCCCATATATTTAATCAAAGTATTAAGATAAAACTGACAAAAACTACTTCTTGTTTATAAATATACAACCTGAGGTACAATCCTGAGGTTAAAACTACCTAAAATTATACTACATACTAATAGTAATTAGAAAATGTGCTTTTTGGGTCGGTGTCCATTATTTTTTGTAAAATAGTATTTTATTTTGTACCTGAGTAAACTGTTCATTTGTCACTACTTGTGGTGCTACACCATTCAGAATCCCTTTCACTTCTTCATTTTCAATAGAGTATTGAATAAGACGTGTGAGATCATCAATGTGAATCCATGGCAAATATTGCTTTCCAGACCCTAATCTCCCTCCCATTCCAAAGAAAAAGGGCACAATCATATTCTTAATCATACCTCCATCTCTACCAATAACAGCTCCAGATCTTATTATTACCTGAAAAAATGCAGTTAGCAACTAAGTAAAAAAAATAGCTTTAACTAAAAAAAAAATGAGGAACAGCATCCTAATTAGGTAAAAATTAATTAGAAAAGTCTAATGACATTGATGAATAGATACTCACTTGTTTATTAATATGGGATATAACAAAAAGGTAATAAAAAAAAATTTATAATACTTACAAGTCTTACAGGTGGATTAACACATGCTGCCTTTTCCCATGCTACTAAAAGTTTTGAAAAGAAATCGGTTCCTGTAGTTGGACTGCTTTCATCATATTTAATTGTATCCGAAGGTTCATAAGCACCAACACCAGTAACCAACACAAATACTTTAGGTTTATCATTGCTCTGGTTAATGGCCTGTGATAATGCCTTAGTTGTGTAGACACGTGAATTGAGAACATTTTGCTTGAATCTGCAAAATTTATCTTTTCAGTATAATGATGTTATGATATAATTCACTAACATAAAATAATAAACAAAAAATATTTACCCTGGCGTCCAACTTTTAGTAAAATCCATAAACTGTTGTCCTGCACAATTAACAACTGCAGTGGTTTTAGCTGGTAAGCCTGATTTTTCTATTGTTGACCAGGATACGTTATTGGCCGCAGGCATACGAGAAACATTCACTACATTATAACCATGGGCAGTAAGCAATTTGTTTAGTCTTTGTCCTATGAAGCCTGTTCCACCACCTAGAGATTTAGTGTTATGATTATAAACAGTCGAATAGAAATTAGGGAAATTTATTAAAATACTTAAACATATACAATTATATTAGCTTACCAATTATAACTTTCTTTCCCGACATAGTATATTATATAACAAATGAAGTTGTAAATGGGATTCACTTTTTTTTTAAACTAGAAATATGTATACCAATATATTTTAAACTAAACTACAACTAAGACTTAAACCGGTTCAATAAAAAAAAAAACATATTAGCAAATTTACTGCAATGCAAACCAGCTGATATTAATAATAGCAATGTTTTGTTTCCTACCGGGGTTCGGATCTGTCAAGTGTCAATAGTGCCAGCATAGATAAAACATTTATACTGAAATAGATGAGACACTCGACAAAACAACTATTACTGTTTACCCGCCCTGTCCGCTAGATGGTGCCAGCGCCTTTGTGAGCTACCTACCTATACATATAGCTATAAATTATATACTAGATGGATTGTTTCAAAGGGATAATGTCTAAAACACCACAATCTGAAGTTAAAAAAAATTATTACATAACTAGCGACCCATACAAACACGAACATAATTTTATATTACATTAATTACAGTATTCAAGTATTATAGGTACATTATTTTCATCAAACAAAACAGCTGTTTATTTATTGATAATGTTACAATTTTCAGAGATGTTTACATCGTAAATCAATCATAGAATTGGCCACATTATGATGTACCCGACCATTTTATAACAAAGTGACAAAAATATACGCAAAAACAAAGTAGTTTAAAAAACCTGATGCCTTCAAAAATCAATAACGATTAACATGCAAAAACAAAGTATTATTCCACTGCCCTCATAATAAAGATTAATCGTGATTTTAATGAATTTCTAATTTTAATCATTTTTCATTTAAATGATGTAGAGACTTTAAAAAAGAAACGTAATCGCCTTCTTCTCCAAACCGCATATTTGCAAGTACAGCATTTATATAACGACAACAGTACAGAAACCCCTAGGCCTTGTAAAAGCAATCTAGATTGCAAGCAAAAACAAAGTATTCTTACAGAGAAATTATTGAAATCACCATCAAGTTGAAATAAAAGCCATATGAAAAACTCTATTTCTTTAAAATAAGCTAACACGTCAAATAATTAAATGCTATTTATAACAAATATTTTATAAACTTAAATACAATTTCTCTTAAAGTAATAAAATGATCTGGTCATCATCTTTTTATTATTAATTACTGCTACTTTCATTTTCTATGAATTATTGTAATGGAAAACCTGTAATTTATCTGAATGATCTTGGTCATCAAAATCAATTATTATTCTAATTAAAATTCTGTTCGTATTCATACTCCAACTATTAAGTATTAAATTAATTCATAAATTAGTTATGTAACACTCAATACTACAAGTAATAATAAAAAATCACACAAATATATTTAAATGAATCCTGTAGTTTTTGTCATCAAAATCAATAGTTTTTCCGATTAAAATTTGTTCACATTCATACTCCAACTATTAAATTAATTGATAAATTAGTTATGTAAAAACCAATACCAATTTTATTTCACAAAAGTGACAAATATGTGAAAAACTTAGAATATATATTATAATGGAAAGCCTGTACTTTAACCGAATCATTGTCATCAAAATATATAGAATACTGTTTTATCTTTTAAATCACTAATTTCAGGAGAATTTCTAAGACATAAAATAAATTTTCATTCAGTAATTTAACAAAATCAACATGTGCATTGGACAATAAATTTTTAATACAATTTATCATATAACTGTAAAGAAATCTGAAATTGATAATGATTCCTTTCATTACTAATTTCTGATTTATTTATATTATCATTCATGCAAGTTTTACATTTTTTAAATATTTTTCTTACATTTTATAAGACATATAAAGCTACATATTTTTTAATTCTACATGCAAAATAGTGTTTCTGCTCTTATGTTTCAGTCATAGTTGTAATCAGGGAATCAACTTTACATGCAAAATCATTTAGTTGTGTAATTTTTTTTTGATAATAAAAATTTCAAAATTTCTCTGACAACAAAAGTTGGCGATTATACTTTTCACAATAAGCATTAATTAAATGAAGCGAATTAACTTATTAAACAACAGTTTTATAAGCATTAATAAATTTCATGCATGACAGATTAACATTTCTGATTCTATTGTTTCTGGTGCAACAAAAGAAATCTAGATTTCAAATTTCTAGTTAAAACATTATTAATTTGAAATTGTTCATCTATATGTTTCCACATATCTTTAAAAGTTTTAATATTGTGTATCCAGTTCAGGGTGGCACTGTTTTATATTTAGTTATTTCAGTGCCATCTCAATGTTTTGCAGCCTTTACAAATTCGATAGACTTTTTATTTAATATTGGTGTTATTTCATCCCAGAACTGGAATTATTTCGAATTGTTCTTTAGAAATCCCTTGGATAACTTTTGCTTCACCATGATATGAGTGAATATTACATGAATGAAATAATTTATCAGAGATGAGTAATAAGTTGATTTGATGTGAATAAGTCTGCAGTGTCTCCACACTCTGATTGTAGGATATTGCGATCTGAAATAATGAAAGAATACTTTATTTGTCAAGCAATATATTGTAGTTAAAACAAAATTATTAAAAACTAGCAGATGCCCATAACTTTGTCTGATCTGCACAAAATTAGTACTTCAAGTAGCTTATTTTCTTCTCAAAGGTCCTATGTACTTTTATACCCAAATTCATCATAATGGGTTTTACGGTTTAGTGGTGAAGGTGTAACAGACAGACAGAGTTATTTTGAGAGACTCTTGTTCTATATTTTTGACGATCATCCTACTAATAGGTATTACTGATGCATATGATTGATGTAATAATTTGTTATTTCTTTATAAATTCACACAATATTTTTATTATTATTGCCCATGTGTTATTCTGATTAATAAAAATGAAAATACATTCAGTACTTTTTGCGTGAAAGAGTAACAAACATCCATTCATACATACTTTCGCGTTTATAATATTAAATAATAATTTAAAATACTATATCTTCTCACAAGACAAATAATAGCTTTTGTTCTTGCGGCCTTTCTAGGTTGTGGACCCCTTGGTGTTATACCACTGGGCACTGATAATTTATTTGCAGGATATACATATAATTGATATTAATTACACCTGTAAATATAAATATCAATATTATGCAATTACTTTTACAATATTTAAAATATAGAGTTGGAACTGCATTTCTTGTAAACCGGTGGCTTGGTGATTTATACTAATTCTCAAAATGTTTATTGGGACATGTTAGTTGATTTAAAATGTACAATTTTCCTTTTTATTTGGTCTTATTGTTTAACATCTCTTGCTTTTCAGAAAACAAATCTTTCCATTTTCCAATCAGGCTTAGGAAAATGATGTAATGGACCTAAAATTAAACCATTCAAATTAAAACTCTACTATTGAAGTTTTTAATACATAAAAAAAATCCTTTACATTCAATGTGATAAAAACACAAATTATAAGGCTAGTCACTTATATCTATACATTAAGCTAGGATGTTGTAATTTTTATTGTAGGTTCCTACTAATATATTGTAGAATTATTGATTAAATTACATTGAAAAAGAAATTTCATACCACAAACTATTTTACATAGGGTATTAAGTATGTCTGGAATGTTCAGTGAGCAAAGAATACTTCATAGTATTTATTTTATATATTATGTATATGTATATATTTTGTTCCTCTGTAAGGAAAGAGGAATATGGAAATGAGCATATTATAAATTTGCTCTAAGTCTTATAATTTAAGCTGAGTAATATTTCCATATTATTAATAATTTCCTATTTGCTAACAGATAAACTATCCCTATGAAGAAGTACAATAGTACTATTCTCATTTAATATTAATATTTTAATTATATTGTTATGGAAACTGGCGCCTGGTGAACATATATTATATACATGTTTGGATAATTGTATACATTGTTTACATGTTTGGATAATAAAGAACCAAAACCTTGCCCTATATTATCTGATACAATTATTATTGTTGGACATTGGACAATTTGACAACTGACAAATATAATTTATTTTCAGATCTATAATTAGATGGCTGATTGTGTTTGTTATGTATGACCAAGTCACTGCTCTTGTCTGCAGATATATTCTGAATTTTTAATTTGTTCAGCAACAAGTAATGTTTCACTAGTACTGACACTAGAAGATCTTCAGGAGATATACTCTTTAATGCGCAATTGCAGACTTAATATATTGTACCATAAGCATTTTGCTGTTGCGTTTTATAGTAAAATAATATTTTTATTCGTTGTACATTATAAACTTCAGACAATCCTGTAACCATATTAGGTTGGAAATGGTAATAAAACAAACTGTATTCTATTGTTAATATTACTAACCTCCATCTTCACACCCGAAATAAAAGTTCGAGTATGGGTTTTTCTGTGTCTTCTCCATCAGTACAGCATCAAAACGTAGTCTTAAAATAAAACGTAATTAGTCATGTCTACTAAACGAAGCCGGGGTTTATCGTTATGAATCAGTGTCCGTAGTAAATAGAAAGTTCACAGTAAAAGTAGTATTATCAAGATCTAGAAAACACGCCAAATCATTAGGAAAAAAGGGAAATGTAAATATCAAAATCAAGACAGAAAATGCACGCACCAGTAAAATAATACGCGATAAATAAAAGTAAAAAATTGAAAAACTTCGACGGCGACGGTTGACAACAGTGTTACAGTGTTGCAGTTATTAAATCTTGAAATTATCATATAATTTTGTAAACGAGTGCTTATAAAATTATATAATCGTTTAACCGTAATGTTCGTAAGTAAATATACTTGTATTTTTGAAAGTATTTATACAGTGCATTTATCATTAATTTTATTAAAAAATGGTGTAAGATAAAGTAGCGACATCTAGTTAGGATTTGCGGTTCTATGCGACTAAGTTAAAACGCCCTGAACAATAGACAGCTCCACTTTCCATACAAAAAATTTTTACCAGCTCAAAGTATGGCACTGTCACCCCCCTGAGTGCCAGTGACATTTAGGCATGTCAAAAAATATTGATATATAAAAATATGGATATTTTCACAAACAAATATCGATATATATCGTCGATATTTTTATTCCCGATATATTCGATATTTATTTTTGACTATCAAATTCGCGTCAATTTCGACCTATTTTCAACTTTGGTTTGGTGTTTTTGTTAATGCGTGCACGATAATACTTTTTTTTTATAAATATTAAATGGCCTGGTAACAAGGCCTTTAAGCCAATACAATGAAAATACTAATTACTAATTACTATTAAACCATCAGTGTGAAACGTATATGACCCTGAAGTTAATTATGAAATAAATTGATGATAATGAAATTTATTTAATTTATACTTGATAACATTGTATAGAAAAATGTAATTGGATACAAGCTTGCTAGATGTTATTTTTGGATAAAGTAAATAAAATACAGAAATATGTGTTGCGAACTTTATTTCTTTTTTTGTAATATTCACTCGCTATTTTTTTTATAATCTTTGTTATGAATGATTTCGAGTCTGGTGGCGGTTATAAAATTATTTACGTTAAATTATTTATTGACTATCCAAAATCAGTAAACCTCCATCGATTGAATCCATGTTTAAATCTGTTACTATGATTTTCAGGATGATGAAAAGAATACAAATTTGTGTTGCAGTCCTTACCTGCGAATATAATATTAATGTTTTGCCGTAGCTTATAATAAAATAAAATTTTGAATAATGAAAGATAACCGAATAAATTGAATAAATCGGCCGCAGTTACGTCGGTAACGTTCCGTTACACTGTTTAAAACTACTTCCGGCATTTTGCTTAGTTGTTTTCTTTCAAATTAATATTTTTTTTAATAAAATACAATTTTCTCCAAAATAAAAGCCATAAATATTTTTTTATAAATTTATTTTAGAAATTTAAATTTTTATAGTGCTAGTCTTTGCACTTAAGATTGAACATTAAAACATGTAGAAAAAGTGCGAAAAGATTGTCGCCGCTGTGGGAATCGAACCAACGTCTTCGGCATTCGCGGCCTGACGCTCTAGCCACTGAGCTAAACGGCTGATTACCACACCGACGAAAATCTTAACGGCTTCCTTCTACATTGTTTTCTTAGCATTTGAAGCAATGCTTGGCGCCATCTATTGTTATATCCTTTCCAGCATACCAACAACTTCGAATATCGTTTTACAACGATAATTCGAATTTTCGTCGGTGTGGTAATCAGCCGTTTAGCTCAGTGGCTAGAGCGTCAGGCCGCGAATGCCGAAGACGTGGGTTCGATTCCCACAGCGGCGACAATCTTTTCGCACTTTTTCTACATGTTTTAACGTTCAATCTTAAGTGCAAAGATTAGCACTATAAAAATTTAAATTTCTTAAAAAGCAATGGCGACATCTCTCGTTCGAATTATCGTTGTAAAACGATATTCGAAGTTGTTGGTATGCTGGAAAGGATATAACAATAGATGGCGCCAAGCATTGCTTCAAATGCTAAGAAAACAATGTAGAAGGAAGCCGTTAAGATTTTCGTCGGTGTGGTAATCAGCCGTTTAGCTCAGTGGCTAGAGCGTCAGGCCGCGAATGCCGAAGACGTGGGTTCGATTCCCACAGCGGCGACAATCTTTTCGTACTTTTTCTACATGTTTTAATGTTCAATCTTAAGTGCAAAGATTACCACTATAAAAATTTAAATTTCTTAAAAAGCAATGGCGACATCTCTCGTTCGAATTATCGTTGTAAAACGATATTCGAAGTTGTTGGTATGCTGGAAAGGATATAACAATAGATGGCGCCAAGCATTGCTTCAAATGCTAAGAAAACAATGTAGAAGGAAGCCGTTAAGATTTTCGTCGGTGTGGTAATCAGCCGTTTAGCTCAGTGGCTAGAGCGTCAGGCCGCGAATGCCGAAGACGTGGGTTCGATTCCCACAGCGGCGACAATCTTTTCGCACTTTTTCTACATGTTTTAATAAATTTATTTTAACTTAAAATAAAATTTTGTTTCTAATTTAATGGTACCATAGTTAAAATGGTTTTGCATCTGAAACAACGCCAAATGTAGAGATGGGTCGCTTTTTCTGAGTACCGTATCTGAATCAGATTTCGAAACTATGTATTTTAATATCTAGATATTTTACGGTCCCGTATCCATTAACGGAGTGGATAATATAAGATGAATGAAATTACCATTACTATTACCATTACCAGTGATACCAACTCTTCAAAAAGAATACTCCAAAATAAATTCGAAAACCCAGTAAAATTGACTAAATTCAAAAAACTTACTGAATTTAAAATCACGATTTTTTATACTATTAAGGTAAAATTAAAACATTACCAAACAAAATTACCTGATTAAAGTAAAAATTTCATTAAAAATAGAATTTAAAGTAATATAAAAATGATTTATTTTAACATCTTACATATCACTTAATAATTGACTTTAACATATTTTTAGAGCACGCAATCATGAGTGACAATACTTTTATAATTTGTGTAAGAAATAATACATTCAGGAGGATGAATTTAAAATATACACACAAGGCACATAAACCTTGGTCTGATTTCCACCAAAGCAGCACAGCACTATTAAATTATATTTTTCTTTTTATGCAGTTTTATTTTTTTCCAAAAATATGAATAAAATTTAACTAATAAAAAATTTCCATTGTATATTTTTCTTCCTTAATTTAGGCAGAAAATTCTTAAGTAGTAAGTTGGCATCCCTTACCATTACGTGCTAGGTACCAATGCAATCCAGCTCAAGGCTAAACAAAATTTAAAGACATCGTTAATACCGTAATTTGTATTTAAATGCAACAGAGTTTTTTTCCATGCTGTTAAGATTCAAAATTACTTAACTTTGCGCTTTAACTGCGCGCTTTGTCGCCCGTTACGGCTCAAGGCTAAACAAAAGAATAAAAATATAATAATATCGTTGTAGTACTCGTTGATACCATGATCAGTATTTAAATGAAACGGATCTTATTCAGATAGTGTTAAGATTCAAAATTACTTAACTTATTCATAATATCTATTTAAAAATCTGATATTGTGCCATATGATATCGCGATTCGTGTCGGTATAGCGAGTGAGCGAGTATTCGGTACATCAGATTTCGGAAATATCAGATATTATAAAATACATAGATTTTGAACGAGCCAGTAAGCGATTTTCGGATATTGTACTAATATAGTTTTCATATCTGATACGATTTGTATCGCCCATTTCTAGCCAAATGTTTTTGACGTATGGAACTAAACGGAATGAGCATGAGCAAGCTCCATACAATTACAAATATAAAATGTCAATTGTATCTATGGACTGAAAAGACCGTGGTCAGTGATTGTTAATGTTACTGTCGTTCATGAGCAAAGAGAATATAACTACTATGTTTGTTCATGAATTAATAAAAATCATATGAGTATGACATTGACATATCAAATCGCCATATCAATAAGAAATAATTTAAGAGAAGATTTTATCTAAGAGAGATAATTAGGTTTATGGAAAAAACCACAACAAAAGAAAGACATGGTCGTATAACTGTTGATGAAATATTTGTATGGAGAAATCCGAAGACTTCAAACTACAATATTAACATATCACAATAGAATCAGATCAGAATCTCATTGCCAAAAAAGAAGAATACTTACCATTATCACATTACCTACTACAATGTTTATACAAATCTACTATAATATTTTAACAAATAAAAGAACAGTGTAAATCGACTAAACATATTAAAGAAATTGTAATCAGTCTGAAATATGATAACTTTGTATGTAGATAATGGTGTAGCGTATGTTTGGAATGTTGATGGTATGAAGACTTTTTAAGTTTAAATTAGAGATAAACCCGGCAATAACGTCTTTTTAATGTGATTTCAGATTGGCATTCGCTTCGCACAAAAAATCGGATATGTGGTTCTCTTATTGGTTCAATTCCGTCTTTTCCCAGACAAAATGATTTTCAAGGTATGAATGTAACAAGTAATAATAAAGTATAATGCAGAGTCAAATGCAATTGAGTTAAAATAACAAAATACGTATATTTATGTAAAAATAAGAGGTAGATATGACCTTTGCCCAGCAGTGGGACATGTATAAGCATGTATGTATAATCAGAGAGTAAGTAATCTCTGATTTAAATTATTGTTTGTGAATATTTAAAAAGCCCTGGTTAACATATTGTCCATAATTTGTTAATAACATTGACATTAAAATATGCCAGATTTTTTTGACATATACTTAGCGTATGCCTTTGATATTAAAGATGCCTTAAATCTCAGTATTTATTTTAGGTTTACCAATGGCATTAATGTCTGAAGAAGCAGCTTTGTTAGTTGAACTAGGCATTTGTAATTTATGTGTCACAGAAAATATTAATGAAGAACCATCTGATGGAGAAAAGCAATTCATTAAAAGCCTTGAACAAAAGTGTGTATCAGTACCTTGTTTATATTGCATTTTACACAAAGTTGAGTTTAAATTTTAAGTATTATTTGATTTTATTATTCTTAAAGGATACTACAGCAGCAAGCCGAAGCGTTTAAAAAGAAAAAGATTGAACAAATATCACAAAAAATTGATATTATTCTAGCAGGCAAGAAGCAAAAGTTATTACTGAAAGGAGTCACAGGTTAGTTAATATTTATTCATTGCCTATAAATGAAAATAATTGGACGTTCTGTTGATTTCCATGTATATCTGAAAATTTTATGATAAAAATTATAGAATATAATTAGAACCTTTTGTATTAATTTATTTATTGGTTAGTTATATAATCTTGACAAAAAGTGATTCACATACTTAAATAATAATGCAATGTAAATTTTTTATTACAATATTTTTGTTTAAATGTATACCTTCTTTTTTAAAAAAAGAAGGTATTAGTAAAGAAAAAAGCAGTTTTGATGTTAAACAATTCCTTTCATTCATGAACACCTACAGCACCTATGATATTGTATTTACATTGTCAAGTAAATCCATAATGTTTTACTTAATATTTTTTATCTGTTTCAGATGTTAATTTGGACAAACAAACATTGCTACAAGAGGAAATAAATAAAATTCCGAACTTAGTACCATCACAATCATTAGTGCATCTACCTACTGGACATTATAGAGAAACAGGTAATATTAGTTTATATTAGTAGTATATATTAGGTAATATTAGTTTTTAGGCCAAAATAAGAAAATAGGGGTATGTAAAACTTTACCGCTGTTTGTAAGACATACTAGTGCTTCAATATTGACCCGTGAGTTCTGGCTAGCCCACCGGTTCTGCGTCAGATGAAGCTTTAATAGTCTCGGGACTGAAAGCAAAAACATCAGTTAATACAAGATATAAGAAGTGCTTCAATGACTCCAAAATTGATGGATGCTTAGTAAACTACCTGGAGTTACGCCATCTTGCGAACACCTCGATTCAATTCACTTGCTGGAGATGGTTGAGGTTACTAGACATAGGGCTGTGTTACCACCAGTAGGTGTCTATATATATCCAGAGATATTGACCATATTTTCATCATTAGTTAATTTTGTCCTCAAAGTATTTTTTTCATTTTCGGTAAGAAATAAAAATCTGACGGGGCTAAATCTGGACTATAAGCCGGGTGGTTCAAGATTTCGAAGCCACACTTGTTAAGGGCAGCCATCGCAACATGGCTATTGTGAACTCGCGCGTTGTAGGGCAAATACAACTCACCTCGAGTCCATTTTCCCCTTTTTTTTCCTTGATGGAATTTTTTAATTTTTCCAATTAAACTGACGTAGTTTTTCCGGTGATGTTGAGGTCTTTTTCTTAGTCATCATTTAACAAATTACCCCCATAAGCCCAAAAAAACCTGACTGAACTTTGCTAGAGGATGATTACGACACTTTTAACTTCTTAGGCGGCGGCGTGCCTCTTTGATGTCACTGCACTGACTCCTGGTTTACTCAGACTCATAGTTATGAATCTACGTTTAGTCCCCAGTAACAATTTGGTTCAAAATCTCATATCGGTTTTCACTACACAGTTCCAAAAGTTCTTGCCAGCAACTGACGCGCTTTCCCTTTTTTCATTTTTTTATGTGAAACGTTGCCAAGTGGTTCACCTGATGTTAAGTGAATACCGCCGCCCATGGACATCTGCTACACCCGAGGGTTGCAGATGCGTTGACAACCTTTTGAAAATTGGGCTCCGCCTACCTCAGCAGACGAAACGCGAAAGTATTATGCTTCCACTTTACGCCGGTTTTCCGTGAAGTTGTATTACTTACCTGGGCGAGCCTGCCCATTCGTGCAACAGCCAAGGCTGCTGCGTGACCCTACCACCGTTGAAATGGTATTAGCCATCTTGCTATGACCTTTGAAATGGCAAGAAAATCATGGAGAATGTTGAAACTAGTGGGAATAATGTAGTTGATACTACAAACATTTTTGCTAATTTCTTCTTTTTCAAACGAGCCTCTTTTAGAACCTCTTTTCGACGATGCCTGAGGAAGTGGCTTCAATCGTGTGAGATCTTCCATTGGCCCTTTGTGGATATTGGCCTCTTCTACAATATCCCTCCATTTTTCTCGAAGCCTGGGTGTCCTTCCCCAATTTGTGAACTTTCCCATTCTCCTTAAATGTTTCACCCAATCGATCCAACGTTTTTAGGCCTGCCTTACGGTCTATTCTTTGCGGCGGCGAAGTTGACTCTTCAGTTGACTCTCTGTCTTGCTCAAAAAGGGCATGCCATTTGTAAATCATGGTTTTCTTATGGCAAGAGTAACTCTGACGAGAATGAAATTGAGTCATCAAGTAGCCTTAAGGTCCAGTTCCTGTCTCTTTTTAACCCTTTCATTACACCGTTTTGCAATGGCTCTTTTTCTTATTGAGTAGATTAAAGATAGACATACACCGAGAAAAAGAAAGAGAGTGAGAGAGAGAGAGAGAGAGAGAGAGAGAGAGAGAGAGAGAGAGAGAGAGAAAAGGAGTAAACCTTTTGAAGTTTTTTCAATAAGATACTTTAATCAATTTCATTGGAGTAGTCGCCTGTCCTGTTTCTGGCCCGATATTGAAGTAGCAAGGCTTATAATATTCTTACATTATAATTTAGAAATTCGGTTTGAAATTGCCTTTCAGTACTATCATACTGCTACATCGAGGTTCGTAATTGATCGTTGTACATTTCCAAAATGATTTTATTATTCCAGACCAAGATTAAGAATAAAAACACCGGCCAAGTGCGAGTCGGATTCGCGCAAAGTGTTCTATACCATTATCATCGTTTAGTTTTTAAGTATTAGGTCTTTACATATGAAATTGGCGTTTTGTATGGGCGGAATATAGAATCAATTTTTTTGTAAAATATTTTTAAGTAGCTTTTCGCCCGCGGCTTCGCTCGCGTAGAAGCCTTTAAATAAATATCCTTCTTTAACCTTTCAACCCTTTAAAACGTTTTTTTCCTATTATAAAAATGCCTATGTACTTACTCAGGCTCTAGACTATCTGTGTACCAAATTTCATTAAATCGGTTCAGTTGTTTTGGCGTGAAAGCGAAACAGACAGACAGATGTACCTTCGCATTTATAATGTATTGATTAATCAAAGTATGCATCGTTGTTATCTGTGCACTTTTACCATCTCATAGGTAGTTCATTGATCCCTTTACTAAAAAAACCATGGGGGCGAGAATCGATAAACGCTTTGAAGGCGGTTTGGACTGCCGCATCAGATTTGAATTTTTTTCCTTGTAAGAAGTTGTCCAAATTTCGAAAAAAATGGTAATCTGTTGGGGTTCTGGTGGGTCCGGGAGGTGGATGTCGTAGACATCACAATAGTAGCTCATCAAATATAGGGGTTATTTTCTTGATTTTACGCGAATATTATACATATTAAATGAAACTAATTTACGGATTTTATCGCGTTTTTCAGATGATAAACTCCAACCATCTTCTCTATTGAAATTAGGATGTTTCTTTATTTCAATAGCCTCGTGGATCATCCTTGGAAGGAATTGGTGTTCTTTTGCGAGGATTTTCGATTGATCAAATCTAATGTAGTGGTTGGGGCGGTCTAAAATATGATCACAAACTGCAGACTTCTTCAAAAGTCGGTGCTTTACGTCAGCTATGTGTTCTTTAATTCTGGTTTTAATTGATCTTTTGTTTTGTCCTATATAAGAGAGCTCACAATCGCAGTCAAGTTTGTACACTCCTGGGTCGTGTAGAGGGATGGTAAAAATTGACTTATCTTCTTAGGTGGCTTGAAATATGTTTTAATTAAAGCACGCTTCAAGATATAGCCAATCTTGTCAGTGACTCCTCCTACATATGGTAATACAGCAAGCACACGCTCAACTGTGGCTGGTTTCACTCGGTCACTGTGACGCAGGCGCGGGTTTTGGAGCTTGTTGTCACGCAGGACTTGCTTGACATTGTGTAGCTCAGCAGCCAGCTGTTCTTTGTCACAGATCCCTTGTGCTCTAACAGTAGTTTGTTAACAAGATATTAAACCCAGAGAGAGTTTGTTAACAAGATATACTTCGCACGGGTGCAATTTATTAATAAATTGCACCCGTGCGAAGTCGGGATGGGTCGCTAGTTGCTTATATTTATCTTAAACGTAAGGACCCATAGAAGCAGAAACCAACGTACGGCGGTACACACATTTTACAATCACAATTTTTTTGTTACGTAATCTGTAAGCCAGTCAATTGGAAAAAAAATCATCTTATAATTTAATGTCTCTATTTGTTTAAATATGATAATAATATGGATTTAAAGGCTAGCTTGTATAACAACGATTTTATCTAGCGAAACTGGAGTATATCCCCACATATAGAGTAAAGCACTCTCACATAATTATATTACAAAAACATACAATACCCTGACGGGATATTTAGAAAGAATTGATGATCACATTTCACCCAGATTCACTGGAGATACATTATTTACAATTTGATGGTGTTGCAAGTCACTACCTTTCTTTTACTTATTTCTAAGGTGCTTATAAATTTTAGAATTTACTGGAAGTATTTTTTATTTTTAGTGACCAGGATGGTAACTATTGATATCTTACAACCTAGTGTCGTGGATCAAAAAGGTAGTACGCGTTACCAAATTTTTAAGGATCTATGGTATAAGGGCCATTATATAACGTGTGGATCGAAATTTGGGTGTGACTATTTATTATACCCAGGTAATGCATTCATGGTTTTTTTTTTTAATATTGTTTTTAGTAGTGCAGAAAGATAGAGTGAATCATTCAGTGAGAATAAAATGTTTCAATATCCTTCACCTACTGAATTTCTAAATTACTTCTCTGAATTGTTTAAGAAAACGTTGCAAAACAGTTTACGTAAATATTCAAAAATGTATCGGTACATATTATAGCTGAAATTAATAACCTTATAATGTATAAAGCAGTGCTATCAATCCTTGCAACATAAGACCCTGGTTATGGTAACATTAGTTTGACTCTTAATACCATTGTAGTTTGGGGATGGTAATCATTGTAGGAGAAATTGAAAATGTTTCCTTAATTTTTATTTACTTTGCAATTATTACTGGGTTTGGAGACTTACGATGAAACGGCAATGAATTATGAATACTCAAATGATTTTTTAGTGTTCAAAATCAATGTGTTCGGTTTTCTGCTCGCTTATCTTTCTTTAGACGCATGCCTATGTGAGAACTTAAGAAATTAATCCCTATTTTCTTAAGTTTTCATAATCTTTACAATTTATTTTTCTATTTACAGGCGATCCCGTACGATTTCATGCAATGTACATGGTGCGATGTGTTTATGATACGATAATGTGTTTTCGACCGATCAATTTAGTATCCTTTGGTCGATTGTCTGTTGCTGTAAACAAAATAGCGGTATTGGCATATTGTAATAATTATGGCAACGTCGACTATCAAACTCTGCAATGGCATGATAATATTAATTAATAAACTAATTTTTCCTACAATTTTAGTTTTATATGTTTCCTAAGGTTTTGGATCCAGCTGTTTTTTATAGTACACTACAATAGTAGGCCCGGACAGATGTCCTGCCATAGACCAGCCTCTATGTAGACCGGATCTGGTGGTGCTTTCTTGGTGGTGGTGAATTCAACCTAAAGAAATATTTTGATGAATAATACCCGAAGGAACAGATAATGGAAAGGATTACGTCAATATTGTGGTATTAATATAGAGATATATTGAGAAGAAAGAAAAGAAAGAATCACTAGCACCTTCAAGATGCACGAGAGATAAATGCGAAAGTACCATTACACTTTTAGGCAGAAAGGGTATTTACTGCCAACTCTTCTATCTGATATGAGTATTAACAGATATGAAAATTACATTACTACAGGAGCTCTCTGCTTCTTTGTTGCAAAGTCATTCGTTCGTCAGTCGTTTCATTTCCAGATTGTGTTATCATTTAACCTTTGGTTTGTCGGAACGTAGATCTGCGCGCCAAATTGTGCTTCCGTTGACTGTCGGAACGTAGATCTACGCCAGATCGTTTGCGATTAATAGTGAGCTATTTGCTGACTAGATAGAGTTAATTTTCCCGTGAAACTCGATCGAGAAATTAGCGAAGGAATGAATGAACCGTACTTTGATAACTAAAAGTATTTATTCTTTCATTCAAAACCTATTTATTCTTTCACAACTATTTCGAATATCTCCATGTTTACATTTATATATTTCAATTACTGTTTTTTGTGAAACAAATATCGAAAACGGGTTAATATTTTTTCTTTTCTTATTATTTAGTACATAAAACAATGACAACGTATCGAAAAATGCAATATTACTAAGAATTTAACGATAAACGAAGAACATAAAATGTATGTATCCGTTCGTCATCTCTGTTTCATTTTCGACTACTGATATTTCGTAGTTTGAATTACACATTCTAATTATCTTACACATCATTTTGATTCTATACAGATATTATAAATAAAATGTAAATTTAAAAAAAACCTTTCCATCTAACAGAAATTTCGTTCGTGTCAAATTGTAACGTATAGACTCGGAAATATAGGATGTTCATAATAGTAATTTTTTTTGTTCTCTGGTTGAACATTACATTTTTTTTAATTGATTTGAAATTACTTCATCGCTATAAAATTTAAAGATAAGGTAGAGTACATTTTATCCACTTAGTGGTAATTTACCTATTTTAATGAAAATGAACAGAAATATGTTATTGGATTGAAGGGTAGTAGCACTTTTTGCGGGCGCTCCATGGAGTGATCAGGCTCAAGGGTCCCCGAGAGGGGACCTGGGCTTGGGCTGTCACTCAACACGCATTTAGCATTCCGATTCGAGAGCGCCCGATCGGTAGCTATTATCTGACTGGGGGGTAGTAGCACACTGCAACGGTCTATAAAAGGAACAGTGCAAGCCATTTTCGGGGCCAATGCGTTAGTCATAGTGGCCGTCACCTACAGACCCTTACCGCTAGGTACGTTCCGTCGCAAATGGCGCAGACCACGACACATCCTCGATTTCCCTGACGATGAGACGACTATTGCCATCGACAGGATAAAACTATTACGCAAACACACCAGATCACACCATGGTTTTCCCCCGTTAATGGTAGAAGCGTCGCTGGAGTTTCGTCCGCCACTTCTTCTCCCAGCGCCAACGCTTTCCGAAGTCGTAGTAGTGTTAGACCTAGAAATTCTTCCAGTCAGATAATTGCTACCGATTGAGATCGGAATGCTAAACGGGTATTGAGTAACAGCCTAAGCTGAGATCCCCTCTCGGGGGCCCTTGAGCCTAGTCACTCCATGGAGCGTCCACCAAAGCGCCTCCCCCATGCTCTCAACTGCTTCTGCCCATCTGTGTGTCAGGTAAACTAGAAGATCACCGGCTGAGCGACCTCGACAAAAGCCGTACTGGCGGTCGCTAATCAGCTGGTGCTCCTCTAGGTACCGCAGGAGCTGGCAGTTAATGATGGTCTGCATTATTATTATTATTATAGGCCTGTAGTTGGACGGATCTGAGCTGTTGTCTTTCTTAGGGATCGGGTGCACTAAAGCGGCCTTCCAGGATTTCGGGAATACGCCTAGAGTATAGGAGAGCCGGAAAAGACGCGTCAGAACCGGTGCTAACTTCGGAGCACATGTCTTCAACACGATCGGAGGGATGCCAAGGAAAAGAGTGCTCTGCGAACTGCACTTTGCCGAAATTGAACCTCCGGCATCGTAGCATCGCAACGCGGGATTGTTGGTGGTAATTTTCCTCGGTCATCCAAAGTCGAGTTGGACGCGAAGAGAGAGCCCAGAAGATCGACTTTCTCCTTCGCGGCATGGACCAGCGAGTCATCCTCTGTGTGCAGGTGTGGAAAAGAAGGCTTACAGAAATTTCCCAAGCCAGCTTTGGCGAGAGACCAAAACGCACGTGTTCCCGTTAGGAGACGCGCCAATCTCTCGCCAATTCACCCGATGAAGGAACATTAACATTTGCTTGTTATGCTGATTATATAAGGAGTTAATGTTGCTTGTATTATCAACTGGCCTGGCAACTTTTAGCCTGGCTGCACACGGGCCACCGACCACAAACCACAAGACTCCGTCAACTGAAGCTAGAAGAAGCGGCCACAATGGTATCTGACGCGAGCGATACCATTGTGGTTGGTGGCAGACACTTGGGGTCGGTTGCGGCTACTTTTTTAACTCATGCTTCCATAAATATGATAATGGACTCCGACGAACAAGGTTAAATTACGCTGCTGCTAATAAAACAACGTAACGAAGAATAGAATATCTCCGTTATTTTTATAAACTTACACAAATGTAATGAGTATTTCCATCTCGATCCTTATAAACCATCCGAATAAATTTTTCAAACATTTACGTTTGAGCATACACACATATTGGGACTTTTTTACAAAACGGATAAATCCACCCTGACACCAACATGCATATAAGTATCTCCTCTGCAGAAACCTCGGATGACTCGTGGTGCAGTTGCCGAAGTGTTAGCTTCTGCGCCGGGGCTATGGGTTCGATACCACACGGCACAACTAATTGTGTGTCCTACAGATAATTATTGTCTTTGATTTGGGTGTTTGTCCACGTGAAATCTTTGGTTGTAAAATGTCCTTACAACACAGAGTAATGTTATCCTACAGTATGGGTATTGTATTTAAAAAAACATTAAAACATATATTTACCCACATTTATTTACACTTTTGCAGAGTATTACATGAGAAAATTTGGTAACGTATCTAGACATAAGCTTTATTGTGCCGTCAGTCTCCAAATAAAGCGAGTAAAGAACGGAGTGTGTTTTACTGCGAGAGGCACTTCATATCTCAAGCACTTACGTATTTCTCAGTGGCGACGAGGACAAAAAGATTTCGCGCGTATAATTGATGGTGGATTGTAACGTGAAACAAACAATAGCACAATCAGTCAGTGTACAAAATGGCAATCGGCAAAATAGGAACGTTTGACCTTGAGAAGGACAACTGGGAGGCGTATATTGACCGACTAGAACAATACTTTATTGCAAACCAAGTGACGACCGCGACAGTATGGGAAAATAGTAAAGCTTATGAACTAATGGTGAATTTGTGCACACCTGAAAAACCGGCTAAGAAAACTTACACTGAGTTGGTGGAGTTGACGAAGAATCATTTGAACTCAAAACCGAGGCCACTGGCAGAAAGGTTTAAAGGTCGCCAACGTATTCAACATAAGGAAGAATCTATGGCGGTGTATGTAGCCGAGTTAAAAAAAAAAAAGAACAAAAACTGCGGGTTTCGAGACTTAGCAGAGAATCTCCGTGATAAATTTATAATGATCATGTGATCAATGGAAGCGGCTGTAACAAATGCGGCATCGGTAGAAGGTTGTACCAGCGGCAGAAATGCGGGTGACAGCATACCAAATGTTGACACTACAGTCAATTTCATGAAACGGAACAAAAAAGAGATGTTTAAGAGCCGTAACATAACGCAAGTGCCACGCTTCCCAAACGGTGGCAGCGGTGGTGGTCCAAGCGGCATAGGCGGAGCGAGTAGCGGTAAATACCGGGCGTACATCAGTCGTACACGGATCACTAATGTAACGTGTGTGGTGGCATTCACGAAGAATATAAGTGCAAATTCAAAATGTACGTATGTAGAGTGTGCAACAAGGATGAACATCTAATAAGGATGTGTCCCAAATTGCGAGAAGGTACATCCTTGGATAATATTCATGAAGATAATAAAGGTATATATAATCATGAAGAGGTACAGTATTATAATAATTATTCTTTAACTACAAAGAAACCACAATCACAATAACTTAGACCATTCACTGTAAATGTTTATGTGGAGAGTTGTTTATTAAACATGGAGATCGACACCGGCAGTGCTATTTCATGTATAAGTTATGATTGTTATAAAAACTTCTTTGGTCATTGTAAACTAAAGCCGAGTGATTTAGAATTACGATACTACACAGGCGAAACAGTGATACCTGTGGGAAAGATGGAGGTCAACGTAAAGTTTAAAACTAGAAAAAAAGTATTAGACTTGTATGTAATAAAAAGCGGAAAGACTAATTTAATAGGTAGATGTTGGCTCAATGAACTAGGTATACCGTTACCAACATGTAATGTACTTAAAATAAATAATTTGAACAATGTTTTTGATGTAAGAGAATTCAGTTCCAGGTACTCTGAAGTATTCAAAGATGGCTCGGGACGTTTCACCGGGGGGAAAGTAGGATTTCGCCTGCGGGAAGGAGCACGGCCCATATTCCTGCGCGCTCGACCGCTCGCTTACGCGCTGCTGGAGCCGGTTGCGCACGCGCTTGATCAGATGGTGGGAGATGGAATCATTACGCCGGTCACCGCGTCGGACTGGGCTACACCTATTGTACCGGTGATGAAAAAAGATGGCACCGTAAGAGTATGTGCAGATTTTAAAATTACATTGAATAAGTGTTTAGAAGTGGACCACTATCCTTTGCCTAAGGTAGAAGACTTGCTTATAAAATTACACTGGGGAGAAAAATTCACAAAATTAGATTTATCACAAGCGTACGCACAATTTGTGTTAGACGAGTCATAGAAATATACCGTGATAAACACACACAAAGGTTTATTAATGTACAACAGATTATTATATGGGTTAGCCTCTAGTCCAGGTATCTTTCAACGAAAACAGCTCTTTGCTGACATGCCGCGAGTAGGCGTCTTTTTAGATGACATTATCGTTACTGGAGTAGATACGCCTACGCATTTGAATACATTACATGAAGTGTTAGAGAGAGTACAGCAGTACGGTTTGAGGATTAAGAAAGAGAAATGCACGTTTTTCGCGGATAACGTAACATACTTACGTTTTGTGATTAGTAAGCAAGGGGTACATAGATACCCAGAAAAAGTAGATGCAATTACAAAGGCTCCTCGGCCTACAAATATCATGGAATTACGTTCTTTTTTAGGGTTAGTAATGTATTATGCCAAATTTGTACCAAATGTAAGTAGTATTCTAGAGCCTTTATATAGATTGTTAAAAAAAGATGTCCGATATAACTGGAATACAGAATGTGAACAAGAATTTAATAAAGTAAAGCATCTGTTGGTATCTAGCAAAGTGCTAGCTCACTATGCTGCTGAGTTGCCTCTGGTACTAACGACTGACGCGAGTAATGTAGGCATTGGCGCTGTCATCTCACATATCTGTCCGGAAGGAGATGAGCGACCGGTGGCTTACGCGTCCCGAGTATTTAACACCAATAATTTCACCAATATCTTTACGGACGGAAATTTATATTAAGGACGGATCATAAGCCATTAGTCACTATTTTTGGGGATAAAACAGGCATACCCGTCATGGCAGCAAGTAGGATGCAACGTTGGGCAATCATTTTAGCCGGTTATGACTATATAATAGAATATGTGCCTAAGTAGTCATAGGAACACAAGTGAAAGAGGAATGTACATATTTAAATTTCATTCAGCATTTTTTACCAATTACGAGGGAAAGCGTAAGAGAAAGTACTTGTAAAGATAACATTTTAATTAAAGTCATAAATTTTATAAAGACGGGATGGCCTAACGATTGTAAGGAGAACGAATTAAAAGCTTACACTTTAAGACGCAATGAGCTGTACCTAGACAGAGGATACGTGATTTGGGGATTGATGACTGGTACTACGAGAGTTGCATGTAGGTCATTTAGGAAAAGTAAATATGAAAAGTCTAGCGCGCAGTATTGTGTGGTGGCCAGGTATCGATCACGAAATTGAAATGACTTGTCAGGCGTGTATCACGTGTTGCCTGGAAGGATCAGCACCCCCAAAGGCGCCGCCACAGCCGTGGCCTCATAGTACAGAGCCATGGTCACGCATACATGTAGATTTTTTGGGACCATTGCAAGGCAAAATGTTTTTAGTAATCATAGATTCTACAAGTAAATGGTTAGAAGTATTTTTAATGCCACGAACTACAGCGGTCGCGGTCGTGAGGGTGCTTCGTACTACCTTTGCACGCTTTGGTTTGCCAAAGGAAGTAGTCTCAGATAACGGTCCACCATTTTCAAGCAGAGAGTATCGAGAATTTATGAATTATAACGGTGTTAAAGTAACATTTACACCAATATATCACCCTGCTTCTAATGGAGCAGCGGAAAATGCAGTTAAACTTTGTAAAACAGCTATAAAAAATCTATACGTGACGGAATAGATTTAGATGAAGCATTGCAAACATATCTTATGATGTATAGAAATGTAGAACATAGTTCTACAGGTGAGGCACCAGCTATGTTATTACAGGGAAGAAAATTAAGAACAAGGTTAGAACTATTAGGCGAAGATAGACAGGTAGAAGCTAGGATGAATAAGGCTCAATGTAAACAAGTACGTAATGCAGGCGGGGCGGAGAGACACTTCCAAGTAGGTAACCCCGTGCGGGCTCGCAATTACACAGGGTAAAAGTGGTTAGATGGCACTATCACAGCGAGAGTTGGGTCTCGTAATTATATAGTAAGTAAGGAAGGTGGTCCCTTCTTGAAAAGACACATCAACCAAATTAAAAAGAGAAGAAGCAGTTGCGGGGTACCATCTACAGACGAAATTATTGCATCACCTGAAATCAAATCCGCTATGGAGATTCCGGAGAGAGAAACGGTAAGGGAAGTGGAACTTAACAACATGGACACGGGGTCAAGTTTACCCGAGATTAGCTCGCAGGAAACTGGGCCTGTGGAGGGGACAGTAGGTAAGACACAGCTCGGAGTTAAAGTAGAAAATTCTGGTGGTGAAAGCCCTGTGCCATCGGTGAATCGTCCCAGACGAGTATTAAAACCAGTTCGTAGATATGGTTTTGAAGAAATAGATTTATATCGATGTAATTATAAGTTAGAATTATATACAGTTAATGGTGGAATTAAATATAGTAAATTAGAATTATATAAGATGATAGCAACAATGTAAATGTAATTTAAGATTATATTTCTAAGATAATAGCAGCAAAATAGTTTATTATTATTTGAGAATGTTTTTCTGTTAAATTGTACAGTAAATAAGGGTGGAGGTGTAACATATTATGTAGACATAAGTTTTATTGTACCGGCAGTCTCCAAATAAAGCGAGTAAACGGACGTGCGTTTTACTGCGCGAGGCACTTCATATCTCAAGCACTTACATATTTTTCAGTTTTGAGGATAGAGAATAGATTTTATATCGATGTAATTATAAGTTAGAATTATACAACATGCTAGCAACATTGTAAATGAAATTTAAGATTATGTTATTAAGATAATAACAGCAAAATAGTTTTTTATTAGTTGAGAATTTTATTCTGTTAAACTGTACGGTATAAGTAAATAAGGGTGGAGGTGTAACGTATGTAGACATAAGCTTTATTGTACCGGCAGTCTTCAAATAAAGCGAGTAAAGAACGGACGTGTGTTTTACTGCGCGAGGCACTTCATATCTCAAGCACTTACATATTTCTCAGGTATCACTCGTTATTGTCCACAGACTGGTCAGAATAATAAGAAAGAGTTGGAGAAGGCTCGGTTCAAATTTGTGGGTTGGGTTGACATTTCTAGATTTCATAATTTTGATTTTCCGCCTACTTTCAAATAACTGCTAGACATCAGATTGAAGATTGAAATTCAAGTTTACAACATTCGTCCTTTTTTTACGGATCACTTTCTTGTCAGTCTCTCCCATCTTTCTTCCTTAATCCTTCAAATATCTTCCCACATTTTGAGACGACTAATTGGGATATATGAAGTTGGAAGAGTGGTGGGTTTCGAGGGCTTAAGGAACCCTATGATTTCTGCTTCCTTTCATTCGGACGGGAAGAAGCCTCCGATCATTGCCGCGTTGTACATGATTACTGGTATCTGAATGATATTAGCAGGGCGGAGGTTCGTTCTCTTATTACAATCAATAATGAGATAACGAAACTACCATCTGATCCAGGCGCTTTGCGCGGGCGGAGGTTTTTAATTAATTGCTCTACTTCGCTGCAAGTGACCAGGATAATGGGATCACAGAGTGCCTCTTTTGCTTTCATTTCAACCTTTTCATTCACCTAGAAGAGTATTGAGACTCGAGGCTGTCAGCTAGGCATTCGGTCTTCTCTTCATCCAGCATTGATGGCTTTCTTATCGGATGAGTAAGGGGTGGTATTGAGATAATGGGGGCATGGTACCCATGAGGAATTTAGGAACCTTCCAAAAAGGTTTGTGGTAAGGTTTAACAGAACATAGAGCGTAGTCCCACCGTTCATTTCACGAGGCCACTATGCGGCCGATTCCAGTCGGTGGTCAAACTTCTGTCTTTTTTCTGTCTTAACCGATCGTTATCTTTCAATATGATTAAATCACATCTCCCCCCCCTGCTTAGTTAATTGAATTGGTCATCTTTCATTAACAGGATCACGGAGATAACTACAGTGAAGCGGAAGCATCATCATGCGTGTCATCATCATGCACCGCAGAACTGCACCTGCTAATTTGTTCTCGTGAGTCCACGGGTCGCTTCATTTACACACGGACGACGGACCTCTTCCGACGAAGCTTTCGAATGTGCTAATAGCAAACTACACTATTACAAAAAACTATTTTTCAAAAAATATTGTGTCACTTGAATTTTGTAAATTGTGATATAGTCTATACCACTGTCAGTGGCAAGTCAATGAATGTGTAGTTGTAGCATATACGCATATTCAAACATTTTATTCGAGCATCGTGAATAAGTTTTGATTTTAAAATGGATGACCCTGAACTTGACAAGATTAGGCAGCAGCGTCTTGCTCAGCTGCAGTCACAACATGGGGTAAATTTTCCAAGAAGTTGCTAGGTTATGTAGTACATATTACGATTAAAGCAAAATTAATAAATTATTGATTATAATCTTGCAATTCTTCTTCAGGGGACTGGTGATCCTAGCAATGTTCGAGCTCAAGAAGAAAAAATGAAGGCTATGGAAGAAGCCAAACATTCAATTTTAGCCCAAGTATTAAGTCAAGACGCCAGAGCCAGATGTAAAATTATATTGTCATAATTTTAAGTCACAGACACACTTGCACTTCAATAAATCATTTTTTTACATTTTCAGTGAATACAATAAAACTGGGAAAACCAGAAAAAGGGGCTATGGTCGAAAATATGATTTGCAGAATGGCACAAACAGGGCAGGTTCGCACTAAAATATCTGAAAAAGAATTAATTGACATACTAGAATCTGTAAACCAACAAATGCCGAAGACTTCCAGTACTGTCAAATTTGATCGCCGAAGAGCTGCTCTTGATTCTGATGATGATGATTTCCAGCTTTAATAGGATACCTATTGTTTAAATATTAACAAAATAGGCAAATTCTAGAATAGTGATTCCCTCATTTTCCACCTGCATATTTTTAAATACAAGAATGATTTGCAAACTCATGATTTCGAAAATAAAAAATACATTTAAAAATTTAACATGCCATTAAAATATAACTAATGTGAAGTTTATACATTTAAGTCACAGTTTTGTAGGTGGATACATGGTAATTTTAGAACATAAATCACAGTATACACTTATTTCTACTTGACTACCTTGCTTTTTCAACAATTCCAAATAATGAAAGAATAACCAATGTTTTTGCCTTTTTTAAAATTTGAAAGGAGGTCAATTGTTAAATTAAGACTGTATATTAAGAAATAATAGGTTCATTGCTTAGTTTATTGCAATTTTTAATAACTCCATATTCATGACTCCATGTTAATAACACCATGTGTTTTTTAATATTGCCATGTTCACTTAGACAAAACTGGCTACCAAATATTAAAAAAATAATAATTTTACATAACAATAACTCTGGTCAAGTGAACCAAGATTAAAAAGGTACTTTAAATATTAATATGAAAGAATAGGTTATTAAGAAAGAATAGGTTCATTGCTTACTTTATTGCAATTTTTAATAACTTAAACAGCCCTGTTATGCCATGTTCACTTAGACAAAACTGGCTACCAAATATTAAAAAAAAATAATTTTACATAAAAATAACTCTGGTCAAGTGAACCAAGAATCTAATCTAAAATATAAATTTATATCAATAAATGTTACGAACCTAAGATTAAAAAGTTACTTCAAATATTGATATGAAGCTTGGTAGGTAAAGCTACATATCAATTTGCTAATATGCTAAAAATGTGAGATAAGCATGTTGGAATTAAGTAAAGAGTGTGTATATTTTTGTATTGAAATCAATAAAGTCAGGAATTTTCTTAGTGTTTGTTATTGACTGCAATAGATCTTTTAGGTTACAGTGGTCACAAAATACAAATAGTGTAAATTGCCTTTTAGCCTCAAAGGTTTGATGACATTTAGATTTTAATTATATTTATATTTCTACATACTTTGGAAAAAATATTTATAAGTGAAAATGGCTAGTATCGCTATTCTAGAATTATACTAAGACTTACTTGATCTTATATCGATATATAGATGTAATAATTAAAATTAACCTAAATGCTCCTTATGAATTTCAATATTTATTAGCTTTTGCATTTTGACAATAAAGTATAACAGTTACTGAAGTTTTTTTTGTGGCTTAATATGTAAAAATGAAATTCAAAATAAGAATTAGTAAACAAGTTCAATAAAAGATATTACACTCACGGCCAGAAAAAAATGTTGCATTGAACATTATATTCAATTAAATAAAACAATATTTATTTCTTTGTTAGCTTTTTTGGTTAAGCTAAAAAGCTTTTGGTGAAACTAAAATGTATAGTTATTTTCACACTGATGAAAACTGAAGATTCATGATTTTTTATTGCTTTTGCTGCTTTGGGAAAATATGTTTTATATTTTTTTTTTCAATATGATGTCTAATGTATTCAAGAGAATTTTTGTATTTACATAAATAACAATAATTAAAATTTGTAGAAAAAGTACGAAAGGATTGTCGCCGCTGTGGGAATCGAACTCACGACTTCGGCATTCGCGGCCTGTTATTTATTCTTATGAAATTAAATAGAAAAATGCATTTTTATGCATTATAACTACATCACACCTATTCTTAAAACTCCTATGCATTAAAAATATTGCAAATGGACATTAAATTTCCTGTTTTCGTTAGATAAAAGATTGCGAACAACTTAGCTACAGAAGCTAATTAAGCTAAGCTACTAGAAGTAGTATCGGGTTGATAGCAAGCACCATTTCCCAGTCTGAGTAGCAAGATAACATTAATATAATGCCTACGTGCAGGCTCTGTTAGTATTCAGCATTTTGCTTAGGTGGGTATATTATACCAGATAGGTTTATATAAATTTAAATTTTTTATAGTGCTAATCTCTGTACTTAAGATTGAACATTAATATTTGTACAAAAAGTACGAAAAGATTTTCGCCGCTGTGGGAATCGACCCCTTGTCTTCGGCATTCGCGGCCTGACTCTTTAACCAGTAAGCTAAATGCTGATTGCCTCACCGACAAAAATCTTAACGTCTTTTATCTACATTGTTTTTTTTAGCATTTGCAGCATCCCTAGTTATTTATATCCTTTCCAGCATACAAACAATTTCGAATATCGTTTTACAACGATAATTCGAACGAGAGATGTTGCTGTTGTTTTTTTAGAAATTAAATTTTTTTAAATTTTAGATCTCTGCACTTAAGATTGTTGTAGAAAACACAACTTGGTATTATAGTTAAATATAATACCACAGCGGCGACAATCTTTTCGTACTTTTTCTACATATATCGTCTGGTGAGTGAGGTAGCCGGAGCCCAATTTTCAAAAGGTTGTCATCGCATCTGCAAACCCGCGGGTGTAGCAGATGTCCATGGGCGGTGTTATTCACTTAACATCAGGTGGACCACCTGTTCGCTTGGCAACTTTTCACTTAAAATAAATACAAGCGACCCACCCCGAGTTCACACGGGTTTAATGTATTATACATATAAACCTTCCTCTTCAATCACTCTATCTAGTAAACAAACCGCATCAAGATCTGTTGCGTAGATTTAAAGATCTAAGCATACATAGGGACAGACATACAGCGGGACGACTTTGTTTTATACTATATAGTGAAATACCGGATAGGATATTAGGGAAATATGTTTATGAGAATTTCCTTTAATGAATTTGTCACCGAGAAAGTTAATTTCCTTAATTACATTTTAAGAATTTTCTGTTTACCTGGCGAAATTCAAAATTCATCCGCGCGCGCGCACTCGGCGTACGGACGTGTTGCTCATTATTGTTTCTGTATTTCGTAAGTAGTACCAAGTAAAATGGTTCAGTGTAGAAAGTGCAAGTTATTTGTTTCTTTAGCAAAATATGATGTTATTAAGTGTAAAGGTTCATGTGACTCTGTGTATCACAAAACATGCTTATCGAACGTAAAGGAGTTCCAAAGAACCCAGCTGTGTGAATCATGTCTCAAAAGTGAAATCAGCCCTAAAACGCAAGTACCTAAAATTAATGTAGATATCGGGAAAGCTAGTGCCGAAACGCTTCTAGCTGTGGTCATTAAAAAACTGGAAATAATTTATCAAACACAAAAGAAAATTGATGACCTAACAGAGGCCGTGGTGATGATGATGTACGAAGCTGGCGCGCGAGGCCTGCTTTTATTGAGTTTCGGGGCAACCCCCATGCCTCGGACGTAATCTCGACCAGCGAAGGCTGGTCGGTGGTAAGGATGACCAACGGCCATCCTTAAGTCTGACCGCGGTAGCGGCACTGGCGGGTGTACAGCGTTACATGTGGTGTGTAACGCGTGGACGACATCGTCTTCTCAACGGCGGAAGTGCGGTCGGGTCCGGCTCCCCAGTGGCCTCCGACCGCAGTAGCTCTCGTGGGAGCGGGCGCCCGTCAGGAGGACGGGCGTGGAGGGGTTCGATGTTCTGCAGGTGTGGATGTGGCCCGTTGTCGGCCCTGTCGTACATGCGACGGGCCGTCCGGACCACAAACTCCTCGATGGATTCCATCCTCAGGTCTCGAGCTATTACGTCGTTCCTGACGTAACGCCCGGCCCCCACGATCACTCGAAGGGCGAGGTTCTGCTGCGCCTGGAGTCTGCGCCTTTGCGAGGCGGAGACCAAACCGTACCACGCCGGAGCGGCGTAGGTCAAGCGCGAACGGACGTACGTTTTGTAAACGCCGATCTTGGTCTTAATAGGTAGCCTGGACGCCAGGATAGGGTAGAGGCCGTGGATTTCTACGCTGAACAGTATCAAATGATGCTTATCTTTAAGGAAGCCGCGGAGAAGAAAATGAATGCTTTGGAAAATATAAATAAGTATTTACAAAAGTGCAACGACTCCTTAGAAGAGAGGATAATGTTTTTGGAACAAAGAAGTGGAGAAAAATATTGAAATAGCGTGCCTGGATGAGTCAGAGAAGGAAGATACAAAGAAAATTGTTGAAATTGTTGCACAGAAATTAAATTTAAACACTGGTAATATAGAGGACGCAAAGAGGGTAGGTCGAGAAAAGAAAGAAGAGGGTAGGCCGAGACCTATAGTTGTAACCCTACGAACCAAGCAAGCTAGAGATGAATGGCTAAAGCAAAGAAAAGTGTTAGTAATTAATAAGGAAATTCTCGGCAACAACAATGGCAAGCGGGTGTAGTAGTTATCAAGGGCGTCCCCAAAGAGTCGGATGTCGACAAGGCGAAAACCGACATCCGCACTCAGGGATACCCTGTGCATGCCGTCCGACGCCTCAGACACCCCAGAACCCGTGTCCGTATGGACATGGTGATGGTTGAACTTGACCCTACCCCGGAAGGTAAGGCCATCTTCAACCTGAAGAGGGTCTGTGGGCTCAGCGACCTCGTGATCGAGCCCCCGCGAAGATCGGGAGTTGTGGCGCAGTGCCACAACTGCCAACACTATGGCCACACGGCTAATAATTGTTTCGCTCACCCTAGGTGCGTCAAATGCACCACGGCACGCCCGATTGTACGCGGCCAAAAGATTGCGCAGATCCACCGGACTGCGTTAATTGTCATACCACCGGCCACCCGGCTAGCTACAGGGGCTGCGCTAAGGCCCCAAAAACTCCCGCGAAAAAGCTACTACTTTGCCCAAACCCGCGCCCGTGAAATACGTTCCCGCGCCCGTACCCGTCGTAAACCCCTGGGCGAAACCGCAGGTGGCCGCGCAGGTAGTTGCGCCCCCGGTCGCCTCACGACCAATCACTCTATCGCAGCCCGCCTATCAAACGGCGCCGACGCCGCAGGTGCACTCGACACCGTCGGTTTTCGCCGAAAACAAGGACGACCCGTTCGCCCAAATTGCCAACATCTTCGCCTTATTAGACCGCATTAATAGGCAAGAACTCGCCGTATTGTCCGCTAAAATAGCGGCCGCCACATCTGGCAACGCGCGATTTAAAGCCATTAGCGAACATAAAATGCTTGTAGAAGCCCTCTGGGCATTTACAAGCCAACCATAAACTTAATAGTCCGTGCAATAAAACCGCGCTCCGCCGCGTCGTTAGTTAGAACTCATAAAAAAACTTTAATGGGAAGTACAACCGCAGGTAGAACAAAACCTCGGGCTCTGGTTGTTTCGTATTTCAACGCAAACGGCATAAAGGGTCAAAGGGACGAAATCGCGGAATTCCTTCGCGATTATAACGTAGATATTTTTCTAGTGCAAGAGACATTCTTAAAACCTAGTGTACGCGATCCCAGAATCGCAAACTACAACATAGTCCGCCACGACCGGTTAGCAAACCGTCTGGGAGGCACCTTAATTTATTACAAACGGTTCTTGCACTGTAGCCCGCTCGACATTCCAGAGCTAAGCCATATAGAGGCATCCGCGTGTAGGTTAGCGCTCACCGGCCATAGGCCGCTTGTACTAGTCTCAGCCTACCTCTCGGGGAACAAAACCTTATTACAAAGCGACCTAGATACGCTACTCAACTTAGGCCCTTCCGTAATAATTGCAGGAGATCTAAACTGCAAACACGGCTCATGGGACATCCACAGCATCCCAAATAACAACGGAAAGCATCTTTTTAGCTTATCCGATAATTTAAACTTTAGCATAATTGCTCCTGCGACTCCCACTAGGTATCCTACGGTGGACAACTACCAACACGCGACACCGAGTATCCTAGATATCATGTTACTCAAGGAGGTCTCGCTCGACATCGAGTCGATAGAGACAATCCATGAACTAGACTCAGATCACAGGCCCGTCCTGTGTAAACTGGGCCAGAACGCCGGCGCGGTCCCTCCGACCAAAGCCGTAGTGGACTGGCATCGTCTTGAGGTCAAACTCAAGGCCTTGGACCCCCAGGACTTAGTCGACCTACCCGAGACGATAGCTACGTTCGATGACGCAAATCGAGCGATAGCAAGTCTCCGAGAAACCATCACTTCCACAGTCGCAGACTCGGAACGGACGGTTAAACTGTCGGGCGATCGACGGTTTAACTTTCCGCCCGATCTGCGACTCCTAATTAGGCAGAAAAATGCAGCCAAACGCGCTTTCGACCGATACCGATCGGAATCGAACCGAACCCTACTTCGACGCCTTCAGCTAGAAGTCAAAGATCGTGTATCGGAACACCGACATACAACGTGGGACGCTCTCCTAGAGGACATCGAGCCATCGCACACCGCCTACTGGCGGTTGGTCCGCAGTCTGAAAGCAGACCCCCGCGAATCTCTACCGCCGTTAGTTAGACCTAATAGCGCTTCAGTAGCCCTAGATGACTCCGAAAAAGCCGAATGCCTTGCGGACAACCTAGAGCAGCAATGTACGCCATCGCGCGAACACATCGATACAGCCCACCTAACGGAGGTGGACTGCGTAATCGAGATTAGGGCTGCGCTTCCACCGGAAGGCGATCCTTTGAATTCAGTGACCCCCGAAGAGGTTCAAGATATTATTAAAAACTTAAAACCCAAATCCGCCCCGGGCCCAGATAATATTAGTAACAAAATTCTTAAAGCTCTCCCTGGGCCACTTATCTGTTTACTGGCGACCATTTACAATACTTTACTCTCCAGTTGCTCCTTTCCGGACGACTGGAAAGAAGCCAGGGTTATCGGCATTCGCAAGCCTAATAAACCAGCCAACCAGCTCTCTAGTTATCGTCCCATCAGCCTCCTCAGTTGCCTGGGGAAGCTCTACGAGCGGCTTTTATTAAACAGGCTCAATGAGCACGTGTTTTCCAACGGCCTTCTGCCGGCGGAACAATTCGGCTTTCGAGCTAGACATTCCTGTCCCGATCAACTATTCCGCCTAACGGAACATATCCTAAAAGGCCTAAATCACCCTAAACATATTAGTACAGGGGCTCTTTTCTTCGATGTCGCAAAAGCATTCGACAAGGTCTGGCACAACGGCTTTACAAGCTGTACACACTCAAAGTGCCAGATAGGCTCGTACACACCATCCAGGCCTTCCTGTCGAACCGCTCTTTTCGATATCGAGTTGAAAGCACCCCCTTCACAAGCCGCCGCCTCACCGCCGGCGTACCACAAGGCTCCTGCCTCTCACCTTTGCTCTTTACGCTCTACACGAGCGATATACCTAAAGACCCCCACGTCAATCTCGCGCTTTTCGCGGATGACACGGCGCTCTTTTATTCAGACCGCAACCTTAGACAACTAACCACTCGACTCCAAAGCGCTGCCGACCGCCTCGGCGATTGGTTCCGCAAATGGAGAATAGAAATAAATCCCGAAAAGAGTGTGGCGATTCACTTCACACGAAGTACTTACCCGTCACATCTTTATAATGGCCCTCGTCAATGCAGAAAGTTGGGGCAAATATCCCTTTATGGCCAACCGCTCCCCTGGGAGAAAACGGTCAAATACTTAGGAGTCACTTTCGACTCGCGTATGTCATTTACTACGCACATTAATAACGTTCGCAATAGAGCCGCGTTCGTCTCCGGCCGGCTACACAACTTAACTAACGCTAAAAGTAAAATGCCCTTAAGGCACAAATTATTATTATATAAGACCTGCGTACGACCTATTATGTCTTACGCATGCATGACCTTCGCCCACACGCACCATACTCGCTTGTACAAGTTGCAAATAGTACAAAATAAGTTCATCCGCCGCGCAACCGGTGCGCAGTGGTATCAACGCAACGTCGACCTGCACAGCGATTGCAGACTCCCGACGATTCGCGAATATTTTAAAGACCTGACCAAACGGTTCTTCGATAGAGCCGAACATCATCCCAACCCTCTGGTGGTAAGCGCAGCAAATTACCAACCCGACAAAAACGCGAACGTCAACAAGCGTCGCCCGCGAAACGTCCTAATCGACCCGGTCGAGGAAGGGGACTTATATACGCCGGACCCACTGCCGGGGGTCCCGCCGGACAACACTACACCCACAGTTAGTGCAACAACAAACACACTAGTTCGCCCTCGCCTCCGAGCACGGCGAGACCAACACAACGCGTACACAAGGTACACCCGCGTTCCGGGGCGGTTCTCACCGCCCCCAGCCACCGATTAGCTAATTGCACAGTCGACGGCCATCGGGGTTTCGGTCCGAACCACGACCTCGATGGCCCTTAGATGACACACCATAGCACGCATGAGCACATGCGTGGCCCTACCCACAGCGGAGGGCCCAAACCTATGGGTTCTGGCTAGCCCATCGGTTCTGCGTCAGATGAAGCTTTAATAGTCTCGGGACTGAAAGCAAAAACATCAGTTAATACAAGATACAAGATACAAGAAGCGGGTGTACATAAATGAAAATCTTCCTAAAAATACGCGTCAATTGTTATGGAATGCAAAGAAAATGTTAAAAGACGTCTATAAACACATATGGCTACAAAACCTTAAAGTTTTGGCTAAAAAAGACGATAACTCGAAAATACGCTGGATCCGCTCGGATGCAGATATCAATAATATGTGTTTCAATATTGATAACAGCAGCGTATAGTAAATAAGACACAATAAATTAGTATTGTGGAAGCTCACTGTATGTGAATACCAAAATCCACAAAATGGATGATATTTTATCACACATCGAAGATAAATATGAGTATAAAAAATTTCTAGATGCAAATACGTGGAGCACATACTTAAAAACATCCACGGAGGACCTAAAAATAATTCACCTAAATATTCGTTCTCTTAGGAAGAAGTTTAATGAATTGCTAATATTGCTTGAGCGCACTAATTTTAGTATAGACATTTTATTATCAAGTGAAATAAATATCAGACAAGCGGAGTTGCCGGTATATTGTATAGATGGGTATGATATGCACGGTTTTACAAGAGAAAATCGACGAGGAGGAGGCTTATTAGTGTACTCTAAAAATGAATTGCGCCTGCAAACAGGAAAACCGCAAAGCTGTGGTTTGGAAATATTGCACAGTCAACTTAAGAGCTCTGACACCACCATACACATAATCACCGTATACAAACCGCCAAACACAAATAAGTTATGCTGTATTCAAGAATTATCTGTACTAATTAAGCAAATTCCCGAATACGAGGACGTCATTATTGCAGGTGATATGAATATCAACTTATTAGAAAAAATACAACCACCGATAAATACAAAAACGCAATGTATAGTTACGGAATGCAGAGCGTTATCATTGTCTGTACTCGCGAGGAAATATTAGCCGGTAGACTCGTAACGTCGTGCATTGTTCATGTGTGAGTACGTACGCGCAGCCGCCGATTCGCTTCACATATATTTACGTGCAAGTTGTCGGATCACTATATGGTAGGTGTAAGTATTACCAAAGAATCAAAAGGGGTAAATAGAATAATTCTTACTAGTGGCAAATATAAAATGTACACTTTGAATAATAAAGTAATAACTCGTGAGTTAGAGCAGGTTGATTGGAATAAGCTCGTAGAGATAGACCCTTTGATAATTTATGAGCAATTATGTAACGTTTTTGCACTTATCTACGATAAAGCTAAAGTTAGCCTTAATTGTAATAGAAAAAAACGAGCAATACAGCCGTGGATCTCTAAAAAAATTAAAATATTGATAGATAGAAGAGATTATTTATTCCGGAGGCGAAAGACTAGTCCTCAAAATGTTACTTATAGATTAGAATATACGAAACACAGAAATCAAACAAATAAAATTATTAACAAAGCTAAAAATAATTATAGAAGGCAGGAAATATCACACTGTCAGGGAGTCTTTCGGAAATTATGGGAAACAATAAATTGCTGGCTAGGAAATAGTAAAAATAGTTTAGATGACGTAGTAATTAAGTATCTAGGAAAAATCAATAGTTAAAGTGACATACATATGTTCAAAATTCTCAGAAACATTTACAAAAGAATTTGATAAAATAAAACATCAATGTAATATTAAGTTTCTAAATCGCGAGTCCTATGTAAAATACCATGATGATACCACTTTCTATTATAAAAAGGTAACCGAAAATGAAATAAAAAAAATATTAGTCAACTAAATAGTAAAAAATCACCAGGTTTAGATGGAATAAGGCCGCAAGATCTAATTTTAGTTAAAGAAAAAATAAGTCCAATATTAGCAAAATTTGTAAACCTTAGTTTTAAAACAGGCTTATACCCAGACAGTTTAAAAAAGTCTATTATCCGCCCTGTTTATAAGCAAGGAGACCATTGCAATTATTCAAACTATAGACCTATTGCAATATTGTCTGTTATTAATAAAATAGTGGAGAAAGTGATAGTTAAGAGAATTAGTGAGTATCTAGAAAAAAACTGCATAACTACAGAAAAGCAGCACGGATTTAGAAAATTACGTAGTACATCGACGGCCTTATCTATTTTCACCGACGACATCAACGAATGCTTAGGTAGTAAGCAGTATGTATTTCTTTTATTCATAGATTTAAAAAAAAAGTTTGATACGCTGGACCATGAGCAGCTGTTGGAAGAGTGCGGAATCCGCGGGCCAATCAGCTCATGGTTTCGTAATTATTTACGTAACAGAATGTTGTGCACAAAGATAAAAGAAACCATTTGTCATGGTAAATTAGTTAGTACTGGAGTTCCTACCGGCTCTGTGTTTGGCCCTGTGGGTTATATCATGCATGTAAATAGCATGGTAAACGTTGTAAAAAACTGCAGAACATACATGTATGCAGACGACTCATGCATGATGTATGCTGACAGGGATATAAAGGTGATTGAGAACAAAATACAATCGGATTTTGATAACGTAATCAAATGGTCCCACGATAATGGAATAATTTTAAATATAGAGAAAACGAAATGCATGCTCATTCAATCGCCATATCTGCATAAACCATGTATACCTATAAATATCATAGGCCATTCGTATGATTGCTTGCATAGAAATAAACAAAGCAATGGTTGTAAATCGATTGAGCTTGTTGATAATTACAAATATCTAGGATTAACCATAGATACTAAGTTTAGTTGGAATTTCCATATAGAACGAGTATGTAATAAATTAAGATCGTTATTATGTATGTTTGTACACCTTAAAAGTGTAGTTGATAAAAGAACTTTACACATTATGTAGTCTCTCGTGGATTCTGTAATTAATTACGGCCTTTCAGCCTATGGACGTACGTTCCGAACGTACATGGATACGATACATAATCTTCAACTAAGATTTATTAAACTGTTAGTTAATAAGCAAGCTAAAGAGAAAAGTAAGGGTAACTACAATCTATTGTTTAAGAAATGCAGTTTTCTACCAGTACGTGAAAAAACAAAGTATTTATTAGCAATTGAAGGATACAAAAGTAAATTTTTAGTTAGGAAATCAATTTATGGTAATTTAAGAAAGAATACTCGTAAATTGTTTGAGGAACCAAGTGCGCAAAACTACTTTGGCGAAAGGACGCGTAGGTATTTAGTGCCAAGAATATTTAATGAAAACGTGCCACAAGAGGCCTGTCGGACTAAACAAATTTTTAAAAACAAATTGAAATATTGGCTACTGAATGCCATCGATGACCTGTAGTATTAGTAGTAGTAATATTTAGTTTATAATATATTAATTATTAATCTTAATTATTTTTATTAATCTTTATTCATTATTAATTTAATTTAAGATTTTCCTTTTTTGTCTTTTATAGCTTTGTTATTAATTTAGTGATAAGGGTACTTTACCTACTTAGTCTTTAGTTTTTAATTACTTTATATGTTTACTAATATGTTTTGTTTTAAAATTTATTTTAGAGAAGTATTACAATGCAATTGTAAACCGTAATGAGTGCAGTTTCGATCATTTTGAAGCTAAAACATGAGGATAGCGTAAAAGGTTTAATTAAGTTAAGGTTTTTAAAAGCGTTTTGCCGGTGGTAGAGCCACGCAGCAGCCTCGGCTGTTGCACGAATGGGCAGGCTCGTCCGGGTAAGTACCACGACCTCACAGAAGACCGGCGTCAAGCGGAAGTATAATACTTTCACGTTTCGTCTGGTGAGTGAGGTAGCCGGAGCCCGATTTCCAAAAAGGTTGTCAACGCATCTGCAAACCCTCGGGTGCAGCAGATGTCCATGGGCGGCGGTATTCACTTAACATCAGGTGAAGCGTCTGCTCGTTTGGCAAATTATCACATACAAAAAAAGGTAACGGAGAGAGGCGGAAGCGTTGAGGAAACTCCGCCCATCGTAAGAAGGTGGCTCGGTATACGCACTGCTACTGCTTATTATTATTCGAGTCCTGTTATTTTTCTAGTCCTTCATTAGCTATTGTAGGGAACTCGTTAAATCATCTCTGTGGTCAACAATGATCGAAGAGCGGCCTAATTTATTTATTTGAGTTATTGGCATAAGATACATATTAAACTCTTTATTATTTACTTGTCTTGACAAGTATATAATCAAAGGCTAAACTTAAATAGATATGTTAAAATTAAAAGTAACCAGAACTTTCCTCTTAAAATTTGTTCTTATTCTTAGGTATAGAAACCAGTGGCGGACTAAGCCCTTCAGAGGCCCGGGTCGGCAAAGCTAAAATGAGGCCCCTAGTTTAAGAAGTTGATCTAATTTACAAGCTTTTTACTTAAACTTTTCACTTTACATTTGTATAAACGTTTATGTTTATTTAATTAAAATGTTTCAAGAGAAATTTTAATTGGACTTAAATAAACAAATAGACTTTATCGGGGCCCTAGGGAACACAAATTTGGGGCCCTGATGGAACGTGAAAAAAGTGAATGACAAAAACATTTTTCTGCTATTATTTCTGTTATTCTAAACTTCTGTCGGAATATATCTACCAAAAATAGAGGAAATTTTATAGTGCGAATACATAGGCCATGCGGGGGCCCCCGCGACGACAGGGGCACGGGCCCCGTGTGCCCGTATGGTAAAGACTGGATTAAGTATGATTGTGGAATTTTTGATTTCATCCATTCAGAGCCTCTGTAGCCCGGGCCCCCTGGCTAGTTACGCCCCTGATTAGCAGTAGTAGTAATTTTATTTATAAATTGTAAATTATCAGTTCAGACTATATTTATTGCGTTATTTGTATTTTATCTGAAAGAAATAATATTTGTATGGGCACAAGGCATAATTTGAAAACCCTGTTTAGGATTTGTTCAAGGAAACATGAAGGCGTTTGGGGGCTCCCCAGGGCCGGGGGTGCGTTAATAAAAGAAATTATTATGGGTATAATTTTTTCAATTAATTATTTTTAACGTCATTGTATATTTTTTATTGATATCATTGATTTTAATTTTTTATGTGATTGTAGGCAGATTTCGCTAATGTTAAGGGTGTGTGTTTTAATTGTGAATTCTACTGCCAATTCTGGGAATATTGATATCAATTAAAAGAGAACAACAGACTAGTTTCACAAGCTTATGTAAGAAGATTAGATATGCTCATAAGATCTTTTCGTCTTTCTAATATCTATTATAATATTAAACATACTAGTGGACGCAGAGTGGTCGAAATTCGACCAAGTGTGAACAATATTAATCTATTCTTAAATACAATACATAATAAACAAAAAAGTATATGTGTGTTCGTGTCAAATAGATGGTAGTGTGTGTAATGTTGTCCATATTGATTTAATGTATTTTTACGCATAATTAAAAAAAAATTATGTATTATTTTTGTATAGATGCCGCCGGCCATGGACATTTACAGAACCTGAAGGTCTTGTAAATGCTTTGACAACCTTTAAACGTAGGCCCCGATTATCTCACTCACACGAAGAATCGCAAAAGTATAATGTCTTCCTCTACGTCAATTCTCTGTGAGGCCGCGGTAACTACTTCCCTGGACGAGGATGCATGGATATTCGTACTCATCTAGTTTGTTATTATACTTTTTGAATTTCGTTTTCTTTAACAAGCTTGATAAGGTTCTACAAATACCAACCGTGAATAGCTAAACGGCTGATTGCCACACCGACGTAAATCCAAATGTCTTATCTATATTGTTTTTAGCATTTAAAGCAATTTTTGGAGCATCCATTGTTATATCCTTTCCAGCATGCAAACAATTTCGAATATCGTTTTACAACAAATTTCGTGCGAGAGATGTCGCCATAGCTTTTTTAGAAATTTAATATAATGCACTACAGTGCACACACATCTCTGCATTTAATTAGATTAAACATTAAAATTTGTGAAGTTACTTAGGCTTTGTTCTGGGGTTACTCGCAAATCTTCATAAGTACTTTTTAGGGATAAATTTATAATGGCATAATAACATTCCTATCCACGTCAATGAGAACACCGACATCTGTTGGTTTCTTCTGAAAACTTGATACTTAACATCGAACAGTTCAGGACTAGACACAGAGCTGTTTAGCCATATTTCTGAAAATATTATCGTATGATTTTTTTCAAATAAAACATTTTTATAGTTGTCTTGTAACTTGTAACGGACACCTCTAAAAAAATAATAGCTGCATACCACAGACCTTTGAATGAAGAGTTGTTTAGCTTTTAAACTCGATTGCAGGATAGAATATTATTTTCTATTATAACGAAGGATATTATTTTGCTCACATTGATAGTTGTATTAAGTTTTGTAGAATTTCTATTTTTCATTGATGAAAAAACCTGTTCCTTCAGCGATAATCTTTCTTCCAAATCTTTGACTTTAATCGATAATTTATTAATATGCGCTGTTAACTGATCTACGCTTCGTGATGACGTCTTGTTTTTATATCGTATGAGTCATCAAAGCTATCGCCACTGTTCGCCAGTTTGAGCGGCGTATCTTACCTTCTTTCCACGATAAGGACAACAGTTTAATTGCACAATGAGAGCACTTCCAATTTATTGTTTTTAAAATTGTCAATGTAAAGTTTACGCATAAGAAGTAATTTTTTCACAGCAAGACTGAGACTGATTTCTGAAGATTTAATTGATTTTGTGCAGGCACTACACGGTGTATTTATTTTGAATTTTTAAATGTGACGATAAAAGTATTTTAGAATGCTTGCTGGTTTTGTACCTCGGTCGAATTTAGATGTCTACAATCAAAAAACGTGCACGAATACCGCTGAGCTACGGCGCAAAGTATTTAAATTAAAGTATAATATATAAATAGGTATTTGAAAATAAAAAAACTTAAGGTTTTAAAAGTAAAAAAAAAAATATATCGTGCTTGTTACGTTTATTTAAAGCTGAGGGCACAAATATTCACTCTTGCCTTGAAGACGCCTACGTTATAATGGGACGGAGAGACCGACTCCGGCAGGTTGTTTCATTCCTTACATACGGTACGTATGATAAATGACGATGCGAATCATTTCGTTTTTATGCGAGGAACTTCGACACCAAAATGAGAAGTCCCACCGAACGTCTAGTTGTCCGATGATGGAAAGGGGCGAGAGAAATCAAATCGTGCAACTCCAACGCACATTCTCCAAAATGTAACCTATAAAAAACCGAGAGGCTGGCTACTCTGCGCCTGTGCTAAAGGCTAGTGAGACTGGTCTTAACCAAGTCACGGTCACCAATGAGCCTTTCCGCACGCCTCTTTTTTATGTGAAATATTGCCAAACGGGCAGACGGTTCACCTGATCGTAAATGAATACCGCCGCCCATGGACATCTGCTACACCCGAGGGTTACAGGTGCGTTGACAACCTTTTGAAAACTGGGCTCCGGCCATCTCACTCACCAGGCGAAACGCGTAAGTATTTGTCATACTTCCACTTTACGCTGGTCTTCTGTAAGGTCGTGGTACTTACCCGGACGGACCTGCCCATTCGTGCAACAGCCGAGGCGTCGTACTCGGCTTTAGACTCAATAAACCACCAAAGTTGATGTTTGAGGATATTTCGACTCTCAAAAACTGAAACCTATAGGTTCTGGTTGACTTTGGTTAAAAATTTTACAGCATAAGTAACCGGAAAATTCCAAAAAATGAAAGTTGAAAATTAAGGTTAGTTTTGGTACTTACAAGTTTTCGCGAAAATCTAAATTTGCCTATATCTTTTTACCGTGTTGACTCAGGACCGTGATTTATGCACCTAATAGGGACTATAGACCTCAGTATCTGGTATAAATTGTAACTTGCTAGGCCAACCCTTTCCTGAGAAAATAAGTGGTTGATACAGGGACAGACAGATGGACAAAATAACGATCTTGTAACCTTTTTTACCTTTTAAGGTACGAAACCCTAACAAAATCAAATAAAAAAAAAATCTAAATCATTTATTCATCGACATAAGAAACTTACATAGATGGTCACAATGGGGTTGACATATCCAAAAAGGATAAAAACCACAAAACAAATTCGGATAAAAAAAAAAAGAAACTTACATTTCATCTATCGATAGTCATATTTTTTTAAATCTACCACCGTTTCTTAATGAGGTTCCTTTCCTCCTCTTTCTTCCTTTTATCCTCTTTTTTGTCATTCATTATTTTTTCTTAAAAAAAATTAAAATAATATACAACAGATTTTTTTTCCTTTTAGTAATAGCTTGGGAGCGATCAACTCATTCCCAGGGGTTATTGTCATTAATGTATTTATTTGTATTATAATAACCCTTTTTATAAAGCTTTTCTTTAATAAAATTCTTAAACCTGCTAATAGGCAGGTTTTGCGCATTTACTGAGATTTTTTTTTAAAAGCGTATACACCGCCCCGTGAACGAGTTACACTATGGAGTCTAGTAATTCGCGTTACAACCTTGTGTTAGTTCCTAGTGTACATTATGTACATCAGTATTCTTATTAAAATTATTAATATTTCTACGTACATACATAACATTTTCATATATATATATTGAGAGGCTAACGTTAATATATTTATTTCTTTAAGCTTTTATGGCCCTTTTTTACAAAATAAAAATTGTTTCTATATCAGCCGCGTACCTCCATAGCAAAATACCATATGACATTATGCTATGGAAATAACTAAAATAAACAATTCTGTTTTTACATCAGTTAGACATCTAATTTTCCTTATAGCATACGCTGCAGATCTTAGTCTATTCGCAAAGTTGGATATATGGGGACCCCATTGAAGCTTTGCATCGAGAGTTATTCCAAGAAAGACAGTCGTATCCACAAGGCCTAACTCCCACCCATTTATAAGTACATTGGTAGCACCCAAATGTTTAAAATTAGGTGTTAAAAATTTAATACATTTAGTTTTATTACCATTTAATAGTAAATTGTTAGTATTAAACCAACGGACTTTTTCTGACATAGCATTATTTACCTCGTCAAGTGTCGATCGATTTTAAAAATCAATGAAGTATCATCTTGCTCATAAATGGCTGCCACATAGCGAGGAAGTGTTTGTGATCCAAGCTTAGAGTGTATTTGTACTTTAAAATAGTTTCTTTAAGTATTTAGAAAATCACTAGTTCATATCCGGACACACTGTATATTGGTTATTTCCATATATACGACAACCTGCCAAAAAACGAAGTATGAGAATTTTGTGTTTATTTAGTTCCTTATATTGAGTAAGTAATATTATATAATGTTCATAGAAAAATGTTAAAATAATTTTGAACTAAAATAGAACTTTAAAAAATAGGGGAAAAAAAGAACAAAATCATCTGGATCGACAAAAATAAAAAATAAAGAAAGCAATGATCTGGAATCGAAAAAAAGAGTTAAAAAATAAGTGTGTAAATGATCGTGACACGAACCACGGCCTTCTGTTTCGGGGCTGCCCGTAGGTTGTTATATATATATATATATATACATATATCATATATATATACATATCATATATATATATATGATATATATATATATATATATATATATATATACATATATATATATATATATATATATATATATATATATATATACAAGAATTGCTCGTTTAAAGGATAAGAGATGATAATCAAATTGTATTGACCAATTTGATTATCATCTCTTATCCTTGTTTCATATATGCTGATGATATCTATCTTTATCATTGTAATCATACATTATAAAAGACCAAGTAGCTTTATTGCAATAGCTACTTCTTTTTTGTTCTCCGGTATGTTGCGGATAATATTTGCAATATACATAGGTGTGCTATTTGCGAAAGCAGGTCGGTCACCACATGCTGATTACATTGAACAATTAGTGAAAAGTGATACTTTGAAACCTTTCATTTCAGATAATATATATGAGGATGCTAGATTGGATGTGGTAAGTAAAATAAATCCGTCTTCTTGCTCAGCATTGGTTTACCGCAAAATTTTTGTACTGTACTAAATATAAAGGAAAGTGCGGTTTGAACATTTTAAGACAAGAGTGTTCACTCCGTCATTATGTTCTGAATGTATTTCATTCTAGTTACATTCCTTATTTCATGCGTTAAAGATAATTCTTTATGTTTACCCTTAGAAAGTAATAATTGTGAATAAGATATTACATTTGAAAAAGGAAAAGATCAATAACCCCATGAAAGTGTCTAGAATTTTAATTACATCCCATAATTACGTTACAGCGAAACATTTTTTAACCTCTATGGAGTTTCTACGGAAAAATATGTAGGTAGGTTGTTTAATATGGAATTGATTTTGTCCACTATCAATGGAATGGGGCAGCTATAATATAAACATTATGTTATTAAGACTGTTAGTATCGTAGGTTTTAATCTTATCATCCTTATTAATAGTGGAAATTTTAGAGTTTACATTAATTAAAATTAATTGTGAGGCTGATTTCATTGAGTCAAAATCATGCTTAACGGATTCAGTATATTTAATCGAAACGTGAGACGCTGACTTCTGCGTTTAAGATATCTGAAGATCACAGAGGTAATCTCTATTCAAATCCAAGATGAACACCAAAATGAAAGGACGGCAACTTGCAAGCAATATTAGCTTTTTCTCCATTATTTTCAAAAATTAAATACATATTATCGATGATAGCGCAGTGTTAGCTCAAGCGAAGTGCAATATATTTGAAAGCACTGTTCGATGTCGACTGTATCTTGGTGTTCATTAAACATAAAACTATTTAGAGATATATTCGAAATTTCTCGGTGATTATTATTAAAATGTTATATCTCAAAATTTCAAGCCTGGACTGGTACAGAAATACAAGTATCCATTGGAAGTGCACAACGTGACTACACCAGATGGGTACATCCTGCAAATACATCGGATTCCATACGGTCGACACTCAAATAATCGACCGGATCCAAAAAAACCCGTAGTGTTTTTAATGCATGGACTTCTATCGTCATCAGCAGATTGGGTTGTTATGGGGCCTGGTACCGCCTTCGGTAAACACATTATTTCTTAATATTTTTTTGAAATTAGCGAATACTATACATATATTCATAATCCTAAGTGAAGTTCGAGATGTTGAAAATAAAGTAAAAGATAATAAAAGCTTTAAAATAGGTTTAAATTCCTTCTTATTTAATAAAATAGAACAGAATTGGCAACCCAATTGGCCTAGTGGATAGAGACCCCATCTCTTGCGCCATAGGGAGTAGGTTCGATCTTACTACTGAAAAAATATTCTGTGATTAACATGAGTGTTTTTCTAGTGTCTGGGTGTTTATTTATCCACAATTTGTATTTATTTACAAAAGAGCGATCTTTTATCCAATATTTACATTTTGAATTGATGAAAACTTTTTATCAATCAACGTACGAACGTTTATGTATCTTTATCGTTATCTGGTATCCATAGTATAAGCTGTGCTTGATTTGTTACTAGATAACGTTGTGTAAAAATATATCCCGAAATATTTTTTATTGTAACTGATTTAAACTTGTTTACGCCAAAAAAAAAAATTTAATTTAATTTACTGATAATTTATCTTTAGTGTCCACTTCCTATTTTTTAAATTTCAGTTTATAAGTGTGATTAACTTTTTTTACAAACGTTGTGTAGGCCTGTAATAATATATAGCTAATAATATAATGTATAGCTAAGAACACATAAATTATACTATATTTTGTGCTGTTGGTGTACCTAATAATAAGTAAATAAAATATTAGCAGTGAAACAAGTAAAGTGGCAGAAGCCAATTTTATTTAGTTTATTTTCAAATTCAAAATATCTTTATTCATATAGACGCTTGCGCTTTCTTATGAACCGTCGAATTTTACATAGATATTTCATATATAAGTTCGTAAGTGAGTTAGCTAACTAAAGTAACTTCAAAAAAAATATTTAAAAACCACCGTATGCGCGTAGAAGAATTGGAGGACAAAGCAAACTGTTATCGCCAAATTCTTAAAGAATCCTTAAAACTCACTTTTTCCTCCCTAAACATTTTATCTCTGTATTATATGTTTACTATAGCGTATACCTTAAACCCTTATTCTCACTGATCAATGATATCCTATGTAACATGGTTGCCTGGAAGAAATCGCTTCTAAGCGATAAGGCCGCCAATTGTACCTTTATGTAATTGCTTGTTGCTTTTGTAATCTGGTGTACAATAACGCGTATTTCATTCATTCATTCATTCTTTATATTTTTTAGGTTACATTCTAGCCGAGGAAGGATTTGATGTGTGGATGGGTAATGCTCGTGGTAACTACTATTGACGTAGACACGTACGTTTTAACCCTAATGGAATACTTAATACAAAATTTTGGGAGTTCTCCTGGGATGAAATTGGTAACATAGACTTGCCGACTATGATGGACTACGTACTTAAAAATACAGAAAATGACAAACTCCATTATGTCGGTCATTCCCAAGGAACTACAGCGTTCTTTGTAATGGCCTCCCTCCGACCACAGTATAATACAAAGATAATTTCAATGCACGCCTTTGCCCCAGTTGCGTACATGGCTCATAATCGGAGCCCTCTTTTCAACGCCTTAGCACCGCATGCAAACAATATCGAGGTAAATATGAAATGGTAATAAGCTATAAATGTCCAGAATTGTATTTTTATACGGTAATATTAATAAAGTACTTTTGTTAAGTAATAACGCAAAAATAAAATATTATAATGCCTACAAATTACGTCGTGGTCACGCCATTTTTTATGGCATAAAAAACATAAGTACGTTTAATGACTATTACATTTGACCCAAAGGCTTTTAGAACAAAATGCTATGTGGCATTCGAAATGTATAAACTCATCAAATCAAATCAAATTGGTTGGTAAAAATAGACGATTTGTGAATTTATAACATTCATTACATTAGAATATCCAATATTTACATTTCGAATTGATGAAAAGTTTTTATCAATCTGGGGTAAACTGTATAATTTTAAATTTTTGTAGTCTCTTGCGTCACTTATTGGTATCGGAGAGTTCTTGCCCAATACCATAATAATGTCCTGGGCGGGAGAAACTTTCTGTAAGGATGCCGCAATCACCCAGGATATTTGTAGCAACATAATGTTCCTTATAGGTGGATGGAACAAAGAACAACATAATGCGGTAAGTGGATTATACAATAATGGATTTTTATTATATGAATACTTTTTTCTTACTTTTTAATATGAAACTTTAAGCAATATTAATAATGTTTTTATTCTATATTAATAGTGTATGTAAAAGCGTTTAATGTCTACCACTACACCGTAAAATTCTATGGGTCTTTTTCCAACCAATACTAAGAACTATGTAACCACCATCATATTTTAGCATATGTAAGTAAAAAAGGTTGATAGAAAACGAACAAAATGGACAGTTTATAAAACAATGTGATTATTGCTTTATGAGATGGGAAGGATTTGCGATCTTCATTACACAATAGTAAATATAAACGAAAGTCTGGACAAATTTTGTAGTTAGTCAACATATCCATGAAAATAAATTAAATGCAATTGATAACGGTTATAACTTGGGAATAGGTAAATGTCAATAAGTGAATTTTCTGTATTACCATGGCAACCAAGTTGCTTAGCAACCAATGTCATTATGTCGCTTTTTGGGAGCCGGTGTGAGCACACATCGTAAAAATTTTTTACTTTCATGATTTTTTAAAGAAGTAAAACTTTAAAGAGTATGGATCCCATTAACATTATTCCTTAATCGTAGACTATGCTGCCCGTAATACTGGGGCATGCGCCGGCTGGTGCTGCTTTAAGGCAGTTTGCACATTATGGCCAAGGTATAGCTGAGAAAGGGTTCCGTCGCTACGACCATGGCTGGTTGACGAATTTGAGGAAATACGGTAGCCGGAGACCACCGAACTACGAGTTGTCGAACATTGTTGTGCCTGTTTTTCTACACTATTCGGATAATGACCCCTTGGCTCATGTTAATGACGTGGATCGGCTGTTCCATGAATTGAAAGCTGGAATCAAGATGCGGGTACCTCTGAGGTTATTCAATCATTTGGATTTCGTATGGGGGAAAGACGCGAAAACATTGTTGTATGAAAGGGCTATAAACTTAATGCGATCTGTTGAGAGTCAGTTTTGAATTATTTTTCACCAGATAAATAGTTAATTGCGTTATGTACAATATACGTCTTGTGACACTTTTAACACGTTTGTATTATAGCATTGTATCTTTAATTGAATCGGTTTTTGACGTTAATATTAATATGATAATATTGATTTAATAGTGGCCAACGTGCCAAGTCTACTTGAGCCGACTGGTATTGCAAGAGACGATGGCAAGAGACCGGATGGTTTGAGTTTGAATCCATGGAAGATGGGTGGGGTGCTGGTATGGGGTGCAACCTGTTAGACACGCTGGCCCCTTCCCATCTACATGGAACCAACAACAGAGCTGGTGCGGCTTGTGAAGTGGCTGAAAAAGCTAAAGCTTGCAAATAAATGGGTCTAGGCTCCGAATATGATTTTGCCTCATTTGGTGTCGAGACCCTTGGTTCGTGGGGTCCTAGCGCTATAAGGCTTTTTAAGGAAATAGCAAAAAGGTTAGTCGACATCACAGGAGACCGTAGAGCTGGACCGTAGACAAAGAATTAGTCTAGCTATTCAAAGGGGGAACGCTGCCAGTATCTTCGGAACCTTGCCTAAAGGGACTCCTTTTAATAAGATAGTTTAGTTATTATATTATAATTTTTTAAGGTTTTTAGTTTTAGGCTACAACTATATTATGAGAACATATTAATAGTATCTTCTATTAAATATATTGATATCAAAAGAAATGATGTATATATAAACACAGACCCTCAAGGCACAGATAATGTTATACAAGACTTCCGGTAATAAACGTCAAAATAATTCAAATAATAAACGTCGGACGTACCGGTCCGATGTGGACGTATAACAAACACCATTGTAAAAATGTGATTTGATATAGTGTGATTGCTGTATAGTATTCACATTATATAACACCAAGCATTGCAAAAAAGCAATATAACAATTGGATAAGACGTCGTCTTTCGAACAAGGAGAATATCCACCTCTCAGCCTAGTGGCTAGAGTCTGGATGCCGGCGCATGTTCGAATCTCGGCAGCGGCGATATAACTTTTGTGACAGTTTTATATATATATTTTTAAGTTTTGTTTCTAGTGCAGAGGTTAACACTAAAAAATTAAAAGTTAATAAACCCAATCTGTTTTTAATAATACATCGCGGTCACGGTCATACCGAATATTGATGGCCCATGGGTGACATATTTTCCGATGCGGTGGGCCGTATCAAGCTTATGGGTTCTTGTTGCAAATGTCAACAGGAGGAGGTTATCACTTAACATCAGGCGAACCACTAATTTGTTTGCCACAATTCGCATAAAAGAAAAGTCCATAGCAACACTTGAATGAGTAGTATGTTGAGATGTGTCCTCATATAGAGGGTAGAGGTGCTTTAATTAACATCCTAATGGAATATAGCCTAGCACACACTCAACCAGACTTTGGTGTTGAACGTATACAGCGTGTCTTTACCATCGCGACAATAAATGAACACACATATAGAGGATAACTTTTAAAATTGTATTAAAGATTTTCCTTTCCTTCTTTAAACATCAATATTTAACGAGTTATCAAATTGTCCAAAACAAAGAATTTTAGAACACCCTTACGTATAAAACTTTAATGTAAAGTTTATTTGTAAAGGTCACAAAGCATATGAATAGGTTGAATGAATTTAAAAGCGACAAAACATACTGTTAGAAAGAGAGGCTTGTAAAGTGGCGATGTGGCAACGAATGAAAAAGTCTCTGAATGTATGAATCAGTCAGATGTAGTTGTATCGGATGTTACAAATTTTGTTTCTTTTTTACTTAATTGTTTTGTTTGAAAAATATTTTTTTTAATTATGGATTTTTTTAACGTAAATATTTTTTTATGATTATTTACGTGTGTTCATTTATTGTCGCGATGGTAAAGACACGCTGTATAATTATGATGAAAACTGCCATAAAAACATTAAAACCAAAAAAAATATCATTGCACTAAAAATACCTTGTTGAGATAGATAAATGTAATTTCTGGTTATTCAATTGCCTTAGGTGCTGTCGATTTTTTCACACATGACGTGTGCTCAAAAGCATGAAAGGTTAACTTGCACCAAAAAAAGTGATACCTGCTTATTTTTTTGAGGATGTTACAGTACATCGTTTTTCCTGAGCCAGTAAGAGACGTCGTTTTTCCTGAGTTCTTAAGACAGAAAGCTAATAGTTATGTCGAAAACATCTCCCATAAAGAAAATGCTGTTACACTGTCATTTGCAAAGAATATTGCAAGGATAAATCCTCCTAATCCGCCTTTCCGGATGTTTTGTATACTTCAGGCTTTAAATGCGTGTGTATGTATATCGTTGTTGCACGAATGGGCAGATCCTTCCGGGGATGGACCTCGACCTCACAGAAGATCGGCTTGAAGTGGAAGTGTTACACTTTTGCGTTCAATCTAGTGAGTGAGGTTGCCGGGGCCCAGGTAGGCCACCTTTTAATAAGGTTATACAAAGGTGGCAACGCATCTGAAAGACTAATGGTGTTGCTAATGTCTAAATAAGTTGTTACAAAAACGTTTTTTCAGACAAAAAAAAAATTACGTGATGTAACTTTTTCGACTATAATATTTTTTATTAACAAAACAATAAGACAACAAAACGGCAAAGAAAAACAAAATAAGAAGACGATTTTAATGCAGAAGTTGTTTATAATTAGTCTTTTACTCTAATGATATGGTTTTTGACATTGACTATATTATCATAAATGACGTCAATAAACTAATCTATACTTATTATAATAAAAACGTAAAAAGAAAAAAGATTATTGGGGGCATGTATCAACGCAATAGAACCAAAAGCATTATTTTTAAAATTTTTGTCTGTTTGTCTGTGCGTTTGTACGCACTATTCTCAGAAATGGTTAAAGCGATTTGGGTGGAACTTTCAGAAATGTAATAATAAATTCATATAAGTAAATAGTAAGCATCACTCAACATTTAGTGTTAGTTTTATTTAAATCGGTTAGTAAGTAAGAAAAAGTGATATCAACTTAAAGAACCACATTGAAGATTTGTACGATAAAGTGCTTTACATACAATAGCTAATTTACAATACATAAATTACATACAAGTGCTTTACAAACTATAGTTAACTATATATTATGGTCTTTAAAATGATGATGATTGTAAGTTTATATGAAGTTAAAAAAAACCGGCCAAGTGCGAGTTGGACTCGTGCACTATGGGGTTCCGTACGTATGTGAGCCCAACTATATCATTTGACATCAGTCATTTGTAATAACACCTTGACTTTTTTTTATGTGAAAAGTTGCCAAGCGAGTAGACCGTTCACCTTATGTTAAATGAATACCGCCACCCACGGACATCTGCTAAACCCCAGGGTTGTACTAAAACCTTTTGAAAATTTTGCTCCGGCCACCTCATTCACCAGACGAAACGCGAAAGTTTTATACTTCCACTTTACGCCGGTCTTCTGTGATGTCGTGGTACTTACCCGGACGGGCCTGCCCATTCGTGCAACAGCCGAGGCTGCTGCTTGGCCCTAAAACCGTTAAACGTTGACTGTGGCACATATAATCATAAACTATCATCTGGTGTGGCGGCGGGTCGAAATGCGTCTCTAACGATATTTCCACCAGTGCGTGGCGACGTGGAGTCTTTCTCGACTCACCAGAATTGGGTAAATTAAAATGCTATAGCTTTGCAAGAACATGATATAAACAATTTTTTTGTACTGTTAGGATGACCTTGAACCTAACGTCCTTAGGCTCGATTCGCCCTGCATCTGCTTAACATGAAGTGGGCCAGGAACCATGGAAAGCGACGGGCCGATATCGACCTGAACCGCACGAGAAAGTAGTGATGGGCGAAAGTTTTTAGAAGGGATGGGCGGGCAAAATACCCATACTAATGTTATGAAACTGAAGTGTATGTTTGGTTGAACTCGTTAATCTCAGGGATTACTGGTCTGATTTGAAAAATTCTTAGATAGCCCGTTTATTGAGAAAGGCTAAAGGTTACTTTTTAAGGATGATATAAAATATAGTAAACGCAGGCGGAACCGTGGGTGAAAAGCTAGTGAAAAATATTTTTGAAATAAGAACTACGGATATGTGGATAGATTGCCCTAACATTATTAAAATGTTGATTAAATTGGCGATTATTTCGTCAATATTAATTGATATGTTGATGATATCTTTCTTTATCATAATAATGCTATATTATAAAATACCAGGTGGCTTCGTTGCGATGACTTTTTCTCTTTTTGTTCTTCAGTATGTTGCGTATAATATTTGCGTTATACCTAGGTGTGTTATTTGCGAAAGCAGGTCGGTCACCACATGCCGATTATATTGACCAGTTAGTGAAAAGTGAGACTTTGAAACCCCGTATTTCAGATAATATATATGAAGATGCTAAATTGGATGTGGTAAGTAAAATAACTGATAACCGTTGGGGAAGAAAGGTTCTCGAGTGGCAGCCTCGTACTGGCCATCGCAGTGTAGGACAACCCTCCACTAGATGGAGTGACGACCTGTGCAAATGTGCGGGAAGTCGATGGATGCAGGTGGCTCAGGATCGTACTTTGTGGCGGTCTATGGAGGAGGCCTATGTTCAGCAGTGGACCCTAACAGGCTGAAATGATGATGATGAAGTAAAATAAATTTGTCTTTTAAATTAGCGTTGGTATACTGCAGGATTTTATACTGTACTAAATGTAAAGGAAAGCGCGATTTGAATATTTAAGATAAGAGTGTTTAGTCTATCATTATATTCTGAATTTATTTGATGCTAGGATACATGGTATGTAGGTAGGTTAGAAAGTAATGAATGTGAATTTGGCAAAAGACAAATAAAAATTATTTAAGACAAATTGAATTTTTTCGTTATAATATGAGTATTATGTTATCACGTCTGTGAGGATCGTATCTGTCAAATACTCGTATCGTCATTATTATAGGTTGTAATAAAGTTTGGATTCACTAACGTAAATTGTGAGGTCGATATCAAAAAGTAAAAATCATGCTAATGGCTTCAGTAGACTAATAATCTTTGATACGGTGATTTCTGTATTTAAGATATTTGACGATCGCAGAGATAACGTGTATTCAAATCAACGGTTATACATTGTAAATTTTAAGAACACCAAAAATACAGATGATGGAAACTTGCAAGCAAGAATAATTTATTATCGTGTATTTTCAAAACTCGCTGCATTCAATGCATGCTGTACTCAAGCAAAGTGTATATATTTATATAGTATTTAAAAATACTGTGCGATGTCGACTGCATTTTGAAATGCAATAAACCTTAAACTATTTTGGAATTCATTCAAAATTTCTTCGTAATTAATAATTTGTTATACTCAAAAATTTCAAGCCTGGACTGATACGGAAATACAAGTACCCATTGGAGGTGCACAACGTGACTACACCAGATGGATACATCCTGCAGATGCACCGGATTCCACACGGTCGACACTCAAATAATCGACCGGATCCAAAAAAACCCGTAGTATTTTTAATGCACGGACTTTTATGCTCATCGGCAGATTGGGTTGTTATGGGGCCTGGCAGTGGCTTTGGTAAGTACATTATTTCGTAATGATTTCTTGTCACGCGAAAAAATTTATTTATTGGCTAAAATAAAAGTAAAATAAAATATAAAACGACATATAATCAAAATATTAACATCGAAACAAGTGAAGTGGCATAAGCTAATTTATGTATAAACAATTTGTTTATAAACCACCGTATGCTCGTAGAATTATTACCATTCTTGCAATCTGTTATCGTTGTTTTTATGTTTTAGGTTACATTCTAGCCGAGGAAGGATTTGATGTGTGGATGGGTAATGCTCGTGGTAACTATTATTCACGTAGGCATGTACGTTTAAACCCTAATGGAATACTTAATACAAAATTTTGGGAGTTCTCCTGGGATGAAATTGGTAACATAGACTTGCCGACTATGATAGACTACGTACTTAAAAATACAGAAAAAGACAAACTCCATTACGTCGGTCATTCTCAAGGAACTACAGCATTCTTTGTAATGGCCTCCCTCCAACCACAGTATAATACAAAGATAATTTCAATGCACGCCTTTGCCCCTGTTGCGTACATGGCTCATAATCGGAGCCCTCTTTTCAACGCCTTAGCACCGCATGCAAACAATATCGAGGTAAATATGAAATGGTAATAAGCTATAAATGTCCCGAGTTTTATTTTCTACAGCAATATTAATAAAGTACTTTTGTAAAGTAACAATACAAAAATAAAACATTATAACGCCTACGCACTTAGGCATTATAATGCCATAATGGCATTATAATGCCATAATGGCATTATAATGGCTAAGTGCGTTTAATGACAATTATATTTGATCCTTCTCCCAAATTTCGTTTGAATATACAAACTCGTGAAATAAAATCTAATATGCGCGTAAAAATAGAAGATGATTTTGAATAGATGGAAACTGTATGTCAATTTGTAGTAAACTTTTTTTTTATGCGAAAAGTTGCCAAACGACCTGACGGTATACCTGATGTTAAGTGAATAGGGTTACAGATGCGTTGACAACCTTTGGAGAATTGGGCTCCGGCTACCTCACTCACCAGACGAAACGTGAAAGTATTTGTCATACTTCCACTTTACGCTGGTCTTCTGTCAGGTCGTGGTACTTACCCGGACGGGCGTGCCCATTTGTGCAACAGCCGAGGCTGCTGCGTGGCCCTACCACCGTAAACATTGAAAACTGTATATATTACATTTTTTTAGTCTCTTGCGTCACTTATTGGTATCGGGGAGTTCTTACCCAATAACATTATAATGTCATGGGCGGGAGAAACTTTCTGTAACGATGCCGCAATCACCCAAGACATTTGTAGCAACATAATGTTCCTTATAGGTGGATGGAACAAAGAACAACATAATGCGGTAAGTGGGTTATACAGTAACGCTGTCTACTGATTGTATGAATACTTTCTACTAACGTTTAAGGTTTTTTATAATGGAAATTTAAACTTTTTTGTTATTTTTAACAATAAGGTTATTAATATGTATTTCTGCACCGTAAACTTGGGTCATTTGACAAATCATCTCTTTGTCGAGTTCAATCAATAAACTATATAACCATCATTATATTTTAGCATATATGTAAGTAAAATATTGATAAAAAACAAAAAAAATGGACAGTTTATAAAACATTGCAAGTTTTTAGATACAAAAGGTTTTTGTGTGATATTGTACCATCTACAAGAATTCAAAAATAACTGCTAATGTGATTACTAGGTTATGAGATGGGCCCATGGATGAGGTCATGACACAAAAGTAAATATGAACGATAATACGAACTATGTTTGAAGGTGTTCAACATATCATGGAGTTTTGGTCAACGCCAAGCCTTTAAAAAATTTTTTTTAAATCAAATGTAGTATTTATTACCAATGTGAGAAATGCTAATTTTTCCCAAGATCATTTAAACAAACTGGATCGCCTCTGGTTTACGGAAGTATGACCATATATTCATCGTTCATTGTTCGCTCTCAGCTAAATTGGCTCACCATTGGACAAAGGTGGTATTCTAGAATTATGCTCGTGCTTTTCTACATTTTAAATGAACGCCTTCCCCTTCTTATCTTAAAACAGGTTTTTGTATACATATAGGTTTATTTCATAATAGGGTACTTTGTTTAACTTATCTATCTACTTAGCTATTCATATCATAAGTTTTCACTATATCCCGGCTTGACTGGTAAAGAATGCCTTTGGGTATTAAGTCCGCTCTCCATAACCTTTTTTATTTAAGGTTAGACCTAAAAAAATAAAAAGATATGAATACCATTAACATTATTCCTTAATCGCAGACTATGCTGCCCGTAATATTGGGGCATACGCCGGCTGGTGCTGCTATAAGGCAGTTTGCACACTATGGCCAAGGTATAGCTGAAAAAGGGTTCCGTCGCTACGACCATGGCTGGGTGACAAACTTGAGGAAATACGGTAGCCGGAGACCACCGAACTACAAATTGTCCAACATTGTTGTGCCTGTTTTTCTACACTATTCGGATAGTGACCCCTTGGCTCATGTTAATGATGTGGATCGGCTGTTCCATGAATTGAAAGCTGGAATCAAGATGCGGGTACCTCTGAAGTTATTCAGTCACTTAGATTTCATATGGGGGATAGATGCGAAAACGTTGTTGTATGACAGAGCTATAAACTTAATACGATCTGTAGAGAATCAGTCTTGACAAATTCGTCACCAGACAAGATAAATAGTTACTTGCGTTACGTACAATATACGTAGGATCTACTAACATCTAAAATGTCTTTTATTTACTTAACAATTACTAGACCAGTGATCAAAGTCGACCACATTGATGTTATGCCTTGTCTGTTTTTTTTCGCGTTAGTTAAATAAACAAAATATGTATATTTTTTAAAGAAAGATATTTTGAACCCTTTCCAATATTTTTTTTTCAATTAATAAATAGCCTATATCCTTTCTCAGGCTCTAGAGTATCTGATTTGGTACCAAATTTCATTTAAATCAGTTCAGTAGTTTTGGCATGAAATTGAAAATGTATTATAAACATTGGTATTGCATAAAAGCATATTTCCACACTGTTGAAAATGAGTAAATTACTCAGCAAGCACAAATTTGTTTAATAACGTATTAAACCGTTAAGTCTCAGCATTACATAATGACATAGTTCCACACTGTTAGAGAATAAGTTAACATATATAGATAAGAACAAGCTAATGTTATTAACGAAAAGAACTTGCCTTCTAGAGAACAAACTAATTACTATTAATACATGATTTAAAGCATTACTCATATGCAGATGAAGAAGTTAGCAATTTTTGTTCCTTAAGAAGTAATAAAATGCAATAACCTATAATAGAAGTTAGCATCGTTTTCATTTAGTATACACAAAGCAAAACGTTCATATGAGTTATCACTTGGCTACATGAGGTCATTAAGCTTATAAAATATTAAAATATAAAATAAGACTAAATCGCCATTAATAATAAATATGAAAGTCGAAAGAGTATACTACTTCTAGCCAAGAGAATAATTCTCAAGTTATAAGTACAAAAAGTGATGTTTGCTTTAAAAACCTAAAGGTGGGATTTCATTCGTTACATGTTCATGTGAAGACCTTGAAATCCCCATAATAACTGGGTGTCATCAATTTTTATTGCTGGTTCATACATTACAGGCACTATAAGTAAATGTTCCTAATAAGTCATTGGAATCAATTAAGTGAAAAATTCTAAAAAAGACGGTTCCTTTGTTTATTCCTTTGTATTCATCATCCGGATGCCAATTTTGACCTTACTAGGTCATCTGGAACTGAGTTAAAGTTATGGTCTATAGGTAAGTGATAAAAATAACGATTTTACCACGTTAATATCTAAATAACTGTTTTAGATGTGTTTATGAAATTTGGAGCACAATTGTATCTCGCAAGTATATGAGCCAAACTTTACATGTTTATGTGAAATAGTTTTTGAGTTATAAGGGGGTCAAATTGTTCGTGTAACATTACACACTACCACACTTGGCTTGAAACGCTAACGCATATCTTGGTATGGTTTATGAATACATTTAAATAATTTATAATGTATTTTAAATATGACACGTAACAATATGATAAAACATTAAATAAACAACGGAGCAAAACTGATTGTAATATGAAATCGTTTCCTATCACAACGAGGTAGAAAGGATAATATATCTAATTCAATTTTAAACGTGATAGATAACATTATATTTGTGTTGATAAATATGTTGTTTGCTGCGATTTATAAAACAATCAACGCAGAGATTAAATAGATTATAATTATGACAATGAAGATAAAATGTAGAACAAAACAAGTAAAATCTTTCTAGATATAATATTGAGTTCTTTATTCAGTATAACCATACTGAATAAAGTAATATTGAATACATCACCACTATTTTAAGTTCAGATTGCTCTTTTTGTTTGAAATGAATTGTCATAAATGTATATCCACCATCGAGTGCCACCTACAATTCAAGTAAAAAAAAATTAAAAGTATTGAGGGACTACAAATAATTAATCGTGAAGTAGTAACGCAATATCACTTTTACTTCAAAACATGAATTTTCAAATTAGTCTTATTAATATATAGTACCTGGAGGACCTTTTTTTTGGTAAATTGTGTATTTTGGAAATTAAAAAATAAAGAAAGCAATGATCTAGTATAGAAAAAAACGTTATGGTATTTTATTACGCCGCTATTTCTTCACATGTTATTTTTCTTCATTATATGATATGTTTCATAGGATTATACCATGAAAACCAGCGTAAATTAGAATGAAAAGGTATTAATTTACTTCTAAAGAGCGGATGTGATTTTTAAATGGAACTCCATTGTAATGCAAATTTTGTTTTTCTTTCCTTAAACAACTCACAATAAACTGAAGAACTGTTAAACGGTAGCTCGGTTGTTAGAATCATAAAATTGTTATGATTCTAACCATCGAGAGTTTTAAATTATATACTTATGTTTATTTACGTGAATCTTAAATAATATAATAGAACTCAACGAAAATAAACAGCAGTTCAGCTTTATGTTCATTGTTTATCTAATATGAATCATAATGTGTAATCCGTGTTGATTATATTTGTATATATTAGTTTGGTATTGTTATATTTAAATAAACTTTATTTTTTAAACTTGTTTTTAAAAGTGGAGCTTCTACCCAGTACAGAATTAATTTAATTAATTTATAATGTTACACTTAAGATATATCTATTGTTTTTATCCCATGTAGGTACCATTACTATTAACTCATTTTTTACATTTAATAACTTCTTTAATTACACACTTGATAACTTACGGTTTTTTTAGCGGTTTTTTTTACTGTAACTCGAAATCACGGGTAGTACATGCTCCGGACTGAGATAGTTAACGTCCTAGTGATGTGAACTTGGACTATTATTATGCACCTACCTAAACTTTTCTGGATGGCGATCACTTTTCCCAAGGCGGGATGGTGACCTGTTTGTTTATAAAGTATAGATAAATAAATAAACGCCAAATTATACGATGAAATCTTTCAGTGGTGGATAGTCAGACGTGCATGGTAGCATTCCCGGGTTACGTAAACAACATGCGTTTTGCTATTAAAACCTAGGGCTTTCGACAAACGATGCGTCGAGCTTGTCGCCATCCCGGGGAGTCGTTTCGGCATGTTATCTCCGGTTGTTCCATGCTTTCTAACTCTAAGTATCTGCATAGACACAACCTAGTAGCCAGAATCCTACACCAAGAGCTCGCTCTAAAATCGGCGGAATCAAAGTATCTTCAGGAATTGAGCGATGGTGGGCAACTCTAAATCGACATGTAGGTCGATATTACGCATGAATCAGGGTGCTCCTGTGGCTCTGCGCATGAACCGATTTTGGATGACCTGAAGACGGTGTATTTGTTTCGGGGCGATATGTGCGAAAACCGGACTCGCGTATGTCATAATAGGGCGAACTACTGCCTTATTAAGGTCACCTTGTTCCGAAGGGACATTTTTGAATTTTTTTGGGGAGCGGATAGAGGCGGCTGAGTGCGAAGGCCGCCCGGTTCCTGAGCCGAGTCACGTGCTGGTTGAATTTAAGTTGGGAGTCGAGGACGACACCTAAGTATTTGACTTTGTTCACCCATGGTACCGGACTATCCATGAGCTTAACGGGAGGTGGTGGGTTAGTTAAGTTTTTATGTGAGAAAAGGACGGTCGCGCTTTTAGCGGGATTGATCTCGATCCTCCAATGCCGAAACCAGTCACCGATGGTGATGGCTGCGGTTTGAAGGCGTCGATGGATCGTTTCGGGTGTTCTGCCTGTAGTATAGAGACAGGTGTCGTCAGCAAAGAGGGCAAATTCTACATCTTTGACACGCGGTATGTCATTGGTGTAGATCGTAAATAGGACTGGGCCCAACACTGACCCTTGGGGCACCCCGGCTTGAACTTTTAGGATCTGAAGGATGCTAGCAGGAAGGAGTTTGGTCACCTTATTGGTGATGCCGTCTGAGCCAGGCGCTTTGCGTGGGCGTAGTTTTTTGATGGTCTCTATTAGTTCTAGGCACGTGACCGGGGGAACGGGATCGCGAAGTGGCTCTAAAGCTTTCCTTTCAACCTCTTCGTTCACCTTGCGGAGGTGTTCTGGGTTGACCGGAAGCAGACTAGGGGCGCAGTGGGACTCTAGACTGTCAGCTAGGCATTCGGCTTTCTCTTCGTCCAGCATTGCTGGCGTTATCGGGCGGATTAATGGTGGCATGTTTAAAGTGGAGTTTCCCTTTAAGGATTTGGGAAGATTCCAGAAGGCTTGGTGGGACGGTTTAATTGAGGCTAAGGTGGAGTCCCACCGATTCGTGAGTCTGCTATGCGTGTTTTGACTTCACGCTGCAATTTACGTAGCAGTCTGCGATTCGAGTCGGTGGGATATGTATCGTAGGCACGTGTGGCAGCATTCTTGCGTCTCAGTAAGTCACGCACATCGTCTGGCAGGGCCCAGCGATGGTCGTCCATTGCTGGGACCTGTCTCGAGCATTGCTTGACGACGGTGTTGACGTGGCTCGTGAGAGCCCGAATTGCTGTTTCAGTGTCTTGTTTGTTACTAAGTTGGTCGGGAATTGATTGCAAGAGCGGAGGATTGGGCTTGTTGAATCTAGTTTTTACTTTATGCCAACTAATGACTGTCTTGGTTTGGGGGGCGGCTATTGCCGAGGGCCCTAGCCGAAGGAGAACTGGTCGGTGATCAGAGTGAAGCTCATGTATCACTTCTGGATCGCGTATGGAGAGACTGATGTTTTTGATGACTGCAATATCAAGCACATCCGATGAGTGTTCCGCTATGTAGGGAAAGTGCGTATGTTCGACGGGGGCTACAACTTCAAAGTTGAGCCTGTCGGATAGCGAGTCGAGTGCGATACCTCGACTGTTGGTACGTGTCGAGTTCCATCGGGTGTGGCTACACCCGTGGGTTTGCAGATGCGTTGGCAACCTTTTTGTAAATTGGGCTCAGGCCACCTCACTCACCAGACGAAACGCGAAAGTATTAAACTTCCACTTTACGCCGTTCCTCTGTCAGGTCGTGGTACTTACCGGGACGGGCCTGCCCATTCGTGTAACAGCCGAGGCTGCTGCGTGGCCCTACCACCGTGAGCACCGGGATCTGAAGTACACTTACTAATTTGTATTCTTGAAAATAAATACCTAATAGTTCTAAAACTAAAAAAACATTTTGTAGATAGCCGAACTGAAAAGAAAATAATTTTCAATAAATTTTAATTATGAATAGTGTGATTAACAAAAAAAATATTATTGCAGAAAAGCGTCTGGTGCTTTTTAAGATTTTTCCATTACGACTTTACTTTTACCAGTATACCTTAAAATATTATAACAATTGACTGCAGGCATCAATGCACAGAGGAGGCCTCTAAACAACTGTAGCATATATTATTTATAAATAACTATTTCTTTCTCCTTTACTCTCTTTTTACTGACTTTTTCATTTCAATTTATGTTACTATTTTTTTCATATACAGCACGTATATTGCATATACAGCGTGTCGTTACCATCGCGACAATAAGTGAACTGTTTATAAGTTTTTTTTGGTAAGTTGTAAATATCTTTTGATTTTAAGGTTATGTTATTGTATATTTTATAAATAACATTGTTTGAGTATATACCATGTTTCGCAAATGTTATGTTTTCTCAGAATGCCAGAGAAAAGTCTAGGTATAGGTGATGCGTTTTGACTTATAATTATTTAAGAAATGTTTCTTGTGTTTCGACAAAGGTGTATAGAAATATATATACTGGTTCTGCTTTGTTCTGGGTAACACGACACTTTTGTTGAGGTTAGATTAATATTTCTCTGATTTTTTTATAGAAATATTCGAATTCATGATGAGCTTATGTCATATTATAACCTACAGCCATGATAATTTATTTATTAAAAGGTATACCGTAGGCGCAAACTTAATTAGGTCACGCGTCGACTTGTTGTGCGTTCTGCCACATATGAGTACACCCCCCTCGCCTGTTACACCACAAGCGAACCTCCCTTTACTCCCCTCTGTTCCCATCCCATTATTTTTCTCTTTGTTTGCAGATTTACTGTATAAATAAGTTTCATAATGGACTTACGCTGTTATCAATGGCGCACTAGTGCCGCCATTTTACTGTTTTCTGCCATCTGTAATCACGATCATAAGTTCGTAAGTAAAGGCAATGTGCTACCTAAGGGTATTTGAATTTCCCCGTTGCGAACCCTTTCCAGCGTTATTGGTTCGAAACGTCAATTCAAAATAAAAACGCGATAAAATCCGTAATCTAATTTCATTTAACTTGTAGCAATTTGTTAAATTACCATGTCAAAAACATTTTAAATATGATTCGTATTATTTTATAAAATAACGAGACACTTGCAAATATTTTAACCCTTAGGTAGCACATTGCCTTTACTTACGAACTACAACATTTAATATGTAGAATATTCGCGTAAGAAGTCAATGAATTGCTACAAGACTTAAAACAATTCTTATGCTAAGTTTTAAAAATTTTGGGTACAGATATAAAAATTTATTATTGCGTTAAGTTGTACATACATAAACCGATTATTTGATAGGTTGCGCCTTTTTCGTTTATTCTCGAAACAAATTTAGCGCGTGTTGCAGCATCGGAAAATAAATCTACCCCGGGATGGATACGCGATACGCGTTGACATGTAATGTTTATCGACCGTGACTACTTCGCTCTTCACTGCTCACACAGAACCGACACAAATTTCACGTTAAAACTAACGTTCCGTTAAAATTTCCGCTTGTACAAAAGCTTGGCTTATGTAACTTTTATGTAAATCATTCAACACGCCTCTTGGATTTTATAGTTAACTTAGCACAATACTCGTATTAACCATGATGGAGGCGTACGTAATATACGTCAGCTGCATCAGATGAAGCTTTATTAGTCTCGGGACTGAAAGCAAAAACATTAGTTAATACAAGATACAAGAATATAAGTACTGCATTTTGTTTACATGAATTAATATATCTATATATATATATATATATATATATATATATATATATATATAAGCCCTTCGGATCAGATCAGCAGCAGCCAGGGGACTTGCAAGTGTCATTTAGATAAATCTTTGTCCTCAATGTTGATAATATTCTTCGACATTATAACGGGCCTGTCCCATTAGGGTTGCGTTTACAATGTGTTTGAAATTATTTGTGCGTAGTTATTTGTAGATGTTGCTATTTTATTATACACGTTAACACATCTACCAAGAAACTACTTCTTGATTTTAGTCTGTCTTTAGCTCGGTAATTCCAAAGTATCACGGTCCCGACGCAATGTGATGTTAATCTGTTGTTCTAGTGTTTAACTGTCGTTGTCGATACGTACTATGATTTTGTGGTAGGGTCACGCAACAGTGTTCTCGGTTGCACGAATGGGCATGTCTGTTCGGGTAAGTACAACGACCTCGCAAAAGACCGTGATGAAGTAGAAGTGCTACACTTCTGCGTTTCGTCTGGTGAGTGCGGGAGCCGGGACCCAATTTATTAAAAAGTGGCAACGTATCTGCAATCGTACGGGTGTTGCAAATGTCCACGGTTGGCGGAACCGCCAGTTTGTTTGCCACTTTTTCACATAAAAAAAATGTTTTTCGTAATCAGTTAATACAAGATAATGTTTTCGAGTATGTATAGCGACGGGAGCGTTAAAACACTCATTAACTTAAAAAGATTGCGTCTTGACTTAAGTGGACCCAAGCCATAGACGGCCCGTAAAGCTTGCTTTTGTACTTAAATAATGTGTTTAAACTGGATGCGGAATTACCGGAACCCCATAGTGAAACCGCACCTGACCATAATACCACGGTATTATGGTCAGGTCAAAAACAAGCATAATATTCAAATTTAGTTGTTGCCTTTTTTATTAGTTGCCTGTTCTTGCATATGGCAAAGACAGCAGCGCTCAACTTGTTACACTTGTTAGACAACTTAGATGAAGTAAATCGGTTGTTCTAGTCTAGGTCTATCGAATTATACTACTACATTATTAATTTTTAAACTGACAAGGAATAAAAAATTTAATAGTATAATGATATTTGTATTGTATTGTTTTAATAAGTATTTAAGACACACTAAATATACAATGAAAAACAACTATTTATTAGCAATAAAGAAATACAGTGGTTCGGCATAGTATAGTGCAGTTACAAAAATTGCTCTTTTTATTAAAAAGTTCTCGGATAAGATCCAATTTTCAGCAGCACGCGTTCAATTTTGTACCGGAGAATCCTCGTACACTTCCCATTTTCATTTTGCAAATTAAATATGCTGAGAAATTTCCCTGAATGGATGTACTCGAGGTACGAATTTGTGAATTCAAAGTGAGAAAAGTGTAGTATATTTTAGACAAACATAAAAATTAAAATACATTTTTATTACATCAGTAAGATTTAAAATGTCTTAGAAATGAGTAAGTACTTCACTTACTTCATTTTCTTTACCTATGTTGTCAGAATTTTGATATGCTATTTTCCTAACTATAACGATAGTTTAAATTGTTAGTTAGACTGTAATAATTTGTGAAGATGTAGTATTGTAATATTCTATGTGTAATATTCTTTTAATATATTAAATAATTTTCAGTGGGATATTTTATTATTTTCCTTCGTTGAGCGCGCCTCACACCAGGCAAGTTTATACACTGTAATCTCCGTTAGATTTCGTGATAGTTTTTTTCACGGGTGACTTCACATGGTGCAAGTTTCAATGCGATATTATCGGTAGTTTTGTAACGTGTGCAGTGACAGTCCAGATATCACCACCACTCTTATCGTGATTATATGTAGTTGTCAAACCACTTGATCAAATACTGCTTTCCGATTGGCTGTAAGCCTAATCCAGCAGCAAATTTTACGCGGAAAATATGCATGTGCTGTCTATAAATCTAGCCTGGTCTCTAGCAACAAGCCCGCGTCTTTGTGACTTCGGTTTCTATCTCCACAGCTAGCTCTGTTGCAAGGTTAGGCCGCAATAAACAATCCAGCAAGGAAACTTGCCTCGTGTGTTCGAGCACTAAAGTGTACTTCAACCTCGAACCGCTAGATGTGGAGATTCTATCTGTTGGGGATGTAACGGATTAAGCGCTCCCTTTGTTGAACTGGAGCTGATACTGAAGCGTGTCCGAAGGCTCATGAGCAAGCATTAATGTTCATAGGTTGCTTAAATATGTAAAAACAAGTTTTAAATATTTGTCGTACGTTGAAACATGATGAAATCATTGGTTATTAAAAAAATAAGAAATGTTTAAACATTACTTACATTTCCTTGTTATAGACGAAAAATTAGGTTTCTATTTTTTTATATGAAACTTTGTTAAGCGAGCATAACTATACCGCCACTCATGGACATCTACAATACCTGAGGATGTGCTGACGACCTTTATAAATGATTTATAAAATGATGTCGTGTACCACCGCACATGAAAAGCTGTTTAAGACATTGTCGGAAATATTATCGCACGGATAACGCACACAAATACTACGTCCATACGTTTAGGATGGGTGTATATGTAGTGCATATGACATTTTTGTTAAAATTTATTCAAAGTTCTATTAACTATCATGCTATTGGATTTTCTCTATGAAAAAATATACGTCTCACTTACTTTTTTTTCTTCAATTTAAACAAAAACTTTAATTAAAAACCTAAAAATGTTTCGCTTATAAGAATTGAAAAAAAAAAACGTATAAATGCGCGATGGCCTAAATATAGAAATATCATCTAACATTACGCTTTTAGTTTTCACTTACATTTAAGTTATTAAAATTTTAGAATTTAATAAGCGCATTTTACAAATACTAAACTTAAAAGTAGGTACATGTTAGAAAATATATTTTAACTTCCAGTTATGGAAGCAAGACGTAGCTGTAATGTAGAAGCAATATGTTTTATTAACATTGAATTTCATGAGTATGTATTTATGTGGGGCAGGCAGCACATACGTACTGATTTAAAATTGTATCACGATTTCAATTGTATTATTTTTTCAAATTACTCTTGCATAAAATTATGGCACAAGCATGTTGCAATCGTGTTATATTATATAAATGTTGCTGTTAAATAAATTGCTCCCGATATTTATTAAGAATTATGATAATGAATAAGACATTAGGTACATACATTTTACATTAGTGTAATTTAATGTTTTTATGAAACCTATAATATAAAAATAAATCAAAAAAAATTACTAGATTGGTAGACCTTTGTTGTTTGTTGTAAATTGATTCACGTCCCAAACACTGGAGCAATTTCGTGCATAGTCAAAGAGCTTTTGTCAGCGTTTCTCCAGGCAAAAACGATTGTGCATTTGGAAAAAGATTTCACGTACCTAATAGTGTATTGACAAATATTAAATTTCAATACTTTCGAATGAATGTAAATAAATAATACATACCGTGTACCACATAGTCATCAAGTTTGACATGAAAGCGTTTTGAACAAAAAAAACCTTCCACAAAAAAGTCTACCACTTCAAAATATGAAAAAAGTTTTTATTTCATACATCGTAACTGTTTTTTAAAAAAGTTCGCGCTTTCAAATTTATAACAATGTCAAAGTTTTTCCTTAGACTGGAAATCTTCATGTATATATGTACCTATGTGTTAATACGTTTATACATGTTCATTACATAACAAGCATTTATGTATGTAAGTATTGATTTTTATTTAAACGTGTATATATACTATATTTATTTATTTGTTTATTTATTTATTTATACTTTATGCACAAGCTGTACAGAGGCGGAATTAATGCCACAGGCATTATCTCCCAGTCAACCTTGGGGTGGTACAGAGAAGATTTGGTAGGTGCACAGAAAGATGTCAAAAGAAATAAATAAAAAGAAAACACTGTTAAAATATAAACTGTTGTAAATGAAAGTAAATACACATGTTAATTATAGTACAAATATAATAAATACTACCAGTTGTATGTACATACATACTAATACATACATATCTTACTAAATATATACATAAAATCATATATACATACATAAATAAATGTATACATACAATTATAAGTACATATATACATATACATAAATAAATTCTGACAATTAACGATGGAGTTGACCTGCCGACAAGTTTTTGAGGATGTGCTCACGTGATTTTTTTTAAAATACAAAGCGACTTTTAGCCAACCTGATTTTGAGAGGTAGCTCATTCCACGGAAGGATAGACTGAATAAAGAAGGAAGAATGCATGAAATCAGAACGGTGAGGAGGACATACGAGAAGACGATTATGCGAGGAGCGAAGGTTTTTATTGCTAACAGCACATAGATATTGGAAATGATGGGATAAGTAAGTCGGAAAAGAAGAAGAGTTCAGGAAAGAGTATAGAGTAGTCAGTGCTCTTAGGGAGCGTCGTTGACGTATGGGTAGCCATTGAAGTTGAGCACGGTAAGTAGATACATGGTTATATTTGCGAAGATTGAAAACGAATCGAATGTAGTTATTCAGAAGTTGGTCGAGTTTATTGAGTTGATCTGCATTCAGGTCGAAGTAGCACACGTCACCATAGTCGATTAATGGGAAAATTAAGGCCTGCACGAGCAATTCCTTCGTTTAAGCCGGCAAGAAATTTTTGAGCCGATATAGACACCGTAGGACCCCTGAGACTTTTTGACAGACGCTACCTACCTGAGTATTCCAGCTGAGCGTCATGTCAATGTGCAAGCCGAGATTTACGACTGATAGGTATGCGAGAACTGTTGAAAGTTATATGCGGGAGTTTACTCAGGTCCACTTTACATATGATACGGGAGCTCCCAACTACGGTGGCTTGACACTTGGCTGGATTGACGGTTAAACCAAACCTGTCTGACCACTTTTTAATAGCGGCTAAGTCCTGGTTTATAATATCGATTATTTCTGGGAGCCTATCAGTGGTGGCCTGAGCGTACAGCTGCAGATCATCGGCGTAAAGATGATACGCACATTGAAGTTCGAGTGTGATAAAATTAATAAAAACAGAAAATAAAATAGGAGAGAGAATACCGCCTTGAGAGACACCACTTGCAACATTGGGCCACCTAGATGACAATTCATCAATAGTCACTGCCTGCTGGCGCCCTCGAAGATATGATGAAAACCATTCCAGCGCTTCCTCGGAAACCATTAAATAAGACAGGATTGCTAATAGGATGTCGTGACTGACGGCATTAAAGACATTCGAAAAATCTATTAAAACCATGACAGTAAATTCTGTATTTTCCATACCTGTCCTAATATCGCCAGTCACTTTAAGGGGGGCTGTTGAGGTACTGTGGCCAGGTCTAAATCCAGATTGTAAAGGACTTATCAATTTGTTACTAAGAACAAAGAGAGAAAATTGCTTGAGAACGCAGGACTCAAGCACCTTAGAAAGGAAGGGTAGTATAGAGATAGGTCGATAATGAGCGAGAAGTGAAGGATTAGGGCATTTCGGCAGTGGACGCACAAGAGCGTTACACTACAAGGAAGGAAAGGATCCAGTATCCAATGAAAAATTTATGATATGAGTAATCGCAGGGAGAAGCTGATCAAGGATAGGGACAATCATGCGTCGGCCGATTTTATCGCAGCCAAGAGCATTGGATTTGATAGAAAGGATAGTTTTTTTGATTTCTTCGGAAGAAACTGGAGAAAAATTAAACGAACCAATATCAGGGCGCGTCAAACCATTTATATAAGAAATCGTTTTATTAATCGTTAGATGACCTATCGATGAAGTGGTAGAGAAATGTTCATTTAAATCATCTAATTTGATTAAGGTAGGAAGGTTTGGAAAACGCGACTTACCGATACCAAGAGTCCCAAGGAACTTCCAGATATCGGCAGGAGTAGATGAAGAAATATTATCGAGGATGTGACGGCGTTTAGCGTTGCGTACCATCTGATTTCACCGAATATATATATATTGTATATATTATTCACATAAATAATTGAATTTTATTATTACTTACACCTACCACAATTTATATCCACTCCCCGGGTTGACTGGGAGAGAATGCCAAAAAGCAATAAGTTCGCCCTTTGTAATCTTTTTTTAAGGTAAGTGCAATAAAATTTAAATAAAATAGATAAAATAATAAATAAATAATATAACTAAAATTAAGATGTTTATTTAATCTTGAAAATAACTTTTGCCACGGTATAAATAACGTGAAATACGTTCAAAGAGTATGTTGAATAAAACGCGATTAGTTATAATTTGATTTCCTATTGAGGTAAGTGAAGCTCCCGCTGATAAATAAATTACTTTGAGACGGTCCTGCATCCCATAGTGTAGGGAAAATTTAATATACGTACAATTTAAACCCTCGTGATATGGCTTGGAGAATATCTCGAGGTTTTATTTAACTTTTAACTTTTCGCTTTTCTCTTTTCAATCTTCTACCTCAATATAAAAATTACAGGTATATCTTCTCAGCATAAAAACTATTCAAAGACTGCCATAATTACGATCCTGAGCCACCTGCATCCATCGACTACCCGTGCATTCCATCTATCAGTGCGTCACTCCATCTAGTGGATAGTAGACCTACACTGCGGTGACCAATACGAAGTTGCCACTCGAGAATATTTCTACCTCATCGGTTATCCGTTCTATAAGCTTTGTGGTTTGGGTTTGCTCCTAATAACGTCAAAAGTCAGTCAATTGTGACCAAGTAATACCGCAAGGTAGACTAATAATTGATCCTGTAGACTACTATCCTACGAATCCTTTGAGTGCAAAAGAAATTTTTCATCGATTTTATTAGATTACTCTATTAACAATAAACAAGTTATAACGAATACTTTCATTATGAGTGATAATGATGTGGTCTGTGCATTTAATTTTTCATATAGACGGTTTGAGTCGTGAACTTTGATGTATCTTAATCCGAGATACACGACAGTTTCAATTAACTGGTAAGTTTTAATCAAATTTCAAACACCGAAATTCATCTGCACATACCGTCCGGCGATGACACAGTTGACAACTGTTAATTGGAAACTGGGAGTGTATATCAATGGCAGAGTAGTTGATTAATCGTTACGATAATAAGTTGTATTTACTTTGAATATAATTCCACAAAATAGAAGTAAACCAACAAAAAGCGTAAAACTCTATCCGTTCTATAAGCTTTGTGGTTTGGGTTTGCTCCTAATAACGTCAAAAGTCAGTCAATTGTGACCCAGTAATACCGCAAGGTAGACTAATAATTGATCCTGCAGAGTACTATTGTGATTGATTGATTGATTGAATATACTTTATTGCACACAAGGAAATACAAGGAAGAAAATACCGGAAAGATAGTGTACATACAGGCGGTCTTATTGCTAAGGCCGCCTGTATGTACTCACAAAACAAAATTTATGGCTAAGTCCTTTATGGTTCAAGGTGTGAAATTATGGAATGCCCTACCTCTGGAGGTGAGACGTGCTCAGTCTTTTTCCACTTTTAAAAACCTTGTCAAAGGTCACTATTTGTCACTTTAAATCTGGCTTTGATATGAAAGTATTACCTATATATATATACAACGTGTCGTTACCTTCGCGACAATAAATAAACACACGTCTTCTGCCGGCACGTACTTTTCCGACCAGAGAAGAAAATTGCATTGACCATTTTATTTTGCGGACTGACTCCACAGCAGTTGCATTCGCTTTTGACAGCAACGTTACCTATCATTTTGCCTTCTTAGGTATAAAAAGAAAGTTTAAAAATCCAAATAACATTTGTATCAAAAAATGAATTTGAAAATTTGGACAAAGCAATAGAGAAACTAGACTTTTCATCACTTTATTCCATGGTAGATCCTAATATTAACACTGATTCTTTGATTGCACTCTTATCAAAACCTTTTAAAGAAAATTTTATAGATAATTTATACGATTAAATAAGTTTCTGCAAAAAATAGAATAATTAAACCATGGATGAGACCAGGTTTATTCAAGTGCATAAGAAATAGAGACATTTTACATAGGAAATCTATAAAGTCCCCAAATAGTGAAATACTTTCCATTACCTAAAAGCGGTACATTCTGTACGAAAATTATTTAAAAAGCTAAGAGTTAAAGCTAAAAGAGAATTAAATATTAATATTGAAAATTAGTTTCTGGTAAATTGATTTTATAAATAATAATTTAGATACTGTTTCTCCTGATAAATGGTTTCGTAGCTCATCGTTAACCAACTCAGCAAAAGGCAACTCACAAAAAGGCGTTCACTGGGAACACACGATGGAGGGGCTGATAAATACTGACGTACTACTCCATAAAGTTCAAAATATTTTGGGTTTACTTTCTACCATGAAAGACTGTCTTCAGCGATATTCAGTCTCTTTCCTTTAATATAATCAGCTAACAGTGACTTAACTAAAGAATGTCTGTTTATTGGTGAGTATGATTCGCTATTTTCATTGTTAGGTGCTGAATTTAGCATATCAACTAACATAGAATTCAAAATTCTGTTTTCATCATGCGCTGCCACAGGAGTGGTCGTGGAGGAAGAAGGTTGGTTCTCGATATTCTGCGGTTATCTACGTAATTGTAATTTCAAAAGTCATTTAGTCGAATTTTTTTATGAAAACCATTAATATTTAGAATATTGCTTCATTGAACTTAAAAATTACGATTAGAAAAAACTTATAAATGAAATAAATATTGTCTAGTCTCAAAATGCAGCAATGAAAAAAAAATACTATTTTAAGAAACTGTTCTAATTATAATCATATACCGGCAGATTATTTGTCACTTCCATTAAAATTCCTCTTGATAAGAGGAAGAGGAGGAGGATTTTGTTCAATTTATTTTGTGGAAACGAATGAGGAAGAGGATTCGTGAAAAAAGGAGGAAGTTCCGCATTAACGTACGTTGTAAGTTCTCCCAGAGAGAACTTAAAGTACTTCGGCATAATAATAGACAGACATCTTAACTTCAAAATACCCATCAATCTCCTTACATCCAGACTTCGCAAAATTATATATATATATATATATATATATATATATATATATATATATATATATATATATATATATATATATATATACATATATACATATAAAATTTTACGGCATGTTGCAAATCCTTTTATTGTTTGTTATGTATATTATGTCAGTCTATAATTTCTTATTGTATTTCTTGCTGGGGTGGAATAGCTAAGTCTAATTTAACGCCACTTGAGATTGCTCAAAAAGCTACATTAAACGTTTCTACCTTCAAACCAATTTTATATCCATTTGCCCAGTTATACAAAGATTGTGGTATTCTGTCAGGCAACTCTTCATTCCTGACATAATACTACTGCAACATCGTAAGAATCTTTTCATTACAACTAAAAACCAACGTAAAGATAGATTTGCTTTATCCCTAAAGTAAATTTCTCTTTTACAAATAGCTACCACTTCCTTGGAACTTTCCTATATAATAAAATGAACGCAAATGTTCTAGTACATAACTTATCTTACTGTAACTGCAAAGTTGCTATTCGCTCTTCGCGTACTCGAAAAAGTCCGCGCTAGGCTCTATTGGGACAGGCCCATCATCATGGACAGGACGATTCAGGTCCCAGAGGCCCTACCCAGTTTAACTGTGGTAGGGCCACGCAGTAGCCTCGGCTGTTCCACGAATGGACATGCTCGTCCGGGTAATTACCACGACCTCACAGGAGACCGGCGTAAAGTGTCAGTATAACAAATATTTTCGCGTTTCGTCTGGTGAGTGAGGTAGCCAGAGCCCAATCTTTAAAAGGTTGTCAGCTCATCTGTAACCCTCGTGTGTAACAAATGTCAATATGGGTGGCAGTATTCACTCTCGCTTGTCAACTTTTCACATATTTTGAAATTTTTAAAAGATGTCATTTATATGCACTGGTAATTAAATAAACCTTTAAATGAGACTTAAATAGCCATGATAGCTAATTTCAATCTCACTTTTATTTTGGTCTTTTATTTCTTCAAGCGCACCATTTTATTTGGAACAATTTGAATCTTGTGATACGCCCAATCGCGCTCGTAAAATTTCATTGTTACTTTATTGATTGTCGCATTAAAGCTACTTGTTTTACCCACCTTGATGGTACTTACAAAATTATTAACAGTGAATATTAATATAATTTGATAGTAGTTTTAGTGCTGGGAGTTGTGTGTCCTCATCCGTGAGTCATAATCCCACAAGAAACCAATATTTATGTGATCCATAGATACGTTTTTGGAGTAATCTATTATATATTTTAAATCATTCCGGATCTAGGAGTTTATTCATATTGAGGATTGACACCAGACAGGCGATCGTCGTAAAAACGTAGTCAATAACTACCATTAACAACATGGTTCACATAATGTACCGACCCCCACCTAGGTGGCATAAGGGCAAGGAAAGCAGATCAATATCATTGATTCAATAGGAATATGAAAATGTATATTCATACTCAATTTTGCCTATTTAAAAAATGTGTACCGTGCTAATAAACTATCAGTATACTGAATATTTCAAATTATTTAAATGCTATGAAAACAGTTTTATTACGTAAATTATACACGAAATAACAATTTTTTTTGGCCGATATTTTTACATGTCCCTTATGAATGGATCGCTTCTATATACGTTTGTTTTATAAAGTAAGATAAATGGGTTACAAATGTTTTATTATATCATATACTTACATAATTTTCTGAATGTTTCATACTAAAAAGACAATTAAAAATACTGTAAATCTAAGTTTATAATGAAGAGAAAACTTATTCTTAGTCCAATAAATTTTCCTCTTTATTTGGGTTGAATATTTTAAACAAATTTTAATCGAAATATCGCTCTCGGCAAATCACTTGAAGCGATTTGCTTTCACTTGAAATATGCAACAAAATTGCTTTATAGAGTGTGAGTGGCGCCTAATTAAATGTCCTGGAACCTGTATTCCACTTTATAAAGTAATAAAGTGAACTGCATACCTTTGATGCAGTTAACCTATTTATAGCCTTGCTTTGATAAACCAGCCATGTTATTGGAGTAATCTATGCTTTATAAATCAATTTTTAACGAAAACACCGTGTAATATAACTGGGTAAGCGAATTTCCGTATGGCACATAGCACGAATACATATATAGCATTTTCCTATAACGATATCAGTACCATTAAGAACTTTCATAACAAAGAATTATGTCAACATGATCACGTCATAATGTTAAAAAATATAGTTTTATTTAATATTCAAAAAGAGATTAAAGTAAAGCATTTAGTTACGCGAAAGCATAATATAATGCTGTCTCAGAATTTCTTTACATTTTAGTTGCAAAGAATTTCATTATCATATCGCAAAGAAGCTACGTAATTTTGCCGTAAATGTGTTTTAAAATTATCTATAGATACGAGTATCAGCAGTTGTTCAAGATGCAACCAGCAACGTAATGGCAATCGTTAAATGGCATGCGCTTCCGATACACGACATGTAATCGTTATTTAGTAGTCATTTAATAATAATTAGATGGCGTAATGTACATATTAAATCGCGCTATGCGATATTTATTTGCTTAAATGCTGTATTACATAAGGATAGAGAGTTCATGATAAAGATACGTTTAGATCAGAATATAGTTGTGGTTTTATTTAATCGACCCTTCTACGAGTTCAAAAATTTCGAGTAGTATTCAATGAAACAATTTTAGCACGTTAGGTTACATTTTTTATCGGTATTAAAAGTTTAATATACCTACCGCTTTATTACAGCGCTAGGTTAAACTTTCTAAACGCTTAATAAGCTTAAAATTTCAATAAAACCTTTTCATATTTACTTTCGTGTAAATTTTCTGTTTATTTTATAAGTATTATTATCATTTTAAAATTTCAATGAAATATCTCGCTTAATAAATTTTGTCTCAACATGAGACACGACATATTTAATTATCAAGTAATATGGTTATGCTGGGCGGCATTCGGGAATCTACGACACATTTTTTAGTTATCAATACCGCAATGCTTCAAGTCCAAAGTTTTTAACCAGGGCGTCCTAACCTTGGCTGGAAAAAATTTCATCGTATTTAACGAAAAGTTTAATTTTTTCTAAAATGTTTCCCTTATTTTTTGGTTCAGATGTTTCACGGTGATTCCTTATTTACTCATGGAAATTTAATTCTTGATACGAATGTGATTAATGCATTTTCTTACTTTGGTGATATGCGGGTAGACTGCGGGTGTTGTAGAATTTCGAATGGGTAACCCAAACTCCTGGGGTGGGCACTAGACGATACTGGGGTGGGCACGACCCACCCAGCCCCCCTGCTATATACGCCTATGCTTACGGAGCCGAAACGTCACAACCACTCACTGGGGCTGGTCCAAACAAATTCAAGGTCGCTCAGCGGGCGATGGATGCGGGCGACGCACAATACTTGGGATTTTTCTGGCAGACAAGATTCGAAATGAAGTCCCGGCTCTATTTCTTTATAGTCAATTAATTGAAAAAACGAATAAAAAAAGCAACAATGGCAAAAAATGCAAAAACAAATGCGAGAGAAAATATAATAAGTTTATCAATAATAACATACTACGATAAGAACTAATTACGTTAGCTGCAGCCGCAGGACTTGAAGAAAACCAATTCTTAAAATATAAATTTAATAAAAAAGAAAAATTACAATAATTCTACAACTAAACTAAACTAAAGTGATTATCTCGGTCGAAGTGGGACCGAAGAATAATGAATTCCGTCTTTAAGTAGGTTGGAACTACTTGATTCTTGCAAGGGCGTCGGGCCTGCTGACTCGGCGCTTCGTGACACACGGCTGAGCCGTGTGCGTCTTTAAGTAGGTTACATACTTTTAAGTAGGTTACTCGGCTCCGTCATGTGCGGCTTTAAGTAGGTTACATTCTTTTAAGTAGGTTACGTAATTAACTTCTTTCCGAACGAATGTTCCACAACCCTCACGCATTCCTTTTTTATTATACATTTCTAATTTACATCGTATTTATATTTTTTTATTACACAAATGTCATGGGCCGCTTATAATTATTGTTTGAAACATAAAGTCAAATAATCTTTATTCAATATAGGCTTAACTTAAGCTCTTATTGAACGTCAACAAAAAATCTACCACCGGTTCACTAACCTAGACCTAAACAGAGAAGAACGCCTAAAAGATGCAAGAAACTGCGGTCTTGTTCTTTTTTTTTTGTGATGCAATTATACAAACTTATTTAGGTATAAAATCAGCTGTAGCCAGGGGTCTTGCAAGTGCAGCAGGAGTCAATGTATTCTTGGACATTATAGTAAGCCCTTGCCATTAAGGTAGCTTTTACAAATTGTTTATACTTAGTTGTTTGTGGATGTCACCTATTTTATTATAAAAGTTGATGACCAAGAAAAGATTTTCTGATTTTAGCCTGTCTAAGCCTCGGTACTTTCAAATTGTCACCACGGGCCCGGCGCGATGTGGAATGTTTTTTCGCAAATATGTGGATATTATTACGTACATACATGATGTTCTCAAGTATGTAAAGCGACGAGAGCGTTAAAACGTTTATTTGCTTAAATATATGCCGTAGTGACTCACGTGGACCCAAGCCATAGACAGCCCGTATAGCCTGCTTTTGCAATACAAATATTGTGTCTAAACCGGATGCGGAACCCCAAAGTAAGACACCAACAAATACAATAATAAGAAACAATAATACTAGTTTTAATTCATAAAAGAATAATGTTTTAATGAAACTGTAACAACGTATCAAATGCATTGAAAGCCACACTGTGCATATTCCATCCGTATCTCATTACTACATGGCAGCTAAATCGTTCCCCGATTAACCAGTGACAACAGATTAAACCACCGTCAATCTTAGTTCTTATTAGAGTCTAATCTCAATCATCGCTCTATGGTTCGGTTACAAATTTCCTATGCTGCAGAGAGAACTAAAGAAAGAATTTAAACTATTTATATATTATTTCTTTTAACGACTAATATTTCAGGCGACCTTTAGTTTTACTTTTTCTCACATTACAACATTTACTTTTTACACATTTTATACATAATAATATTTATTCTAGGTAAACTTGATTTTGTTTTATGTAAGATCAAAGGATCTGGCGGTTTACCTCATGTTAAGTGAATTGCGTGTTTAGGTAGAAGCAATTTTTAACAATGCAACGTAAATTAAAATGTCAACCAGTTAAAAGGAGAAAAAAAGAATAAAAAAGGTTTATTCAACGTTTAAACTAAAAGCAGTTAGTGTACCAAAAGTTTAAGTTTCCAAAAGAGGAAACTAAACAAATGCTTAACTGCTAAGAACATTTAAATAAATTATGTCTATAAAAGTATTTTAAAAACTACGTGTTATTTGTATTATCCTTATTTATCTTAATCGAAATTAGCAATACAGTTTTGTTCAAAAATCACGTGTCAATCACGCAACAATGGAAATCGAAAACGTTTACGAAACTATTCACTTAAAATCTTTTCGGAGCCTTTACTTCATATAAGTTGTTAAAAAGTATGTTATTCAGCGGAGTATAACGAATACTTCATACAGTGCTTGGTTGTGTTTGCAGTGATTGATTGTTTTATTGTAACTGCTAGTAAATGCTCCTAAAAATAGCGTTGTTATAGGAAAATTTAAAAATGTTAAACTGGTATTGCTATTCTTTATTTTTTAAACCTTACAGGGAAATTTCTATATTTTCAATTGAAATATTAAATAAAATAATTGTTTGCTACGTTAAGATTATTATCACCTATTACCAATTTAATTATTATTGCGAACTCTTTTAAACAATGTCTACGACCATAGTCAGTTAATTATAGGATGTTACCAGTGTTTAAATTCAACTTTACCGGTCACTTAAATTAAATCGCGTCTTCAGTTGTCGAATCAACAGCATATGAGCGATATTCCTGGCTTCCAAACAGGAGCGATCTGTGTTATTACATTTGAAGTGATGGTATCTAAGTACAGCTTTCAGTATAGTTAAAAATATATCTTTTATTACTTTAGGCAGCAAACAGATTGTTTTGGAGACATAATATTTCTCGTAAATACAAATGTTACCGATAATCTAAATAATAAGATAATTTTAACAAACCAACCGTCTTCAAGAAGGAAACTAAAAACATTGTTAATACCTATGACATTTGAGGATCGCCCTTGATTTCTCTGGGATTTCATCAACAGATCCTGGATTCATCATGGTACCACCCTTAATATATCCTCACCAACAAAAAAATAATCATCAAAATCGGTTCATAAACGACGAAGTTATCCACGAACACACATAAAAAATATATATATAAAGTCGAATTGAAAAACTTCCTTCTTTTTTGAAGTCTTTGAAAGAACCGTGGTGGTGTAATGTTAAGACAAGCTTGAAAGTATTGATCGATAATAATCAATCTCTGTGAATTTAATTTGATCAAACTCAAAAAACCTGGTAAAGTTAATGAATAAAGCTGTAAATTCTTCTATTATGAAACGTTATACACATACACAAACTGAACATTGGTGTGAGTTTTTTATGACTTTAATAACACATGATGTAGAGATAACTGCATAGGTTAGAAAAGTAGTTTAAGGAATACTTATTTTGTATCAATCCGCCACGCATTATCTGCCACTATGGAAAAGTAAGGTATTTTATATCATTTCAAGTAGTAAATAAATTAAATCGATTCAGTTTCTAAGATTACGCACTATGTAGAGTCATAGAACTGTAAATCAACTGTTAATACTCATACTTCCTGTTAAAATTAAAATTCATAAGTATCTATCTCACTATTTAATACATGTTGAACATGAAAAGGTTACTAAAACTTTATCGATTATATAATACAATTCATTGCTACTGAACGACGTTCTCCTGCTTCAAAGTAGGTCAAGCGCCTAGATACATAATAAGCACTGGGGCAGGACGTTTCTTATTTTTATAAAATCTGCATTTTATCAAAGCTGATTGAAGATTGAAGATCGTCTTATAGTACTTGTATGTAAATTAAATTTATATTATTTAAAAGAATTTTTTTTATATGAAAGGTTGCCAAGCGAGCACAGGCGGTTCACCGGATGTTAAGTGAATACCGCTACCCATGGATATCTGCTACACCCGAGGGTTGCAGATGCGTTGCCAACCTTTTGAAAATTGGGCTCCGGCCACCTCACTCACCAGACGAAACGCGTAAGTGTTATACTTCCACTTGACGCCGGTCTTCTGTGAGGTCGTGGTACTTACCCGGACGAGCCTGCCCATTCGTGCAACAGCCGAGGCTGCTGCGTGGCCCTATTAAGGTGAGAAGGATTTGAAAGCTTTCTTTTATGACAAACAATAAAACAAAGTTTGTATCTTCCCGTTTATTTAAGTAGCCCTACCACCGTAAAATAGGATGTATCCAAGGACTTCTTGTATCTTGTATTAACTGATGTTTGTGCTTTCAGTCCTGAGACTATTAAAGCTTCATCTGACGCAGAACCGGCGGGCTAGCCAGAACCCACGGGTTTGGGCCCTCCGCTGTGGGTAGGGCCACGCATGTGCTCATGCGTACGTTTAAGTGTGGTGTGTCATCTAAGGGCCATCGAGGTCGCGGTTCGGACCGAAACTCTGATGGCCGTCGACTGTGCAATTAGCTAATCGGTGGTTGGGAGCGGTGAGAACCGCCCCGGAACGCGGGTGTACCTTGTGTACGCGTTGTTTTGGTCTCGCCGTGCTCGGAGGCGAGGGCGAACTAGTATGTTTGTTGTTGCACTAACTGTGGGTGTAGTGTTATCCGGCGGGACCCCCGGCGGTGGGTCTGGCGTATCTAAGTCCCCAAGGACTTTTATGCTATCTGCTCTATACTAAACTTGTTTTGCATTCTAAATAAGTGGTATTCTCTGCATATATCTTTATGAGTTAACGCTACTCTTCCTTCACAATAACAGTTTACAATATCGATGATGGTCTTGAATCGTGTTAATCTTAATAGGCTCGTCCGGGTAAGTGCTAAGTAGTCTAAAATAATTCGATTGATTTTAAATTTGGTGTACTGTTTTGGTGGTATTTCCAAGTTTTGCTAACGCTTTAGCGTGACGCTAAATTCGTCAGAAAGTTACAGCTGATATAGTGTGTTTGGATAAGAATTGTGGCAATGATGGAGTCTGGATTGGTAGATAATGAACGATGCCACATGGTAACCGTAGACATGCAAGCAAGCATGCAACATGCACGCCTGCTGCCTGGTTTCTGTCACGCCTCCTTTAACTTTTCAGTTTTTTTTGTGTCACTTAAAATGGTTACTTAACTTTCGTTACTTAAAAAAAAACTTTGTTTTTTATTTCAATAAACGATTATACTACCGAGTCTGAACCTTCTGTGTAACTTTGGGCACTTCTCAAAAAATCTCCTTGTAGATGTTTACTCTTTTAATAAATGTTATCAAGCTAATGAAAAAATTAAAATATTGACGTTCTGTTGACATAGATGTCTATACCGCGTGGCGTTTAAAACTTATGTGAAAGATGATATATAACGTATGATATGGAAAGCGATAGCAGTTTATACAGGGATGCTTTTTAAAAGGTGCCCTTTACACAGGAGGTTCAGATAAACGATTTACAATAAACGATTATACTACCGAGGTATAAACGTTTATTGAAACAACAAACTTTTTTTTTGAAAAAAAAATTACCATTCTACTCCCTAAAAAACTGAACTTGTTGACAACGCGGTAGTTATTCATGAATACCTAAATTTTACTGTTCACGCACACAAACGAATTTGTGTGCGTGTTAATTATGAATGATCGCGCGTAAAATAAATGACTTGCGCATAAATCACGCACTTCTTGAGATAAGTTCAAATGAATGTAATTATTTACAAATTTTAAAATATTTATCATTTTTATATAACATTATTAATGTCTAGTATTTAATTTATAAAAAATGGATACACTTAGAAAAGCCGCCCTGTATATTTGCAACCTCATTACACCAATTGGTGTAATTTAAGTGCCTCTGTTTCTGTGCGCTAGTGTCATATCTACATTGTATTTGTATACGATATCACTGTCACAGGCTATTTTATTACTCATTTTGTTTAGACATCTGCAAAAGCTACTTATAATATCTCGAGGGATAGCACACTCTTCGAATGCCAAGTGGTTGTAGAACCCAATTATCCGGTCAATATAAAATTCCTTCTTATAAACAAATAGTGGTATGCTAATGCAAAAGGAACTTGCATTTTAAATATCAGTTTGATGAGTATTAACTAGTATATCACACCAGAAGTAGAGTGTGCTTCTTGTAACTTACGATTTTGCCTTTAGAAAGTGGCTTTTATGGCTTTTGAACGTTATTAAGTATAATGGTTGCATTAATAAGTTGGAAGTTATAAAACACGTACGATTAGGATTTTACGATTATCTTTTGAAAGTAAAATCTTTTTAACCATCTTCAAAAAAGAGGAGGCTCTAAATTCGATTGTTTTTTTAATGTTTTTTACTCAATCTCGTGATAGGTCTGTGCCCGGGCGCTTTTTAAGACAATATACTCGAACAATCCGAGTTCAAATCCCAGAGCTGGTTAATTTTAAATGTTTATTCAATCGTTTTAGTAACTGTCGTTTCCAATACTTCAGACCGATGATCCTGGAATTTTAATCTCTCTATAACCAAAAATTACTGACCATTTAGGAACGTTACATGACCAATTCGAACCACTAATGTAGATATCAAACATCACTTGGGTCGCTAAATAGATGAGTTTTGAAGTTAAATTATTTATATAACTATTCAACAATTGAAAATTTCTATATTTATATATTTTAGGCTGTTATTGAACGTAAAATACCTCCACCGGTTCACTTAACCTGTCCATAGAAGAACTGGCAAGAAAAGCTTTTTTTAATTATATAATAATTTTAAGTATTGGTGCGGAAATAGGTTTATTTCGATAAAAGTGGACTGTGTATGCGGGATAAGTTATTTTTTTTATGTGAAATGTTGCCAAACGAGCAGACGGTTCACCTTATGGTAAGTGAATATCGCCGCCCTTGGACATCTGCTACACCCGAGGGTTACAGATGCGTTGACAACCTTTTGTAAATTGGGCTCTGGCTACCTCACTCACCAGACGAAACGTGAAAGTATTTGTCATACTTCCACTTTACGCTGGTCTTCTGTGAGGTCGTGGTACTTACCTGTGGTACTTACGACGGGCCTGCCCATTCGTGCAACAGCCGAGGCTGCTGCGTGGCCCTACCAGCGTTAGGACCCACCGTTAGTTAGGATTTAATTTGGCAACCGGCAGACGAATCATGTAGCACGCACTGTCCTGGAGGCTTGTAGCGACGAATCTTCTATCGGCTTCAGTCAGCGAGGCATTTGGATTATAAGTCATGCACAGTTACCCAGATTTACACATTCATGGCCGTGATTTATAAAGTTAATAATTTAAAGTAGAAGAAGCGTTGATGCGGTGTAAAATGCGAGCTGTTACACTATTATATACACATTTATATTATACTATATTGTCCATCGTGCGTGCGATTTAAACTGTTGCGAATGAATGAGTGAAGGATTTAAAGGAAGTATTATTTGTCAATGTAATTGACATCTTAATGCGGGAATATTCAAATTAGTAGGATATAGCGGCAACAAGTATACAAAATTATTTAAAACTAACAGAAGTAAGGTGACTTGTAAGTACAGAGCATGAGTCCTTTCCACATGTATGTGTATTATATATTCGTATATACAGTGAGTATAACCTGAACTTTCTATAGAAAAGAAAGTTAGACCGACTTCTTGCTAACAGCGTTTTCATTGGTCTATTATCAATCTTTCATTAACTTATAAGAAATGGGTTGTGCAAACTATACATAATAGACTTATTATGGTCGTACATGATCGTCCAAATGATATTACTCCCATATACTTCATTGCCTCTTACAATATTGATGCGGGCGGGGTCGTCCAGTCAGACTGTAAGTAATTTATTTACTATTGGCTGCTTCACGTACCGCTACAGGAAATCGTGTTAGAACTATCATCTTTATTTGTTCAACCGCCTGGAAAGCCTTCACCGCCATGAGACATTATTTTTATTAGTTAGTTGTATACATTATGATTATTAGTTAGTTTTGAAAAACTTTATTTGATTTTAATTAATATTCACCTACTCATTAATTGATAAATTTATGATACGTTTGCTGTGGTCAATGTGATTTTAGGGATGTTTCGTATTTTAGAACGTATAAGAATGAAAGCTTTTTAAAAATTAAACCTTTAATTTTCAATCTTCATTCATAGTTTCTATTATAAGTTTTTATAATTAAAACCATTAAATTAAAAGCTTTTAGTAAGATTATTATAAGATTATGATTAGAATAATATAAGGAAATGTCTAATAGAGAACAGTTTTAAAAGCTTTTAGCACAAATTTTCTTTTAAACGCGAGTGCGTAAAGTGAACAAAAGACTTAATACCTACTAGCAAAAAAATCAGAGATGAATTGTTAAAAAAGAGAGACAAATGAATAAACGAACTATGTTACGTACAAGCTACTCTTGAGTAAGTCATTATTAACGTAATTAATTTCTTTTTATGTTTTTAACTGACTTTATGAAAGGTTATGGTAATTCGGATGTTTATATGTTTAGGCGTTACTTCGTCATATATAGATTCATACGCCATATATTTATTTGTTTCGGCAAAATTATTTTTTGTTCGAAATATTTTTTCGAAAAGGTTTTATTTTGAAATGGTCCCATTAAAAATTCATATAGATCCGACGATGAGTCTCGGAGATAGACAACCGAACTCTTCAAAAAATGATAGCAAATTAACGCATAAATATGCATTGTTTTGTGACATGAAATGACATATGTATACTCGAAAAGCGTTCAACAGATGCATTCAGTATAGCTGAGGATGCAAAGCGTAGCGACAGCGTAGCGACAGCGTATTTACAAAATTAAGACGCTGTTTTCGCATTCTCAGCTATCATATGTGAATTATAAGCGTCATCTTGTCTGAAAAAAAGCGTCTTCTTGTCTGGGATAAATTTGAACTGCAACTCCATCGGCAAAATCTCCTATCAATAGTATTCCTTTCACAAGGTAATTCAAGTTGTGCCGTTGTCAATTCATCAACGCGACTGGTAATCTTTGTAAATAAACTTATAGCAAAACGAGTTCGAATTAAGCGGAGATGATTATTATAACTTTCTTGATTTTCGTCATTTAACCTATTGGTCTTTTTTAACAATCTTTTTTCAAACTGGCCAGGCCACTCATGTGAAATGCTTGGAGATTTTCTTTCGTTATTTGCTTTTAATTGCTTTTATATTTCAGTCCCGGTTTCAGTTTGACGCCGTTTTCTCAATGAGCAGCGACTTTGCTAGATCTATAAATATTTTATTACACCTAAGTATTTAAATGAAATGAATAAAAATAAAAGTTTTTAACAAAAAAATTATACTACATATAATATAATCAAATTTTGAAAATATAACCCTTATAACCTAGCCTACCTAACCTCTATCAAAATTTAACCATTTTAGAGGCGGACAAAAACCCATAGGACACCCAGTGACAAGAAGGAATTATTTGTAGTTAAGCTTCTTTAGAAAAAGTTAATCAATATTATTATTATCATTTGGACAAAGTAAAGCAACCAGAACATGGAAATCTTGTAGGCATAAGTAAACAAATTTCTTATCTTAATAAAAGGATACCAGTTTATGGACTATTGTAAACTCAACTGGAACATAAAAGAACGCTTGTTGCCATTTAACACTAAACGCTTTATGTGCGGGGAGTGAGTCTACCAGAAGACTGGCGCACAGTAAAGGTATGTTATGCTTCTGCTTATGCAAGGTAAAGTACTTGCTACTCTTTCGCCCTTCTTTTTTCTAAACAATCGACTAACATATAGGTTTAAAATAAAACGTCATTAGTGTAACAACTACAAGGGAAGTTATTTTGGAGAACTAATTCAGGTATTTATGCACATAATTAAACTTCTTCGTCTTCAAGGAAAAAACATTTCTAACTTAACCAATTTGTTTGCTAAAGGTTTATTGCATTCCAGCGTAATCCGGGTAATCAGTAGTACTAATGGCTCGCGCGTAAAGCTTTTAGTATTCATTTATGGTATGCAATTTCATGGCCTTTGTTTTTTCTGTTATATCATGGGTTGGTTTACAGAGTCAATTATGGTCAGAGTATTAGACTTATGCAGTTTAGTACTGGAAGGACGGGTATTTTCTAAAATCAAATAACCAGTAAATTCATCGCTGAAAAGAAAAATATTCAACGATGCATTTACTGCTTAATTATAAATTACTATAATTTTTAATATTTATCACATGAATAATATGATCAAGATAATCGTTTATTGATAAAAGTAATCTTATGTACAAAATAAAATAAAAGTTATTGATGTTTTCTGTTATATTTGGAGATGTTTAATGTCTATGAAATTTTAAGTATAAGTTTTTTACAGTCACACAAAAGCCGCGTAATATAAAGCGTAAATGGTCCCTTCCATTTAATTATAGTTGATAATGATATTTTTAAACATGTACGTATGTTTGTTAAAAACTAAAAATCGAAAATTTTATAGTACACGATCGTGGCCAAATTATATGTCCTACGACTTTGCAGCTCTAGAATAAAGTAGTTTCTCATTCACTGTTAATGTGAAGTGAACTATGAAGTAAATTGTTTTATATCCTTATTTTTCTTTCTTAAAGCCATGTGAATATAGGGAAAAGAAGAAAAATAAAAACAGAAACAGAAACGAAGGCTAATAAATTTTGATCAACACAAGTGAAATCTTCAGATAGTTTTAAGACCCCTCAAGAATCAATAAAAAAACATATACATAATATAAATAATATCTTTCGTTTGGAATATTTGTTCACTATGTATCCAAGTTTTTAGCTATACGCGTCAGTGTATAGCTAAATAAAAATAAAAAAAAAAGTGTGAATGAATATAAAGTGTTTTGTCAGAATTTTACAGACTACTATTCTATAAAAAACTTGTTTGACTATTCTATTTTAGATAAAATTAGACATTTTCTGTTATCCCGCTACAATCTATTTTCCTTTTATTAATGAAATGGTGAACAGGTGAAGGAAAAGTAGAAGTTTTGAATGAATGGTTTATTCATACTCGGGCAGAAAAAGACCGAGAGAAAAGTACAAGCGTAAATAATCGTGGTATTGGCAGCATTAATGAGAGAGCAAGAGCAAATTGACCGAAGCGCGGGACGTCACAGTTGATGCATGTTCATTCCACCGACCGCAGTCGCTTAACCAAGTAATTATTAAGCATAGATGCTAAATTATTACATGGTTAAACGACTTAAATACACTTTCACGTTTCGTTTGACGAATGACCTTACTGGGGCACACATTTGATTGTTAGAAAAACTCGATCGGATGAAATCTAATACTGAAAAGTAAAATCTTTCAAGTAATAGGAACTTTTAGATGATTATTCTATACTTCTTTACAGATAAATAAAGTTGGAGTGTCCGTTTGTAATATTAAAATAACCGCTTTTTACTAAATGCATATATGTATATAGCAGATTTTACAATTTTTGTCTGTCTGTCTGTCTGTTTGTTCCGGCTAATCTCAGAAACGGCTAGACCGATTTGGACGGGACTTTCACTGGCAGATAGCTAATGTAATAAGGGGTAACTTAGGCTACTTTTATTTTAGATTTTTTTATTTAAAATTTCACGCGGACGAAGTCGCAGGCACAGCTAGTATTACAAAAAAATACATAGCATGAAAGGATAGGAAAACTTTCAGAAGTAATTTTATTATAGAGAAAGAAGTGAATGAAAGATGTATTGGATAATAGGATTTGTTTAGAACAAGATGAGCTTTTTTACTAATGTTTAATTGAATGGTTTTTTTTAAATGTTCCTATTTTTTTTTATTCATCGCCGTTTTTATTTTACACTTTAATTCAATATATAATACATACTATTATTTACCTTTTTCAATTCATTGTAAGTTGTCGGTAAGCAATAACGCAGCAAAATATCTCTTTCATAAAATTAGCTCCTTTAGTATATACAATAGTCCAAAACAATTCAATTCAAAACATTTTTATTCACATAGACGCGTTCTTATGAAAAGTAAAATTTTTACATAGGAAACGTATTAACGTTCGTAAGTTACCATCGGTTTGGAAAGCAGTTTCTGTTGAGAAGAAACCGGCAAGAAACAGTTGCTCTTTTTTAAAATGATTAGTTTACAATATAATAGGACAGGTACGGAGAGGCACATTGAAATGATCGAGAATAAGAAATTGATGATTGGGTACAATGTTGACATTTACCAAACCAAAGCTTTTGCACCGCTACTATTGTGAATTATTTGCTGTTGTATGCATTGAATTTATTTACATTCAAACCATACGCTGGCACGAATATAACTCGACCCTTGAAATGTGGAACAGAGTGGTCCCACCGGATTCGCAAGAGTTGCTTATAAATCCGTTGGGGCCAATACATTGAAGAGAATTTGAGATCAGGGGTTAGATGTAAACAGTAAATTTTCTAAGGTAAGTCATTGAATTTTTAAATAAGATGAATTTTTCCGTTATACCATTAATATTTTGGTTTTTAACATAACATTTTAAATTTTTAACAAATTTACCATTTTGCTTTTGGTTAATTTCCAATTATAAAGAACAAATTAAAAATATTATATGATAAAAATGGTTTTTATATAATTCTAACCCAAACAAACTCCAAAGTGTTAAATTTTGTTATAGGTTAGGTAGGTGAGGTTATATAGATTAGATTTTAATGGTTTATATATATGAGTTTAGTGTTATTTTAAACATTTTAGTGCTAACAGAGTTTTTTGAATTTAAGTTTTAAGTGACTATGAAATGATAACATGATAACATATAATTATCAAGAGGTGATCTTTAGTGTAATTTACAATCAACAACTGTTGGTTGTTGATGCCCATAAAATCGGCTTTCCATAGCAAACTGATGCTTAAATCTATGAAGCTTATTGTGTGCTATGACTGTAAGCAACCTGGTTACCAGCGATCTGACTGTCCCCTGTTGTTTACAATGTACAATGTTGCCAAAAACTGCTCCCTGGCAACGGCAATTTGCCCATCAGCAACGCAATTTTTGCGATTCTGAAGTAGACGTACATCTTCGGAGGCGAAGACGTACGTCTACTTCAGGCCAGCGTTTCTGCGCCGTTTACGGCATCGGGTATACTGGCGGTGTGCCGCGACACACGCTTTGTGAGAGTTCCACGGACCACCAGTACACCGGGCGCTTGGGAGGCAGGCTCCTGGACCGGGACATCGATGCATAGCAAATCTAGAGGTCATTGTGTCCCGGAACCATTCGAACCATTCGATGTTCAAATATTTAGGTGCAGATATTCAAAACTGGAAGACTATAGTCACCTTCAGTACTTCGCGGTCCATGCTTCCGAGCTGCTATGGGCCAGAGTCCTTCGTCTAGGGCCAGTCAAGGCATCTGGTAGGTTAAGCCGGTTGAACCGGATGTATCGGTGATCGGCCATGAATACGACGTGCTAAAGCGGGGCTTTACGTTAGGGCGAACGTCACGTCCACTGTGGAGCTGCTCTGCTACAGTATGTACGTGTCCATCGAACTTCGAATGAGGACAGCTCGACCTCCTGGAGCCATCCCTCCATCCCATCACGCGTGTCGGTTACGAGAGATGCCCACCCTGAAGATTTGGCGCCAAAGTCTCCCGAGACTATTACGGGATATGGACCAGATTACCGGATCAATGATCCAAGTCGATCTAAGTAGTCCTTGAACTCTGCTAGCATTCTATTGGGCGAGAAGAAGACTACCACTACCATGATTTTCACGACTTGCATTGTTTCATACAATTTTCAAAACATTTGTTCCACTCTTCCGTGGTGACCTCATACACGTGTTTTTCATACTCTTCGACAGCCTCTTCTGGTGATGAGCATAGTTGACCGCGTTAATTTGTTCTTAATTTTTCGGTACAGAAAAAAGTCACAAGGTGCCAGGTCCGGACTGTGTGCAGGATGGCTCAGAAGTTCAAAGTTTTTGACCTGTAAGAATTCGTTTGTCTGTCTGGCCGTGTGGGAACTTGCATTGTCGTGGTGCAAAAGATGATACGGCGTTTACGGTTATTTTTACGCAGTTCGTCCGGCAAACAAATGTTCGTGTACCTAGTTTTATTAAAAAAAAAGAAGCAATTATCTGCTGCCCCTTTTTGGGATCGTAGCAATAAATCCATATTTTGTCACCTTTGACTATGTCTCACATCAAATTTGATACCCGTTCATTGAATCTGGTAAGGATTTTTATTTAAAATTTCACGCGGACGAAGTCGCAGGCACAGCTAGTATTACAAAAAAATACATAGCATGAAAGGATAGGAAAACTTTCAGAAGTAATTTTATTATAGAGAAAGAAGTGAATGAAAGATGTATTGGATAATAGGATTTGTTTAGAACAAGATGAGCTTTTTTACTAATGTTTAATTGAATGGTTTTTTTTAAATGTTCCTATTTTTTTTATAATTAATAATAAAGTTTTAAAATACCTAAAAAAATCTGTATTTTTTTTTTCAAAAACCCAATTGGACCACCAGTGGGCCTGAATCACTTATATCCACTTGCGCGACCGGATCGATGAAGAGGTTGCGGTTATCAAATCATAAAATCAAAATGAATTCAGGATAAGAGCTACTACAATAAAAACGAAGTTCATTAATACACAGAGAGAATGCAAACCTTGGACCCGTTTTCTTTTGAAATAGTGTTGTTAACTCATTTAGGCTTAAAGAATATTATCCTCGTAAGAGATAGATAGTTCACTTTTAATGAGATATAATAAAAAATATTTTTTAAACATCTGAACCGTTGGATACAAATTATTAAAAGTTGTTGTTTAGATCCAATATGCCTGTTCATTTTAGGCTAAGTTATGATAATTAAAGGTTCATCATCATCCTGTCTTTTGTATAGGAATCATTTACTTTTTGGTTCTGGAAAACATTAAACAGATTTTTTTTTGAATTTGATAGAAGATGTCGTAATCGCAATCTCTATCATTATCAATTACATGCTCACTGCATTTTTAGGGTTCCGTAATAGTCCGTTCATTCTTTTACTAAGACTTCGCTGTATATCTCTGTCTACTTCGCTGTCTGTCTGACTGTCCGTCTGTTTTTTGACCAGGCTTTTTCTCATGAACCGTCTTAGACAGTTGAAATTTTCACAGATAATGTATTTTTGTTGCCGTTATAGCAACAAATACTAATAAACTGAATAAAAAAAATATTTAAGTGGCCCTCCAATACAATAGACATGATTTTTTGCCGGTATGGAAACCTTTGAGCACGAGTCCAACACGCACTTTTTTTAAGCTGTATTTTGTCTACTTATGTGTAAATTTTATTCCCTACACACACAAACTCCGCAACAATTTAACTTAAGAATTACTCTTAATGTATCTTAATATCTCTTAGTATATCTCAGAATGTATATTTGTAAAAAAATTCAATAATTTATACATTTTTTTTCGAGTGGTGCCAATATTTTGAAAAGGCCCTAAAATTATATTTAGAGAGAGCCGATAATTCCTTTAGTAAATTCAAAACCACGAAATATTTAAATTGAATATCCCATTATGATTATAATACAACTAGCGACCCGCCCCGGCTTCGCACGGGTACATTGCGTATTATACATATAAACCTTCCTCTTGAATTACTCTATCTAGTAAAAAAATCGCATCAAGATCCGTTGCGTAGTTTTAAAGATCTATGCATACATAGGGACAGACAGACAGCAGGACGACTTTGTTTTATACTATGTAATGATAATAATAATTTAATAATATTATTATTATTTAGATCGATAATCTACTTCGATTATAGTAACAAATAATTGGACAATGTGAATTGTACTTTGACGTAAATCACCGAAATGAAACATAATGGCAGGTAATAACTTTATGGTGAGAACTTTATTCTTTAGTGTGATGCCAATACTGTTTCATGGTTGAATCATTATTGTGTCAAGAATAGATTGCCCTAGAACTTTGAATGAGTCGATCACGGATGACAAAAAATGGAAAATTGCTTGTTATAAATTTGTAGGCTTCAAAAATATGTTGATTCGTATAGTGTGAGCATATGCTGTGTAGATTTCGTCAAATATTTATAATACGTGTGGAAAGCTTTTGAAATAATATCGTTAACATGAATTATGTACTACGTTAAACCTAAAGTAACTTTGTCAGTTGAAAGCGTTTTCGTGTTTTGACTTCTCATTAATTTTTCATAAATTGAATTCGTAATACGGCTATGATTCACTTGAAATCAGAAAATGGGCTCTCTAAAGATTCAATAAAAACGTAAATTACATAAAGCAGTAAACGATAAATTCATCATCATCAACATATTGTCTCTAGCTATTATTGCTTTTATAACACCATTACTGTAATGATACAGTAAGGATATCATGAACATCACCGTAGCTGAGTATTATTATATGTAAATATCTTCAAGAAAATGAATAAATTTCATTCAGTGAATACTTTCTTTTTTTTTTAATACTTTCCGTTTTGTAAACGTGTACACAACTTCAACTAACCTCGCACTCCATGACTATCAAATCATATATTTAAAAATAAACTGAACTGTTGGCATAAAGTAAAATAGATTAAGTAATGATATAAAACGTTTAAGTACAAAGAGGCGCAGGAATTATTTATGAAGTGTGATATAAAAATAGAATACTCTTACGAATCAAGTTAAAAACGGTGAGCTAAATTGGTTCCCAATTTATTTAAAAATTATGTAAATATAGTAGTATCAAAATAAATTCACTTTATGATGTGTCTTGCTACAATACCGTAACTAAATTTTTCAATAAATTATTAAATTTTTCCTTTAATGTATGTGGAGTTGAAGCTTCAACTTAATCTAATTATAAAGTTGATGGTTGATCAAGGTTGCACGTTCTACGATTTAATCGATTGCTTATGGGTTTAAACTGATTGTTTTGGTAAGAAGGTAATTGTTTGTGTCGTTTTATTTAAAATTTTCATTGAGTCATATAATACAGAATACAATAAATGGACAAAGTATTAGACAATTTACCTACGAAAATGTTCATCCATGGACGTTTTTTTATGAAAATAATTTTTCGCAGACGCTGAAAGCTTATCGTGTTGAAAGGAAGAGTCGAGTTGAACATAAATCAATCTCAGTTATTACGAGATATCTCACGGAGCACTTAAATAGAGCAAAATCGGGGTTGCGGATAATTTGTATTAGAGCACGTAGTACATCTTCGAATACAGAATACAATGGTACAGACCTAAAAGCGTTAAATAAGGATCCAGTCTTTTTAAGATTTATTTTCCATGATAGTTACATTCACAATCAATATAACAGGGATTATATATTTCTGTTGAGATAAAGTTATCTACAAGAGTGAATAAGAGAAAGTGGATTAAAATTAAGGTGAAGGAAAGAAATTAAATTAAGATTTGCTTTTTACTAGATACCTCAGCACTTGGAAAAAATAAAAATTTGTTAATATATTTAAATTGAATATATTTCTTGTACCAGATTGTCGTAAAGTTATTCTACATTGTGCACAAAATAGCTATGTAAATTATGCCAAAAGTAAAGTAAACTATCAGCCTATACATGTCCCACTACTGGGCAAAGGTCTCCTCTATACAGAGGGTATCAGGGCTTAGTCCACCTCGCGGCCCCACTGCGGATTGGCGGACTTCACATATCTTCGAAATATATTTTTTTTGTTATTATTTCGAAAATATGCAGGTTCCCTCACGATGTTTTCCTTCACCGCGGAGCCCGTGATAAGTCAGCACTTAAAGTTAAAAACTTCATTGGTGCCGGCACCGGGGATCGAACTCGGGTTACTCGAGTATATTGAATTAAAGGCGAGCGCCCGGACACTGAGCTATTATACCATATTATTGTATAATATGTTTCTTTAATATAAATATTCACCAATATCGATGCAAGCAGTATGGTGCCAGATTGCTTTCCTATTAACTCAACCCACCTAGCTTGGGAAGGATAAGGATAAGGCTCAGAGTATAAAGCATACTCCCTTTCTCGCTTTTAAAGGCTCACAATTAAATTTCTAGAATAATATCCCTACTCGCTTGAAAAGGGCTCACATCATATTTACATAATATCGATAAAAGTTATTCGCTCCACCACATTAAAAAAATGTAATGCATACGGCTCCACGAAAACAACTCACCAACGCCGTGAGCAGTGAGCCGAAGCAATCCACGCGCTCTCCACGAAGAGGGACGCGAACTTGGGGAAAAAGACCTAGTCTTCGAATGGCGTGGTGAGTAGTGTAGAGTATTTGACTCCGACGCCAGAGTATGTGGGTTCGATCCCCACTACTAGGAAAATGTGTGATGAACATAGAGTTTTTCTAGTGTCTGTGTGTTTATATGTGTATAATATGTATTTATTTAAAAGAAAAGTATGTTCAAGTATGTATACTGTTTATTAGTTATCAAGTACCCATAGTACAAGCGTTGCTTAGTTTGCGACTAGAGAACGTTGTGTAAAAATGTGTCCTAAAATATTTATTTATTTAACACTGGCGTACCAGCTGGCGTACCAGCACTGGCGTACCGGCTTGGCCCCTTGATATGCGTAAGCACAAACGTCGACCGATGTCTTACATATTAATGGGTGTAAACGTCATATAAAACGCCGACAAATCCAGCTTCAGTGAATGTACGACATATGGTTCGCGTGCACGTCAAATAGGCGGCACTCTGGCCCTTTGACAAGCCCTCCATAAGCGCCACCACTTTGCCAGACCACCGCGACTGCAGGCGCAATGTCAGTTTTCGTTCTGGCATTGCCACCAATTACATGATCATCACCAAAAAATTATATAAAATTTATTTTACTTTTGTTGGCGCTGGCAGCACTGTCTACCGGATATGACGTTATCTACTCGAGCTAAGGGACGCATGCTCGCATAGAGCATGTGTCCCTTAGCTCGATGGTCATTTGGATTTCGGCTGCGTTCCCGGACGGTAATATAACCACTAGTGCTGCTTGTCGTTATAATAGTTGTTAATATTCAAGTTCAGTTATAGTTAAAATATTAGGATCAAGGTAAAATCGTTAGAACTCTTATATCAGAAGTGGGATTCAATAAGAAAACTCGCGTTTGGCTATTCAAACAATCGGCGACATATTTTCTCCTTACCCTCGTAAAATAAAACAGCGTGTTTTATAGTTACTATACGTAATGGTGAGAAAATCTTTTAGTTAAATGTAACGAAAGTTTTGGTGAGTACCTTCCAGTTAATTAATTACTTAAACATATTTGAGAAAATGTTAAATAGCGATACACAACTGGTTTACCCGGTTAAGCTACCGAGCATTTAGTAGTTGGAAAATTTAAGACTTGAACTGGCGATGGATATCCATTGTAAACACTATCACTGGTACTTAGACAACGTAGCAATACACGACTGGTCTAACCCGTAAAGCTACCTTACTTGATAAATCGATGAAAACTGTGAACGTGGCAATATGCATCCCAGTCGAGGGATAAGCCACAGGGTAAGGTGTTCTGAACGTGGCGATATGCATCCCAGTTGTGAGGGATAAGCCACAGCGTAAGTGTTTTGAACGTGGCGATATGCATCCCAGTTGTGAGGGATAAGTCATAGGGTAAGTGTTTTGAACGTGGCGATATGCATCCCAGTTAAGGGCTAAGCCACTGTGTAAGGTTTTCTGAACGTGGCGATATTCATCCCAGTTGAGGGAGATAAGCCACAGGGTAAGGTGTTAATTTTATGAAGGTTACTTGTGCCAGACTACAACGCCCTTCGAGGACGAAGGCGTGATGCAGGACGGCCGAATATTGGCGCTGGCAACACTGTTTACCGGATATTACGTTATCTACTCGAGCTGAGGGACACATGGTCGCATATAAATGTTGGAAATAAGATGAGTAATAGAGAAGAGTTGGAAGAAGATATAGGTCTGTGCATTTTATCTTCTTTGTTTTATTTTTATTTTTGTATCTTGTTTTTCGTCGAATAACTTACTTTCTTCATTTATTTCTTAACTCAGACCCCATTGTTAAGATCCACATGAGACCTTGATGGTCTTTTGCTTGTTAGTAACATAAATATAATGGGTGATTTCTCTTTACAAGCATTTAAGAGGTCTTTGTCACGTGTATCGAAGTAATTAATGGTTTCGTGCGACGCTGCCTTAGATATTTATCTTAGAGGTCGTTCTATTTTGGGGCATACCTTCTTGGCAACTACTGAGATTACAGAATTAAATTTATGTTGCCAACAGATTTCGTTAAAGTATTTTTTGAATTGAACAATTGTTTTATTTTTTAAACATACTCCAGAGTAATACAATGTCTAAAATAGATAAGTACATTCTGTGTTTTATAATCCTTCTTTTATATTCTGCGCTCATGAAAACTGATATTTACAATCCTAATAATTTTTATATTTACACAACACAACTCATATTTTTAAACCAGTCTCCCGTTTTTATATTATTTATTAAATTTGATTTAAGCAAACAGCCAGACTTGTTAGTTTAATTAGGTTAGACTATCATAATTTTGTATCATATGTACGATATTTGTAAATGTTTGTTTCTATAAATTATATACATTGTGTTACATAAATATAAAAAAATTGAAATAAAATACTGATACATTGTTTCGTTTTTCGTAATTATCTTATCAAATGGTAATCTGTTTTCGTAAACAATCATGCTATTGTTTGAATGTGTCGTAAAAACTACACAAAAATCTCAATTTCCAATTAACTCTCGGCTGTCGACTGCGTATTGCCCATGCATGCAAATGAATTTCTGCACTTGAAATTTAATTAAAACTTCCTACTCAATAGAAACTGACGTGTTCTACTGAGATTAAAAGTCCGAAAAATACCTGAAAACTTACACAGCTATTATCATTATTTTTATTATTTATGGATGCATGATAATGAATATATGAATACTGTTCTTGTACTTTATTAATCAAAGATATATCTTGTCTGATAATGTAATTCTGTTTTATCTGTATCAATAATTTTTACCTAATATTTTGTTTACCTTTGTTGAAAATATTAATTAACTCATATAGTTTTTCACTATGTTTTCAACTGATTCCAAAAAAGGAGGAGATTTTCAATTCTTTTGTATTCTATTTTATGTTTGTTACCTCTGAACTGCGTTATCTGTAAGTCAATTTAAAAAAAATATTCTTTGGGTTTGATTTAACTTCCATGTAGGGAGTCCCATATATTATCATTATATGATTTAATTGAGAGGACTTTGGACTCCGCGATACATCAGGGAACTCCTCAAAATCAATAAGAAAATATGTACTAAAGTCGGTTTTGCTTTTAGTTATTAAATTTTTGAAGCTCAGAAAACGAAAGAACTGCAATAAAGCTGCGCATATTTATAAGAAAGACTATGGCTTTCAGATTATTTAATTACCGGTCTTTCATATAAAGCAATTTCATCGCGTGTTCACCGTACGAGAAAGCTGTGCTATGTGATTCAACTATAAGATATGGAGAGCATAAAAACATTAAAGTAGAGTGCACTACAAATCATGATAAAAGGTCTTAAAATTTAATCTTTTTGAATGTATTGTGAAAATTGTTGGACATACATACGATCAATTTTTTCATCCAAATGACCATGACGCCACTTCTAAGTAATTGGATAATTTTAAGTAAAGCATGATGGGAATCAATGTCATCTCAATACTTTTTGGAAAGATCTTACTGAAAACTTGAATTCTCTTAGCATATTCATGGTGCATGATATGATATTTAATTTATTTTATTAAGTGTTTCAATGTTTATAATAAGAAAGAACATATTATTATTCTTTATGGATTTTATTATCGCAATAATTAATCTTTACGTATGCCAATTATTTTTAATTGCTATTAAATCGGAGAAGCAAAGGTTGAAGATGATCCAGAAGCATCATATTCTACATCAAATCATTTGACGATATCAGAATCTGAAAAAAAACTAATGTACCCGCGACATTAAAACTAACCAAATGAATCATTGTTAACTATTGGGCATAGTTTTTCATACTTTCCTACTTTCACATATACTGTTCTACTTTAAAAAAAGCTGTTTGGCATCTAACACACATTCAGGTGGGTTTTAACGTAGGTACATTATGGATATGTGTCTAAGGCAAATTTTGTAAAATTAATCTTAAATACATTTCATAGAGGTAACATTCTTCAAAACTAGTTAAACACGGTACGAATACAACCTAGTAGAAATAATAAGTTATCGTTCTATAAAAAAGTCCCTTCCGCTCTCGACAACTGATAATTTCGGCTTGACATGGAAACACCGTTAACGGCAGGTGGACGTTCTTCTTCTTCAGCGTGTGTGCGCCCACCGTTGGGCACACGCCTCTCCAATTTTCTTCCATTCGGCATGACTCTTTGTTTCCCTTGTCCAAACTGGGCCTGCTGTCTCCTTTATGTCATCGGACTGTAACTCGCACCCCCCCCTTTATTGTGTATATATATAATTATAACTTATATATTTTTCCCCCATTATATGAATAAATCATATAACATCATTACGTGACCAGGATAAATTATTGATCTTTCTATAGGATCTTTCTAAAGGTAATAATTAGCCGTATGAAATATTATTGTGATCGTCATGTTCGGTAGGACCGCATTTACGTTGGTGTTTATTTAGTAACTTGATTCTTTTAGGTGGATCTTGGATAGATAAATATTCACTAGTTGTGGTATAAGCCAGAGATAATGCTAGATTGCTTTCTTATTAACTAATCCCGACTCGCTTGAGACGGGCTCAGAGTATATAGTATACTCCCTCTCACGCTTGTAAAGGGCTCACAATATAATTTTAAAACTAACATCCCTTCTCTCTTGAAAAGGGCTCACATCAATTTTACATACCCGATACAAGTCAACAGCTCCCCCACATTTTAAAAAATGTAGGGAAGGCACACGGCTCCATGAAAACACTCACCAACGCCGTGTGCGGTGAGCGCCAACCAACATATTGCGCCCCCCCCCAGAAGAGGGACAAAAAGTTGGGGAAAGGACCGAAGTCCATTGCAAAGCTGTTTTACCAGCATAAAGAGGGCTTGGCCCCTTGGCAGTGCGTAAGCACAAACTTTGACCGAAGTCGCGCATGTCAATGCGTGTAACGTCATACAAGCCGACGACAAATCCAGTCTTCGTGAATGTACGTCAATACGGTTTTGGGCATGTGTTAAAAATCAGGCACTCTGGCCCTATGATATAATAAGCCCTCCGTAAGCGCCACCACTTTTGCCAGATCGCCGCGACTGCAGACGTGATTGTTAGTGTTTTGGCATCACTACCATTAAAAAGGTTAGCACGACATTTCGTCGCAGAGCGCGTAGCCCCAAGGGTATGGTTAAAACGTTGCACGGCATCGCCGCAGCCTTGAGAGGTTTTCTCCCGCCAGCTACCATCCACATGAGGTAAACGCATATGCTCCACCAACCATTGAAATAGTCAGATATAGCCATAGTTGTGATTTTTATGTTTAGCCATCAGAAGGGTTTATAATTGGCAACATATATTTATTTGTCAGTGTCTCTGACGTTGAGTATAGTGTATTTTCGATCAAGTTTGTCTCACCCACCAGCAAGTTGCCATTATTCGTTCGAACGGTGGGAACTTTACTGAGATTCGTTAATAATGATAAAACGTATAAAGAGGTCAGACAGTCTGCAGTTCCGTCATCAGGAACCCGACTTGGACAAATCTACTGAGATGTGCATCAAACCGAGACGCAGACTCGGCCATTATGAATAGCGTCGTCTCCCAAGCAAATGTCGCAAGACGCAATGTCACTAAATGTAACATGCATCAATACAACTATCGCAGGTCAACACGCCAACATACAGCCTATCCGCATACACAGCAGACATCATCACCTCGAACCTCCGTCAACCAGAATCATACGATGCAATGATATTAGGCGCAGATCACCCCGCAAATACCACAAGACGCAGTACTGCATATAGCCGCATGCATCAATGTGACTATCGCGTAGGTGTCACACCCTCACACCACACCAATACAACTCGCAATCAACTTCAGCTCCAAAGTTTAGAATATACTCGGAACACACGACGTGTCCAAACATACTCTTTCACGATCCGAATGATAGTCGACGTATCATAGCGTAAACACTAAGACGCCAACCACCAACGGACCCCCACCCAAGCCAAGTAATAGCCAACGTATCATAGTGGAATACACTAAGACGCAAGCCACCACCAGACTCCCCAAAGTCAGATGATCAGTCGACGTATCATAGTGCAACACACTAAGACGCCAACTACCACCAAACTCTTACTATGCCGAATGACAGCTAACGTATCATAGTGATGGTCACTAAGACGCCAACTACCACCAGCTATCGATGATATGTCCACCACTGAAGACATATCCATTCATGGTTCCACGTTTACCGTAGACCATATCGTCGTACAGAAGTACCACGCAACTCCATAGTAATATGTCTTATAAAGTCCCAAGTCATTCATTGCTCTTCATTATATTTATATATTCATTATTTTTTCTCTGAGCCTTCACATATTATTACTTTTATCCATTAGACCTTACTTCCATATGATATTGGTATGGGACGTTCATACAATGTACTTTGACTATAGTACTAAGAGTCGCGATCGACCTCTGTACTTACATATGTGCGGTCATACAAATGTGTCCCCGCACGGTACATAATACTTCCCTTAGAAATCACTAAGTATGGAATTGTATTTAATGGACATAATAGTGATCGTATCTTGTGCTATTTTTTTAATAAATATCCTTTTTTGAGTATTTTAAGTGATTTTTTAACTATTTTTTATCAATTTTTGGTAATATCATTTTCTCATACTAACACTTATATTTCTTTAATTTAAGTATATATTATTAACTTTTATTGTGATTAAACGTTCTTAAACGTTTTATTTTCATCTTAATTGATCTTTATTATGACTAATTAATAATAATATTTATTATTATTAATAGGTCGTTACAGGACCATCGGGCTGGTGGTCTGCCCACACTTCTCCTGCCTAGCCGGGGTCTCCACTCCAAAACGCGCTTGCTCCAACGTCCACTCCGCTCCACTTTAACTTCGCTACTCGGTGGCCCACGTCGGAGACTTTCGTGCGACGTCTGATGAGCTCGTTCTGGACTTGGTCGTGTAACGTTATGCCGAGCATAGCACGCTCCATGTTGCGCTGCGTCACCTTGAGCTTGTGGATCAACCCAGCAGCCAGTGTTCATGTCTCGCATCCATATGTCATAGCCGGAAGAACGCATTGGTTAAACACTTTTGTTTTGAGTGATTGGGGAATTTTGGACTTAGGCACGCAATTCAGCTTCCCGAGGGCTGCCCATCCCAACATTATTCTTCGCCTCATCTCTGCCATCATGGATTCCCAACCAAGCCTTATTACCTGTCCTAGGTAAGTGTGCTCCTGCACCTGCTCTAGTGGTTGCCCGTTCAATGAAATGGGGTTTAGTGCGTGATCGGCTGTCGCCATTACCTTGGTCTTCTCCATATTCATCTTAAGACCTATTCGCAGGGACGCCTGATAAAGTTGCTCCAGCATGTGTTGCAGGTCTTCAGCATGTTCAGCAATTAAGACTATATCATCAGCGTAGCTCAGGTGACTGAGATATTCGCCATTAACATTGATTCCCTTGCCGCTCCAGTCCAATGTCTTGAGTATGTCCTCCAAGGTGTTGGTAAATAGCTTAGGGGATATAACTTCTCCTTATCGGATTCCTCTGGCTCTTTGGACTCGTATAAGATCTGTTGGCTCTTTCAGCTGTACGGTCATTGTCGACGACTTGTATAAGCTCTTTAGGAGATGTCTGGGCATGGTTCCTTTAACCAAAGGCTGCACGTGATGCGTTTGATTTCGGATGGGATGTGTGAATATGGTATAGATCTGGAGGACCGGCATTATGTGCTCTGGTCATGTTCACCATATACAGATTTGCGTGTCAGTACGTTGAATGGTGTGACCTGTCCTGGGGCTGGTCCGGCATACTACTGTGATCTTGTTTCCTCTTCGGAGAACTACAGGGAGCTGCGGAAGGTTGTTAACGCGTGAACACCTGGCGCCCGGCAACGAGTCGCACATCAATGTATTGTCCAGACCCCCTGGGGTGAGAGTTGACATTTAGGGACAAGGAAGAGAATAAAGAACTTGTAGGGAGTCAAGCAGGTGCGTGCGGAGCCTCGCGGCCAGACTGCACGCACCCTCCCACGATTTGGCCCATATAACCGTGAGGTTGGTGGGGCCATGGGAGGTGGTGGGTTGCCCAGTGGTCTATGGAGTCGAACGCTTTTGCGTTTGGCAAAGAGGTCTGTTGTATTTTTGTATACGCACTTTTGGATGATCTGTCGAAGTTGCAGATGTGTTCTATCGTTCCAAAGACTTTTCTAAATCCTGCCTGTTCTGTGGGTTGATGTTCGTTCAGTGTTTGTCCAATTTTACAATTAAGCCTACACCCCCCCCCCCCATCCACACTCTTCCAAAATTATTTATTATTTGTAAGGTCAAATGAGATATTATAATTAAAGAACGTATAACGTTATTCTTTGTAGTATTATTTTTTTTTATTGTAACTGATGATATGAGAAAAAAGAGACGCTCCACAATGGGTAGAGCCGTATATGCTCATGCGTGCGTTAACTAAAAGGAAGAGTGTCGTCTAAGGCCATCGAAGTTTGGTACAGACCGTGACCCCGATGGCCGTTGACTGTACGTGTAAATAGTGGCTGGGGGCGGTAAGAACCGCTCTAGAACATGGGTGTACATAGTGAACGCATTGTATTGGTTTCGCCGTGCTCGTAAGCGCTGACGAACTATGGTGTCTGTGTTTGTATTAGCTGTGTGTGTTCTTTGGCGGGAAGCCCGATGGTGAGACCGACGTGCTTAAGTCCCCTTCCTCGATAGGGTCTATGAAGACGTTACCTAAACGACGCGACGCTTGTTAACTTTCGCGTTGATGTCGGGTTGCTAATTTACTGCGCTTACAACTAGAGAGTTAGGATAATGTTCGTCTATCGAAGAACCGTTTGGTAATCATGTTTAAAATGTTCGCGAATCTTCGGGAGTCTGTAGTCACTATGCATTGGCTGCATGGGCAACCGTGGCTACCTTTTTGGCGAGGGTCCCGGTGGATCGGCTAGAGGAAATGGTGGACTCTTTTTTGGGGCGGCTGTGGACTGCCGTTGGCCCCAAGTGGCGTTTTAGTGGGTAAGAACCCCGTATTACCCCATAATGTGAGAAATGACGGGATATCTTTTAAAGGTTCCCTCCGATACCTTGCGGCAGGAGGGTGCCAAAAAATAACACCTGATATAGCTACGCTTTAGACGCGCTAGGGTGAGTGCTAGCTGTCGCCTAATGCAATAAACACACAGTTAATAATTAAACATCCCGCCTCTGTGGCGAAAAGTGCCTGTAGGATTCTACTTACAGAACAGGAACATGCCTACGATCACAACCCTACATTAACACTAAACCACTCCCAAGTCGGGCAAAGTTTTCTTCTTTCTTCTGTAACGTATTTTCTCTCTTCTAAAACTATATTCTTCTACCTTGATTCTTCTATATTCGGCGGTAATTTTCATCCCCTTCGTTCCAGCAAAGTCGTAGACTGTCGCCGTCGAGTATGGGCCATTGATTACACAATGATGATAGTAGAGCAGTGCAGCAAAGGATAAAAGTTGCAACCGAAGTTGCGGGTGGCGTCTAATTCGGAAGTCATGTGTTCTTAGAATCCTCGCTCCTCCACGAACTGCCACGAAAGACGATCAGGTCATCACTCCATCTAGTGGGGGTCGGCCTACACTGTGATGGCCAGTACGATGGTGCTACTAGGAGAACCTTTCTTCTTTCGCAGACAGGACTCAAACAAGCTGAAATGATGATGATGAAATATCTTAAATGAGTTCTATTGGAACAAATCAAAAGTATATTTTAGTTATAAACCCACAATATTGTACCACTGTCCTATGGAAGTACGTAATTCGCATTCGCAAAGCTATAGTATACCTAATACCTTAGAGCAAGGTGGCACAGAGATGACATTTATTTAATATGCAAATTTTTTTGCGCGGGAGAATTTCTTTGTGCCGACAAAAGTCCTTATGGACTCAAAGGCACTCGTAATTAGATTCCTTTATATTCTTAAAGGAATGATTTAAACATAATAGAATATTTATACAGAAAAATAAAAATCAACTAAGGCTTTATAGCTTAGAAGTACATTATGTCGCATCTTAAAATATAAATTCCGCAATAATTATTAATGTCCTTAACAGCATTTGTATAAAATGATATAACATGAGTTTAGTTTTAATTATATAGATTATTGAAGAGTCATAAGTTCAAATGATATTGATGCTATAGTTTTCAGATCTTCATATCGCGACACTTATCACTATTTTTTTTTTCACATTTTTTTTATTTGCCCATCGAATCTATTAGATATAAAATGCAAATTGTTATTTTTAAAAATTAAAAAAATATATTGAATTTAAAAAAGGAATTTCTTTCAATACACATAAGATGACAAGATATAACCTATAGATATACCGTTTTACTATTTGGGTACGGAACCACAAAAATTATATGTAGATTCTTAACAATATCATATAAAATGAAATACGTTGACAATGATTATAATATGTGCTTCTTTCTATTGCTGTGTTTTAATCACGGCAAGATGACCTGCAAGAGACAGCAGCAACAGAGGTGTTTAGTTCACCAGATCGCCGCTCGCGACCAGGACATGGGCGCAGCAGTAGGAGATTGGAGGAGCAGCATTAGAAATTAATGTTCTTATTACTCCAATAAAACTTTGATTAGCTGCAATTTAAATCTAATTCCCCTTCAATAATCATCGCTCAAACATCACTATCATTAGTTGCGACGCGCGATACAACAGGTAGGTAATTCTTTCCGTATTTTCTCTTAATCCATTTGTCATAACTGCGGGCAAAGCAACTTAAATCATCTTAAATTAAAATCGTTTTTTACTAGAAAAAATTGTTTCTAGTATGTTTATTAAAGAACAAATTAGAAAAACTTGATTCCAGTTTTTGTATTTATAACTACAACATACTGTATTTATGATATATTATGTCACTTCAAGATCCAAAAGGAAAGGTGATTATATATGCGTGATTTATTCATGTCCTGTCATAAAAACAGTTTATATCCTGAATACAATATAAACTACCAATTTAATATGCCAATTTTACAACCAAATTTAAATGCATTATGTACGAGCAATACGAAATATAAACGTATAAAACGTGTAATCGTGACATTGACAGCAACACAAGATGTTATTTTGATATGCAAAAGCTAATCGACCGGTGCAGGAGACCGCGCAATGGCACGGTTGATTGATGTCGACAATTATTCATTCTGCGGCAGTCATTCAGCCTTGTAGTTATTTTAGTAGCATATAGAAGCTGAAGTTAAATCTGTAAAGCTAACTACGATCTTGTAAAGTTTATACAATATATTCAGTTGACATACTGTTATGACCCTTGCTAATTGAGATGAGTTATGGTTGGTTGAGTTGATTCGAAATAAAACTAAGATTTCGATCACACGTCTTTGAATCAATCTATGGGCAGTACCGTCTTTACCACAAGGGCACACGGGGCCCGTGCCCAGGGCCCCCATCGTTAAAATGGGCCCCACACGTTTTATGTCAAATTCAGCACGATCGCCTCGTTTTGCCTCAAATTCGGCAATGTCGGCCTTCCCCCCGTATTACTTATTGCCGAATTTGACACAAAAAATTACATAGAGACTGTACATGAAATATTTACACGACCCAGCCTAATCGCATCAACCCATAGTTACGCAATTGCTAAGAAATTGTATATGACAATAATGTGTAATCATCGTATGCTCCTGTTAGTCATACATGGGCAGGTTCGTCCGGGTAAATACCACGACCTCAAAGAAGACTGGCGTGAAGTGGAAGTTTTCTTTTATGTGAGAATTTGGCAAGTGAAGTGATAACCACCGCCCATGGACATTGGCAACAATCGTAGGGTTGCAGATCCACCTTTAAATAAATTAGGCCCCAGCTACCTCATTAACCAGACGAAACACAGAAGTATAAGATAACTTTTTAGAAGATAACTCGGATCACTCTATGTCCGGCGCTTGCTTTTAATCCAATATACTCGAGCAATCTGAGCTTGATTCCCGGTGCCGGCACCAATTAAATTGTTTAATTTTAAGTACTGACATAGGTATCATATGCTCCGCGGTATCATTGGATAATGTACATCATTTTGCAGTTCCATAAAGCCGAGTTGTTACATCGGACGACTAAAAGTTATATTTTTTTCTGCCCCTCGGGAACTGAAAACTTGTATCTGAAATTTCACGATGATCGATTGAGCATTCAAGGCGTGAAAGCGTAACAAACAAAGTCATGTTCACAATTATAATATTATATCGTAATTTTATAATTTTCGTATCCCATTATCAAGTTATTTTTTAGGGTTTACCTAAATAGTATATTGTATAAATAGTAATAGTATAAATAGTAATAGTATAAATAGTATATACTTGATGTGGCGGAGGGGCTTAGTGGCCGTGGCTTGAATGAGGACGCGAATCGTTTCGTTATCGTGCGTGGAACGTTGACAGCAAAAGGTTGGAGCCGCGCCGAACGTCTAGTTGTCCAATGATGGAAAGGGGCGGCAGGAATCAAATCATGCAACTCAAACGCACACTCTCAAAATGTATCCTGTAGAAAGCAGAGAGGCTGGCTACTCTGCGCCTTTGCTTAAGTTAGGCTAGTTAGATTTGTTATAACCAAAGTTGTAATCCTGGCTGTTGGTGATTTTATACCTAATTGATTTGTATATTTTATATATATTTGAAGACGACCCGAACGGCGTAGTGGGTAGTGTACCTGCCTTCTGCGCCAGAGGGTGTGGGTTCAAACCCCACTACTGGAAAAATATTGTGTGATGAGCATAGTGTTTTTCTAGTGTCGTGGTGTTTATATATGTATATTATGTATTTATTTACAAAAGAAAAGTACAAGCGTAGTTAAGTGTAGCTTAGTTTGGGACTAGAGAACGTTGTGTAAAAAATGTGTCCTAAAATATTTATTAATTTATTTACATTAAAAATAAGTTAACAATACCGCAGATTTTTTATATCGGTTCTTCTCTGGACAGGTTTATTTTTATGACACGCTGGTAGTTTTTGACGTTCAACAAGAGCTTAAAACAATCCTATATTGAATAAAGAAATTTTGACTTTGATTTAACTTTCAATATCGTTACGAGCTAACTCGGGAAAACATCCGTTTATATAAATGTCGTTTTGACTATATGTTGACATACAGTGTTCCACTAGCGAGAACACTTTGCATGTCGTTGTACTTGCAGATCACGTTTTTTAAAGGAAGCATTAAAAGTAATGTAGGCGATAAATTTCCGCTTGAACAAAGCACAGTTCCTATGCGAAATATCCGACACGCCTGATTAGATTTTACGGCACGGTAAGCACTAACTCTATCGCACAATATTAATTATGATGGAATCACCGTGCGTAAATTTAAGTATTTTTTGTTTAATGTATATTCAGTTCACCAGTATTTTGTGAAATAAATGTTTTGCGTAGGTTCACAATAGTTTACAAGTTAAAGTAAAAAGAGAATTATATTGGAGATTTTATATTGATTAATACATGCTACAAGCCGCTGAAGAAGTCAGATTTTACCACCTGTCAGGATCAGTATCCCTCTACAATGTCCAAAGAGTGTACAAAGCTTGTACACTCTTGGACTGTGGGCTCCATAGGACAAATAAAAAGAGCAATACAAACTTGGGTGAAGGAACATATAGCTGACTTAAAACATAATAGATCAAACAAGTTTGCAGTCTGTGAGCACACTTCAAGTCGCCTGAACCATTATATCAGATTTGTTAGACCACAGATCCTTGCAAAATAACACCGATTTATCCCTAGGATGATTAGCAAGGCTATTGAAATTCAAAAAACCCATTCAAAAGAGAAGAGGATTCCTTACTACCATAAGCGTGGGACCATCAATAAAAAAATCATAAATAAAAATAAACGTGATAAATCCGTTAAAATAGTAGTCAAAATACTTCAACCATAGGGATAGACTGACAAGAGGCGCTGCCTGTCTGGAACTTAGTCTCAAAAAACCCCATAAAATAAATTTCTGGCTTAAAAGAATAATAATAATAATAAATAGGCATAGGGATGTGACGACCCCATCGCCCACCGGCGTAACAGTTCAAGTGACAGAACTGTTGCGTCGGCGCAATCAGTCAGCGCCTTGCCAGTAGGTGTTCGCACCGTGCCTCGGCATAAATGAGGGTGCATAGGCCCGTTTGTGCGTTCGGCCACACTACTGAAAACGGTGCCGGTCTGGGGGCGTCTTCCGTTAAATGACGCCCTAAACTATAATGGATGATGGACTCCCAGAGAATACGCATAGGGCCGCTGTCTGGGGGCCGCCAGGGCACGTCTGGAGCTGGCGCTGGACGTGGCAGCATGCGGGACGCCAGCCGAGTGCGGGGTACTGCACGACCACCCAGCAGTACCTCGCATCCATCATCCCCACCAGTTGGCTTGGTGTCGGCAGGGTCCTCTCGGATCCAGCAATCGGCACCCGCCGCTGGTGGAATACGCCGCTTGCGCTGGACTGAAGAAATGAACAAGAACGCAATGCGGGCGTATCTTAGGGCGAAAGGGAGTGAAACTGGAGGGTTTGCGTATCGGGCAAGGATGCATCGCTTTTTTGCTGAGCTGGAGCTATCTATAACCGTCACCGAGCAAAACCTGGCAGACCGAGTTCGGTACATCATGCGCTCAAAAATATTTGATGATACCGAGCTCGAACGACTACGACGTGAGGCTGTTCCCTCATCGGACGAAAATGTAGTGGCTGGGGATACGGCCCCGCAAGCTGCGGACCCTGCAATGTTACAAGCAGATGCGGAGGCCGCGGTTAACTCCCCGGCTCCTGTAGATTCGTGCGATGATGGAATAGTCGCCCAAGAAATAGAGCAGATGGGAAGCATATTGGAGGAGGCAATTCTGGAGGTGCGCGAAACGCCTCTCGAGAGTCGACCACGTCTCCCCCGCATACCCCTAAGTAAGCGGAGTCGGTCTGTCGTGAGGTCTCTTAACCCGATGCTGGCAACCTATTTGGAAGCTAGCCGGGACCTTTGCGATACGGACTCAATTCTCTTTGGCGCTGCACTGGCAGTATGCCGAATCGTTGGCGCCAAACTTCCCAAGGCTGGACGTGCTACCAGACCAGGTAGCACTATCACTATCCCAGCATGGAGAAGAAGAATTGAAGACCGTATCGCAAAGGTAAGGGCCATCATCGGCAGGCTGATAAGCTTCAGGTTGGGCAATAATAGGCCCAGAATTGTGCGCACCGTTAGGATGGCGTTCGCTGAGACCAACATAAACTTGTCCCAGCCGGACATTACGCAAAAACTAACGGAGCGCATAGATAACCTGAAGCAGAGGATCGCTGCTTGGGGGAAGCGGATTCGGAGATATTCCGAGAGGACGGCGCGGTTTAGCCAGAATCGCCTCTTCCAGAGTGACCAAAAGAGGCTCTACAAATCTTTGGAGCGACCAGTGAGTTGTGGAACGGGCCAAGGACCGGACCAGGCAGACACTGTCGCCTTCTGGCGCAGCCTGTGGTCAGAGCCCGTAGACCACAGTGAGGGCCCTTGGACACAAGTCGTGGCGAGCCAATGTGCAGACATTACACCCATGGACCCCGTCGTCAGACATAACACCCGACGACGTATCTGAGGCAGTCCGTAGAGCCCCGAACTGGAAAAGTCCGGGACTCGACGGGCTGCATCACTACTGGCTGAAGGGGTTCGTGGTGTGTCATGCTGTGCTCGCCCGTCAGTTCCAAGAGGCTCTCGATCAGAGGTCGCTCCCGAGCCTCTTTACTACTGGGGTCACTCACTTGGTTCCTAAAGATCAGGTTACCACAGACCCGAGTAAGTACCGCCCCATTACGTGTCTACCTACCATCTATAAGACACTCACATCTATTCTGAGTATGAGAATCACCCGGCATATTAATGTGAATCGGATTATGTCTCGTACTCAGAATGGATGTCGGGGCGGCGGTCGTGGAACCAAGGAACCGCTTCTCATCGACGCGGTCATTGGTAAAATGGTTAAACGCAACCGTCGGAACCTCTCCGCCGCCTGGATAGACTACAAAAAGGCATTCGACTCGGTGCCCCATACATGGCTAAAGAGGGTCCTCGAACTGTACAAAGTAGACTGTACAGTAAGAGACTTCCTCGAGCACTGTATGGGGCAATGGAGTACGATCCTTTGTCATCTAGGCGAACGGATGACGGCTGCGGAATACCGGATAAGGATACGACGGGGTATTTTTCCAGGGCGACTGTTTGAGTCCAATATGGTTTTGCCTCTCCCTGAATCCTCTCAGCATATTACTGGAGGGCTCGGGGGGAGGATTTCAGCTTCGGAGAGGAGGGACAAAAGTGACCCACCTTTTCTACGTGGATGACCTCAAGTTATTCGCCTCCAATCGCTCCCATTTGATGGAATTGCTTAAAGTCACTTGTGATTTCAGAAATTCTATCAAAATGGAGCTCGGGACGGATAAGTGTGCGGTCCTTCATGTCGAAAGGGGTAAGGTCACTAATACGGCGGGCATAGACTTATCTATGCCCGTTAACATAAGGACCCTCTCTGAGGCTGAAACATACCGATACCTGGGTATGTCACAAAACATGTGTATCGATGAGGCTGGCATGAAACAGTCAGTTCGTGAAGTGTTTTTTTTGCACGCCTGACAAAGGTGTTTAACAGCCATTTGTCAGGCGTGAACAAGGCACGCGCATTTAACGGCTGGGTCATGGCAGTCCTCATGTATACCTTTGGCATACTCAGGTGGACTCAAACTGAGCTCAATGCCCTGGACCGAAAAGTATGACGCAGAACTATGACGTCCCACAGAATGCATCATCCGAGATTGTCAGTGATGAGGCTGTACCTGCCGCGGAAGCATGGCGGGAGGGGCTTTTTGAGCGCCCTTACCATGCACAATCGCGAGGTGTGCAGCCTCCACAACTACTTCCTGGCGAGTTCGGATGAGTCCATCTACACGGACGTCATTAGTTGTGATAAAGGACTTACCCCTCTATCCTTAGCCAACGAGCAATGGCAGGACCCGGGAGTACTGAGCGTTTCGGACCGAGAGGCCGTATGGAAGGAGAAAGAGCTCCACGGGAGGATCTACAAGGCTCTACACGAGCCTTTCGTAGATACTGTTGCCTCCCTTAACTGGCTACGTTTCGGTGACCTTTTTGGGGAAACCGAAGGTTTTGTCTGTGCGATACAGGATCAGGTTATTAAGACGAACAACTATCGGAGATACATCCTAAAGGATGGCACCGTCGACATCTGTCGAGCTTGTCGCCATCCCGGGGAGTGGCTTCGGCATGTTATCTCCGGTTGTTCCATGCTTTCTACTGAGTATCTGCATAGACACAACCTAGTAGCCAGAATACTACACCAGGAGCTCGCTCTCAAATACGGCCTCGTGGAACGGAAACTGCCGTATTATAAGTACTCTCCGGAGGCCGTGCTCGAAAATGACCGCGCCAGGCTCTATTGGGACCGGTCCATCATCACGGACAGGACGATTGTCGCGAACAAACCTGATATCGTGTTGATGGCCGGGCACAGTCGCGGGTATTTTTGGTCGACATTACCATTCCATATGACGAGAACCTCGTGAAAGCCGAAACAGATAAGAAGACGAAGTATCTGGACCTGGCTCACGAGGTGACCGACATGTGGGGTGGTGTGCCGACCGAAATTATCCCGATAGTCGTATCTGCGAATGGGTTGATCCCAGTCAGCCTCTCTAAACATCTGAGGCGACTGGGACTCCGGGACGGATCGCTCCAGGCTCAAATGCAAAAGGCGGTGCTCCTCGATACCTCCCGCATCGTCCGCCAGTTTCTCTCCCTTTCGCCCTAACCCTCGGCCGTTTGGTCTCCCCTGCCGAGGGCTTCCGTCTGGTTGGGTCCTATTTATATATGTATTATATAAAATATATATATATATATATATATATATATATATATATATATATATATATATATATATATATATATATATATATATATATATATATATATGTTTATTTTTATCCATAATATTTATTTTATATATGCAATATATATCTATATCTTTATTTTTATTTTTATTTATAAACCCAACCAGACGAGAAAACAAATGAATATCACCCAATAATAATAATAATGTCCTCAAGGACTACAGCCGACAAAGGAGATAGTAGGAGTAATAGTAGAGCAGATACTCCGCCTAAGGATGTTTCGCAGGAGACATGTGTCAACCAACTTGCGACCACCAAGGCTGGAAAACCCAGAGTGCGCATGAAATGGGATAACGATATAAATCTATTTATCATGCGCACATACTTAGAAGTTACAAAATTGGAAACAGGACAACGTAAAAAACTTTTTGACAAATTTAAATTAAAATTTCCGCACCTAAATATTTCTGCTCAACGCGTTGCCGATCAACGACGAGTCATTATTAGAAATAAACTTTTAGCAGATAATGTCATTGAAGATCTTCGTAAAGAAATCTCGGTACAACTAAATCAAGAACAGGTGTCACCTACTATATGCGAGTCATCTATCACTCAATCATCGATTACATCCCCTAGTCTCAGATCACAACCAGTACACATTTTCCCACAAGACATAAACACATTAAACGCACCATCCACTTACACGCCAATCACAGACCCGCTATCAGAACAAATAATATCGACCCTCACATGCGATACGTCCACTCAAACATTGACATTATCCAACACACACACGACGACAATTCAAAATTTAGATCAACCTCTTCCTGAAACAACTATGCAGAATGTCCTTCATCAATTAGAGACTACACTAACATTATACACAGGAACAGACCCGACAGCTAGACCGAAACTTCCCAAACTAAAAGAAAGTAAAAAACTTTATTATTTAGTTAGTATCTTCAACAAAGAAATATTACGTAAATTTATTTCAATTGGTACTGATCTAACAGGATTTCATACTTTAATCTATTGTAGTGCTTTAGTCATTAGTGAAAATTTAGGTTACAAAATAAAATCAGAACATCAAACCCACACAAATTATAAATACAAATCAGTTACTCCAGCATGGCAAATCAGAATTGAAAATAATATTAAATCATTAAGAGCCGATATAGGTAGAGTCACGCAATACATTAACAATAATAGATCAAAAAAAGTAGTAAAACATGTCGAGGAAATTTTCAAAAGAACAAAAGTTCATTCAACACACGAAAAAGATAATATTAGGCCAGAAGATTACTTAGACACACTCAAACAAAAATTAGCACTTAAATCACAAAGCTAGATACAAAAAAGCACTGATGCGCAAATGTGACAACAAACTGTTTTCAAATAACGAAAAAGGATTTTATAGGTCTTTACATTCAGAAGTAACCAACAAAAACTATGATCTACCTAATCCTGGTGACCTTAAAAGCTACTGGTCTGGTATCTGGAAAAAACAACAAGATCATAACGATAAAGCAGATTGGATTAAGGATGAAGAAAATAGGTTCAACCATATAGAGGAAATGGAATTCATAGACATTTCAGAAGAAGAAATAGAAATGGTCACAAGGAAGATAAAGAACTGGAAAGCTGCGGGAATTGATGGTATCCACAATTTCTGGTATAAAAAATTCATTGTATTACATGATGTGCTAGCACGAATTATCACAGATCTTTTAAAAGGATCAGCTGATTTACCGAATTTCGTAACTAAAGGAATAACTTACATGATCCCAAAAAGCAATGAAACAACCAACCCATCACAGTATAGGCCTATTAAATGTCTACCAACAATCTACAAGATCATCACCTCTTGTATCGCACACAAAATGAACACTCACCTATCCACACACAATATAATCGCCGAAGAACAAAAAGGATGTAGGCAACATCACAAAGGATGCAAAGAACAACTTATAATAGATTCTACCGTACTGAAACATGCACAAACCCATATTAGAAATATACATATCTCCTACATTGACTACAAAAAAGCTTTCGATAGCGTACCACACTCTTGGCTCATTTGCATTTTACAGATTTATAAAATTAACCTAAAAATCATAGCCTTCTTGGAGAATACCATGACCGCGTGGAAGACCAGGCTCGTTTTAAGTAATTCGACTGAATCTATAAGCACTGATGAAATTCCGATCGAGAATGGTATATTCCAAGGAGATTCTCTTAGCCCTTTGTTGTTTTGCCTGAGCTTTAAGCTCTGTCGCATTTGCTAAACAGTGGATTTAACGGTTACAAATTGACAACTGATACAGAAATAAGCCATCTCATTTATATGGATGATATAAAATTATTCTCAAAATCTGAAAAAGCTTTAAACAGGCTCATACAAGTAACATCAGAGTTTAGTAAAGATATCAATATGTCGTTTGGCCTAGATAAATGCAGAGTACTTCATATACGTAAGGGTAGGATTATAAATATCAGTAACAATATGGACAATAGTGATACCAATTTTATTCAGATGGAATCAGCTGATTTGTACAAATATTTAGGCATTGTACAATCAAAAACTATCAATCATACCCAGATTAAAAAGACACTGACTGATGAATATACGCGCAGACTTAATTTGATCTGCAGAAAGTCTTTATTTTCAAAAAATATGTTCAAAGCGATAAACACTTATGCAATCCCAGTTCTAACATATTCCTTTGGATTTATCAAGTGGTCGCGAACAGATATCAATCAACTGGAAATAAAAACTAGAACAACACTCACCAAACACAATAACTTGCATCCGAAGTCTGCAATCGAGCGCTTATCTGTCAAACGATTAAAGGGAGGCAGGGGGCTAATAGATCTGAGAGTGCTTTGGGAAGGACAGGTTCATAATCTACGCAAATTCTTTTACAAAAAAGCTGAAACCAGTAACATTCGTTTAGCCACTATAAATACAGATAAAAACTACACGCCTTTGAATCTTAAAGTTAGAGACACCCATATTAGATCACCAAACACTGCTGAAACTGATAAAATGAATACCTGGCGCAGGAAAGAATTACACGGTAGACACATACACGATCTTGAATAGAGCCATATTGACCTAGAAGCCTCAAATAAATGGCTTACACTTGGATCTCTGTTTCCAGAAACAGAAGGGTTCATGATTGCCATTCAGGACCAGGTAATCAACACTAAAAATTATAGAAAATATATAATTAAAGACAGTAGTATACAAAACGACACTTGCAGAAAATGCCACCGACAAGCTGAAACCATACAGCACATAACAAGCGCCTGTCCAATTTTAGCACCAACAGATTACACACATCGACATAATCAAGTAACACACATTATACACCAGAAACTCGCCATAATGCACAAACTTATACCAGACAAACTACACCTTACTACCAATACAATCCGATGTCTGTACTTGAGAGCACTAGTTACAAATTATATTACGATAGAGCCATATTAACAGACAAAACCATCCATAACAATAGACCGGACATAACATTAATTGATAAACAGGATAAAATAGTATTTCTTATCGACATTGCAGTGCCCAATACCCATAACATTCACAAAACCATTACTGAAAAAATAAATAAATACACAGAGTTAAAGGAAGAAATTCTTAGAATTTGGAAAATGAACAAAGCCTACATTTTGCCACTAGTGCTATCCAGTACAGGCGTAATTCCCAAACATCTACTTCAATCTTTAAAAATTTTAGATATATCTGAAAACACCTACATAACCATGCAAAAAGCAGTAATCCTAAACACATGCCGAATTGTACGCAAATTTTTACAGGAAGACTTGAATAATCCACCCGAAACATAAGATGAAGCTCTCTTGGCTTAGGCCCGTGATCTTGATCATACCGAAATATCTTAAATATTTCGAGATATACAACATGTATAAACATAATAATAATAGATAGTGTCAAAGACCTTTGGTATTTGATGAATAAAAAGGTTGTAGATAGTTTCCATTATCAGCTCTATTTTAATTCTTGTTATGGCATACAGTATATGTATATTAAGAGCCAGTATAGTTCAGTGTTCGGGCGCTCGATTTTAATTAACTATAGACTCGAGCAACCTAAGTTCAAATCCCAGTGCCAGTACCAATGAAAATGTAAGATAAAAAAAATCGAAGATATGTGAAGTGTGCCAATTTGCAGTGGGGTTTAAATTGTCAGCTAAATCTTATCCTTTAAACGAGCAATTCTTGTATATAGTAAATATTGATGTTAAAAGAATGTAAATGTTTAATACAATTTTTAAAAGTTATCCTTTATATGTGTGTTCATTTATTGTCGCGATGGTAAGAACACGCTGTATATAATTGGAATCTCGGAAACGGCTCCAGCGATTTTCATGAAATTTAGTATGTGCGTAGATTCGGGGGCGAAAAATCGACAAGGTTTTATTTTTAGAAAATGTCGTTTTATCCCAGTTTTCAGGGAATGAAAAATATTATTCGAATGCGACGGTAAATTTCACCGAAAAAAAAATGCAAATTTCATTACTTAGTAATTTGTATCTAAATGTAATTTCCAAAATACACGATTTACCAAAAAAAAAAAACAAACCGAGCAAAACTCGGTCCTCCAGGTACTATATGAAAAGAAAATAACATTTAAGAAAAAAATAAAAATGTCAGCCTCATTTTAAACATTTGAAAATGGACATAATTTCTTTTTTAATAAACGCGTAATTTGTTTATTCACTCAGCTCCTTTCGTTACGGAGCAAACATTTTTTGTTAAACGTAAAATTATATCTACCGTAGATAGCTGTTTTGTAATGAAATGAATATAAAAGTGACGGTTAAATTACTGACGGTATTAATGGACTTTTAAACATCTAAAAACCGGTTAAGTGTGGCAAGACAGACAGACAGCGAAGTCTTAGTAATAGGGTCCCGTTTTACCCATTGGGTACGGAACCCTAAAAACAATCCGATACAAAGGTTTTGGGCAATAGTTAGCAATCAACTTTGTGACGCAATCATTACGCGTTACACATTACGTTAGTCACTAGGGTAGAGTTTTTAGACTATCATGGCGCTGCCGGTTGCTTTTGTTTTTAGGTAGCTTGTTTAAAACTGACAATCAAGCCTATCTAAATGTAGCCTTTCCACGAATGTATATTCGATTATTTGCCATGAGATCTGTTGACATCTTCCCCATCTTCCAGAGGACCCTAAGTTCTCCGTATTATGCGTGCTGGTTGACACATCTGATAATGTTTGTTATTCCTGTGTCTTCTCATCGTACAGTAGTGCCGAAGAGACGGCTCGTTTATTTGAAAATTTGACTGAGTCCGCTGATTAGTCTTATTAAAAATGATCATGCCGTGAAAGAAACATGGAACTTTGTTATTTTTTTATAATAAAAGTTAGGAAATAAGCAGGCAGTTCACATGATGGTAAATGATCAGGATTACGGACGCGTAGCCAACATTAGAAAAGTGGGATCAGTTTTCATCACTCTGGACGAACCTTGAAAGTATGTTACTTCCATTATTCCCGAACAAGCTTGCTCATTTATGCAACAGCAAAATATCTGCCTGGTGGCCTTACCAAATTTATTCCGTCTGCCTGTCTGCCACAACAGTGTGACAAACACTTGACTGTTACAAGCAATAGTATATTCAATTCCATTCCGCTGAACTACCTACCTCGTGTCTATACTCCCTCATGGTTTAACGCTGAATGTGATCTGACTGCAAAATATTCGTTGTACCTTTTCCGACTGACGCGATGTACCATTTCGGAGATTTACAGTGTAAAGTTGAAACTCTACTGACTACAAATCTACGTATGTATGTACATAACTTTCAAAGCAAAAGCTACGCACTGGCGAAAAACTTGCTACCAAACCGGTTTCTTTTTTCATGGTTTCGTAGTAAGTTTTGCGCCAGCGCAAGCTATTGATTTTTGGGCTAGTGTATTAACCATCAACGGCTGCATCGCCACTTAACATCAACTTTGATAGCAGTCAAGTACCAAACAGTCTTTTATAAAAACAAAAGAGCTTATCATTATGGGAAAAGGCAGTATTCAATCATTTTTTTTTTCATCGTTAACTAGCTATTGCTTTTTTCTAATGAAGTTGAAAGAAATTTTATAATGATCTTATGATTTGGTTATATAGAAATTTAACTTATGCTCCTGATTTGAAAGGGTAAGTTTCATTAAGTTCTTTACTTCTAACCTGTAATATCGCTAAAACTACACAAAACTCTATTTCCGATTTAAAATTTTCTTGTTAATTCCCAATGTTGCGGTCCAGATCAATTTCCGCGTGTTTGAAATTTAATTTAAACTTTACAATTTGTTAAAACTCTGTCGTACTGGGATTTACAGTATTGTAATTGCGGTTTTGGTTTTCGTTTTGTAAACGATAGAGGTATATACGGCACGTGCAAGAATTATTTGAAGATAATAAATCAATTTATACTTAGTGTTAACGTCATTCTTTTAAATTTAAAAATTAATTCTCTTCACTTTAATTTTAGTCAAAATGTGCAGATGACTACACCCGTGCTACCGACGCCGAAACTTCTACGAAGATTTTTGCAGCACTCCAGCGAAATCTGGTTCGCACTATCGCTGAAGACATCACTGCGATACCCGCCGCCATGGCGGTAGGATAATCGCCTTTAGATGCTACAATCCGCTTATATTATAGAAGATGCCAACACCGTCGTGTCATACGATACAAGCCGGCTGTGTCATTCATATGACCCCATACAATGTTCTGATAACACTTCAGCAAACTGCCGCGCTGAGGGGCCCCAATCACCGGGGGCCCGTGCGGCGCTAAGAAGCCAGAGTCATGAATGAGAGAGCAACTTCATAAAGAGGCGGAGTAGAAGACCCTTCGTGCGTGGAAATCTCGACGTCTTATCTACTTTGTTTTCATTTCATCCATAGCATCTGTGCTTGGCGTTGTTTGAAGTGATTCCTTTACAGCAATCACACTTCCTCTAATAACATTTTACAGATAGAAAATAAGAGAGAAATTTAATATTTAATTTTTAATGATGGGCTCATTTTCAAACATGAAATACTTGAAATTTTCGTAATATTATTTTATGTAGGAAGAAATTGTTAAAATTCAATTCTTAAGTTAAAAAAAAATAGAGTGTGAAAGAAGATTATAAACGACCGCGTTTTGAATTGAAATTTATGAAAGTTTTAATTTTTAATTCTTGTTTGTATTCATCAATGTGACATAAAAATTGTTTAATTCTTAACATGCGTTATTTTAATAAGATGCATGAACTCAGTCTCTGTTGTAGATAGAGCCACTTTTTGTTGCCTTTTCTAGCCAAGATACAGCTAGAACATTCTTATTAAAATCATAGCCAGTGACCGATGTTGTCGCTGGCAACACTATACCAGATATGACGTTAACTTCTCGAGCGAAGGGACACATGGTCGCATGGAGCGGTCACTTGGATTTTGGCTGCGTTCCCCGGCAGTGATATAACCACGAGTGCTACTTGTCGTTATAATAGTTGTTAATATTCAAGTTCATTAATAGTTAAAATATTAGAATCAAGGTAAAAACGTTAGAACTCTTATACCGAGATACGCATTTTCAAATCATTTGCATTTTAAAAGTAAAAAAAGTAACAGCCTATACATGTCCCGCTGCTGAGCAAAGGCCTCCTCTATACAGAGGGTATCAGGGCATAGTCCACCACGCGGCTCCACTGCGATTTGGCGGACTTCACATGTCTTCGAAATATATTTTTTTTCTTATTTTTTCGAAAATATGCAGATTTTCTCACGATGTTTTCCTTCACCGGGGAGAACGTGATAAGTCAGCACTTAAAGTTAAAAACTTCATTGGTGCCGGTACCGGGGATCGAACTTAGGTTGCTCGAGTATATTAAATTAAAGGCGAGCGCCCGGCCACTGAGCTATCACGGCTCTTTTGCATGTTAAGCGTCACTGTAATTAATGACCGATCTGTGGTACTTGAAAGTTCTTTGGTCTTTTGCTTCTTCTAATATCTCCAATACAATAAAAATGAATATACTTAGAATTGTAAATTTGAATTGCAATTTTTTGCAGTTATGAAGATTTGGTCTCACCATTAAGGCCCGTACTCGATCGGAGATAACAGTCGACAAAGGTGGCTACTACAGCCACCGTCACCGAAAATAATGATAAATGGATATCAATTAATTTGTGTCAATTAGGCAACATAAAACAGCCTATAGCCAATTCGTGTCCTAATCGTACAGCGAAACCATATGTGCTGGGATTTTTATTACAGCTTCATAAAACCTAGGACAAAAATTACTGCACAAGTATGCTATAAAGCTCACTTTAAACAACCACTACTTCTCAATTACTCAAGTCATGTATTGAATTTATTTTGATATTATATTATTATTTCTATTTATATTATATTATAATATTATATTTGATGTTGATATTATTATAGTATTACTTCGATTCATTTTCGTGGGTTCTGATTCAAGCTCGCGGAATCTGGCTAGCCCACGGACTCTGCGTTCGATGAAGCTTTAATAGTATACGGGCTGAAATACATCAATAAAGTCTACGCCAACATCAGATGCCTTCCATTTGACTTCTATTAATCAAATTTATACTTTTCTTTCAAAGCAATGTTTCGATTATATCAAACGGGAAAACTGCAATTTCCTAAATATGTAAAAACCAAAAATTTCCAGATCGTTGTAGTTCAATCCCTATACTTATGTAAATATTGTATATAATTAGGTGAGACTTATCACTTTTATTTTAATAAATAGTTAATACTGAACAATAAGGCTAAATGAATAATAGGCAATAACAAACACTACAATTTTTTGCACATCTCAATTTATCTATTTTCATCACAACAAAAAGATATAAATAAATACATTGATCTACTTATTTTGTTAAAGCTAGGAACATATAATATAAGTATACACATATCGTTTTAATTATGCAATATACAGTTGCAACGACACAGACAAACGACATATATTTATTTCGATTATTTCTAGGCTACAATATGACATCTATATAAAAATAATAAAAGCACGTTCATCGTGGTACTTAGATCAGCAATGAAATTAAGTTTCAAATTAAAATATATAGAAATTGTGGAAAGATAGATCTATATGTATGGAGTATATTAAAAACATATCTGGTAATTATCTCATAATTTAATATAATCATAAAGAAAAAGATTTTTATATCGGCTGTATACAAAATTTTTCTATAAAATCATAAATTAGTTATAATATTTTCCAAAATATACATAATATTATGTTTGTCATGTAAAGTGTGTAAAAGTATTTTTCATATAGCCTAATTTTAATTGACTTATAGAATGGTCAAGTTTTTGAAGGTTTTCTCAATGAAAAAAATTAATTCAGCCAAAACTTTCTGTAAAATGTGATAATAATATAATAAGCTCCACGATATGATGTTGTTACATTGAGATATGGATTCAGTTTATTAGGAGATAAAATGATCTAAGATTTTGTATTCAGTTATCGAACATTTAAAGCAGTTATAAGACACATCCAAAATATTACACTAAGAAAATTATACCACGGCTACAAAGTTTTTTTACAACAAGCAATAGCAAGTATAAAACATTTCTTCTCAAGTTTGGGACATTTACCATTGACAAGATTAGGTATGGTTCCCAAATTCCAGTCACGTAGAAACTGCGTTCCAATAATGCGGTACGTTTATATTAGAAATTCTTTCGTCACACTGTAATATCCCTTGCACGTAACCAAACTTGAAATATGATAGCTGTAATGGACATTTTCTACGGTGACAAGGAATGTCTAACATAATCATACCAATATTTTATTGATGTGTTGTTAACCTTAAACATTTCTACAAGGATTTTTCCGCTACCCAAACTGAGTATACCATCCAAAGTTAAACCTACTTTCCTTTAAATCGATACCTACTTAATTTTTAACACCAATATATTTTTATCAATACCTACGATATATAGTTGTGTATACACAATAAACATCTTTTCTTATATAATTATAAAATTTAGCTTCCTCTACAGACACCGAATAGAATAACCGTAAAATTCAGTCCTCATAGACGAGTCAGAATAACAATCGATGATTGAAAAGCTGCTGGGATTTAAAAAAGGGAACGGTGCAAGTTCTAGATTTATTTCTGTTATATTTATATATATATTTACAGTATAAGCATAGACATTACGCAAAAGACTTATAGGAAGAAGTAGCAAAACACCCTGATGGTTCCTGATAAATGTTAATAAATATAATTGCCTAAAACTTAAACTATAAACCAATACTTTTGACTCTTTATAAATATTTCAAGTTAATTTGGGCAAAAAATCATTTTACTTTAAAATTTATAAATGAATGACACATACCTATTTGCCATTGGTTTTTTTAATCATCGCGGTAAAAAATGTATAAATTTGAAAATAACATTAACTGTTCTTCAAAAACTTTTCTAATCTTGTGCAAAATTGCAGTATGCAGTTCACGAAGTTTTCATCAATTATTTTATTTGAGCTACGTTGGCTAGAAGTTTGTTACCGTACTTGAGCAAATATTAACTGCAAATCATATTTTCATAGTTGCTCGTGTGACGATTATAGACACCACATAATGTATAGTAAGAAATACAAAAAAAATAATAGTTTACAACGAGTCTTAAAGTACTTGGTCGGGATTTTCTACTAGAGACTAACATCTAGGGACATAAGCTCCGAAAGTGCACGCTATACACATTTGAAAATTTGTTGAAATTTCACATACACATTTTCTCTCATGAATAGAAGAGTAACACAGTCTTGTAGTAATTTTTATAGTAATACCGATGCTTTATAACATCTTAAACAATGAATACTTAAAGTATTAATATGCATATGATTAAATGAATTTCAATTTTTTTTTTACATATTTTTTATGTTTTATATTGTCGACATTCAAATGGACGTAATATATAAATAGACAAATAAGAACATTAATAGATAACAGACAAACTTAATATTAATTACAACATTTAAAATTTTACTGTTCGGCGAAACGCAATTTCTGTTTTTTGACGAAATCCATCGCCATTTTGTCCGTTGTACGAGACTCCAAGATTTGCAAAATTGGGTGACCTGCAAATTTTTCATAAAGAAGTGCTTTGTTTGCATACAACAACATTTTTATTGACAAACAACAAGACCGACATCAAATATTTCACAAAATATACATTTTCTATTTGATTTTGATGATTTCTTGATTTTACGCGAATATGATACATAATATTAAATGAGACTAGTTTACGGATTTTATCGCGTTTTAAATATGATTTCTAATTTTTAATTCCCGACGTTTCGAACCCTGTCCAGCGTTCATGGTCACAAGACAGATTTAGATGTTTCACGTCTTAATGTCAAAGTTAATCCGGCCTACTGTCAATTATTTTGTTAATTATTTTTATTCCGATCTACGCAAAATGACCTTATGGTATCTTGAGGTCCAGCAGCGTTGCTGTGTTTGGAGTTAATTTTATAAATTATGGGATCCCAAGCAGATGATAAACCCCAAACCACCCTCTCGGAACCTGAAGACGATTGAAAAAAAAAAAATAGACTGCGACAATCGTGAGTACTTACTTCGATCGTGTAACTGCATCAGTGGCAGTTCTACGGGGCGCAGAGGATCTGGCGGTGCATGGCTATTGACACCGGGTACTCGCGAAAGTGATATGAAGGCTTCGCCAGCGAAATCGTCCGCTGTAAGCACGTCTCGGTCCCACACAGACAGAGCCAGTGTGGCTTGAGGAGAGCGGCAGGCTTCCAAGGAGACCGCAAATTCAAAACACTCGTCCCATACAGGATTCAAAGTTTTCTGTAAAGTTCATGTTTGTAAAGGTTTGTGCCTAATTACCTACATAGTATATATCACCATCATCATTTTAGCACGTTAGAGTCCACTGCTGAACATAGGTCTCCCCCACAGACTGCCACAAAGCACGATCCTAACCACCTGCATCCATCAACTCGCACATTTGCTACTCCATCTAGTGAGGAGTCATCCTACACTGCGACGGCCACGAGGCTGCCACTCGAGAACTCTTCTTTCCCATAGTTTATATCGGAAGTATAAAACTACTGTTTCGTCATTTTCATTTCCATAAAATGTATTTTACTTTTTTGAGTTGTTAAAAGTAACATTATAATATGTGCGTAATAATATATGTAACTAGATATAACTGTCGTAGGGCAACGCAACAGTCTCTTCCGTTGCACGAATGGGCAGATCCGAATACTTCTGTGTTTCGTCTGATGAGTGGGGTAACCGGGACCCACTGATTGTCAATTTTTGAAATAAAAAAGGACTTTAATTACTTTTAATTAATTATCTTATTACGCATATTATATAGATACTAGCGGATCCGATAAACGTTGTCCTGTACAGTCGACTAAAATCCGATAACTTATAATTTAAAAAAAACTTGTTGTGGACCGTATTGTGAATTTAAACCATTTTCGAATCAACTTGAAGACACACACAAATTTCATTAAAATCGGTCCAGCCATTTAGGAGAAGATCAGCGACACACAGGTACAGAAGAATTATAACTATGTATATAAAGATTATGACAAAACACGATGGCTTATGCATTGTTGAGGTATCAATTTTATATGACATACACAATATCAGAAAATACAAATGTATCGTTCAATTGTTGATTAAATATTGGGAATAACAGTATCGATTTATGAATGGACAAAATAACATCATATTTAAAAGCATACAATGAAGAAAAAAAAAGAGCAAAAAGGAATATCATACTTCTATTTAAATCAACGTTACTATGAAGAGATTTTGCAATATTGATTATTTATGATTACTAGTGCGAATTTTCAAATTGAATGATTTTTATATTACTTATATTTTTATATTAGTTTACTTAGTTCAGCGCATCATTTTTAGTTATTGGAGTACGTAATTTTTTTAAAAACTTGCCATTGTTTATGCGACTTTATGAAAAAGTTTCCATGTTATACGTCATATTATATATAAATAATTAAAGTTGCCAAGTTTCTAATAACAATTTGTGATCCACTGTGTCAAATTATAATCAAAAATCTGTTAAACGTTATAATATAGTACTGACATTTAGAAACAAATTGTAGAATTTTCATATTAATAATTATAATAATTAGAAATAATTTTACGCATGAATGGAAAAGCACATTCATTTATTACATTTATTACATTCTCGGTTCTATTCAGGTTCAAACGTGTAAATTTTTCTTTTCTCGAAAAATTTTTATATTCATAATATAATGTTTAAAATTTTATTTTATTGCCACAACTTATTATATATACATAAAATACGAATAAACACTTCGAAATTGTATGATTCCAATTTCCTTATTTATTGATTAGCCACAACCTACATATATCCATCTGCTGGGCAAAGGCCTACACCAAGTTTATCAAAACATAGCCGATTGCATAGTACAGAGCATAGTATTGGCAGACTTCACATATCTTCGATTTTTTTTGATATTTTTATTTGGAAAGTATGCAAGTTTCCTTACGATGTTTCCTTCACTGCTGAGCATTTGATAAGTCAGCAGTTAAAATTGAAGTTACAGCGACACTAGGATTTGAACTCGTGTTGCTTTTCGTAGTAGTAGTATTCGAATGAAAGCGAGCACCCGGACACTCCGCCGTCATTAATCTTTTAGTTAATTCACAGGATCGGAATATAAATAAAATATAAATTTGTATTCGTACAAAGAATATTTGTAAAATTGTACACAAATATAATAAATATTATAACTGACCTTTTGAACATTCGTGCTTTGTTCGTGAGCCTTCGGGAACAATCTCTTTGGAAGTAGCTCCAATACAACAAACGGATCGCTTAATCCATTAGGATCTAGAGGAATTACATCCCGCGCCGACAGAACCTCCACACACAGCGAATCGTGGTTGAAGTACACTCTAATAAATAATAATAAATATTTCAGGACATGTTTTCCACAACTATTAAGGGTACTGGATCAGTTATCCAGTACTCTTAATAGTACTGCAATAAGCATACCTTTCTTTCTTCAATAAATACATATTGAAGTTACTGTAAGTTACTTTACTTGACTACATATTAAAGATACATAAGCACCCAGACACAAGTTATCATATAATATGTATTTTTTTATTCGTGGGAATCGAACCAAGAAGAAGCAAGAGACAGTTTCATTATCCACTGCGCCGTTGGCGGTCATAGAAAAAAATATAAGAAAATGATAATTAAAAAATAATGGTTTCATATACTAATGGAAAACAATGCTTATAATATTGATGACTTGATAACGCTTAACAAGTAATTATGTCAGCTTAATCGATCTATTAGTCTAATTATTATAAATAACGTTACCGAAAAATGAAGACAAATAAAATTACCTGACTAAAATGGAACCATACGGCGAAGGCAGAGGTGTGCGGGATTGTTCAATTATCCGGTCAGCAAGCCACATCTCCAATAGCTCTTCCGTTTGAGCTTGGTGGAATTGCATTCTTTGTTCCAATCGAGACCACTCAACGCTATGCACGTCAGACATCGGTAGGCCTTTAAAAATGTGTTTGTTTTTGGGAAATGCATTATGTTAGCTTATTAGAACTTTTTAAAAACAAGAAATGACATGTATCGTAACTAATACAACACTATGATATTAAATCTAAAAGTAAGGTAACTTTAATACCCCATTTACTGAATATTAGTTACGATACAAGGATTGCAGGCACATTGCCGGCCTAATGAAAAAGGGAGTCTTTTCACAGGCTGAAGGATCAAAGCCGTTTCGTACTGAAAAAGATCCTATGACATCTTCAATATAACCTTTTTAATTTTATAATATTTTACGGTGGTAGGGCCACGCAGCAGCCTCGGCTGTTGCACGAATGGGCAGGCCCGTCCGGGTAAGTACCACGACCTCACAGAAGACCGGCGTAAAGTGGAAGTATGACAAATACTTTCGCGTTTCGTCTGGTGAGTGAGGTAGCCGGAGCCCAATTTTCAAAAGGTTGTCAACGCATCTGTAACCCTCGAGTGTAGCAGATGTCCATGGGCGGCGGTATTCACTTAACATCAGGTGAACCGTCTGCTCGTTTGACAACTTATCGCATAAAAAAAAAAAAAAAAAAAAAAAAACCTAACTAGCGACCCGCCGCGGCTGTGCACGGGTGTTATGTATTATACATATAAATCTTCCTCTTGAATCACTCTATCTAGTAAAAAAAAACCGCATCAAGATCCATAGCGTAGTTTTAAAGATCTAAGCATAGATAGGGACAGTCAAACAGCAGGGCTACTGTTTTATACTATGTAGTGATACTCTTCTATTACCTTTTCCCTCTGCGTGGAAAAATTCAGCAAGTAAATCCAGAGCCTCCCTCAATCTATGATGGTAGACCCGAGGCTTTTCCGCTCCCCCCGCATCAGCTTGGGCTGAAACTTCTTTCAGTACGGCGCTCCAACAACCGGCGAGCGCACGGATAAACGCGCGTGGAGAGCAGCCAAGTGTTTAAGGACGACAAATGTTGATCCAAAAACTCCAAAAGGGGTGTTATAGCCTGTTAACAATAAGTTGATAAAACGTTAAACAACTTACACGTCTTAATGATATTGGAGAAGTAGTATTTCTCAACATCTAGAATTATTAAGATATGAAAAAAATACCTTTGAAATGAAATGTTCAGCAATTGAACAAAAGAAACAGAAATTTCGTACACAATTAGAAAATAATAGGTTCCAAGGAGAATAAGTTAAAACCAAGAATAATTTCTCAATTCAATCCGACATCGGTGGGATTTCAGTTCATTTAAATGTGGCGTCATACGCCTGGATTTTTATAAATTTACCTGTGGCGTGGGTAAAGTATCCGGTGACCAGGCCAGGTGGAACACAGCCTTGCGTAACGCGGGCCGAGCGCGGGCGGCGAGGGGCGTGGCGGCGCGGGCCGAGCGAGCGTCGAGCGTGCCTAACGCGCCACGCACAAGTTGCCGCGCGTTCTCGTCGTTCGCGCTAAATTATGGGCCAAGTAACATGTATGTGATTATTAAACGTGAAAAAAGAAGGATTAATTTTGCCCCCGCCCACCAATAGGCCGATATCTGCGGTACTGCGGTACTGCGTAACTGTGGTAGGGCCACGCAGCAGCCTCGGCTGTTGCACGAATGGGCAGGCTCGTCCGGGTAAGTACCACGACCTCAAGGAGACCGGCTTAAAGTGGAATAAAGATACTTTCGCATTTCGTCTGGTGAGTGAGGTAGCCGAAGCCCAAACTTCAAAAGGTTGTCAATGCAGATGCGTTTGAAACCCTCGGGTGTAGCAGATGTCCATGGGCGGAGGTATTCACTTAACATATATAATGTCTTTTTAGATTCCGCTTCGTGCTTCCACACGGAACGGACGTTAATCTGAGCCGGAGGGCCCATGCCAACCGACCCGGAAGCCTTCTTGCAACCGTTGTTGCTAATATCATTTCTTTTATCTCTTGGTGTGCACTGCTTGCCTCATCGTTGTCGTGTTTCGCGGTCTACGGTTAGGGAAGTCTCAAGCAAGAAGAGAGAAGAAAAATTATAGAAGAAAGAAGAAACGTTACAGAAGAACGAAGAAACTTTGCCCGACTTCCAAGCGGATTGTGCTCGTAGGCAGGTTCCTGTCCGTAAGTAGAATTCTACACACATTTCTTGTCTCAGAGGCGGCATTGTAATTTTATCTGTGTGCTTGTTGCATTAGGCGACAGCTAGGTACTCACCCTAGCGCACCTAAAGCGCAGGCGATTAAAGGTTAATTTTAGGCACACACCTCCCTGCCGCAAGGTGGGGAGGCCTATTTAGAAACCACATGCCGGCGGGGCGCAAGCCCCAAAGGCACAAGCGTTGCCATGGGTTCCCTATTAGAGGAATTCCTTCGACAGGAATGCCCCGAAGTATGGGCTAAATATTTAAGCTTCGCGAGGGAACGACGCCTTGTCGTCGAATTCTCCAGCGACAGTCCGGCTTCACCGGCTGCCGCCTCGCCGCCATCTCCGGTGCCCTCTGCGCCAGTCATCGAGTCGCCCTCTGCGACAATCGAAACGCCCGTCGCGTCGACCTCCGCCGCCGCGATCGATCTTAGCGCGCCTTCCGCGCAACCAATTTCGGCCCCCTTCCGCGCTGTCGTTACCGACTCACAATCGGACGGCGGCTCAGACATGGAGGTCGAAACGACCCCCGCTAACAACGCGAACGCCGACGGCTTCACCGCCGTCAAATCGCGAAAAAAGGGCAAGAAACGCCCCGACTACAGACAGCGACCCCGAAAGCGAGGCCGCCCCGTCAAACCGTCCCACCGCGACGCCCGCCAAAAAGGCAGCCGCGTCTGCCCAGTCGGAACCGACATTCGCCTCCGAGCGAAAAATCAAGCCACCGCCGCCAATAATTATACAAGATAAGGCAAAGTGGCACCAGGTTTGTTCGTGGCTTGAACGCCACAACATCCGAGACCCCCGGTCAAAAAATACAAATATGAGTATCCGCGTATACCTCGATTCGTCAGATGATTTCCGCCGCGTAACAAAGTACTTGCGCGAAGCTAAGGTAGGTTTCCACACCTACTCACTACCCGAAGAGCGTAAACTTCGGGTCGTAATTAAGGGCGTCCAAAAAGAGTCGGATGTCGATATGGCTAAGGTCGACATCCGCACACAGGGATACCCTGTTCACGCCGTGCGTCGTCTCAGGCACCCTCGCACCCGTGTCCCTATGGACATGGTCATGGTGGAACTTGACCCTACCCCGGAAGGTAGGGCCATTTTCAACCTTAAGAGGGTCTGTGGGCTCAGTGACTTAGTCATCGAGCCCCCACGTAAATCAGGTGTTGTGGCACAGTGCCACAACTGTAAACATTTTGGCCACATGGCCAATAACTGCTTCGCTCACCCAAGGTGCGTCAAATGCACCGGTGACCACGGCACAACCGAGTGCACGAGGCCGAAAGATTGCGCAGATCCACCGGACTGCGTAAACTGTAACGCCACCGGCCACCCGGCTAGCTACAGAGGCTGCGCTAAGGCCCCGAAAACTCCCGCGAGGAAATCTCCCGCGACATCGACGTTGCCCAAACCCGCGCCCGTTAGATTCATTCCCGCGCCCGTACCCGTCGTAAACGCCTGGGCGAAACCCCAGGTGGCCGCGCAGGTAACCGCGCCGGTAATCCCGGTCGCCTCACGACCGATCGCGCAACAGCTGCCCGCCTCTCAAACGGCGCCGCGGCCGCAGGTGCAGCCAATTCCGTCAGTTTTCGCGGAAAACAAGGACGACCCCTTCGCGCAAATAGCTAACATCTGCAGCTTATTAGATAGAATTAATAGGCAGGAACTCGCCGTATTGTCCGCTAAAATAGCGGCTGCCACATCTGGCCACGAGCGTCTTAGGGCAATTAGCCAACACAAAACGCTTGTGGAAGCCCTTTGGGCTTTTACGAGCCAACCGTAAAGAACAATAGTCCGCGCAATAAAACCGCGCTCCGCCGCGTCGTTAATTAGACCCATAAAAACACCTTAATGGGAAGTACAACCGCAGGTAGAACAAAACCTCGGGCTCTGGTTGTTTCGTATTTCAACGCAAACGGCATAAAGGGTCAAAGGGATGAAATCGCGGAATTCCTGTGCGATCATAACGTAGATATTTTCCTAGTGCAAGAGACATTCTTGAAACCTAGCGTACGCGATCCCAGAATCGCAAATTACAATATTGTCCGCCACGACCGGTTAGCAAACCGTCTGGGAGGCACACTAATTTATTATAAACGGTCCTTGCACTGTTGCCCGCTCGACATTCCAGAGCTAAGTCAAATAGAGGCATCCGCGTGTAGGTTAGCGCTCACCGGCCACAGGCCGCTTGTACTAGTCTCAGCCTACCTCTCGGGGAATAGAACCCTCCTTCAAAGTGACCTAGATACGCTTCTTAACTTAGGCCCTTCCGTGATAATTGCAGGAGATCTAAACTGCAAACACGGCTCATGGGACATCAACAGCATCCCAAACAACAACGGAAAGCATCTCTTTAGCTTATCCGATAACCTAAATTTCAGCATAGTGGCTCCCGCGACTCCCACTAGGTATCCTACGGTGGACAACTACCAGCACGCGTCACCGAGTGTCCTAGACATATTGTTATTCAGGGAGGTCTCGCTCGACATCGAGTCGATAGAGACAATCCATGAACTAGACTCAGACCACAGGCCCGTCCTGTGTAAACTGGGCCAGAACGCCGGCGCGGTCCCTCCGACCAAATCCGTAGTGGACTGGCATCGTCTTGAGGTCAAACTCAAGGCCTTGGACCCCCAGGACTTAGTAGACTTACCCGAGACGATAGCTACGTTCGATGACGCAAATCGAGCGATAGCGAGTCTCCGCGAAACTATTACTTCCGCAGTCGCAGACTCGGAACGGACGGTGAAACTGTCGGGCGACCGACGGTTTAACTTTCCGCCCGACCTGCGACTGCTAATTAGACAGAAAAATGCAGCCAAACGCGCCTTCGACCGGAATCGAACCGAACCCTACTTCGACGCCTTCAGCTAGAAGTCAAAGATCGTGTATCGGAACACCGACACACAACGTGGGACACTCTCCGAGAGGACATCGAGCACCGCCTACTGGCGGTTGGCCCGCAGTCTGAAAGCAGACCCCCGCGAATCTCTACCGCCGTTAGTTAGACCTAATAGCGCTTCAGTAGCCCTAGATGACTCCGAAAAAGCCGAATGCCTTGCGGACAACCTAGAGCAGCAATGTACGCCATCGCGCGAACACACCGATTCGGCCCACCTAACGGAGGTGGACCGCGTAATCGAGACTAGGGCTGCGCTTCCACCGGAAGGCGAACCTTTAAATTCAGTGACCCCCGAAGAGGTCCATGATATTATTAAAAATTTAAAACCAAAATCCGCCCCGGGCCCAGATAATATAAGTAATAAGATTCTCAAAGCTCTCCCTGGGCCGCTTATCTGTTTATTGGCGACAATTTTCAATACCCTTCTCTCCAGTTGCTCCTTTCCGGACGACTGGAAGCAAGCCACGGTTATCGGCATTCGCAAGCCGAATAAACCAGCCAATAAGCCCTCCAGCTATCGTCCCATCAGCCTCCTCAGTTGTCTGGGGAAGCTCTACGAGCGGCTATTGTTAAACAGGCTCAAAGAGCACGTATTTTCCAACGGCCTTCTGCCGACGGAACAATTCGGCTTTCGAGCTAGACACTCTTGTCCCGATCAGCTATACCGCCTAACGGAGCACATCGTAAAAGGCCTTAACCACCCCAAACACATTAGTACAGAGGCTCTCTTCTTCGATGTCGCAAAAGCATTCGACAAAGTCTGGCACAACGGCTTGCTTTACAAGCTGTACACACTCAAAGTGCCAGATAGGCTCGTACACATCATCCGGGCCTTTTTGTTGAAACGCTCTTTTCGATATCGAGTCGAGGGCACCCTCTCCACAAGCCGCCGCCTCACGGCCGGCGTACCACAAGGCTCCTGCCTCTCTCCCTTGCTATTTACGCTCTACACGAGCGACATACCTAGAGACCACCACGTCAATCTCGCGCTTTTCGCCGATGACACGGCGCTCTTTTACTCAGATCGCAACCTCAGTCAATTAACAACTCGACTCCAAAGCGCCGCCGACCGCCTCGGCGATTGGTTCCGCAAATGGAGAATCGATATAAATCCAGAAAAAAGTGTCGCGATTCACTTTACTCGTAGCACCCCCAACCCCCATCCGCCACACCGTTACAAAGGTCCTCGCCAGTACAGAAAGTTGGGGCAAATATCACTATACGGCCAAACTCTCCCCTGGGAGAAAACGGTCAAATATTTAGGAGTCACTTTCGACTCGCGTATGACTTTCACTACGCACATCAATCAAGTCCGAAATAAAGCCGCGTTCGTCTCCGGCCGGCTACACAATTTAACGAATAAGCATAGTAAAATGCCCTTAAGGCACAAACTACTGTTATATAATGCTTGCGTAAGGCCAATCATGTCCTACGCTTGCATGATCTTCGCACATATATATAAATCCTACGCGCATTAACAAATTGCAAGTAGTTCAAAGCAAGTTTATCCGCCGCGCAACCGGTGCGCAATGGTATGAGCGCAACGTCTACCTGCACAGCGATTGCAGACTCCCGACGATTCGCGCTCATTTTAAAGATTTGACAAAACGGTTCTTCGATAGAGCCCAGCATCATCCCAACCCTCTGGTGGTAAGCGCAGCAAACTACCAACCGGACACAAACGCGAACGTAAACAAGCGTCGCCCGCGAAACGTCCTCATCGACCCGGTCGACGAAGAGGACTTAGATACGATGGACCCACCGCCGGGGGTCCCGCCGGATAACACTACACCCACAGTTAGTGTAACAACAGTCACACCAGTTCGCCCTCGCCTCCGAGCACGGCGAGACCCACACAACGCGTACACAAGGTACACCCGCGTTCCGGGGCGGTTCTCACCGCTCCCAGCCACCGATTAGCTAAATGCACAGTCGACGGCCGTCGGGGTCTCGGTCCGAACCGGCGACCTCGACGGCCCTTAGATGACACACCATAGTAGTTAAACGCACGCATGAGCACATGCGCGACCCTACCCATAGCGGAGGGTCCAAACCCGTGGGTTCTGGCTAGCCCACCGGTTCTGCGTCCGATGAAGCTTTAATAGTCTCGGGACTGAAAGCAAAAACATCAGTTAATACAAGATACAAGATATATAATGAATATCAGGGTCTGACAACAATTAACAATACTTGAAACAGATAACGAGAAATCCAGCAATGGACAATCAGTCTAGTTCGTGTTAATCATCAATGTGAACGTTAACGAATTTAAACTGACGCTTATAAACAATAACTGTTCAGACACCTCATTGTTCCCGCAAAAGTTCTCACCTCATTAATCATAACGAGTAAGAAATAATAACGATCTTAGCGTTTCGAACGTTATATTAGGTCTCAAACGCAACAGGTAAGCTAACGGCCTGACACAAATATGAGAAGATATTCATTGCACAAAGAAATTCGAATAACGATAAACCCATCAGTTTTTGACCGCCTTTGTTATTCAAATATAAAGGGGGTTTTTAAGGTGTAAAACTTTAAATTAAAATAATATACTGCGACTACACATATTGTGATAACTCAATGTTCGAGCGCTCGCTTTTAATTCAATACACTCGATCGCCTAACTCCAATTCCCGGTGCCGGCACGAATGGAATTGCCAATTACAATATTAAGTGCTAACTTATCACGTGCTCAGCGATGAATAAATATATCGTGATGATATTGTAGCATGTTTTTAGGAAAAATTCACCCAATTGGGTCCACAAATTATTGTTAGTCACGCCTTTATACCGCTCGACGTGAGGGCTATACTGCATGTCGCCTTTCTCGACGGCGTCATTTTTAAAGTAGTAATGACTAATAAATATTCTGCCGGTTCATAAAGCGCACCAATGATTGATTATAGAGATATTTTTTTCTTATGAGCACAAATTATCACTGAGAATAAATGATAATAGATTTGTTAGTATTTGTAAAATAATTGATATCTATAAGGATATCAAAAATTTTGCAAATACATATAAAGTATAGAGTTAAACTTACATATGCTCGTCGTCATACTCAGCAAGAGAACGCCGCACGTACTCCAAATTGTTGACGATCGTGCATATCTCTTCGGTTGTTTTGTTTTGCCCTATGAAAGTGAAATTTAAAAGTACTGTATAAAATAAGAGAAAACAAATTATATTATTAAAGCATATCAATGACTCACATAACACTAAGTTATAAATTACCCTTATTGTCAACTAAACAACAGACACGAATTCGAGCCTTGCGTTTTAAAAATAATGTTTTTGTTCCCAAAAATTTCCAAAAAATACATGTTAGTAACTGTTTGTTTTTCAAATGATGTTATACCATTAGGATTTTGACTCTGTACTCCCGATTCTCTGATTCCATTTATAGTTATAAATACTAATTTACTATATAAGTACTGTAACTATAGTGAATAAGTTTAACTGTATTTTTGCATAGTTGTTTTTAAAGTACTTTGGGCATGTCAGATAATTCGGCCAGTCTAAACACCAATTCCATATATATTAAATCACTACTGAATTCAATTCAATTTTACAACTGAAATAAGAAAACAATTAATATATTCTAGCAAAGCATTATGACTAATTACCCACCATGGTTCTCATAATAGCCTTGATCAGCAAGTGCACCATGCACTAGATCAGCATAGTGCAGTGCAGTTGCACAAGCTGCTTCCAATAGCCTAAGGCTTCCACCAACCGTGCCCTCCTCTGAACCACCAATGGCACGCCATACCAAACGCATGTGGTACAAACTACAATAAAATATAGCACAAACAAGCCGTGAAGTACTTATAATGTTTCTATTATTACGAGTAATGAATTGGTTCATTACTTGCTTGGGCAAAGGTTCAAAGTATTGTAATTTAATTTAAGTAATAGTTTACAGTGCTCATATAAGCCTGAAAATTATAAGCGATTCTCAATGACCAAATAACTCATGTGACCGCACGAAAATGATTAAATCAAGAACTTCTTCGAGATAAATTGCTTCGTAGAAACCACACGTCACAACGCGATTACTTTAGAACGGTATGGTTTCTTTCGTTTGCAAAAGGGTAAATCGATCTAACGGTAAGTATAAAATGGGCATACAAGGTAGTTACATACCAATTTCGATAAGAATCAATAAGTAAGTAGAGTGGTTAGATCCTTTCTACTAAAGTATAATATACAACTAAATGCAATACTCTAATCTTCTTAAAACACCTTTTCATAATGTGGAATCTTTGTTATTTAATTACTATTAAATAATACTCTAGGTAGGTCTAATTCAAATACAATATTATTAATTTGAAAATTTAAAGTCTCTTTTTAAATCGAAAGGATTCTTTAGGTATTGTATATACTAGAACGAATTTTACGTAGCTTACCAAGCAGCGGTGTCTACCGAAGACGTGCTATGTTTTACTAAGTGTTCTCCTTCCACGGAACGATCTAGATCGGATAGCAAAAAGGTGTTATTAGATGACAATTATTTAAAAAAAGTCATATTCTGCAATTGCACTATTAGATATTAGATATAGAATTCTTACAAGTGTCATTAGCAGAAGAAAAAAACAGATTTATACGAACAATTTGTGTTAAACAACGAACATGGTTGTTTTTGTTTGTTACAAGAGTTAAAGACGTCTTTGTCATCAGTATCGGAGTAATTAATGGGTTCGTGCGACGCTTACTTAGATATTTATCTAAAACGTCTCCATTATGTTACGACTCTATTGTTGCCCTTTCTGTAATAAGAGAATCCAAATGATGTCGCCAAGGTAGTTTTGTTTCGTTAGAATATTTTTAGAACTTTTATTTCTTAAAGTATTATAAAAACCTTTTGATGAAAACATTTCGTTTATTCAATTATTCCAGTCTTTTTAAATAAACGGAGTTTGTATGGTATTCATAAAAGATTTTACTTAAGCTTTAATTTTTTTTAATGACCCGGGCGAAACCTGCCATAAATAAATTTCAAGTTAAATACTAACATGTATGAAATAAAAAAGTAGTTAACAAGGTAAAGGTTGCGACGAACGTTGCGATAAACTTTCCTACGTATCATACACTCTTCGGACATACATTGTATTAGAAATAGTCGTTATTTTCACTAACTTATCTTTGGTACAGGTAATGAAATGAAAGTATTGACATTACATGAATATATACTTCATCGCTACATGCTTACATAGTTAGTTACCCACCTAGTTCGACTGCCGCGCGCACTCTTTGCAGTGCCATCGTCTTGGTAACCGCCAGCCAGCGATCAATCAACGGCTCGAACCAACTGTTTGAATCAACATGAATATAAACGCCAAATACGGATAGTTAGTATTTTCCTTAGTCATATAAATGAAAAGCCCCTTGATTATTATTTTCTCTCACAAAAGAAGGAACCTAAAAAGAGAAATAAAATAAAAAATAAGACTGAAGAATAATCATCTGGACTCGAACCGGGGTCTTCTGGTTTCAGGACCGCCCGATTAGCTATCATAACCTGAGCTATTATAACCTTGTGGCGAAATTTATCTTCGTATTGTAATGATATTGTAGCAGTTTTTCATTTCTTGAAAACACGGATAAAACGTCGTTTTCTAAAAATGAAACCTGGCTAGATTAATTTGTGGCCCCAGAAACCCTTCGCATACTTAAATTTCATTAAAATCGTTGGAGCCGTTTCCGAGATTTTGATTATAAATATACAAGAATTGTTTTTTAAAGATATTTTGTATAGATATAGTATTTATTGAAAAAGAATAACTATGCATAGAATCCTTCACGTTGATTCTCAATTTATTCATAATCTAAACTTGAAAAGATCAAATCGACAGTTAATTTTATTCTATTCACCGATTTTTAACTCACCGTCTTTATAAATTAAACTTAGGTATAATGTTGGTGTTATTTCGATCACTTTACTGGTGGATTTTGAAACTATTGAAGTTTAAGCTGAATTTATAGTAATTACATGTACGCTTCGAGCAGCTGTGGCGGCGGGTCGGCGTTGGGGTGAGGAGACGGGGCCGGGGCAGCCGCGGCACATAGTTCACGCACCGCCGCTAACACCTCAAACGGGAGTGTCTTCGCCGACACTACGCACACTGTGATATAATTTCAATGTATTTATTAAGCGCATCGCATAGTAAAATATCTGCGTTATATCTTCAACAAATAAGTGAAACATTTTTGATAACAAAAAACAAAACCGTTCTAGAATATACATTATGTATATTTGATTTTGAGGAGTTTCCAGATGTATACCCGGATTCTACTCTATACTAATACATTTCTACTAATAAAATTAATATGAGATCACAGGGGAGCCGAACTGAACCCAATGCTAAATGAGTTTTTAATATCGTTTCACAAATAAGGAATTTACTATAATGAACCACCCCTGTTTTTGAAGTCGGTTGCTTCTTTAATGGCCTCACAAGAGTTTTGTATTTGGTACATATCCTGCAGTACATTTTAGTGTTTAAAAATATTTTATCTTAATATTTTGAATATATCGTGGGTTAGACGATATACCCTTACGGATTTACCCGTGGCCAATTCATTAAAATAAATGCTACTCAATTATACCTCCATTGCCGTGCTCGTCATACAAGTCTTCTTCATCCACGCCGCACCATCCTTCTGTTATCCAATGTTCCACGCATAGTTTTACATCTTCGGATACCTGGATTTTTAAATAAAATATAATTCGTGCTTGAAAATACTGGTATATACAGATTACGATATAACAAGAATATTTTTCGCCGAAATAAAGATATTTCCAATGGCTTGTTACAAAATTAAATACAACCCGTTGATCGTTGGCTAAATATACATATAAATTTTTTAATGTAAATTCTTTTCTAATTAATTGCGATTGTTCTTATAACAGTAAGAACATAATTTCAGTTTTGACAACTTCTTTTCATACTACAATAATGGCATCAACTTCAATCGTTATTAAGTAATAACACACCGTATAAAAACCGATACGATATATTTTTACTGTTTTTCAGACTAAAGTGCCAAGGTATTATTTCCATTACTTGATATTACATTATTAGGTATTACTTACCATTTTATCAATTTGAGTGAACACTACTGTGAAATATGGGACGTTGTTGGTTCTGCAACAAAGTGGTGATATTATGTTAAACCACAAATACCTTTAAAAGGTGACAAATTCTGCCAATATAAAACTAAATGAACCTAGTAGTTGTGTCAGTTTTTGTCTAATTAATTTGACCTATGTACACATGAATATAAAATAAAATGTCAAAAGCAACAAGCCGATACCACATAAAAAATTTCATGTCTCTTAATATTTTATTCGGTTATAACTTAAAACTTATTATTTATTTAACTTACGTTTCGAATAGCGGATGGTAGTAAGTAAGTCCCTGCTGAAGATCTATTTGGACCAGCGTAATAAGGTTTACCAAGTCTTCCCCGCGCTCAGATCTAGTGTCCTGGGCGCAGAGCGCTTCATACCACTCCGCGGTACCTTTGCGTAACGCGCCCACAATTTCACTCCTACAAATCAGATATGATGGAAAGTAAACAGTACCTGCTCATAAAAAATAAAATAAAATATCTTCTTAGCATAAATATCTTTCGAACCGCAGTCAAAACTGTACCTTATTTCTTTATTGAATGGGCAGCAACGCCAAAAAGCTTTCATTTGGGACAATTGGTTGAGACATCTCAATAAATATTCCAACCTGTAACAAAAGCTAATTTAAAAATATGTCTAATAAAACATTTTTATCGTTAATTAATTGTGAAAATATTATCATTTAGTTAAAGTTTGCTATTGTTGAAATCAAACAACAATTTTTAAAGATTTTCCTTCTTAATGCTCTAACAAAAACATGAAAAACTTTTTTTTTTGTTATTCACTACTTCTTAACTACTTAGAGAAGGTGTACGAGTATGGTCATAAAACATACTGATTCAGGCTCAGATTATGCAGCACTGGGTACAGATCCCGGTGGAGGCGAAGTTGATGCAGAGCGCGCTCCACAAACTCGCCGAAACAATCAGCGAGCCATCGCTCTTCGTCGCGTGATGCCCCGGCCCCTGAATCACCGCTGCCACCACCATTCAAAGCCTCGTGGGCGCACCATGTCTTTTCCAACTCCGTCAACAGCTTGTACATATACCTGTGCATGTCAATGAATTTAGATGACTCCATGGCGCAGTTGGCAATTGGCTTCGGCGTCTGGGGTCGTGGGTACGATTCCCACACCGTTTGTTTGTGTGACCCATAGATAGTTGTTTCACATCTTGTTTGTCCGTGTGAAATTTATGTTTTTAAGACGTCCTTACAACACAGGATAATGTTATCCTAAAGTAAACGAATGTTTAAAAAAAATGAGTGTACAAGATGTTATTATCTGATGTTTTCAGTCCCGAGACTTAAAGCTTCATCTGACGCAGAAAAAAAATTAATATTTCATTTCTCAACTCGTGATTGATTCAACTCGTATTTTAGATCATATAAAGAGCAATAACCTACAACGATGTTATATAAAAGGAGATCAAGGTACATAACAAAACTCCCCTAACTTCATTCATCTTTGCTTGCAAATTTTATTCATCCTTACAAAAACTTTCATCCGACCTCCCTCATTCCATCTTGAAATTGAAATTATATGAATACTGTGAGCTAAATCAGAATCAGATTTGCATATATTTGATTAATTCTTAATTTCTAAATTGATTAAGGAAATGACTTGTAAAAACGATGACCATGTTTTTATTAAAAATCTTTTTGAATACACCAAATTTTACTTTTGAATATATCGTATTCTATATTTAGTTTTTAGTGTTAATCTAGTATATACAAGCAATGATCACTCTAAATTTCATCCAAATCTTGATAGCAGTTATGACGTAGAGAAAAATCTCACACTTTTTTTTATGTGAGAATGTAGCAAATGAGTTGGCGGTTCATATGATGTCAAGTGATTACCATGGACATCTGAAATACCCGTGGGATCACAGATGCATTACCACCTTAAAGGGCGTCGGTTACCTCACTAACCAGATGAAACGCAGAAGTATAACACTCCCACTTCAAGCCGGTCAACTGAGAAGTCATGTTATTTTGCGGACAAACCTACCCATTGTGCAACAAGATAAACTGCTGCAAGAATCTACAATAAAAAGTGTCACATTTATAATCTAAGTTCTACTTACTTGGGATCCAGAGGTGCATCGCTGTTGAGCCGACATGCTGCGGCGAATCGGGCGATAGCGGCTTGTAGGGTGCTTAGGTCTCCTTGCACAGCATGCTGGTGTAATAGTGTTTGCGCTGCCCCACACAGTTCGCCTTCCCAAGGGACGCTGCTACTCGCTTCCCCCGATGCAGCGTCCCCGCTGTGGAGCATACTCGCTGTCTCGACTTCGTGGGCCAGCAGCACGCCGAAGAGTCGTTCGTGTTGACGGACCTTTGTCATAACAGAATGTTTTAATGAACTTTTTCCTTCTGTGTGTTGTTATTTCTGCTTATTATCTTTTGAAAACGTATATAACCGTAAGTGAACGACACTGACAGATAAATAGCTCAATATAAATGGACCTAAATAAAAAAATATATTAGAAATTATAATCCGTCAGTGGACTATAGTCCACTCTTTGATCTCCGCTCTTTATCTGTTCTATCGTCTTAAATCTTGTCTTTGAGGACTTGTCTTGTAACTTTACACAACAGTTAATAACAAGGTATAACTGCATTTAGATTACCTGCTGCCAATTATCATCGTCATGCCTGCCTGCTTCGCGGGCTGACAGCCACAGACGGAGTCGAATGCGACCCTGTACTGAAGAGCGTTGCGATCGTGCTTCTAACTTGTACCAAGCTTCCACGCCAGTTGATGGAATCTCTCGCAGCGGAATATTTACGCAGCCTAAAATACAACATTGGTAACAGGCAACACAACATAAAATAAATATCTTTAATTGCTACAAAAATACATTACTTCTAAATAAACTTACCAAGAAAATCGTCTTGACTGCCCTGACGTGCACTTTGACATACTTGCTTAAAGAATCGTCCAAGACCGCGAACCCCACGCACTTCATTGAGTCGCGAAACTGCATCTAGCACGGAACTTTCGTCATCATGATCCCAGATGTCCAGGTGAAGGACGTCCGATGATATGTCATCAATGTCACTGCCGCAAGTTTAGTTACAAAATAAGGAAGCTTCTCTGTCTCATTATTAATTGAATAAACACAAAATTCGTATACAATCACAAGTAAAAAATTTTAATTTTAATTTTCTTAGAAATATGTAAGGTATTTTTAATTAAAATATATGATATTAAAAATTATCACATCATCATTAACACTTACCTGCAATGCAAGATAAAAAAGAGAGACAGCCAAATTTCTGGCAATGAAAATGAAATGAACTAAAACTACAAACTACTAAACTTAAATCAGGCATTTAAGCATTTTGCTGTTACTGTATTAAATTAATAGAAACTGAAAGCTTGAATACTTAACGTGCACGATTATCTATTCAGATGCAGCGATATCAGGTTCTCATAAAGCCACACAAATTATATCAACGAACCGAGGACTAACAGTCAAATAAAACGAAGCACGCTCAACATAATACTAAAACAAAAGTAAAAACACGAAACACAGCCAATAGACAACATAGAGAGATTATGAAAATGTGCCAATTGTCTTACAATTTAAACGTCTCATTCCATTTGGGCGATAAAGTGTGCGGTCTAACGCTAGTGGCGCGAATGTAACGTGCGGGCAGTCTCCCGAGGCTGTCACGCTGTTGGCGTCCGTCGCGACGCTTGAAACTCAGCCGGAAACCGTGTTTGCGGCCCTCGTCCTCGGAGGCCCGAGGGGAGGCGGGCAACGACGCCGGTTGGATTCCGAGCATGCAATACGGATCGCTAAATCCTAATAAAAACACTACGTCTTAAGCATCACCAGTAACATAACCTAGTTAGTAGGAAAATATCGTCCGTGTGTTATTGGGTGAAGGATTCCGTTTAAATGCGCAGTAAGGTTACTATTACGCGAGTGTGACGTGACTTGTTACAGATTGAATCGGTAAGCGAACTTAATGATTGTGTTTAATGGTTTTGTTTACAAATTATGTTTGGTATATCGGAGATTTCCGTTTACGATAAGAAACTGATAAGATAATTTAAAACATGCTTATAAAAAATCACTTTTTTGATAAAAATGTGGAATTGCCTTTCTAATTATTTAGTAAATTTTAAAAAGAATGTGATTCTGATGAAATGTTCTCATATGATTATACTCAACAAATCACCAAAAACTAAGAGTTGCACAAAATCATCACCTTACTTAATATCTACTATTAGCTCAATATATCACTTTAGATAAAAATTACAAAATCATAGTATAAAAAGGTATTATCGTTACTACGTGTTCAGACTTCGCCTACGTGGTGAAACTTAAAGAAGGTACCGTTAGCATCTTTAGCCTCTAATCCATCGGCTTCGATGACCGCACAGCCGAGTACCACAGTGGGGGGGCGTTCGCTACCAGCTGAGCGGAGTGCCCTTGCATGTACTTCTGTAGGAACTTTGAATGCACGACGAGCATACTCAATTACTTCCTCCTTATAAGCTGCAAACTGTCCATCCGGTGCAGGTGCCCCCACTGCATTCTCGATGCAATATAATACCTAGGATAGATAAAAAAATCACGTTATTTATCTCGTTTTGAGTCTTCCAATCCTCGGTAGATTTGCCTGTTGGGTTAAATAAAATTAATAAAATTAACTAAATATAATTAATAAATTTAATAACCCCAAATAAAATTACCCCACATATTTTTTTACATATTATTAATGAAAATACTACTTATAATTTAAAAAATGTCTCTGTATAATTTTGAAGGTGTATCGGATAAACTTTTGTGTAAAAAAAACCTTGGAATTGCAAAATTTCCTTAAAGATATACTAAGCTGCCATAAAAGTTGATGATAAGGAGTAAATACAAAGACTTTGCGTGTTTAAACCCAATTAAGCGTATCCAACCAGACCTTTATTATCTCTAGAAACTAAAACATGTAGTCAGGGAAAAGTTTTAAAAAACTAAAAAAAAGTAATATGTAAATATAACATTAAAATTTATAATTTAAAAATAATAAATAAAGTAAAAATTATAACACTAAATGTAGTAAACTACTAATGTGTAGCAAATAAAATCTGAGACGTATGGGAAGTAAAAATAATTTTATAGACATATAAAATATTTTACAAACTTATAACATAAAAAAGTTAAGTAAAAGCCTATTAAAAGAAAAAGATCAAAATTTTGAACTTAAGTAATAATATTTCGCCTTCCATAGCAAAATATCAGATTAACAAGTAGTACAAGATAAACTTAAGATACCTCAGTATATAGATGCTCATGTTCCTTGTGCGATAAATGAGCAGAGACACTTGGCAGACCAAGCTCATGAGGGGCTGGAGGTGGACGTTCAGCTCTGGCCTCGGCCAAACGTAGAGCAGCCAGCCTACGATTCTCTTGCCTCCAAGACAGTGCCGTGAAGCTCTCAAAATAGGAACCATCCGTCTCTTGCACGCTAACAATTAAAACATATTGACGTAATTTACTCTGGTCTTAAATCTACTTATTCGATTTTTTTTGTTTGGAAATAAAATCTTTAATTTCAATTAATTTATTTGTTACAATAAAAAATCTGGGTTTTTGTAGATGTAACTCATGTAATTCAACATTTTTATCAAACACATTTAGCCCTTACAACGTGATAAGAATAAAACAAACTGTATATGTATGTACTTTCTCATTTAAAATTCCTAGTAATGAGTAAATACACATAACATACGTAAAATACATATACGCACAAATAACTATTCATATTATGTTTTATCCTTCCCTTTTGAGGGTATAGTTCTCTTTTAATTTATTACAGTGAGTTTTTTATATTAAACTAATAACATTTTAAGGTCCAATATATAGTCTTAAAACATATAAATATATTTGATAAGAAGTTTTTCTTTACACAATCTTACTGTGCTAATCTGTATAGTACTCGTAGTTAGTTACCTTCTTTAGATCAAGAAACAAATAGTTTCAGTTACTCTCAATTCTTTGTTTGCTTACTTGGAACATAACAAAAATATAACCGTGTTCGGGACTACTCGCGCAACTACGCAGAAACATAAATTTGAATCATTCTATAGACAATATACATATTCAGGCATATTCTACGAAAGAGGTCAAGTTTTAGTCGAAAGAAAAGGTATTTATAGTTAAATCATTAATTTTATCTACGTTTGATTATCGGGAACATTAAGGACTGGACTGTTTAAATAATTAAACGAGGAGGAAAGGTTTGTTTTTTTTTTGGTAAATCGTGTATTTTGGAAATTACATTTAGACACAAATTACTGAGTAATGAAATATTCATAATATTTTTCGATCGTACCAACATAATAATAAGAAAATATGAATTCGTGTTTTTCACAAAAGAAAGAACTTTAAAAAAAGGGTAAAAAAATAACAAATCGACAAAAAATTAAAAATTAAAGAAAGCAATGATCTGGAATCAAAAAAAATAAAAAATAAGTGTGTAAATGATCGTGACACGAACCACGGCCTTCTGCTTCGGGGCCGCCCGATTACCGACCGAGCTATTATAACATTATTTTTTTTTTCGGTGAAATTTATCGTCGTATTCGAATGACATTTTTCATTCCCTGAAAAATGGGATAAAACGAATTGAAATAGAAAATTGTAAATTTCTGAAAATGAAACCTAGCCGGATCGATTTTTCGCCCCCGAATCTACGCACATACAAAATTTCAGGAAATTCGCTGGAGCCGTTTCCGAGATTCCGATTATATATAAATATATATATATATAGGGGCCTGCCCATTCGTGCAAAACAGCCGAGGCTGCTGCGTGGCCCTAAGCTAAAAAAACTAACGAAATATGCTTCTGTCATATTTTTATACAGAAAATTTAATAACATCGTACAATTTATCTCTTTTTTAATTTGACTAGGAGCGACACAGATTTATTTTTAAATAGAAAAGAGGTAGGCTACGTATTCTCATAAACGCAAAAATATGTCTTTATATTATGAGTAATTCAATATTCACTTCGATCTTCTTAAAAACAGTAAATATTTCAAGCACTCTTTCTCGTATATTTTTTACCGTAGGAACTGAAAGGAAACTGAATTAGCAATGCAAACTAGATAGCAATCACGAACACCGGATCTTTGCCAAGGCTAGGAGAAGATAGATTTTGTGTAGCGTCATATTTTACCCAGCCAATGCATAAAACCAAAATTTAAAATAAGAAAGTTTGAAAAACTTTTCTAAGTAATTTATTATATTAAAAAGCTGAGAGATACCCCTGCGTTTTAATGAGTAATGATAGTGAGTAATGATTCTAGTTAAAATAATATCAAGTCTTGCAATTATCGTTAGTAGGTTTTTTGTAATGAAAATTAATAAAAATAAAGTATTAACTAATTCCATTAATATTTTAAAATTTTATTTTAATGATTCGGAATAAAATAATTTTTACTTGAATATACGTAACATATATGGTTTGTATTGTAATAAAATACAATATATATTCAATAGGTCATTAATTATACATGTATATTGAACCGTTTATTATAACAAAAGACTAATCCTACGATATGCATAATACCGAAACCAATATACTAAAAATAAAACTCAATATAAACACATACACAAACAGTTATAATACATCTACACTCGAGTTTCTCCGCTTTATTTGAGTGCCCATTTAAACAAAGTAATAAACGTCGAATTGTTTGTAAAATAATACAATTATTTGCGAAAGGCATAGCTTTTTTCTAAGTACGAAACTTTTAGATTAAAATACGGCCTTTCCATAATTAAAGATCCCTAAGATATGCCTCCCACGAAAGACTGCCACGAAACACGATATTGAACCACCTGTATCCATCGGCTTCCCGCACTTTTAAACAGGTTGTCACGTCCGTTTAATGTGCATTGCTGCTTCAGCTTACCAATTATCTGATCTATGTCGGTTACCTTTATTCTACTGCAGATATCTGTATTGCGAACTCTATGAAACAGAGAAATGCTCCAGTAGGCTATGCTCGGTATAATCGACTTTGAGCTTCCTCATATGGTCAGCAATGGAGGAAAAAAAGAGTTTAGTTTTCAAACATCGAGGGATATGGGCAGAGAAGATTTTCCGAACGCTGTCCATCCAATTTGATTCACCGATTGACCTCTGAGTCCAAAGTGGATTAACCTTATCGGAGTTACTATCCGTAGGTAGACAGAAGTAACGAATTTATAATTTTCGGTGTCTTTAGACCCCTCTTTCGCGCCTCTCACGTCTATACGGGTACACTTAATAGATGCATATAGTACTATTTTACCGCCCTCCCTCGGCACATCGCCGTGCAATATTTAAATGTACGTTCACCTAAGGAATCGCTTTACTAAATGACTTCATAATAAAATCATAAACCCGTCATCATCAGTAGATATTTTAGAGATTCTTTTATCGAAAGTAAAAGCAATAATAAATACTTTAATCGATTTTAATTTGGTTTAAAGCAATCTGGCAAGACTCATTAACTCGCGGAGGACCGGCTTTGAGTCACACCCAACTAACTTTATTGGTAGCCATTATCAAGATTAAGTAAACAGCCTGGCGAGTTCTTGGCAGGGCAGTTATTTGTTTGACTAAAATTTTAATATTTTTTTTAACGTTAAAACATATTAAACGTATTTGAACACACTTTGGTCAATTAATATATTTCTTTTATCATTAGATGTTTAAGTCTTTTTTTATAAAATCGGGGTACACGACATAAATACAGAAGTTTAATTTTATTACAAAATAATAGCGTGTCGCGCGACACCTAAACCTCTTTCAATTACTTCCTTCTAAACTTGTTTATTACTTATTTTTTTTTGTATATATAGCGCTACCTACTTGTTTCTTTTTATATTTCCCTTCTTACTCTCCACTTTCATCATTCTCATTTAAATTGTTTTCGTTTTCAACTAAGTGTCTTCCCGTTTTAGCATATATGTAAACCTCCTGCCATATATCAGACGTTGTAATGGAATATTTATTCAAGATTGGAATTAAATTATTTTAAAATATCCGTTTTATTAGCTTTTTCATGTTATTTTAATTTTTAAGAAACGTTGAGATTGGGATTTTCAATGTTCTTTTAGATGAAATATTTTGGAAATTTACATTCAAAAATTTTAAACTTACGCAAGTACTTTGCTGCAATATTGTTTTACTGAACTTTTACATAAACTTTATAAAAATACGCTGTCATTGATGCGTTTTACCGAATAAAACTAAAAAGGTTTTTATTAAGATTTCATTTGTTGCCTGTGAATTGTTTAGTTTGGTTGCTGTAACCATAAATTATAGGAAAACGGAGTGCAAACAATTTACTTTCAGGATGATAATTTTCGGAAGTAATAATAATTTACTTTCTCTTCCTTTATTTACTAACTATATTAATAACCCAGGGACTACATGGACAGACTCAATCGTTGAGGGAACCCTGGATGCAGCTATAATGGTTTCTAATGGAACCGCTAGTAATCGCTAGTTCCCAGCTTAGATTAAAGTATTTTTATTTTTACTTTTTGTGACATCAAAATAAATAAATTGTAACTTACCCTGAGTTAACAGAATTGTCCACTTCGGGCCAGGAGAGGCGTCGTTTGCAAAAAGCCATGGTGGGTTTCTCGGGTGGCAATGTTTGTCGAGGCGCTCGCAAGGAGCCTCCACGTCGTTGCGGGGCAATGGGAGCCAAACAGTCCAAAGTACGACGACGTGCGCCCAATGCTGACACTCCCTCAGTAGGGACAACACGAGGAAATCCTTCCCGCGAGGAAATTACAAAAAAATAAATATAAAATTCGAATATTTAGGTATTTACAAATCTCAGAAACAGTTTAGCTATTCTCAACTTCAAAAAGCAGTCCATGATTCAAGTAAGACTGGGAAGAATCGAATGATTACATATGGAACGAATTTAATATAAGCTTATTTAAAACTTTTAAAAAAAGACAATGTCTCGCATTCAGATTAATATTTAAAAATGACGAATTTATGGAAGCATCTTTTATGTAAATGTAAAAGATGCTTCCATAAATTTTCTCATACTTAATCTACCAATATATAAAGCTACCAATTTATAAATTGAATTCGAATTCATAGTACGTATAGTTATATTTAACTAATTAGTAATTGCTTCTGATTTAATCGGTAATACCCCTAATCTCAAATATAATCAAACTGTTTTAAGACCTTAGCACTATCGTTTTTTACAATAAAAACATTTGATTAAACTAATTCGCGGGAAGCGATAGATGCAATATAAATCAAACAAGTCACGCAAGTAAAATTAAGCTTTTAACTCGAATATTTCACTGCATTTGCATGTGTCCTAGTTTCTCCTTTTTTACAATAACCTGTAATTTTTTTGTCATTCTATGTCATTAACAAATTACAATTTGTTTACACAAATAACTGCTTCTCGCTTTCTATTTATCGACATTAAATTCTCATTTCATATAACGATTATAACTTTCGCATAATGAAGGAAGGTTCGGACTATTATTTTAGTGCGCTTAACTCTCCTTTTGAACACTTAAATGAGGAGCTATTTAACTTAATCCTTCCTTTACCTCGCATAGTTGCTGTCGACGGTTGTTGTTGCTGCTGAGACTCTTCTGCAGAACGGTGGCGTGGTGGTGGGGCGCGGCGCGGCGATAAAGCGAGCCCGGCCACACTGTCCGCCATACCGGCCACGTACTGGCCAATCGATGACAGAAAACTCATCTTGGAACCGCTCACACCACGCACATTTGAATCTAACAGTTGATTTTAATTCACAAACGCTACGCGATGATCGTTAAGCGCGAGCCGCGTGCATAATTCTGCCAATGGTGTTTAACGTACCGCTATAACAGCTGATTAAGTAGTGGATTACCTGCAAAAAAGAATTACTCCATTAAATGACAGAGACTTTTGTTGAACTTATAATGATACAAATAAAATATTTCTTGCTGATAAGTTTTTGCGGTCCTCCGATAAATCATAGCTGTTTTTTTATTAAGTAAATGTGGAAAAGCAAACAAGAATTAGTTGATAATTTGAATTATAATACTCTTAGAAAGTTTCATAACTTTCAAAACTCCTTTAGTAAACATAATATATTACACACGTTAATCATACAAGTAATATCATTAGACGAAATCTGAATGTTTTGGCTGCTCATTAATTTTACATAACATGAGTTCGCGATAGGGCTGCAATTCACATGAAATCACAAAATGAACGCGTAACATGGAAATTACACAGAGCAGTATCGCAGTCAGTAAATTAAAATCAAATTTTCGCAGAAGCCTTAAAGCCAACTGAAACTTTAAATTAAAGATTTCAAACCACATGCATTAGGATATTATGAAATACACCCATCGTATCTATGAACACCTTACCTTATAGTAATTAATGTATAGTTTTGGGTCTTTTTTCATTAAGTAGTAAAAATTAGACAAAGCATTATATTATCGTATGCAGATAACAGCTATATTGGAAGAGGATTATGGTGCAAGTACACGTGGCGTGTTCCCAGCACCAAACAAGGACTGATAACAAAGAACCAGCAAAAAAGCTATAATGTAGTGTTGCAATTTAAAATCCCCAGAATTAAACTCAAACAAAAACAAATTTTTATGTTTACCTTTAAGATACTTATTTCGTTTTGCAGTACGTAGTTCAGTTTTCAGTATGTTACGTCTTTATGACTTGGTTTGACATAAAACATCTTTTTATATTGATGTCAGCGAACGTGGCTAGACACCTAAAACCTTTATTGGGCTGATAAATGAGATACGATGGGAAAATTATGATTAACATAGTTTTTATAGTCTGTCTTACAGGTATAGTACGTTGGTAGGTACCTCGCTATCCTATTAGATAGAAAGGCTTTATCGAACTTTAGAAAGCATCCGATCTCCGATTATGACACTCTCCAAACAAAGCGCAAACGTCTAAATAATTTCGCCAGAACATTCCATATTCTGTATGAATAATTTTGAATAAAAAATAAGAATATTACATTATTTCGTTTTAACTACAACCTTGATTCCAACTTATATTTTGATTAACTATTGTGGAAATTTCCCGCATCTATTTACGGTGGTAGGGCCACGCAGCAGCTTCGGCTGTTGCACGAATGGGCAGGCCCGTCCGGGTAAGTACCACGACCTCACAGAAGATCAGCGTAAAGTGGAAGTATGACAAATACTTTCGCGTTTCGTCTGGTGAGTGAGGTAGCCGGAGCCCAATTTTCAAAAGGTTGTCAAGGCATCTATCGGGTTTGTCCATGGGCGGCGGTATTCACTTAACATCAGGTGAACCGTCTGCTCGTTTGACAACTATTCGCATTAAAAAAAAAAAAAAAAAATCTATTTTATAGCAGCATGAAAAAAAGCTGCGGTAGTCAATAAGTGTCGTTACAACTTTTTTTAAAGACAAAGTAGAAAAAACTCTTAAGATGAAACTCTTTGTCCCTCGAGACCCTAATATTGGTGCCTAGGCTCCATGGAAGAGTGCCAAATTATTATGTTACATTTTTTATCAATCAAAGATCAAAGTTTTATGTCGGTTAGACATGTACGTTGATCGATTGATAAACTGACTTCAACGTTACAAGTGCGAGGCAGACTTAATTTACTTAACATGTTTTGACAAGGTCAATTAAAGGCAGGACTAATTTTTTTGATTGTATATGTAGAAAAACATCTTATTTTTCAATTGATTTTTCACATACATTTATGTATATGTTTCAGTGTGATATTTATTACTACCAAACACATCTGGAAGATGAATATTTATCGTTTTATAATACGAAAAGGGCATTACCAAAAACATAAGTTTTTACTTCATACAAATAATAATAAGGCCTTTACGAATTTTGCAAAATATATGAAATATAATAATTATGATCAAGTATACTTAAATATAATAGGTTGTGTGTATGAATATTTTATGAAGGGTCATATTCATCTTTGCCAGAGAATATCCTATTACATAATTCATAATACTCATCTTAATATATGTAAATATATTTTAGTAAGTAGTGCGTAGCGGTAAGCTTGGTTTTATCAAGAAAACAGTTTAAAAGTTAAGGGAATAATTCATCATCAATACTATATTTAGCATTACTATAAGTATTTAGCTTTTAAAATAAATATTTCCAATAATAATTGCAACACTAGCGGTAACAAGCGTCTAATAATGAAATGATCAGAGTTTGCACTTTCCGCGATTCCATACCTCGCTAAAGGCTGAAAGATAAATCGAATGTATTTTATTTTTTAATTTATAAAACTAATCACTTATATGACAATGAAGGTAAGCAGAAGTTTATAAGACAACTTGTAACTAGTCGTCTGTAAGATTTAATGTGATAAAACATGTGCTACATACTTATCGTATGTTTCATCACATCAAGTACTTGAGGATTAAAACAAAACTTTATCTAAGGAATCGTATTTAGATTGATGAAAATTATCCCAAGAATGCATAAAAGTGTAACATTGGGATAATAATTTATAGAATTCTGATGATAATTTTTCAAAATGGAAGTGCAGGAAAATTTTATTCATGATATCCAACATAAATATATCGCGGAATATCACGTCGACGACAAGGAGGATATGCCCTTACAATCATACAACTTTCATTTGTGATTCAATAATATCATCACTGCCATAAATAAGGTAATTTAACTCGCTGCTCGCGCGGTAATTATATAGTTTTAGGTGAAATATAGATCACCAAATCATTTTGCTATTATTATATGCCATTACAAGTTGTATTTGAAATATCTTCTAAGTCATCAACAAATAAAATAAATACAACAGTAAAGAATATGGTGGGCAAAATTATTAATAAACATCGAAATATATTTTTCGATTTTTATTAATAATTTGCGACCCAAATATTGACCCTGGGGTCAAATATTAATCCTGGACAAGCTGCTGGTCCAGGTGTCACGTAAGTATTCTTAGTACCCGAACATCTTGGCATTACATATGCCAAGATTTTCGTATAGGATGTTCAAACTGGTTGTGGCTAACACACGATATTTTCTTCAAGCTGCTTCTTCTAACTAAGCGGTCTTCATCCAATATGAATTTTTCGAGGTTTTCAACGCTATCTACCGTGGTCGCGTAGACGAGTCGCCCGGGCCTTGGATCACATTCAATCGAAACACTGCCTTGCTCGAAAAGGGCTTGAAGGTCAATGAACAGAGTCCCAATAAACTGACACCTCTTCCAAAATAGTCTGAGGCGATTGTCCTGGATTGGCAAGGAATTTTTTTATTGCGCGAAACTCAATTTTCTCCATGTTGTAAATTTTCTTACTTTTATTATCAGTGAATAAAAGCTAAATTTTATAAAACTTTGTATTTCTAGCATTAATTAGTATCAGAACCGGTTCAGTTAACAAAATTTAACCTTTTCCCGTACCCACCCCCGTAACCCGACACCAATTTAGACCCACCCTCGTATAGCATTTTGAAACAATTCATAAAATGTTGATAATATTACATTGAAATTTTCGCATTTAATAAAATACGCTTTTTTTAATGTTTCAAATGATAATTTTAATTTAATATTAAATTTATTTAACCGCTTAGTATTATCAAGATAACATATTACATTCATATGAAAACCTTAAAACCGCGCATTTCGCACAGTCGCTTCTGTGGTAAAAGTAAAAATATGTTCAAAGAATAAGTTTGGGATGCTGCAAACATATTGTAATTTTCTTTTTACATAAATACATTGGTAAATTGGCATAAATTATTTGCAGATATCAAGATAACTAATTCGGCCTTGTTCTCATTTTTTCTATTATCCTGTGTCGTAGGGGGTATTTTACGTTTAAATTTCACGTGGACAAACAACCAGAACCGAAACAAATATCTGTGGGTCACACAAATTATTGTCCTATGTGGGAATCGAACCCACAATCCCCGGCACCGAAACTGACCTTGGCAACTGGGCTACGGAGTTATCACGTATAAGTTTAGCAGTTCTAAAGCAGTTCTATAGTTTAGTAGTTCCAGTTCCTTTTGAATAAAGGATTCATTACATTTTTCAAGTACCTTATTAATCTCAATGTTATTTTTAACATTAATTGTTATTTCTTAGTTGGTAAATAATAGTTTAGTTGCCTGCTAAGTTTTTATACAAATCTCTATATTTACTATTTAAGATTTAAGAATACCAAAGGCTGACCGATAGGTTAAAAGAAAGCACAATTCATTAGTTGTCACTTATTGGAACTTTAGTTTACACACGTTTAATAATATATCTTAACCTTTAATAGATATATTATAAATGAAAGTTATCGCTATTGGTTTTACGCGATCCGTTTTCTGTGCGTGTTTATTGTTTTGCGTTTTTTCACACGAATCGTCATAACTGGTTTGGTTTAGGTTAGTTCCGACAGACAGTACATTTCCGTATATGGACAACGCATCAGTTTTACAAACAGGTATACAGCTCTAAATGGAGCAAAATTACACGAAGTTTTCATGCTCCAATGGTGCATGGAAAAACTTCGTGTAACTACGTTGCCTCTCAGAATACCGACGTGAAGTCGAAGTGTTATTTATGCTTCTGCGTTTCCTCTAGTAAGTGAGACAACTGCCTCCTGTATTAAAAGTTAAACCCATCTGCAACCCTACGGGGTTACACATATCCGTGGGTGGTGATTATCGCTTAAAATAGGGTTACAATGATGATAAGATGTACCGCCAACTCGCTTGCCACATTGTCACTTTACAAAAAAAGTACTTTTAAATGTAAAATTATCCAAACTTTTTAAGGCGACGATTCGAAACCACAGAAAATTTTAAAAAAGCCAAGGGAAATATAGAAGGGAATACTCACACATAAAAAGAGCTGAATCCCTATTTTCTAAACATAACGGATGTTAAGTTATCTTATTGAGCCATCCACGTATTATGTCTGTGGCCTAGTCAAATTTACAGTAACAAATAACTCAGCTAATCTGACTTACAAGATTTCGCAATATTCACTCACAACTCCCAAGTTTAAACTTTGTACGAAATGTACGCTCACCAACATTTTCATGACTTTAAATGTAGTATTCCTTCAGTAAATTCCATGCGTAAATACAAGTTATGTATTAATTTTGCTGTGCCCAGACAAAGCGGTATTATATTTTTGTCATAACTTTAACAATTAAAAGGCACAGGTAAATGTCGTAAAATCGTCTCCAAACAATTGTTATAAGCAGTTGTTTGTTTGAGAGTAACTTAAAATATCTCTTTTGGTGTTAAAAATTGGCAAGCCGTCGGACCTTTCACCTGATACTAAGTGACTACCGTCGCCCATTGACATACTGCACCTGAGGGCTTGCAGATGCGTTGCTAAACTTAAGAAAAGTGAACCCATGAAAATAAAAATTCCACTTCACGCCGTCTTCTGTCAGGGTTGTCCAACAACATCAGAAGCTGCTTCGAGGATTGCCTCGAGGTATTAACCCCAAGTAAGAAATTATCATAGTCATAGATAGAAACATTTCACTTAATTTGTAAAAAATGATAATTTATTAGGTGGTTTTTATGTAATGAGTAAAAGCCGAAAAGAGTAATTTGTATTTAAAATGCATAGTAAAAATGAATTTTTCGACATCAATCATCATAAAAGAATATAAAACCGTACGGGGAGCATGTACCTTTTAATAAAAGGTCTAGAAAAGAGACAGGGGCAGATTCCGATTCCTTCTAGAAATTCTAAAAACGTTAGGAAGAGTTAACAATGTTTTAAACCCAAAAATAAAACTTTGTCGGCTAAATCATATTATTAGCCATAAACAGTAATCGCAAAACTTAGGTTTTGTGCCTGAACAATGTCACCGTCTAAACAAGACATTTAAACTCAATAACACAGCCCTCTAGGGGACAAAAGGTCATAGCGGCTTAAGGGACGACGCCGGGGGCAAATCTGCCCAAAGGGATATGCTGAAGTTGCTACGAGTATTACTATAGCGTCGGCACTATAGTAATACCAACTTAATGATTTTTATTTTTACATTGTGCTTGAGCATGAAATTGTAAATGAAAGAATGCAATCATAATTTTAGAATATATCGTATGGACGGTTTTTTGACAGAAGAACTTAATCAATGTATCAACTAATATGATGTATATTTATCAGCTATTTATTTTCTTTTAAACTAAAGAAGAGTCCGTCATCTTTTACTTTTAAAGGTTAATAGATAATATTATCTGCTCAATAATTTATAATTAATATTCATTTACAATATTTATATATGTTCATCATAGTCCACTAAATTTTGAATTATAAAAGATTAATTTGTAAAATAAAATAGAAATAACTAAATAAATCCATTTTAAAAAGAGGTACTTAGTATTCAATTCCCAAATTTCTTGAATATTGGATAAATGAGGCAATATGGTGAGATGCAAAATTCGGATATTAATCGACTAGGTGTAAAATAGGATTTGAAATCAAAATCATACGCTTAATCCCTACTTTCTCAATTACTTAAAGATCTTATGGAATATGGATGATCAATTTAAACTTTATATAAAAACAGATTTTAACTACACCAGTGTTCTTGGCAGCTGCTCAGTAAAAAGTAGACATTCGAACAGAACAAATAATAATACGTAGACAAATAATACCGTTCGATATGTACGTATTTTAAGGTAAAGTAGGTAATAAGGTAGGTCATTTTAACATTAAGCAACTCTATGTAAAACCATGAAGCAAAAGAAATTTTCAAAAATAATTATGATAATAAATAAAAATAATAAAAATCTGTGATATTCGTAGAATTTATTTTAATAATATTATTAAATTATAAATTTAATATCTTTTATATTAATAAATAAAAGATCAGATGATGATTGATGACAAATTCATGGCTATCTTAACCTTGTGTCAATGCAATTAAGTTTAGGTATCTGACATGAAAGAATAATAAGCATCTTGCAATATTTATAAGGTTTCGTTATATAGCATAGGAATCTAACAAGCCAAAAGCTGGACCATCATTGTAAACACTTGGATATTTACGTTTAAACAAAACTATCAATACCTCTAGTTGCCTATTGGCAAATTTGTCTCAAAAATTCAGTAGACAAAAATGAGATCTTGTGAAACAAACCTTATTCTTTCGTATTAACGCGTAGATCCCTTTTATATGCCTTCAAAATAATTTAATTCTTGCCTTAATCTAATTTAAGAAAAAAAAAGATTTATAGAAGATGTAAAAGAAAAACTCGTAAAGATCAAATAGTCTCTGCGTCCGCTTTGAATTATCCATTTTATGCTGTATCACTTTTTTCAATTCGCTAGTGATATAAAATGGGATAAAGTCATAACTTGTAGGAAATTAAATTAACTTTAAAAATAAAATAACTTGATTCATTAAACCTTCGTGCATGCAATAAACAGAATAAAAATGGGGAACGTGGTACATAAATAAATCCATGAAAACAAGATAACAAAGTTAACAGGAGATAAGACTCAAATGAAATGGAAGGATATCAGTTGGATTACAGATGTACTTGATTTAGGCATTTATGCCGTACCAATTTTAGTATTTTGCCTTAAATATTAACGGTCGACTATTTTATAATGATCATTTGAATTCCAGTTACGCTATTCACGGGCACTTTGCCTGGGTCAAAATAAGTTTTTTTTACTAATTTGTAATTTATCATTTACCTATTTATACTGATTATCAAAACAAGTTATTCCACCCAGCATCATTCTGCCTTGTAAAAACAAAAAAAGCCCGGAAATGTTTCAATAAACGATAAAAGGCAATGAATATTCAAAAGTCCTAAATAAACGTTCCTACATTTCACGATATTTTAAACATTTGCGAAAAAAATGCGAAATTTGTAACAATGAATGTGAAATTAACGCGTTATAAATTTATGCTACATATTAAACTCTGTTCCTACATGTTTTCAATCAGCCTAATAAACATTGTCTAATCTCGCGTGTTCATGATAAAAAGTACTTGATCGCTTTTTATCACGCCCGACGGCCGCTGTTATAATGCTATGTTATTAACAACACAACATAATCTGTTAAAGATGAATTGATATAATATCACAGCACGAAAATGGATCTGCTTTTCCCGGAAGGAAACCATTGCCAAAAATTTGCATTGGAAAGCTTTAGTGCTTTTGCGTGATAGACCGATTCGGTGAAGTTTTCTTGCGCCTGAGCGGTCAGAACTGAACTGAACTGTCTGAACTGAAGAAAGAGGCGTTGACCGTTATTTTTAGCAAAAAGAAATCATCAAATCAAACAAATTGCAAGATATATTTAAAAACTTACGTATCCCCCGCTAAAGGCGCAGGCGAGAAGGTGTTCGTTTATTCTTCACCCTTCCTTTCCCGCGGTAATGAAATGTTCTTTGCAAATACTTCACATGAGTACAACGCTTGCAAGGTGATGTACCGTCTGCATGACGAGCGCGATGCGTTATCACTGTGGTATTGAGCGCTGTACGTAGGGCGGCGGCGGCGGCTCCCTCCGAGGGCGGCTGGGCGGCGACTGACTCCCCGCGAGCTGCGTGCTCCTAGGCCTCGCCCGGATATGCTTCCTGTTGATCATACCGCGACAGGTGATCCTGACCCGGTTAAAATGTCACGGATAATTTCATTTTTGACATGGCAAAGAATTACATTTCGACGAAACAACTCAAAAGTATTCAATGCTTTCGAAAAATGTAACCGTCTCATTTCACTTGAAATATTTTTTTTTTTTTTTGATAATCGAATTTATTAATCGTTGTAAGTTATACAGTTATGTATTTTGGAATCAAAACTTCTCGTTTCGAAATAGTGTTTCTAAATGAACGGTAATATGGACTTGGGCGACAACAAAATAGAAAACATACATATGGCCCAGTGTGTTCGAATAAATAAAGCAAGTTAAAAGCCAAGGTGGATAAATTAATGATTATTCAACTGATACAGATAATATAATTTTCTTGATATGAAAAGTTAACAACCAGCGGTTAACTTTTTGTTGCATAAATACCGTCGCCCATGGACATCTTGAACACTTGATGATGCGTTGCCTACCTTATTATAAAATAGGTCCAGGTTACCTAACTCAACGGACCCTACCACAGTATAACAACTTATTGATACGACTTCTCTTGACACAAACAAATTTTATTTCAGTTTATTGCTAGCTTTAACTAAATCTCGACATTGTTATCTGTAATTACATAAATGTGAAAAAGTATACACTTCACTTATTTCGGTTTTTGTTACTATCCCACTAAAGCGAATTTTAATAATTTTTGAGTTTGCAAGTTTATGGCGCCATTCGTAACAAAACGGAAAAAATATGTCACCATAATTACGAATATAGTTTTGGAAAGAACGAAAAATATCTTTTTACTTTTATGTTATAAAAATTGTTGTAATCGAAAGTTAAATAAAATAAATAAATAAAAAATATCTTTATTCACATAGACGCTTGCGCGTTCTTATGAAACGTCAAAATTTTACAAGAAATGAACACGTTCGTAAGTTACCACCGGTTCGGAAAGCAGTTTCTGTTGAGAAGAAACCGGCAAGAAACTCAACAGTGGCTCTTTTTAAAAAAAAAATCAGTTTACAATATAATAGTACATGTACAATAGTCTTGTTTTAGCCTACGTGAGTATCAACAGTATTAACCCCACACATTGGCGTCGTCAAGATATTCAGCAATAGAATAATAGGCTTTAGCCATAAGTTTACTTTTAATTTTTCGTTTAAATTCATCAAGTGGCAGACTTAATATCGACTGTGGGATTTTATTATACATGCGCACACCTTGCAGTTCTAATGAAATCTTAAAGTTTAGCTTTAACAACATTAGTTATGCTATGTCGTTTTATATTTACATGAAAGTAACTTTCACAGATTTTTTATGCCATTTCAGTGAATAAACGTAGCAATATAACATATTACAATTTTTTTTTTAATTTCAACAGTTGTAAGTTTGTAATAGCTTTCCAGTACTTCTATCAGTCACACACCTTTAGCACCTGATATAGGCAATACCATTTAGATTAAAATTTATTGTTTTTTACATTAATGTTACATTTCCTTAAGAAACTTTGATCTAAGACTCAACACAGGTATTTTAAGAAAGGAATAGAATACAAGAAGACAGTACATTATCATTTTAATAGAGTATTTCCACTTCTTTTTCAAATTTCTTTTAAAAGAACACCTCCGATAGCAATCGTAATAATGTTGGTTGTTTGGTTCTCAACCAAACATTTTTAAGACACTGCAAAGTATATATAGAGGCAATTTAAATTAAAAAAAATGGGAAGTAAACACTTTCGTTAGTGGATAAAAATAAATCTGTTAAAATCTTCTTAATATTAACATTAAAAGATTTCACATATCATTTTCTTTTCTCTTACGATTTTGAAATAATTTTATAAATTGTATACTCTTCACCATAATAAAAAAAATGAGAGGAAAATCCATGATGTAATATTTAATTTTATATTCTGTTTTCTTTTATAATTTGATATCTAAAAGGCAATCATTCGGTATTACGTTGAATAAAAGAAGAAAAAGTTATGTTAACTGTTTTTTTACGATCCATAGCTGAAAACTCTTCACTGATTTAAAAAAAAAGCCCAAAAAGTATTTCTCCCTTCAGTGTTTCACGCTGACCCGTCATCGCTTATCGCTTCTCCTCGCTTACCGTACTCAAACGCGTTTTCCATTATACACACTCAGTCACTTTAACGGCCAATCTTTCATCACCTATCCCGCTGCCGCTCAAAGTAATTTATGTTAATTTGGCAGAATCACGTAATATACACAGTTTGCAGCTATATATTAATTTTCTTAATTGTATATCTTGTTTCATATGTTCCATCTTAGCGACCTGGTTAACAAATATTCAAAACCTATCCTGATTTTGAATTTTTGTTGACAATCTTATTTAATATTTTTCAAGGACAATAAAACCTTACTTTGTGTAACAGTTTCAATAGCTCTACGAGGAAATAAATAGATATATGTGAATAAATATCATTTATTTCATGATTTACATTAGCTTCCATAATTTTAATACATTTATTTAAAAAAGCAGTGAAGCAATAATGCGTTCGATAAGTCGGAAATTTCAAAACATATATTAGTTTTCTTCAACCATGTTCATTTACAATTTTTTTTTTATGTGAAAAGTTGACAAACGAGCAGACGGTTCACCTGACGTTAATTGAATACCGCCGCCCATGGACATCTGCTACACCCTAGGGTTGCAGATGCGTTGATAACCTTTTGAAAATTGGGCTCCGGCCACCTCACTCACCAGACGAAACGCGAAAGTATTATGCTTCCACTTTACGCCGTTCTTGTGAGGTCGTGGTACTTACCCGGACGAGCCTGCCCATTCGTGCTGGTAGGGTCACGCAGTAGAGGCTGCTTGGTAACCCTACCACCGTGAAAATGTATTTTAATTCAATTTCAATTATGTAAATACAAGAAATCATTATAGCTTTCGAAACTTCATAACGATTAATTTATATGCAATTGTTTGAATTCCATATAAATTAATCGTTATTTTTGTTATATGTAATTAATTGTTGTGTAATTATCGTTGCATTGAATATTTTAAAACATGCTGGGTAAACTGATAAAACACAAAACTTAATTAAGGATACGCCATTAGTCCAGCAACGAATATAAAGTTCATTGTTTACAGCCCATTGTTTGCTTTATGTCAACAAAATTGATGAAAGCTAATGGAAAATGTATGACTGAAAATTACTAATCGATCTTTATTTTAACACATCAACATTTAAATAGGGTATTAACGTAAAAATTTCGGTATATTCTTTTTGTTATTGTCTACAAGTGTACACAAAATAACAAAAAGAATATTCTGAAATAGTCCTCTCCTTAATTTTTACAGTATGATCAAACCTGGCATTTTGGAAGTATACACACAACTTTAGGTTAACAATAGAACAAATTGATTTATTGACTTTCGACGTAATAATTCCGAAAAACGATAACTAAACAATGTTTTAGGTTCGAACCCACGACAGTGCAGTTAATATGCTAATGCTATCACTATTTTTTAAAGAAATCTTTATTTAACATTATCTATTTATAGTACAGTTTAGTGGCGATTGGCGTCGTGGATAGTAAACTTGCCTGTTTTATGAACACAGAAGAACATATTGTAGTATTGCCCCTTATTCGATGTCTCAAAAAAAATTCGATAAGCTTTACTTTTTACGCTCTACTCGAACGATATTTCAAAAAACCCACACGTCAATCGCTTTCGACTAACGCAGAGAGACTCACATTAATATCGTTAGTAACAGAGCCGCGTTCGTCTCCGGCCGGCTCTACCAATTAGCCCAGTAAAATGTCCTTCAGGTAAACGCCCGATTAGCGTAGTGGATAGTGATCCTGCCTCTTGCGCTGGAACGTTTTGGTTCGATCCCCACTACTGAAAAAATATTGTAAGATGAGCATAGTGTGTCCAAGTGTTTATTTTTTTATGTGAAAAGTTGCCAAGCTAGCAGACTATTCACCTGATATTAAGTGAATGGTTGCAGATGCCTTGACAACCTTTTGAAAATTGAGCTTATATATTTATGATGTGTATTTATTTTCAACCTCAACCCTCTGGTAACCGCAGCAAATTACCAACCCGCCATAAACGCGAACGTTAACAAGCGTTGTCCGCGCATCGTCCTCATCGACCCGGTCGAGGAAGGGTACATAAGTACGTTGGACCCTCCGTCAAGTGTTCGGCCGCACAGAGTGAAACAACAAACACCATAGGGGCGGCCGTACAGGATGGTGATGAATAAACTTCGCCCCTGGGCCCCCCCTTTGACACAGAGCCTGCAGCCACAACTAGTATCGGCGATCGCCGCGCCCTTATTTCCACAGGGGGAGTACCACACGTCACCCACGATGGTTCCACCAAACACGGATGACGCTGACCCGGACATAGAAGTGCCTGAGGTGACTCCGGGCGAGTTCGGTGCGGCTCTTTTAAAGATGAAAGCCAAGAGCACTGCCCCGGGTCCCGATGGCATCCCGGGTCGAGCTTGGGTACCGGCCCTTGAGGACGCTCTGGAGCCCAGGCTGAGGGCGATGTTTACTGCCTGTCTGGCTCAAGCCATTATCCCACAAAGGTGGAAGACAGGCAGACTCGTCCTCATCCAGAAGGAAGAGCGTCCAACCGACTCCCCGTCCGCCTATCGGCCGATAGTGCTTCTCGACGATGTGGGCAAGCTCTTCGAAAGAGTGATCGCCAGCCGCATCGTCAAGCACCTGGAGCACATCGGCCCGAAATTGGTGGACAGACAGTTTGGGTTCCGCAGGGGCCGGTCAACCATTCACGCGGTGCTGGAGGCGGTTTCCCAGGGTGAGGTCGTCTTGGCGGTGTCTCTTGACATCGCCAATGCCTTTAACACCTTGCCCTGGGCTTGCATAAAGGAGGCGCTCCGGTTCCATGGAGTGCCTCTCTATCTACGCCGCATCATTGGGGCCTATCTGTCGCACCGACGTGTGATGTACCCGTGCCGAGACGGCTACGGGACCACAGAGGTGACGTGTGGAGTTCCACAGGGGTCGGTGTTAGGGCCACTCCTGTGGAACGTAGGCTATGATTGGGTGCTGCGCGACGCCTACCTCAGGGGTGTCGAGGTAACTTGTTATGCTGACGACACCATTGTCACCGCCCGCGGTTTTTCACCGAATGGCTATTCTCGCCACCGCGAGTGTGGCGCAAGTGGTAGGACGCATTCGGCGACTGGGGCTAGAGGTGGCGCTTAATAAATCCGAAGCCCTATGTTTCTATGGGCCCCGGAATGCGCCACCTGCAGAGGCCCACATAATAGTGTGCGGCGTCCGAGTCGACGTCAAGCCGACAATGAGGTATCTTGGCCTAGTCCTGAATCGCCGATGGAATTTTGTTCCCCACTTCGAGCGCCTAGCTCCAAAAGTGGCGAGAGCAGCGGCAGCTCTCGGAAGGCTGCTCCCGAACGTTGGCGGCCCCAACGACTCTTGCCGCCGCCTATACACCGGGGTTGTAAGGTCTATGGCCCTGTACGGTGCTCCCGTCTGGGCCGACACCCTGAACCGCCGGACCTTGATGCTTCTGCGCAGACCGCAGAGGGTGTTGGCTGTACGGGCCATACGGGGCTACCGGACGATATCCGGTGAGGCGGCGTGCGTGCTGGCAGGTTCCCTTCCCTGGGATCTAGAAGCCAGTATCCTCGCGTCGCTGCACTTCTGGCGCAAGGAGGCGATAGCCCGGGGCCACCTGCCGGCCTTAGAGGAGTTGAGGGGGTGTAGACTAACGTTGCGCTCACTCGCTATTGCTGAGTGGGAGCAGAGGCTGGAGCACCCCAGTGCCGGCCTAAGAACCATAGAGGCCATACGTCCGGTACTCAGTCGGTGGCTGGACAGGCGTCACGGCACCCTTACCTACCGGGCGACGCTGGTTCTCTCGGGACATGGCTGTTTCGGGAGGTACCTGTGCCGCTTAGCGGGGAGGGAGCCAACAGCGGTTTGCCACCACTGCGACGTATGTGCCGAGGAGACGGTCCAACACGCACTGGAGGAGTGCTCAGCCTGGCGGGAGCAGCGCTGAGAGTTGACAGCTATCGTGGGGCACGATCTCTCGTTGCCTGCCGTGGGCCGCGCTATGGTGGACAGCGAGAGGTCGTGGGGTGCCGTCCTTGCATTCTGCGAGGACATAATCACCCGGAAGGAGGGAGGCAACTGCCACCCTGGAAATCCGCCGCCGGAGACCAGGGCGCAGGAGGCTGGCCTACGCGCGCAACCTTCCCCCCTGATAGCAAGCCCCGGGGCGGCAGATGTGGGACTAACTGCTGCCCCGCGGAGGGCTTGAGAGGGGTGCCGTGTTCATTGCACCGACACGCCACCATTTGGCTGGACCGGGTGTCCCTAACACCCGGGGAGAGGAGGCCTAAGAAGGCCACAGTCGCGCCGGGGTTCGCGGAAGATTGCGTTCCCGGGTCCCCGGCAAAGCGATAGCGCAGGTGCAACGTGGGTTTTTTAGTGGGTACGTATAACTCCCACATACCCCTGCTGCCTACCCACAAGGCAGCGGGGGATCCATAAAGGATTTTTCCCACGTAAAAAAAAAAAACGTTCCCTCCTCCGACCAGGTTCCTGCCTTACCGTGGCGGAGGGGCTTAAAAGCCGTGGCTTGGTCACTGAGCCAACCTATGGCGTAAGGCCAGCCCGTAAGGGACGATCCAAGTGACGCTCTTTGAGCGCACTCTGGATTCATGCTGTGTACGTCTGAAGGGTGCAGGGGACAGGTCAAGGATGTCAGAGGTCTAGGAACTAGGGAGCCACTCTCCCTATCTTCTGCTACCGAAAGGGAGTCTTGGGGGAAGAAGGGGGTCGGTATTGCGTTGGCCGTGCTACCTATCCACCGCGACTCGGCGAGACTGCTCCACTGATGCAGTGGTGGTGGGCCGCGGGGGGAGAGGAGGGGTCGGTATTGCGGTGCACCGCTATCCCTACCCTCCTCGGCCGAAACCTGATAAGCGGCGGAGCCACAGACCAGGTCCGCCGCCGGGGCTGGGAGGCTTGCTGCTTATCGGCACTGGCTCTCCTGGCTCGTTCGTTGGCCTTGAAAAAGGGGCCGAGTAAGAAGGCGCACTGAATGTTCCAGCGCGCTTTGCCTGAAGGAGAGGAGAGCTGCTACCCGGAAGCGGGCTGCTGAGGCGGCCAGCGCTGGCACGGTCGCGGAAGGGTGTGATAGCGTTCCCATTGCCATGCTGATATGCTCCCAGGTAGAACATCGTGGATGTTTAAATAAAATGCGGTACACCCGCGTAAACTAACCAAGCACAGTCGACGGTCACAGGCGATGCTCCTTAGTTAACGCACGCATGAGCACATGCGCGGTCCTACCCACTGTGGAGGCCCAAACCCGTGGGTTCTGGCTAGCCCACAGGTTCTGCGTTCGATGAAACTTTAATAGTCTAACGACTGAAAGCGCTAACATCAGTTAAAACATACACAGTATTTGGGATCCATAATAACATCATATTGTATCCTAAATACTACTTATAAACATTGCAATGTTTATAAATGTATATTGAGCGTGGTTGAATTCAACAAATAAAGTAAAAAACTCCAAGCCACGCATTGATAGTTTGTTATTCAAAATAAAAATAGTAGAGAAAGTGTTCCCGAATATTTGCACAGCTGTCGAGGAACTGTGCAAATATTCAAGAACATTCTCCTATCCATGCCAAATATTCTGTTTTTTATTACGTATTCAAGGCGCTATCATAACGCTATAAAAGGTCGGGAAAATTCGTATACGTATATTGAAAGTTATGTGTTTGCAACAGTATGCAATAATAATCTGAATTACAAATCCCCTCTTCAAAGTAATTTATTACAATCTTATAATCTCTTAGCTTATTCCTGTTTTTTCATCCTGGAATTAAAACAATTCTTATTTCGCTCTTAAAGTAGAAATAGTTAAAAAAAATCCTATAGCACGAGCTCATTGAAATGTTCCTAAGGCAATTTTGGTTAAAGTTTCGTTAAATTACCAGACGAAAAGAACACTTCCACTTGACGCCGATCTTCAGTGATGTATGGATCTGATAATACGTGCAACAGCGAAGACTGCTTACCTACTACGATTTTCAAACTCCATTCAAACTCTTGGAAAATTAATTTAATCACAATTTTTATAATTAAAAAACAAATATTTATAATTAAAAATAAACATTTGTAATAAAAAAAAAACAATATTGAGCTTATATATGTTTGCTAAGCTTTAAGCCGGATTGTAAAAAATAATTACCGTAACATCAAAATGAACCAATAAATTATATACAATTTACCTAAAGCATCGAAACTTTCATTCATGACGTTGTATGCCAACAATGAGCTTTTAATACTTTCAATACCTACCTATTTAAATATCTGATAAGGCTTTCATCTTTTCATTTATTTTTTTCTCTTAATTGTATTACATTTTTTTCTCTTAATTAATAATTTGAATTATTATTGCATTTAAAAAAACGTTAGTATAAAGCATACGTTGCAAAATTTTTAAGCTGGGGAGATACTTAATTCTGTCTTCTTGTAATTTCAGCGTAAGTACCGCTCTAGAGTGACTCATTTGTTTGCAAAGAACTTCTAATTTGGAGCACGCTTGGGTTCGTAAGTGGCGACTCAAGCTTGTAACTTAATTACTTTTCTTCAAACTTTCTTAACATGACTATAAATATAACACAACTCACCGTCATAGTGACGCTTTTGTTTTATTTTGACTTAAACAATTTAATTAAATCTAGTTTTAAAGTGACAAAAAATACTTGGTATTTGCCACTATATTATAAGCAACGAATTGCTACTTTAGTAGCATACAATACACAAAACCCAGTTGCACATAGTACAACTAAGAATATTTTATTATGTATAAATATATATATATTCAACAAACAATGTTAGTTTAAACTAAACATTGAGACAATGCCACAATGCCAAACTTAAGAATCTTTTTTATGAACCAACTCGTGTTACTAACTTATCCTCCACATGTATAGATAAAGTATTCTGTCACAATCATGTATATGACAAATATAAGTATTATAAATCATCTGAGCTCATATCACTTTGGTCTAAAGTTTTCAAATAATGAAAAAGTTAATATAAGCAAACTTAAGATCAAGTATAGACCAGTCACTACTGATAGAATAAATTAGAGATAAAGTGGCACATCATATGTTAAATTAAAATATAGGAGTCAATCACCCTAATGATTCTAATAGATCAATGGTTGACTTTCTCATATCTTCTTATAATGATACTTTTAAATCGCGGACAATTGTTAAAAATTCTAAATTAAAATTTAGTAACTGGGCAACAGTCAGTATACAGCGCATCGTTACCATCGCGACAATAAATGAACAAATGTCTAATGCTACTTGTCAATAATCATAAAAAATATTAACATTAAAAAAAATCCACAATTAAAAAAAATTTTTTTCGAACAAACTAATTAAGTAAAAAATAAACAAAATTTTTAACACCTATACAACTACAACTGACTGATTCATACATTCAGAGAATTTTTCATTCGTTGCCACAGCGTCGCATTACAAGCCTCTCCTTTTAACAGTATGTTTTATCTCTTTTAAATCCATTCAACCCATTCATATGCTTTGTGACCTTTACAAATGAACTTTACGTTAAAGTTTTATACGTAAGGATGTTCTAAAATTCTTTGTTTTTAGAAAATTTAATAAATCTCTGTAAATATTGATGTTTAAAGAAAATAAATTTTTAATACAGTTTTAAAAAGTTATCCTCTATATGCGTGTTCATTTATTGTCGCGATTGTAAAGAACGCTGTATATAAAAGTGGAAGCAGTGGAATCACGACCCTAACTTCCATAAACGGGTTCAAAAATATTTGAAAAAGTCAATTCAGGCAAAATCTATTTATATAAGATAGCATAAAAAATTCAAACAATATAATTAAAGCCACATAGGACATCATTACCCGTATATCTGGTAGACCCAAGATATTCAGGGAACCTATAAAACTAGTTATACGTAATACTTCTATAACATCAAATAATGAAATCAACAAAAAATACTACGGATTTTAATTATGGTCCTTTTTCAAATGAAAACTCACTGTCGTTTTTCGGTTCGTCTGTATCGTTCATTTAACTACAAACTAAAATTTTAAAAATGTTTACACTTACGAATTCTATTCTATAATATCAAATAATGAAATTGCATGGTTTCGAAAGCTATTTTTCTGAAATTTCAGTTAATGTCACATATACATGAAAATCATCTCCTGCAGACGCAATTAATGTATTGAAGTAATAATGTTACCTATTTTCACGACATATTTAAATTTAATCACGTAGATACTTATGATATTATAAAAGTTTTGAATTCTATTAATCTTAAAAATACGGGGGATTTATGGGGAATTCAAAAAGCATCTATAAATGATGTTGATTCCGCACGATGAAAATGGGTGTCCCACAAAGATCAATCTTGGGCCTATTATTGTTTTTAGTATACGTTAATGATCTCCCCTTTTATGCCAGTGGGTTGTGTGGTGTTATACTGTTTGCTGGCGATACATCGCAAATTTTTAAGGTTGACCTAAATGTATTAAAATATGACAACGTGACTAGTGCACTTTCACATATCCTCCACTGGTTTACTAATAATAATATGGTATTAAATGCTAAAAAAACTAGATTTATTCTTTTTACCCTTCCCAGTATAAGAAGGCAAAGTTTTAGTTTAATATTGAAAAATTACGTAACCATTAATCCAGTTGAGTCTGCTGTATTTCTGGGAATTACAGTAGATTCAGAGTTCCAGTGGAGTCCCCATATATCATCTCTTTCGAATATGCTAGGCGCCGCTGTTTTTGCGATTAGAAGGGTTAGGCAGCTAACAGACATCGACACTGTCACACTTGTTTACTTCAGTTATATTCACAGCATCTTTTCGTAAGGCATTTTATTGTGGGGTAGTGCATCTGATATAAATTCTGTATTTATTCTTCAAAAAGAGCTGTCCGAGCAATCTACAATAACGGAGCCCTGAATTCATTTAGAGATCTTTTTAAAGAGGTATATATACTCACTGTTATTTCTCAATACATTTATTGTTATATTTAATACGCCATAACCTTAATTATTACCTAAAGAATATTGACAGATAAAAAATTAACACTATAAATAAGGGCATAATTCCTACGCCAATGTTTCATTTATAAAAAGTAAATAGGTCGTTCATGCGGCAAAGTGTGCGCATGTATAATAAAATCCCACAGTCGATATTAACTCTGCCGCTTGATCGATTTAAACATAAAATTAAAAGTCAACTTATAGTTAAAGCATATTGCCATTGTGGAATATCTCGACGATGCCAATGTGTGGTGTTAATACTGTTGATACTCACGTAGGCTAGAATAAGACTGTTGTACCTATATATTATATTGAAAATTGATTCTTTTGAAAAAGAGCAACTGTTGAGTTTCTTGCCGGTCTCTTCTCAACAGAAACTTCGTTCCGAACCGGTGGTACGTTACGAACTTATAGATATAATTTTTTATGTAAAATTTGACGATACATTTTACTTAGTTTATTTGAATAAATACTTATATTTTTGATTGCATTTGATTTGATAGCAGCAATTTCGACATAAACCTCTTTTGAACAAAAAAAGAATTTTGCAAATCCGTCTATATATGACGGAGTTATCTAATCTCCGATCCGAACATCTAATACATAAAAAAAACATACAAACATCTGAATTGATAACCTCGTTCTTCTTGAAGTCGGTTAATTACATTCGTTACGTTAATGATTACTGTTAATGTTATAAGTATTAGTTTTCTTCATACCAATATTATTATTACTTAACAAGGTTCTTAAATTATTTTGAAAGTATATACATATTATTATTTATATTTATAAAATAAAATTAAAAGTTAATATGGGTAGTAATACTTACTTACCGAAGATCTTTAATACGTTTAGCATAAAAATGCCATTTAATCTAAATCTTTAGTGATTTTTAGAAGCTGTATCTGTTCTTTTGTAAATACAGAAAAGATCTTCCTATACCTTTCTTTTACAAAACTTATCTGTAAATATAAACTATTTACAATAAATAAAAACTAGTAACTTTGACGAAACGAACCATAAATTTGGCCGCTTTCTTGGCCCCAACCGAGCGTGAACTTATAATGGCTGCAGCCGCCGAGGGGCTTAAAAGATCATTGTTATGGAGGCCAAGAATATTCCAAACACAGACAAATATTTGTTTGAAAGGATATCTCCAGTTTTCTAGACACAAATCTTAAATTAACTTTTTGTTACTTCTACTTTTGTTATAATAGTAATAATTTTATATTAACTGGAACATATATTAGATTATATCTATTTTTATATTGTAATACTAAACTTCTTTAATGGCAAAATGCCAATAAATTACCAATCAACTATGACAGCGAATTTAAAAGAATACACTAATATGTAACTATTTTAAACCATTTTAGTAAATGAAATGCGTACTTATTTACATACGTCAGATGTTATACTTCTTTATTAGCGTAACAAAAGAAAATGAACTAAAAACATTTCCCCTGTTCCTTTGTTTAAAAAACATACATTTAATTAAATTGGTAACGGTTTAATGAAATAACTTGGAATTAAAGGTAAATGTGATAAAGTTGTTATTGGTTGCCACGGTAATACTGTCATGTCACTTTTTAGGGGGTCGGTGTGCTCGGGCATCGTAAGAATGCTACTCTCGCAATTTTTTCCAAACGCCCCAAAAGAAGTATAACTTCAAAAACTTAAAAAGGTTCAAGGACTCAAGAACTGAACAGATTCGTTATATCAACCAATTTAAAAAAAATAATTATCATATTTAAAATATAAGGAATGACATAAGTATAATGTTTAATAATAAGTATAATGACATAAGTGTAACAAATTAGAAAATTTACTTCGTGAAAAACTGAAAATGTTTATCTACTCATTGTATACCTCCCAAATGCCTTTTTCCTTCCAAGGACTGAATAAATTATCTACATCAAGAAGTAAACGGGTCTTTTGATAACAATCTCTCAACATACGATCATAATACGAAAAGAGCTGTTTATCAAATAGGAGAAGGAAGATTTAATTTCTGATAGGAACGTTCTTGACGTTTGTCAAAGTAAATGAAGATTGAAGTTAATTTTCGTTCGCTTCACCTCTAATAATAGATTTAACAATATGCCATTCTTAAAAATTCTCTTTGGAAACCATTAAATTTTATGAGAATAAAAATTACAATTATCTATAGTTTATCTTATAATAATTACAAGTAATTATGTTAACTTGCTTTTACCGTTTATCATTTTTTTTATAATTATTACTATATTTGCTTTAGAATACAAAAATACTACGGATTTGAATTATGGTCCGTGTTCAAATGAAAACTCACTGTCGTTTTTCGATTCGTCTGTATCGTTGTTTTAACTACAAACTAAAATTTTATACCTACGAATTCTATTGCGATTTATGGTCAATTTTAACTAGTGATGGTCCGAAAAATGTTCACCACCGGAACATATAAGTAAGTTTAAATAATTTATTTTACGCTTATAATATCTAGGCTTAAACGTCACTAATATTAGAAGCGATTAATCATTCATCCTTTTCTATTATGAAGTTGAAGATTAGGGCATAACATCTGCTGTAATGAATAGAGCCTTCTGTGTGTGCGGAATAGTTATTCAGGTTCAGGAAACACTGGCCTATTATAAAATAAATTTCAGGAAATCACTCTTTGTTCCAAATTACTTTCCTTGATATTCGATAAAAAATAGAAAATGAAGAATAATATGTAAAAAGACTGAATATGTTACTAAAACAAAACAAATATCCTTATAAACCAGTAATTGACGCGAACACATAGAATACAAATACTAAACATGTACCTTGGTAAAACAGCTATATCTGAACAGAAATATTAAGTAAAACGTAATTTGAGTCAGTTTTAACTACTCGACTATTTCTCTCGGCTAATTACTTTATCCAAATTTAATACAAAACTTTTATTAACTTTCCAAGATATTCTCTACGGTCTTCTATGAAATTTTAAATAATTATATAATTATTCGTGTTTTGATCCATAATTTCGGCCTTGGAAGTATAAATAAGTCCAAATTAACAGATATTATATAATATATAAGTACAGCTTAAATACTGATGAAAGAAAATTAAGTGATGTTGATATAGCTTAAGAATTTCCAAAAAGATTATCAACGCATCAGCTAACCCTCGGGTGTAGCAGATGTCCATGGGTGGCGGTATTTACTTAAAATCAGGTGAACCGCCTGCTCGTTTGGCAACTTGTCACATAAAAAAAATCCCTTAACAAAACATAAATCGTAAAATCATTTATTCGTGTATCATAATGTTTGTGTATTTTTGTAAGTGAGTTCTTGATATTGCACATCCATTTTTCTGTGATTTCTCTCAAATAAACAGTTTTAAATAAATTTAATAAACATTTCAAATATATGAACGTGTGAAAAATATAAAATTACATATTTCAATGACTTGGACTTCATGAATTAGATTCTTAGTGGTAAGCTAACGAATACATAAAGGAGACCGATTCGCAGCAATGAATACGTAAACTTTGTTATACAATCCTGTAATTATAAAAGTACAACTTCGGTATGTATAATATAGTAACCAAATTTTAAAGTTTTTTATAGTGATCATCTCTGCACTTAAGATTAAAAGTTAAAACTTGTAGAAAAAGTACGAAAAGATTGTCGCCGCTGTGGGAATGAAACCCACGTCTTCGTCATTCGCGGCCTGACGCTTTAGCTACTAAGCTAAACGGCTGATTGCCACACCGACTATATACGTCTTATATTTACATTGTTATTTAGCATTTGAAGCAATGCTTGGCGCATCTATTGTTATATCCTTCCCATCATACAAACAATTTCGAATATCGTTTTACAACGATAACTTCGAACGAGAGATGTCGCCATTGCTTGTTACAAATTTATTTCTAATTCTATACTTATTATAAATTTGTATTCGATTCCCACAGCGGCGACAATCTTTTCGTACTTTTTCTACAAGTTTTATTAGTAAACAAAATTTCTTCGTGATCCACCTCAGGATTTCTCGATACAAACGCACGGTACTTTCAGGCTTTATCATCAGTCCATTTCAATAGTACCACTTACATTGCAAGTTCCTTTGATATAAAAAACGTTCACTTAAAATCACCGATTAGCGGATCATTGGTAATAGATTTTGATAATGACTATATTTTTTTCACTTAACATCAGGTGAACCGTCTGCTCGCTTGGCAACTTCTCATATAAAAAAAATATGTGAACTTTTAACGGTGTATAGGGCCTCGCCTTGTTGCACTAATGGGCAGGCTCGTCCGGGTAAGTACCATGACCTCACATAAGACCGGCGTAAAGTGGAAGTATAATACTTTCGCGTTTCGTCTGGTGAGTGAGGTGGCCGGAGCCCGATTTTCACAAGGATGTCAACGCATCTGGAACCCTCGGGTGTAGCAGATGTCAATGGGCGGCGGTATTCAGTTAACATCAGGTGAACCGTCCGCTCGATTGGCAACTTTTCACATAGAAAAAAAATTCTGTTATGTACCTACTTCGTTATACGATGGTCACTAACCTAATAATACCTTTATTTAAGAAAGTCTAAATCTTTTGTGCTATTATTATTAGTGAGAATTTACATGTTCGTTAATAACAAAACGTAAATAAAGAAATACAAACTGTTCAGAACCACCACCATTTTTGAAATCAGTTAAAAAGAGATAATTTGTTTAAATATTTAAAATTCAACGATGATTTATCACAGTTATGCAAATGCAAGTAATATGCTTACATGCACAGAAAGCTATTACTAGGCCTATTTCAAACGAATTGAATGCGAAATGGAGTTATATCTAATTGTTTCGTTCTACTTTTGTGGGAAAGGAACATCTGGTACAATAACGCTCCAACTTAGCTCCTGTCCGTAAACTTCATATCGGTTATTCTAAAAGTTATTTAAAAGTAGAAATCCTAGTTTCGTATTCACAACTTATGTTGGTGACATATATCTGTTGAGCATATTTTGATATTATTTAATATTATGCGTATCAGGACTTTAGCAGTGCACCCGTAGAAACTAGGACACCATACTGAAACGATTTACAATTGATATATTTTTTTCTTATCTGTACTGCAATGATGTGTAATTAACAACTTTCAATTATCTATCCTATGATTGTGAATTTTTGTCATACAACACAAACTTTCGGCTTTGCGGGATTCGAACCTGCGTCTTCCGATTTGGCGCCCAGATGCTATACCAACTAAACTAACCAGTGGATCACCTCACGAAGCGAAAATCTATCGTTACAAATGTTCATCTTTGAATGTTCGATGAATTTAATTCAATTGAATTCAATCAATTTGAATGTTAAATGTAAGGTGTTGCATGCTGTAAAGGATGCACTATAAAGAACGTATTTTTTATTTTATTTGTTTTTATTTTATGTGAGTTCAGTAAGTAAGCGTTTCAGTAAGCGAGCTCGCGGCTCACCTGATGTTAAGTTATAACCACTGTCATGGACATTTGCAACACCCGTAGGGTGGCAGATGCGTTGCAACCTTTTAATATAGATGACTCGCATTGCAACCTTTTAATAGATGACTCCGTGGCGCAGTCGCCGCGGTATCGGCTTCGGCGTCGGGGGTCGTGGGTTCGATTCCCACACGAGACAACTATTTGTGTGACCCACAGATAGTTGTTTCGCATCTGAGTGTTTGTCCCAAACGTCCCCGTTTTGTAAACGTCCTTACATCACAGGATAATGTTATCCTAAAGTAAGGGCATTGTTTTAAAAAAAATATATAGTGGGCCCGGCTACCTCTATCACCAAACGAAACGCAGAAGTATGACACTTCTGCGTTTCGGTCTTCTGTGAGGTCATAATACTTACCCGGAAGGACCTGCCCATTCGTGCAACACCCGAAGCTGTTGCGTGGCACTACCACAGTTAACGTCTATCCGATGTCGAGATTTCGGTTTCGGTCGGATTCGATGTCGGTTTTTATTCATTTATTTACAAAAATACACAATTTACTAAAGTTTCATTTTGAATAAAGAGAGTATCACTACAGAAGAATTAATCGAAATGAAGACATCGAGAAACTTACGATATTGGAAATAAATCCTAATAATGTTCAAATCACAACTTCTGCGAAAAATTATTGCGGTTTTATTTAGGCGATCTAGCCAATCAACTGTTATTTAAGCCTATTGATCGATCATTAATCGCAATTGGACATGCGCTAATTAACATGTTCAATAGTTTCAATCTTATTACTCGTATCAGGACGACCAATCATCTGTCACGATTTACACAAAGTTGCACTTACATGTAACATCACAAATTATCACAATTTTCAACACATTTCGCAGTGAATAATAATGCTTCTACATAGTTTTAAATTTACTGAAGCATCAGAATATGTACGAATACGAATATGTCACAGCAAACGTAACTTAGTTCTGATAAAAAGAAGAAAGGATCTAGAAAATTTATATTGCTGTTGGATATAAAATATCTAGAAATGGCCCTTGTTAATGGATGTTATCAGTTTTCAAGGTTTTTTATTGGAAATTCTGAACATCTCTTAAACCAACATCAGCAGTGTTACATTAAGTTATCTAGCTTTCAGCTTGACCCATATTTCAAAGTTATCGATCGTCCACCAAGTAAAGGTCGTATGCATCAGTTGTCTTGCATTTAAAACTTTCTTAACTACCTACCTACCTTACCTTAAATTATGCTTTTTATCACCATAATACATAAATTAAGGAAATATTTTGATACCCCTTTTAAAATTTTCACTTATACTCGATTATCCAAATTGCTAAATTTTGTAATAAATAACTGAATAAACATTACTTTGTTTTATTAAAGTAAAACATCCTCACAATGTAAGGTATGGACTTAACGACTATTTAAGTAAAATACCTTCATACATTTTATGTGTTACATAGACTTCATTATTAAAAACCTTCATGCATGTCAGTAAGCTTATTATGGTTTAAATGTACGGGACGATGTACTTTCATGTCCGTGTTTTGCGTTTTTTGGGTTCAGTGAGGAATTGACAACAGCCATAGTTGGCG